>OV884056.1:125730948-127065844 GCA_930367215.1 Pollenia angustigena
GGAGACCGGAATTGCTATGTCTGGACGATTTGTCCAATGCGGGACTGAAATCGATCTCCCTGTTCTGCAGGGAATCGGGGTGGTTCGAGACTGCGGTGACCTCTGCGGAATAGTCTGGTGGATACTGGCTGACCCTTGTCACTGGCTAGGGGTATCACAAAGGGAACGCTATAAGGACCCAAGTGAGTCGTCTTCGTGACGGCTACCCATTTAACCTAACCTAACCTAACCTAACCTACCTACCTGTTGTTGTTTTCTATAAGAATCAACTATTTTGGTTGTCAAAAAACAATTATATGGTAGCCATAAAATCTCATACATTGGTTCCTTTAACTCTATTAAAAGTATACTGCCGTGCACATAAAAAATTGTTACTGCCTGTTTAATGTTATAAAAATAAAATTTGCGTTAGGGAATCTATATTGAAAAAAATTTGAGGTTTTTTATTGGTCTTCCTCCACGTAAATTCGCAAACAAAAATTTTCAATACAGAAACAGGTAGCTGATAATTTTCTAATGAATTGCAAACACTTATTTGTAAGCCACGGATGACTGCATACATTTTATTATACATCATTACGTACATAGTACTTATCTACATGTTTATGACCAGCATTCACATTAGTCCTTATATTTGGGTATAACCATTTCTTTTACAACTCTTTCCCACACGTCTTGCCAAACGTTCTTTTTATGGAGAAAAGTGTTCAGTTTAACAATAAATATTAATACAATACATCTTTGAGACCTAGTTGCCATAAAAAACGCTTAATTCATTTATTACTAGTATAATAGTGCAAAAGCAAAAAAAAAAAAGAAAAAATCAAGCCTTTAAATAAAATTATATAGAATGTAAAGATTTTAAAGCGGTAAATTTAAATTCGTTTGCAGTTTCAGATTTTTTATGGGCTTGACTAATATTTTACCCGAAATAAGGCGCTTATGCTAATACATTTCATCACAACATGAGAAAGATTTCTTCAATTTTCATCAACACCTACAAATGATTACGAATAGTGTTTCCTTTAAGTTATACCAATAACATTTTTTATGTTTTTCATTAGTAGTAGGGAAATGGGGAGGCAGCATTTTTTCCCCATATACCACAGAGGGAGCATTTTGCTTTTCATTGAAAGCAGCAAAAATTCTGCTTCCCCATTCGTTTTTTCCCATATACCACAGAGGGAGCATTTTGCTTATTTTCATTCAAAGCAGCAAAAATTCTGCCTGTTTTTGCTCCCGATGTATTTTCCATAAGGAGGAATTTTGCATATAAACAAAAATAAAGAATTTTTTGTTTGAGTATTTTTCAATAAAAAAGAGAGTAATATTAAGTTGATCACCTTATATTTTCTTCAATGAAGAGAAATTTAAAAAATATGTATAAATAAAATTGTTTTGAGTATTTTAAAATAAGATAGAGCAATGTGTAATATATTAAGAATATGCAGCACATGTAAGTATAGAGATTAACTCAATTTGAAAGTTTGCCATAAATATAAAAAGGCTTAGGGAGTATATTCCACATCATTATTCTAATTGCCACTTTAAAGGAAACTTTATAAAAATGGTAAGCATTTCGTACATAATAAAGGTATATTAAATTATTTATTATTTTTTTCTTGTTTGTTTTCAGATGTATAAAAAAATTGTGAATATTGCCCAAGGTATTAAGCCTGAGTATATTAGAATAGATGATATACCTTTAAACCAATCTTTGAAAATTGTGAATTTTGAATGGAAAGAAACACAATATGGTCTAAAAGTCATTGCCAATTTAGATGACAATAAATGGTTTTATCTCCCCAATAGAATGATGAAATTTTTAAACAAGGAGGATCCATACTTAACTCAAATGAATGATAAAGTTTGGACAATTATTTACAAGGGGCGTCAATTACCAAATGGACCTGCAATATTCGATTTAAATTATACCTAAACTCTGAAAAAAAATCCTTACAATAAAGAAAATATAATAAAACAAAAAACAAAATTTTTTTTTCATTTTTATTACTTTTATTAAAAAATAATTATACATTTAAAAAATTTAAAATTTAAAGTCCTCCTCCTTTATTTCTAATAAAAATAAGTCATCCTCCTCCATAAATTTTCTGATATAGGCAGGAGTCTCTTCACTAACATCCTCCCGCCTTTTTTCCTTGATAGCTGAAGGACTTTTATAAAATTTGGACTTCTTGACACTGAAATTATGCAGGCGCATAAAGTTCCTTTTCTTATTAAATTTGCTTGCAAAAGTTATGTGCTCACAAAATTCACAAGCTAATTTTACACATTCCATTTTTAATTAAATAAAACAGTTAAAAAATCTTTTGAAAATACCTCGTAAAACATATATTTATTTACTTTTTTTTTTTTTAATTACCTAAGTTAAACCCTGCGAAGCTCTGCGCTTGTCTGCAGGAATGAAACCAGAGTCTCTGGTGGGAATCGAACCCGGAACCCCGGCGTTGATAACCTAGCTCATTAGCATCTATGCTACCGGGGCACTCAAACTTATGAACTTTTTTTTTTTGTTTTTATTGTGGTATATATATTTAATGTTTTTCAAAGCATATTTTGAAAACTATGGTTATTGAACTTTTTAGAACATTCTGTTAAAAAATAAATACACAATTGTTATTGTGGACATTAGAAGTCAATAAACCTTTTGGTGGGGGGGAAAATGCAATCGTATGCATTTTTAAAGTTTAAACATTAACCTTGAATATTTGCTTTACATTAAATTATGAGCCAATTAACTTTTCGTTAGGGTAAAAAGTGCAATCGTATGCATTTTTAAAGTTTAAAAATTAACCTTGAATGTGTGCTTCACATTAAAATATAAGCCAATAAACTTTTCGTTATGGTAAAAAATTAAATTATGAGCTAATAAAGTTCTCATTTGTGAAAAATGCCATCGTAGCATTTTTTTATGTTAAGGAGTTAACCTTGAATGTTTGTTTCATTTTAAATTATGAGTTAATGAACTTTTATTAGAAAAAAAAAAAAAAAATTAAAAACTTATGATTAAAACGAAACAAATCTCTTATTTGGCAACTATCTATTAACAAAGCCGCAATGAATAGTCAAACAAATCAAATTAACCAAAAAAACAGAACAGACAGAATTAATGTAACAGAAGTGCTTATATTACCGCCAATAGATTTAAAAATATTCCTAGCGCTTTATGACGGGCAGGACGATGTTTTAAGATCAATACCACCGATATGGCACCTGTACGATGGTATGGATGAAATCCTTTTAAAAGCGACAAGAAGCGTGGAAGAAAAACAATAACTATATTTTTATTATATTTTTTAAAAATTCTTAAATATATACTTAAATAAACTTAAAACTAAAATATCATTATAATTTAAATTGAAATAATTAAACAATTTTAAAATTTTATTAAAACTTATGTTTTTACATCTTAAATAAATAAATACACAACAATAAATACCACATAAAATTGAAGTTTCACTTTGAATTCGAAGACTATTGTTGGCGTCTGGCTCGTGGAAGTCCAGCCTCATGGAAACACGGGAACATGGGGAACATCCAGTGGTGTGAGCCACGCTGCATGTGGTTGTGGCATCTGGCAACCTCATATGTAGCGTGGTGAGTATGTCAACTTTTTGACTTTGTTTTTCTACTGCTTCGTGAACTTTCGCACCAGCCAGACGCCGGCAATTGTTTAAAGTAAAATTTAAATCTAAAAACTAAAAACCTAAAATTTGTGAGCAAAACTTAAAGTTAAAAAAATAAATAAAACCGAGAGCCTAAAATAAAAAAAAAAGGAAGTTTTTTTATTGTGTCTCGAAAGTGTAGAGCCACTAGTACAAAGTGTCAGTGAACGACGAAATCTAAGGGTGGTTTTTCTTAACACAGCGTTATAGAGCCAACGCCATTAAGAGAGTTTTCTTGTGTTCTCCTGGGACAACCAATTGCAACACCGCCAACACTACGTCATCCCAAAACCAGCGAGACCTATCCCAGAGGTAAACATTTTGGTCCTTCGCCCGTTGGAAGTTTTAAAAGGTACGTTCTGTGAAATTTAAATTTACATATGTACATTATATTGTGTCGCGCCATATTTGTGTCTCGGGAAAAGTGAGGTTACGTTGCGCCAATTTTAAGCCGCGAAATTTTAAGAGCCATCTTTTTTTTTACTCGCTAGTTTACCCGTTACTCGTTACATTTGTATTTCAATTCCCTTTTGCCTCAATTTGTTGTATTTTATTAATAAAATAAAGAAAAGTCCAACAAAAACTTGCCTGAATTTGTATGTTTTCATAAATAAAAGGAAAAGTGTTGCCAGCGCGTGAATTTTTTTTAAATTAATTTTTGCTGGGAATTTTTGAATTTTATTTTTCTGCAAACTACTCGCATATATTGTGGTTCTATAGCTCAATTAAGAGTTAAAATTATGTCGACTTTTGAGAAATTTATTCGTGCAGCTGATGAGCTTACTAATTTCGAGGCAACATTAAAAAAGGAAGACTTTTCCATATATACAAATGAGGCGATAGAGTTTGAAAGAAGTGACTTGGAAGAGATTTGGGGGAGATACAAAAAAGTGTTTGAAGAGTGTTCCGCAGCCACGATAGAAGTTAAAAAAGAGTTAGTGGCAGTGCAGACAAAGCATCCACAGGTTCGAAAAACCTATGTGCGATGTATAAACATTCTTGCAAAGGCAAAACAGGAATTAGACGATGGTAAACAAAAAAGTAAGGAAGCAGTGGCTTCCAACATTTGTTCTATACCTGTACCCCCTTGTGATACTGGCGTTTTTCATGGCGATTACGTATCGTGGCCCACCTTCAGGGACATGTTTACGGCAATCTACATAAATAATTCGAGGCTTAGCCCAGTAGAAAAATTGTTTTATTTATTTCAAAAGACAGACAGTGAGGCCCGTGATATAAATAGAAATATTGCCCTCACGGCAGAAAATTTTGAAATTGCGTGGGGAAATTTAAAAACACAATATGAGAATAAACGAGTCTTAATAAATAGTCAACTTAAGACTTTGTTTAATTTAGCTCCATGTCAAAGGGAAACAGCTTCAGAAATAAAAAGGCTCCAAAGGGAGATTAATAATTGTATTTCGGTGCTAAAGTTATATAAAGTAGATATTGCCTCATGGGATCCAATTTTTGTTTTTCAATGTTCGTCTCGGCTCTCAGAAAATACTTTGCATCTGTGGGAGCAATCGGTTAAAAATAAAACAGAGGTTCCCAAATGGGAAGAATTAAATAATTTTCTGACCGACAGATTTCATGCTCTGGAAAGTGTTTCTGACATAATAGTAGCGAACAATATAGCTGCCAGTGGTTCCCAATCAGGCCCTTCAAATAATAACAATGGTTCTACAAAAGCTAAGCAGTTTAAGGCTCATCACACGAAAGTTGACTCGAGCTCATGTAAATTGTGCAAAGAGAGGCATAAGATTAGCGTTTGTAATAAATTTTTGAGCATGGACTACAAGAACCGTGTTTCAACATTGAAAAGATTTCGTTTTTGTTTTAATTGTCTTACTTTGGGGCATATGTATGGTGATTGCACTAGTTCTAATAGCTGTTCTAGGTGCAATAAAAAACATCATACGTTGATACATAAGGATATAGTAAGAAATAGCAACAATAATAATCAAAGCCAAACAAACACTAATTCTCAAGCTCAGAGTCAAAATACTCAAAGTCAAATACAGTCCACTAATGTTGCCGGCCCTTCTAGTGTAGTTCAATCGCATCATACCTCTGTTGCAAAAAAGGTTATGTTAGCCACAGCCTGGGTTAACATTATTAGTTTTGGTACAAGCTACAAGGTACGAGCGCTGATAGATCCATGCTCTGACGAGAGTTTTATTTCGGAAAAAATACAAAAATTGTTGAAGTTGCCAACTAATCCAGTTTCTGCGGAAGTCTCAGGTTTAGGCGGGGATATAATTAGTACGTCTTCTAAAATGGCAGTTTTTACTATTGTTTCTCTTTTCGATCAGAACATGTCTCTTAATATACAAGCCCTAGTTGTCCCTCGTGTAACTGGTAGTATTCCAACGCATTCTTTTTTGCCCCAAAAAGAGATTGAGCTTCCCAAACTATGTTTTGCTGATTCGAAGTTTTATGAAAGCAGTGAGATAGATTTGTTGTTAGGAGGTGATCTATATCCTTCTATTCTTCGGGGTGGAGTACGGCATGGTGTTTTTGAATCGCTAGTGGCTCAAGAAACCATTTTTGGTTGGATAGTTACAGGTCCAACGCCTGCTAGAGTTTCCCCTCGAATAGTTAGTGTGTCTCATATGACAAAAGTAGCCATTGATGACCAATTGTCGAAGTTTTGGGAGTTAGAAGAAGTTTCTCATAGGCGTGTTTTATCAGAAGAGGATAAAAAGTGTGAGGCGATTTATAGTTCTACTACCACTAGAAACTCAGAAGGGAGATACACGGTTAGTCTGCCCTTTAAAAATAGTTTGCTTTCGCTTGGTCCCAATAGGCATATAGCTGTTTGTCAATATTTGAGAAACGAAAAATCGTTAATGCGCAATGCTGAGCGTAAGGCCCAGTACGATGAGGTCCTAAAAGAATATTTAACCCTAGGGCATATGGAAAAAGCAGAGAATGCTAGAGGTGACCCTGGTTATTATTTACCCCATCATGGCGTTTTTAAGCCAGAAAGTACAACTACGAAATTGAGGGTAGTTTTTAATGCCTCAAGTCCTTCGGCGAATGGCAAAAGCTTAAATGATTTGTTGTACACTGGCCCTATTTTGCAGGCTGAAATAGTTAATCTAATTCTGAGATGGCGATTTTTTCAGTTTGTCTTTAATGCGGACATTTCAAAAATGTACCGGCAGATTTTTGTAAATCCCACACATAGGCCCTTCCAGAAAATTGTTTTCCGTAGTAGTGATAGTGCAGAACTTACTGATTACCAACTGAAAACGGTTACTTTTGGTGTAAATTGTGCCCCATATTTGGCCCTTAGAACCATTCTGCAGTTGGCTAATGATGAAGAGCGACGTTTTCCGTTAGGCGCTAGAATCCTGCGAGAAAATATGTACGTAGACGATGCCCTAGTTGGTGCCCATTCAGTTGCTGATGCTTTGGTGGCACGTGAGGAATTAATTGCCATTTTAGATATGGGGGGATTTGAGCTCAGAAAATGGACCTCGAATTCTGAAGGAATTTTGAAAAATTTGCCCCATGATCACCTGCTTAATTCTTCATTTTTGTCGCTCGATGAAAAGAGCACAACAAAACGTTAGGGATTCGCTGGAATGCGGCAGAAGATGTGTTTTTCTTTGTTGGTGAAAAGATAACACTTAAAGACTCGTATACAAAAAGAGAGGTTCTTTCTACCATTGCTAGGCTATACGATCCTGCGGGTTGGTTGGCTCCGGTGGTAGTTGCAGCAAAAATTATAATGCAGCAAATGTGGCTTGATAAGATAGAGTGGGACGAAGCAATCAAACCAGTGGCTCTGCAGAAATGGCAGACTTTTGTTGCGAACTATGCGGATATTGAAAAAATTAAGCTTCCACGTTGGGTTCAGTATTCGCCTGGCTGTACTATTCAATTTCACGGGTTCTGTGACTCGTCTGAGTTGGCATATGCAGCTACAATATATATAAGGGTACAACTCGAAAATAAAGTTTTGTCAAGTTTGCTCACATGTAAAACAAAAGTGGCCCCAATAAAAAAGCCATCTTTGCCTCGTTTGGAGCTATGTGGAGCAGTTCTTTTGGCAAATTTAGTCGACAGTGTGGTACCTACTTTTAACGTGAATAAATCGCCCCTTTTTTTGTGGTCCGATTCCACAATTGTCTTAGCGTGGTTGAGAAAACCCCCTTGTAGCTGGAAAACGTTCGTGGCAAATAGGGTGGCTACAATATTAGAAAAAGTAGGGAATAAAAACTGGTGTCACGTGGCTTCAGGTGATAATCCTGCCGATCTAGCAACCCGGGGGCTGATCCCTGCGGATTTGATAGAAAATAGGCTCTGGTGGCATGGACCTGAGTGGCTTACCTTGGAGCAATCTTCGTGGCCTGCAGGCACCGCGGAGTTCGAGACGGCAGAAGAGTCGAAAGGAGCTCAAGTTTTTGTTGCTAGATCGACTGATCAAGAAGATATACTAGACCGTTTTTCTAGTCTATCGCGAGCGTTTCATGTAATCGCCTACATGTTTCGATTTGTTGCCCTGGCAAGTACAAAAAGGCGCGAAAAGGTCGCTTATAGTTCCTTAAAAGTATCAGCTAATGAGTTAAAGTTCGTAAGAAATCGCTTATTTTATCTTTCTCAACAAATTCACTTCTCAGGGGAGTTTAACTGTCTTAAAGCGAGTAAGAAAATTGAGTCACGGAGCCCCCTGTTGACACTTACCCCCTTTGTTGATAAAGACAATATTATTCGGTCTAATAGTCGTCTAAGCTCTACTACCTGTCTGTCCTACAATGAAAAGCACCCTATTATCTTGGCTTATGGCAGTAGATTGGCTCGCCTGTATGTTGAATTCGTTCACACTTTAGTCCTCCACGGAGGCCCTCGGCTAGTTTTGAACGTAGTCCGGCAGGAGTGTTGGATCATTCGAGCAAAAAATCTGATAAAGACAGTGGTTCGTAACTGCAAAGTCTGTGTTCTCTATCGAAAAAAGCTGCAAAATCAAATAATGGCTGCTTTGCCCCAAGAAAGAACTACACTCTGCCGCCCTTTTACGAATACTGGCGTTGACTTTGCGGGGCCGTTCGAGATAAAAAGTTTCACTGGCCGGTATTGTAGAATCTCCAAAGGCTATGTCTGTCTTTTTGTTTGTTTCTCTACAAAGGCGATTCACCTTGAAGCGGTTAGCGACTTATCTACCCCTGCCTTTCTAGCAGCCTTGGCCCGTTTCGTTGCCCGTCGCGGTTGCCCAAGCTGCATCTATTCTGACAACGGCAGAAACTTCGTTGGCGCAGCTCGAGAAATCGACGCAGACTTCGCCAAGCACGTGAAAGAGCTTCGGGACACGGCTGTTGAAAATTATGGTCACCAGCGCTTGTCGTGGCACTTTATCCCTGCTGCAGCACCGCACATGGGAGGATTATGGGAAGCAGGGGTAAAGAGCGCAAAAATGCACCTAAAAAAGTCAGCTGGTCCACTGAAATTCACGTTTGAGGAGTTCTCAACTGTTCTGGCGAAAATCGAAGCGTGTCTCAACTCACGCCCTGTTGGGCCTATGTCAGAAAACGCTGAAGATTTGTCCGCTCTTACCCCAGGCCACTTTCTGATAGGGACACCGATGCTTACCCCTGCGGAGCCCGAAGAGCTGTCTTCACCCCTAAGTATTGTAAATTGGTGGCGTAAAGTTAAGGCCCTACAACAAGAGCTTTGTCGCCGATGGAAGCAGGAATATCTGAGAGAGCTTAATAAGCGCAACAAATGGCAGCACCCTCAACTGGACTTAAAAGAAGGGGACCTTGTGGCTCTAAAAAGTGAACCAGGCTGTCCAACTGAGTGGCGACTTGGCCGTATTGTTCGAGCCTATCGCGGAAGTGACGCCAAGGTGCGAGTAGCCGATCTTAAAACGCAAAACGGCATAATCACTCGACCGATACACAAATTGGTGGTGCTCCCTTAAAGGCGACACTTCTAATTCCTCTCCTCAATGTTTCTCTATCTTAAAAAAAAAAACCTTTATCTGCTTCCAGATCCCCATGGCCGCGTTCAACACCAACTACCGTTGTCCCGTCTGCGAGCGTTTCCATGCTATCCGGCAGTGTTCGCGTTTCATCACGCTTCCAGTGGAGCAGAAACTGCGCATCGTAGCCCATAGAGCCCTGTGCTACAACTGCTTGGCGCAGTCTCACACCCGAGCCTCCTGCAGAAGCATCGTCAGATGCCGGCGCTGTCTGCAGGATCACAATAGTTGGCTCCATCCGATGCCCGAGGGAAGGGTGTGGGTCAAAATGACCGCTAACGTACGCGTGCAGGTCCGCCCGGGCGCGAAGCCACTTTGGTCGCGAGCGCTGATCGACCCGACCGTAGCAAGATCGTCTATGACGTTGGAAGAAACACGAACTTTGGGATGCGTCGTTTCCCGAGGCCGCACTACACTAACCCCCTGTTTTACCGCACCGAGGAGGGTCGAAAGTTCGAGGTGGACCTCGTGGTCGAAGACAAACTGTACGGCAAGAGCCCGGAGGTCGACGTGGAAAGTGAGTTTCTGGCAGTGGGCGACACCTCTTCAGCAAACCGGCGCTGGCACTGTAGTCGGAAGTATCACCTAATATTGGGAGCGGATGTCACCAGCAGGGTTCTGGTCGGGCCAGCGAAGGGAAAGCCGGGGACCATATACGTCCAAGATACAATTTTTGGTTTTGCGTACTTTGGAGAGGGAGTTATGCTAAAAGCATAGATGGCAACTATCGTGTTTTGCTCTATAGGGCGCATTAAGTTCCCTTCTTATATTTCTCTTTTCCATGTAACTTTATTTTGCTATTATTGTAATTTTCTTTTTTTTTGAATTTCCAAATTACTTAACTTACTTAATCTTATGTTCATTTAAATTTGTTTTTTTTTAATCTTGAAGATTTCGCCTTTTTATCTACATATATACCTTTATTTTGTTATTATTGTTATTGTTAAGTTTTTTCTCTATTTGAATTTTTATTTCGGTTATATTACTGCTCACCTTTTTTATATTTTTTAACTTCTTTTGGAATTTAAGGTTAAATAATAAAGTTTTATTTATTTTTTTTGTGAACTTCAATATATTCCTTCTCGTATTATTACTTGCTTTAATTTAATATTAGTTTATTATTTGCACCACCGTTGCAAGGCGGGCGGTATGTTGGCGTCTGGCTCGTGGAAGTCCAGCCTCATGGAAACACGGGAACATGGGGAACATCCAGTGGTGTGAGCCACGCTGCATGTGGTTGTGGCATCTGGCAACCTCATATGTAGCGTGGTGAGTATGTCAACTTTTTGACTTTGTTTTTCTACTGCTTCGTGAACTTTCGCACCAGCCAGACGCCGGCAATTGTTTAAAGTAAAATTTAAATCTAAAAACTAAAAACCTAAAATTTGTGAGCAAAACTTAAAGTTAAAAATATAAATAAAACCGAGAGCCTAAAATAAAAAAAAAAGGAAGTTTTTTTATTGTGTCTCGAAAGTGTAGAGCCACTAGTACAAAGTGTCAGTGAACGACGAAATCTAAGGGTGGTTTTTCTTAACACAGCGTTATAGAGCCAACGCCATTAAGAGAGTTTTCTTGTGTTCTCCTGGGACAACCAATTGCAACACCGCCAACACTACGTCATCCCAAAACCAGCGAGACCTATCCCAGAGGTGAACAACTATTATAAGTAAAAGTTTTACAATTTTTATTTAAAAATAACCTAAAAGACTTATTGGGATATTGGCCAGCAGAACAAAAGTACTCGGCAGGTTTGTTTTTAGGAAAATAAAAAGCAACCCAATGCTCTCCAGGCTTATGTGATGGATCAGTGTTAGCAACGTAAAATGACGGTTTTAAAACTGGGTGTGTTGGTAATTTATTACATGCAAATACACCTTTAATTTTATATTGGGTTATATTATTGGAGTTCAAAGTATTTTTAATATTAATTGAATTCATAGTGTCTGAATAATATTACGCGTTCTATCAATTTCTATAACACTATCAAATTCACAGTATACTAAGCACGTTATTGCTTCAACAATTGGTTTTCCAAAACGCCCTTCAATACGAATAGTTCCCTGGTTTATTAAGTTACCGCAATTGGAATTATTATTATGATCTGGTGTTAAGTCGAAAGCAAGTAAAAAATATCCGTTATCAAAAAGTTCTTTAGTTATTTGATGACCTTTATCGAAATGATGAATTCCAGTTCCTTTAAATAGTGTTTGATAACCACGAGTACTTATTATTATTCCTCCGTTATTGTAGTTAAGTTCAATTGGTTGTGCAGGAAATTGTACTCCATTAACAACCAAATTAAATCTTTGTAAATTAAAATGTTGAAAGTTAAATGGATTTTCTTTTTTCTCTCCAGTATATGCTTTATTAGACACCATTCCAAAAATTAAAAAATTTGGTAACTGTCCTAGTATAACGTTATCTAAAGTTAATGAGTGATTTCCAGGGTGTATTGTAAACGTTTTTATTTCTACTCTTTTATAAGGATAAATAGCATTTCTTGATTGTAATACATTATGATGAGCCATTAGAATATTATGATTAATAGTAAGATGGTTTATATATAAATTAGCTTCATGTATTTTTATTGGTTAAATACATCAACATGAAGTTTTCCAAAAAGCTCTACTCTCTTCCCATCCTTAAATAGTTTTTTTCTCTTGTCTAAACCAGGATTTTCTTTATCAACTAATGAATTTATTTTATTTGTATCAATAGCCCAGCCACATGATTCAAGATGTGTAGATCTGACATCATTTCCATAATTTAACAATTTTTCAATATAAGCCCTATAGTGATAGTTATTGTCAGGTTGTGATAAATTTTTATTGTTAAGGTGTACAATACAATTTCTAAACAAGGAGTGCAGTAAGTTATTAACTACTCCTCCGTTTCCTTTTAATTCAATGACTAATCGAAGATAAATACTGTTCAGATCTCTATATGTTTCACCATTGCCTAGTGATACAAATTCAATTGTGCTTGAATTATCTAGTGAGGCAATTGGATTGTAGCATATTTCTTTAGTTTCAACAACGCTGGTTTGAATTGGAGGAGATTCAAATAAATCCAACTCACTCTTCATACATTCTATAAATCCTGACATTTCCAATTTCCAAAAATATCCTTAAAGTTCTTTCCTCCACAACGTTTTGATTTAATCTGTTGCTTTTGCTTCAAACGTTTAAGTTTTATACGTCGACCTTTACCTTTCTGCATTGTTTTCATTTTATCAATAGTAGCTTCTTTTATATTTTTTATGACCTTTTTTCCTTTGTTTAGTAAGATTTCTTTTATTGGCTTTGTTCCAATTTCTTCTAAAATTTCCTTTCCAATATCTAATGATTTATTCTTTAATACATATATTCATCCCCGTTTTAAATAAGGGTTTTAAATGTGAAAATACAGCCGAAAATATGGATCCAATACCACGACTATTGTAAAATTCTTGGTGCGTGATATATTTCACCAATATTTTGTATATTTTCTCCAGACTGATTATTATAATAACTTGTATACATCGTATCCATGGTTGTAATAAAAATGATTAATTTTGTTTGGTTGCACACCTATTTTATATACACTTTTTTTTAAAGTGTAGAGTACATAGACGGGAACTAATTTATTAAAGCTTATCTCTTCTCCTTCATCATTTCGAATCATTATGGAAATATCATTTATATTATAGGCTTCAAGAGGAAAATATTCAATTCTATTCTTCAATGTTGCTACTGAAAATATTTTTAGACATTTAATTTGTTTACTACCAACATTCCGAGGTTTTATTATATCAGTATAAATAAATATGTTTTCACTTATATCAGACGATTCAAATTTATTGATAAACTTATTTATGTTGTCAGAGAATTTGTTCAAAGATTTTTCGAATATATAATTTGATGACGATAATATGGGATCTTTTTCATCAGTTGTTGTAGATTCAGTGCCCATGTTCTGTAACTCTCGCGTCGAGAAAGTTTTCGATTGAAATGTGTGAAATGAAACAAAAATGCCATAAATTGAAACAAACAGCTGTTTTCCTCACTTAACTGTGTCTGTAACTTTTTTTGGCGAGTACAAGCTGTCACGTAAGGAAATTTCTAGCCAATTTACAGAAAAAGTGTGTCTGTAACATTTTGGTGAGAAAAGTTCCCGCTTTGAACTGTCAAATAAACTCACGAATAAAAATGGGGCGAGAAAAAATTTTAACACTAAAAACCAATTAAAAATGCAAAATGCAAAGAATAATAATAATAATATTTTATTCTTGGCACATTTTTCATTGTTTTATTATTTTGCTTTTAATATTTTTATAAAATATACGAATGTCTTCAAAGCTCGTTTGCAAACAACAAACATTAAAGTCGCTCTTTACACATATATAGCCGACGGTCGTGTTTTCGCCGCCGTCGTTGAAAAATTTTCAATTTAAGTAAATTTTGGTCGCCGTCAACGATATGTGTTACTGGCGTTCTAAACGTCTGCAGTGTCACATCGGCTTCGAGTGCAATATTATGACATTTATAACGTAACGACGTAATCTCTTTTGATAGTTTTCGACATGGGTTAAAGACACCCCTTTTTCTCACTTTTCGAGAAACGATGGAATATTTTGTTTCACATCTTTTCGATGCAAGAAATTCTCACTAAAGTTACAGAACATGGGTACAGGACTAGTTTTTTGAACATTTTGTTCTATGTTTGAACTTTTTATATCTACGTTACGAGTATCTTTTTCTCTTATAGATATATTAGATTGGGGTTTAACAATGTTTAATGTATTTACAAGTTTTGAAGTTTTATTAATATTTTTTAGTTTTAACTCGTCGGATGTTTCCATTAGTTCTTTAAATTTTGCTTTAATTTCATCATATTCATTATTAGAGTAAATTTTCAATGTTTTTACAGATTGATTATTTAAATTTGAAATGTTGCGTTTTTTACGTTTAAGTATATTTTGATTCATATTTAGTTGTTTATTCGCTATCGAGAAGGATATATCTGATAATCCGACTTCCCACTGGTCACTCATGCTAAGAGATTGCTTTAATAAATTTGTGAAAGTACTTGAAGTGTTTTTATATAAATTTACTGAATCGTTACTTAATAAAGTAACATAAATACCATTTTCCTCTGTGCTTGATGCCATATTACTTCGAAATGTTAAATATTATAAGTTGTGTGTTATACATATATGAAAAATTTAGTTTATCAACTAAAATCTGTTTGATTAATCCATGAATTATATTCTTTTCCGAAACCCAACCATTTTACAAATAGTTTTTCGCCTCTACGTTTTAAGACTTTTTCAACTAAAAAGATGTTAGGAACTTTAGTTTTTAATAAATCCTCTTGATAAAATCCACCTTTAATTACATTTCCATTAAAATCTTTTAGCTGCTAGGTGACAGGGTTTGTTGCATTAATTTTATTTACTTTAAAAACTTCTGTAGACCAATTTGGTGTATATCCCTTTTCAAAAACATTTTTATATTTGGTTATGCGAACAAAATCGTTAATATTGAATTTTCCATTTTTAAAAACTTTTAAATTATTATATACAGTTCTTAAAGTTTTTTTTTCATTTCGCTTATTAACTGAATTAGGTTTCATTTTTATACTTCTATGATAAGATGAGTTATATTCTTTCAACAGCTTATCTAATGTATCTATCCAGTTATAATTTCCTTGCATACTAAATTGTTTCCACATTTTATTTTTTAAAGTCCTATTAAATCGTTCAACTATTGAAGCTTTTAAATTTGAATATGTATGATTATGATTAATGTTTAGCTCTTTCATTAGAGTTTTGAAATGTGTGTTGTAAAATTCTTTTCCTTGGTCTGAATGCATGTTTTTAGGAGCTTTGTTACTGTTTAACTTTATAATTATTTTAAATGATTTTGAAACCTCGAATCCTGTTTTAGTTCTTAATGGCAAAGCGTAGGCATACTTTGAGAAAACATCTATTACAGTAAGCATATACTTGAAACCTTTATTAAATTTTGCATATGGTATCATCTCCACCAAATCTATTTGCCAAGTATCTAAAACTCCCTTTTGAATAAACCTACGTCGCTTAAAGTTTTTTCTAGCTTGACTATGAATTTCGTCAATTAGATTTTTTTTACTCATATTAATTAAAATATTCTTCCTTTTTAATTTATTAACAAATGGTTTTTAAGAGCGCAAACATGTTTCATCAGTTTATATATCCATTTACAATGATGGTTTGTGAGGCTGTGGAAAATCTACTTTTATTAAAAATTTAATAAAAAATCAAAACTTAATATCTAAATATATAGACCCAATCATATGGTGTTATTCTGAAAAAAATTCACTTTCCAATATAGAAAATGTAGAATTTGTCAAAGGAATTCCAGAGACTTTTAATACGAATGACGAAGAATCGACTTTGATAATATTGGATGATTTAATGCTTGAAACATCAAATAAGAAAGTTTGTGAACTACTTACAAAAGGATCTCATCATAGAAATTTAAGTGTAATTTTAGTAACACAAAATATTTTTCATAAAGGGGCTTATTCGAGAGATATTTCATTAAACTCCAAATATATAGTTATGTTTAAAAACCATAAATAGTTCAACAAAATAACCACAGTACTTATTATTGTTAAAGCTAGGGCACGAGCTCTATGTGTACATTTGTCCTTCAAGTTGTGCTGAAAAAGGTCAACGGAAAGGAGAAAGACAAAACGAAAAAAACAAAAAAAAATGTACTTGGACTTCAAGAAAAATTCTTGACAAAAGTACGAAAAAACAGAAGTAAGGAAAAAACATGTAAAATCGATTAAAGTGGATAATCATTCGGGAAAGCAAATTTCGATCTACCAAATGTTAAAATACAATTTGGTTTAAGGATTGATGTTTGACTATTGACGTCAGCAGTCGTCGATGGCTGCGAGTGTAAGACGGCAAATCCATCTGAGGAGATCGAGTGGTTGCGATCGAAACATGTCATGGTAACCTGCCGGTCGGGGTTCGAGCCCCAGCCACGTCAAGAATGAAAAGATTATCAATAACAATTTTGATTGATTTTCATGTTGTAAAATTCCTTTCTTCATAAAAATAATTTAGTGAAAATTAAATTTCATGAACTTAAGCCTAATTAAAAATATTAAAAATTTGGATTAAAAACAATAAATAGTTCAACAAAATAACCACAGTACTTATTATATTGAATAAGTTTTATTTTAGTAAATGGAACAATAAAAAAATTAATTGGTTGGATATCCTGGAAAAATTCTTAAAATCTGAGAATTGCATTTCAATAATTTTAAGTTTTATTTTATTTGTTTCAAAATTTTTCAAATAATTAACGAGGGACAAAATACTGTGAATTTCCAAAGGTTTCAGATATTTATCTAAGGCACTGTGAACGCAATCGACTTCTTGGATTTGTGAATGTCCAGGCTCAGAAAATTTTTGAACAATACTTTTGATCTGTAAGTGGTCCGACATAAATTTTAAAATTAAGAAAAAATAGTTTGCAAACTTTATGAATTTCTTCGTTACAAGCCAAAGAGTATGAAAAGGTATTTTTTTTATATGACTTTACGCGCCTCCATTTTGGAGCTTCCTTTTTGACAAACTTGCAATAAAATGCTTGCTTTTCCATATCGGTCAGTGCCCAAAATTTTTTGAAAATTTCCGTTCTGTCGGTTTCAGAGAATTTTTGGCTGCAGCCATAGGTACATTCTGCATTACAAACTGCTTTAATTTGTCGAGCTTCTACAATTTTTCCTGTTTGACTGCAGTATTTCTTCCCTTGCTCGCGTAATTTTTTTCTGATGTTCTTTTTCCAAGTTTCCGCCCAGTAAAAAAAATTTCGGTTTTTTGAAGCACTACAGAGAAAAAGCGCATACTCAAGCGCTTCAATTAAGAGAGCTCTTGTAAAGCAGGAAATGATAACGAATAAAAGATACTTAAAAGCTGCTATTTTAGTGCTGACAACGAAGCGAAAAAAAATGTATTATGGTTTACGAAAATGATTGAAAAAAGGCATTTAAACAAGTAAAAGCAAAACATTAATGAATATGTTAATAGTTAGCCCTTAAAAAAGCACTCTAGGAGCTTTTTTAAGGGCTTTTTGTTTGCATGTTAAAAGAAGCGCTTATTGTCAGCAGAAAATTGTCCTCCAAACCGGGAACACCCCATACAAAAATCAGGCATCCCATCAGCAGGTTTGAAGCGATTTGAGGTATGAATTCACACAAAAAGCCTGCTCCTTTTGGAGCACGTTTTTTACTGGGCGGCTGACGTCTTTTTTTTCTTGATGGATCCAAAGTTACATTTGCTTCCGAAAAACAACAAATTATAATGAGTATTTCTTAATGCATACTTATCATAGATGGGGGTAGTGCACTCATTTTGCAGTTTCAACTCACAGTTAGTGATAGTGAAAAAATATTGCAATCATTTTGTTGATGTTGAGTGATAAATTGAAAATTTGCAGCCTCACTAAACATGAGTGATAGTCATGTTAAAAAATTTTGCACTCAAAAAATAATAGTTTGATTTAAAAACAAGTAAGAGTGCTATATTTCGCTGTGCCGAATCTTATATACCCTTCACCATTGTGCGAGTAGAATAGAGAGCAACTAAATAATGTTTACATATACATATACATACATATTTACAATACTTAAAACTTCATTATAAATGAAATTTAAAAAGCGAAAACTGGTAAAGATTTCTTTAAATCATTTTTAGTTTCTATTTGTTTAAATTATTTCGTTAAATATATGAAATACTAAAGAAGGGTGATAACGATATTACAGTCAAAAAATTCAGGGTTTTATACAATTTTTAATACTTTTTGTATGAGAGGTACCACGCCTACTTCTCCAATCCCGCCCACATTTTGTAGGATGGTGTATATTTATAACCTTAATGTTTGTACCTAATTTTAAAGCTTTGGCTCTTGCCATTCTCCAGATATACAGAAAAAAGTAATAAAAATACAACAACCACAAGGGATTTTTTGGAAAAATTAGAGGCAGTCGTGGTTTTTTGGTCATATCTCAGCCATTGTTGGACCGATCTGGCTGAATTTCAATAGCAAGAAATGGTGGACTATATGTGACATAAATAAAAAACAACGTAGCCGCTATCATGTCTGGAGTCTCCGGAAAACACATATCAAACGTAAGACGGACGGACGGACGGATATCGTTAAATCAACCTTTCACCTCTTAAGGACCCAGAATATATATACCTTATAGGGTCTAAGATCAATATTGTATAAATTACAAACGGAATGACAAACTTATATATACCCTTTTCCACCTGTGGTGAAGGGTATAAAAAGAGTAATTTTTGGGATTTCAGTATTTTGGTCATAACTCTGCTATTTCTTAACCGATTTGACAGATTTATATACCGACGTGTTAAAAAAGACATTTTCCAGTTATTTTGGCTATAAAACTTGGACTCGGGAAGATCTATGGTTCCTGAAAATGGGTATTTTTCAAAAAAAAATTAATATTTTGGTCATAACTTTTTCGTATCTGAACCGATTTTCCCGAGTTTTTCAGAAAATATTTTCTATTAAAAATTTCCGATCTTCTGATATATAAGGCGTAACCATAGATCATAAAACAGTAAACAAATTCAGGTTTTTATACAATTTTTAATACTTTTTGTATGAGAGGTACCACGCCTACTTTTCCAATCCCGCCCACATTTTGTAGCATAGTGTTATATATATAACCTCAATGTTTATAACCTCAATGTTTGTACCTAATTTTAAAGCCTTGGCTCTTGCCATTCTCCAGATATACAGAAAAAGTAATAATTAAATTTTATATTTGGTTATATTATTGGAGTTCAAAGTATTTTTAATATTAATTGAATTCATAGTGTCTGAATAATATTACGCGTTCTATCAATTTCTATAACACTATCAAATTCACAGTATACTAAGCACGTTATTGCTTCAACAATTGGTTTTCCAAAACGCCCTTCAATACGAATAGTTCCCTGGTTTATTAAGTTACCGCAATTGGAATTATTATTATGATCTGGTGTTAAGTCGAAAGCAAGTAAAAAATATCCGTTATCAAAAAGTTCTTTAGTTATTTGATGACCTTTATCGAAATGATGAATTCCAGTTCCTTTAAATAGTGTTTGATAACCACGAGTACTTATTATTATTCCTCCGTTATTGTAGTTAAGTTCAATTGGTTGTGCAGGAAATTGTACTCCATTAACAACCAAATTAAATCTTTGTAAATTAAAATGTTGAAAGTTAAATGGATTTTCTTTTTTCTCTCCAGTATATGCTTTATTAGACACCATTCCAAAAATTAAAAAATTTGGTAACTGTCCTAGTATAACGTTATCTAAAGTTAATGAGTGATTTCCAGGGTGTATTGTAAACGTTTTTATTTCTACTCTTTTATAAGGATAAATAGCATTTCTTGATTGTAATACATTATGATGAGCCATTAGAATATTATGATTAATAGTAAGATGGTTTATATATAAATTAGCTTCATGTATTTTTATTGGTTAAATACATCAACATGAAGTTTTCCAAAAAGCTCTACTCTCTTCCCATCCTTAAATAGTTTTTTTCTCTTGTCTAAACCAGGATTTTCTTTATCAACTAATGAATTTATTTTATTTGTATCAATAGCCCAGCCACATGATTCAAGATGTGTAGATCTGACATCATTTCCATAATTTAACAATTTTTCAATATAAGCCCTATAGTGATAGTTATTGTCAGGTTGTGATAAATTTTTATTGTTAAGGTGTACAATACAATTTCTAAACAAGGAGTGCAGTAAGTTATTAACTACTCCTCCGTTTCCTTTTAATTCAATGACTAATCGAAGATAAATACTGTTCAGATCTCTATATGTTTCACCATTGCCTAGTGATACAAATTCAATTGTGCTTGAATTATCTAGTGAGGCAATTGGATTGTAGCATATTTCTTTAGTTTCAACAACGCTGGTTTGAATTGGAGGAGATTCAAATAAATCCAACTCACTCTTCATACATTCTATAAATCCTGACATTTCCAATTTCCAAAAATATCCTTAAAGTTCTTTCCTCCACAACGTTTTGATTTAATCTGTTGCTTTTGCTTCAAACGTTTAAGTTTTATACGTCGACCTTTACCTTTCTGCATTGTTTTCATTTTATCAATAGTAGCTTCTTTTATATTTTTTATGACCTTTTTTCCTTTGTTTAGTAAGATTTCTTTTATTGGCTTTGTTCCAATTTCTTCTAAAATTTCCTTTCCAATATCTAATGATTTATTCTTTAATACATATATTCATCCCCGTTTTAAATAAGGGTTTTAAATGTGAAAATACAGCCGAAAATATGGATCCAATACCACGACTATTGTAAAATTCTTGGTGCGTGATATATTTCACCAATATTTTGTATATTTTCTCCAGACTGATTATTATAATAACTTGTATACATCGTATCCATGGTTGTAATAAAAATGATTAATTTTGTTTGGTTGCACACCTATTTTATATACACTTTTTTTTAAAGTGTAGAGTACATAGACGGGAACTAATTTATTAAAGCTTATCTCTTCTCCTTCATCATTTCGAATCATTATGGAAATATCATTTATATTATAGGCTTCAAGAGGAAAATATTCAATTCTATTCTTCAATGTTGCTACTGAAAATATTTTTAGACATTTAATTTGTTTACTACCAACATTCCGAGGTTTTATTATATCAGTATAAATAAATATGTTTTCACTTATATCAGACGATTCAAATTTATTGATAAACTTATTTATGTTGTCAGAGAATTTGTTCAAAGATTTTTCGAATATATAATTTGATGACGATAATATGGGATGTTTTTCATCAGTTGTTGTAGATTCAGTGCCCATGTTCTGTAACTCTCGCGTCGAGAAAGTTTTCGATTGAAATGTGTGAAATGAAACAAAAATGCCATAAATTGAAACAAACAGCTGTTTTCCTCACTTAACTGTGTCTGTAACTTTTTTTGGCGAGTACAAGCTGTCACGTAAGGAAATTTCTAGCCAATTTACAGAAAAAGTGTGTCTGTAACATTTTGGTGAGAAAAGTTCCCGCTTTGAACTGTCAAATAAACTCACGAATAAAAATGGGGCGAGAAAAAATTTTAACACTAAAAACCAATTAAAAATGCAAAATGCAAAGAATAATAATAATAATATTTTATTCTTGGCACATTTTTCATTGTTTTATCATTTTGCTTTTAATATTTTTATAAAATATACGAATGTCTTCAAAGCTCGTTTGCAAACAACAAACATTAAAGTCGCTCTTTACACATATATAGCCGACGGTCGTGAAAAATTTTCAATTTAAGTAAATTTTGGTCGCCGTCAACGATATGTGTTACTGGCGTTCTAAACGTCTGCAGTGTCACATCGGCTTCGAGTGCAATATTATGACATTTATAACGTAACGACGTAATCTCTTTTGATAGTTTTCGACATGGGTTAAAGACACCCCTTTTTCTCACTTTTCGAGAAACGATGGAATATTTTGTTTCACATCTTTTCGATGCAAGAAATTCTCACTAAAGTTACAGAACATGGGTACAGGACTAGTTTTTTGAACATTTTGTTCTATGTTTGAACTTTTTATATCTACGTTACGAGTATCTTTTTCTCTTATAGATATATTAGATTGGGGTTTAACAATGTTTAATGTATTTACAAGTTTTGAAGTTTTATTAATATTTTTTAGTTTTAACTCGTCGGATGTTTCCATTAGTTCTTTAAATTTTGCTTTAATTTCATCATATTCATTATTAGAGTAAATTTTCAATGTTTTTACAGATTGATTATTTAAATTTGAAATGTTGCGTTTTTTACGTTTAAGTATATTTTGATTCATATTTAGTTGTTTATTCGCTATCGAGAAGGATATATCTGATAATCCGACTTCCCACTGGTCACTCATGCTAAGAGATTGCTTTAATAAATTTGTGAAAGTACTTGAAGTGTTTTTATATAAATTTACTGAATCGTTACTTAATAAAGTAACATAAATACCATTTTCCTCTGTGCTTGATGCCATATTACTTCGAAATGTTAAATATTATAAGTTGTGTGTTATACATATATGAAAAATTTAGTTTATCAACTAAAATCTGTTTGATTAATCCATGAATTATATTCTTTTCCGAAACCCAACCATTTTACAAATAGTTTTTCGCCTCTACGTTTTAAGACTTTTTCAACTAAAAAGATGTTAGGAACTTTAGTTTTTAATAACTCCTCTTGATAAAATCCACCTTTAATTACATTTCCATTAAAATCTTTTAGCTGCTAGGTGACAGGGTTTGTTGCATTAATTTTATTTACTTTAAAAACTTCTGTAGACCAATTTGGTGTATATCCCTTTTCAAAAACATTTTTATATTTGGTTATGCGAACAAAATCGTTAATATTGAATTTTCCATTTTTAAAAACTTTTAAATTATTATATACAGTTCTTAAAGTTTTTTTTTCATTTCGCTTATTAACTGAATTAGGTTTCATTTTTATACTTCTATGATAAGATGAGTTATATTCTTTCAACAGCTTATCTAATGTATCTATCCAGTTATAATTTCCTTGCATACTAAATTGTTTCCACATTTTATTTTTTAAAGTCCTATTAAATCGTTCAACTATTGAAGCTTTTAAATTTGAATATGTATGATTATGATTAATGTTTAGCTCTTTCATTAGAGTTTTGAAATGTGTGTTGTAAAATTCTTTTCCTTGGTCTGAATGCATGTTTTTAGGAGCTTTGTTACTGTTTAACTTTATAATTATTTTAAATGATTTTGAAACCTCAAATCCTGTTTTAGTTCTTAATGGCAAAGCGTAGGCATACTTTGAGAAAACATCTATTACAGTAAGCATATACTTGAAACCTTTATTAAATTTTGCATATGGTATCATCTCCACCAAATCTATTTGCCAAGTATCTAAAACTCCCTTTTGAATAAACCTACGTCGCTTAAAGTTTTTTCTAGCTTGACTATGAATTTCGTCAATTAGATTTTTTTTACTCATATTAATTAAAATATTCTTCCTTTTTAATTCATTAACAAATGGTTTTTAAGAGCGCAAACATGTTTCATCAGTTTATATATCCATTTACAATGATGGTTTGTGAGGCTGTGGAAAATCTACTTTTATTAAAAATTTAATAAAAAATCAAAACTTAATATCTAAATATATAGACCCAATCATATGGTGTTATTCTGAAAAAAATTCACTTTCCAATATAGAAAATGTAGAATTTGTCAAAGGAATTCCAGAGACTTTTAATACGAATGACGAAGAATCGACTTTGATAATATTGGATGATTTAATGCTTGAAACATCAAATAAGAAAGTTTGTGAACTACTTACAAAAGGATCTCATCATAGAAATTTAAGTGTAATTTTAGTAACACAAAATATTTTTCATAAAGGGGCTTATTCGAGAGATATTTCATTAAACTCCAAATATATAGTTATGTTTAAAAACCATAAATAGTTCAACAAAATAACCACAGTACTTATTATTGTTAAAGCTAGGGCACGAGCTCTATGTGTACATTTGTCCTTCAAGTTGTGCTGAAAAAGGTCAACGGAAAGGAGAAAGACAAAACGAAAAAAACAAAAAAAAATGTACTTGGACTTCAAGAAAAATTCTTGACAAAAGTACGAAAAAACAGAAGTAAGGAAAAAACATGTAAAATCGATTAAAGTGGATAATCATTCGGGAAAGCAAATTTCGATCTACCAAATGTTAAAATACAATTTGGTTTAAGGATTGATGTTTGACTATTGACGTCAGCAGTCGTCGATGGCTGCGAGTGTAAGACGGCAAATCCATCTGAGGAGATCGAGTGGTTGCGATCGAAACATGTCATGGTAACCTGCCGGCCGGGGTTCGAGCCCCAGCCACGTCAAGAATGAAAAGATTATCAATAACAATTTTGATTGATTTTCATGTTGTAAAATTCCTTTCTTCATAAAAATAATTTAGTGAAAATTAAATTTCATGAACTTAAGCCTAATTAAAAATATTAAAAATTTGGATTAAAAACCATAAATAGTTCAACAAAATAACCACAGTACTTATTATATTGAATAAGTTTTATTTTAGTAAATGGAACAATAAAAAAATTAATTGGTTGGATATCCTGGAAAAATTCTTAAAATCTGAGAATTGCATTTCAATAATTTTAAGTTTTATTTTATTTGTTTCAAAATTTTTCAAATAATTAACGAGGGACAAAATACTGTGAATTTCCAAAGGTTTCAGATATTTATCTAAGGCACTGTGAACGCAATCGACTTCTTGGATTTGTGAATGTCCAGGCTCAGAAAATTTTTGAACAATACTTTTGATCTGTAAGTGGTCCGACATAAATTTTAAAATTAAGAAAAAATAGTTTGCAAACTTTATGAATTTCTTCGTTACAAGCCAAAGAGTATGAAAAGGTATTTTTTTTATATGACTTTACGCGCCTCCATTTTGGAGCTTCCTTTTTGACAAACTTGCAATAAAATGCTTGCTTTTCCATATCGGTCAGTGCCCAAAATTTTTTGAAAATTTCCGTTCTGTCGGTTTCAGAGAATTTTTGGCTGCAGCCATAGGTACATTCTGCATTACAAACTGCTTTAATTTGTCGAGCTTCTACAATTTTTCCTGTTTGACTGCAGTATTTCTTCCCTTGCTCGCGTAATTTTTTTCTGATGTTCTTTTTCCAAGTTT
Source organism: Pollenia angustigena (assembly GCA_930367215.1). NCBI lineage: Eukaryota > Metazoa > Arthropoda > Insecta > Diptera > Polleniidae > Pollenia > Pollenia angustigena. The sequence continues at coordinate 125,756,380 of OV884056.1, forward strand.
CCGCCCAGTAAAAAAAATTTCGGTTTTTTGAAGCACTACAGAGAAAAAGCGCATACTCAAGCGCTTCAATTAAGAGAGCTCTTGTAAAGCAGGAAATGATAACGAATAAAAGATACTTAAAAGCTGCTATTTTAGTGCTGACAACGAAGCGAAAAAAAATGTATTATGGTTTACGAAAATGATTGAAAAAAGGCATTTAAACAAGTAAAAGCAAAACATTAATGAATATGTTAATAGTTAGCCCTTAAAAAAGCACTCTAGGAGCTTTTTTAAGGGCTTTTTGTTTGCATGTTAAAAGAAGCGCTTATTGTCAGCAGAAAATTGTCCTCCAAACCGGGAACACCCCATACAAAAATCAGGCATCCCATCAGCAGGTTTGAAGCGATTTGAGGTATGAATTCACACAAAAAGCCTGCTCCTTTTGGAGCACGTTTTTTACTGGGCGGCTGACGTCTTTTTTTTCTTGATGGATCCAAAGTTACATTTGCTTCCGAAAAACAACAAATTATAATGAGTATTTCTTAATGCATACTTATCATAGATGGGAGTAGTGCACTCATTTTGCAGTTTCAACTCACAGTTAGTGATAGTGAAAAAATATTGCAATCATTTTGTTGATGTTGAGTGATAAATTGAAAATTTGCAGCCTCACTAAACATGAGTGATAGTGATGTTAAAAAATTTTGCACTCAAAAAATAATAGTTTGATTTAAAAACAAGTAAGAGTGCTATATTCCGCTGTGCCGAATCTTATATACCCTTCACCACTGTGCGAGTAGAATAGAGAGCAACTAAATAATGTTTACAATACTTAAAACTTCATTATAAATGAAATTTAAAAAGCGAAAACTGGTAAAGATTTCTTTAAATCATTTTTAGTTTCTATTTGTTTAAATTATTTCGTTAAATATATGAAATACTAAAGAAGGGTGATAACGATATTACAGTCAAAAAATTCAGGGTTTTATACAATTTTTAATACTTTTTGTATGAGAGGTACCACGCCTACTTCTCCAATCCCGCCCACATTTTGTAGGATGGTGTATATTTATAACCTTAATGTTTGTACCTAATTTTAAAGCTTTGGCTCTTGCCATTCTCCAGATATACAGAAAAAAGTAATAAAAATACAACAACCACAAGGGATTTTTTGGAAAAAACAACGTAGCCGCTATCATGTCTGGAGTCTCCGGAAAACACATATCAAACGTAAGACGGACGGACGGACGGATATCGTTAAATCAACCTTTCACCTCATAAGGACCCAGAATATATATACCTTATAGGGTCTAAGATCAATATTGTATAAATTACAAACGGAATGACAAACTTATATATACCCTTTTCCACCTGTGGTGAAGGGTATAAAAAGAGTAATTTTTGGGATTTCAGTATTTTGGTCATAACTCTGCTATTTCTTAACCGATTTGACAGATTTATATACCGACGTGTTAAAAAAGACATTTTCCAGTTATTTTGGCTATAAAACTTGGACTCGGGAAGATCTATGGTTCCTGAAAATGGGTATTTTTCAAAAAAAAATTAATATTTTGGTCATAACTTTTTCGTATCTGAACCGATTTTCCCGAGTTTTTCAGAAAATATTTTCTATTAAAAATTTCCGATCTTCTGATATATAAGGCGTAACCATAGATCATAAAACAGTAAACAAATTCAGGTTTTTATACAATTTTTAATACTTTTTGTATGAGAGGTACCACGCCTACTTTTCCAATCCCGCCCACATTTTGTAGCATAGTGTTATATATATAACCTCAATGTTTATAACCTCAATGTTTGTACCTAATTTTAAAGCCTTGGCTCTTGCCATTCTCCAGATATACAGAAAAAGTAATAAAATAAACAACCACAAGGGATTTTTTGGAAAAATTAGAGGCAGTCGTGGTTTTTTGGTTATATCTCAGCCATTGTTGGACCGACCTGGCTGAATTTCAATAGCAAAAAATGGTGGACTATATGTGACATAAATGTAAAACAACGTAGCCGCTATCATGTCTGGAGTCTCCGGAAAACACATATCAAACGTAAGACGGACAGACGGACGGACGGATATCGTTAAATCAACTTCTCTCATCATAAGGACCCAAAATATATGCACTTTATAGGGTCTAAGATCAATATTGTAGAAATTACAAAGGGAATGACAAACTTATATATACCCTTGATTTAAGCCAATAATTATACCGTTTTTGACAAAATTTTATTTTGTTAAATGTTCTTTACTTATGCATATCCTCAAAAGAAATCAAAAACCATGCACATACAAAGTTACATTTTTTAAATTTTAGTGGCACAATATTTGTATGCAGCTTTTTTGATTGCATGTCCAAATTTTGCACTATTTGATTTGAGTGCAGATTTTTGCATTCAATCTGCGTTTAGGGATAGTGAAAAAATTGGCAATATCACTAAATTTTTTTAGTGGTTTTTAAAAAAATAGCAATCACCACTTAAGCTGGTAAAAAAGAGTGCAAACTAATTTTTTTGCAGTTTTATTTAGTGATAGTGCACTGTTGATTTAAATCAATATTTAGTGCAGTACCCCCAACTATGATATTTCTGTTATTATTTACCTAATGCCTCCGTATCGCTTGTAAATGATTCAAAGTTGGTGGTTGATGTATATTCTATTATGTCGAAATCTTGATCATGAAGCAAGTCATCTACAGAGTAACAAAAATTATAATTTTAATTTAATTGTGTGTGAAATGTATACATATTATGTATATATTACCACTAGAAAAATCCAATTCGGTATCAGAATTTTCTGTCAAAGCTTTAGAAGCTATTTCAGCAGTTGGGTTTTTTCTTGGTCGTTTTGGTCTGCTTTCAACAAAAAAACTCTCATCTAAAAAATTGGTTTATTATGGGACATATTTATAGATAAGCATGTTGTGAAGAATTCAAAAATTATTATTTTCATTTACCATTTTTAATATCTCCAATAGTTTCTTTAAAACATGTTCTTTTTTTTTGATAATTTTTTTGCACAGACAGCATTATAAATAGAATGTTTTGTTACTAGATTAATTAGAACTTTTAATTTAATATGTAAATTCACATCACAAATTCATCAGTCAATTTAAAATTATTGTTGCAATGGTTTATTTTTTAACTGTAAAACAAAGTACTTAAGAGATAATTTTTTAAAATTCTTTGACGGTACTCTTTCCCTCTCTTAATGAGAAAGAGAGAGTATACTTCAGTGTTGCCATAAGGATACGAAAGATAAATTTTTCGTATCTTTTGAAGGCTTCACGTACCATGTATAATCCTGACATTGTTCGTATCTTTTGAATCTGTATGCAAAATGTGCTTAAACTTATTAAGACTGATCATCGAAACCGACTCAATACTTATACAATAGCAGCTTTGATAATGGTGAAAGAAAACATTAAGGACGTTTCAACATACGATTCACCTAAATCATTGAATACAAGTTGTGCGAAGTTGTTCGGAGGAAATATGAACATCTCTTATTTTTTAGGAAATTTATATGTAATTTTTTGATATACTCGACTTGGTATTAACGCCTTAACTCGTATATTAATTTTTACAAAAATGAATTTGTTTCGATAACATCCAAATATACTTACATATAATTAATTTAATTTTTGACTTAAATAAATATAAAAATTAATTTATATGATATCATTTTCTTTACAATATTCATTTAATATGAAGTAAAAATGTAATGTTAGTAAATGTTAAACGTTGAAAATAGAATTGAAATTTTTTCAAAATGTCTATTTTTGGGAAAAAGTGTATTTTTTTTAAAATGTATCTTTTTGGGAAAAAGTGTATTTTTTTCAAAATGTATCTTTTTGGGAAAAAGTGTATCTTCTTGGAAACTAAAATGTATCTTTCTCGAAATTTCACTGGCAACACTGGTATACTTTACAACAGTATTCTGTTTGGAAAGAAAACCTCTTATAACTATTAATTACACGTAGAGCAAAATGACAATCAAAAATCAATTTCAACTTTTTACATTGAAATTTTGCTCTATATGCCACTGAATGGCGTATAGAGCAAAAAAAAAACACAAAATTCTGGTTTGAAGGTTATAGAACAAAACAGACACAGATTACATATTTGAAAAATTTGGGGTCGTAAGCCTAAAGTGGCATAATAAACTCGAAATGTGTAAAATGGCGGATAGAGCACATAAGCTCCCGCACGACGTTATGTTAAACGTATGGAAAAACGTATTAATGTTAACTCATAGTTTGAAAAAAATCAAGGAAGAAGGTGCAGTGTAAAAACTGGCGCTATCTTGCAAAAATTATTTTTATTATTAAAAATTCTTTCTTATTTGACTTTATTATTTAAATGTATTCATAAAGAATTATAATTTATATTATTTTGTTTAAGCTTGAGGTCTTTTTTTATAAAAGTATTAATTTTTTTTGTTTTTTTTTTGTTAAAGTAAAATTAATATTTTTATACAAAAAAGAACTCAAACTTAACCAAATTAATATAAATTTATATAATAAAGATCGAATAAGAAAGCAATTTTATTAATAAAAATAATTTTTGTAATTTTGTTTTAGTGTTTATTAAATTCTTTAATTTAATTCTTTTACTACAATCATAATTTGCTGCCAATTTAAAAATTTAATTGCTTTCTCACACAATTTGCTTCTATTTTTTTATTTTTTGCTACTTTTTTCTCAATTGACGATTTATGTAAGCAATAATTGTCAACGAAAATAAACTAACAATTATTGCAACATAAATTGGCGGCAATAAATATGTACACAAAATTGCTGTCTACATTAAAGATAACATAACTTTGACATTTACTGCAATATATGTCGTAATAATTATCTCTGGTATAGACGGGCAGTTGTGCTCTTCTTTAAGATGTACCAATCAGCTACATTTCAAGTATAAAATGTCATTATTAACAAGTTAGAGTGCTATATTCGGCTGTACCGAATCTTTGAGTCCCTCCACCGACAGTTCGAATGTTTAAGGAGTAATTTATGTATGATGTCTATTTATTATTAATTTATCTGTATAAAAACAGACATCTGCATTGAAATTGGGGGCGGTTTAGACCTATATAAAATTATTGACCGACAATCAGAAAGTTGAATGCTTTTTTTTAGCAATTTTAAATAGCTGGAGTAAAATATCATGATTCGTAACAGCCTAAGCTGAACTTAAATGATTTTCAGGGGGGCAAATTATATTGGAGCCATGGAAAGCTATAAGCCAATCATCCCAAATTTCTGCAGAGTGATTTCTGGTATTATAAACATAAATTTCAATACAGCGGAGCAATTAGTTTTAGCGTTTGCGATGAATTTCAGAAGGCTGCTAAATTGCATAACATTTTTTGTTGGCCATATGAAGCTAAGCTGGAAGAAAGTTTACCGCAATATCTATATCAAATTTTGTTATGACAGCATTATTTTGTACGCTATTATGCGTACTAAACTGTTTTCCGGAAGTAGGGTTTATATCGGGCCTAGGGTAAATTATGAACCGATCTTTACGAAATTTCACAGTGTCATTATTTATTCTAAAAAACTGTTATGAACCAAATTTTGGTACGATAGCATTATTTTTTACGGTTTTAGGCGTACTAAACTGTTTTCCGCGAGTAGGGTTTATTTTTGCTGGATTTCAATCCCAAACTGCTTAGGATAACTACAAGCAATTTGACATCAAGTTTGTTTATTTCTTTTGAGTTTTTCGAAAGTGAGCGCGTTTTCAACAGATGGACAGACGGTTAGACGGCTAAATCGACTTAGAATCCCTAAAGGTCCCAGAATATATATACTTTATGGGGTCTGAGATGAATAATAAAAAAGTTTCACACGGAATGACAAACTTAATATACACTCTTCACAACTAATTGTGGTGGAGTATATAAAAAAAACTATACGCATTGATATTTTAACTTTCACAACAAAAACACAATTTGTTTAAGACAACACCCTTCAAATTTCAAAACACGAAATATCGACTTAAGTCATTGTTATTTGTTGCCACAGATATAAAGTGCTAAAAAAATCTGTCAAAATCAATTATTATCTCAATTTTTTTAATTTTTGAAACGAAGGCGTCTTGCAACTCAGTTATTAATATGTTAAATAAACTGGTCTTTATTTTTTATACCCTCCACCACAATTAGTTGTGAAGAGGGTATATTAAGTTTGTCGTGTGAAACTTTTTTATTATTCATCTCATTAATTTTTCAACATATGGCGATTTCTTTTCTGAGAAATATGTTGCATTAATGTTACATGTTCTACATTTTTGTGTTCGTTTGTACCAGAAATAAAACTGTGGGAAAAATTTGTAAGTTCTTTTGTGAATATGTTGATAAAAAACATGCAAAACATGTTGCATGTTTTACCCTTACTTTTACTTAAGGTGTTCATACTGTGGTGTAAGATGTTAGATGTAGTTTGTTTTCACTTGTTTGCCCTATAGCCCAATATATTTTTATGCAGCTGTAGAGTACCAGCTCGATGGTCAGGCGTTCTTACGAACTGCCAAATTAAGAGACTAAAAATAATCAACAAGGCAACAAGTGCCACTTTACGTTTTCAAATCTAAAGTCTGATTTATTTGTGGGCTACTGTCCTTTTTATACTAATTTAATCCTATTGCCTACTTATTCTAACTTATAGTATTAATTCTTAATATGTATGCCTCTCTCTTAGTACTATGGAATTATCATTGCTTTACCCTTTGTATTGTGCTGTGACCAATCAGAATGCATGAGTGAGGAATGTACTCATTTACATTAGACAAATCAAAATTATGTCACTCACATTCTGATTGATCTGCTTTACCATTGTATTGACTCATGTGTTCGAACACATTGAGTCATTGGGTAAATGCCGTTATTTGATCTTTTGTTTATGGCATTTACCCTACAGTTATTCGGGTGGTATGTATATATTTCAAGTTGGATATTAGGTAAGCAGTGGACGCTTAGCAGGTACACTGCACACTCACCGTTAAGAGAAAAATTAGGGAAGTAATTTTTCTTGATATTTTCATAGTACTGTTAAAATAATGATTCTTAAAATCTATTTACATAATTAATTTGTATATCTTTATACTTTGGTTTTTACATAGTTTTTCTATTCATTAGTTCTTAATCATAGGTGTGGTTTTATATTTTTCTTTTACATAGTTTGTTTTATTCATTAGTTCTTAATTCTGAGTATGGTTTTATATTTTTTTTTTTGTTTTACATAGTTTATTTTATTCAGTAGTTCTTAATCCTAGGTATAGTTTTAATTGGTAATTGTGCATTTCTTTTTCTACTCCGTTATAATCTATAATAGTATTTACATCATTTCTCCTAATCATCCTATATGGGCCTTTGTATGGGCTCTGGTTTTTATACCCACACCACAATAGTGAAGAGGGTATTATGCATTTGTGCTGATGTGTGTAACGCCTTAAAATATTGGTCCTAGACCCATCTTAAAGTATACCGATCGTCTTAGAATCACATTCTGAGTCGAACTAACGATGTCCGTCCGGCTGGCTGGCTGGCTGGCTGGCTGGCTGGCTGTCCATGTAACCTTGTGCGCAAAGTACAGGTCGCAATTTTGGAGATAATTAGATGAAATTGGGGTCATAGGTTCTTATTGGCACAAGCCTATTGAAAATGGGCCCAATCGTGGGACCACGAGGGAAGATAGGGGGAAATTTCTTCCTCTCAAAAACTATCAAACCGATTTCAATGAAATTAAAAACATAGCTAGAACCATATCTATATCGACACAAAATGTATGCATTTTTTAAAAAATAGGACCACGAGGTGAGATAGGGGCAATTTCTGCCTCTCACAAACTTTCAAACCGATTTGCATGAAGTTTATAAACATAGATAAATCTATATTTATATGGACACATAAGCATGTTGTGTTTTTAAATACTGTGGTGTAGGGTATCATATGGTCGGGCTTGACCGACTATATTTTCTTACTTGTTCTTTCTATTTTCTACTTTTATTAAAACTAAATCTTCTATGTTAAAATTCAATCTATTATTATATTTATTGTCTAGTATTCTTTTTTCTTTTGTCTTTATTGTCAGTTCCTTAGCTCTTTCTAAAGAAAACTTTAGTTTTTGTTTCAGCTCTTTTGCATAATCATCGTAATTATAGATTTTAATTTCCTCATTGTTACGGATTTCTGATGGTAAACATGGTAATTTACCATAAACTAGTTTGAATGGCGTGTAACCAGTGTCTATGTGTGGTGCCGTGTTATAGGCGAAAGTAAAATAGTTTATCCACTTATCCCATTCATAATCATTTGCTGCTGTTAGCAGGAATTCATTGAGAACTCTATGATTTCTTTCTACCGAACCTATTGTTTCATGATGGTAAGGGGTTGAAAATGTCTGCTTGATTTCAAGTAACGAGCATAAGTATGTTACGCATCAGTTCGTTTTTAAATTCAGTCCCGTTGCCCGATTTGAGCACTTTAAATTTTCCGTATTTTAAAATTAATTGTTCTACTAATGTTTTGGCAGTTGTAAGTGCATCTTTTGTTGACATTGGGTGTGCAATAACGAATTTTGTTAGTTCGCATTGCATTGTCAATATGTATCGGTATCCGTTTGAAATACGTAAAGGTCCTACAGTGTCAATTGATATTATCTCGAAACTGTTGTTTGGGGTGTTTGTTAACGTAAGTGGTTCTTTAATGTTCTTTGTTTGTTTGTTTATGTCACACTTGTCACAATATTTTACAAATTGTTTAACCATCTTGTTCATGTTTTTCCAAATGTACCGCTGTTTCAATTTAATTATCGTTTTTCTAATTCCTAAGTGGCCTGCGTGTGTGGCATTGTGGAATTCATCGATGAGTTTATACTCTAATATGTCATCTTTTATTCTTATTGGGGCATTGTATATTAATATTCTAAGTTGAGGACTTTTGTTGTTTATTCTACATCTTGCATATGCTTCTTTCAATTCTGCTTTTGTGTATATTTTAAATAATTTATCATTCTTCGCTAGCGGTAATTCTTTTATCCTTTCTTTATTCATTTAAGATATCAGTTTCCTCAGAATCGAATCTAGTTTCGCTGAGTTGTCGCTGAATCTTGCATGCATATTATTATTATTTTGTACGTTTTGGGCATGTAACTTCTTCATAATCGAATCTTGTTTCGATGAATTATCATTACACCCTTTCTTCACATAACTATTATTTTGGGTACGTGATTTTTCATGATCGAATCTTGTTTCGATGAATTATCATCACGTCCTATGTGCACAATATTATCCTCAATTCTTATATCCACGTCTTCTATATTTTCAAACTTATTAAATTGCAATTTTTTCACATTCTTAATATCATTTATGGACGTGCATTCCCATATTAGAAGTTGATCAGACTCCTGAGAGATGCATCTTCCCATATTACTTCTGTTCACGCGTGCTTCATTCATATCTATTTCCTCATTACCATTAACTTTATTTGCCTCGTTATTTGCTATTTTATTTGCCTCTTTTAACTTTATATTATCTTTATTCTTCTTTTTCATTGCCCTTGTGGTTATTAATATTTTCTTTTCTGTTTCATCATTTTCCAACGGTATCATTTGCTTAAGTATTTCCGAATCTATTTCAATTCTTGACAATGCGTCCGCATTCGTGTTACTTTTTCCTTTCTTATAGATTATTGTAAAATCGTAATCGCTTAGATCTAACCTGATTCTTGTCATTTTTGGTGATGGATTTTTGTGTGAGAACAGGGAAATTAGTGGTCTGTGGTCTGTTACCACTATGAACTTGCGACCGTATAAATATGGTTTGAAAAAATGTATTCCCCAATAAATTGCGAGCAATTCCTTTTCAATTATTGGTTTGTTTAAGTCGTGTCTCTGTAGAGATTTACTTGCATAAGAAATTGGTAAGTCTTGGTCAATTTCACCTTGAGACAGGACTGCTCCTAGTGCGTAATTTGAAGCGTCAGTCGTCAAAATAAAAGGTTTGTCAAAATTTGGGTATTGCAAAATTCGGGGTTTCATTCGTTTTTCTTTCAAAGTGTCAAAAGCATTTTGGCATTCATTTGTCCATAAGAATTTTACTGATTTTCTCAATAGCATATTTAAGTGTTTCGCAGTGTCCGCAAAATTCGGTATGAATTTCCTATAATAGTTGCAGAATGCAACGAAACGTCTAACTTCATCTGCGTTTTTAGGTATTGGGTAATTCTTTATAACTTCATATTTAGCTGGATCTGTTTTAACACCGTCTTTTGTTATTAAATGTCCTAAGTAAACTACTTCAGGTCTTAGAAAACAATATTTCTTTGGATTCAATTTCAGATTGTATTTTTGCAGCCTGTCAAGAACTTTTATTAAGTTTTGATTGAGATGATTTAAATTATATCGTCTACATAGAGAAATGCTTCAGATTCTAGTCCGGATAATGCTATTGTAAACATTCTTTGAAAGCTGTTAGATGAAATTTTTAATCCGAATGGAAGTCTTTTAAATTGAAAATGTCCTTGTGGTGTTGAAAATGCAGTTAGTGGTCTGGAATCTTTATTTAATTCAATTTGATGAAAAGAACTCGTCATATCGAGTGTAGAAAACCATTTTCCTCTACCTAATTTGTCCAAAATATCTTCTAGTTTAGTTAGAGGAAATTTGTCGTTAATGATTTTATCATTAAGTTTTCTAAAATCTACAACAAGTCACCATTTTCGTTTGTCTTCCGTATTCTTTTTGGGTACCAAAAGATGTGCAGCATTATAGGGGCTAACTGATGGTTCTATTATATCGTCATTTAGCATACTCTGTACTTGTTCCTCCATCAAAACTTAGAAATTTGAGTATTTCAGGACTTACCGGCAGGATTAAAAAAAAAAAAAATGTAGTGGTCCGAGATGGCAGGATCGCCATGAAGTGTAAGATGTTTGATGTAGTGTGTTTATTTTTGTTTTCACTTGTTTGCCCTATAGCCCAATATATTTTTATGCAGCTGTAGGGTACCAGCTCGATGGTCAGGCGTTCCTGCGAACTGCCAAATAAAGAGACTAAAAATAATCAACAAGGCAACAAGTGCCACTTTACGTTTTCAAATCTAAAGTCTGATTTATTTGTGGGCTACTGCCCTTTTTATACTAATTTAATCCTATTGCCTACTTATTCTAACTTATAGTATTAATTCTTAAAATCTATACCTCTCTCTTAGTACTATGGAATTAACATTGCTTTACCCTTTGTATTGTGCTGTGACCAATCAGAATGCATGAGTGAGGAATGTACTCATTTACATTAGACAATCAAAATAATGTCACTCACATTCTGATTGATCTGCTTTACCATTGTATTGATTCATGTGTTCGAACACATTGAGTCATTGGGTAAATGCCGTTATTTGATCTTTTGTTTATGGCATTTACCCTACAGTTATTCGGGTGGTATGTATATATTTCAAGTTGGATATTGGGTAAGCAGTGGACGCTTAGCAGGTACACTACATCAACTTTAAATCGGCCTTCTGTTCGACTTCTTGTGTTATGATGATGGTCGATTGGTTTACGGAACCTTGGATCGTCGTAGAACTCAATTGCTAATGTCGTGTGGTATATACTTTTCACGTTTAGCACACGTTGACATTTTGCAATGTTGAAATCGCTGTGGTTGCTGGTATTACTGCTTAAATAGTTGTTGACGTTGTGCATATAACTGTTGTGATTGTTTAGTGAGCGTAGATGATTTCTCTTAAGAATTCTGCAGTGAGTTGCGCTTCCCCAGGCTGCAATGCCATGCCTTATATAAGATTCTACCATTGAGAAATACGCTTGTCTTAGTACGTTGTATGTGGCACAGTTTCCTAAATGATATATCATATAAGCGCATTTTTGAAGTTTTTTCTGAAGCTTCTCCATAAACACCTCTACATAAACACCTACACTCAAAAAAAAGTTTACTAAATTTAATTAAATTTAACTTAACTTAAAGAAATTCGGGAATGATTTGGCTCCAAGGAAAATGTTACTTAAATTAAGTATGCAGTTTCCATAAAAATTAGTAAACGACTTTTTAGTTTATAAACTAAAAACAAGTAAACATTTACTAGAAAGCAATTATACAAGCCTTTTTACTAATCATATATTCCTACACATAAGTTAACTCGCTACTTCAATTTAGTAGTTGTTCTTAAAAGAAAGTTTAAGATTTGTGGACGCTTTCCTATTATTAAGTTATTTTTTCATAGTTTCGAGTATGCCTTGGACAATCTTTTAGGAATAAAACTCAGAAATTGGATTGTTTTCAAAAAGGTTTTTACTTGTTTTAAGTTAATTTTTATTCATTTGCAGTAAAAATGAATGACCGTTACAAAAATTTTACTTAATTTTAGTATACGATTCAACCCACACCAATGAAATTCTTACTGAATTTGAGTATTTTATGTATTTCATACCAGTAAAATGCTTTTAATTTGAGAACCTATATTAACTCAAACCAAGTAAACTGGTATTACAATGAAGTAAACTGTTTCTATATTTAAGTTAAGATTTCTTTATATCAAGTTAAACTTTTTTCTAATATTAAACTAATTTCCAGAATTCCTATAATTTTTTTTAAGAAAAAAAATCTGAATTTGAAGTTCAATTTTTATTTAAGAAATTTTTATATTTAAAAACGAAGAAATTCTAAATTTTAGTACAAAAAGTGTACTGAATTTAACTATCAATTGTACAAAAGTATGGTCTTCAGTTTCAGTAGCTATATGAATTCAAAGTCTTATAGAGTTCAAAACAAATTAAAATTTCTATATTCAATAACAAAAAGTTTTTGGAAATTTATGTAAGTATCAACGCAATTTGGCTTGAAAAAAAACATTTTTAAATTCATAAATTATTCGTTTAAATTTTTATTCAATTTACAAAAATAGTTGTTTTTTATACATATGAACATATTTACAAATAAAAGACAAATGCAAATAAAATAAACAATATGTTTTTTGTATTATATAGCTTTTATACACAGATTTAACTATTTACATTTAATTTTTTGTTTATTAAAAGTAATTTTGGTCTCAAGTAATTATTATTATTTAAAAGAAAAAGGTGTAATCGAGGAGATTTTATAGAATCAGTTATCAATTATTAATTTAATTTTTGTATTCAGTTCCATAATTGTTGGTGCCCACAGCAAAAATGCATTTCTGGAATTTTCAATTGATGTTTTTGCAAATTTTCTTTTACAGTTGCTCTCGTTAATACCATATTATTTGGTGCTTGGTTATAGTAATGCCTGTAATTAATGTTTTATTATAATATTTAGTTCTAAGGAAAAAAAGGAATTAATATGGAAAAAATTAAAATTGTTATATACTCGATAATATGATATAAGTTTTTAATTTTATATCGTCACTTTAATTTAGAAAAGCCTTATCTAACTTTTACAAAAATATAAAAAAAAGGATAAATAGAAACTGGGAATTATTTCCTTCCGAAGGTAACTTTATATTATATTCAACATTTTTTTAATTTTTCGAATTTATTCTATGAGCTAAATTTCAGTTATGTATTTTATAAAGCTTTTTTGTAATAGTTCTATTCCTACAATTTTTCAGAAATTACTTTATACACTACCAGACTATTATATTGTATTTTCTTTTTACATTTTACCTTAGCCTTCCGTTGGAAAGCAATGAGGTATATTGAATGTACAGAAAAATTTACAATTATTAGACACCAGCAGAATGTAATGCATTTTCTGGCCCGCTACGGCCGTCGTCAGCATTCTTTGTGTCTCACTGGATAGTGTTACTTTATAAATTGAATGTATTTAACTCAACTATTTTAACAAATAGAAACTGGGAATTATTTCCTTCCGAAGGTAACTTTATATTATATTCAACATTTTTTTAATTTTTCGAATTTATTCTATGAGCTAAATTTCAGTTATGTATTTTATAAAGCTTTTTTGTAATAGTTCTATTCCTACAATTTTTCAGAAATTACTTTATACACTACCAGACTATTATATTGTATTTTCTTTTTACATTTTACCTTAGCCTTCCGTTGGAAAGCAATGAGGTATATTGAATGTACAGAAAAATTTACAATTATTAGACACCAGCAGAATGTAATGCATTTTCTGGCCCGCTACGGCCGTCGTCAGCATTCTTTGTGTCTCACTGGATAGTGTTACTTTATAAATTGAATGTATTTAACTCAACTATTTTAACAAATAGAAACTGGGAATTATTTCCTTCCGAAGGTAACTTTATATTATATTCAACATTTTTTTAATTTTTCGAATTTATTCTATGAGCTAAATTTCAGTTATGTATTTTATAAAGCTTTTTTGTAATAGTTCTATTCCTACAATTTTTCAGAAATTACTTTATACACTACCAGACTATTATATTGTATTTTCTTTTTACATTTTACCTTAGCCTTCCGTTGGAAAGCAATGAGGTATATTGAATGTACAGAAAAATTTACAATTATTAGACACCAGCAGAATGTAATGCATTTTCTGGCCCGCTACGGCCGTCGTCAGCATTCTTTGTGTCTCACTGGATAGTGTTACTTTATAAATTGAATGTATTTAACTCAACTATTTTAACAAATAGAAACTGGGAATTATTTCCTTCCGAAGGTAACTTTATATTATATTCAACATTTTTTTAATTTTTCGAATTTATTCTATGAGCTAAATTTCAGTTATGTATTTTATAAAGCTTTTTTGTAATAGTTCTATTCCTGCAATTTTTCAGAAATTACTTTATACACTACCAGACTATTATATTGTATTTTCTTTTTACATTTTACCTTAGCCATCCGTTGGAAAGCAATGAGGTATATTGAATGTACAGAAAAATTTACAATTATTAGACACCAGCAGAATGTAATGCATTTTCTGGCCCGCTACGGCCGTCGTCAGCATTCTTTGTGTCTCACTGGATAGTGTTACTTTATAAATTGAATGTATTTAACTCAACTATTTTAACAAATAGAAACTGGGAATTATTTCCTTCCGAAGGTAACTTTATATTATATTCAACATTTTTTTAATTTTTCGAATTTATTCTATGAGCTAAATTTCAGTTATGTATTTTATAAAGCTTTTTTGTAATAGTTCTATTCCTACAATTTTTCAGAAATTACTTTATACACTACCAGACTATTATATTGTATTTTCTTTTTACATTTTACCTTAGCCTTCCGTTGGAAAGCAATGAGGTATATTGAATGTACAGAAAAATTTACAATTATTAGACACCAGCAGAATGTAATGCATTTTCTGGCCCGCTACGGCCGTCGTCAGCATTCTTTGTGTCTCACTGGATAGTGTTACTTTATAAATTGAATGTATTTAACTCAACTATTTTAACAAATAGAAACTGGGAATTATTTCCTTCCGAAGGTAACTTTATATTATATTCAACATTTTTTTAATTTTTCGAATTTATTCTATGAGCTAAATTTCAGTTATGTATTTTATAAAGCTTTTTGTAATAGTTCTATTCCTACAATTTTTCAGAAATTACTTTATACACTACCAGACTATTATATTGTATTTTCTTTTTACATTTTACCTTAGCCTTCCGTTGGAAAGCAATGAGGTATATTGAATGTACAGAAAAATTTACAATTATTAGACACCAGCAGAATGTAATGCATTTTCTGGCCCGCTACGGCCGTCGTCAGCATTCTTTGTGTCTCACTGGATAGTGTTACTTTATAAATTGAATGTATTTAACTCAACTATTTTAACAAATAGAAACTGGGAATTATTTCCTTCCGAAGGTAACTTTATATTATATTCAACATTTTTTTAATTTTTCGAATTTATTCTATGAGCTAAATTTCAGTTATGTATTTTATAAAGCTTTTTTGTAATAGTTCTATTCCTACAATTTTTCAGAAATTACTTTATACACTACCAGACTATTATATTGTATTTTCTTTTTACATTTTACCTTAGCCTTCCGTTGGAAAGCAATGAGGTATATTGAATGTACAGAAAAATTTACAATTATTAGACACCAGCAGAATGTAATGCATTTTCTGGCCCGCTACGGCCGTCGTCAGCATTCTTTGTGTCTCACTGGATAGTGTTACTTTATAAATTGAATGTATTTAACTCAACTATTTTAACAAATAGAAACTGGGAATTATTTCCTTCCGAAGGTAACTTTATATTATATTCAACATTTTTTTAATTTTTCGAATTTATTCTATGAGCTAAATTTCAGTTATGTATTTTATAAAGCTTTTTTGTAATAGTTCTATTCCTACAATTTTTCAGAAATTACTTTATACACTACCAGACTATTATATTGTATTTTCTTTTTACATTTTACCTTAGCCTTCCGTTGGAAAGCAATGAGGTATATTGAATGTACAGAAAAATTTACAATTATTAGACACCAGCAGAATGTAATGCATTTTCTGGCCCGCTACGGCCGTCGTCAGCATTCTTTGTGTCTCACTGGATAGTGTTACTTTATAAATTGAATGTATTTAACTCAACTATTTTAACAAATAGAAACTGGGAATTATTTCCTTCCGAAGGTAACTTTATATTATATTCAACATTTTTTTTTTAATTTTTCGAATTTATTCTATGAGCTAAATTTCAGTTATGTATTTTATAAAGCTTTTTTTGTAATAGTTCTATTCCTACAATTTTTCAGAAATTACTTTATACACTACCAGACTATTATATTGTATTTTCTTTTTACATTTTACCTTAGCCTTCCGTTGGAAAGCAATGAGGTATATTGAATGTACAGAAAAATTTACAATTATTAGACACCAGCAGAATGTAATGCATTTTCTGGCCCGCTACGGCCGTCGTCAGCATTCTTTGTGTCTCACTGGATAGTGTTACTTTATAAATTGAATGTATTTAACTCAACTATTTTAACAAATAGAAACTGGGAATTATTTCCTTCCGAAGGTAACTTTATATTATATTCAACATTTTTTTAATTTTTCGAATTTATTCTATGAGCTAAATTTCAGTTATGTATTTTATAAAGCTTTTTTGTAATAGTTCTATTCCTACAATTTTTCAGAAATTACTTTATACACTACCAGACTATTATATTGTATTTTCTTTTTACATTTTACCTT
This sequence comes from Pollenia angustigena, assembly GCA_930367215.1. Taxonomy (NCBI): domain Eukaryota; kingdom Metazoa; phylum Arthropoda; class Insecta; order Diptera; family Polleniidae; genus Pollenia; species Pollenia angustigena. The sequence goes on from OV884056.1 coordinate 125,773,502, forward strand.
AGCCTTCCGTTGGAAAGCAATGAGGTATATTGAATGTACAGAAAAATTTACAATTATTAGACACCAGCAGAATGTAATGCATTTTCTGGCCCGCTACGGCCGTCGTCAGCATTCTTTGTGTCTCACTGGATAGTGTTACTTTATAAATTGAATGTATTTAACTCAACTATTTTAACAAATAGAAACTGGGAATTATTTCCTTCCGAAGGTAACTTTATATTATATTCAACATTTTTTTTAATTTTTCGAATTTATTCTATGAGCTAAATTTCAGTTATGTATTTTATAAAGCTTTTTTGTAATAGTTCTATTCCTACAATTTTTCAGAAATTACTTTATACACTACCAGACTATTATATTGTATTTTCTTTTTACATTTTACCTTAGCCTTCCGTTGGAAAGCAATGAGGTATATTGAATGTACAGAAAAATTTACAATTATTAGACACCAGCAGAATGTAATGCATTTTCTGGCCCGCTACGGCCGTCGTCAGCATTCTTTGTGTCTCACTGGATAGTGTTACTTTATAAATTGAATGTATTTAACTCAACTATTTTAACAAATAGAAACTGGGAATTATTTCCTTCCGAAGGTAACTTTATATTATATTCAACATTTTTTTAATTTTTCGAATTTATTCTATGAGCTAAATTTCAGTTATGTATTTTATAAAGCTTTTTTGTAATAGTTCTATTCCTACAATTTTTCAGAAATTACTTTATACACTACCAGACTATTATATTGTATTTTCTTTTTACATTTTACCTTAGCCTTCCGTTGGAAAGCAATGAGGTATATTGAATGTACAGAAAAATTTACAATTATTAGACACCAGCAGAATGTAATGCATTTTCTGGCCCGCTACGGCCGTCGTCAGCATTCTTTGTGTCTCACTGGATAGTGTTACTTTATAAATTGAATGTATTTAACTCAACTATTTTAACAAATAGAAACTGGGAATTATTTCCTTCCGAAGGTAACTTTATATTATATTCAACATTTTTTTAATTTTTCGAATTTATTCTATGAGCTAAATTTCAGTTATGTATTTTATAAAGCTTTTTTGTAATAGTTCTATTCCTACAATTTTTCAGAAATTACTTTATACACTACCAGACTATTATATTGTATTTTCTTTTTACATTTTACCTTAGCCTTCCGTTGGAAAGCAATGAGGTATATTGAATGTACAGAAAAATTTACAATTATTAGACACCAGCAGAATGTAATGCATTTTCTGGCCCGCTACGGCCGTCGTCAGCATTCTTTGTGTCTCACTGGATAGTGTTACTTTATAAATTGAATGTATTTAGTATTTAGAAACTGGGAATTATTTCCTTCCGAAGGTAACTTTATATTATATTCAACATTTTTTTAATTTTTCGAATTTATTCTATGAGCTAAATTTCAGTTATGTATTTTATAAAGCTTTTTTGTAATTGTTCTATTCCTACAATTTTTCAGAAATTACTTTATACACTACCAGACTATTATATTGTATTTTCTTTTTACATTTTACCTTAGCCTTCCGTTGGAAAGCAATGAGGTATATTGAATGTACAGAAAAATTTACAATTATTAGACACCAGCAGAATGTAATGCATTTTCTGGCCCGCTACGGCCGTCGTCAGCATTCTTTGTGTCTCACTGGATAGTGTTACTTTATAAATTGAATGTATTTAACTCAACTATTTTAACAAATAGAAACTGGGAATTATTTCCTTCCGAAGGTAACTTTATATTATATTCAACATTTTTTTAATTTTTCGAATTTATTCTATGAGCTAAATTTCAGTTATGTATTTTATAAAGCTTTTTTGTAATAGTTCTATTCCTACAATTTTTCAGAAATTACTTTATACACTACCAGACTATTATATTGTATTTTCTTTTTACATTTTACCTTAGCCTTCCGTTGGAAAGCAATGAGGTATATTGAATGTACAGAAAAATTTACAATTATTAGACACCAGCAGAATGTAATGCATTTTCTGGCCCGCTACGGCCGTCGTCAGCATTCTTTGTGTCTCACTGGATAGTGTTACTTTATAAATTGAATGTATTTAACTCAACTATTTTAACAAATAGAAACTGGGAATTATTTCCTTCCGAAGGTAACTTTATATTATATTCAACATCTTTTTAATTTTTCGAATTTATTCTATGAGCTAAATTTCAGTTATGTATTTTATAAAGCTTTTTTGTAATAGTTCTATTCCTACAATTTTTCAGAAATTACTTTATACACTACCAGACTATTATATTGTATTTTCTTTTTACATTTTACCTTAGCCTTCCGTTGGAAAGCAATGAGGTATATTGAATGTACAGAAAAATTTACAATTATTAGACACCAGCAGAATGTAATGCATTTTCTGGCCCGCTACGGCTGTCGTCAGCATTCTTTGTGTCTCACTGGATAGTGTTACTTTATAAATTGAATGTATTTAACTCAACTATTTTAACAAATAGAAACTGGGAATTATTTCCTTCCGAAGGTAACTTTATATTATATTCAACATTTTTTTTAATTTTTCGAATTTATTCTATGAGCTAAATTTCCTTTCCAACGGAAGGCTAAGGTAAAATGTAAAAAGAAAATACAATATAATAGTCTGGTAGTGTATAAAGTAATTTCTGAAAAATTGTAGGAATAGAACTATTACAAAAAAGCTTTATAAAATACATAACTGAAATTTAGCTCATAGAATAAATTCGAAAAATTAAAAAAATGTTGAATATAATATAAAGTTACCTTCGGAAGGAAATAATTCCCAGTTTCTATTTGTTAAAATAGTTGAGTTAAATACATTCAATTTATAAAGTAACACTATCCAGTGAGACACAAAGAATGCTGACGACGGCCGTAGCGGGCCAGAAAATGCATTACATTCTGCTGGTGTCTAATAATTGTAAATTTTTCTGTACATTCAATATACCTCATTGCTTTCCAACGGAAGGCTAAGGTAAAATGTAAAAAGAAAATACAATATAATAGTCTGGTAGTGTATAAAGTAATTTCTGAAAAATTGTAGGAATAGAACTATTACAAAAAAGCTTTATAAAATACATAACTGAAATTTAGCTCATAGAATAAATTCGAAAAATTAAAAAAAATGTTGAATATAATATAAAGTTACCTTCGGAAGGAAATAATTCCCAGTTTCTATTTGTTAAAATAGTTGAGTTAAATACATTCAATTTATAAAGTAACACTATCCAGTGAGACACAAAGAATGCTGACGACGGCCGTAGCGGGCCAGAAAATGCATTACATTCTGCTGGTGTCTAATAATTGTAAATTTTTCTGTACATTCAATATACCTCATTGCTTTCCAACGGAAGGCTAAGGTAAAATGTGAAAAGAAAATACAATATAATAGTCTGGTAGTGTATAAAGTAATTTCTGAAAAATTGTAGGAATAGAACTATTACAAAAAAGCTTTATAAAATACATAACTGAAATTTAGCTCATAGAATAAATTCGAAAAATTAAAAAAATTTTGAATATAATATAAAGTTACCTTCGGAAGGAAATAATTCCCAGTTTCTATTTGTTAAAATAGTTGAGTTAAATACATTCAATTTATAAAGTAACACTATCCAGTGAGACACAAAGAATGCTGACGACGGCCGTAGCGGGCCAGAAAATGCATTACATTCTGCTGGTGTCTAATAATTGTAAATTTTTCTGTACATTCAATATACCTCATTGCTTTCCAACGGAAGGCTAAGGTAAAATGTAAAAAGAAAATACAATATAATAGTCTGGTAGTGTATAAAGTAATTTCTGAAAAATTGTAGGAATAGAACTATTACAAAAAAGCTTTATAAAATACATAACTGAAATTTAGCTCATAGAATAAATTCGAAAAATTAAAAAAATGTTGAATATAATATAAAGTTACCTTCGGAAGGAAATAATTCCCAGTTTCTATTTGTTAAAATAGTTGAGTTAAATACATTCAATTTATAAAGTAACACTATCCAGTGAGACACAAAGAATGCTGACGACGGCCGTAGCGGGCCAGAAAATGCATTACATTCTGCTGGTGTCTAATAATTGTAAATTTTTCTGTACATTCAATATACCTCATTGCTTTCCAACGGAAGGCTAAGGTAAAATGTAAAAAGAAAATACAATATAATAGTCTGGTAGTGTATAAAGTAATTTCTGAAAAATTGTAGGAATAGAACTATTACAAAAAAGCTTTATAAAATACATAACTGAAATTTAGCTCATAGAATAAATTCGAAAAATTAAAAAAATTTTGAATATAATATAAAGTTACCTTCGGAAGGAAATAATTCCCAGTTTCTATTTGTTAAAATAGTTGAGTTAAATACATTCAATTTATAAAGTAACACTATCCAGTGAGACACAAAGAATGCTGACGACGGCCGTAGCGGGCCAGAAAATGCATTACATTCTGCTGGTGTCTAATAATTGTAAATTTTTCTGTAAATTCAATATACCTCATTGCTTTCCAACGGAAGGCTAAGGTAAAATGTAAAAAGAAAATACAATATAATAGTCTGGTAGTGTATAAAGTAATTTCTGAAAAATTGTAGGAATAGAACTATTACAAAAAAGCTTTATAAAATACATAACTGAAATTTAGCTCATAGAATAAATTCGAAAAATTAAAAAAATGTTGAATATAATATAAAGTTACCTTCGGAAGGAAATAATTCCCAGTTTCTATTTGTTAAAATAGTTGAGTTAAATACATTCAATTTATAAAGTAACACTATCCAGTGAGACACAAAGAATGCTGACGACGGCCGTAGCGGGCCAGAAAATGCATTACATTCTGCTGGTGTCTAATAATTGTAAATTTTTCTGTACATTCAATATACCTCATTGCTTTCCAACGGAAGGCTAAGGTAAAATGTAAAAAGAAAATACAATATAATAGTCTGGTAGTGTATAAAGTAATTTCTGAAAAATTGTAGGAATAGAACTATTACAAAAAAGCTTTATAAAATACATAACTGAAATTTAGCTCATAGAATAAATTCGAAAAAATAAAAAAATGTTGAATATAAAAAGGATAAATATTAATAAAACAACTACCAAATACATTAAGAACTGAAATATGTAGGCTGTATCTTTTCCTACATTTCTTATAGTAATAAAACTAGACAAACCAATTTTTTATAATTTTCTTAAGTATTATTTCCCAACGGCAAAAGTCACCAAATTTATTTTGAGACGCGTTTAAACTCCAGCTAAACCAATTCCAATATTTGTATCCACCCGATTGCTTAAAAACCGGCCATTCTTCGAATATTTCCAATAAAGTATGTTCTATTATAAATGATCTTCTTAAAGCAAAACTCTCCTACCATTTTTGAAGAACTACATTTAGCTCAACATTTTATTAAAGCCAATCTTAATTTGAGATTTAATTTTCATCTATAAAAAAGGGTAAAATAATATTTTGGATTTAAATATCACGTAGTAAGACGTTACTTGTAATGTTAACAAAAATCTAAATTAAACTTCTTTTTTTCAAAGTTTAGCTGGTAATAGCATTTTATTTGCAATATTTTGGTAAAGTATTTGAAATATTCTTCATATGCGTATTTTGTGATTAATGTAAAACTTATATTTAATTTGTTTATACATTTTTTCTCAAATGCTTAAAAATTTAAACCTTGTTCTTAGACCTTCTTTAGCATAACAAGTTGGGTTTTATAAACCACTTTTATTTTGGTTAGTTAGATGCTTCCATATACTTTCTAATCACATATGTGATCTTGGCTCATTGAAATAAATGAAACCCCTTTGGTTCTAGAAGATAATTTAATTTGAAAGATTACACTTAGTACAATCTGTCAAACAAAATTATATCGTAAACCCAAACACGAATCCACTTACCCTCATACGAGATATGAATGGGTATCGCTAAGAGCAATTGTGCTTTGACCTGCATCTACAATCCTTTAAACCAAGTACTCAATGGCCTATTGAAAGTTTCGAACCTTACAGCAAACTGAACCAAATAAAAAAGACACAACTTAATTATGCACAAGCTCATTTTTTAAGCAAATGGAAAAATTTTTTTTTTTTAATATATTTTTATTTTTTATTATTGAATCTTTCTTATCGAAATTTACAATATGTATTCAAATCTTAATTCTACTTGTTGTTTATTAGTTGTTACCAGTGTAACCACTAACTGCTGTATTCAAATTTTAAGACTGTCTTCTAGTTAGGCTCAAAGTATCGGTTCTTTTTAGCCTCTGGTGACCTTCGAACTGAAGCAAACCCCGAGCGAGGTAGTTAGGGTGGACCATTAGTTTATCGATGTAGCTTATTGAATATTTTTTAATTTCCTCCTGGATAGTGGGGACGTTGAGATCTCTGTGGATAATATCATTACGTATATACCATGGGGCGCAGACAATTTGTCGTAATATTCTAGACTGTCTTCTTTGAAGCTTTTGGATGTTAGATGCGCATGCAGTACCCCATAATTGGATGCCATATGTCCATATTGGTTTTATGATGGACTTGTATAGAAGAATTTTGTTGTCTAAAGACAAGTTTGAGTTTCCACCGAGTAGCCGATGTAGTTGAGCTGCTTTAAGTTTCATAGCCGTTATTTTCGCTTCGATATGACGAGTCCAGGTCAAGCGTCTATCTATATGAATTCCCAAGTACTTTACATGGTTTTCTACCGGAACAGTGATGTTATTTATTTTTACTGCTGGGCACGTTTGTCTTCTGAGCGTGAAAGTTAAGTGAGCACATTTAGCCGGGTTAACCTTTATTCTCCATTTTTCTAGCCATGCCTCTAGTTCATTGCAGATTTTGCGATGCGACTTTTGGGTCATGGTTAACGCTAATAAATGCTGTGTCGTCTGCAAATGTAGACTCAGGTTTGTTGGCATATCCGCTGTGTATATTATATATAGAAGCGGTCCTAATATGCTGCCTTGGGGAACACCAGCAGTAATTTTCTTGAGGGGGGAGTATTTATCTTGCGACCTTACTATGAATGTTCTGCCTGTTAGATAGCTCTCCAGAAGCTTGTGAGTGTTTTGAGGAAGCATTCGTGTTATTTTGATGAGTAGCCCATCATGCCAAACTTTGTCAAATGCTTGGGAAATGTCTATAAACAGGGCTGAGCAGTATTGCTTTTTCTCAAACGCCGATCTAATAAGGGTGACAATTCTATGCACTTGTTCTGTTGTACCATGTTTCGCTCTGAATCCGAACTGGTGATCCGGGATAATGTCGTGTTCATTTAGATGAGGAGTTATACTTAAAATGAATATTTTTTCGAAAAGCTTCGATAGGATTGATAATAAGCTTATCGGTCTGTACGACGCAACCTGGCTAGCATCTTTTCCTGGCTTGGGAATCATAACAATTATAGACCTCTTCCATGAGGATGGGAAGTATCCGACTCTTAATATAGCGTTAAAAATGAGTAGCAAGATTGTGGAAGCAAACGATGGTAAGTTTCTTATCATTGACCCTGTGATACGGTCAAGTCCGGGAGATTTTCTAATATTCACTTTTTCTATTGCAGATTTTACTTGAGTAATGTTAAATTTGAATGGATGGTTTACCTTATCAGGAATGATTGGACGACAGGAACAAGTATGTGTATCATGTGGCGTGAAAACTTTCTCAAGGTGGCCCGCGAAAGCGTTTAATTTTTCATCTGTGTTTTTGGCCCAAGTGCGGTTTTCCAGTCTTAATGGAGATTCTTGGGTTATAGGGCATTTCATATGCCGTACAGCCTTCCATAAGCGATAAATGGAGTTTTTTGTGGCATCTAGGCTGTTTAGATAGCCTTCTATTGCAGACTCATGGTTCTGTCTCAATTTGTTACGAAGAGTTGTCAGGCATAATTGTAGTTGGGTCTTAGTGGTTGGGGAATGACTGTTTTGCCATTGTCTTCTTAACTTCCTTTTTTCTCTGATAAGGGTCTCTATATCCGTCGATGTATTATAAGGAGCACGTTTAATTATCCGCTTGATTGGGGTTGCATTTCTTGCTGCAGCATCCAAGACTTCTGTAAATCGGTCGACAGCTATTTGGATGTCAGATGAATTTTTTAGGGGAATGCACTGTGATAGGTGAGAGCTCACATACATTTTATACTTTAACCAATTTGTGTTTCTGTTTCGATAGGAAATACAGTTTGCAGCTGCGGCGTCAGAGTTACCTTTTAAAATGAGGATTGAAGGTGAATGATCAGACGAAAGATCATAGGAGGAACTAACTAGTACCTGATCGCGGTTGATGTTTTTGATTACAGCAAAGTCAATAAGGTCTGGTAGCTTGTTGAAGTCGGTTGGCCAATAGGTAGGCTCACCACTCGATACCACATCAAAGTTATTTGCAGTTACGGTATTATATAGCTGATTACCTCTAGGACTAATAAGTCTGGAGCCCCAATATGTATGTTTAGCGTTGTAGTCGCCAGCAGCAATGAATTTCTGGCCCAATGTGGAGAAGAAGTTGAGAAATTTATCGTGTAGAATTTTGTGCCTCGGGGGACAATAAACGGATGTTAACGTAAGTTTGAAATCAGTAAGATTTATAGATGTGGCCTGGATACAATCTTCTTCGAACTCTGGCAATGGTAAGTGTCTGATGTGTTTGTGCACAATTATGGCTGTGCCACCACAAGCTCGTCCGATGGGATGTTTTGTGTCATACGTAAGGTAACCATTTACCCTAAAGCAGTTTTTATGAGTAAAGTGTGTTTCAGAGACAAGAAGTACGTCGATTTCATGCCTATGAAGGAAGTTTGCAACTTCGTGTTTATGTTGGGATAACCCGTTTGCATTCCAGAAGCATATTTTTAACTGGTTCATTTTTTGTTGAGTAGAACTTGCAGGAGCATGTTCTGGTTTCGCATCATTTCCTGAAACATGTTCTGCATAGTGGCCATGAAGTTATTCATAGTTTGAATTAAATTTTCAATTGAGGTAGGCATTTGTAGACCTTCCCTAGGAACATTAGCGTACGGAGGTTGCTTTGCGTTGGAAGTACTCGGGGGATTTTTCGCATTAGGGTTTCCTTTTAAGACTTGGGCATATGATTGGTTTTGTTTGTTTGTTTGTGTAGTACTAGCAATTGAGGCAGCGGCTTGGCTAGGCGCATGTGACGGACCATATTGGGAGTGAGTATATTTTTGAACTAAAGCAGGTTTTAATAAATGCAAGAAGACTTTACAACCCCTATAGTTTGCCGTGTGATTTTCGCCACAGTTGCTGCATTTCTTAACATTCGGGTCAGCTTTAGAACGATTACATTCGGCGGTTTTATGAGCGTCGCCACAAACCACACATACGTGAGGCAATTTACAATATGGTTTTGTGTGCCCATATTCCTGACAGTTTGTGCATTGGGAGGGACCCTTTCGTTTTATTGGCTCCTCAACAGTTATTCTTCTGTTGAGTAGGTAGCGCAAGTTGTATATGGGATGAACTGAATTTTTGCTTTTGAGAACCGATGAATCAAACGATATCTCAATGCAGTGCAGTTGTTGAGGAACTTTATTCCTCTTCAAAATATTATGCACAGATTTTACCTCATACCCCTCTTGCTCTACGGCAGATTTTATATCCTCTGTAGGAACAGAACTATCTATGCCTTTTATGACAATAATCAATCCCTTAGCACTTTTTAATTGGTATGTATAGTAACTTTTATTTTCTGCGTCCAGGTGTCTTGATATAATAGAGACTAAAAATAATCAACAAGGCAACAAGTGCCACTTTACGTTTTCAAATCTAAAGTCTGATTTATTTGTGGGCTACTGCCCTTTTTATACTAATTTAATCCTATTGCCTACTTATTCTAACTTATAGTATTAATTCTTAAAATCTATGCCTCTCTCTTAGTACTATGGAATTAACATTGCTTTACCCTTTGTATTGTGCTGTGACCAATCAGAATGCATGAGTGAGGAATGTACTCATTTACATTAGACAATCAAAATAATGTCACTCACATTCTGATTGATCTGCTTTACCATTGTATTGATTCATGTGTTCGAACACATTGAGTCATTGGGTAAATGCCGTTATTTGATCTTTTGTTTATGGCATTTACCCTACAGTTATTCGGGTGGTATGTATATATTTCAAGTTGGATATTGGGTAAGCAGTGGACGCTTAGCAGGTACACTACATCAACTTTAAATCGGCCTTCTGTTCGACTTCTTGTGTTATGATGATGGTCGATTGGTTTACGGAACCTTGGATCGTCGTAGAACTCAATTGCTAATGTCGTGTGGTATATACTTTTCACGTTTAGCACACGTTGACATTTTGCAATGTTGAAATCGCTGTGGTTGCTGGTATTACTGCTTAAATAGTTGTTGACGTTGTGCATATAACTGTTGTGATTGTTTAGTGAGCGTAGATGATTTCTCTTAAGAATCCTTAGAATGCGATTTTGGGTACTTTGCAGCAATCTGCAGTGAGTTGCGCTTCCCCAGGCTGCAATGCCATGCCTTATATAAGATTCTACCATTGAGAAATACGCTTGTCTTAGTACGTTGTATGTGGCACAGTTTCCTAAATGATATATCATATAAGCGCATTTTTGAAGTTTTTTCTGAAGCTTCTCCATAAACACCTCTACATAAACACCTACACTCAAAAAAAGTTTACTAAATTTAATTAAATTTAACTTAACTTAAAGAAATTCGGGAATGATTTGGCTCCAAGGAAAATGTTACTTAAATTAAGTATGCAATTTCCATAAAAATTAGTAAACGACTTTTTAGTTTATAAACTAAAAACAAGTAAACATTTACTAGAAAGCAATTATACAAGCCTTTTTACTAATCATATATTCCTACACATAAGTTAACTCGCTACTTCAATTTAGTAGTTGTTCTTAAAAGAAAGTTTAAGATTTGTGGACGCTTTCCTATTATTAGATATTTTTTCATAGTTTCGAGTATGCCTTGGACAATCTTTTAGGAATAAAACTCAGAAATTGGATTGTTTTCAAAAGGGTTTTTACTTGTTTTAAGTTAATTTTTATTCATTTGCAGTAAAAATGAATGACCGTTACAAAAATTTTACTTAATTTTAGTATACGATTCAACCCACACCAATGAAATTTGACTGAATTTGAGTATTTTATGTATTTCATACCAGTAAAATGCTTTTAATTTGAGAACCTATATTAACTCAAACCAAGTAAACTGGTATTAAAATGAAGTAAACTGTTTCTATATTTAAATTAAGATTTCTTTATATCAAGTTAAACTTTTTTCTAATATTAAACTAATTTCCAGAATTCCTATAATTTTTTTTAAGAAAAAAAACTGAATTTGAAGTTCAATTTTTATTTAAGAAATTTTTATATTTAAAAACGAAGAAATTTTAAATTTTAGTACAAAAAGTGTACTGAATTTAACTATCAATTGTACAAAAGTATGGTCTTCAGTTTCAGTAGCTATATGAATTCAAAGTCTTATAGAGTTCAAAACAAATTAAAAATTTCTATATTCAATAACAAAAAGTTTTTGGAAATTTATGTAAGTATCAACGCAATTTGGCTTGAAAAAAAACATTTTTAAATTCATAAATTGTTCGTTTAAATTTTTATTCAATTTACAAAAATAGTTGTTTTTTATACATATGAACATGTTTACAAATAAAAGACAAATGCAAATAAAATAAATATATTTTAACTATTTACATTTAATTTTTTGTTTATTAAAAGTGATTTTGGTCTCAAGTAATTATTATTATTTAAAAGAAAAAGGTGTAATCGAGAAGATTTTATAGAATCAGTTATCAATTATTAATTTAATTTTTGTATTCAGTTCCATAATTGTTGGTGCCCACAGCAAAAATGCATTTCTGGAATTTTCAATTGATGTTTTTGCAAATTTTCTTTTACAGTTGCTCTCGTTAATACCATATTATTTGGTGCTTGGTTATAGTAATGCCTGTAATTAATGTTTTATTATAATATTTAGTTCTAAGGAAAAAAAGGAATTAATATGGAAAAAATTAAAATTGTTATATACTCGATAATATGATATAAGTTTTTAATTTTATATCGTCACTTTAATTTAGAAAAGCCTTATCTAACTTTTACAAAAATATAAAAAAAAGGATAAATATTAATAAAACAACTACCAAATACATTAAGAACTGAAATATGTAGGCTGTATCTTTTCCTACATTTCTTATAGTAATTAAACTAGACAAACCAAATTTTTTATAATTTTCTTAAGTATTATTTTCCAACGGCAAAAGTCACCAAATTTATTTTGAGACGCGTTTAAACTCCAGCTAAACCAATTCCAATATTTGTATCCACCCGATTGCTTTAAAACCGGCCATTCTTCGAATATTTCCAATAAAGTATGTTCTATTATAAATGATCTTCTTAAAGCAAAACTCTCCTACCATTTTTGAAGAACTACATTTAGCTCAACATTTTATTAAAGCCAATCTTAATTTGAGATTTAATTTTCATCTATAAAAAAAGGGTAAAATAATATTTTAGATTTAAATATCACGTAGTAAGACGTTACTTGTAATGTTAACAAAAATCTAAATTAAACTTCTTTTTTTCAAAGTTTAGCTGGTAATAGCATTTTATTTGCAAAATTTTGGTAAAGTATTTGAAATATTCTTCATATGCGTATTTTGTGATTAATGTAAAACTTATATTTAATTTGTTTATACATTTTTTCTCAAATGCTTAAAAATTTAAACCTTGTTCTTAGACCTTTTTTAGCATAACAAGTTGGGTTTTAGAAACCACTTTTATTTTGGTTAGTTAGATGCTTCCATATACTTTCTAATCACATATGTGATCTTGGCTCATTGAATTAAATGAATCCCCTTTGGTTCTAGAAGATAATTTAATTTGAAAGATTACACTTAGTACAATCTGTCAAACAAAATTATATCGTAAACCCAAACACGAATCCACTTACCCTCATACGAGATATGAATGGGTATCGCTAAGAGCAATTGTGCTTTGACCTGCATCTACAATCCTTTAAACCAAGTACTCAATGGCCTATTGAAAGTTTCGAACCTTACAGCAAACTGAACCAAATAAAAAAGACACAACTTAATTATGCACAAGCTCATTTTTTAAGCAAATGGAAACATTTTTTTTTTTAATATATTTTTATTTTTTATTATGGAATCTTTCTTATCGAAATTTACAATATGTATTCAAATCTTAATTCTACTTGTTGTTTATTAGTTGTTACCAGTGTAACCACTAACTGCTGTATTCAAATTTTAAGACTGTCTTCTAGTTAGGCTCAAAGTATCGGTTCTTTTTAGCCTCTGGTGACCTTCGAACTGAAGCAAACCCCGAGCGAGGTAGTTAGGGTGGACCATTAGTTTATCGATGTAGCTTATTGAATATTTTTTAATTTCCTCCTGGATAGTGGGGACGTTGAGATCTCTGTGGATAATATCATTACGTATATACCATGGGGCGCAGACAATTTGTCGTAATATTCTAGACTGTCTTCTTTGAAGCTTTTGGATGTTAGATGCGCATGCAGTACCCCATAATTTGATGCCATATGTCCATATTGGTTTTATGATGGACTTGTATAGAAGAATTTTGTTGTCTAAAGACAAGTTTGAGTTTCCACCGAGTAGCCAATGTAGTTGAGCTGCTTTAAGTTTCATAGCCGTTATTTTCGCTTCGATATGACGAGTCCAGGTCAAGCGTCTATCTATATGAATTCCCAAGTACTTTACATGGTTTTCTACCGGAACAGTGATGTTATTTATTTTTACTGCTGGGCACGTTTGTCTTCTGAGCGTGAAAGTTAAGTGAGCACATTTAGTCGGGTTAACCTTTATTCTCCATTTTTCTAGCCATGCCTCTAGTTCATTGCAGATTTTGCGATGCGACTTTTGGGTCATGGTTAACGCTAATAAATGCTGTGTCGTCTGCAAATGCAGAGGTATGCGTGCTCAGGTTTGTTGGCTTATCCGCTGTGTATATTATATATAGAAGCGGTCCTAATATGCTGCCTTGGGGAACGCCAGCAGTAATTTTCTTGAGGGGGGAGTATTTATCTTGCGACCTTACTATGAATGTTCTGTCTGTTAGATAGCTCTCCAGAAGCTTGTGAGTGTTTTGAGGAAGCATTCGTGTTATTTTGATGAGTAGCCCATCATGCCAAACTTTGTCAAATGCTTGGGAAATGTCTATAAACAGGGCTGAGCAGTATTGCTTTTTCTCAAACGCCGATCTAATAAGGGTGACAATTCTATGCACTTGTTCTGTTGTACCATGTTTCGCTCTGAATCCGAACTGGTGATCCGGGATAATGTCGTGTTCATTTAGATGAGGAGTTATACTTAAAATGAATATTTTTTCGAAAAGCTTCGATAGGATTGATAATAAGCTTATCGGTCTGTACGACGCAACCTGGCTAGCATCTTTTCCTGGCTTGGGAATCATAACAATTATAGACCTCTTCCATGAGGATGGGAAGTATCCGACTCTTAATATAGCGTTAAAAATGAGTAGCAAGATTCTGGAAGCAAACGATGGTAAGTTTCTTATCATTGACCCTGTGATACGGTCAAGTCCGGGAGATTTTCTAATATTCACTTTTTCTATTGCAGATTTTACTTGAGTAATGTTAAATTTAAATGGATGGCTTACCTTATCGGGAATGATTGGACGATAGGAACAAGTATGTGTATCATGTGGCGTGAAAACTTTCTCAAGGTGGCCCGCGAAAGCGTTTAATTTTTCATCTGTGTTTTTGGCCCAAGTGCGGTTTTCCAGTCTTAATGGAGATTCTTGGGTTATAGGGCATTTCATATGCCGTACAGCCTTCCATAAGCGATAAATGGAGTTTTTTGTGGCATCTAGGCTGTTTAGATAGCCTTCTATTGCAGACTCATGGTTCTGTCTCAATTTGTTACGAAGAGTTGTCAGGCATAATTGTAGTTGGGCCTTAGTGGTTGGGGAACGACTGTTTTGCCATTGTCTTCTTAACTTCCTTTTTTCTCTGATAAGGGTCTCTATATCCGTCGATGTATTATACGGAGCACGTTTAATTATCCGCTTGATTGGGGTTGCATTTCTTGCTGCAGCATCCAAGACTTCTGTAAATCGGTCGACAGCTATTTGGATGTCAGATGAATTTTTTAGGGGAATGCACTGTGATAGGTGAGAGCTCACATACATTTTATACTTTAACCAATTTGTGTTTCTGTTTGGATAGGAAATACAGTTTGCAGCTGCGGCGTCAGAGTTACCTTTTAAAATGAGGATTGAAGGTGAATGATCAGACGAAAGATCATAGGAGGAACTAACTAGTACCTGATCGCGCTTGATGTTTTTGATTACAGCAAAGTCAATAAGGTCTGGTAGCTTGTTGAAGTCGGTTGGCCAATAGGTAGGCTCACCACTCGATACCACATCAAAGTTATTTGCAGTTACGGTATTATATAGCTGATTACCTCTAGGACTAATAAGTCTGGAGCCCCAATATGTATGTTTAGCGTTGTAGTCGCCAGCAGCAATGAATTTCTGGCCCAATGTGGAGAAGAAGTTGAGAAATTTATCGTGTAGAATTTTGTGCCTCGGGGGACAATAAACGGATGTTAACGTAAGTTTGAAATCAGTAAGATTTATAGATGTGGCCTGGATACAATCTTCTTCGAACTCTGGCAATGGTAAGTGTCTGATGTGTTTGTGCACAATTATGGCTGTGCCACCACAAGCTCATCCGATGGGATGTTTTGTGTCATACGTAAGGTAACCATTTACCCTAAAGCAGTTTTTATGAGTAAAGTGTGTTTCAGAGACAAGAAGTACGTCGATTTCATGCCTATGAAGGAAGTTTGCAACTTCGTGTTTATGTTGGGATAACCCGTTTGCATTCCAGAAGCATATTTTTAACTGGTTCATTTTTTGTTGAGTAGAACTTGCAGGAGCATGTTCTGGTTTCGCATCATTTCCTGAAACATGTTCTGCATAGTGGCCATGAAGTTATTCATAGTTTGAATTAAATTTTCAATTGAGGTAGGCATTTGTAGACCTTCCCTAGGAACATTAGCGTACGGAGGTTGCTTTGCGTTGGAAGTACTCGGGGGATTTTTCGCATTAGGGTTTCCTTTTAAGACTTTAAGTACTAGCAATTGAGCCAGCGGCTTGGCTAGGCGCATGTGACGGACCATATTGGGAGTGAGTATATTTTTGAACTAAAGCAGGTTTTAATAAATGCAAGAAGACTTTACAACCCCTATAGTTTGCCGTGTGATTTTCGCCACAGTTGCTGCATTTCTTAACATTCGGGTCAGCTTTAGAACGATTACATTCGGCGGTTTTACGAGCGTCGCCACAAACCACACATACGTGAGGCAATTTACAATATGATTTTGTATGCCCATATTCCTGACAGTTTGTGCATTGGGAGGGACCCTTTCGTTTTATTGGCTTCTCAACAGTTATTCTTCTGTTGAGTAGGTAGCGCAAGTTGTATATTTTTGGTTTTGAGAACCGATGAATCAAACGATATCTCAATGCGGTGCAGTGGTTGAGGAACTTTATTCCTGTTCAAAATATTATGCACAGATTTTACCTCATACCCCTCTTGCTCTACGGCAGATTTTATATCCTCTGTAGGAACAGAACTATCTATGCCTTTTATGACAATAATCAATCCCTTAGCACTTTTTAATTGGTATGTATAGTAACTTTTATTTTCTGCGTCCAGGTGTCTTGATATAATACGAAAGTTCGTTTCTGTACTGGCTTGAATTTTGGTGTCTTGAATTTGCCCGCGTCGTATAGAAACGACGTAGAAATTATTCTTACCTACAAGTTGAGTCAACATGTTGACTATGCTATTTGATGTTTGCTCTCGCAGATAGATAGGTGGCGGTTTAACTTCTTTAGTGGCTGTCCCATTAGCTGATTCTGCTTCTTCATCGTCAGGTATGGATAGTACAGAGAATCTGTTACCATTTGTTGGCAAAGAGACTACGTTAGAGCCTTTGTATTGTTTGGCCATGCGTTCCTGTTGGTTGGACCTAGGGCTAGCCTTTCTCTTAGTTATTGTTATATATCTGTCCATGCCCGTTTGCACCTTAGTAGTTTTTGGCACAGCTCCTGTATTTAATTATGCAAATCGTGATGTTCCAGGTTTTTCGTTATTATTCCTCTGGTCAGACGACTTCACACTTTGAACCACATTTACAGTCGGATCAACACACTTGCTCAGGTTGGGCACACTTGAACTCAAATTGCTGTATGGAAAACCAGTTGCGCTGGCAATTTTTGCACTTAAATAATTTTTGTTTAATTCTGGGTATCGAATGTTTTCATTGCTCACGCTCGGGGAGCTTACCACAATATAAGCATTTCTGCTATTTGTGCTGGGCCTACTCTCCTTATTGGAAGTATTTGTGAGGCTCATTCACAAATCTCGTCGGGAACACTAGTTATTGTTCTTTTTTTTCACCTATTACAAATATTTTTTTTTCACCCACGGCAAATATTTTTTTTTACTTCCAATTTTTTTATTTTTTTTTTTTTGTTACTCACTGATACACGTCCGTACTCATCAAGAGCTGGTTCGCAAATGGAAAAAATAAAATAAATATTACGAATTTATTTTCGTTAGTAACTTTTCTTAAACAACTTTATTGAAAGTTTTTTTTTGATGTTTTACAAGTTTTAAAATTAAAACGATGTACTTAGGATAGATATCCTACAGATAAATAATTCAGCTTTAATAAAAGTAACCTTTTTTGGTCTGTTAAATGCTACCGTATATTTACCAGTCACACTTGTGACCTTGGCTCATTGAAATAAGAGGATGTCATTTAGATCCAGAAGACAATCCTATTCGATAGATTGAACTGTAGAACAAGAATCTTAAAGACTTAAATGAGAATCCACTTACTCTCAGACGAGATTATAAATGGGGATTGTTAAGAGCAATTTTGCTATGACCTGCATCTACAATTCTTTATACTAATAACTCAATGGCCTAATATAAATTCCGAATCTTACAGCAAAGAGAACCAACAATAGGTAATGCATCATTATTTTCTGAAGCTCAACTATAATATTTTTTATACTTGAAAAACACAACAAAAAACTAAAAAATATTTTGCGAGTCACTAAATAGCTCATATAAAAAATTTTCAAAAATAATGGCAGACATCACATGAATATGTACCTTGTGTAGGGTTGCAATACGTACTGTTTTTAGCAGTACATGTACTGATTTTTTGCAATTGTACTGTTTTATGCACAACTCCTAAAACAGTACGCAAATGTACTGTTTTTTACACTTTGTACAGTTTATTGTACTTTTTTTTGTTCAGTGTGCAAAAAACCAAGATATTAAGAAAAACCCTACTAAAAACATATTTTCATAATATCCTAATATTTAACAGTACATAGCTTAAAAAATTTTTTGTGTTCCAAACAAAAAAGTTCTAAAAAAATACGAGTTTTTACACTGTGGTCATTGTTGTCTCATAAATACACAGTAGAAATCTAAATTATAATGGGTGGCTCGCAGCAGTAGTATATTTTCACGTTGTTATTTTTAAGATATATGATTTTATGCCTACTTCTTCCAATAGTATTTCCCTTTCCACAGCTGAGAAAGTAAAAAAAAAATTTTAAATACTTATTCCAACATAATTATATTAAATTTTTAGAACTTTTTAATTTTCGGGCATATTCTGGAAATCAAAATCACGTAAAATTGAAAACGAACAAATTTGGATAACTCTCCGTGTTAAAAATGTATTAAAATACCTAATACCTTTGAGGACCACTTTTTTTTACCGAAACTACTGAAATAATTTTGACAGCTTAAACTGATAGTTAGTTATAACTGAACTTGGTGGAATTGGAGGTTAAAAATTTAAATAAATAGTTATGTTTTCGTCAAAAAAATTTACTGTTTTTTTCTTGATTGTACTGTTTTTTTATGTTCAATGTACTGTATTTCCGAATTTAAAATCTGGCTACCCTAACCTTGTGTATCGTTTGTTTCACGATGGATAATTTCTTGAATCGCCACAATTTTTTCATTAACACCCTCTTTCTTGAGTTTTGAAATCGCATTATGGTATTTGCTATATAATAAATGTCCTAAAAATTAATTTTCAATGTTAAGTTTCTTTAAACTGTCCTTTATGATATCTTACTTTATTTTCATTTGGAAATAATTCTTCTATTTTTCTTGAAATATTGTCAAAAGATTTAGGTGTTGGGACAAATTTATTTCCTATCAGATATTCGACAACACAACTTGCTAGCAATTTTCGGTAAGGTAAATTAAATTGTTTATTTTTCTCATAATAAAAAAGTATCTGCTTTCCACTTACAGAAGATCTTAAAAGCGTTTCAACACATATCTAAATTTTATATGTATACAGTACAGCACTAAAAATAAATCAATAATAAAATTTTAAAATGTTAAATACCTCGTCATGCAAAAAGTTTGTGAGCTTTCTTGTAAATCTTGAGCACGACTTTCATCAATATTTTCAAAAGCAATTATAAATCCCTACAATTAAATAAATAAGAAATAAATAAAATATCAATAAATAAAGAATAACCAAAAAACTTTCGAATACCTGATCTTTTTGCCACTTTTTTAAATAGTACTCAAACTCAAGTCTTGGTCCGTCCAAGTTTTATGGGATAATCTCGTCCAAGCAAGCCTTGGAAATGAATTTTAAATTGTTGATATCGAAGTTATGTTCTAAAAAATGTAATGTTAAAAATTTTTTTAAAATATTTTTTAATGTTTTCGTGACCTTACCTTCAAAAATTGATCGAAATATCTCGCCTTTTAAAGATATCAGTAGCTGACTAAATTCTCCGTCCATACCTCTGCAATAATGCCAAATTATTCCAATGAAGAAAATGTTCGAGTTTTTGTTTTTGCAAACCGTATAGTAGCCCAATAAATTCTATATACACCTACATACATATATAAAATTAATTTTAATGAAATTAAGCCATGTTAAAAAATATTAATAAAAAGTGTAATAATATCAATATCCCTGAAAAAAAAACACATATCCAGTAGGCCAAGTCAACAGTAAGATGTTTAAAACAAAATATTTAACGTTTATACGGCCTGAATGTTAACAAATTAACCTAAAACTAGTGAGAAAGTTCTTGAAAAACGTAAAAATATTAGTACCCATTCCGGAACAGTGCGAAATGTTCTTGGATCACAGCTTGCAAAACTTCACTTAACCCAGGAAACAGATATTTGGAAAAATGTAATTTTTAGCGACAAGTCTAAATAATACCTAGTACAACGCATTGAGTGTATTAACCTACCCAGCCAGCAAAATACTTCGACATTGTCGGAATCAGACATTTCGTGCAAATGTCTGACTTCATTCTTAGAGATTTCGTTCAGATTGCTGTCAGACATTGAATATTCTTACTGTCTGGCCGATTTCTGATCGATTTCGCATGGATAAATCGGGGGGAGTTTATGTACAGATATGTCCAATAGAATTCCGACGGAATTCATTCAGATTTGTCTAAAGAGACCTATTATTTTTTAAAATAATGAAAATTGTCATTCAGTTGG
Organism: Pollenia angustigena; assembly: GCA_930367215.1. Lineage (NCBI taxonomy): Eukaryota > Metazoa > Arthropoda > Insecta > Diptera > Polleniidae > Pollenia > Pollenia angustigena. Next base: position 125,794,085 of record OV884056.1, read on the forward strand.
AAATAATTTTTTTAATTTTATTTTATTTGTTCAATATAAAAAGCATAAAAAAGGTACGTACGTGTAAAACTTATAATTATGTACATATTTTGCAATAAAATTATTTCTTTCAGCTATCAGTTCGAAAGCAAAAAAATCTCGGCTAACACATCAGAACTTCCCATGCCTTTTTCATTAGATTTCTGTTAGATATCTATCAGAAATGCCGACAAAAAACCAAAATTTCCCACGAAATGTCTGTCAGAATTCGTGTCAACCACTCCATACGTTTTTGGGTCAGAAATCTGACAGAATTCGTATACGATTCCGACTTTTTTGCTGACGTTTCCCTAAGATATCTGAACGACGTCGGATTATTTTGCTGGCTGGGTATTTTCCTAAAGCCTGTATTGTACAATTATATCGCCAATATGTATGTAATATTCGAAGGTGGAACAATAAATTGGCAACAATCAAAAGACTTTTGATTTTTATTGCACAACGAAAAGAAAGTGAAGTGTGTTGTACAATGCTGTTTATGTTATTCCTATAGGTTATGTTCACCTTTTTATTGAATGATTGAAATCATTGTGCGACTTATTGCATAATATAGGACAAAATGGAAATAATATGGCGAATATCATATACAATAATATTGCAAGTGTATGGGCCGCTTAAAGTGCAAGCAAACAAATAATTTTGAGTTAACAAAGCACACTAAAGAGGCCCAAACTAGCAATATTATTGTTTATGATATTCGCCATTTTGTCCTATATTATGCAATCAGTCGCACATTGTTTGCAATCATTCAATAAAAAGGTGAACATAACCTATAGGAATAACATAAACAGCATTGTGCAACATACTTCACTTTCTTTTCGTTGTGCAATAAAAATCAAAAGTCTTTTGATTGTTGCCAATATATTGTTCCACCTTCGAATATCACATACACATTGGCGATATAATTGTACAATACGTAAAATTGAACAATTTTATTGTAAGTGTATGAGCCGCTTAAGTGTTATATTTTTATATTTTGACCACTGATGTTAACAAACACACTTCTTCTTTAAACAAACAACTATGACAAGTTGTAATAAAAAGGAAAAATTTAAAACTCGCGATTTTAATTTCAAATTTTGTATATGTATGCCGAAATAATTATGTATGTACAACCTTGTAAAAGCCACTTTTTGCAAAATCTGTTTTTTGCAAATTATCGTTGACGTTACTTTATTACATTGTTTAAACATCATATCATCCAAAATTATGCGAATTAACCTTTTCAAAATCTAGAATACTAAAACAATTGTACAAAATTGTTTTGTTAATTGGAATAACGTTTTAAAAGCCGCTTTCGTTATGGAAAAAGTTTTAAATGACATCGCGATTGTGGATATGAAACGTTTTTCCACCAAATTCTTTTGTCACTTTTTATTTCAAAAACTTTCTTATATACATATGTACATACATACACAAAATGGCGTTAATTTTTTGGCGTTACTTATCACTTTAGCAATATATTTGCGTTAAACTTTATTTTTTTATTAAAACAATAATTTTGCATCAAATTATCACTTACCTGTATAATAACACTTAATTAAAAAAAATTAAATACTAATTTATAGTTTAGAAATGATCAAAAACATTTTTAAAAAAATTTTCACTTTTCAACACAAACTTTTGATACGAACACTTTTAATTTAACACTTGCACTTTTCTCCACGATTTTCTTGTAAATGGCAATAATAATTTTTGTAATGTTTAAAAGAGCAAACTCATTATTCTTTTTTTCGTTCTTATATATACACATATTTAGTTTACAGTTATTCCCCTTTAAATAACCGTATTGTCAACTTAGTGCTTTTTAAAAACTTTGGCGCGAAAATTTTTCGAGTTAGTGCTTCTTATTTTAATATTAATGTAATGCTTTTTAATTTTTTTTTTCTTTTGTTAAACCAAATTAATTAAAAGGTAAAATGTGCAACTAAAATATTACGTAAAATTTTAATAAGTAAAAATTAAGTCTAAAGGCCTAACCAGAATGTGAATAACGTGGCTTAAGCAACAGATCATATGTGTAAAACCATGTTGAACTTAAGGGAACTTTTTGTTAAATTATATGAAACTGTAATTTGCTTAAGCAAAGTGCAAAACTAATCGCACATTCCGTACGGAATCAAATGTTTTTTATATTGTTTTTGTTTTTTTAAATGTAGTTAAGAGGCTTTTTCCTTTATTTTTGACAGTAGCTTAAGTTTGTTTATGCATATTCTGGTTGGGCCTTAAGATTAGTCACGATCTGCTGTATGAATATTTTTTTACATCGTGTTTACTTAATTTTAAACATTTTATTTTTTCTTTACATTTGTTCAGTGCTACCATTGTAGCATATTTTCTGCTAGACTTAGCAGGTTGAGTTGGGGAATTGCATATTTTTCAAAAAAATATGCTAACTGATTTTAAGCATATTTCCCAGTTCAAAAGTACATTTTTTTTAGCAAAATTTTACTTTTAGAACAGCAGAATTTTTAAAATATATTTTTCGATACCTGCACATTTGAGATAAATGCCTAAAATTTTTGGCATTTTCAAATTATTTTCATAAAGAAAAATTAAAGTTAGCTGCACTTTGACTCAAAAGCCCAATATACAAATTTTCTGTAATTATTCTTCAAAATCCTTGCTTAAGTGCATTTTGTATACCAGCATTTTTATCATATTCTTGGCCAGTTTTAAAATATTTTCATATAAAACATCAAAGTTAGCTGCACACATAAAAAAATATACGCAAGAATTTTATATGTCGTTTTTTAATAATATTTCCGTGATAAAAGAATTTTATAACAAATATTATACAAACATTCCTCTATTAAGCAGAATTTTATAACAATAATTAAAAAAAATTTATTAAAAGTGTATCAAAAACGACTTCCAAGTTCTTGCGTTTGGTGACAGAAAGGAATAGCAAATCTTGGTCTGGAATAGAATAAAGTAATTGTAGTAGTATTTAAAGCTGACGAATGCTCTGTAGCTCAGCAAAGTTCAAAATTTCGAATTTTGCGCTTCAACTGCATCGACATCTACAACTACGTATTCTGTTGACACTATTTTCAATCTGCCGTTTTTAACTTTTGACAGCTTGAAGCTGTTATTCTTAACGTTGTACTACAGCGACTATTCTGTTCCCCACTTTATCGTTTCATTATAAAAATGCATAGCAAATGACTACAGGTTGTTTGAGCGTGATTGTTATAATCAATTTATTAATTAAAACGTTGATACTCCTCTTTCAAACTCTTTACTTTAGCTGCACTTTTATGCAGGTAGTCACAATTGCAATTGTATCGCACTTGTTCAACAATAGTATATCAGCTAAAACTTTTTTTAAAAAATCGATTCATTGTATTCCCATATACCCACTGTGTAATAAAACGGAAATCACCACATATGACAGCCCTCCCAATGTCAATTAAGATGCGAAAAACTATTTAAATTTCTGTTTTTTATAACTGTGAAGTAAAAATTTCGTGTATTGGTAAGGCCATATTAAAAAATTTCAATTAAGAAACTTTTAATAAACTGAATTTTGTCGAGAAATTTGACGAGTGTTGGTCTTATAAAACAAAATATTATTTTTGAATAAGGTTCCTCTTATTTTTAATATATAAAATAATAACATTTCTTGTTTTGATGTTGTAAATAACCTTTGTATTACAATGCAACATAAATTATCAAATTTAATGTCCTTTTTTAATTAACAAAATGCTTTTATATATTGTTATTTTTTTCACATTTGGTTTTTTCGGTTATAAGACGAAAATCTTTTTACAATCTATGTCTTCGTTCAGGCTTGCAATTTTGTTGCTGCAATTTTTTTTTAAATTCTGCTTTACACTTGTGTCCAGATAATGAAATTCTAGGGTTCTTTATTACTTTTATGTAATCGGTTTGTGCTTTGTTGTGATACAGACGTGTATTTTTAGCCCGGCATACGATTTGAACTATTAATTAATCACATTTGATTTTGTAATACATAAATATAAGCAGCGAATGGACGCTTAAGAAAAAGATAATAAGGGTCTTCATGATATTGCTTAAAATTACCATTTGTGCAAATGGGTAAACTTGCGAGACTCGTTTCATGAAGATCCTTTTTAATTTTTGTGTATTTTTAAACAATTAATGTCATTTCAATCAGAAACGTCAATAAAAAATATATTAAAAAAAAATAATTAAAAATATAATAAAAAACTTGAAATTTGTAAATTATAAATGAAATTTGTTTTTAAACATGCATAAAGAAAGCCAAAAGACTAATATGCTTATATTATTACAAGAATTTATTGTTTGTGATTTATTTACACTTGAAGTTTTCTTTGAAAACGGCGGTAAGCATTAAAAAAATTTGTCTGTATAAATGCACAATTGAACAGCGCAAGTTTACGAGTCAAAATTGTTGGGCAAATTTAAGCAGTTTGTGTAAATGAATTCTCATACAATTTTTGACAGTTCATTTACGAGGGTGTAAGAATGCACAGTTTGCACAGTTTACGAGACTTATAAACGATATCATGAGGACCCTTAATATATTTTGTTATTTAAATTATTTAACATAATAGTGAACAATTTAAAACGATAAAATTAAATAAAATAAAACAGTAAAAATATATATGTATGTACGTATGAATGTTCATACATGTGTATACATATTCTGAACAAAAACATTTAAATTTAAATTTCTTGTTTTTTTTTGTTGTTGTAAAATACAATAAATAATAAAAATATTAAAGCAAAGCAAAACGGTGAAAAACAAAAACAACTCTTTGCATGAGTACGAACAGTGAAACAACACTAAGACAAAATGAAAGAAACGTTTACGTTTTAGTTCAGGCAAACGAAAATAATGTAGAAATAAATAAAACAAAACAAAACAAAACAATATAAACTATTTAACGGCTAAGCCAATTATTCGAACACGTTCCCTATCACCCTCGGTGTTAACAAAAACAGTGGATAGTGACTCATTAAAAAAACTACAACTAGATTTGGTGACAAGTGTTGCCAGGCCAGCAAGTATTGCCGTGACGTCAAAAACAAATTTAGTGGGAAATGATACCAACTTAAACACAAATTAAAGGGAAAACCCCCCTGTAAAAAATTGTCAAAAGCCTACAGTACAAGTTGGTATGGATAGGTACATAACAGTGCTTAAACGGGGACGCAGCCCTACCTCTGCAGCTGTTGCTTCGGCATCCAAAGTGCCATCTTTTGATAAAATAAATTCCCAAAATCGCTTTGCAATTCTGGAGGATGAATCCTCTGAAGCCCCAAACGTCATAAAATCGTCCAAGCCTCCCCCAATTTATCTTAGGGAGCATAACTCAAATGATCTAATAAAGAGTTTAATTTCGTTGATTGGTGAAAATTCCTTTTATGTTGCCTCAATAAAGCGAGGTAGTATAAATGAAACTAAAATTCAAGTTAATCATGAAAATGACTTTCGGAAAGTAATTAGCAAATTTGAGGCACTCAAAAAAAGTTTTTACACATACCAACTCAAGAGCTGTAAAGGTCTCCAGGTGGTGATTAAGGGAATTGATTCATGCGTAGACCCAGAGGAAATTAAAACTTTCTTGGAAGAAAAAGGCTTCAAGATAAAACATGTGGTAAATATTAGAAATAGGGACAAAATTCCACAACCACTTTTTCGAGTAGAATTAGAGCCCGGCGACATTAAGTTAAAAAAAAACGAAACGCATCCCATTTATAGTGTGAAATATATTCTATACAGAAAAATCACAATTGAGGAGCCGCACAAAAAAACGGACCTGTTCAGTGCTTAAACTGCCAAGAATTTGGCCATACCAAGGCATACTGCTACTTACCCCCTGTCTGCGTAGCATGTGGTGAACTACACGGTACAGTTTCTTGTGATAAGTCTAAAACCGACCCCAACGTAAAAAAATGTAGCAACTGTGGCGGTAATCACACTGCCAATTATAGAGGATGCCCAGTATATAATATTGTCAAGCAGACGGTTGGACCGAAAACAAATACCCCTCAAATGCAGGTTGCAAATCAGGTAAACACAAATGCAATTCAAGCCCCCCAGCCTAGTAATAACAGAACCTCTTACGCTAACGTCCTAAAATCAAACCATCAGCCAATGCAAGGTGCCTCGCCAAGTAATGATGAAACTCCGGTTTCTAATTTAAGTCGTTTAGAAAAAACCATGGAAACATTAGTGCAAACAGTAAATAATTTTACGAACACAATGGGTAATATGATGCAGGAAATGCTTAGCTGCAAGCTGTACTTAACAAACAATGAACTGTTTAAAAATTTGTTTTTGGAACGCAAACGGCATCCGCCAACATAAAAATGAATTAGAATACTTTCTTAAAAATAAACTAATTGATGTCATGATGATTTCTGAAACTCATTTGACCTCAAGAAATACGTTTAAAATCAAAGGTTATATACTATATGATACCAAGTACCCTCGATATAGAGCTTGTGGAGGTTCTGCCATTTTAATAAAAACCCGAGTCAAACACTACCTGATGTGTGATCATCGTGAAAATTATCTCCAAGCAACTTACATTTGCGTTGAGGAATTAAATAGAAACCTAGTAATTTCATCGTTATACTCCCCGCCTAGATTTTCAATATCGGAGGACCAATATTATAAATATTTTAAATCATTAGGACCGTGTTTCCTAGCCGCTGGCGATTATAACGCTAAACATACCTGGGGGTCGCGACTTATAACACCAAAGGGTCGTGTTTTATTTAACACAATTTCTAAAATGGATTTAAATGTGGTAGCGAGCGGACAACCAACATATTGGCCTACTGATCATCAAAAAATTCCAGATGTCATCGATTTCGGCGTGGTTAAAAACATTCCCATAGAAACGATTCATGTTGATGCTTCCCAAGAATTATTTTCCGACCACACACCTACAATTGTTACTATAATGAACCCCAATAGAATTGTACCTCCGACCTGTTACTTAGCGACGACAGCTACGCAAATTAATTGGTTAAAATATAAAAAATATCTCAGTACCCATTGCACAGAAAATATTCCGCTCAGTACACCGGATTATGTAGATCGATCTATTGGCAATTTTGACAGTTTTCTCAAACTAGCTGTTCAACATTCCAATATTGCCCCCAAAAAAACAAAAACTATTAAAATATATTCCACAGATGTCGAGCATCTTTTATCTGAAAAAAGGAGGGCTCGAAGAGAGTGGCAATAGCACAGATCCCCTCAACTTAAGAACTTACTTAAAGAGTGTACAAAAAGACTAAGAAAGTTACTGCAGACTCAGAAAACGGTTTCTCTGGAAAAATATCTAAAGGATCTTGATGCAACCCCACAAACAGACTACTCATTATGGCGTGCAGCTAGAAATCTCAAAAGGCCAGTTGTCTCTAATCCACCATTAAGAAACTTGAATGGAAGTTGGGCAAGAAATTAAAAAAGAAATCTGTTTGTCAATCATTTAAAAAACGTATTTACCCCAAATATATCTCACGATATTGCGGTCGAGTTACCACCTGTTGCAGCTAGAGCAGCTGTTCCCCTAAGATTTGAGTTAAGAGAAATCGAAAAGGCTATTTGTGATTTAAACCCCAAGAAGGCTCCTGGTTTTGATAAGATCAGCAACAAAATTCTTTTGGAGCTACCCTGCATAGCAAAGAAAATTATTCTTTTAATTTTTAATGCTATTTTACGCCTTGAATACTTTCCTCAAAAGTGGAAGGTTTCCTTAGTCACCATGATACCTAAACCAGGAAAGGATCACACAAAAGTTGAGTCATATAGGCCTATAAGCTTACTTTCTAATATATCAAAGCTGTTTGAGAAGCTGTTAACGTCAAAATTAACCCCAATTTTAAATGAAAATATATGTATTCCTAACCACCAATTCGGCTTTAGAAGAGAACACAGCACAATTGAGCAAACCCATCGTATAGTAAACTCAATAAGGAAAGGCTTTGAAGAAAGAACATATTGTTCCGCTCTCTTCATCGATGTTTCTCAAGCTTTTGATAAAGTCTGGCATGAAGGCTTATTACATAAATTGAAGCTAAACTTACCAGTAAACACACACAAGCTACTAGAAAAATACTTAGTCGGTGGAAAGTTTTATATTAAAGAAGGTGATTATTTAAGCTCTCCTCAGCAAATTGACACTACAGTCCCTCAGGTAAGCATCCTGGGCCCACTTTTATACTTAATATATACTTCGGATATGCCAACAAACAACTACACCCAAAGCTTTTCTAAGCGTGCACGAAAACAGTCAAGATCATATATTTCAACTCGAACTATGGTTAAAGCAATGGAGGATAAAGGTCAATGAGCACCTTGCGTCGGGAATCATGCCCCCCTATTAAAATCAATAATCGAATAATACCTCAAAATTCGCATGTAAAATACCTCAGTATTCATCTAGATCGCCGTTTAACGTGGAAAAGCCATATTGAGGCAAAATAACTCTGTCCTTATTCTTGACTTCAAACTTCTTCTTTACAACTCTATCTTAAAGCCAATCTGGTGCTATGGTATTCAGTTATGGGGCACTGCCTCGGCCTCTAATATCGAAAAAATTCAAAGGCGCCAAAAAAAACTACTTCGAATAATCACAGCTGCCCCTTGGTATGTTAAAAACTCAAATATTCACAAGGATCTCAAAGTTCCATTAGTTAAAACTATGATTACGAAATATGCAGTAAAATTCTTAAAAAGGCTCGAATTGCACCCGAACCCTCTAGCACGAAATATTTTAAATGATAGCGGCCACACTCGCTTAAGAAGAAGAGACACTGCAGCACTTATCCAATTAGATGAGCGATAAACACCTATATTAGTGAACAGAACCCGTGATGAAGAAAATTTTTGTCTGGCACTGGCAGGACATAAAATAACATATTAGGTTAAGATTTGATTAATTATTGTTAGTTGATATTTAATGTTTGAAGATTCAATAAATAAATAAATAATGAAAAAAAAAAATGTTTTTTTGATTTACTAAATTTTACTGCAAACATTTCTGCAGTAAAAATTTGTAAATCATCAGACACTTTACGCTCTTAATTTATGTTCTCGTTTACTGTATGTTGTGAACTCGAACGCAATTTCGTAAAATGCTGTAAAGTTCAGTAAAATATAGTAAAAACTTTTGTGTTCTCGAACGCAGCTATTATTTGTACATCAAAAGCTTACGAACGTACATTCGTGATCCCAGGAAATGCCCATATATTTATATATATATATATATATATATATATATATATATGGAGGGCCCAGAGCTGAAGCGCACCAAGTCAAAAATGAAAATACGATCATATTTTGAGTACAAGTAAGTGAATTTCCATTGATTTCGGAAGCCATTGACATGGGTTTATTACCGTTACCTTTGGAACGAAAAACTTTTTGATTTAGTCCGTTACAGAACTCGCTAGAATTAAATTTTGCGAAGAATTTCACAACAGTTTTGAAATACATATATGCATTTTATTTTATGATTTGGTTCGGTTCAGCTTTGAACCCTCCATATATTATAACTATTTTCCTTATTTTAGGCTTTTGAAGACACGTCACCCGAGTTAGAAACTTCTCTTATGTTTTCAAAACGTAAAGAAGTAATTAGCATTAACACATATCTTCATTAGTATATCATTACCTGAAACGCAAAAATTACCAAAATTACCAAAAATTAAAAATCGATTTTTTCATTGATTTTTTCATACATTGCATCAGCACAAATGTCTGCATTGGAATCTTTCGACCAAAATTTGCGAATTTATTAGCAAAAAACAAAAGGCCCTATGTACAAATGAGTATATGGTAAACGCTAAAAAGCCTAACTAATATAACCTTGCTAATTATAAGCTTGCTTAAAATGCAACATTGTCAATTGAAGCACAGCCGCGAATAACGTTACAAAATAACAATTTTTCAGGAGAGCAAAAAAACGTTTTTTGACAAGCAGCATTATTTGTTTTAAAATTTTTTTTTTTCTATTATTTAAAATAGTGATAATAAAAACTTTAATGCAAAAGGCTTTTAAAACATTATTCCGCACTGCAAAACCATTTCTGTTTCATCATTATGTTAGTAACTTGCAATGTTCTCCCACTGGCTGACACTTTGTACGCCATTTTGAAGGCGTTAAGGTGCATAGTTTTGGTTGATTTGATGTTTAAACTGTGTAAGAGAGTAAAGTCAACGTTTATCTGCAAAAAAACAGTTTCTGCAAAATGTGGCGTTTACAACGTTTTTCGCGGCTGTGCTTCAATTGTCAAACAATTGGTAGGTTTTCCAAAAAAAAAAAAAAATAGAAGTAAAATAAATTACTAAAAGTTTTAGGCGGTTTATCAATTTATCATTTTAAATAGCTTGAGCTTAAACAGAAAAAGAAAAAGACAAAATGAAAAAACAAAAATGTACTTGGACTTCAAGAAAAATTCTTGACAAAAGTACGAAAAAACAGAAGTAAGGAAAAAACATGTCAAATCAATTAAAATGGATAATCATTCAGGAAAGCAAATTTCGATCTACCAAATTTTAGAATACAATTTGGTTTAAGGATTGATGTTTGACTATTGACGTCAGCAGTCGTCGATGGCTGCGAGTGTAAGACGGCAAATCCATCTGAGGAGATTGAGTGGTTGCAATCGAAACATGTCATGGTAACCTGCCGGCCGGGGTTCGAGCCCCAGCCACGTCAAGAATGAAAGATTATCAATAACAATTTTAATTAATTTTCATGTTGTAAAATTCCTTTCTTCATAAAAATAATTTAATGAAAAATTAAATTGCATGAACTTAAGCCTAATTAAAAATATTAAAAAAAAAATGGAAATATATAAACATTTAGAATTGTAAAAATTTCAAGATTATAAAAACAATATATAAACATTAAGAATTGTAAAAACTTCAAGATTATAGAAAAAATTTTTTAACAACATTGCCCTTTTCAAAAAAAAAAAAAAAAAAATGACTTGGTGGAAAAATGCGTTAAAAGCCATACCTCTAATTTTCGCAAGTTACGAAGTAGGGAAATATGAGGGTTCAGAACACAGTAACAAAGATAATCAGGTAATAGAGTACATGCGAGAAAATACGGTTAAATTACAGAATAAAAATGAGAAGGAAAACCTAGATATCTTTGAAATAATTATGATAGTAACATTAGCATTGATAGTAGTTGCCTACATTATAAAATTGATATAAGCCTTACATAGGAGACAAGAAAAAAAATCAACACGTCAATTTCTAACACAATGTTTACAAAAATCATTAAAATATTATTATTATTATTATTATTACTCATATTCTTATCTATAATTTACAGAATTCAAAAACCATTATAACCGATGTATAAATTATAAAAAAAAAAAAATTAATTAATTTTTACTTATACATAAGTCTTAGAAAATATATGGAAGAGAAATTAAGTAGCTTGAAGGAATTCTGGAGGAACTTGAAAAAGAGTCCAGGGAGAACCTATACTGAAGCAACAATATTGAATAAGTTAAAATACATAGAAAATTTAAGAAACGAATTTCAACTAATTGAGTTAAAGGAAGAGGACTCAGGAAAATTCGCAATAATAATAATAATTCGCAAGCTTATAGAAGAATATTTAGGTAAAAGTATAAAGGAAACTGTAAAAACAAGAAATACAATGGCAGCATTTAGTTTAGAAACAGTGTCTAAAGCACTCCCACTTTTTGCTGGAAACTGTGAAGAACTGGAAAGTTTCTTAATAACAGCAGAACTCATTGGGAAAACTCTTGCTGAAACAGCATGCAAAGCTGACTTCAGGGGTAAGAACTGCAATAGGTAGTTATGCAAAACCCGAAAACTTCAATACTTTAAAAACATAATCAAAACAAAGGTACAAAAGAACAAAGACCATTCCAGAATTACAGTCCAAACTAAGCAATATTTACCAAGGGAAAACGTCTGTCAATGCATTCAGGGAAGGAATATTAACTGTAATAGACAACCTGAACAGGTTAGGAATAGAAGAACTTAGTAGTGACGCCACAGAGGCGGAGAAAAATGTAATTATCAGATTGAACTCAAAGCTTGCTCTAGATTCATTTAAGAGAGGAATTAATGATAATTTAAAGACGGCAATTTTTGCAGCTCGTCCAAAAACTTAACAAGACGTGGTAGAACTTGCGCAAGAACTAGAAAATGAAAATAAAATAACTACTAACTCAGTACAGTATATACAAAAACAACATCGTAATAATAATGATACCAGGCACAACAATAGCAATTTTCATAAGACTAGGAATAACATTAATAACAGGAACAACTATAATTTCCCAAACCGTAGTACTAACAACTACAACTCAAACAATAATAGAAACAACAGAAATTTTGACAACTACACTAGGAATAACAATAATTTCCAAAACAGTAGAAGTAACAACTACAATTCCAACAATAACAGAAACAACACAAATGCGTCTGCAAACAACAATTACAACCGTAATACACCTAGAAGCAATAATGGAAACTACAGGAATGACAACAATAACAATAGAAATAACGATTCCAATAGAACCAACAACAACAGACGTAATGTACATATAGTACAAGACGAGGGAAACGAGGAAGGCTCGGAATACAGGGATATTCCGGACAGCCAAAATTAAGAGTATTTAAAGTTTTTAATAATAACACAAATTATATAATCGCTAAATATAAAAATTAAAATTTAACATTTCTTGTCGACACAGGTGCCGACATATCATTATGTCGAACTAAAACAATTAAATAATAAATGCAAATTAACGGGCATTACTAAAGAAGAAATACATTCATTAGGAACAAGTGAACTTGAATTTTCCCTAGCAGACCAAACATGCAGATTCAAATTTCATCTAGTAGATGACAATTTTCCAATAGAGACGGACGGAATAATAGGAAGAGACTTTTTAAGAGAATACTTATGCAAAATAGACTACGAGACATTTACAATTTCTTTGTTCACCAATAATGAAACCATAATTCTGCCTATGCAAACAAAAGCATTTGACACATTAACAATTACTATACCCCCACGAACAGAAATTATACAACCATTAAAATTAAACCTCACTGAAGATTGCGTAATACTTAATAATGAATTAAAAAGCGGTATTTTTTTAAGTAATTCAACAGCACCAAAAAATGGAATGACACATATTAAAATTTTAAACACAACAAATGAGACACAAATCTTACAGGGCATTAAACTGCACACTGACCCACTTAAGAATTATGACATATTAAGTTACACAAATGTAAACAATGACGAACGTTTTCAACAAATTCTAAATGACTTGCAATTAAATGAAACTGATGAGTATGCAAAATCAGAATTAATAAACATATTCAAAAGATATCAAAATGTATTTCATTTAGAGAATGAAAAATTGATATAATAGAACCATCGGTTAGCCCCTACAATGCTCCACTTCTTTTGGTACCCAAAAAGAATACGGAAGACAAACGAAAATGGAGACTTGTTGACTTTAGAAAGTTAAATGACAAAATAGTTAATGACAAATTTCCACTAACTAGGTTAGAGGATATTTTGGACAAACTAGGAAGAGCAAAATGGTTTTCGACTCTTGATATGACTAGTTCATTTCACCAAATTCAATTGGAAAAAGACTCAAGACCACTTACAGCTTTTTCTACACAACAGGGACACTACCAATTTAAAAGACTACCATTTGGACTTAAAATTTCATCAAACAGTTTTCAGAGAATGCTTACAATAGCACTTTCAAGACTTGATTCAGAAGCTTTTCTCTATGTCGATGACATAATTGTATACGGATGTAGTCTGAACCATCACAATCAAAATCTTGTCAAAGTTTTAGACAGACTTCAGCAATACAATTTAAAACTGAATCCAAAGAAATGTTGTTTTTTAAGACCAGAAGTAGTATACTTAGGACACTTAATAACAAAGGACGGCGTAAAAACAGATCCAGCTAAATATGAAGTTATAAAGAATTACCCAATACCTAAAAACGTAGATGAAGTTAGACGTTTTGTTGCATTCTGTAACTATTATAGAAAATTCATACCGAATTTTGCGGACATTGCGAAACATTTAAATATGCTATTGAAAAAATCAGTAAAATTCGTATGGACAGATGAATGCCAAACTGCTTTTGATACTCTAAAAGAAAAATTAATGAACCCACCAATCTTGCAGTACCCAAATTTTGACAAACCTTTTATTTTGACGACTGACGCCTCAAACTACGCATTAGGAGCAGTCCTATCACAAGGTGAAATTGGCAAAGACTTAGCAATTTCCTACGCAAGTAAATCTCTTCAAAAGCATGATATGAATAAACCAATCATTGAAAAAGAATTGCTCGCAATTCACTGGGGAATAAATTTTTTTATATATTTATACGGTCGAAAGTTCATAGTAGTGACAGACCATCGACCGTTGATATCACTATTTTCACATAAGAATCCATCATCAAAAATGACAAGAATTAGACTAGATTTAAGCGATTATGACTTCACGATAATTCATAAGAAAGGGAAAATCAACACTAATGCGGATGCATTATCAAGAATAGAAATAAACTCAGACGTACTAAAACAAATGATACCGTTGGAAATTGATGAAAATGAAAAGAAAATACTAATAACCACAAGGGCGATGACAAAGAAAAATGAAAATACAAATAAAGAGGCAAATAAGAATAATGAAGATAGAGAAATAAATGTGAATACAGAGCGCGAATGGAAGTAATATGGGAAGATGTATCTCTCAGGAGTCTGATCAACTTCTAATATGGGAATGCACATCCATAAATGATATTAAAAATATGAAGAAATTGCAATTTAATAAATTTGAAAATATAGAAGAAGTCGACATAAAAATTGAAGATAATATTGTGCACATAGGACGTGATGATAATTCATCGAAACAAGATTCGATTATGGAGAAATCGCGTACCAAAAATAATAATTATATCAATAAAGGATGTAATGATAATTCATCGAAACAAGATTCGAATATGAAGAAGTTACATGCCCAAAACGTACAAAATGAAAGTAATATGCATGCAAGATTCAGCGATAACTCAGCGAAACTAGATTCGATTCTGAGGAAACTGATATCTAAGATGAAGAAAGAAAATATAAAGGAATTAGCTATAGCAAAGAATGATAAAATATTTAAAATGTATACAATGACAGATTTAAAAGAAGCATATGCAAAGATAAGAATAAATAACAAAAGTCCTCAACTAAAAATATTAATTTACAGTGCTCCAACAAGAATAACAGATGACATACTGAAATATAAACTCATCGATGAATTCCACAATGCCACACACGCAGGCCACTTAGGAATAAGAAAAACAATAATTAAATTGAAACAGCGGTACATTTGGAAAAACATGAATAAGATGGTAAAGCAATTCGTAAAGTACTGTGACAAGTGTAACATAAACAAACAAACCAAACACATTAAAGAACCACTTACATTAACAGACACCCCAAGCAACAGTTTTGAGACAATATCAATTGATACTGTAGGACTTCTTCGTATTTCAAACGGATACAGATACATATGGACTATGCAGTGCGAGCTAACAAAATTCGTTGTTGCTCACCCAATGTCAACCAAAGACGCACTTACAACTGCCAAAACAATAGTAGAACAAATAATTTTAAAATATGGAAAATTTAAAGTGCTCAAATCAGACAACGGGACAGAATTTAAAAACGAACTCATGCATAACATATGTTCACTACTCAGTATCAAACAAACATTTTCAACCCCTTACCACAATGGTACAATGGGTGCGGTAGAAAGAAATCACAGGGTTCTCATTGAATTCTTGCTGACAACAGCAAATGATTACGAATGGGACAAGTGGATAAATTACTTTACTTTTGCCTACAACACGGCACCACACATAGACACTGGTTACACACCATTTGAGTTAGTATATGGTAAATTACCATGCTTACCATCAGAATTTCAAAACAGTGAAGGAGATAAAATATATAACTATGAAGATTATGCAAAAGAACTTAAGCAAAAGTTACAATATTCTTTAAATAGAGCTAAGGTGCTTACAACTAGGATAAAAGAAAAAAGAAATTTAGAAGATAGATATAGTAATAGGTTAAATCTAAATATAGGAGATTTAGTTTTAATAAAAGTAGAAAATAGGAAAAAGAATCAAAGCCCGTACAAAGGTCCATATAAGATAATAAGACAAAACGGTGTAAATACTATAATAGACTACCACGGAATTGAAAAACAATTCTATAATAATCAATTAAAACCTTATATAGACTTCATATTCGGTTTGTGCTTTGTTGTGATACAGACGTGTATTTTTAACCCCGCATACGTTTTGAACTATTAATTAATCATATTTGATTTTGTAATATACGCAGCGAATGGACGCTTAAAAATAAATTATATATTTTGTTATTTAAATTATTTAACATAATAGTGAACAATTCAAACGATAAAATTAAATAAAGAAAAATAGTAAAAATATATACATACGTATGAATGTTCATACATGTGTATGCATACATACTCTCAACAAAAACATTTTTTTTGGTGTTGTTGTAAAAACAATAAATAATACAAATATTTAATATTTAAAGGCAAAATGAAAGAAATGTTTATGTGACCGTTCAGGCAAACGAAAATAATGCTGAAATAAATAAAACAAAACAATATTAACTATCTAACGGCTAAGCCTATTAATCGAACACGTTCTCTTTCACCCTCGGTGTTCACAAAAACGGTGGATAGTGATACATTAAAAAATATTAATCTGTCTTTGGGGACAAGTGTTGTAGCGTCCGCAAGTATTACCGCGGCGGAAAAAACAATCTTAGTAAGAAATGATACCATAAACTCAAATACAGACGCAATGGAGAACCCTTTAGTGAAAAATTGTCAAAAGCCTCAAATACAAGTTGGTATGGACAGGTATATAACAGTGCTTAAACGGGGTCGCAGCCCTACCTCTTCAGCAGTTGCTTCGGCCTCAAAAGTAACATCTTTTGATAGAATAAATTCACAAAACCGTTTTGCAATTCTTGAGGCCGAATCCCCAGAGGCACCAAACGTCATAAAATCTTCTAAGCCACCCTCAATATATCTTAGGGAGCAAAACTCAAGTGAATTAATAAAGAGCGTGATCTCGGTAATAGGTGAAAATTCTTTTTACGTAGCGGCAATCAAGCGTGGTAATATAAACGAGACAAAAATACAGATTAATCATGAGAATGATTTCCGCAAACTAACAAACCAATTTGAATCCCTTAAAAAAAGCTTTTATACATATCAGCTGAAGAGCAGCAAAGGCCTTCAGGTAGTGATCAAGGGCATAGACTCGAGCGTGGGCCCTGAAGAAATTAAAACCTTTTTGGAAGAGAAAGGCTTTAAAATAAAAAACGTTACAAATATCAAAAATAGGGAAAAAAATCCCCAACCACTATTTCGAGTGGAGCTAGAACCTAGCGACGTTAAGCTTAAAAAAAATGAAACGCATCCTATTTACAATTTAAAATATATTCTCTACAGAAGAATAACTATAGAGGAGCCGCACAAAAGAAATGGTCCCGTTCAATGTCTCAATTGCCAAGAATTTGGCCATACTAAGGCCTACTGCTATTTACCCCCTGTTTGCGTAGTATGTGGTGAATTACATGGTACAGTCCAGTGCGATAAGTCTAAAAATGACCCCAATGTAAAAAAATGTAGCAACTGTGGCGGCAATCACACTGCCAATTATAGAGGATGTCCTGTATATACTATCGTCAAGCAGTCGTCTGGACCGAAAACTAATCCCCCTCAAATGCAGGTACCAAATCAAGCAAACACTAATGACACTCAGGCTCCGCAGCCTAGTAATAACAGAACCTCTTATGCTAACGTCCTAAAATCAAACCATGTGCCAATGCAAGGTGCTTCGCCAAGTAATGATGAAACTACAGTTTCTTATTTAAGTCGTCTAGAAAAAACCATGGAAACTTTAGTGCAAACAGTAAATAATTTTACAAACACAATGGGTAATATGATGCAGGAGATCCTTAGAATGCAATCGATGTTATTGCAAGCTGTACTTAACAAACCATGAACTGTTTAAAATTTTGTTTTTGGAACGCAAACGGCATCCGCCAACATAAAAATGAATTAGAATACTTTCTTAAAAATAAACAAATTGATGTCATGATGGTTTCTGAAACTCATTTGACCTCAAGAAAATAAAAAGAAAATAAAATCAATGGTTATACACTATATGATACCAAGGACCCTCGAGATAGAGCTTGTGGAGGTTCTGCCATTTTGATAAAAACCCGAATCAAACACTACCTGATGTGTGATCATCGTGAAGATTATCTCCAAGCAACGAACATTTGTATTAAAGAGCTGAATCGAAACATAGTAATCTCATCCTTATACTCACCACCTAGATTTGCAATATCAGAAAGCCAATATTATAAATATTATTAGTCATTGGGGCCCTGTTTCCTGGCTGCTGGCGATTATAACGCTAAACATACCTTCTGGGGTTCACGACTAATAACACCAAAGGGTCGTGTTTTGTATAATACAATCTCTAAAATTAATTTAAATGTCGTCGCGAGCGGACAACCAACATATTGGCCTGCTGATCCGCAAAAAAATCCAGATGTCATCGATTTCGGAGTGGTTAAAAACATCCCCACAGAAACGATTCAAGTTGAACCTTCGTTAGAATTATCCTCTGATCACACACCTACAATAGTTACTATAACAAACACCAATAAAATCGTATCTCCCTCTGGTTACATAGCGACAACAGCTACACAAATAAACTGGTTAAAATATAAAAAATATCTCAGTACCCATTGCACAGAAAATATTCCGCTTAGCACACCGGAAGGTGAATCTCTGTATTGTCAATTTTGACAGTTATCTTAAACTAGCTGTTCAACATTCCAGCAAAACCCTCAAAAAAACCAATTATAACAAAATATATTTTGCAGATGTCGAGCGCCTCTTGAATGAAAAAAGGAGAGTGCGAAGAGAATGGCAATTGCAAAGATCCCCTTAACTTAAAAATGAATTAAAAGAGTGTACAAAAAGGCTAAGAAAATTACTGCAGACTCAGAAAACGGCTTCCGTAGAAAAATATCTTAAGGACTTGGATGCAACTCCACAATCAGGCTACTCATTATGGCGGGCAGCTAGAAACCTCAAAAGAACAGTTATCTCGAAACCACCATTAAGAAACTTGAATGGAAGTTGGGCAAGAAATGATAAGGAAAAAGGAAACCTGTTTGTAAATCATTTGAAAAACATATTTACCCAAAATATACCTGATGATACAGCGCACGAGTTGCCGCCTGTTAATGTTAGAGCAGCTATCCCCCTAAGATTTGAGATAAGGAAATAGAAAGGGCTATTTGTGAATTAAACACCAAGAAGGCACCTGGTATTGATAAAATCAGTAACAAAATGCTTTTGGAGCTACCTTGCATAGCAAAGAAAATTATTCTTTATATTTTTAATGCTATTTTACGACTTGAATACTACCCACAAGAATGGAAGGTCTCCTTAATAACGATGATACCAAAGCCAGGCAAAGATCACACAAAAGTTGAGTCATATAGGCCTATTAACTTATTATCTAATATATCAAAGCTGTTTGAGAAGCTCTTAGCGTCAAAATTAACCCCAATTTTAAATGACAATGGGTGTATACCCAATCATCAATTCGGCTTCAGAAGAGAGCATAGCACAATTGAACAAACCCATCGGATAGTAAACGCCATAAGAAAAGCCTTTGAAGAAAGAAAATATTGCTCCGCTCTTTTCATAGATGTTTCTCAAGCTTTTGACAAAGTCTGGCATGTAGGCTTGTTACATAAATTGAAGCTAAACCTACCGGTTAATACACACAAGCTGTTAGAAAGCTACCTGGTCGGTCGAAAATTTATTATTAAAGAAGGCGATTTTGTAAGTTCTCCTCAGCCAATTGAAGCTGGAGTCCCTCAGGGAAGCATCCTGGGCCCACTTTTTTACCTTATATATACCTCGGACATGCCAACAAACAATCACACCCTAACCTCAACTTTTGCTGATGATACAGCTTTTCTAAGCGTACACGAGAACAGTCGTGAAGCATCTCGATACCTGCAGAATCATATATTTCAACTTGAACTGTGGTTTAAACAATGGAGAATAAAGGTCAATGAGCAAAAATGCGTACATATAACATTTACCTTGCGTCGGGAAACATGTCCCCCTGTTAGAATCAATAATCAACTAGTGCCTCAACAATCGCATGTCAAATATCTCGGTATTCATCTAGATCGGCGTTTAACATGGAAATGCCATATAGAAGCAAAATTAACCCAAATGAAACTAAAAGCAATTCAAATTAACTGGCTTATTGGAAAAAATTCTGTTCTTAGTCTCGACTGCAAACTACTACTTTACAACGCTTTTTTAAAGCCAATATGGTGCTACGGTATTCAACTATGGGGCACTGCCTCGGCCTCAAATATCGAAAAAATTCAAAGGCACCAAAATAAACTTCTTCGAATAATTACAGCTGCCCCTTGGTATGTTAAAAACTCAAATATCCACAAGGATCTCAATGTGCCACTGGTAAGGACTATTATTACGAAGTATGCGGTAAAATATTTGAAAGGGCTAGAGTTGCACCCAAATCCACTAGCACGAAATATTTTAAATGATAGCGGCCACTCTCGCCTAAGAAGAAGAGACACTGCAGCACTTACCCATTAAGATGAGCGATAAACACCTACATATGTGAACAGAACCCGTGATGAAGAAAATTTTTGTCTGGCTCTGGCAGGACATAAAATAAAGCATTAGGTTAAGATTTGATTAATTATTGTTAGTTCATATTTAATATATGAAGATTCAATAAATAAATAATTAAAAAAAAAAAAAAAAAAAAAAAAAAAAAATAAAAAATATATAGACTTAAGAGACAATAATTAAGTACACAATATACATTAAAAGAATTATATTTTTAATATTATAAAATTATAAAAATATCAAATAATAATTACTATAACGTATTTAATAAAAACTGTAAATTCATAAAAACTATGTTAAGAATTACTTTGTAAAACTATAACGTATGTAAATAGAAATTAAGAACTATTTTACAAATATTATCGGTAGTGTGAATATATCAAGAAAAATCAATCCCCTAATTTTTCTCTTAGCGGTGAGGGTGTAGTGTACCTCATAAGTTGTCACCGCCTACCCTTAAACTACTCTTGAATCTATACATACCAACCCAAATAGAGTAGGGTAATTATACAAGATCAAATATCGGCATTTACCAATCGACACACATTGATTGGAATGCAAGTTAATTGGGGTATGAGTATGATAAACATAAACGAACAATTGTAAATTGAGTGACAAATAGGAATGAGTGTAACCACTAAAATTCCTATTGGTCAAAACAATTGTAATCAGGGTAATTATTCATATAACCATAATACCGATAAAGACAAATAGAACTTTGTCAACAAGTATAATAAGTTAGAAGGGTTAAGAATTAATTTCAATTTTAGTATATAAGAGCAAACAAAATTTAATAAAATTAGACTTGAAATTACCACACTAATTCGGCAACAACCTGCCTTGTGTTTTAATTGAAAGCCTCACACCAATTCGGCAGTTCCTTTGAACGCCTTGCAAATCAGCTGGAACCCTAACAGCTACACAAATAACCAAGGGCTATAGGGATATAAATATACCAACACTTAACACTCCTACATCCTACATTTTTACATTACATATGTATAGCTTATGTTTAGTTTTACATAGGTGCTGCTGATGTTACGGACAAATTTATTTTAAATAGCATAAATAATATGTACATAGTCCCATACCTGCCTAGTGACAAAACACATTTTTGGTAAAATTTTTTTTTTAATTTTTACACAGAAGTGCCAAAAATACTGAAGGTATTTTTTTTAAACATGGATATTTTATTTGTATGGCAGATAACCAAAACACATTCATGGGTATTGAATAACATCTGCATAATATTCATGTATTTTTGATTACTGAATGTGGTTGCGTGTAGATATTGCCGTGCATAAGTATAAGTAATAACTAAAGCCCTGCACGAATGCATTTGAATGCCGTTTCAAATCATTCGTTTGTTTTTCAACTCGCGATTGTTGATTGCATTTTGCTAACGAATCAAACTCTGTATTGTGAAAAACACATAAAGCACGAAAAGAATATAAACACACAAATGCAAATGAATTTAAATTTGTGTGTTATAAACGACCAAATACGAAGTGTAAAGAGCACGAAATATACTCCACACAACAACGAATCAAACGAATAACACAAACTACACCAAATCATATGAATCGCACGAATCAAACGATTCAAACGAATCAGACCAAACAAAATAGGTGATTTGAATTATTGAATTTTTTTTATTATTAGGTATGACTAGTAAACTTGTATTGCGCAAAAAACAAATGAAGATGCAAAATATTTTTATACAATGCTTAAGTTTTATTTTAAATTATTTTATTCAAAAGTTACAAAAATATATTTTGAAATATTTTATTTAAAGTAAAAAAGAAATGAAAAGCTAAATTCAATTAATTGCAAAATTAAGATAAAAACAAGTTAGAGTGCTATATTCGGCTGTGCCGAATCTTTGATACCCTCCACCGACAGTTCGAATGTTTAAGGAGTAATATCTGTATGATGTTATTATTATCGTAAACTGTGACGATTTGTTATTAATTATGGTTTTAGGCGACTAAACTGTTTTCCGGTAGTAGGGTTTATATGGGGCCTAGGGTAAATTATGAACCGTTCATCACGAAATTTCACAGCGTCATTTCTAGTCCTTTAAAACTGTGACGTACCAATTTCTGTTATGATAGCATTATTAATTATGGTCTTAGGTGTACTAAACTGTTTTCCGGGAGTAGGGTTTCTATGGGGCCTAGGGTAAATTATGTGCCAATCTTCACGAAATTTCACAGTATCATTTATAGTCCTATAAAACTGTGACGAGCCAAAATTTGTTATGATTGCATTATTTTTTACGGTTTTAGGCGTACTAAACTGTTTTCCGGGAGTATTGTTTATATGGGGCTAAGGGTATATTATAAACGGATCTTCACGAAATTTAACAGCGTGATTTCCAGTCAAATAAAACAAATTTTTGCAAAATCTTATCTCATTCCGTGCCTTGTTCCAGCATTTATGTTATTTTTTGTAACAAAATTATCAATTTTTTTAGGTGGTGGTTCCACATTTTGATTCATAGCTTTGGTCCTACTGAACCGATTTTGCTGGATTTCAATCCCAAACTGCTTATTATAACTACAAGCAATTTGGCACCAAGTTTGTTAATTTCTTTTGAGTTGGTCGAAAGTGAGCGTGTTTTCAACAGACGGACATGGCTAAATCGACTTGGAATTACTCAAGGACCCAGAATATATATACTTTATGGGGTCTGAGATGAATAATAAAAAAGTTTCACACGGAATGACAAACTTAATATACCCTCTTCACAACTAATTGTGGTGGAGGGTATAATAATATAATGAGCAAAATGGTTTAAAATATATAATAATTTGTACAGTTTAAAAGTTTATTTTGTATTTCAGTTGCTTCTATATTTGAATTAGGAAACATTATGGCATTTATAGAATCACCGTTTGAAGCAATGCTGCATCTTTTTTCAGAAATCAAATTCCGTGCTACTGAAAAAACTCTCTCTGAATCTGCACTACTAGCAGGCGTTGCTAATATTTTGCAGCCTACTTTGTAGAGAAGTGGAAATTTATTTTGATGTAAGTTCCACCATTGCAAAATGTTGAAATCTTCATTAGTACTAACATTTAAGCTTTCATACATTAGCAATTTGTTGGATACTGCATCAAGTTGTGTAGTATTTTCCCTAATGGTATATCATAACATTTTACAAAATACCAAATGCGCACCTGAGTTTGCCTGCAAAAATGTATAAAGTCATTATAACAGGTCAAAGTTGCGTTAAATAGTTACCATAAATAGGTAAGGTTAACTCTTTAGGCTCGGTCATATAATTGTAGCATAAAAAGTATGCAATAAAAATAGTGCGAAACAATAAAGTTTCGGCGGCATGAAATAGCCCCCCCCACGAAAATTATGAAATAGTTCCCCAATTTTTGGGGTCTTATTTCATATGAAATAAACCCCCAATTTAAGAATGAAATGAAACCCCAACGAAATGAAATAACTCCCCAAATCAAAATGAAATAAATTCCCAAAAATTGGGAAGTTATTTCATTGGAAATAAGTCCCCATTTCCTGAAATGAAATAAATCCCCAAAAAGTATTCAAAACATCCAATCAATTCAAAATAGGGGGGGGGGTGCTTTTTAACCATTGGAGGTAAGGCCATGATGGCTTTATTGCTCAATTGAATGGGAGATAAAGCCGTAATGGTCTTATTGAGAAGTAAGGTCATATGTAAAATTTTGCGAAGTGAGAGATATAGTCATATTTTTTCCCCCCAAATGAGAGGCAAAGCCATATTTTTCCAGAATATTGTTACGCATGGTGATAACATTCTGTAAAAGGAAAAATCCTTAGTTATCATTGAAAACCATTTTTTTTATTCTTGTGACGCACGCAGAAAAACTTTATTCAGCGAAGCCACCTGCCGCGTCCTACTGGAGGAAAAAACCCCAAAGCGCGGCCGCAGGAAAACTTTAGTATGCGAAGCCAGATTTCAATACTTAACTTTAGTAAAAGGAAAAATCATTAGCTCTTAATTATAAAAATAAGAAAACTATTAATCAATGTAAAATGGAAAAGTTTTTCAAAACTGAAATGAGAGATAAAGCCATTTCCTAATATTACTAATGTGTCCTAAGGCCATGATGGCTTTGCCTCCCATTGGAATGAAAAAAAAAATAAAAGGCTTTATCTCTCTTTTGAATGGGAAACCTGGATTCATTGCATCCAGCAAAAAGAAAAAAATTAAATGGGCAATACCACCATTATGGCTTTATTTTATTCCTTACCGCAAAATTATTTCTCAAACTAACTACCTAGTAAGTATTATTTTTAATGAATGAGTGGTCTTGACCATTCATTAAAACAAGTTTTGTTTACGTATTATAACGGGACATAATCTGCATTTTTGACGATTTTGGAATAAATTTAAAAATGAAAAAAGTCCCCAAAATATTTTTAGGGACTTATTTCATTTCAGATTTTTGGGGACTTATTTCATATGAAATAACTCCCCAATATGAAAATGAAATAAGTCCCCAAAAAAATGAAGTAAATCCCCAAAAAACGTTGTTTTTGCCTCTCATATATTTTTTGGGGAGTTATTTCATTTCCGTTTTGGGGACTTATTTCGTGGGGGGCTATTTCATGCCGCCTAAAGTTTCATTAATACATCAATGAAACACATCTTTCTACCCAAACATGTTACCTACTGTCACATTTGCTATTATGTATATAGGTTATTTACACATAAATTGTTACAAAACAAGCCTTTTTTTGGCGGCATGAAATAACCCCCCAAAAAAATAATGAAAGTTTGTACAGAGAGCAACAAAAACGATTTTTGGGGGATTATTTCATTTTGTTTGGGGTGTTATTTAATTTTTTTAATTGGGGTATTATTTCATATGAAATTATCCCCCAAAAAATCATTATGAAATAAAGCCCCAATATATTTTTTGGGGGATTATTTCATTTTCAAATTTATAATGAAAACGTTTTTGGGCGCAAGAATACAGAACACCGGCTTCGATAAATAAAGCTGCTCTGCATAGCCGGCCCTCGGCCGGGCGCAATGGTTTTCTTCTATATGGTGAACCAAACACCGGCTTCGCTTACTAAAGCTTCTCTGCGTAGCCGGGTCGATTCGGTATTTTTGTACTATAGAGGAGAAAATCGTGGCGCTATGCAGAGAAGCTTTAGTTAGCGAAGCTGGTGTTTGGTATACCATAGAGGAAAAAGTCATTGCGCCCGGCCGAAGGCCGGCTATGCAGAAAAGCCTTAGTTGGCGAAGCTTGTGTTTGGTATATCATACCATGATATCTATTGCGTGATTCTTTAAAGCAAAAGTGTATAATTGATTGTATTAAATATAATGGGCTCTTATTTCATTTCGGAAATTGGGGTTTTATTTCATATGAAATAAGCCCCCAAAAATTAGGGAATTATTTCATTTATGTTTGGGGCGTTATTTCATTTCGTTGGGGATTAATTTCATTTTCAAAATTGGGGCTTTATTTCATATGAAATAAGACCCCACGCTTTGGGGGGTTATTTCATTATTTTTTTGGGGGGTTATATTCTGGGGGGTTATATTTTGGGGGGTTATTTCATGCCGCCCTTTTTTAACTTGTTTTTCTAAAAATTTTACTTACTTAAGAAAAGTGTTTTCTAAGAAGAAAAAAAACCCCACCGACGCGATTGGGCCGGCACGAACGAAGGCCCCAATGAACTAAGACCCTAAAACGAAAATGAACTAAGGCCCGAAAAAGGGGGAATTAGTTCATAATGAAGTAAAACCCCAACGATGGTATGAATTAAGCCCCCAAAATGGGAATGAACTAAGCCCCCATTAATGGGGACTTAATTCATTATGAATCAAAACCCTAATGTTATTATGAAGTCCCCAAAGTAAGAATGAACAAAGTCCCCAATAAAAAAATTCAAAAATAAAGTGACTCTTGTTTTGTTTTAAATATTCAAAACAAACATTAAAGTTATATAATACGAAAAAAAATATTAAAGTATTCAAATTTTATACATAAAAAAAAAGAAAAAATAACAAAAAACAAAAATTTTTCATTGTTTATATAATAATTAGATAAATTTGTATAAATACTTAATCAATAAGAAGTCAGGTATATACCTGCATGGTGTCTTCCACAATTGTTCGGCAGTACGGGCAGATATAATTTTGCATGCCTTTGGAAATTGCATCAGCCTGTAATTTGAGGTTGCACTCGTCGCAAACTTTCATATGTTTGCAGGGAAGTAGAACAATGTTTGAGCTTTTATCCCGACAAGCTAAGCACTCAATATTCTGACTATACGAGGGTGGATCGTCAAGGTCTTCAGATAAAACGTTATCAGGTTCTTCTTGAAAAATATTTTGCTCCTCTACCATGTTCACACATATACCATTTTTGCCGTACACCATTCGGGAGAGGATTGTAGCGGCTGTTATTTTGCCATCTTTTAGTAAGAGCGATGCTTCCTGAATTTTTTTATTTTTTTCAACACTACTCTTCCTTTTTCTTTTAGCAACAGATCCTCCACTTTCGCACAACATTTCGAATTGACGACTTTTAAAAAACTCCTCGTTTCGAATTATTTGGACGAATTTAAAAAAGTGTCCATTTTTTTCGGCACATCGACCAAGGAATCCGTTGTATGCTTCAACGGCAGAAGTTGTGCGCGTGTCCCGATTATGTACGGAGAAGTTTTTACATCCAACCTATTTATATAAATAAAATATTTATATCTGGTAAAAAATATTGAAGTAGATAAGCTGTTACCTTTTTGATCCACTGGTTTTCAAAATATTTTAAAAACGGTAGAAATAAGCTGTTGCTGTCCATCAGAAATATTTTTGACTTTATATCGTTGAATGAGAACTTTATTAACTCCTGCGGTAATAGAGGCAATGCTAAGATTTGGTGATAAGAGATGATGCACTTCTTGAAGATCGTATATATTCCAATAAGGCTTTCTGCTTCGTCATGTTTCGCCTTACGGCCTGGCAAAAATGGAACCTGGAAAATGCATGAACAATATATCAATTTTTAATGTGTACTTTTATTTTTGGAAACAAAGCATTTAGTTTTTATTCGCGCGAATTTTTTCATTTTCAACCTACATATTTCCACTCAAAATTTGTTCCAAACATTTTAAATATTCACTTATGAAACACATAATTTCAAAAACATTACATAGTTAAAAACTAAATGCTAAAAACTGTAAGTCCTCACATAAAGTTATTATGTATAAGGCATTACTAACCAGCATCCTATAAGATTTGCTTTTGGATAAACCGACTTTACAGCACTTCTCAACGCCTCTTCGTAGTCGCTTATAAACGTTGAGGGGTCTAAATCAAATATATTGTCTTTAATATACTGAAGAAGTGCTTTGTATGATTCGCTTGTTTTCTTCGTCATTAATACGAAAAATATTGGAAATATCTAAAAGAAATATGTTATTATTTTAAAAAATTTCTACTTATTACTTCTTTACCTCTTCAAAATATTCTACATATATAACAAGCAGCTGCTTAAAACAGCCATAAGGACCTATTTTGAAAGTTCCATCCACGAGATATGTCCGCTTTTGAGGAGAAATATTTTCTTTTATAACATCAACGGTTTTAAGCGATGAAAATAGGCAGAACGAGTATGTTTCTTCGGTAATTGCAGCAGTGAAGAAGGTTCTAGGATTCGACTCATCTTTTGACAATCCAAAATCGTTCCACACATTCTCCAAATTGAATGCTTCCACAACTTGAACAGCGTTTTTGGGAGATGTCACTAAATTTTTACTTACAATTTTCTGCAAGCCTCTTTGTATTTTTAAAAAGTTTATGTCTTTTGTATCGGTTTGATAGCTGTTTTTAAAATTTAGATTTTTATGTAAGCACTTGCGCTACTTAAAAAAATGTTTACTTACCTTTCACACGTTCTTCGAAAAGCTTTTCTTATGGTATTAATATTAGTCTTAGTACCACCAAGAGTTTCTGCCATATCTTGACAATCTTGTTTTATTAAATTTAAAGCCTTTAGTTCCCTGTATGTTGTCTCCTCGTCACCATGGTTATGATCAACATAGCCCTTTGATAAAACACAGCTTCCATCAGAAAGCAAGTTCACTCTGGATTTGCAGCTTTTCTGCCTACATTGATATTTTGTCACACCTTTATATTCCGATTTTTTCCGATA
Organism: Pollenia angustigena; assembly: GCA_930367215.1. Classification (NCBI taxonomy): domain Eukaryota; kingdom Metazoa; phylum Arthropoda; class Insecta; order Diptera; family Polleniidae; genus Pollenia; species Pollenia angustigena. The sequence continues at coordinate 125,823,105 of OV884056.1, forward strand.
AAGCATTTTTTGTTCGGTTATATATAACAATTCACTATTTCTTCTACTCACACAAATTAATTCAAAATTCATTTTTTTTTGTCTTTAGACGTCCACGTTAGATCAGAAACTAATTAATCTTGTTACAGAATGGATAAATAAACAAAACGAAATTCTTTTTTTTAACGGTATAACGGTTAGCAATTTGGAAATATTGCAATTTATTACATTTTTCAGAAAATGAACTAATGTCCCATCTTTATTTGTGGGACCTTAGTTCTTTTTAACAAACTGGGGTTTTATTTCATTATGAATTAAGCCCCCAACTCAAAAAATGAAATAAAACCACAAAATAATGGACTATTTCCCCAAAAACCGTTGTTGTTGTTCCCTGTACAAATATTTGGGGCCTTAGTTCATTTTCGTTTTGGGGTCTTAGTTCATTGGGGCCTTCGTTTGTGCCGCCCGCGATTGGTACAGAAACCAAAATATTTTTACAAGCACAAAATACCAACAAATTCTTGTGGCTATTTTTTTTCTTAATAATTTCTGTATTTAGGTACGTCTTTTTAACGAAGGAACCCTTTTACAGGTATCAAATAATTTTTTTTTTGTCATCATAAAGATTTTTTCTGTTAAGATGAAACAAAATAATATAGCATCCGCTAGACATGTACACTTGTCGAAGTCACATCGACGACTGAATTGATGATCATAAAAATATGTGTTAGTAGTGGTACGCACAATTGGGCAAAGAAATGGAATTCCCTGTTATAGACTCACAATTGTTGTGTGTTATGTTTTCTTTCACATCGAATTAGACATTGAGTTGATTTGTTTTTTTAAATCAAACTACTGCCTAACAACGAGTTGTTTGAAACGAGCTACTGTTTAAAATTGATTCGGTTTTTCATTGTGTATCATTCGAATTGATTTAAAAAAAAGAACTCAGTATTTCACACAACAATGTGTTGGTGTGGAGAAATGTGAAAAAGAAACAAATGCATTCGTGCAGGGCTTTAGTAATAACCATACTTTTTGTGTTATAAATATGTGTATACACAGTAACGAAAAGCGTGGGTAAATACCTCTGTATATTATTCTTATGGGTACTTGTTGTCATTCTCTGGTGTAGATAGAAAATAAAACTCATTGCTTTATTTATTAAGTTAAAAAATGGTTAAGGGTTTTTAAAACAAAATAAAAAAATCAGGTACGTTCATCGTACAATCTTTCTTGACGCAAAATAATTTTTTAACGTTTGTGGAGCAAAACCACATTAAGTAAACGGAAACAAATAACCGAATCATTTGCTCTTGGTTTTCGCAATGCGGTCTTATTTTGCGAAACATTTAAGCGGGTGACGCAATTCATCGGAACTCAACTAAACGGGTATTTTTACATAGGCAGTTATACTGAATGATTTCGTTCCATGGTTTTAGTACAATAAAACGGTAAACTCAATAAAGCGGGACTCAATTTACTGAAAATAATGTATTGGCTTTTTGATATTGAAAATCTAGGTGGAGAGTATAAAGATGAAATTACAAGGTTTCGATTTAGCTCTTCAACCCAAATGTTCATTGCTTTCTAATAATCCTCACGATGATCACAAGTTAGGAAGTGTTTTTTTTTTTTTTTTTTTTTTTTATTATTTTATTTTAATACCTATCACAACAAGATATAAATCTTATAATTTACAGTGATAGTAAGTTACATGGCAATTTAACATATAAATTTAACATATAAGAATTGAATTAAAAAATTAAGTTATACAATAAAAACAATTAATAATTTAATGGATATAGATATATTTAAGCTATATTAAAGATTTTTAGAATACTTTAATAATTCCTTCTTAAAGGCCAAAGTGTTGCTTTGTGTTTGAAAACGTGATGGTATTTTGTTCCAGAGACTAATTGTGTAGTTAAAAAATTGTCTCGAAGAGATAAGATATCTATATTTTTGAGAAATCAAATTTTTACCGCGTGGAGATTTGGCAAAAATTATTCTCTTAAATAAATATTCGGGCTCCTGTATATATATTATTTTATGCAGCATGAGGAGGCTTTTAAATTTTAGTAGATTTTTAAAGCTCATGTCATAAAGCTGAAAGGAGTACGACGAAATACTATCAGTTCTCCTACGGTTAAATACATATCTAGCTATATTATTATAGGTTACCTCAAGTCTATGAAAATCGGAGGTGTCGCAATTGGCAAATATTTCACATCCATATAGTAAAACCGGTATTAGATAAGTTTTAGCTAGTAACAATCTTATATTAAATGGAGTGAAAGATTGAATAGCCCATAAGTTCCTAAGCATTCCGTGCACTTTTCCTGCAATAATACAGATATGGTTTGACCAAGAAAGTTCAGAATTAAACGTAATTCCTAAATTTGGTGACGATGGCACAAAGTCGATTTTATCATTGTTGATAAATAATGAAGCATTGTTATTAAGTGCTTTCTTATTATTTTTGGATATGAAAATGCATTTAGATTTCGATGGATTTATGCACAAACCATTCATGCACGCCCAGTGATGAACTCTATTAAGATCATGGTTTATGAGATTAATACAAGAACTTACACTGTCTATTTTGGTACTTAAGTACAATTGTACATCGTCAGCATACATTTGTATTCCACAATGGGTTAATACATCTGGCAGATCATTTATATACAACGAAAACAGAAGGGGACCCAAAACAGAACCCTGCGCAACCCCTCTGTTAACTTCAAGGCAATTTGTTAATTTCTTTTGAGTTGGTCGAAAGTGAGCGTGTTTTCAACAGACGGACAGACGGACATGGCTAAATCGACTTGGAATTACTCAAGGACCCAGAATATATATACTTTATGGGGTCTGAGATGAATAATAAAAAAGTTTCACACGGAATGACAAACTTAATATACCCTCTTCACAACTAATTGTGGTGGAGGGTATAATAATATAATGAGCAAAATGGTTTAAAATATATAATAATTTGTACAGTTTAAAAGTTAATTTTGTATTTCAGTTGCTTCTATATTTGAATGAAGAAACATTATGGCATTTATAGAATCACCGTTTGAAGCAATGCTGCATCTTTTTTCAGAAATCAAATTCCGTGCTACTGAAAAAACTCTCTCTGAATCTGCACTACTAGCAGGCGTTGCTAATATTTTGCAGCCTACTTTGTAGAGAAGTGGAAATTTATTTTGATGTAAGTTCCACCATTGCAAAATGTTGAAATCTTCATTAGTACTAACATTTAAGCTTTCATACATTAGCAATTCGTTGGATACTGCATCAAGTTGTGTAGTATTTTCCCTAATGGTATATCATAACATTTTACAAAATACCAAATGCGCACCTGAGTTTGCCTGCAAAAATGTATAAAGTCATTATAACAGGTCAAAGTTGCGTTAAATAGTTACCATAAATAGGTAAGGTTAACTCTTTGGGCTCGGTCATATAATTGTAGCATAAAAAGTATGCAATAAAAATAGTGCGAAACAATAAAGTTTCGGCGGCATGAAATAGCCCCCCCCGACGAAATAAGTCCCCAACAAAATTATGAAATAATTCCCCAATTTTTGGGGTCTTATTTCATATGAAATAAACCCCCAATTTTTGGGGTCTTATTTCATATGAAATAAACCCCCAATTTAAGAATGAAATGAAACCCCAACGAAATGAAATAACTCCCCAAATCAAAATGAAATAAATTCCCAAAAATTGGGAAGTTATTTCATTGGAAATAAGTCCCCATTTCCTGAAATGAAATAAATCCCAAAAAAGTATTCAAAACATCCAATCAATTCAAAATAGGGGGGGGTGCTTTTTAACCATTGGAGGTAAGGCCATGATGGCTTTATTGCTCAATTGAATGGGAGATAAAGCCGTAATGGTCTTATTGCCCAATCATTGAGAGGTAAGGTCATATGTAAAATTTTGCGAAGTGAGAGATATAGTCATATTTTTTTCCCCCAAATGAGAGGCAAAGCCATATTTTTCCAGAATATTGTTACGCATGGTGTTAACATTCTATAAAAGGAAAAATCCTTAGTTATCATTGAAAACCATTTTTTTTATTCTTGTGACGCACGCAGAAAAACTTTATTCAGCGAAGCCACCTGCCGCGTCCTACTGGAGGAAAAAACCCCAAAGCGCGGCCGCAGGAAAACTTTAGTATGCGAAGCCAGATTTCAATACTTAACTTTAGTAAAAGGAAAAATCATTAGCTCTTAATTATAAAAATAAGAAAACTATTAATCAATGTAAAATGGAAAAGTTTTTCAAAACTAAAATGAGAGATAAAGCCATTTCCTAATATTACTAATGTGTTCTAAGGCCATGATGGCTTTGCCTCCCATTGGAATGAAAAAAAAAATAAAAGGCTTTATCTCTCTTTTGAATGGGAAACCTGGATTCATTGCATCCAGCAAAAAGAAAAAAATTAAATGGGCAATACCACCATTATGGCTTTATTTTATTCCTTACCGCAAAATTATTTCTCAAACTAACTACCTAGTAAGTATTATTTTTAATGAATGAGTGGTCTTGACCATTCATTAAAACAAGTTTTGTTTACGTATTATAACGGGACATAATCTGCATTTTTGACGATTTTGGAATAAATTTAAAAATGAAAAAAGTCCCCAAAATATTTTTAGGGACTTATTTCATTTCAGATTTTTGGGGACTTATTTCATATGAAATAACTCCCCAATATGAAAATGAAATAAGTCCTCAAAAAAATGAAGTAAATCCCCAAAAAACGTTGTTTTTGCCTCTCATATATTTTTTGGGGAGTTATTTCATTTCCGTTTTGGGGAATTATTTCGTGGGGGGCTATTTCATGCCGCCTAAAGTTTCATTAATACATCAATGAAACACATCTTTCTACCCAAACATGTTACCTACTGTCACATTTGCTATTATGTATATAGGTTATTTACACATAAATTGTTACAAAACAAGCCTTTTTTTGGCGGCATGAAATAACCCCCCAAAAAAATAATGAAAGTTTGTACAGAGAGCAACAAAAACGATTTTTGGGGGATTATTTCATTTTGTTTGGGGTGTTATTTCATTTTTTTAATTGGGGTATTATTTCATATGAAATTATCCCCCAAAAAATCATTATGAAATAAAGCCCCAATATATTTTTTGGGGGATTATTTCATTTTAAAATTTATAATGAAAACGTTTTTGGGCGCAAGAATACAGAACACCGGCTTCGATAAATAAAGCTGCTCTGCATAGCCGGCCCTCGGCCGGGCGCAATGGTTTTCTTCTATATGGTGAACCAAACACCGGCTTCGCTTACTAAAGCTTCTCTGCGTAGCCGGGTCGATTCGGTATTTTTGTACTATAGAGGAGAAAATCGTGGCGCTATGCAGAGAAGCTTTAGTTAGCGAAGTGGTGTTTGGTATACCATAGAGGAAAAAGTCATTGCGCCCGGCCGAAGGCCGGCTATGCAGAAAAGCCTTAGTTGGCGAAGCTTGTGTTTGGTATATCATACCATGATATCTATTGCGTGATTCTTTAAAGCAAAAGTGTATAATTGATTGTATTAAATATAATGGGCTCTTATTTCATTTCGGAAATTGGGGTTTTATTTCATATGAAATAAGCCCCCAAAAATTAGGGAATTATTTCATTTATGTTTGGGGCGTTATTTAATTTCGTTGGGGATTAATTTCATTTTCAAAATTGGGGCTTTATTTCATATGAAATAAGACCCCACGCTTTGGGGGGTTATTTCATTATTTTTTTGGGGGGTTATATTCTGGGGGGTTATATTTTGGGGGGTTATTTCATGCCGCCCTTTTTTTAACTTGTTTTTCTAAAAATTTTACTTACTTAAGAAAAGTGTTTTCTAAGAAGAAAAAAACCCCACCGACGCGATTGGGCCGGCACGAACGAAGGCCCCAATGAACTAAGACCCTAAAACGAAAATGAACTAAGGCCCGAAAAAGGGGGAATTAGTTCATAATGAAGTAAAACCCCAACGATGGTATGAATTAAGCCCCCAAAATGGGAATGAACTAAGCCCCCATTAATGGGGACTTAATTCATTATGAATCAAAACCCTAATGTTATTATGAAGTCCCCAAAGTAAGAATGAACAAAGTCCCCAATAAAAAAATTCAAAAATAAAGTGACTCTTGTTTTGTTTTAAATACTCAAAACAAACATTAAAGTTATATAATACGAAAAAAAATATCAAAGTATTAAAATTTTATACATAAAAAAAAAGAAAAAATAACAAAAAACAAAAATTTTTCATTGTTTATATAATAATTAGATAAATTTGTATAAATACGTAATCAATAAGAAGTCAGGTATATACCTGCATGGTGTCTTCCACAATTGTTCGGCAGTACGGGCAGATATAATTTTGCATGCCTTTGGAAATTTGGCATCAGCCTGTAATTTGAGGTTGCACTCGTCGCAAACTTTCATATGTTTGCAGGGAAGTAGAACAATGTTTGAGCTTTTATCCCGACAAGCTCACTCAATATTCTGACTATACGAGGGTGGATCGTCAAGGTCTTCAGATAAAACGTTATCAGGTTCTTCTTGAAAAATATTTTGCTCCTCTACCATGTTCACACATATACCATTTTTGCCGTACACCATTCGGGAGAGGAATGTAGCGGCTGTTATTTTGCCATCTTTTAGTAAGAGCGATGCTTCCTGAATTTTTTTATTTTTTTCAACACTACTCTTCCTTTTTCTTTTAGCAACAGATCCTCCACTTTCGCACAACATTTCGAATTGACGACTTTTAAAAAACTCCTCGTTTCGAATTATTTGGACGAATTTAAAAAAGTGTCCATTTTTTTCGGCACATCGACCAAGGAATCCGTTGTATGCTTCAACGGCAGAAGTTGTGCGCGTGTCCCGATTATGTACGGAGAAGTTTTTACATCCAACCTATTTATATAAATAAAATATTTATATCTGGTAAAAAATATTGAAGTAGATAAGCTGTTACCTTATTGATCCACTGGTTTTCAAAATATTTTAAAAACGGTAGAAATAAGCTGTTGCTGTCCATCAGAAATATTTTTGACTTTATATCGTTGAATGAGAACTTTATTAACTCCTGCGGTAATAGAGGCAATGCTAAAATTTGGTGATAAAGGGATGATGCACTTCTTGAAGATCGTATATATTCCAATAAGGCTTTCTGCTTCGTCATGTTTCGCCTTACGGCCTGGCAAAAATGGAACCTGGAAAATGCATGAACAATATATCAATTTTTAATGTATACTTATATTTTTGGAAACAAAGCATTTAGTTTTTATTCGCGCGAATTTTTTCATTTTCAACCTACATATTTCCACTCAAAATTTGTTCCAAACATTTTAAATATTCACTTATGAAACACATAATTTCAAAAACATTACATAGTTAAAAACTAAATGCTAAAAACTGTTAGTCCTTACATAAAGTTATTATGTATAAGGCATTACTAACCAGCATCCTATAAGATTTGCTTTTGGATAAACCGACTTTATAGCACTTCTCAACGCCTCTTCGTAGTCGCTTATAAACGTTGAGGGGTCTAAATCAAATATATTGTCTTTAATATACTGAAGAAGGGCTTTGTATGATTCGCTTGTTTTCTTCGTCATTAATACGAAAAATATTGGAAATATCTAAAAGAAATATGTTATTATTTTAAAAAATTTCTACTTATTACTTCTTTACCTCTTCAAAATATTCTACATATATAACAAGCAGCTGCTTAAAACAGCCATAAGGAACTATTTTGAAAGTTCCATCCACGAGATATGTCCGCTTTTGAGGAGAAATATTTTCTTTTATAACATCAACGGTTTTTAGCGATGAAAATAGGCAGAACGAGTATGTTTCTTCGGTAATTGCAGCAGTGAAGAAGGTTCTAGGATTCGACTCATCTTTTGACAATCCAAAATCGTTCCACACATTCTCCAAATTGAATGCTTCCACAACTTGAACAGCGTTTTTGGGAGATGTCACTAAATTTTTACTTACAATTTTCTGCAAGCCTCTTTGTATTTTTAAAAAGTTTATGTCTTTTGTATCGGTTTGATAGCTGTTTTTAAAATTTAGATTTTTATGTAAGCACTTGCGCTACTTAAAAAAATTTTTACTTACCTTTCACACGTTCTTCGAAAAGCTTTTCTTATGCTACTAATATTAGTCTTAGTACCACCAAGAGTTTCTGCCATATCTTGACAATCTTGTTTTATTAAATTTAAAGCCTTTAGTTCCCTGTATGTTGTCTCCTCGTCACCATGGTTATGATCAACATAGCCCTTTGATAAAACACAGCTTCCATCAGAAAGCAAGTTCACTTTGCAGCTTTTCTGCCTACATTGATATTTTGTCACACCTTTATATTCCGATTTTTTCCGATAAAGCATTTTTTGTTCGGTTATATATAACAATTCACTATTTCTTCTACTCCCACAAATTAATTCAAAATTCATTTTTTTTGTCTTTAGACGTCCACGTTAGATCAGAAACTAATTAATCTTGTTACAGAATGGATAAATAAACAAATCGAAATTATTTTTTTTAACGGTATAACGGTTAGCAATTTGGAAATATTGCAATTTATTACATTTTTCAGAAAATGAACTAATGTCCCAACTTTATTTGTGGGACCTTAGTTCTTTTTAACAAACTGGGGTTTTATTTCATTATGAATTAAGCCCCCAATTCAAAAAATGAAATAAAACCACAAAATAATGAACTATTTCCCTAAAAACCGTTGTTGTTGTTCCCTGTACAAATATTTGGGGCCTTAGTTAATTTTCGTTTTGGGGTCTTAGTTCATTGGGGCCTTCGTTCGTGCCGCCCGCGATTGGTACAGAAACCAAAATATTTTTACAAGAACAAAATACCAACAAATTCTTGTGGCTATTTTTTTTCTTAATAATTTCTGTATTTAGGTACGTCTTTTTAACGAAGGAAAAAGGAACCCTTTTACAGGTATCAAATAATTTTTTTTTTGTCATCATTAAGATTTTTTCTGTTAAGATGAAACAAAATAATATAGCATCCGCTAGACATGTACACTTGTCGAAGTCACATCGACGACTGAATTGATGATCATAAAAATATGTGTTAGTAGTGGTACGCACAATTGGGCAAAGAAATGGAATTCCCTGTTATAGACTCACAATTGTTGTGTGTTATGTTTTCTTTCACATCGAATTAGACATTGAGTTGATTTGTTTTTTTAAATCAAACTACTGCCTAACAACGAGTTGTTTGAAACGAGCTACTGTTTAAAATTGATTCGGTTTTTCATTGTGTATCATTCGAATTGATTTAAAAAAAAGAACTCAGTATTTCACACAACAATGTGTTGGTGTGGAGAAATGTGAAAAAGAAACAAATGCATTCGTGCAGGGCTTTAGTAATAACCATACTTTTTGTGTTATAAATATGTGTATACACAGTAACGAAAAGCGTGGGTAAATACCTCTGTATATTATTCTTATGGGTACTTGTTGTCATTCTCTGGTGTAGATAGAAAATAAAACTCATTGCTTTATTTATTAAGTTAAAAAATGGTTAAGGGTTTTTAAAACAAAATAAAAAAATCAGGTACGTTCATCGTACAATCTTTCTTGACGCAAAATAATTTTTTAACGTTTGTGGAGCAAAACCACATTAAGTAAACGGAAACAAATAACCGAATCATTTGCTCTTGGTTTTCGCAATGCGGTCTTATTTTGCGAAACATTTAAGCGGGTGACGCAATTCATCGGAACTCAACTAAACGGGTATTTTTACATAGGCAGTTATACTGAATGATTTCGTTCCATGGTTTTAGTACAATAAAACGGTAAACTCAATAAAGCGGGACTCAATTTACTGAAAATAATGTATTGGCTTTTTGATATTGAAAATCTAGGTGGAGAGTATAAAGATGAAATTACAAGGTTTCGATTTAGCTCTTCAACCCAAATGTTCATTGCTTTCTAATAATCCTCACGATGATCACAAGTTAGGAAGTGTTTTTTTTTTTTTTTTTTTTTTTTATTATTTTATTTTAATACCTATCACAACAAGATATAAATCTTATAATTTACAGTGATAGTAAGTTACATGGCAATTTAACATATAAATTTAACATATAAGAATTGAATTAAAAAATTAAGTTATACAATAAAAACAATTAATAATTTAATGGATATAGATATATTTAAGCTATATTAAAGATTTTTAGAATACTTTAATAATTCCTTCTTAAAGGCCAAAGTGTTGCTTTGTGTTTGAAAACGTGATGGTATTTTGTTCCAGAGACTAATTGTGTAGTTAAAAAATTGTCTCGAAGAGATAAGATATCTATATTTTTGAGAAATCAAATTTTTACCGCGTGGAGATTTGGCAAAAATTATTCTCTTAAATAAATATTCGGGCTCCTGTATATATATTATTTTATGCATCATGAGGAGGCTTTTAAATTTTAGTAGATTTTTAAAGCTCATGTCATAAAGCTGAAAGGAGTACGACGAAATACTATCAGTTCTCCTACGGTTAAATACATATCTAGCTATATTATTATAGGTTACCTCAAGTCTATGAAAATCGGAGGTGTCGCAATTGGCAAATATTTCACATCCATATAGTAAAACCGGTATTAGATAAGTTTTAGCTAGTAACAATCTTATATTAAATGGAGTGAAAGATTGAATAGCCCATAAGTTCCTAAGCATTCCGTGCACTTTTCCTGCAATAATACAGATATGGTTTGACCAAGAAAGTTCAGAATTAAACGTAATTCCTAAATTTGGTGACGATGGCACAAAGTCGATTTTAACATTGTTGATAAATAATGAAGCATTGTTATTAAGTGCTTTCTTATTATTTTTGGATATGAAAATGCATTTAGATTTCGATGGATTTATGTACAAACCATTCATGCACGCCCAGTGATGAACTCTATTAAGATCATGGTTTATGAGATTAATACAAGAACTTACACTGTCTATTTTGGTACTTAAGTACAATTGTACATCGTCAGCATACATTTGTATTCCACAATGGGTTAATACATCTGGCAGATCATTTATATACAACGAAAACAGAAGGGGACCCAAAACAGAACCCTGCGGAACCCCTCTGTTAACTTCAAGGCAATTAGACATTAAGCCATTCAAGAAAACGGTTTGCTTCCGATTAAGGAGATACGAAAAAATCAGTTTACTGGCTGTAGGGGAAAAATTGAAGAACTTTTGGAGCTTAGATAACAGAATCTGATGTTTAACAGTGTCAAAAGCTTTACTATGATCTAGGAGTACAAGAAAAGAGACCATGTCATTGTCCAGTTTAGACCTAAGTTCTTCCACCACGTCAATGAGAACAGTAAAACAGCTCATTCCCTGTCTAAATCCAGATTGATAATCAGTTAATAGCTTTTGTTTACTCAGATATTCACAAATTTGACTTTTCATAATATTTTCCAAAGCTTTTGACAGGAATGGAAGTATTGCAATGGGTCTGAAATCATTGTTATTCTTGGAAATTGGAATAATTTTGGCTTTTTTCCACGCATCAGGAAAAACTGACTTGGTTAATATTGAATTAAACAAATATGTCAAGAACGGCAAGAGTTTATGAACAACAAGCTTAAAAAATCTAGGATTTATGCCATCTAGACCCTCAGCCTTTGATTTAATGCCAAATACACTTTTCTGAACTTCCGCTTGATCAACACATCTGAAGCAAAAACTGTGTTCAAAAGGCACGATGAAGTCGATGAGTCGATTTTTTATCAAAATGGCAGAACCTCTACAAGCTCTATCTCGAGGGTCCGTGGTATAATATAGTATATAACCATTGATTTTTAACGTATTTCTTGAGGTCAAATAAGTTTCAGAAACCATCATGACATTTTTTTTTTTTTCATTATTTATTTATTGAATCTTCATATATTAAATATGAACTAAAAATAATTAATCAAATCTTAACCTAATACGTTATTTTATGTCCTGCCAGTGCCAGACAAAAATTTTCTTCATCACGGGTTCTGTTCACTAATATAGGTGTTTATCGCTCATCTAATTGGATAGTGGGTTCGGGTGCAATTCGAGCCTTTTAAAGTATTTTACTGCATATTTCGTAATCATAGTTTTAACTAATGGAACATTGAGATCCTTGTGAATATTTGAGTTTTTAACATTCCAAGGGGCAGCTGTGATTATTCGAAGTAGTTTATTTTGACGCCTTTCAAATTTTTGGATATTAGAGGCCGAGGCAGTGCCCCATAACTGAATACCATAGCACCAGATTGGCTTTAAGGTAGAGTTGTAAAGAAGAAGTTTGCAGTCGAGAGTAAGGACAGAATTTCTTCCAATAAGCCAATGAATTTGGATGGCTTATAGTTTCATTTGAGTTAATTTTGCCTATATATGGCTTTTCCACGTTAAACGGCGATCTAGATGAATACCGAGGTATTTTACATGCGAATTTTGAGGTATTATTTGATTATTGATTTTAATAGGAGCATTTTTGCTCATTGACCTTTATCCTCCATTGCTTTAACCATAGTTCGAGTTGAAATATATGATCCTGTAGGTATCGAGATGCTTCTTGACTGTTTTCGTGCACGCTTAGAAAAGCTGTATCATCAGCAAATGTTGAAGTTTGGGTGTTGTTGTTTGTTGGCATATCCGAAGTATATATTAAGTATAAAAGTGGGCCCAGGATGCTTCCCTGAGGGACTCCAGCGTCAATTTGCTGAGGAGAGCTTAAATAATCACCTTCTTTAATAATAAACTTTCGACCGAGTAAGTAGCTTTCTAGCAGCTTGTGTGTGTTTACTGGTAAGTTAAGCTTCAATTTATGTAATAAGCCTTCAAAGGCTTTTCTTATTGCGTTTACTATACGATGGGTTTGCTCAATTGTGCTGTGTTCTCTTCTAAAGCCGAATTGGTGGTTAGGAATACATATATTTTCATTTAAAATTGGGGTTAATTTTGACGTTAATAGCTTCTCAAACAGCTTTGATATATTAGAAAGTAAGCTTATAGGCCTATATGACTCAACTTTTGTGTGATCCTTTCCTGGTTTAGGTATCATGGTGACTAAGGAAACCTTCCACTTGAGGACAGTATTCAAGGCGTAAAATAGCATTAAAATTTCAAGAATAATTTTCTTTGCTATGCTGGGTAGCTCCAAAAGCATTTTGTTGCTAATCTTATCAAAACCAGGAGCCTTCTTGGGGTTTAAATCACAAATAGCCTTTTCGATTTCTCTTAGCTCAAATCTTAGGGGAACAGCTGCTCTAGCTGCACCACGTGGTAACTCGACCGCAATATCGTGAGATATATTTGGGGTAAATACGCTTTTTAAATGATTGACAAACAGATTTCCTTTTTCAACATCATTTCTTGCCCAGCTTCCATTCAAGTTTCTTAATGGTGGTTTAGAGGCAACTGGCCTTTTGCGATTTCTATCTGCACGCCATAATGAGTAGTCTGATTGTGGGGTTGCATCAAGTTCCTTAAGATATTTTTCCAGAGAAACCGTTTTCTGAGTCTGCAGTAACTTTCTTACTCGTTTTGTACACTCTTTAAGTAAGTAATTAAGTTGAGGGGATCTGTGCAATTACCACTCTCTTCGAGCCCTCCTTTTTTCAGAAAAAAGATGCTCGACATCTGTGGAATATATTTTAATAGTTTTTGTTTTTTTGGGGGCAATATAGGAATGTTGAACGGCTAGTTTGAGAAAACTGTCAAAATTGTCAATAGAGCGATCTACATCATCCGGTGTACTGACCGGAATATTTTCTGTGCAATGGGTACTGAGATATTTTTTATATTTTAACCAATTAATTTGCGTAGCTGTCGTCGCTAAGTAGCCAGTCGGAGATACAATTCTATTGGGGTTCATTATAGTAACAATTGTAGGTGTGTGGTCGGAAGATAATTCTAGGGAAGCTTCAACATGAAACGTTTCTATGGGAATGTTTTTAACCACGCCGAAATCGATGACATCTGGAATTTTTTGATGATCAGTGGGCCAATATGTTGGTTGTCCGCTCGCTACCACATTTAAAGCCATTTTAGAAATTGTGTTAAATAAAACACGACCCTTTGGTGTTATAAGTCGCGACCACCAGAAGGTATGTTTAGCGTTATAATCGCCAGCGGCTACGAACATTTAAAATATTTATACTATTGGTCCTCCGATATTGAAAATCTAGGCGGGGAGTATAACGATGAAATTACTAGGTTTCTATTTAATTCCTCAACGCAAATGTTCGTTGCTTGGAGATAATCTTCACGATGATCACACATTAGGTAGTGTTTGACTCGGGATTTTATTAAAATGGCAGAACCTCCACAAGCTCTATCTCGAGGGTCCATGGTATCATATAGTATATAACCATTGATTTTAAACGTATTTCTTGAGGTCAAATGAGTTTCAGAAACCATCATGACATCAATTTGATTATTTTTAAGAATATATTTTTAATTCATTTTTATGTTGGCGGATGCCGTTTGCGTTCCAAAAACAAATTTTTAAACAGTTCATGGTTTGTTAAGTACAGCTTGCAATAACATTTCAACATTTTCAACACCACAAGGACATTTCGAATTTTAAGGACAGTTTTCAAAGAATGCTTACAATAGCATTATCCGGACTAGAATCTGAAGCATTTCTCTATGTAGATAATATATGTAATTGTATACGGTTGCAGTTTAAATCATCACAATCAAAACTTAATAAAAGTTCTCGATAGGCTGCAAAAATACAATTTAAGACTGAATCCAAAGAAATGTTGTTTTTTAAGACCGGAAGTAGTTTACTTAGGACATTTAACAATAAAAGACGGTGTTAAAACAGACCCATCAAAGTATGAAGTAATAAAGAACTATCCAATACCAAGAAACGCGGACGAAGTACGACGATTTATTGCGTTCTGCTATTATTATAGGAAATTCATTCCAAATTTTGAAGACATTGCGAAACACCTAAATATGTTATTAAGAAAGTCAGTAAAATTTCTATGGACAAATGATTGCCAAAATGCTTTTGACACTTTAAAGGAAAAACTCATAAAACCCCCAATTTTGCAATACCCAAATTTTGAAAAAACTTTTAATTTGACGACTGACGCCTCAAACTCCGCACTGGGAGCTGTCTTGTCACAAGGTGAAATTGGCCAAGACTTACCATTTTCTTATGCCAGTAAATCTCTACAGAAACACGACTTGAACAAACCAATTATTGAAAAGGAATTGCTCGCAATTCACTGGGGAATAAATTTCTTCAAACCATATTTATACGGTCGAAAGTTCATAGTAGTGACAGACCATAGACCGTTGATATCACTATTCTCACACAAAAATTTATCATCAAAAATTACAAGAATTAGACTAGATTTAAGCACTTATGACTTTACGATAATTTATAAGAAAGGGAAAATTAACACTTATGCGGATGCATTATCAAGAATAGAAATAAACTCAGACGTACTAAAACAAATGATATCGTTGGAAAATTATGAAAATGAAAAGAAAATACTAATAACTACAAGGGCGATACCGTTTTTTAATAAGATTCCACACCGGTACAACACCCTAAATACTTAACAATGGACTTATTGAGAGGCAAGTTCGGTGAACAATTGGCCGCCTATATAGTGCGATTTAACGCCTTTAGACTATTTTTTGTGGGGCTATGTTAAAGCTCATGTCTATACACACATGCCCGCTTCAATTGACGGATTGGAAGACAACATTGAAGCATTTATTTATGAGATACCGGCCGAAATGTTGGAAAGAGTATGCCAAAATTGGACTAAGCCGATGGACCATTTGAGGCGCAGTCACGGTCAACATTTGCATGAAATAATCTTCAAACATTAAATTTTATGGACCGTACTATCGATTCAAATAAAGATTTCATGCATTTTTCTGAATTTTATGTGTTTTATTTTAAACTTTCCTTTAGCTCTTAAAAAATCACCCATTACAAGAATTAAACTTTAATTTATTAATACCGTGTTTATAATAATTCTATACCGCTACAACGCTGTATATATAAAAATTTAGTCTTATTAATTAATAGTGTTGTATTAAAATGAAAACACAAAAACTATTTTAGGTTAGAAAATATACAAATTTTTGCTTGTTTATTTTGCGAATTTATATTTGTAACAATATTGAAAATAAGAGTCGGAAGACGGTTGTGACTACGTTGTTACTTCGTGAATCCAATATTGTAAATTTCAATTTACAGTACTGTGACAACACTAAAAAGAAGAGCCAGAAGACGCTCATTTGGCGTTATCATTTTAATATTGTGACAACATTGTAAATTTGGTTAACAGTACGTTGTATTGTTGTTGATAGTACCCCCTGCAACGTCGGCACAGCGTCGTGGTGATTGTATTTTTCTGATGATTGTATTATTCTGAGGAAACTGATATCTAAAATAAAGAAAGAAAATATAAAAGAATTATATTAAATATATAAAATAAAACAATGGTTATACACTATATGATACCAAGGACCCTCGAGATAGAGCTTGTGGAGGTTCTGCCATTTTGATAAAAACCCGAATCAAACACTACCTGATGTGTGATCATCGTGAAGATTATCTCCAAGCAACGAACATTTGTGTTAAAGAGCTGAATCGAAACATAGTAATCTCATCCTTATACTCACCACCTAGACTTGCAATATCAGAAAGCCAATATTATAAGTCATTGGGGCCCTGTTTCCTGGCTGCTGGCGATTATAACGCTAAACATACCTTCTGCGGTTCACGACTAATAACAGCAAAGGGTCGTGTTTTGTATAATACAATCTCTAAAATGAATTTAAATGTCGTCGCGTGTGGACAACCAACATATTGGCCTGCTGATCCGCAAAAAATTCCAGATGTCATCGATTTCGGAGTGGTTAAAAACATCCCCACAGAAACGATTCAAGTTGAAGCTTCGTTAGAATTATCCTCTGATCACACACCTACAATAGTTACTATAACAAACACCAATAGAATCGTATCTCCCTCTGGTTACATAGCGACAACAGCTACACAAATAAATTGGTTAAAATATAAAAAATATTGGCAACCCTGTGCTCAAACTGTCAAAAAGTGCAAAAAAAATTTTTTTCTGTATTAAAACCTGAAAAATAATTTATATATAATAATTAACATTGCAAATAACAAATTTGCTTCCAATTATCGTCAGCGTTGATACCTGGAAGTGTAATACATTGGAATTTTCCTAAAATTCGGTCAAATTGAAATCTTTTCACTCTTTACACTTGTGTTTCTTTTTTTTGGCGCTCGTTTCTGCTGATTGGTGTCTCACGGTGAAATCAACGTAAATCTAGTGACGGACGACTCCAAGGGTGGACTGAAGTGTAGATGGGCATATATTGTGGTGCGGATCGTAGTTACAAGCCGGTGTTTTGCGGTAAGAGGGTGGAAACTAAAAAATTTAATACTGCCTCTTGTCTGGTGGTTGTGCTTGTTGTATAGTCATCTGGCCCTGTTGTATTTGTATCTGCCCATTGTATAAATAAAGAAAAAAGTGCTGCCAAGTTCTTACCATATTTATATATATGCCTAAAGTTATGCTGTAAAAACTGATGAATAATAAACGACAAATAAATTCAACATCTCCAGAGTACACTGACAAAAACAATTGTAAAAAATATCTTTCAAATCAAAATATGGCGGATCAAAATAAAGCTCAGGATGTTTTTTCATGGGATAAGTTCAGCAATCTTTTAGGTGATAAATTAAAAGAAAGTCTGATTTAGTTGATATTAAATCTGATATTGAAGATTTAAAAAAAGAAAACTTACAATTAAAAAAGGATGTAAAAAAGCTAACTTCACGGCTTGAATTTATAGATCGTAGGTCAAGATCGTCAAACGTTGTTGTCACGGGCTTAGAAAGCGATAAAGTGATTGCTGCTAAGGCTGAATTTTTGAAATTATGCTTGGAGATACTATATGTGAACATTAATATTGTGTCAGCTCGCATGTTATCATCTGGTAAAGCTTATTGTTTCACTCTAGAAACAAGTATGCAGGCAAACAATGTAACTGCTGCCAAAAATAAATTAAAAGGTAAAACAATATACATACAAAAAGATTATACCGAAGATGAACAAAATGTTAGATTCAATCTGCGTCAACTAAGCAAAGGTATCTCAGCAAAACACCGAAACATAAAAGTAAGGCTTGGAGAATTCTGTATTTTCATAAACAATAATAGATATACATGGTCAAGGGGTAAAATCATTGCGAATTCTGGCAACGAAGCTGATTATTTAAGAAACTTGTTAGCAGAATGTAACTATGCGGCTGAGGTCTGTGCTAATGAAGGTAAAAATAATAACAATATCGCAAATACGGAATATAATCCCTCCCAATAGCAATTTAATTTTTTAAATATATTATCGTATAATGTAGCAAATTTAGCAAGCTCAATAAATTTTAGCGATTTTATATCTTATATAAACAAATTTGAAGTATTTTTTCTATTCGAAACACATGTTGTAGCTGATAAGCAATATAAATTTTCATCTCTTTTACAAAATTATTCACTACAATGGATTGCTGCAAAGAAAACAAATAGATCCAGTCGTGCGAGTGGTGGCTGCTTGTATGGTTTTAGAAAAGCGCTACAAAGAAAGTATTGTTTCAAATTTATAAATATTCAGAACAATATATTACTAACATTAAAACTTGAAGGAATGTTGTTTTATTTAATTCCAAGATATCTGAACTGTACTAATTGGAACTCAGAATTAGCAATGTTTGATGATCTCTTGCGAGAACTAAACCCTATAAATTTTTGCATAGTTGGAGACCTAAATGCCAGAATATCAGATTTACAAGTTCTTGATAGTAACTTTTTAAAAGATTTGCCTATTATGCGTGAAGTAAGATGCTCTAAGGACAAAGTTCGTAATAGTCAAGGAAGGAAACTAATGGAGTTAATAGATAATTATGGTGGTATTATACTAAATGGAAGGACCGGAAGGGATGTTCAGGGGGAATACAGCTTTTGTGGTGTTATGGGTAATTCTGTTATTGATTATTGTATATGTTCGCATAGTTTACTACAATATGTTGTTAATTTCGCTATAGCCTCCAAACCATACTCCGACCATATGCCACTGTGCCTAAAGATAAAGAGTTTGTGTTCTGATGTCAATCGTAACGATAATCTTCCTCTTCCTAGATTGCAAATTTGTTGATAAGTATGTAGAAAAACTTAGTTCCCTATCGAGAAATATTGATCTTCATACAGATGAGACGGTTGATGAATTGATTTATACAATTACAAAAAAAGTAAAAACTGCAAACGAGAAGAAATCCAATATAAAACACTTTGAGCCTATGCATAAATGGTATGATTGGAAGTGTGTGAGATTCCGTAAGACCATGTTACGAAACCTAAGAGCTTACAGAATTAAACATACGTATATCAACAAATTACGCTATTTTACAGCTAGAACCAAATACCGTGAACTATGTATGAATAAAAAACTAGAATTCTATAATAAGAACTTAGATCAACTAAACAAAATAAAAAACAGTAGTGAATGGTGGAAGTTGACTAACTCTATGAAGTCACGTACGTATACGATAAAAGGTAATTTGACAGCAGATGATTTTATGTCGCATTTTTTCACATTGTTGAGTAACTGCGGAGATATACCAACAATGAGCTGGTCAATGCCGTATTTAACAGATGCTTATCTAGATTCACCTTTTGAACTTTGTGAAATTTTGGCAGTAGTCAAAACTTTAAAACTTAATAAAGCCCCTGGCCAAGATGGCATTAGCTATGAATTTTACAAATATGCACCTAATTGTTTTGTTAAAGAAATATTATCTGTTTTCAACATAATATTTTTGCAAGAAAAAATACCTTCAAGTTTTCGTCAATCCATTCTAATACCGCTCTTTAAGAAGGGGAATGCAAACCAGCCATCAAATTACCGTGGACTTTCATTGATCGACACTTTATGCAAAGTCTTTAACACTATCTTGCTGAATAGGATAACTGAATGGACTGAAAACTACAATATACTTAATGAATGTCAAGCTGGTTTTAGAAAAAACTACGCAACTGTAGACAATATCTTCAATCTTGTGAACATCGTAAATTTAAACAAGCTGAATGGCAATAACACATTTGCTTTTTTCGTAGATTTTTCATGTGCCTTTGACATGATACCTAGAAACTCCTTGTTTTACAAACTTTCCTGTTTAGGGCTGTCATCGAAAATGATAAGAATTATACAGTGCGCATATGAAAACAACAAAAGTCGTATTTGGGACGGAAGTACATTTTCTGAACCTTTTTCTGTCGAGCTTGGAGTAAAACAAGGTTGTATTTTAAGCCCCTTATTATTTTCGGTGTACGTCAATGACCTAGCAGATGAATTACCACATGGTGTAAATGTTGCAGATACAAATGTTAAAATACTTCTTTATGCTGATGATATTGTCATTCTTTCTGATTCTCAAACTAAACTACAACAAATGATTGATGCTCTGTTTAAATACTGTACGACGTGGTACTTAAAGCTAATATGAATAAATCAAAAATTGTTATATTTCGTTCTGGTACTAGAATATCATCAAATCTTAACTGGCAGTTTGGAGATAACAACATCGAGATCGTAAACAGCTACAAATATCTGGGCGTTGAAATAACGTATAACTTGTCATTTAGCAAACATCTGAACAGTAAATTGTCTGCCTCAAAACTTGCTATAAACTCCACCTGGTCTAAATATATAAATCATCCAAAAATTTCTAAAGATAATAAACTAAAAATATTTCATTCTGCTTCTAGATCGATAATGTTATACGCTGCCCAAGTATGGGGTTATCAAAGATATGACGTAGTCGAGAAGCTATACAGATTTTTTATTAAAAAGATGTTATATTTACCAGCAGCTACACCCAACTACATGCTTTACCTTGAAACAGGCCTTGACCACTTATACATATCCACTCTAAGACTACACTTTTCATATATAAACAAAGTTCTGAACATGGGTCAAAACCGATTACCACGTATTTTAGCGGAAACAATAATAGCCAAGAACGAATTCTGGGCAAAGGAGTGGTCTAATCTTCAACAAGTTCTTCAATTTGTACCTTCGAATTCAAACCTTCCACTTTGCACAAACTGGAAAGCAATAATAAATCTACTCACTGCAAAAGAGCGTGAAGATAGTATACTTCGGGCAACAAACTCACAGCACCACGACCTCTACTGTCGACTAAATCATACTGTAACACCTCTTCTTGCTAAAAACTACTCATCTCGTAGCACTAGCTTAATAGTCAGAGCGAGAGGCGGTTTGCTTAACCTAAATGCCAAGCCCTTCAGTAACAACACTGCATCCGTATGTACAATGTGCAACAATGGGTTAGAAGAAAATACTTACCATTTCATAGGTGTCTGTTCAATATATAACGGATTTAGATTTAAATTTTTTGGAAAATCCCAACTTGAGCTAATCGAAGTAATAAATATATTAAATGGTCACAACTTTTACAACTTGTATAAATATTTGGAAATCTGTTTAAAATATAGAAAACTAATTATCAACGAATTTAATCTGTAATCTTTTTTCAACACTTTTTGTCAAATCTCTTTTAATTGCAATCTCATAAATTTTTTCATAACACTTAAAATTAACAAAATGAATTGTATTGTAAATACTAGCAATTTGCCAATCTGGCTCACAACAAATATGTTATGCCAAATATAGATATTAAACATTGTAATAATAAAAAAAAAAAAAAAAAAAAAAAAAAAAAAAACAAATGAATATGTAAATGTAAATACAATTAAATGTATCTATTAATAAATAATAATAATAAAATAATATAAAAAATATCTCAGTACCCATTGCACAGAAAATATTCCGCTTAGCACACCGGAAAATGTGGATCTCTCTATTGTCAATTTTGACAGTTATCTTAAACTAGCTGTTCAACATTCCAGCAAAACCCTCAAAAAAACCAATTATAACAAAATATATTTTGCAGATGTCGAGCGCCTCTTGAATGAAAAAGGAGAGTGCGAAGAGAATGGCAATTGCAAAGATCCCCTCAACTTAAAAATGAATTAAAAGAGTGTACAAAAAGGCTAAGAAAATTACTGCAGACTCAGAAAACGGCTTCCGTAGAAAAATATCTTAAGGACTTGGATGCAACTTCACAATCAGGCTACTCATTATGGCGTGCAGCTAGAAACCTCAAAAGACCAGTTATCTCGAAACCACCATTAAGAAACTTGAATGGAAGTTGGGCAAGAAATGATAATGAAAAAGGAAACCTGTTTGTTAATCATTTGAAAAACGTATTTACCCAAAATATACCTGACGATATAGCGGACGAGTTGCCGCCTGTAAATGTTAGAGCAGCTATCCCCCTAAGATTTGAGATAAGGGAAATTGAAAGGGCTATTTGTGAATTAAACACCAAGAAGGCACCTGGTATTGATAAAATCAGTAACAAAATGCTTTTGGAGCTACCTCGCATAGCAAAGAAAATTATTCTTTATATTTTTAATGCTATTTTACGCCTTGAATACTACCCTCAAGAATGGAAGGTCTCCTTAATAACGATGATACCAAAGCCAGGAAAAGATCACACAAAAGTTGAGTCATATAGGCCTATTAGCTTATTATCTAATATATCAAAGCTGTTTGAGAATCTCTTAGCGTCAAAATTAATCCCAATTTTAAATGACAGTGGGTGTATACCCAATCATCAATTCGGCTTCAGAAGAGAGCATAGCACAATTGAACAAACCCATCGGATAGTAAACGCCATAAGAAAAGCCTTTGAAGAAAGAAAATATTGCTCCGCTCTTTTAATAGATGTTTCTCAAGCTTTTGACAAAGTCTGGCATGTAGGCTTGTTACATAAATTGAAGCTAAACCTACCGGTTAATACACACAAGCTGTTAGAAAGCTACCTGGTCGGTCGAAAATTTATTATTAAAGAAGGCGATTTTGTAAGTTCTCCTCAGCCAATTGAAGCTGGAGTCCCTCAGGGAAGCATCCTGGGCCCACTTTTTTACCTTATATATACCTCGGACATGCCAACAAACAATCACACCCTAACCTCAACTTTTGCTGATGATACAGCTTTTCTAGCATCTCGATACCTGCAGAATCATATATTTCAACTAGAACTGTGGTTTAAACAATGGAGAATAAAGGTCAATGAGCAAAAATGCGTACATATAACATTTACCTTGCGTCAGGAAACATGTCCCCCTGTTAAAATCAATAATCAACTAGTGCCTCAACAAACGCATGTCAAATATCTCGGTATTCATCTAGATCGGCGTTTAACATGGAAATGCCATATAGAAGCAAAATTAACCCAAATGAAACTAAAAGCAATTCAAATTAACTGGCTTATTGGAAGAAATTCTGTTCTTAGTCTCGACTGCAAGCTACTACTTTACAACGCTTTTTTAAAGCCAATATGGTGCTACGGTATTCAACTATGGGGCACTGCATCGGCCTCAAATATCGAAAAAATTCAAAGGCGCCAAAATAAACTTCTTCGAATAATTACAGCTGCCCCTTGGTATGTTTAAAACTCAAATATCCACAAGGATCTCAATGTTATATTAATGAGCAGCTCATCATGCCAAACTTTGTCGAATGCTTGTGTAGTGTACCTTATAAGTGCCCACTGCCTACCCAACAACTTATCTAAAGCACATACATACCACCCCAACAATAGTAGGGTGAATACCTTTAACTAATATTAGATAACAGCATTTACTCAATATGTTTAAACATGAGTCAATGATAAAGCAGGTCAATCAGAATGTGAGTGATATTAATTTGGAGTGTCAAATGTTAATGTAATATGGAAAACCTGGATAATAACATGGCACTGACAGGGAAGAATAGAGTTTAAGAAATAGTACAATAAGTTAGAATAAATAAGCGACAAAGTAGAAATTAGTATAAAAAGGGCAGCAGCCCTAAAATAAAACAGACTCATACTGAAAACTGGCACTTGTTGCCTAGTTGAATTATTTTAGTCTCTTAATTGGGCAGTTCGCAAGAAGGCCTGATCATCGAACTGGTACCCTACAGCTGCATAAATTGGGCTATGGGGAAAACAAAGATAAAAACATAAATATACACATACAGACAACTTCACACACCACATGTCGATCCTGCCGACCCAAACAACAATTTAAGTCCTGAAATACTAATATTGCTAAATTTTGATGGAGGAGGAAGTACAAGGCATTTTTAAACGCTGGGAAAAGTATTTAGTCGAACAATACGTTCCGGACCCAAAACCGACAACAGCACCAGCATATAAACCAACCCCACTTAATGCAGGCCCGAAGGCTATCAGCATAGAGGAGTATCTTAAAAGGACAACGGCAAGTAAGAAACAAACTGAAAAACATTGCAACGTGCAGAAGAAGAAACGTGCTGGAAAAAGATTCCAAGGAAGAAAACAGCTAGCCATATTATACCAGAGGCTCACCTTAACATCTACTAAGGAAGAAAGGGAATATATACAGGAATATTTAAACCGGCTAAAAAGGAAAAATATTTATATAATAAAAAAAGAAAACAAGATATAAAATTGTAAAAGTATTAAGAGGCTTGGTGGAAAAACGTATTGAAGGCAATCCCTCTGATTTTCGCAGGCTACGAAGTAGGGAAACATGAGGGTTCAGAAGGAGTTAATAATAATAACGAACAATTAATCAGTTACAGGAGAGAAAATACAGTTGTATTTCAGAATAAAAATGAAAAGGAGAATCTAGATATTTTTGAAATAATAATGATAGTTATCTTAGCATTGCTAGTAGTTGCCAACATTATAAGATTGATGTATGCCTTACATAGGAAACAATAAAAGAAATAAAAAAAAATTTTAACACGCAACTAAAAATATAGAAATTTATAACATAATGTTTACAAAAATCCATAATTAGTATTGTGGTTATTTTGTTGAACTATTTATGGTTTTTAATCCAAGTTTTTAATATTTTTAATTAGGCTTAAGTTCATCAAATTTAATTTCCATTAAATTATTTTTATGAAGAAAGGAATTTTACAACATGAAAATTTACTGATAATTTTTCATTCTTGACTCAATCTGGGCTCGAACCCAGGCGTTTTTACGGACAGGTTACCCTGACATGTTTCGATTGCAACCACTCAATCTCCTCAGAGGGCTTGCCGTTTAACACTCGCAGCCATCGACGACTGCTGACGTCATTAGTCAAACATCAATCCTTAAACCAAATTGTATTTAACATTTGGTAGATCGAAATTTGCTTTGAATGATTATCTATTTTAATTTATTTTACATGTTCTTCCTTTACTTCTGTTTTTTCGTACTTTTGTCAAAAATTCTTCTTGAAGTTCAAAGTACATATTTTGGTTTTGTTTTTAAATTTTTTTTTTTTTTTGTCTTTATTTTTCTTGCTGACCTTTTCAGCACAACTTGAAGGACAAATGCAAACATAGAGCTCGTGCCTTAGCTTTAACAATAATTAGTATTGTGGTTATTTTGTTGAACTATTTATGGTTTTCAATCCAAATTTTTAATATTTTTAATTAGGCTTAAGTTCATCAAAATTAATTTTCATTAAATTATTTTTATGAAGAAAGGAATTTTACAACATGAAAATTAATTAAAATTTACTGATAATTTTTCATTCTTGACTCAATCTGGGCTCGAACCCAGGCGTTTTTACGGACAGGTTACCCTGACATGTTTCGATTGCAACCACTCAATCTCCTCAGAGGGCTTGTCGCTTAACACTCGCAGCCATCGACGACTGCTGACGTCATTAGTCAAACATCAATCCTTAAACCAAATTGTATTTAACACTTGGTAGATCGAAATTTGCTTTGAATGATTATCTATTTTAATTTATTTTACATGTTCTTCCTTTACTTCTGTTTTTTCGTACTCTTGTCAAGAATTCTTCTTGAAGTTCAAAGTACATATTTTGTTTTGTTTTTTAATTTTTTTTTTGTCTTTCTTTTTCTTGCTGACCTTTTCAGCACAACTTGAAGGACAAATGCAAACATAGAGCTCGTGCCTTAGCTTTAACAATAATTAGTATTGTGGTTATTTTGTTGAACTATTTATGGTTTTTAATCCAACTTTTTAATATTTTTAATTAGGCTTAAGTTCATCAAATTTAATTTTCATTAAATTATTTTTATGAAGAAAGGAATTTTACAACATGAAAATTAATTAAAATTTACTGATAATTTTTCATTCTTGGCTCAATCTGGGCTCGAACCCAGGCGTAAATTTTAATTAATTTTCATGTTGTAAAATTCCTTTCTTCATAAAAATAATTTAAGGAAAATTAAATTTGATGAACTTAAGCCTAATTAAAAATATTAAAAATTTGGTTTACAAAAATCTTTAAAATATTATTATATTAATTTTTAGTATTCATATCTTTATCTATAATTTACAAAATTCAAAAACTTATAACCAATAATCTATATATAAATCGGCTAAGGCAAAACAGTTAAGAACACTTTCCTCCTCTGTATGTCAACTGATTTCAACAAAACATATACCATTTGAGAGGTATTTACTCAAAGAAGTGCACAATATATATTTTATTAAAATCTGTTCAATAATTTCAGAGTTATAAGCTTTCAAAATTGCTACTAACACAAATGCAAAATACATAACAAAAATATTTGTTTTTTTCAATTATCAAATAATAAAAAATTAGGGTGATCGATTATTCAAAATTTTTCAGAAACCGGTTTTCGATATTTCGACTAAATAATTCTTATGTATAAATCGGCACAGGCACAATAGTTAAGAACGCTTTCTTCCTTTGTTTGTCAACCGAACCTCTTTGGGGAGAAAACAGGGGAAATACGGGAAACAAAATTTCTTTCTTTTATTTTCTGTGCTTTATGTGGTAATTTTTTAATTTTCTATAATATTGAACTCAGAAACTTAATATTATAGGTGTAGGTTCCTGAGTGAATGAAAACCTATAAGAGGAAAAATGTTGGTACTTTTTGTTTTTCATCTGGAACTTTTTGAATTTTCGTTAATATTCGACCTATAAAGATAAAGTTATACATTAAACTGGGTGAATAAGAACATGTTGGGGGAGCTTTTGGTACTTTTTCGTTCAATATCTGGTACTTTGATTAATTTTCGTTAATATTAGACATAGAAACATAAAATTAAACATGCAACATTGCATAAAAATTTATTGGGCAAACACTAGTAAGAATAAAACCATTATAACTGATGTATGAATTATAAAAAAAAAATAAATAATTTTTACTTATACATAACCCTTAGAAGATATATGGAAGAAAAATTAAGTAGCTTAAAGGAATTATGGAGGAACTTAAAAAAGAGTCCAGGGAGAACCAATTGCGAATCAACAGTATTGAATAAATTGGAATATATAGAGCGTTTAAAATTTGAACTTCAACTAATCGAGTTAGAAGAGGAAAATACCAAAAAATTAGCGTTAAAATTAGAGTTTAATAATCGTTACAAACTCGTAGAAGAAAACCTAAGGAATAGTATAAAGAATCGTTTAATCTAGAAACAGTTGCAAAAGCATTACCTTTGTTTACAGGTAACTACATTGAAATAGATAGTTTTGTAATAACAGCAGAACTAATAAATAAGACACTATCAGACGTAGCGAAATTTCCTTCAGTATGTGTACCATGTTTAATTATCCTCATAGGTCAGAACATCAATTGGAAGCTATACAAAGCCTGAAAATTTCGAAGCGCTCAAGAAACTATTAGATCAAAGATATAAAAGCAACAAAACAATTCCAGAGTTACAAACTACACTTAGTTCATTATTCCAGGGGAAAATGTCTCTTAATTCGTATAGGGAGAAAATAACAGGTATCATTAGCAATCTTAATAAGTTAGGCATAGAAGAATTAGGAAATCAAGTTTCAGAATCTGAGAAAAACGTTATAGTCCGATTAAATAATAAACTTGCTTTGTATACATTTAAGAAAGGGTTAAATGAATGTTTCAAGTCGACCATATACGCTGTCCGACCGACTACATTACAAGAAGCATCAGACCTTGCAATTGAAATTGAGAATGAAAAGAAGGCAACGCATAACGAGGTTTTTCATGTCAGAAGAGAGGAACCACGGTATCAGTCGCAAAATTACAACAGAAATAACAACACATTTTTTAACCACAACATTAACAGGCAATATAACAACTAAAACTTTAGCAAAAACAAAAATTGTAATACTAGAAACAATGGCAACAATGCAAATTTTAACAGAGGCAATAGTTACAACAGTAATCACAGCTTCTATAACAATAACTACGCTAGGAACAGTAATTATGATAATATTGATTCACGAAGAAATACAGACTTCTCAAGAAATAACAATTCTAACGGACTTAATAATAATAACCAAAATAATAGAAGTAACAACAATAATAGTAGAAATAACAATAGCAATTCTAACAGAAACAATGACAACAGAAACAACAACAACAACAACAGAAGGTATATACGCTCGGTACAAGATGAGGGAAACGAGGATGGCTCGGAATACAGAGATATTCCGAAAAGCCAAAATTAAAAATATACAAAGTTTCAAATAATAAAGCCAATTTCATAATCGCTAAATACAAAAATACACAATCAACATTTCTTGTCGACACAGGAGCGTATCATTATGTCGCACTAGAGAAAGTTTTGATGATGAACCATTAAATGTGAAGAACAGACGCAAATTAACAGGCATCACTAAGGAAGAAATACATTTATTAGGGACATGTGAACTTAAACTATCACTAGCAGACCAGACATGCAAATACAAATTCTATTTAGTGGATGATAATTTCCCAATAGAGACAGACCGAATAATAGGAAGAGGCTTTTTAAAAAAATACTTAAGCTAAAAAGATTACGAGACATTTACAATTTCTTTGTTTACAAACAATGAAACCATAATTCTTCTGATGCAAACAAAATCATTCGACACTTTAAAAATAACTATACCACCACGAACATAAATTATACAACCATTAAAATTGAACCTCACTGACGATTGTGTCATATTTAATACCGAATTAAAAGACGGAGTTTTTTTTAAGTAATTCAATAGAACCTAAAAACGGCATGACACACGTCAAAATTTTAAACACAACAAATGAGACAACAACTTTACAGGGCATTAAACTACACACTGACTCACTAAAAAACTATGACATATTAAATTACAACAATATAAACAGCGACGAACGTCTTAACAAAATTTTGAATGACTTGCAATTAGACCATGATGACGATTATGCAAAAACACAATTAAAAGAAATATTTAAAAACTATCAAAACGTTTTTCATTTAGAAGACGAGAAATTAAGTGTCAACAATTTTACGAACAGAAAATCACGACCTCAGACAATACAGCAGTGTACATAAAAAACTATAGATTACCACATTCGCATACAGATATAATAAACGAACAGGTACAGCAAATGCTTGATGACGCGATAATAGAACCATCAATTAGTCCATACAATGCTCCACTCCTTTTAGTACCAAAGAAAACCATGAAAGATAAAAAGAAATGGAGACTTGTTGTAGATTTAAGAAAACTTAATGATAAAATCGTTAACGACAAATTTCCTCTAACTAGACTAGAAGATATTTTGGACAAATAAGGTAGTGCAAAATTGTTCTCTACACTCGATATGACTAGTTCTTTTCATCAAATCGAATTTAATAAAGACTCCAGACCACTAACTGCATTTTCAACACCACAAGGACATTTCGAATTTTAAGGACTTCCATTCGGACTAAAAATTTCATCTAACAGTTTTCAAACAGTTTTCAAAGAATGCTTACAATAGCATTATCCGGACTAGAATCTGAAGCATTTCTCTATGTAGATAATATATGTAATTGTATACGGTTGCTGTTTAAATCATCACAATCAAAACTTAATAAAAGTTCTCGATAGGCTGCAAAAATACAATTTAAGACTGAATCCAAAGAAATGTTGTTTTTTAAGACCGGAAGTAGTTTACTTAGGACATTTAACAATAAAAGACGGTGTTAAAACAGACCCATCAAAGTATGAAGTAATAAAGAACAATCCAATACCAAGAAACGCGGACGAAGTACGACGATTTATTGCGTTCTGCAATTATTATAGGAAATTCATTCCAAATTTTGAAGACATTGCGAAACACCTAAATATGTTATTAAGAAAGTCAGTAAAATTTCTATGGACAAATGATTGCCAAAATGCTTTTGACACTTTGAAGGAAAAACTCATAAAACCCCCAATTTTGAAAAAACTTTTAATTTGACGAATGACGCCTCAAACTCCGCACTGG
The DNA here is from genome assembly GCA_930367215.1 of Pollenia angustigena. NCBI lineage: Eukaryota > Metazoa > Arthropoda > Insecta > Diptera > Polleniidae > Pollenia > Pollenia angustigena. Next base: position 125,853,484 of record OV884056.1, read on the forward strand.
GAGCTGTCTTGTCATAAGGTGAAATTGGCCAAGACTTACCATTTTCTTATGCCAGTAAATCTCTACAGAAACACGACTTGAACAAACCAATTATTGAAAAGGAATTGCTCGCAATTCACTGGGGAATAAATTTCTTCAAACCATATTTATACGGTCGAAATTTCATAGTAGTGACAGACCATAGACCGTTGATATCACTATTCTCACACAAAAATTTATCATCAAAAATTACAAGAATTAGACTAGATTTAAGCACTTATGACTTTACGATAATTTATAAGAAAGGGAAAATTAACACTTATGCGGATGCATTATCAAGAATAGAAATAAACTCAGACGTACTAAAACAAATGATACCGTTGGAAAATTATGAAAATGAAAAGAAAATACTAATAACTACAAGGGCGATGACAAAGAGAAATGAAAAAGAGGCAAATAAAGTAACAAATAACGAGGCAAATAAAGTTAATGATAATGAAGAAATATATATGAATAAAGCGCGCGTGAATAGAAATGAGGTGGATGAAAGTAACGCAAATAGAAATAACGTGGAAAAATGCATTTCTCAGGAGTCTGATCAACTTCTAATATGGGAATGCACATCCATAAATGACGTCAAGAATATGAAGAAATTACAGTTTAATAAATTTGAAAATACAGAGGAAGTCGACATAACAATTGAAGATAATATTGTGCACATAGGACGTGATGATAATTCATCGAAACAAGATTCGATTATGAAGAAATCACGCACCCAAAATAATAATTATATGAATAAAGGATGTAACGATAATTCATCGAAACAAGATTCGATTATGAAGAAGTTACATGCCAAGAACGTACAAAATGAAAATAATATGCATGCAAGATTCAGCAATAACTCAGCGAAACTACCCAGGCAGAAATTACGACTCTTCTAAATATTATGTACCGCCACAACCCTGTAAATACAAAATTGTGACTCTACCAAAAATATGGTACCATCACAACAATGTAGACACAAAATTAAAACCTTAGTTTTTTAATACAGTTTTTTAATAAGATTCCACACCGGTACAACACCCTAAATACTTAACAATGGACTTATTGAGAGGCGAGTTCGGTGAACAATTGGCCGCCTATATAGTGTGATTTAATGCCTTTAGACTATTTTTTGTGGGGCTATGTTAAAGCTCATTTCTATACACACATGCCCGCTTCAATTGACGGATTGGAAGACAACATTGAAGCATTTATTTATGAGATACCGGCCGAAATGTTGGAAAGAGTATGCCAAAATTGGACTAAGCGGATGTACCATTTGAGGCGCAGTCACGGTCAACATTTGCATGAAATAATCTTCAAACATTAAATTATATGGACCGTACTATCGATTCAAATAAAGACTTCATGCATTTTTCTGAATTTTATGTGTTTTATTTTAAACTTTCCTTTAGCTCTTAAAAAATCACCCATTACAAGAATTAAACTTTAATTTATTAATACCGTGTTTATAATAATTCTATACCGCTACAACGCTGTATATACAAAAATTTAGTCTTATTAATTTAATAGTGTTGTATTAAAATGAAAACACAAAAACTATTTTAGGTTAGAAAATATACAAATTTTTACTTGTTTATTTTGCGAATTTATATTTGTAACAATATTGAAAATAAGAGTCGGAAGACGGTTGTGACTACGTTGTTACTTTGTGAATCCAATATTGTAAATTTCAATTTAAAGTACTGTGACAACACAAAAAAGAAGAGTCAGAAGACGCTCATTTGGCGTTATCATTTTAATATTGTGACAACATTGTAAATTTGGTTAACAGTACGTTGTATTGTTGTTGATAGTACCCCCTGCAACGTCGGCACAGCGTCGTGGTGATTGTATTTTTCTGCCTGGGTAGATTCGATTCTGAGGAAACTGATATCTAAAATGAAGAAAGAAAATATTTAGAAAATATTTAGCGCTAGAACAGATTTTTTTTTTCATTCTTTATTTATTGAATCTTCATATATTAAATATGAACTAACAATAATTAATCAAATCTTAACCTAATACGTTATTTTATGTCCTGCCACTGCCAGACAAAAATTTTCTTCATCACGGGTTCTGTTCACTAATAAAGGTGTTTATCGCTCATCTAATTGGATAAGTGCTGCAGTGTCTCTTCTTCTTAAGCGAGTGTGGCCGCTATCATTTAAAATATTTCGTGCTAGTGGGTTCGGGTGCAATTCGAGACTTTTTAAGTATTTAACTGCATATTTCGTAATCATAGTTTTAACTAATGGAACATTGAGCTCCTTGTGAATGTTTGAGTTTTTAACATACCAAGGGGCAGCTGTGATTATTCGAAGTAGTTTATTTTGGCGCCTTTGAATTTTTTCGATATTAGAGGCCGAGGCAGTGCCCCATAACTGTATACCATAGCCCCCGGTTTTCTTTAAGATGGAGTTGTAAAGAAAAAGTTTGCAGTCGAGACTAAGGACAGAGTTTCTTCCAAGAAGCCAATGAATTTGGATGGCTTTTAGTTTAATTTGAGTTAATTTTGCCTCTATATGGCTTTTCCACGTTAAACGGCGATCTAGATGAATACCTAGGTATTTTACATGCGAATTTTGAGGTATTATTTGATTATTGATTTTAATAGGGGGCATGACTCCCGACGCAAGGTGAATGTTATATGTACGCATTTTTGCTCGTTGACCTTTATCCTTCATTGCTTTAACCATAGTTCGAGTTGAAATATATGATCCTGTAGGTATCGAGATGCTTCTTGAATGTTTTCGTGCACGCTTGGAAAAGCTGTATCGTCAGCAAATGTTGAAGTTTGGGTGTAGTTGTTTGTTGGCATATCCGAAGTATATATTAAGTATAAAAGTGGGCCCAGGATGCTTCCCTGAGGGACTCCAGCGTCAATTTGCTGAGGAGAGCTTAATCACCTTCTTTAATAATAAACTTTCGACCGACTAAGTAGCTTTCTAGTAGCTTGTGTGTGTTTACTGGTAAGTACAGCTTCAATTTATGTAATAAGCCTTCATGCCAGACTTTATCAAAAGCTTGAGAAACATCGATGAAGAGAGCGGAACAATATTTTCTTTCCTCAAAGGCTTTTCTTATTGCGTTTATTATACGATGGGTTTGCTCAATTGTGCTATGTTCTCTTCTAAAGCCGAATTGGTGGTTAGGAATACATCTATTTTCATTTAAAATTGGGCTTAATTTTGACGTTAACAGCTTCTCAGACAGCTTTGATATATTAGAAGGTAAGCTTATAGGCCTATATGACTCAACTTTTGTGTGAGCCTTTCCTGGTTTAGGTATCATGGTGACTAAGGAAACCTTCCACTTTTGAGGATAGTATTCAAGGCGTAAAATAGCATAAACAAATTAAAAGAATAATTTTCCTTGCTATGCTGGGTAGCTCCAAAAGCATTTTGTTGCTTATCATATCAAAACCAGGAGCCTTCTTGGGGTTTAAATCACAAATAGCCTTTTCGATTTCTCTAAACTCAAATCTTAGGGGAACAGCTGCTCTAGCTGCAACAGGTGGTAACTCGACCGCAATATCGTGAGATATATTTGGGCTAGATACGTTTTTTAAATGATTGACAAATAGATTTCCTTTTTCAACCTCGTTTCTTAATGGTGGTTTAGCGACAACTGGCCTTTTGAGATTTCTAGCTGCACGCCATAATGAGTAGTCTGATTGTGGGGTTGCATCTAGTTCCTTAAGATATTTTTCCAGAGAAGCCGTTTTCTGAGTCTCCAGTAACTTTCTTAGTCTTTTTGTTCACTCTTTTAGTAAGTTCTTAAGTTGAGGGGATCTGTGCAATTGCCACTCTCTTCGAGCCCTCCTTTTTACAGACAAAAGATGCTCGACATCTGTGGAATATATTTTAATATTATATATAAGTTTTTGTGAAGCTTATTGGGCCTAATGTATTAATGTAAATAAAAAACCTTTTTTACATGTTTCTCCCAACGTTTCGTCAATTATTTGTTGACATCTTCAGGGGTTGTCTATTTAATATTTTTTTTTTAAATTTTTTTTATATAAAAAACAATATATTATTACAAAATTAGAAAACAACAAAATAAATAAACTTACAATATCTAATTAGTTTTTCACATTAAATTATACATTGAATGTTACACAGCTTACATAAAACATAAAACAATTAACATAAAATTAAATTAAACACACAACTTAAATTAATATCACAGCTTATCTTTTCTATTTTATTGCAACTCTGTAGCTAAAACTTATATTACTTGTGTCTTCCTTTAAATTCATTGTTCTGTCAATATTTTGTTGTATACGTAAAGTTTCTATTGTGAAACGTTTTTTCTGTTTCTACGTCTAATATTCTTATTCTGTCAAAGTCAGGTTTATGCTTTTCGTAAATCATATGTTTTGACAAAGCTGTTGATTCCTTATGTTTTTCTATGTCATTTTTGTGTTCACACATTCTTGTTTGTAAATTTCTCTTTGGTGTGCCAATATAAATTAAATCACATTTTTGTTCGTCCTTTCTCTTACATGCTATTTCGTACACAACGTTGTTTTGTTGTTGTTTTTCTACAGGCATTTTAATTTTGGAAAAAATAGAGTTGAGTGTAGTATGTGGTTTGTAGGCGTGACATATGTTTTGTGTGTCTATCGTTGTTTTAATATTTCTGTTGTCCGTTAAACCAGGAATAAACTTTACACTGTAAAAAACTTTGTCATTATTTTCAGTGTTGTTTGAAGTTGTGTTGTTTTTTAATTTTCTTTGTGTTTCCTCAATTAGTTGGTGTATAAGTTTAATTGGAAAGCTATTATTTATTAATATTGCTATAATGTTCCTTGTTTTTAACATGGAATTTTTCATCGCTAATTTATAGTACCCTAAAAATGAAATTTATTGCCGTATTTATTATTTGGTATTTTGGTTGAGTTGCATTAAAATTCATCAGTCTACCAGATGATATTTCTTTTGAATACCAGTCAAATTTAATAAAACTATTATGTCGATATATGTATGTATCCAAATATGCAATTTTAAAATTCTCTTCAATTTCCGTAGTTAACTGGATTTTTGCATGGTATGCGTTGAAAGCATTCAGGATCTCTTCTTTGTCGTCCCGTTTTACTATAGCTAATATGTCATCTACATATTTCACTATGTATTTTAAATTTATATTTTTCTTTTTTAATTCGGCTATTGCTTCGTCGAGTAAACTGTCCAGTACTACATCGGCTGTAGTAGGAGAAAGGGGGTTCCCCATTGGCATTCCAAAAATCTGGCTATAGATTTTATTTTCGTAGACGAAATAATTGTTATCCGTGAGACAAAATTTAAGTATTTTCAAAAAAGTGGACTTCGAGATTTTTGTTTGTTTTTTAATAGTTTCCCATTTTCCCATTATGTTTTTAATGGCAGTATGCACAGGGATGTTCGTAAATAATGACACGACATCAAATGATATGAGAACTTCATTGTCCGCGATAAATGTATGTTGTAATTGTTTTTTAAGTTCTGCAGAGTTTTTATTATTATATTTTTCGGAAATTATATGTTTGAGAATTTGTCCAATATATTTGGAGAGTTGGTAACATGGGACATTCATCGACGATACAAACGGTCTAAGGGGAGTATTTGTTTTGTGAATTTTTGGGAGACCGCAAATTCTCGGAGCAATGGCTGCGCTGTTTTTGTTTTTTTTTGGCGCAATATTGGAATGTTGAACAGCTAGTTTGAGAAAACTGTCAAAATTGCCAATAGAGCGATCTACATAACTCGGTGTACTGAGCGGAATATTTTCTGTGCAATGGGTACTGAGATATTTTTTATATTTTAACCAATTAATTTGCGTAGCTGTCATCGCTAAGTAACCAGTCGGAGGTACAATTCTATTGGGGTTCATTATAGTAACAATTGTAGGTGTGTGGTCGGAAGATAATTCTTGGGAAGCTTCAACATGAATCGTTTCTACGGGAATGTGTTTAACCACGCCGAAATCGATGACATCTGGAATTTTTTGATGATCAGTGGGCCAATATGTTGGTTGTCCGCTCGCTACCACATTTAAATCCATTTTAGAAATTGTGTTAAATAAAACACGACCCTTTGGTGTTATAAGTCGCGACCAGAAGGTATGTTTAGCGTTATAATCGCCAGCGGCTAGGAAACGCGGTCCTAATGATTTAAAATATTTATAATATTGGTCCTCCGATATTGAAAATCTAGGCGGGGAGTATAACGATGAAATTACTAGGTTTCTATTTAATTCCTCAACGCAAATGTTCGTTGCTTGGAGATAATCTTCACGATGATCACACATTAGGTAGTGTTTAACTCGGGGTTTTATTAAAATGGCAGAACCTCCACAAGCTCTATATCTTTGTATCATATGGTATATAACCTTTGATTTTAAACGTATTGCTTGAGGTCAAATGAGTTTCAGAAATCATCATGACATCAATTTGTTTATTTTTAAGAAAGTATTCTAATTCATTTTTATGTTGGCGAATGCCGTTTGCGTTCCAAAATCAAATTTTTAAACAGTTCATGGTTTGTAAAGTACAGCTTGCAAGAACATAGATGTCATTCTAAGAATTTCCTGCATCATATTACCCATTGTGTTCGTAAAATTATTTACTGTTTGCACTAATGTTTCCATGGTTTTTTCTAAACGACTTAAATTAGAAACTGGAGTTTCATCATTACTTGGCGAGGCACCTTGCATTGGCTAATGGTTTGATTTTAGGACGTTAGCGTAAGAGGTTCTGTTATTACTAGGCTGGGGGGCTTGAATTGCATTTGTGATTACTTGATTTGCAACCTGCATTTAAGGGGTATTTGCAGAGTTCTCATTTGCACACATATTGCGCACTCTTGCGCATGAGCCAAAAAGACACTCACATAAAAACTAGCACATGCACATGCGTAAGAGCGATAAATAACAAATAATTTTATATAAATTTTTTGCACAAAAAGTTTTATTTAAAAAATAGGTAAGATAAATTATCCGACAAATAGAAGTAGTAAAAACATGAATATGAAATTTTTTAAAAATATGTATAGTGAGTCGTTACAAAAATAAAAAAAAAAACTTCTCAGGAATAATTTAAACAAAACAAACCACAAATTAAAGAATTAATCATAAATCGCACACCGTTCATTACAATAAAAAAATAATAAAAACAAAACCAGTTTCAATCTCCAACAAAAAACAAAACTGACAAAAAATTAAAACACACACAGCTCATTACAATAAAATGTTACATTAACATACATTTCAACTCATAAACAAACAAACAAGAGAAATAGAAGAAAACAACAAACAACAATAAACAAATAAAAATAAATTTCAACACACATCATAACAACAACATAAATAGCAGCGATAATAATACAAAACCACCACACAAAAAATAAACAATAAACACATGGGAAATTACATCAACCCCTCGATTAACAAGCCTTCTGTGCGGAAATATTTTTCAATGACATTGTTGTTGTCCTTCTCCCTTATTTCTTCCTTTTAGACATTTTACTGGTGACTTGGTAGCGCATTGTTGTTGTGCTACTTAGTGACGAAGGTATACACACTGGTTGCTATTTAGCAAAAAATAACAACAATTCCGGTGCTAGGCCACTAGTATCATTGCCATAAATATTAATCTGAATTTTTCCTTATTATGGCTTACATGTACATATATTTTCTTCCATCTATTAATTTATTTTTCCTTTTTTAAAAAGTGTTCCCATTTAAGCATATTTTGCACATTGAGTTTGAGATTTGCATATTTTTTTTTTAGAAACTGCTTCTTGGCATATTTCCTTGCCCAAAAGCAGATTTTTTTTAGCATATTTTTGCTATACATATTTTTAAAAAATTTCATATTCCTGTTTTTACTACTTCTATTTGTCGCATAATTTATCTTACATATTTTTTAAATAAAACTTTTTGTGCAAAAAATTTATATAAAATTATTTGTTATTTATCGCTCTTACGCATGTGCATGTGCTAGTTTTTATGTGAGTGTCTTTTTGGCTCATGCGCAAGAGTGCGCAATGTGTGTGCAAATGAGAACTCTGCAAATACCTCTTAAATGAAGGTTGCAAATCAAGTAATCACAAATGCAATTCAAGCCCCCCAGCCTAGTAATAACAGAACCTCTTACGCTAACGTCCTAAAATCAAACCATCAGCCAATGCAAGGTGCCTCGCCAAGTAATGATGAAACTCCTGTTTCTAATTTAAGTCGTTTAGAAAAAACCATGGAAACATTAGTGCAAACAGTAAATAATTTTACGAACACAATGGGTAATATGATGCAGGAAATTCTTAGAATGACATCTATGTTCTTGCAAGCTGTACTTTACAAACCATGAACTGTTTAAAAATTTGATTTTGGAACGCAAACGGCATCCGCCAACATAAAAATGAATTATAATACTTTCTTAAAAATAAACAAATTGATGTCATGATGGTTTCTGAAACTCATTTGACCTCAAGCAATACGTTTAAAATCAAAGGTTATATACCATATGATACAAAGATATAGAGCTTGTGGAGGTTCTGCCATTTTAATAAAACCCCGAGTTAAACACTACCTAATGTGTGATCATCGTGAAGATTATCTCCAAGCAACGAACATTTGCGTTGAGGAATTAAATAGAAACCTAGTAATTTCATCGTTATACTCCCCGCCTAGATTTTCAATATCGGAGGACCAATATTATAAATATTTTAAATCATTAGGACCGCGTTTCCTAGCCGCTGGCGATTATAACGCTAAACATACCTTCTGGTCGCGACTTATAACACCAAAGGGTCGTGTTTTATTTAACAAAATTTCTAAAATGGATTTAAATGTGGTAGCGAGCGGACAACCAACATATTGGCCCACTGATCATCAAAAAATTCCAGATGTCATCGATTTCGGCGTGGTTAAACACATTCCCGTAGAAACGATTCATGTTGAAGCTTCCCAAGAATTATCTTCCGACCACACACCTACAATTGAACCCCAATAGAATTGTACCTCCGACTGGTTACTTAGCGATGACAGCTACGCAAATTAATTGGTTAAAATATAAAAAATATCTCAGTACCCATTGCACAGAAAATATTCCGCTCAGTACACCGAGTTATGTAGATCGCTCTATTGGCAATTTTGACAGTTTTCTCAAACTAGCTGTTCAACATTCCAATATTGCGCCAAAAAAAAAACAAAAACAGCGCAGCCATTGCTCCGAGAATTTACGGTTTCCCAAAAATTCACAAAACAAATACTCCCCTTAGACCGTTTGTATCGTCGATGAATGTCCCATGTTACCAACTCTCCAAATATATTGGACAAATTCTCAAACATATAATTTCCGAAAAATATAATATTAATAACTCTGCAGAACTTAAAAAACAATTACAACATACATTTATCGCGGACAATGAAGTTCTCATATCATTTGATGTCGTGTCATTATTTACGAACATCCCTGTGCATACTGCCATAAAAAACATAATGGGAAAATGGGAAACTATTAAAAAACAAACAAAAATCTCGAAGTCCACTTTTTTGAAAATACTTAAATTTTGTCTCACGGATAACAATTATTTCGTCTACGAAAATAAAATCTATAGCCAGATTTTTGGAATGCCAATGGGGAACCCCCTTTCTCCTACTACAGCTGATGTAGTACTGGACAGTTTACTCGACGAAGCAATAGCCGAATTAAAAAAGAAAAATATAAATTTAAAATACATAGTGAAATATGTAGATGACATATTAGCTATAGTAAAACGGGACGACAAAGAAGAGATCCTGAATGCTTTCAACGCATACCATGCAAAAATCCAGTTAACTATGGAAATTGAAGAGAATTTTAAAATTGCATATTTGGATACATACATATATCGACATAATAGTAATAATAGTTTTATTAAATTTGACTGGTATTCAAAAGAAATATCATCTGGTAGACTGATGAATTTTAATGCAACTCAACCAAAATACCAAATAATAAATACGGCAAAAAATTTCATTTTTAGGGTACTATATATTAGCGATGAAAAATTCCATGTTAAAAACAAGGAACATTACAGCAATATTAATAAATAATAGCTTTCCAATTAAACTTATACACCAACTAATTGAAGAAACACAAAGAAAATTAAAAAACAACACAACTTCAAACAACAATGAAAATAATGACAAAGTTTTTTACAGTGTAAAGTTTATTCCTGGTTTAACGGACAACAGAAATATTAAAACAACGATAGACACACAAAACATATGTCACGCCTACAAACCACATACTACACTCAACTCTATTTTTTCCAAAATTAAAATGCCTGTAGAAAAACAACAACAAAACAACGTTGTGTACGAAATAGCATGTAAGAGAAATGACGAACAAAAATGTGATTTAATTTATATTGGCACACCAAAGAGAAATTTACAAACAAGAATGTGTGAACACAAAAATGACATAGAAAAACATAAGGAATCAACAGCTTTGTCAAAACATATGATTTACGAAAAGCATAAACCTGACTTTGACAGAATAAGAATATTAGACGTAGAAACAGAAAAAACGTTTCACAATAGAAAGTTTACGTATACAACAAAATATTGACAGAACAATGAATTTAAAGGAAGACACAAGTAATATAAGTTTTAGCTACAGAGTTGCAATAAAATAGAAAAGATAAGCTGTGATATTAATTTAAGTTGTGTGTTTAATTTAATTTTATGCTAATTGTTTTATGTTTTATGTAAGCTGTGTAACATTCAATGTTTAATTTAATGTGAAAAACTAATTAGATATTGTAAGTTTATTTATTTTGTTGTTTTCTAATTTTGTAATAATATATTGTTTTTTATATAAAAAAAATTTAAAAAAAAATATTAAATAGACAACCCCTGAAGATGTCAACAAATAATTGACGAAACGTTGGGAGAAACATGTAAAAAAGGTTTTTTATTTACATTAATACATTAGGCCCAATAAGCTTCACAAAAACTTATATATAATATTAAAATATATTCCACAGATGTCGAGCATCTTTTGTCTGTAAAAAGGAGGGCTCGAAGAGAGTGGCAATTGCACAGACCCCCCTCAACTTAAGATCTTACTAAAACAGTGTACAAAAAGACTAAGAAAGTTACTGGAGACTCAGAAAACGGCTTCTCTGAAAAAATATCTTAAGGAACTAGATGCAACCCCACAATCAGACTACTCATTATGGCGTGCAGCTAGAAATCTCAAAAGGCCAGTTGTCGCTAAACCACCATTAAGAAACTTGAATGGAAGTTGGGCAAGAAATGAGGTTGAAAAAGGAAATCTATTTGTCAATCATTTAAAAAACGTATCTAGCCCAAATATATCTCACGATATTGCGGTCGAGTTACCACCTGTTGCAGCTAGAGCAGCTTTTCCCCTAAGATTTGAGTTTAGAGAAATCGAAAAGGTTATTTGTGATTTAAACCCCAAGAAGGCTCCTGGTTTTGATATGATAAGCAACAAAATGCTTTTGGAGCTACCCAGCATAGCAAGGAAAATTATTCTTTTAATTTTTTATGCTATTTTACGCCTTGAATACTATCCTCAAAAGTGGAAGGTTTCCTTAGTCACCATGATACCTAAACCAGGAAAGGATCACACAAAAGTTGAGTCATATAGGTTATAAGCTTACCTTCTAATATATCAAAGCTGTTTGAGAAGCTGTTAACGTCAAAATTAACCCCAATTTTAAATGAAAATAGATGTATTCCTAACCACCAATTCGGCTTTAGAAGAGAACATAGCACAATTGAGCAAACCCATCGTATAATAAGCGCAATAAGAAAAGCCTTTGAGGAAAGAAAATATTGTTCCGCTCTCTTCATCGATGTTTCTCAATCTTTTGATAAAGTCTGGCATGAAGGCTTATTACATAAATTGAAGCTGTACTTACCAGTAAACACACACAAGCTACTAGAAAGCTACTAAGTCGGTCGAAAGTTTATTATTAAAGAAGGTGATTAAGCTCTCCTCAGCAAATTGACGCTGGAGTCCCTCAGGGAAGCATCCTGGGCCCACTTTTATACTTAATATATACTTCGGATATGCCAACAAACAACTACACCCAAACTTCAACATTTGCTGACGATACAGCTTTTCCAAGCGTGCACGAAAACATTCAAGAAGCATCTCGATACCTACAGGATCATATATTTCAACTCGAACTATGGTTAAAGCAATGAAGGATAAAGGTCAACGAGCAAAAATGCGTACATATAACATTCACCTTGCGTCGGGAGTCATGCCCCCTATTAAAATCAATAATCAAATAATACCTCAAAATTCGCATGTAAAATACCTAGGTATTCATCTAGATCGCCGTTTAACGTGGAAAAGCCATAAAGAGGCAAAATTAACTCAAATTAAACTAAAAGCCATCCAAATTCATTGGCTTCTTGGAAGAAACTCTGTCCTTAGTCGCGACTGCAAACTTTTTCTTTACAACTCCATCTTAAAGCCAATCTGGTGCTATGGTATACAGTAGACCGGGTCGACCTCCATACAAAAAAAAAAAGTTGTGCCAGTCACCCCCTAGAATGAAAGATATGTCAATGAAGTTTCTAAAACAGGAAAAAATTTTTTTTTGCCACGCCCCAAAATACAGCACTTTTGGTTTTTTATATGTAGCGCTGCCATTTTGAGTCCGATCTCATCATATCGCATATCGTTGTTCATGGCTTGACAGTGGCTTAATTTTTGCCTTTGATGACTTTTAAATCCGAGCTCAAACTATGGGCGCCACTTATGCTATCTCGGATCCTTCCCCCAAATGGCAAATTTTTTTCACGTGCCAAGAAAGCCCTTCTAAAACTTAGTATGTATAGCTTTTAATTTGCTCACTATTATAACACGCCTCCAAATTAAGCGCCCTTTTTTCTTTTTCACATACATATTACATTAAACCAGGTAGAAGCCAATATAAAAAAATGTTCATCTGTCACGCCCTTGAATAAAAGATATATTTATTAAGTTTGAAGCACTTTAAAAAAATTGTTTTTGAAACGCCCTAAATTACAGCTCTTTTTGCTATATATATGTAGCATCGTCATTTAAAGTCCAATTTCATCGTATCGTATATCATTGTTAATGGCTACAATATGGCTTAATTTTTGTATTTAATGCTTTTTTAAACTAACTTAAAATTCTAGATGGATTGTTAATGGCTGGAATATGGCTTAATTTCTGTATTAAATGCTTTGTTAATCGAACTTCAAATTCTAGATGACATTTATAAAATATCGGATGCTTCCCCTCTTATGTCCAATATTTCATAACTAGAAAAGATTTCCTTCTAAAACTTTATAAGTAAAGTTTTTTATATTCTCACTTTTTCCTCACGCCCTAAACTGGCACTGTTTTTCCGTATTTTTTTATTTATTTCAATACCACAAATAGGACCTATTGTAATTATATTTATTTAAAAAATCTTAAGTAGGACATTTGTAAAAGCAAACATAATGTTGAATATGAAACCATGTTACAGAGTTAAAACAAAAACTGAAAAATCTAAAGAAATTACTTAGTTCTAAAAATGTAAAAAAACAAAATAATTTAAATGCGTGAAAATGAATGCCTCAAAACATATACATATGAGAAAAATTATACATTAAAAAAAATTAAAAAAAAGGACTTTCTTGGCTCGTAAAAAAAAATTAAACATCAGAGGGGAAGGATCCGAGATACCATTAATCCCATCTAGAATTTTAAGCTAGTTTAAAAAAAGCATTAAATACAAAAATTAAGCCATATTCCAGCCATTAAAAATGATATACGATACGATGAAATTTGACTTTAAATGACGATGCTACATATATATAGCAAAAAGAGCTGTAATTTAGGGCGTTTCAAAAACAATTTTTTTAAAGTGCTTCAAACTTAATAAATATATCTTTTATTCAAGGGCGTGACAGATGAACATTTTTTTATATTGGCTTCTACCTGGTTTAATGTAATATGTATGTGAAAAAGAAATAAGGGGCTAAATAATTTAGAGGCGTGTCATAAAAGTGAGCATATTAAAAGCTATGCATACTAAGTTTTAGAAGGGTTTTCTTGGCACGTGAAAAAAATTTGACATTTGGGGGAAGGACCCGAGATGGCATAAGTGGCGCCCAGAGTTTAAGCTCGGATTAAAAAGTCACCAAAGGCAAAAATGAAGCCACTGTCAAGCCATGAACAACGATATGTGATATGATGAGATCGGACTTTAAATGGTAGCGCTACATATAAAAAACCAAAAGTGCTGTATTTTGGGGCGTGGCAAAAAAAAAATTTTTCCTGTTTTAGAAACTTCATTGACATATCTTTCATTCTAGGGGGTGACTGGCACAACTTTTTTTTTCGACCCACCTTAGTATACAGTTATGGGGCACTGCCTTGGCCTCTAATATCGAAAAAATTCAAAGGCGCCAAAATAAACTACTTCGAATAATCACAGCTGCCCCTTGGTATGTTAAAAACTCAAATATTCACAAGGAGCTCAATGTTCCATTAGTTAAAACTATGATTACGAAATATGCAGTAAAATACTTAAAAAGTCTCGAATTGCACCCGAACCCACTAGCACGAAATATTTTAAATGATAACGGCCACACTCGCTTAAGAAGAAGAGACACTGCAGCACTTATCCAATTAGATGAGCGATAAACACCTATATTAGTGAACAGAACCCGTGATGAAGAAAATTTTTGTCTGGCACTGGCAGGACATAAAATAACGTATTAGGTTAAGATTTGATTAATTATTGTTAGTTCATATTTAATATATGAAGATTCAATAAATAAAGAATGAAAGAATGAATGAAATGAGATTACTATGTTTCGATTCAGCTCTTTAGCACAAATGTTCGTTGCTTGGAGATAATCTTCACGATGATCACACATCAGGTAGTGTTTGATTCGGGTTTTTATCAAAATGGCAGAACCTCCACAAGCTCTATCTCGAGGGTCCTTGGTATCATATAGTGTATAACCATGGATTTTATTTTATATATTTAATATAATTCTTTTATATTTTCTTTCTTCATTTTAGATATCAGTTTCCTCAGAATCGAATCTACCCAGGCAGAAAAATACAATCACCACGACGCTGTGCCGACGTTGCAGGGGGTACTATCAACAACAATACAACGTACTGTTAACCAAATTTACAATGTTGTCACAATATTAAAATGATAACGCCAAATGAGCGTCTTCTGACTCTTCTTTTTAGTGTTGTCACAGTACTGTAAATTGAAATTTACAATATTGGATTCACGAAGTAACAACGTAGTCACAACCGTCGTCCGACTCTTATTTTCAATATTGTTACAAATATAAATTCGCAAAATAAACAAGCAAAAATTTGTATATTTTCTAACCTAAAATAGTTTTTGTGTTTTCATTTTAATACAACACTATTAAATTAATAAGACTAAATTTTTGTATATACAGCGTTGTAGCGGTATAGAATTATTATAAACACGGTATTAATAAATTAAGGTTTAATTCTTGTAATGGGTGATTTTTTAAGAGCTAAAGGAAAGTTTAAAATAAAACACATAAAATTCTGAAAAATGCATGAAATCTTTATTTGAATCGATAGTACGGTCCATATAATTTAATGTTTGAAGATTATTTCATGCAAATGTTGACCGTGACTGCGCCTCAAATGGTCTATCCGCTTAGTCCAATTTTGGCATACTCTTTCCAACATTTCGGCCGGTATCTCATAAATAAATGCTTCAATGTTGTCTTCCAATCCGTCAATTGAAGCGGGCATGTGTGTTTAGAAATGAGCTTTAACATAGCCCCACAAAAAATAGTCTAAAGGCATTAAATCGCACTATATAGGCAGCCAATTGTTCACCGAACTCGCCTCTCAATAAGTCCATTGTTAAGTATTTAGGGTGTTGTACCGTTGTTGAATCTTATTAAAAACGGTATTAAAAAACTAAGGTTGTAATTTTGTGTCTACAGTGTTGTGATGGTACCATATTTTTGGTAGAGTCACAATTTTGTATTTACAGGGTTGTGGCGGTACATAATATTTAGAAGAGTCGCAATTTCTGCCTGGGTAGTTTCGCTGAGTTATTGCTGAATCTTGCATGCATATTATTTTCATTTTGTACGTTCTTGGCATGTAACTTCTTCATAATCGAATCTTGTTTCGATGAATTATCGTTACATCCTTTATTCATATAATTATTATTTTGGGTGCGTGATTTCTTCATAATCGAATCTTGTTTCGATGAATTATCATCACGTCCTATGTGCACAATATTATCTTCAATTGTTATGTCGACTTCCTCTGTATTTTCAAATTTATTAAACTGTAATTTCTTCATATTCTTGACGTCATTTATGGATGTGCATTCCCATATTAGAAGTTGATCAGACTCCTGAGAAATGCATTTTTCCACGTTATTTCTATTTGCGTTACTTTCATCCACCTCATTTCTATTCACGCGCGAGTTACGTACATACTTCCACAACCACCCCTCGTAGACATTAACTCAATAATAGCAAAATATATTAAACAAAATACAAATTAAGTCAACGACACTTTCAGAGTGTCGTTGACACAAGAAAAATAAAATGCTTATGTTTTTTTTTTTGTCTTTAAATTAATTTTTGTCGAAATTTGAGATTCTCCTAAATTCATTCATGAATTTTAACGAATTAGGAAAGGGCAACGACAATTGAAATACAAATTATGAATCAATAAGCAAAACCCAATTTGTGTTTACAATTGTCGTTGAACAGAAAAAAAATAAATGACCAAACAAAATTGACATAAAGAAATTTTACGATCAATTTTGTTTGATCAAAATTTTTTTTTAACCATAGGAATAAGTTTTAGATTTTAAGAAAAATTTTACTTAAAATAAGATTTATGAATAAAGTTGAATCAGTTGAATATTAGAACTCAAACAAATAAGTTTTTTTTTTCTTTAACAACGTAATTGGCGCATTCGAGGGGTAAAATTCTTAAGAATTTTTACCAAGAAAGAACCTCTAATTAAAACTAAAGTTTTAATAAAGTGAAACAAAGTGAACTATTTAAACTAAAGTTTAATTTTTCAAAAGAAACTGTATTTAAAACTAAAGTTTTAATAAAACAAATTTTAAAGTCGAACTAAAGTTTGAAAACACATTTATTCTAAAGAATAAAACGTTCAAAAAAAAAAAAAAAAATTTTAAGTGAAAATAATATACATAAGTTAAAAAGTGAAGTGAATAATAATAACAAAAGCCTACAAAAATGAGCAAATTTGACGCAAACAGAGATTTGGCACAACCAGCCAATGAAACACAAATGGCATTAGTAATTGGGGCCCAAGAGGAGATAATAAATCAGTTAAGAACACAACTGGGAATATTGCAACGGCAGGAAGTTCAGGAATACCTGTTAACCCCTAAAGAAATTATAACACAGTTCAGGCAACTGAAAGTTCTGGACAACAACCATGACGTCAATGCCTTTATAAAATCAGTGGAAGCAGTATTCGCTTTATGCCCAGAGAATAATCTTCAGCTAATGAATTTAATAATGGCGATCATAATCAACGAGAAAATAAGTGGTGAAGTCGGAAGTTACATCAGAGAATCGGGTTCGAACACAACATGGAATGAAGTTAAAGCCAAGCTAATGAAGTATTACAAGCCAAGAACAACGTACAGCGACGTCTTCAACAGATGCAGAAATATAAAAGTAAGCAATTTAAGAGAATTTTTTAATAATTTTGATAAAGCTAAGTATGAATTAAGCCAAATATATTTATTTGATGAAAATCAACCAGATATTTATAGACCGGATAGAGTAGATGTAGATTTAGCAAATATACTTGTAGAAAAAATAGATATCCCAATGAGAGTACATTTCGACCTTAACGCTACTCTAAATAACATTGTGATGAGATATTCACATATTAAAGCACTAGATGACCCCAGGGCTATTCACCTAAACCATAGGAAAACTCCAAATACTAATAGAAACCACCAAAATTATACAACAATAAGTAATAATAGATACAATCAAAATAACACATTTCCAAACAAAAACGAAAACACTCAAAATTATACAACAACAAATACTAATAGATACAACCAAAATAACACATTACCAAATAAAAACGAATACACTCAAAATTATACAGCAACAAATACTAATAGATTCAATCAAACTAACAACCATTCAAACAGAAATGAATACAACCAAAACACTAATAGATACAATAACAGGCAAAATAGACAAAATTTCCGTGAAGATAACGACACAAAA
Source organism: Pollenia angustigena (assembly GCA_930367215.1). NCBI lineage: Eukaryota > Metazoa > Arthropoda > Insecta > Diptera > Polleniidae > Pollenia > Pollenia angustigena. The sequence continues at coordinate 125,871,791 of OV884056.1, forward strand.
CAAACAAGAACAAGTCATATGAGCACCGAAACCCGTTTTCCCACTCACGAACCTATGGAAATAGGAACAATTAATGAGACTCAAACTCATGAAGAAAGGGAAATAAATTTTTTAATATCGCCTCAAAATCCACCTTACCAATAGTTACGATTTCCATAGGAAATCAGTCAATCAGATGTCTTATAGACACAGGTTCTACCACTAGTATTCTTTCAGAAGGAATACTAACGGAACAATATATAAAGGTTAAATCTGAGAAACCCTTATATTTCAAGACACTGAACGGCTCGAACGAAATTAAATATGTAGTAACTACACCATTCCCAAAAGAATTTGGTTGCCATGGTACACTCCAATGGAAAATTATTAATTTTTCAAATGAAAATTTCTCAGGTATAATAGGACAGAATTTTTTACAAGCTCTTAAAGCAATAATTAACACTGACCAAAAATACATAAAAATATTAGATAATAAGTTATATTTTGAAGATTACAATTACCCTTCTTATTTTCAAAACGTCTGCAGTCTACAACACATTGAAAATATTGATATTAAGGATAGTTTTGATTTTTCCTATATGAACGAAGAAGAACGTCAGGCAACCCTAAGGCTGCTTACTGAATTCGGAGATTTGTTTTTTAGAGAGGGAGATATTTTGTCATGCACAAATATGGTTAATCACGAAATAATAACCACAACGGATAGGCCATTATATTCTAAAATATATAGATATCCTCAGGTGCATGAGGAGGAAATTAAAAGACAGATTAAGGATATGATTAGACAAAATATAATACGTGAAAGCAACTCACCATACAATAGCCCATTGTGGATCGTCGATAAAAAACTCGATAATTCAGGGACAAAGAAATACAGAATTGTTATCGACTATAGGAAATTAAACGAATGTACAGTAGATGATAAATTTCCCATTCCAAACCTGAACTCATTACTAGATAAATTAGGAAGGGCTCAGTACTTCACAACCTTAGATCTAGCTAAGGGCTTCCATCAAATTATGGTTAGAGAAGAAGATAGGAAGAAAATCGCGTTTTCTACACCTTTTGGGCATTATGAATTTATCCGTATGCCTTTTGGTCTGAAGAATGCCCCATCAACATTCCAAAGGCTGATGAACAAGGTTCTCCACGAATACATTAATAAAATATGTGTCGTCTACATGGACGACATATTAGTATTTGGTACCTCTCTAAAGGAACACATTATTAATTTAAAGTTGGTATTTAAAGCATTAAAATATGCAAAATTAAAAATACAAATTAACAAATGCGACTTTCTGAAGAAAGAAACGCAGTTTCTAGGACACACCCTCTCAGCAGACGGAATAAAACCAAATCCTGCTAAAGTCGAAATTATTAGAAACTTAAAAATACCCAATAATGCAAAGAAAATCAAATCATTCTTGGGAATGACGGGATTTTACAGAAAATTTGTTAAAGATTATGCAAAAATTGCATATCCAATGACCCGATACCTAAAAAAGGACCAAAAAGTTAACGAAAACGATCCCGCTTTTATAACTTCATTTGAAAAATTGAAAGATGTTGTCACTAATTCTCCCATATTAAGGTATCCCAATTTTACAAAAAAATTCAAAATTACTACTGATGCTAGTAATTTTGTAATTGGAGTCGTTCTGTCCCAAGACGGACATCCGGTTGCATATGCCTCTAGAACACTAAATAAACACGAAACTAATTACGCTACAATTGAAAAAGAATTGCTGGCAATAGTATGGGCCTTAAAATACTTTCGACCATACATTTTTGGAAGACAATTCGACTTAAGGCTCAACCATAATATGCATAGCCTTGCTTAACCTACTGTAAAAATTAGCAAAAAGTCTCTCAAATGTATTTAAAAAAACAAAAACAAAATAAAAAAACATTTGATTCCGTACGGAATGTGCGATTAGTTTCGCACCTTGCTTAAGCAAATGACAGTTTCATTAAACTTAGCAAAAAGTTTCCTTAAGTTCAATATGGTTTGCCTCATATAATTAACATGTATTCGCACATTTGATTAAGCCAACTTAAGCACATTGTGGTTGGGCCTTTAGAAAGTGACCACCAACCACTGAAATGGCTGATGACTAAATATTCAGGTAAAGACATAAATCCAAGACTTCAAAGATGGCTTATTGGCTTGAGGGAATATGATTTCTTAATTGAATATATAAAAGGGAAAACCAACAATGTCGCTGACTTCTTGAGCAGAATAAGTAACGACGAAATTAATGCTCAAGCAGAAACTTGCGAAAATGACGAAGAAACCAATAGCATGTCAGTCGAAGTAGAAACAGTCCACTCGCAAGAAGAAGATCTAGGATATAGCATTCCAATTTTGGACACAGTCGTCAATAGGTTCAAAACACAAATTATTATTACTCTAGAGAAACAAAATACTGTTGAAATTATATTTAATTGCAAAAGAATATATATAGATAAAAATGATATCGATCAAAACAATGTTTTGGATATCATTAGAAGAGAAATAGGGAGAGGAAAAGTAGGCATATATTCCCACCTTAACGATCATGAATACTATAATGTTCAAAAAATTATCGAAGAAGAGTTCTCCGAAAATACTGATGTAAAATTTGTTAAATGTTCACTATTAGCAATGGACATAGAAGACGAAGCTAATTTAAGGACACAAATTGCTTTATTTCACAAAAATGAAAGCGGTCACTGTGGAATAACGGCAACCTTTGAAAAACTAAAAACAAAACTATATAATCCTAACCTCAGAGAACAAATAGCTAAAGTTATAAATAATTGTGACATTTGTTCCGGAGGAAAGTATGACAGAAATCCGATAAGAAACAAATTTTATTTAACCGAAACACCAAAAACTATTAATGAAATTATCCACGTAGACACTTACGTTAATAGCAAATGTGCATTTATTGTTTTTATCGATAAATTTTCGAAACATGCTACATGTTTTCCTCTTACAGACAGAAACAGCAGAACACTAGTTGCACAATTAGAACAATTTTTAGCACTCAAAGGTAAAGTTAATAAGATCGTTTTTGATAATGAATTCAACAATGAAAATGTAAAGGAGTTTCTACAAGCAGAAGGTATAGAATACCATATTACAAAACCAAACAGTCATACCGGTAACAGCGACATAGAAAGGCTTAACAACACTATTACTGAAAAAATAAGAACTTTAAATCTCGAAAATCATCTACCAATCACCCAACAAATACAAAGAGCAATTAGGATATACAATGACACATATCACAGCACAATTAAATGCACACCGTTACAAGTCCAAAATCACACAATTGAAGCACAGCCGCGAATAACGTTGTAAACGCCACATTTTGCAAAAACTGTTTTTTTGCAGATAACCGTTCGCCTTACTCTCTAACACAGTTTAAACATCAAATCAACCAAATCTATGCACTTTAACGCCTTCAAAATGGCACGCAAAGTGTCAGCCAGTGGAAGAACATTGCAAGTTACTAAAAAAATGATGAAACCGAAATGGTTTTGCAGTGCGGAATAATGTTTTAAAAGCATTTGGCATAAAAGTTTTAATTATCATTATTTTTAATAATAGGAAAAAAAATTTTTAAAACAAATAATGCTGCCTGTCAAAAAACGTTTTTTTGCTCTGCTGAAAAATTATTATTTTGTAACTTAAAACGTTATTCGCGGCTGTGCTTCAATTGACCACACAACAATTTATGAAAGATTATGTAAAGTTAAACAACAAAGAATAACAAAAGCAATTAAGAATAGGGAAATTTATACAGAAACCCGACAAGAAGGTTTTATAAGAAACTATAAAAATTTAAGACATAAGGAACAACCAAAATTTAGGAAAATGCCTTTGCAGGGAATACATACTGACAATATAAAAAGACCCAATAAATTTAACAATATTATAGTAGATTAAAATTAACAACAGATCAATATTACAGGCAACATTGTGGATAATAATGACAATAATGCTATCAGCACCAACCCAAGCCAACATAGTGCTTCAACCAATAATGGAAACTAACGGTTACATAGAGATTAATAACAGTAATTCTAGTATACCAATAGAGTCAGATTTAATTTTACACTACATGGATGTAAGAGAAACAACAGATATTCTTCTAGAAATGAGAAACGATTTAAATACTTTGAATACAAATGAACAAATATTTATAAAAAATGAAATAGATACATTATTAAGCAAGTTAAAAACAATAACACCAAATAACAGACAAAAACGTGGACTGATTAACTTAGTAGGAAATGCATGGAAATATCTCTTCGGCACTATGGACAACACTGACCAGGAGGACATCACTAATCATTTTAATACAGTCGATACTAACATACATAATTCCATTACAAACTTAAATCAACAAATAAAAATTAACGATCACTTAAACAAAACAATACTACTTATAAGAGATACTCTAACACAAAACCAAAAGAACAGTATGCATTTCATGGAAGGACTCCACAAATCAGTAAGGGACATACTTAAAAGGACCATTTATCTTGAAAGCTTACTTATCTTAACAACAATAAGAAATCACATAGAACACATACAAAACTATATAACAACAGCACAAAATGGTATAAGTGACGCTAGCATTTTGACAAAACAAGAAATCGAAGATTACGAAATTAATATAAGTAAAATTAAATATTTAAGAACAGCTGTTCTCGAAAAAAACAATGAATTAATTTTTGTAATTAAAATACCAAAAACATTCCAATATGTACAAATAATAACTATAATACCCATACCCTATTTAAATAAAGAAATAGAGGAAGGAATTGAAAATATATTCAAATACAATAATGCAACCTATACATATAAGGAAAATAATTATATAAACGAATGTAGGATATCAAAACATTGTACAATAACAAAAACATGTAAACTTGTAAAGAACGATAATACAGAAATCATAAATATCAATGATCAAACGATCATAGTCAAAAATGCAAAAAACAACACAATTACGAATAATAACAACAACGCAAAAAATGTATTAAATGGAAATTTTTTTAATACAATACAATAATTGCACATTAACGATAGCAAACAAAAAATTTTCAAATCAAAACAAAATGTATTTAGATAAAATAATAGTTCCAAAATTCAGAAATATAACGTAATATTTATACCCTTCACCACAGGTGTAAAAGGGTATATATAAGTTTGTCATAACGTTTGTAATTTCCACAATATTGATTTTAGACCCCATAAAGTATATATATTCTGGGTCCATATGAGAAGAGAAGTTGATTTAACGATGTCCGTCTGTCCGTCTTACGTTTAATATGTGTTTTCCGGATAATCCAGACATGATAGCGGCTAGGTTGTTTTACATTTATGTCACATATAGTCCACCATTTCTTGCTATTGAAATTCAGCAAGATCGGTCCACAAATGGCTGAGATATGATCAAAAAACCACGACTGCCTCTAATTATTTCCAAAAATCCCTTGTTGTTGTATTTTTATTGCTTTTTTCTGTATATCTGGAGAACGGCAAGAGCCAAAGTTTCCAAATTAGGTACAAACATTAAGGTTGTCAATACACACCACCCTACAAAATGTGGGCGGGATGGGAGAAGTGGGCGTGGTACCTCCCGTACAAAAAGAAGTAAAAATTATATAAAAACCTCAATTTTAGGGCTGTCATATGTCCTATGGATATGACTTATATACCAAAATATCGGAAATATTTAGTAGAACATATTTTATAAAGAACTCGGGAAAATCGGTTCAGATACAAAAAAGTTATGACCAAAATTATTTTTTTTTTTAAATACCCATTTTCGGTAACCATGGATCTTCCCGAGTCCAAGTTTTATAACACAAATAAATGGTAAATTTCTTGCTCAACACGTCGGTATATAAATCTGTGAAATCGGTTAAAAAATGGCTGAGTTATAATCAAAATACTGAAATCCCAAAAGTTACTCTTTTTATACCCTTCACCAGAGGTGTAAAAGGGTATACATATATAAGTTTGTCATTACGTTTGTAATTTCCACAATATTGATTTTAGACCCCATAAAGTATATATATTCTGGGTCCATATAAGAAGAGAAGTTGATTTAACAATGTCCGTCTGTCCGTCCGTCCGTCTGTCCGTCTTACGCTTGATATGTGTTTTCCGGGAAAACCAGACATGATAGCGGCTAGGTTGTTTTACATTAATGTCACATATAGTCCGCCATTTCGTGCTATTGAAATTCAGCAAGATCGGTCCACAAATGGCTGAGATATGATCAAAAAACCACGACTGCCTCTAATTTTTTCCAAAAATCCCTTGTTGTTGTATTTTTATTGCTTTTTTCTGTATATCTGGAGAACGGTAAAAGCCAAAGTTTCCAAATTGGGTACACACATTTTGGTTGTCAAAACACACCACCCTACAAAATGTGGGCGGGATGGAAGAAGTGGGCGTGGTACCTCCCGTACAAAAAAAAGTAAAAACTTTTTTATAATTAAGTTTGTTTTTTTTATAATTAAGTTTGCTTAAATATATGTACACATATGTAGGTATATATATATATATATATGCCTAAAAGCCAATTTAATGGAAATGTTATTTTTAAGCACGTTGGTATATAAATCTGCCAAATCGGTTAAAAATGGTTAAGTTGTGTGCAAAATACTCCAAAAAAGGACTAAAAACATTAACATTTTTATAAAAACTAAAATTTTACAGCTGTATTATGACCTATTCATACGTTTTAAAAATTGTATAAAAACCTAAATTTTAGGGCTGTCATATGTCCTATGGAAATGACTTATATACCAAATAAATAAATAAATACCCATTTTCGGTAGCCATGGATCTTCCCGAGTCCAAGTTTTATAACACAAATAAATGGTAAATTTCTTGCTAAACACGTCGGTATATAAATCTGTCAAATCGGTTAAAAAATGGCTGAGTTATAATCAAAATACTGAAATCCCAAAAGTTACTCTTTTTTATAATTAAGTTTGTTTTTTATTTATAATTAAGTTTGTTTTTTATTTTATAATTAAGTTTGTTTTTTTTATAATTAAGTTTGCTTAAATATATGTACAAATATGTAGGTATATATATATATATGCCTATAAGCCAATTAAATGGAAATATTATTTTTAAGCACATTGGTATATAAATCTGCCAAATCGTTTAAAAATGGTTAAGTTATGTGCAAAATACTCCAAAAAAGGACTAAAAACATTAACATTTTTATAAAAACTAAAATTTTAGAGCTGTATTATGACCTATTCATACGTTTTAGATATCAAAATATCGGAAATCTTTAGAAAAACTCGGAATATCGGTAAAAAAAAAAGTAATGTCAAAAATATAGTTTTTTTTTAATACCTATTTTCGTGAACCATAGAACTTCCCGACTACAAGTTTTATCACCAAAGTAAATGGTAATTTTATACTTTAAGATGTCGGCATGACCAAATACTGAAATTCGATCAAAACTTAACGTGCTATATATTAATTAAACTTTTAATATATTTAATAGCACGCAATCATGTGCAAATAATTAAATAAAACTAAACGATATATCTATATATATAAAAAGAAGTGTACATTTTGATTGTCACTCCATAACTCGAGAACGGCTCGACCGATTGCCATAAAATTTTTAGGGAAGGTACAGGGAGGAGTGATGATGGTTAGTTGATTTTGAAATCCAAAATCGGGGCAGGGGAATTGGTACCCCCCATAGGATGCCAATATTTAATATCGCATATCTTAAGACCCGCTGCACGCATTTTGTTGAACTTTTGGTAGTAGGATCTTCTAAGCCCCAAAATTTAAATAAAACAGTAGCGGGGGAAGTGGTTCCCCCCATAGGACGCCAATGTTTAATATAGCATATCTTAAGAACTGTTACAGTGAGAATGTTCAAACTTTGTAGAAGTCACTCTTATGGTATACTACTCTATTGAGAATAAAAATAAAGCGGTAGGCGCAGGGGGGAAATACCTCCCATAGGATGCATATATTAAATAAAGCTCAACTGAAGAACTATTTAAGGGACAGCCTTCAAACGTGGTTAAAGCTACTATTATGGTAAAATGAAAATTTCAATATAAAAATGGGTGGGGTTGACAGGGGAGGAGCAGTACCCCTCATAGATAGAAATATAATTAAGAGCCGCTGCATGCATTTTGTTGAACTTTTGATAGTAGGATCTTCAGAGCCCCAAAACTGAAATAAAATAGTAGCGGGGGAAGTGTTACCCCCAAAAGGACACCAATGTTTAATATCGCATATCTTAAGAACTGTTATAGTGAGAATGTTCAAACTTTGTAGAAGTCACTCTTATGGTATACTACACTATTGAAAATAAAAATAAAGCGGGTAGGCGCAGGGGGGGAAATACCTCCCATAGGATGCATATATTAAATATCACTCAACTGAAGAACTATAAAAGGGAGAGTCTTCAAACGTGGTTAAAGCTACTATTATGGTTAACTTTAAATTTCAATATAAAAATGGGCGGGGTTGACAGAGAAGGAGCAGTACCCCTCATAGATAGAAATATAATTAAGAGCCACTGCACGGATTTTGTTGAACTTTTGATAGTAGGATCTTCAGAGCCCCAAAACTGAAATAAAATAGCAGCGGGGGAAGTGTTACCCCCCATGGGACACCAATGTTTAATATCGCATATCTTAAGAACTGTTAAGTGAGAATGTTCAAACTTTGTAAAAGTCACTCTTATGGTATGCTACACTTTTGAAAATAAAAATAAAGCCGGTAGGCACAGGGGGAAATACCTCCCATAGGATGCATATATTAAGTATCTCTCAACTGAAGAAGTGGTTAAAGCAGTGTAGCGAAGCGCCCACTTTTTTCGATTTACCTGAAATCAAAAACCGGCTCCATCGATTTGACTAATTTTTCTTTTAAATGTTCGTATTAATCCATTTTACGTTTTCATCGAAAGAAAAATGTATCACGCCTATTTTTACGCCCACTTTTTCTATTAAGCGCATAACTTGAGAACGGCTTGACCGATTTGGATGATTTTTTCTTTAAAATCGTCTCTTAGGTTTTTACGGAAGGAAAATTTTAAAGGCCGTAAATTTCGTTTAAAGCTAAAATTAAATCGTCTGGTAATAATGTTTGCTTAGGGCCAGCAACGCGGAGCGGAATTTTATTACAAGTGATTTTTTTTTTTTTTGAGTTTCATAAATATTGGTAAGTATTGAAAATTTAAAAGGTGATTTTAAGTGTGTTCAGTGCAAAAAATGTGTTCGGATTCCAGAAAACATAGTGAAAAGTGATTTTTTCCATAATTTCATCTTATTGCATCATCCATTTAGCGTGTACTCAATATCGAATTCATTCGTAATGTGGACATTGTTGTTACTGCGTACGGTGCTTTTTTATAATGAACGTCACTCAGTTTTTTGAGTGCTTTTCATATAAAATTTTCTACACAATCAATTGTTTGTCACCTGGAAACAACACATTAATTCATATTGAATTAATTTCATTGATTTAGAAAAAAAATGCCGCCAATCAGACGATCAACTATAGGTCGACGTACGCGTAATTCTACCTATAGATTTAATCAAAGGAGATCGCAAAGTTTAGAGCAACACTCACAACAAAATCAAGTACAACAATTACGAAACGCACGTCGTCAAAGATCGGCAGATTCAAATCCATTAAATCCAGCATCGAGACGAACGACACGACTTTCACGTCGTGCTGTGCAAGAGATGGAATATGCTGCTTTCGCTTACAATAGCGAAAATGTTTATAGTGAACATGCCAATATTGGTGGAATGACGGTGAGATGTCCACATTGTGATGCAGCCAAATTTCAAGGTGAAACGCCTGGCATGTGTTGTGCTAATGGCAAAGTGAGACTGCCAGCATTTGAATCTCCCCCCGATCCACTTCATTCATTCATTTTTGGAACGTGCCAAACATCTAAGCATTTTTTGGCTCACATTCAAGAATACAATGCGGCATTTCAAATGACTTCTTTTGGTGCGACCAAAATTGTAAGAGACAATTTCATGCCGACTTTTAAGGTGATTACTTCATGCGGAATATCATATGAAAAATGTGATCTGAGCAGCAATTTTTTTGATGTGTTCAAGAATTCTGACCCATCATCTAATTACATTTCACAAATATTACAGATTCAAGGTCAGATTTATCATCGAGCTGGTTCCTTATTGCCATATCCTGATGCTGATCATCAATTTTTGCAAATCTATTTTATCGGAGATGCAAATCGTGAATTGGATCGGCGTTGTACAATTGCTGCGCTTGCAAGCCGACAAATTGTTTCTGAACTTCAAACATTCTTACATCAGCACAATGAATTAATTCAATTGTTTAAAACCGCTCTCGATCGTATGCCAACTGATGATCACAGAATCGTTATCAGGGCAGACAAAACGCCCTTTGGAGAGCATGCGAGACGATTTAATGCACCAACAATTGATGAAGTGGCCATTGTAATTGTTGGAGACCAGTTTCAATCTCGCGATATTGTGCTACATCGAAGAAATGAAGAATTACGGCGTGTTTCAGAGCTTCACCGCAGCTATGATGCATTACAATATCCATTATTGTACTGGAAAGGTGACGACGGCTATCATATCAATATACGAATGATAGATCCACAAACCGGTAAAATATATATGAATTCAATTTAATATGTATTTATTTCAAAACAAGAAGACATGATTTTAATTTTCTGATAATGTATTCATCATAGGTCGTGACGTAGAAAAAACGGTTAGTGGGATGAATTATTATTCATATAGATTCATGATTCGCCCACAAGAAGACAACTTTATTATGCGATGTGGCAAACTTTTCCACCAATACGCTGTTGATATGTATGCGAAAATTGAAGCAGAACGCCTTAATTACCTTCGATTCAATCAAGCCAAATTGCGATCGGAAGAATACATACACTTGCGAGATGCAATAGTGAATGATGGCAATGTTAATGATATCGGACGTTTAACAATATTACCATCGACATATGTTGGCAGTCCGCGCCACATGCACGAATATACGCAAGATGCAATGTCATACGTTCGCAAATATGGTCGTCCCGACCTATTCATAACATTCACATGCAATCCACAGTGGGCTGACATAAAAAACAATTTATTTCATGGTCAGAATCCAACAGATCGACACGATATAACAGCACGTGTATTTCGACAGAAAGTAAAAGCACTGATGGATTTGATTATCAAATTGCGAATTTTTGGAGAGGTGCGTTGCTGGATGTTTTCCATTGAATGGCAAAAGAGAGGGCTGCCACACGCGCACATCTTGATATGGCTGGTTCGTAAAATAACACCCGATCAAATTGATAACATTATATCAGCTGAAATTCCAGATGAAATCAGCGATCCAGAATTATTTGAAGTTGTCACGAAAAATATGATCCATGGCCCTTGCGGTCAAATAAATTTGAATTCACCATGCATGATCGATGGAAAATGTTCAAAACGGTATCCAAGAGCATTTACTTCGGATACAATTACAGGTGACGACGGATACCCGTTGTACCGACGTCGGTCACCGGAGGATAATGGCCATACAACAATAATTAAAATACGTAATCAAGACATTGATGTTGATAATCGCTGGATTGTGCCTTATTCTCCACTATTGTCAAAAGTATTTCAGGCTCACATAAATGTTGAGTACTGTAGCTCTGTGAAGTCGATTAAATACATATGCAAATATGTGAATAAAGGCAGTGATATGGCTGTTTTTGGAGTAGCTGGTGATAATAGCAATGATGAAATCGTTCAATATCAAATGGGGCGCTACATTAGCACTAATGAAGCTCTTTGGAGAATTTATTCATTTCCAATTCATGAGCGATATCCTGCTGTTGTTCATTTGGCTGTTCATCTTCAAAATGGCCAGCGTGTGTATTTTACCGATGCAAATGTACAGCAGAGAGCAGCACAGCCACCAGCAACAACATTAACTGCATTCTTTCAATTGTGCGAAAACGATGATTTTGCCAGAACGTTGCTGTATTCAGATGTAACGCATTATTTCACTTGGACTGCAAAGAAATGGCAACGACGTAAACAAGGAACCCCTGTTGATGGCCATCCGGGTGTTTTTTTTGCAGATACCATGGGAAGATTATACACAGTTCATCCAAACAATGCAGAATGTTATTATTTGCGGTTGTTGTTAGTAAATGTTGTTGGACCACGTTCATTTCAACATTTGCGAACAGTAAATGGTCATTTATGTGTGACATATCGTGAAGCATGTGAGCAATTGGGTTTGCTTGAAAATGATGCACATTGGGATTTAACGCTTCACGATGCATCCATTGCTTCTTCTCCACATGAAATACGTATGTTATATTCCATAATCATATCAACATGTTTTCCATCAAATCCACTTGCATTGTGGAATAAATATAAAGATTTTATGGCAGAAGACTATTTGATTCGAATGCGTCATCAGACAAGAAACGCTGATTTGGTGATTTCATTGGAAATGTATAATGAGGCATTGATAGCGATTGAAGATATGTGCCTTACGATTGCAAATAAAGCATTGCGGCAATTAGGTTTGTCATCACCCAATCGTCCAATGCATGATTTATTTGATCGAGAATGGCAACGTGAACAACAGTATGATCCCAATGAATTGCGAACATTTGTGAATTTGAATGTTCCCAAATTAAATGACCATCAAAAACATGTCTATGATACCATCATGCAAGCTGTACAAAATGAAGCCGGTGGATTATATTTTTTGGATGCGCCTGGTGGTACGGGAAAAACATTTGTGATATCAGTGATTTTGGCAGCCATTCGATCGGAACGAAAAATTGCATTGGCACTTGCTTCTACGGGAATCGCTGCTACTCTATTGGATGGTGGACGAACAGCACACTCTGCATTAAAATTGCCGAAGAATGTGCATGTGAGCTTATATTTATTAATTACTCACTTTAAAATTTAATAAATATTAATTAAAATGTAATTGTTCTCAAACTAACAGGTGATTGAACATCCCACGTGTAATATTTCAAGAAATTCTGCGATGGCAAAAGTTTTGCAACAAGCAGCAATTATTCTATTGGATGAATGTACAATGACGCATAAAAAATCGCTGGAAGCATTACACCGTACAATGCAAGATCTACGTCAGAATCAAGAAATGGTGGAGCATTGATATTATTGTCAGGCGATTTTCGTCAAATATTGCCTGTGGTTCCACGATCAACACCGGCGGATGAGATCAACGCATGTTTAAAGTCTTCTCTTCTGTGGCGACATGTGCAAAAATTGGCATTGAAAATAAATATGCGCGTTCAATTGCACAACGACCAATCTGCAGATCGCTTCTCGAAGCAATTGTTAGATATTGGAAATGGCAAAGTTCGAGTCGATAATACAAATGGATTGATTATATTGCCTAACAATTTTTGTACCATTCTCCATTCAACAGAAGAGTTGATTGAAAGTGTGTTTCCAAATATTGTTCAAAATTACAGGAATCTTAATTGGTTGAGAGAACGCGCAATACTGGCACCAAAAAATGTACACGTCAATGAAATCAATTATCTGATTCAAGAAAAATTGCAAGGTGCAGTGACATCATATAAATCTGTTGATAGCGCAATGAATGCAGATGATGCAGTGAATTATCCAATTGAATTTTTGAATTCATTGGAGCCACCTGGTATGCCACCGCATTGTTTGAATTTAAAGGTTGGCTCATCAATTATTTTACTACGGAATTTGAATGCACCAAAATTGTGCAATGGCACAAGATTGGCAGTAAAAAAATTGATGCCGAATTTAATTGAAACCACAATATTGACCGGAACAGCGAAAGGTGAAATTGTGCTCATACCACGTATTCCACTGATTCCAACAGACATGCCATTTGAATTTAAGCGTTTGCAATTCCCAGTGCGTCTATCATTTGCCATGTCCATCAATAAGGCGCAAGGACAAACGCTTCAAATATGCGGATTAAATTTGGGGGAGCCGTGCTTTTCACATGGACTGCTATACGTGGCCTGCTCAAGAGTTGGAACTCCAAATTGTTTGTTTGTGCTCGCTTCAAATGGGCAAACGAAAAATATTGTATATCCAAATGTTTTGGATTAACATTAATAATTTTTAAATACAATGCATTCATTTCATAAAAAAAATCTAGAATATTTCATTTCTTTTTTTGGTTGGTTGCAACGAAGTGCATCGGGGTCCGCTAGTATTTTATAAATATACATGTATATATACATGTATTTAAATATATATATAAACTTCTGTTCTTTCCAAGCCATGGTGAAGGGTATATAAGATTCGGCATAGCCGAATATAGCACTCTTACTTGTTTTATTATATGATAAATGCAAAACACAAAATAAAAGAATTCAGGAGAATCCTTTATCTAGAGGGGGATGAGTTGCGTACATACTTCCACAACCACCCCTCGTAGACATTAACTCAATAATAGCAAAATATATTAAACAAAATACAAATTAAGTCAACGACACTTTCAGAGTGTCGTTGACACAAGAAAAATAAAATGCTTATGTTTTTTTTTTTGTCTTTAAATTAATTTTTGTCGAAATTTGAGATTCTCCTAAATTCATTCATGAATTTTTACGATTTAGGAAAGGGCAACGACAATTGAAATACAAATTATGAATCAATAAGCAAAACCCAATTTGTGTTTACAATTGTCGTTGAACAGAAAAAAAATAAATGACCAAACAAAATTGACATAAAGAAATTTTACGATCAATTTTGTTTGATCAACATTTTTTTTTAACCATAGGAATAAGTTTTAGATTTTAAGAAAAATTTTACTTAAAATAAGATTTATGAATAAAGTTGAATCAGTTATATTAGAACTCAAACAAATAAGTTTTTTTTTCTTTAACAACGTAATTCGCGCTTTATTCATATCTATTTCTTCATTATCATTAACTTTATTTGCCTCGTTATTTGTTACTTTATTTGCCTCTTTTTCATTTCTCTTTGTCATCGCCCTTGAAGTTATTAGTATTTTCTTTTCATTTTCATAATTTTCCAACGGTATCATTTGTTTTAGTACGTCTGAGTTTAATGTCTGAGTTTATTTCTATTCTTGATAATGCATCCGCATAAGTGTTAATTTTCCCTTTCTTATAAATTATCGTAAAGTCATAAGTGCTTAAATCTAGTCTAATTCTTGTAATTTTTGATGATAAATTTTTGTGTGAGAATAGTGATATCAACGGTCTATGGTCTGTCACTACTATGAACTTTCGACCGTATAAATATGGTTTGAAGAAATTTATTCCCCAGTGAATTGCGAGCAATTCCTTTTCAATAATTGGTTTGTTCAAGTCGTGTTTCTGTAGAGATTTACTGGCATAAGAAAATGGTAAGTCTTGGCCAATTTCACCTTGTGACAAGACAGCTCCCAGTGCGGAGTTTGAGGCGTCACACAGAGGGGTGAAATCGCAAAAAATGGAGATTAATTAAACTACTTATCCAATTTTAAAAATTCTTTCACTATTTGAATGCTACGTTACCACTGAGTGACATATGCTACACATCTTTTGGAAAAGTGGGCGGTGCCACTCCCCCTATTAAAAATCGCTCTAGCTGCCATAGCAATAGACCGATTGCCATGAAACTTTGACCTGATAATAGTTCTTGGATATACTTGGTTATGATTGGATAAAGGGGCGTGGCACCGCCCATATAACCTGAAACTTAGAACGGATATATCTCATGAACCATCAAAGGTATGA
Source organism: Pollenia angustigena (assembly GCA_930367215.1). Classification (NCBI taxonomy): domain Eukaryota; kingdom Metazoa; phylum Arthropoda; class Insecta; order Diptera; family Polleniidae; genus Pollenia; species Pollenia angustigena. Next base: position 125,887,588 of record OV884056.1, read on the forward strand.
AGATAAGATTTGGTTTATATGTTGATCTAACAGTATGAATTATATCCAAGGTGGAATAGGGTGGTGCCACGCCCCCTTTTAAAAATAGCTCTGGCTCAGTCGGATTTTTTTTTTGTTTTTTGAAAAAAAAAGAAATAAAATTTTTCCATAGTAATCAATTTATTTTTAATATAATAACGTAAACGAATTGGGAATTATTCTATCATATTTGTAACTAAATTCGGGACTCAAAGCAGATATTTAAATTGTTCGATTGTGTACGGATGTGTCTGGTGATAGCTTGTATACATTTATTATAAGGCATGTGTTTTTGACCTGCTATTTTAAAAAATATGCCCGTCGTCATCTGTATCATAATTTGTGCCTTCTGGTGCCACGTTCGTCAAAACTGAAGGCCAAACTAGTAGATCTACTACAGATTTTGGAAGTTGGTGGAATTTTTTTTTGGGCAATTGTGTTTTACCAGATAGGATTGGATCTGAACTTAGTAGGAACCTATTTAATATGTCTTGATTGCAATCCTACCGACTTCATTTGCGAGAAAAATGTTCTCTTAAGTTTTTAAAATCTTTGTTTCGGGCTTCATGGGCTTCCTCAGACAGTTCACCGATCGATAATAGCACGTGCGAAATGATACTGGGCCATGTATTAAAAACTTATGCAAGGTTGGAGGCATGTTTAACCACTGATACTTCTGAATACCGCTCGATATTGTGAACAAAAACTCTATATCTTTCTAACAAAATTTTTGTAACACACAGTTGCCAATTGTATACAAAAACAACAATTATAACAACGAAAACGAAGACAAAGCAAACAAAAGATAGAACTGGTGTTCTTTGCTTGAGTGACTTTTTTCACAATTAATTAATTTAAAAAATTTCGCGCAAAAACGCGCAACATGTTATTACTGAATATAAAAGCCTAGGAACTGTAGTTTCTTAACAAATTAATATTGTAACGCCAACTTACACCATTCATATTTAAATATCCACGAATATTTTGAAAATAGCCAAAATGGAGACATATTTTAAAAAAAATTTTAAAAATACTTCTACACAACTTTTGTTAAAACAATTATTTTTAGAACAACGCTAAAATACCTGAGGTTGAAGATTCCATAGTAAAAGTACTACTTTTGACTTGCAAAAACTATATATTAATCGTCGAAATATACCGAATTTCAATTAACACAATTGTGCGCGAATAACTCAAAAATTACTTAACTTTAATACAATGCAGCTTGACAAGTAAACATCATTTGACATTGAAATTTTCAGTTGTGATGTAGAATTTTATATACTGTAATCGGTTACTAAATATTTTTCAAAAAAACAAACTTTCATTTTTCAATTAATATCCATTTTTTACGATTTCACCCCTCTGTGCGTCAGTCGTCAAATTAAAAGTTTTTTCAAAATTTGGGTATTGCAAAATTGGGGGTTTTATGAGTTTTTCCTTCAAAGTGTCAAAAGCATTTTGGCAATCATTTGTCCATAGAAATTTTACTGACTTTCTTAATAACATATTTAAGTGTTTCGCAATGTCTTCAAAATTTGGAATGAATTTCCTATAATAATTGCAGAACGCAATAAATCGTCGTACTTCGTCCGCGTTTCTTGGTATTGGATAGTTCTTTATTACTTCATACTTTGATGGGTCTGTTTTAACACCGTCTTTTATTGTTAAATGTCCTAAGTAAACTACTTCCGGTCTTAAAAAACAAAATTTCTTTGGATTCAGTCTTAAATTGTATTTTTGCAGCCTATCGAGAACTTTTATTAAGTTTTGATTGTGATGATTTAAACTGCAACCGTATACAATTACATATATTATCTACATAGAGAAATGCTTCAGATTCTAGTCCGGATAATGCTATTGTAAGCATTCTTTGAAAACTGTTTGAAAACTGTTAGATGAAATTTTTAGTCCGAATGGAAGTCCTTAAAATTCGAAATGTCCTTGCGGTGTTGAAAATGCAGTTAGTGGTCTGGAGTCTTTATTAAATTCGATTTGATGAAAAGAACTAGTCATATCGAGTGTAGAGAACAATTTTGCCCTACCTTATTTGTCCAAAATATCTTCTAGTCTAGTTAGAGGAAATTTGTCGTTAACGATTTTATCATTAAGTTTTCTTAAATCTAGTCTCCATTTCTTTTTATCTTTCATGGTTTTCTTTGGTACTAAAAGGAGTGGAGCATTGTATGGACTAATTGATGGTTCTATTATCTCGTCATCAAGCATTTGCTGTACCTGTTCGTTTATTATATCTGTATGCGAATGTGGTAATCTATAGTTTTTTATGTACACTGCTGTATTGTCTGAGGTCGTGATTTTCTGTTCGTAAAAATTGTTGACACTTAATTTCTCGTCTTCTAAATGAAAAACGTTTTGATAGTTTTTAAATATTTCTTTTAATTGTGTTTTTGCATAATCGTCATCATGGTCTAATTGCAAGTCATTCAAAATTTTGTTAAGACGTTCGTCGCTGTTTATATTGTTGTAATTTAATATGTCATAGTTTTTTGAGTCAGTGTGTAGTTTAATGCCCTGTAAAGTTGTTGTCTCATTTGTTGTGTTTAAAATTTTGACGTGTGTCATGCCGTTTTTAGGTTCTATTGAATTACTAAAAAAAAACTCCGTCTTTTAATTCGGTATTAAATATGACACAATCTTCAGTGAGGTTCAATTTTAATGGTTGTATAATTTCTGTTCGTGGTGGTATAGTTATTTTTAAAGTGTCGAATGCTTTTGTTTGCATCAGAAGAATTATGGTTTCATTGTTTGTAAACAAAGAAATTGTAAATGTCTCGTAATCTTTTTAGCTTAAGTATTTTTTTAAAAAGCCTCTTCCTATTATTCCGTCTGTCTCTATTGGGAAATTATCATCCACTTTATAGAATTTGTATTTGCATGTCTGGTCTGCTAGTGATAGTTTAAGTTCACATGTCCCTAATAAATGTATTTCTTCCTTAGTGATGCCTGCTAATTTGCGTCTGTTCTTCACATTTAATGGTTCATCATCAAAACTTTCTCTAGTGCGACATAATGATACGCTCCTGTGTCGACAAGAAATGTTGATTGTGTATTTTTGTATTTAGCGATTATGAAATTGGCTTTATTATTTGAAACTTTGTATATTTTTAATTTTGGCTTTTCGGAATATCTCTGTATTCCGAGCCATCCTCGTTTCCCTCATCTTGTACCGAGCGTATATACCTTCTGTTGTTGTTGTTGTTTCTGTTGTCATTGTTTCTGTTAGAATTGCTATTGTTATTTCTACTATTATTGTTGTTACTTCTATTGTTTTGGTAATTATTATTAAGTCCGTTAGAATTGTTATTTCTTGAGAAGTCTGTATTTCTTCGTGAATCAATATTATCATAATTACTGTTCCTAGCGTATTTATTGTTATTGAAGCTGTGATTACTGTTGTAACTATTGCCTCTGTTAAAATTTGCATTGTTGCCATTGTTTCTAGTATTACAATTTTTGTTTTTGCTAAAGTTTTGGTTGTTATATTGCCTGTTAATGTTGTGGTTAAAAAATGTGTTGTTATTTCTGTTGTAATTTTGCGATTGATACCGTGGTTCCTCTCTTCTGACATGAAAAACCTCGTTATGCGTTGCCTTCTTTTCATTCTCAATTTCAATTGCAAGGTCTGATGCTTCTTGTAATGTAGTCGGTCGGACAGCGTATATGGTCGACTTGAAACATTCATTTAACCCTTTCTTGAATGTATACAAAGCAAGTTTATTATTTAATCGGACTATAACGTTTTTCTCAGATTCTGAAACTTGATTTCCTAATTCTTCTATGCCTAACTTATTAAGATTGCTAATGATACCTGTTATTTTCTCCCTATACGAATTAAGAGACATTTTCCCCTGGAATAATGTACTAAGTGTAGTTTGTAACTCTGGAATTGTTTTGTTGCTTTTATATCTTTGATCTAATAGTTTCTTGAGCGCTTCGAAATTTTCAGGCTTTGTATAGCTTCCAATTGATGTTCTGACCTATGAGGATAATTAAACATGATACACATACTGAAGGAAAGTTCGCTACGTCTGATAGTGTCTTATTTATTAGTTCTGCTGTTATTACAAAACTATCTATTTCAATGTAGTTTCCTGTAAACAAAGGTAATGCTTTTGCAACTGTTTCTAGATTAAACGATGCCATGTCTTTGTCTTTTGTTTCTAATGGTTTCTTTATACTATTCCTTAGGTATTCTTCTACGAGTTTGTAACGATTACACTGCTCTGCAAAAAATAATTGTTTGTCTTTCCGTTAATTAAAACTATGTGAACTATATGGATTTTGATGCGCTGAACCCAAATCCGGTCTCGGCTTTTTTCCATCAGATCGAGATTTTGTTTAATGGGCGTGGCAAATTTTTTGCCCTTAATTAGTCAGGTACGGAGACATATTTCATCCTAACTCGAGAACCAGTCATTCGATTTTCAAAAGTAAAACACCAGAAGATGTGTAACAAAATTGTATTTATTTTAGTCGAACAGAATTTTGCTGTATCTCTTATTGTTTTGGAATTATTCAGAAATTAATGTGCAAAATTCGTAATATTTTTCAATTTAAAAATGGAATTAAAAAAAAATATAAAGCAAGTATTACACATTTTGCACTTATGTTGTAGTAGCTGTGCAAGGTCTTTAAGAGGTTGGTTAAAAGGAAGTCATAAGTGTTTGCCGTTTATGAAGCCAGCGATTTGGAGTGAATCACAAAATCATCAAAATGATTGCTACTTTTGCCTGACTAAAACACGTGGGTTTACGAAAAAAACCAAAAATAAAGTTATATATCCAAATATTTCATGCGTCAAACGACCAGTTTACAAGTAAATTTTTACCTCCATTGCCTCCTACAGACGATGAAGAAGATAGGCTTTCTGCAACAACTGAATCCACTTACGCCACCATGGGTGTTTCTTCGCATTCATTTGGAAGCCCAACGAGTAAACCTTATTTTCCGAATCAAATTGATATGAATAACTTAGTTCGTAAATTAGGGCTCTCAAAAAACAAGTCTGAGCTTCTTGCATCCCAATTAAAAGATTGGAATTTGGTGCAAAAGGACGTTAAAGTCTCGTACTTTCGAAATAGAGAACAACCTTTTTGAGTTATTTTAGCAGAGAGGAAGGTTTGGTATTTTGTGATAATGCTGATGGACTTTTGCGACAACTGTGTTTCAGTCATAAATCTGAGGATTGGCGGCTTTTTATTGATTCATCCAAGACAAGTTTGAAAGCCGTTTTACTTCACAATGGCAACAAATTTCCATCGGTCCCACTCGCGTATGCAAGAAATATGAAAGTAAGCTATTATAGCATGAAGATGATACTACAAAAAATTAAATATTCACATTACTCATGGAACGTATGTGCAGATTTGAAAGTCGTAGCAATTTTAAATGGATTGCAAAGTAGATATACTAAGTTTTGTTGCTTCTTATGTGAATGGGATAGCCGCGCGAAAGAAAAACACTACAATGTTAAAATTTGGCCGAAAAGAGTGAATTTTATTCCAGGACAAAAAAATGTAGCAGAAGAGCCTTTAGTTCAAAAAGAAAAAATTCTTCTGCCTCCTCTTCATATAAAGCTAGGCCTAATGAAAAATTTTGTCAAAGCAATGAACAAGGACGGTGAAGGCTTTCTATACATTAAGAGCAAATTTCCTAGAATCAGCGATGCAAAAGTAAAAGAAGGCATATTTGTAGGTCCACAAATACGACAGCTTATGAAGGACGATGTCTTTAGAACGAAATTGAATGATGTGGAAGAAAGAGCATGGACAGCTTTTGTGAATGTGTGCCACAATTAAAGATAACAAAAGTTGAATCTCCGCATACACCGGAACAGCTTGAGCTACTTTTTTATTTTAACAATGTTTCCTAAATAAAAATTAATAATTAATAACAAAAATTTTGTGTTATTTTAAATAAAAAAATATATAGGCTAATATATATATATATATATATATATAGGTAAATATTTTAATTTTTTATTTTAATTTGAAGTCATCTACGGGTGACGACAGGGTGTGTGCTTTAAGTGAGGCGTTGCTACAAAATTACAAATCTGGCAACCTTTTTTGCTTGTATTTGAATTTGTTGTACGAAAATAGATAGAAGTAAAGAGTTGCCATTCATTGCTGCTACAAGGCGCTTTAGTGCGCCCACTCTGACGTTGTTTGCTGCATTACACATATTTGGTCAATATTGGGTACCTGCGGTAAATTGACAATAAAATCTAAATTTTTTAATTTTTTTATGGTTTATGACTTTTTTTATTTTTAAGATAAGTAGCTCTCAAAAAAAAGTGCAAAATGTGTAATACTTGCTTTATATTTTTTTTAATTCCATTTTTAAATTGAAAAATATTACGAATTTTGCACAAAAAAAAAATTCCAAAACGATAAGAGATACACAAAAATTCTGTTCGACTAAAATAAATACAATTTTGTTACACATCTTCTGGTGTTTTACTTTTGAAAATCGAATGACTGGTTCTCGAGTTAGGATGAAATATGTCTGCGTACCTGACTAATTAAAAAATTTGCCACGCCCATTATACAAAATCTCGATCTGATGGAAAAAAACCGAGAACGGATTTGAGTTCAGCGCATCAAAATCCATATAGTCCATAAAGTTTTATTTAACGGAGGATTTTGCTGCTGAGCAGTGTTATTAAACTCTAATTTTAACGCTAATTTTTTGGTATCTTCCTCTTCTAACTCGATTAGTTGAAGTTCAAATTTTAAACGCTCTATATGTTCCAATTTATTCAATACTGTTGATTCGCAATAGGTTCTCCCTGGACTCTTTTTTAAGTTCCTCCATAATTCCTTTAAGCTACTTAATTTTTCTTCCATATATCTTCTAAGGGTTATGTATAAGTAAAAATTATTTAGTTTTTTTTTATAATTCATACATCAGTTATAATGGTTTTATTCTTACTAGTGTTTGCCCAATAAATTTTTATGCAATGTTGCATGTTTAATTTTATGTTTCTATGTCCAATATTAACGAAAATTAATCAAAGTACCAGATGTTGAACGAAAAAGTACCAAAAGCTCCCCCAACATGTTCTTATTCACCCAGTTTAATGTATAACTTTATCTTTATAGGTCGAATATTAACGAAAATTCAAAAAGTTCCAGATGAAAAACAAAAAGTACCAACATTTTTCCTCTTATAGGTTTTCATTCACTCAGGAACGTACACCTATAATATTAAGTTTCTGAGTTCAATATTATAGAAAATTTTAAAATGATCACATAAAGCACAGAAAATAAAAGAAAGAAATTTTGTTTCCCGTATTTCCCCCGTTTTCTCCCCAAAGAGGTTCGGTTGACAAACAAAGGAAGAAAGCGTTCTTAACTATTGTGCCTGTGCCGATTTATACATAAGATTTATATAGTCGAAATATCGAAAACCGGTTTCTGAAAAATTTTGAATAATCGATCACCCTAATTTTTTATTATTTGATAATTGAAAAAAACAAATATTTTTGTTATGTATTTTGCATTTGTGTTAGTAGCAATTTTGAAAGCTTATAACTCTGAAATTATTGAACAGATTTTAATAAAATATATATTGTGCACTTCTTTGAGTAAATACCTCTCAAATGGTATATGTTTTGTTGAAATCAGTTGACATACAGAGGAGGAAAGTGTTCTTAACTGTTTTGCCTTAGCCGATTTATATATAGATTATTGGTTATAAGTTTTTGAATTTTGTAAATTATAGATAAAGATATGAATACTAAAAATTAATATAATAATATTTTAAAGATTTTTGTAAACCAAATTTTTAATATTTTTAATTAGGCTTAAGTTCATCAAATTTAATTTTCCTTAAATTATTTTTATGAAGAAAAGAATTTTACAACATGAAAATTAATTAAAATTTACGCCTGGGTTCGAGCCCAGATTGAGTCAAGAATGAAAAATGATCAGTAAATTTTAATTAATTTTCATGTTGTAAAATTCCTTTCTTCATAAAAATAATTTAATGAAAATTAAATTTGATGAACTTAAGCCTAATTAAAAATTTGGATTAAAAACCATAAAAAGTTCAACAAAATAACCACAGAACTAATTACTGATTTTTGAAAACATTATGTTATAAATTTCTGTATTTTTAGTTGCGTGTTAAATTTTTTTTTTTATTTCTTTTATTGTTTCCTATGTAAGGCATACATCAATCTTATAATGTTGACAACTACTAGTCTTGGGCTTAATCGTTCATTTAGGTGACTTGTCAATAGAGTTCATTTAAAAAAAGTGAACTAGTTCGTTCTTCCAGTTCAGTAGTTCACTTTTAGTCAGTCAGTCTTTTGAGCCAGCTGTATATTTCGTCAGTCAGTTCATTTAAGTCAGTTCATGTATCTAGTTTAAAGGTTCATTTACTTCAGTTGCTTTTGATTTCTTATTCTGTTGTTGTTTATTTTTGTGTGTGTCAAACTTTGAAAAAATTAATAAAAATTTAAATACTTAAAAAAACTTATTTACATTTTTAATAAATATTTAAATATAATAAATATAATGTAATAAATATAAATTTTTAATAAAGTTCAAAAACACTTGTGTATTTTTTATAAAATTTCCTTTTCTTTGTTTTTCAACAAATAGATTTGACATTCACTCATTTTACAAAAACAAAATGCCGTACATTCATGTTCTTTACCGAATTGATTGAAAAGAGACAACAATATTATTAGTTTTATATATTTTTTTTTTTTTTTTTTTTGTTTTATGATCAATGTTATATTTAATATTATTATTGAGGTTTTTTTGTTTTCCTCACGGGCTAATATCATATAAACAAAAAAACCTCAATAATAATATTAAATATTATTAGTTTCTATATGTTATAATAACTTGTTTCTTTTACTCATTGCCAGATTACTAAAACATGTTCATAATATAATCAGGGCTGCCATATTAAGAGATGTCTCGCCACATGTGGCAATTTTCAAACATTTTGACTACACTGCGATTTTTTTCGGCGATTTATAAAATATACGGCGATTTTTTTATTATTAAAAAGATTTCCGTATGACGTGCTAAATTTCCAATTATTATTTTTGATAAATACACTGAAATTAGATAAGCTATTAATTTATTTTGAGACTCTAATACTATGTTTCCACTATCAGCTTGTTGTCAACTTGTTTTGAGCAAAACGTGTCAGAGTACTTCCATTATGTAAAACTGGTTTTGGTTTTCGAAATCAATTTGGCATTAATGTTGTTTACAAACATGAAAGCAAAAAATATTTTTGTAAAATAATTAATATTTTCTTATTTGTTTTTTAATACACATTATACATATAATTTAATAAGTCTTGTTATTTTGGTAAATCTGTAATTTTTTTCGAAATTGTTAATCACCAATAATGGAAAACTCTGAGTTGTTTCATGGTTTTCGACATTTTTTGGAGCAAAACTAGTATTTATTTGAGTTTTTCGAACATGAAAAATGTATGGGAAAACAAGTAGCAGAACACTTGTTTTGCTGCAAATGTAGTTTTGTGGCCCAAAACATGTAAAGCGGCCCATACACTTGCAATATTATTGTATATGATGTTCGCCATATCATTTCCATTTTGTCCTATATTTTACAATAAGTCGCACAATAGTTTCATTCAATAAAAAGGCGAACATAACCTATAGGAATAATATAAACAGCATTGTACAATGTTGCCAACACACTTCTCTTTCTTTTCGTTGTGCAATAAAAATCAAGTCTTTTGATTGTTGCCAATATATTGTTCCACCTTCGAATATCACATACACATTGGCGATATAATTGTACTATATGTAAAATTGAACAATTTTATTCTAAGTGTATGAGCCGCTTAAGTGAAATACTATTACATAATGGAAACACTCTGACTCGTTTTGCTCAAAATAAGCACCCCTACCTCAAACAACTACTCCCATGAAAATATTCCTATATTTTTTTTATTTCGTATTGTGAATGATTCCTATAACAAATTTTATGGGAACGAATTCCCAAACTAAAAACATGTAGGGAACATGTAAGTTTTAATTTGTATTTTAAGGTAGGGCTCAATTAAATTACTTTTTTCTTTTATTGAAGGAGTATTAATAAGAAAAATTAAGATAAACATTATTCATTATTTATTTTATCATATAATTATTAGTGTTTTATTTTGTATATTTTTCTTTCAGAATGCAAGCACTGACAATTTATTCACAATAGAGACATTTGTTTATAAAGCACTGACAAATAATGCACAATATAAATTTTTACTCCCAAAATATTTGCGATGACAAATTCATGACTTATCTTACATAACGTCTTCACCTGACAAATTGTTGTCATTCCAAACGTCAAACTTCATATTAAAAAATCGCTGACAGAAAGTTTCGAGTTTTTTTTATATAGACTTTGACATTGGGTATGACAAAAAATTGTCAGGTGAAAACGCTATGTTAATGCCGACAAAATCACCTCAACAATAAATTTCAGCATGTCCTACGGAAATCTTAAGAGGCCCATAGACACATACTGCTGACACCTACTGCCGATGAATCCTCCGTATACGTGTGTGATTGATATTTTACTACACACCTATCAATCATCATTTTAAAATAAATGTCATTTCGTGAAATTGAAGTGAACCCCTACTTTCTTCACACGTTTTTTTCTCAGAAACTATTTTAAATTTGTTTTAATTTAAATTGAAAGAAAAATATATCATAAAATTAATAATTTATTTTATTGTTCATTGAACAACTGTCAGCAGTATGAGTTCATTTTGAAATCAAATCTATTTTGGTTTTTCATACTGCATTGTCTGTGTGACGCATACATAAATAAAAATTTCAAATTTACAAACACATGCTGATTGCATGAGCATGATAAGTATGTGTCTATGTGACCCTTTATTAAGGACAGTTTACACGGTAATACATTGTATTACGACATAATGTAGAATGAGAGAAATCATATCATGTAAAAGCAAAATGCATTGAGTAAGAGAGAATACGAATACAAAATCTGACAAGCGGTCGGTAAATGGTTTTTTTCTAAATAATTTTAGAAACTTATGTATTTTCATCACACCAGAGGTGCATTTTAACGGAGTATATTAAAGGTGGTAGCATTATTATACAATTACAAAAACAACTAAAATCAACTCAGGAAATTTTCATGTTGTTTTTGTAAAAATTGTAAAACTGCAACCATCTGCTTTTTTGTTATTATTTTTGATTTTACTTATACCATCCGTGTAAACATAAAGTATACTCTCAACAGACTTTTATTTTTTTCTTTTAAACACGGAGAGAATTTCATATTATTTTTATTCTACAAAGTCGTAATACATTGTATTACCGTGTAAACTGGCCTTTAATATTCCAAAATATTTCATAAATTGCCGAAAAAATCGCAGCTAGACATCTCTAAGTATGGCAGACTTAATTTTATTATGAAAATGTTTAAAGTTATCTGGCAATGAGTAAAAGAAACAATATAATGTTAAACATAGAGACACTAATACTATTGTTGTTTCTTTTCAATCAGTGCGGGAAAGAAAAAGAAATCAAGTGGACAAGCAACTGAAGTAAATGAACCTGTGAACTAAATGAATTGAACTAAATGAATTGAACTAAATGAACCCTCTCAAAAGACTGCTGACGCAAAAGACAAAGTGACGAAAAGTGAACTGTTGAACTAAAAGGAACAGTCAGACTGAATGACAGTTCAACGTTCATCTGACTGACTAGTTCAATTGAACTAGTTCGTTCATGAACTACCCAACTCTAGCAACTACTAGCAATGCTAAGATAACTATCATTATTATTTCAAAAATATCTAGATTCTCCTTTTCATTTTTATTCTGTAATACAACTGTATTTTTTCTCCTGTAACTGATTAATTGTTCGTTATTATTATTAACTCCTTCTGAACCCTCACGTTTCCCTACTTCGTAACCTGCGAAAATCAGAGGGATTGCCTTCAATACGTTTTTCCACCAAGCCATTTTTTGTAACAATTTTCTAATAATATATATCTTAATACTTTTACAATTTTATATCTTGTTTTCTTTTTTATTATTTAAATATTTTTCCTTTTTAGCCGGTTTAAATATTCCTTTATATATTCGCTTTCTTCCTTAGTAGATGTTAAGGTGAGCCTCTGGTATAATATGGCTAGCTGTTTTCTTCCTTGGAATCTTTTTCCAGCACGTTTCTTCTTCTGCACGTTGCAATGTTTTTCAGTTTGTTTCTTACTTGCCGTTGTCCTTTTAAGATACTCCTCTATGCTGATAGCCTTCGGGCCTGCATTAAGTGGGGTTGGTTTATATGCTGGTGCTGTTGTCGGTTTTAGGTCCGGAACGTATTGTTCGACTAAATACTTTTCCCAGCGTTTAAAAATGCCTTGTACTTCCTCCTCCATCAAAATTTAGCAATATTAGTATTTCAGGACTTAAATTGTTGTTTGGGTCGGCAGGATCGCGATGTGGTGTATGAAGTTGTCTGTATGTGTATATTTATGTTTTTATCTTTGTTTTCCCTATATTCCAATTTATGCAGCTGTAGGGTACCAGTTCGATGATCAGGCGTTCTTGCGAACTGCCCAATTAAGAGACTAAAATAATTCAACTAGGCAACAAGTGCCAGTTTTCAGTATGAGTCTGGTTTATTTTAGGGCTGCTGCCATTTTTATACTAGTTTCTACTTTGTCGCTTATTTATTCTAACTTATTGTACTATTTCTTAAACTCTATTCTTCCCTGTCAGTACCATGTTATTATCCAGGTTTTCCATATTACATTAACATTTGACACTCCAAATTAATATCACTCACATTCTGATTGACCTGCTTTATCATTGACTCATGTTTAAACATATTGGGTAAATGCTGTTATCTGATATTGGTTAAAGGTATTCACACTACTATTGTTGGGGTGGTATGTATGTGTTTAAGATAAGTTGTTGGGTAGGCAGTGGACACTTATAAGGTACACAACACAAGCATTCGACAAAGTTTGGCATGATGAGCTGCTCATTAAGATAACATTGAGATCCTTGTGGATATTTGAGTTTTTAACCTACCAAGGGGCAGCTGTAATTATTCGAAGAAGTTTATTTTGGCGCCTTTGAATTTTTTCGATATTTGAGGCCGATGCAGTGCCCCATAGTTGAATACCGTAGCACCATATTGGCTTTAAAAAAGCGTTGTAAAGTAGTAGTTTGCAGTCGAGACTAAGAACAGAATTTCTTCCAATAAGCCAGTTAATTTGAATTGCTTTTAGTTTCATTTGGGTTAATTTTGCTTCTATATGGCATTTCCATGTTAAACGCCGATCTAGATGAATACCGAGATATTTGACATGCGTTTGTTGAGGCACTAGTTGATTATTGATTTTAACAGGGGGACATGTTTCCCGACGCAAGGTAAATGTTATATGTACGCTTTTGCTCATTGACCTTTATTCTCCATTGTTTAAACCACAGTTCTAGTTGAAATGTATGATTCTGCAGGTATCGAAATGCTTCAGGACTGTTCTCGTCTACGCTTAGAAAAGCTGTATCATCAGCAAAAGTTGAGGGTGTGATTGTTTGTTGGCATGTCCGAGGTATATATAAGGTAAAAAAGTGGGCCCAGGATGCTTCCCTGAGGGACTCCAGCTTCAATTGGCTGAGGAGAACTTACAAAATCGCCTTCTTTAATAATAAATTTTCGACCGACCAGGTAGCTTTCTAACAGCTTGTGTGTATTAACCGGTAGGTTTAGCTCCAATTTATGTAACAAGCCTACATGCCAGACTTTGTCAAAAGCTTGAGAAACATCTATGAAAAGAGCGGAGCAATATTTTCTTTCTTCAAAGTTTTTTCTTATGGCGTTTACTATCCGATGGGTTTGTTCATTTGTGCTATGCTCTCTTCTGAAGCCGAATTGATGATTGGGTATACACCCATTGTCATTTAAAATTGGGGTTAATTTTGACGCTAAGAGCTTCTCAAACAGCTTTGATATATTAGATAATAAGCTAATAGGCCTATATGACTCAACTTTTGTGTGTTCTTTTCTTGGCTTTGGTATCATCGTTATTAAGGAGACCTTCCATTCTTGAGGGTAGTATTCAAGGCGTAAAATAGCATTAAAAATATAAAGAATAATTTTCTTTGCTATGCGAGGTAGCTCCAAAAGCATTTTGTTACTGATTTTATCAATACCAGGTGCCTTCTTGGTGTTTAATTCACAAATAGCCCTTTCAATTTCCCTTATCTCAAATCTTAGGGTAATAGCTGCTCTAACATTAACAGGCGGCAACTCGTCCGCTATATCGTCAGGTATATTTTGGGTAAATACGTTTTTCAAATGATTTACAAACAGGTTTCCTTTTTCATTGTCATTTCTTGCCCAACTTCCATTCAAGTTTCTTAATGGTGGTTTCGAGATAACTGGTCTTTTGAGTTTTCTAGCTGCACGCCATAATGAGTATGTAGTCTGATTGTGAAGTTGCATCCAAGTCCTTAAGATATTTTTCTACGGAAGCCGTTTTCTGAGTCTGCAGTAATTTTCTTAGCCATTTTGTACACTCTTTTAATTCATTTTTAAGTTGAGGGGATCTTTGCAATTGCCATTCTCTTCGCACTCTCCTTTTTTCATTCAAGAGGCGCTCGACATCTGCAAAATATATTTTGTTATAATTGGTTTTTTTGAGGGCTTTGCTGGAATGTTGAACAGCTAGTTTAAGATAACTGTCAAAATTGACAATAGAGAGATCCACATTTTCCGGTGTGCTAAGCGGAATATTTTCTGTGCAATGGGTACTGTAGTGCATATATGTGTGTGACACTACTCAGCTTTTTAATTTTTACAATGTTCCCATTGGTATACTATTACATTGAAATGTAATAGTAGTATAGGGTAATAATATGCTGAGTAGTGGGAAATGCAACAAATTCCAACCTATATGCACACGCCATAGGTAATGATAATTTTAATTAAGTTAATGTTAATAATTAAGCTTATGTTAATAATAATAATAATAATAAAACTGAAAATAAAGAATTATTAATGAATCAGAAGTCAACCGAGAGAGTTCTTTTATTTGAAATGGTCACGACATGGCGACCGTGACAGGACTGGTTAAAAAAAAAAAAAAACTTAAAATAAATTTACAGGACTTATTTTCAAATATTGTCTATTGTAATTTCTTAATAAGTGATTATTTCGTGTTTTAAAAATTATTAAAAATATAAAAGTTGAGAAAAGTGGTTTCCTAAGTTATAGTGGAAAAATAGAAAAACAAACCTTTGTGAAAATCCGAAAAAAAAAAATCAAACACAATGCTGACAGAACGAAATTTTTTCTATCTCCAAAACAGCGAATTGTAAAAAAAAAAAAAAAAAAAATCTGTGGACGTAATTTCAGCCAAGCTGATGAATGTAAGGCAGTCGAGTAAAAATGCTGGCGCCTATATTAAAGAAGTGGAGGGTTTAACAAAATCGCTCCAATCGGCTTATATATCAGATGGTTTAACGCCACAATTAGCCGACAATTACGCGACAAAGGCCGCCGTTAAGGCGATAGTCAAAAATGCAACCAACGAAAGAGTTAAGTTGGTAATGCAGTCGGGTAGATTCGACAATCTCAACGAGGCGGTTGCAAAGTTTGTAGAGAGTTGTACCGAAGTATACGGACAACAGAATGCGGTGCTATACCTAAACAGTGAGTGTAGTCAGACCAACTACCATAGAAGAAACCGTCGAGGTTACCGCGATAATAACACAAACAATACAAATAATCAGGGTAGGAATGCATACCGGGGTAACGATAACAGACGTTACAATAATAATAACAATAACCGTTTGTATAGGGGCCGCGGCAATAACCGAGGATACCAACACAATAACAGAAACGTTAGATTAGTCACCGACCAAGATAATGGTCCGGAAAACCAAAACCAGCCTCTGAGAAACTAAGAGATAAAATTTATAAGCTCAACCTTAGTCTAGGAGTGTTCGTACAGTTATACGGTACAAATGGCAGATTATTAACATTACTTGTTGATACAGGAGCGGACATATCTCTTCTAAAAATTTCAAATAAAGTTCAAACTAAACAATTGAACACTAATGAGTTAGTGACTCTTAGTGGTATAGGTTAGGGTTCTACCAAATCCGTTGGTTCCAAGAGAGTTGACCTTAAATTTGGAAATATTTTAATTACGCATAAATTTCATACGGTTTTGGATGATTTCCCTTTACCATGCGATGGAATCATAGGTCTTGTTTTTTTAAAAAAGTTTAATTGTAAACTGCACTCAAAATATTATGTAGTTAAATTCAAACGAAAATTCATTTTAAACAAATTAAAATTCATTTAAAAAACGGATCATTTACATTTCATTTAAAACAAATGATTTATACAGTCATTTTTAAATTTTTTATTTATTAAACAGCATATTCCTTAAAATTGAATAGTATTTACTTTTAAAAAATACATTTTAACCGACAAAAATCAAACTACATAAAAAAATAAAAACGAAAAAACATTATTTTTTGGTAGTTTATTTTTTGAATAACAAACATAAATGTTAAACAATAAAATTATTCTTAAAATAACTATATTTTTATTCAAATTTAACAGTACGGAAAACGAATTTAATAACCCACAATCAGTTACTGTAATAATTTTATAAGTGTGGGCTTTAATGAAAATGAAGATTTTCTTGTTTTACGACCGCAAAATTTCTATCAATTCAAGATTGCAATGTCCAACACATGTGTTAATGATTCGATCATGCTACCTGCGAGATCACAAGTTATAAGAAGAGTAGTACTTGAATCAGGTCAAGGAGAAGTATTTGTACCAAACCAGGAATTACAACCCGGTGTATATATTGCGAACACTATAGTTAATGGTGATAATGCATACGTAAGATTACTTAACGCAAATAATTGTGATACGGCACTATGTGCTAGGGGAATAATTACGGAGGATCTGTCAAACTATGACGTATTGAGAACATCAGGAGCATCTGAGAGAAGAACTCAAGAAGTCCTGGATAAACTCAGTAAAAACTTTCCTGATCGATTTAAAGACGATCTTACGAAACTCTGTACGGAAACCGAAGTGGTTTCGACGAATAACTTTTATAAGCAAAAACTCAGACTAAGTGACAAGACACCGAGCTATATAAAAAACTATAGAATTCCACACGCCCATAAGGCGGAGGTTGATAGGCAAGTCAAAAAACAATTAGACGATGGGATAGCAGAACCATCTACATCAGATTATAACAGTCCCTTATTACTAGTACCCCAGAAATCATTACCGAACTCCGAGAAGAGAAGATGGCGATTGGTAATCGACTATCGCCAGGTGAACAGGAAATTGATTGCAGACAAATTCCCACTTCCAAGAATAGACGATATTCTGGATCAATTGGGACGTGCTAAATATTTTTCATGTTTGGACCTCATGTCAGGTTTCCATCAGATAGAGTTACACGAGTCTTCAAGAGACATTACTTCCTTTTCTACGGGAAATGGCTCTTCTCGTTTCACGCGATTGCCATGTGGACTCAAAATTGCACCCAAATCATTTCAACGCATGATGACCCTTTCGTTTTCTGGCTTAACGCCGTCGCAAGCATTTTTGTATATGGATGATTTGGTAGTACTAGGGTGTTCGGAAAGACACATGTTTAAAAATTTAATAGATGTTTTCGAACTATGCCGAAAGTACAATCTAAAGTTACATCCAGACAAATGCACATTTTTTATGCACGAGGTAACTTACCTTGGGCATAAATATACTGACAAAGGCATCCTTCCGGATGATATTAAGTACGCAGTGATCAGGGACTACCCAGTCCCCACTGACGCTGACGGTGCAAGAAGATTTATCGCTTTCTGTAACTATTGCAGAAGATTCATTAAAAATTTCTCTGATTATTCCCGTCACATATCAAAATTGACGATAAAAAATGTGACATTTCAATGGTCACCAGAATGCCAAAGGGCATTCGATTATCTTAAGAAAGCTTTAATGAATCCGGGGATATTACAGTATCTGGATTTTAAGAAACCATTCTGTATCACTACAGACGCAAGCAAGCACGCATGCGGGGCGGTACTTAGTCAGGAGTACGAAGGTAGACAGCTTCCAGTCGCCTACGCCTCGAAAGCTTTTACTAAGGGTGAAAGCAACAAGTCAACAGTTGAGCAAGAACTCACTGCAATCCATTGGGCAATTACTCATTTTAGACCATACGTTTATGGTACACATTTTTTGGTTAAAACTGACCATCGCCCACTAACCTACCTGTTCTCTATGAGAAACCCAAGTTCGAAATTGACTCGCATGAGATTAGAGCTTGAAGAGTATGATTTCACGGTGGAATATCTCAGAGGCAAAGAAAACTTTGCCGCAGATGCACTATCGAGAATAACGATAGGTGACCTAAAGGAAATAACTAAAAACATCTCAAATATACTGAGGGTAACGACTAGATCATCTGCGAGACGGGAAAACCCCGGCGAAAATAACCTCAACCAGCATGAAATGTACAAAAAGCCCAATATATGTGAAGTCATTAATTATACTGACGTCAGAAAATATCCAAAACTGAAGATGACTTCTGACCATTGCTCCTTGAAGCGTGGCAGGAAAATTATCCAAGAGATAATAATATATGATCTGTTTGTTAATGGGAAAATTGATCTAGAACAATTCTTTCCAAGGCTAGAATCATCAGAACAAATTTTCGAATTTGTCACAGTAAGTAAATTTAAGGCCGTGGGCAATGAAAAATTTAAAAACTTACAAGTAGCGCTACTTCCAAGGGTGACCAAGCTGAAAGAAGAGGATGAAATAATTGAAACAATCAAAAGATATCATATGACCCAGTTCAAGGGGGACATACTGGGATAACAAGAACAGTAAACAAGATAAAAAGATACTTCTATTGGCCAAACATGATTCGTGACATATCGAAATACGTCAAGTCATGTCAGAAGTGTCAACAAGCCAAGATTATAAGGCATACAAAAACCCCTATGGTAATAACAGAGACCCCAACCAAAGCTTTCGACACTGTATTAGTGGATACTATTGGACCATTGCCACGTACGGAAAATGGCAATGTGTATGCAGTCACACTTATATGTGACCTATCAAAGTATTTGGTTACTGTACCAATACCTGATAAAAGTGCGAAAACAGTTGCGAAGGCTATATTCGAATCTTTTATACTCAAGTACGGTCCAATGAAGACGTTCACTACGGACATGGGAACGGAGTATAGAAATTCGATAATGAATGAACTATCCGAATATTTGAAAATTAACAATATAACGTCTACAGCTCACCACCACCAAACACTGGGAACGGTGGAACGTAGTCACCGAACTTTTAATGAGTACATACGATCGTACATATCATCAGCAAAAGTTGAGGTTAGGGTGTGATTGTTTGTTGGCATGTCCGAGGTATATATAAGGTAAAAAAGTGGGCCCAGGATGCTTCCCTGAGGGACTCCAGCTTCAATTTTCTGGGGAGAACTTACAAAATCGCCTTCTTTAATAATAAATTTTCGACCGACCAGGTAGCTTTCTAACAGCTTGTGTGTATTAACCGGTAGGTTTAGCTTCAATTTATGTAACAAGCCTACATGCCAGACTTTGTCAAAAGCTTGAGAAACATCTATGAAAAGAGCGGAGCAATATTTTCTTTTTTCAAAGTTTTTTCTTATGGCGTTTACTATCCGATGGGTTTGTTCATTTGTGCTATGCTCTCTTCTGAAGCCGAATTGATGATTGGGTATACACCCATTGTCATTTAAAATTGGGGTTAATTTTGACGCTAAGAGCTTCTCAAACAGCTTTGATATATTAGATAATAAGCTAATAGGCCTATATGACTCAACTTTTGTGTGTTCTTTTCTTGGCTTTGGTATCATCGTTATTAAGGAGACCTTCCATTCTTGAGGGTAGTATTCAAGGCGTAAAATAGCATTAAAAATATAAAGAATAATTTTCTTTGCTATGCGAGGTAGCTCCAAAAGCATTTTGTTACTGATTTTATCAATACCAGGTGCCTTCTTGGTGTTTAATTCACAAATAGCCCTTTCAATTTCCCTTATCTCAAATCTTAGGGTAATAGCTGCTCTAACATTAACAGGCGGCAACTCGTCCGCTATATCGTCAGGTATATTTTGGGTAAATACGTTTTTCAAATGATTTACAAACAGGTTTCCTTTTTCATTGTCATTTCTTTCCCAACTTCCATTCAAGTTTCTTAATGGTGGTTTCGAGATAACTGGTCTTTTGAGTTTTCTAGCTGCACGCCATAATGAGTATGTAGTCTGATTGTGGAGTTGCATCCAAGTCCTTAAGATATTTTTCTACGGAAGCCGTTTTCTGAGTCTGCAGTAATTTTCTTAGCCTTTTTGTACACTCTTTTAATTCATTTTTAAGTTGAGGGGATCTTTGCAATTGCCATTCTCTTCGCACTCTCCTTTTTTCATTCAAGAGGCGCTCGACATCTGCAAAATATATTTTGTTATAATTGGTTTTTTTGAGGGCTTTGCTGGAATGTTGAACAGCTAGTTTAAGATAACTGTCAAAATTGACAATAGAGAGATCCACATTTTCCGGTGTGCTAAGCGGAATATTTTCTGTGCAATGGGTACTGTAGTGCATATATGTGTGTGACACTACTCAGCTTTTTAATTTTTAACAATGTTCCCATTGGTATACTATTACATTGAAATGTAATAGTAGTATAGGGTAATAATATGCTGAGTAGTGGGAAATGCAACAAATTCCAACCTATATGCACACGCCATAGGTAATGATAATTTTAATTAAGTTAATGTTAATAATTAAGCTTATGTTAATAATAATAATAATAATAAAACTGAAAATAAAGAATTATTAATGAATCAGAAGTCAACCGAGAGAGTTCTTTTATTTGAAATGGTCACGACATGGCGACCGTGACAGGACTGGTTAAAAAAAAAAAAACTTAGAATAAATTTACAGGACTTATTTACAAATATTGTCTATTGTAATTTCTTAATAAGTGATTATTTCGTGTTTTAAAAATTATTAAAAATATAAAAGTTGAGAAAAGTTGTTTCCTAAGTTATAGTGGAAAAATAGAAAAACAAACCTTTGTGAAAATCCGAAAAAAAAAAAATCAAACACAATGCTGACAGAACGAAATTTTTTCTATCTCCAAAACAGCGAATTGTAAAAAAAAAAAAAAAAAAAATCTGTGGGCGTAATTTCAGCCAAGCTGATGAATGTAAGGCAGTCGAGTAAAAATGCTGGCGCCTATATTAAAGAAGTGGAGGGTTTAACAAAATCGCTCCAATCGGCTTATATATCAGATGGTTTAACGCCACAATTAGCCGACAATTACGCGACAAAGGCCGCCGTTAAGGCGATAGTCAAAAATGCAACCAACGAAAGAGTTAAGTTGGTAATGCAGTCGGGTAGATTCGACAATCTCAACGAGGCGGTTGCAAAGTTTGTAGAGAGTTGTACCGAAGTATACGGACAACAGAATGCGGTGCTATACCTAAACAGTGAGTGTAGTCAGACCAACTACCATAGAAGAAACCGTCGAGGTTACCGCGATAATAACACAAACAATACAAATAATCAGGGTAGGAATGCATACCGGGGTAACGATAACAGACGTTACAATAATAATAACAATAACCGTTTGTATAGGGGCCGCGGCAATAACCGAGGATACCAACACAATAACAGAAACGTTAGATTAGTCACCGACCAAGATAATGGTCCGGAAAACCAAAACCAGCCTCTGAGAAACTAAGAGATAAAATTTATAAGCTCAACCTTAGTCTAGGAGTGTTCGTACAGTTATACGGTACAAATGGCAGATTATTAACATTACTTGTTGATACAGGAGCGGACATATCTCTTCTAAAAATTTCAAATAAAGTTCAAACTAAACAATTGAACACTAATGAGTTAGTGACTCTTAGTGGTATAGGTTAGGGTTCTACCAAATCCGTTGGTTCCAAGAGAGTTGACCTTAAATTTGGAAATATTTTAATTACGCATAAATTTCATACGGTTTTGGATGATTTCCCTTTACCATGCGATGGAATCATAGGTCTTGTTTTTTTAAAAAAGTTTAATTGTAAACTGGGCTTTAATGAAAATGAAGATTTTCTTGTTTTACGACCGCAAAATTTCTATCAATTCAAGATTCCAATGTCCAACACATGTGTTAATGATTCGATCATGCTACCTGCGAGATCACAAGTTATAAGAAGAGTAGTACTTGAATCAGGTCAAGGAGAAGTATTTGTACCAAACCAGGAATTACAACCCGGTGTATATATTGCGAACACTATAGTTAATGGTGATAATGCATACGTAAGATTACTTAACGCAAATAATTGTGATACGGCACTATGTGCTAGGGGAATAATTACGGAGGATCTGTCAAACTATGACGTATTGAGAACATCAGGAGCATCTGAGAGAAGAACTCAAGAAGTCCTGGATAAACTCAGTAAAAACTTTCCTGATCGATTTAAAGACGATCTTACGAAACTCTGTACGGAAACCGAAGTGGTTTCGACGAATAACTTTTATAAGCAAAAACTCAGACTAAGTGACAAGACACCGAGCTATATAAAAAACTATAGAATTCCACACGCCCATAAGGCGGAGGTTGATAGGCAAGTCAAAAAACAAGTAGACGATGGGATAGCAGAACCATCTACATCAGATTATAACAGTCCCTTATTACTAGTACCCCAGAAATCATTACCGAACTCCGAGAAGAGAAGATGGCGATTGGTAATCGACTATCGCCAGGTGAACAGGAAATTGATTGCAGACAAATTCCCACTTCCAAGAATAGACGATATTCTGGATCAATTGGGACGTGCTAAATATTTTTCATGTTTGGACCTCATGTCAGGTTTCCATCAGATAGAGTTACACGAGTCTTCAAGAGACATTACTTCCTTTTCTACGGGAAATGGCTCTTCTCGTTTCACGCGATTGCCATGTGGACTCAAAATTGCACCCAAATCATTTCAACGCATGATGACCCTTTCGTTTTCTGGCTTAACGCCGTCGCAAGCATTTTTGTATATGGATGATTTGGTAGTACTAGGGTGTTCGGAAAGACACATGTTTAAAAATTTAATAGATGTTTTCGAACTATGCCGAAAGTACAATCTAAAGTTACATCCAGACAAATGCACATTTTTTATGCACGAGGTAACTTACCTTGGGCATAAATATACTGACAAAGGCATCCTTCCGGATGATATTAAGTACGCAGTGATCAGGGACTACCCAGTCCCCACTGACGCTGACGGTGCAAGAAGATTTATCGCTTTCTGTAACTATTGCAGAAGATTCATTAAAAATTTCTCTGATTATTCCCGTCACATATCAAAATTGACGATAAAAAATGTGACATTTCAATGGTCACCAGAATGCCAAAGGGCATTCGATTATCTTAAGAAAGCTTTAATGAATCCGGGGATATTACAGTATCTGGATTTTAAGAAACCATTCTGTATCACTACAGACGCAAGCAAGCACGCATGCGGGGCGGTACTTAGTCAGGAGTACGAAGGTAGACAGCTTCCAGTCGCCTACGCCTCGAAAGCTTTTACTAAGGGTGAAAGCAACAAGTCAACAGTTGAGCAAGAACTCACTGCAATCCATTGGGCAATTACTCATTTTAGACCATACGTTTATGGTACACATTTTTTGGTTAAAACTGACCATCGCCCACTAACCTACCTGTTCTCTATGAGAAACCCAAGTTCGAAATTGACTCGCATGAGATTAGAGCTTGAAGAGTATGATTTCACGGTGGAATATCTCAGAGGCAAAGAAAACTTTGCCGCAGATGCACTATCGAGAATAACGATAGGTGACCTAAAGGAAATAACTAAAAACATCTCAAATATACTGAGGGTAACGACTAGATCATCTGCGAGACGGGAAAACCCCGGCGAAAATAACCTCAACCAGCATGAAATGTACAAAAAGCCCAATATATGTGAAGTCATTAATTATACTGACGTCAGAAAATATCCAAAACTGAAGATGACTTCTGACCATTGCTCCTTGAAGCGTGGCAGGAAAATTATCCAAGAGATAATAATATATGATCTGTTTGTTAATGGGAAAATTGATCTAGAACAATTCTTTCCAAGGCTAGAATCATCAGAACAAATTTTCGAATTTGTCACAGTAAGTAAATTTAAGGCCGTGGGCAATGAAAAATTTAAAAACTTACAAGTAGCGCTACTTCCAAGGGTGACCAAGCTGAAAGAAGAGGATGAAATAATTGAAACAATCAAAAGATATCATATGACCCAGTTCAAGGGGGACATACTGGGATAACAAGAACAGTAAACAAGATAAAAAGATACTTCTATTGGCCAAACATGATTCGTGACATATCGAAATACGTCAAGTCATGTCAGAAGTGTCAACAAGCCAAGATTATAAGGCATACAAAAACCCCTATGGTAATAACAGAGACCCCAACCAAAGCTTTCGACACTGTATTAGTGGATACTATTGGACCATTGCCACGTACGGAAAATGGCAATGTGTATGCAGTCACACTTATATGTGACCTATCAAAGTATTTGGTTACTGTACCAATACCTGATAAAAGTGCGAAAACAGTTGCGAAGGCTATATTCGAATCTTTTATACTCAAGTACGGTCCAATGAAGACGTTCACTACGGACATGGGAACGGAGTATAGAAATTCGATAATGAATGAACTATCCGAATATTTGAAAATTAACAATATAACGTCTACAGCTCACCACCATCAAACACTGGGAACGGTGGAACGTAGTCACCGAACTTTTAATGAGTACATACGATCGTACATATCCGTTGAAAGGGATGATTGGGATGAGTGGATGAAGTACTTCACGTACTGTTTCAACACCACCCCATCAGTGACACATGGATATTGTCCATATAAGCTTGTGTTCGGAAGAATTCCAAACGGATTTCATGAATTTAACTCAATAGAGAGGGTAAATCCTCTTTATAATATAGATAGCTACAGCAAGGAAGTTAAATATATATTGGAAATTGCTTATGCTAGAGCTAGATTTTTTTTAAATAAATATAAATTTGAAAGAAAAGAATATTATGATAAAAACAAAAGAGAGTTAGATATTAAAATAGGAGACGCTGTTTTCCTTAAAAATTAAACAGGCCATAAGCTAGAAGAAAGGTACCTAGGTCCTTTTAAGGTTATAAAATTATTAGATAACAATAATGTTAAAATAGGGAGCGATAAGAAAAATGCACAAATTGTGCATAAAGATAGATTAAAAGTAGTATAAAAAAAAAATACTTAAAATTTAAAATACTATTAATACAAAAATATACTATTAATATTTAAAATTAAAAATACTATTAATACAAAAATATACTATTAATAATTAGTATTGTGGTTATTTTGTTGAACTATTTATGGCTTTTAATCCAAATTTTTAATATTTTTTAATTAGGCTTAAGTTCATGAAATTTAATTTTTATTAAATTATTTTTGTGAAGAAAGGAATTTTACAACATGAAAATTAATTAAAATTGTTATTGTTTTTATTAAATTATTTTTGTGAAGAAAGGAATTTTACAACATGAAAATTAATTAAAATTGTTATGTGTAGATTTGTCCTTTAAGTTGTGCTGAAAAAGGTCAACAGAAAAGAGAAAGACAAAGTGAAAAAACAAAAAATGTACTTGGACTTCAAGAAAAATTCTTGACGAAAGTACGAAAAAACAGAAGTAATAACCATTTTAATTAGTGCTTTACAATTAAGATTTATTGTAATTCAATTATAATAAATGTGTTAATAAATAAATAAATAAATAATACTCAGCTTTTTAATTTTTTACAATGTTCCCATTGGTATACTATTACATTGAAATGTAATAGTAGTATAGGGTAATAATATGCTGAGTAGTGGGAAATGCAACAAATTCCAACCTATATGCACACGCCATAGGTAATGATAATTATAATTAAGTTAATGTTAATAATTAAGTTTATGTTAATAATAATAATAAAAATGAAAATAAAGAATTATTAATGAAACAGAAGTCAACCGAGAGAGTTCTTTTATTTGAAATGGTCACGACAGTACTGAGATATTTTTTATATTTTAACCAATTTATTTGTGTAGCTGTTGTCGCTATGTAACCAGAGGGAGATACGATTCTATTGGTGTTTGTTATAGTAACTATTGTAGGTGTGTGATCAGAGGATAATTCTAACGAAGCTTCAACTTGAATCGTTTCTGTGGGGATGTTTTTAACCACTCCGATATCGATGACATCTGGAATTTTTTGCGGATCAGCAGCCCAATATGTTGGTTGTCCGCTCGCGACGACATTTAAACTCATTTTAGAGATTGTATTATACAAAACACAACCCTTTGGTGTTATTAGTCGTGAACCCCAGAAGGAATGTTAGCGTTATAATCGCCAGCAGCCAGGAAACAGGGCCCCAATGACTTATAAAATTTATAATATTGGCTTTCTGATATTGCGAATCTAGGTGGTGAGTATAAGGATGAGATTACTATGTTTCGATTCAGCTCTTTAACACAAATGTTCGTTGCTTGGAGATAACCTTCACGACGATCACACATCAGGTAGTGTTTGATTCGGGTTTTTATCAAAATGGCAGAACCTCAACAAGCTCTATCTCGAGGGTCTTATTCTTCCCTGTCAGTGCCATGTTATTATCCAGGTTTTCCATATTACATTAACATTTGACACTCCAAATTAATATCACTCACATTCTGATTGACCTGCTTTATCATTGACTCATGTTTAAACACATTGAGTAAATGCTGTTATCTGATATTAGTTAAAGGTATTCACCCTACTATTGTTGGGGTGGTATGTATGTGTTTTAGATAAGTTGTTGGGTAGGCAGTGGACACTTATAAGGTACACTACACAAGAATTCGACAAAGTTTGGCATGATGAGCTGCTCATTAAGATAACACGAATAATGCTTCCACAAAACATTCACAAACTCCTTGAGAGGTATTTAACTGGCAGAACTTTCCTGGTAAG
Organism: Pollenia angustigena; assembly: GCA_930367215.1. Classification (NCBI taxonomy): domain Eukaryota; kingdom Metazoa; phylum Arthropoda; class Insecta; order Diptera; family Polleniidae; genus Pollenia; species Pollenia angustigena. The sequence goes on from OV884056.1 coordinate 125,914,726, forward strand.
ATCAAAAAACAAATACTCCCCCATTAAGAAAATATCTTCTGGTGTACCTCAAGGCAGCATTTTTGGGCCGCTACTGTATATAATATATACAGCTGATATGCCAATAAGTCCGAGCACACATACTTCTACGTTTGCAGACGACACAGCATTTATTAGTGTTAATCAGGACCCAAAAGTTGCATCGCAGCATTTACAGTCTCACATCAATGAGCTAGAGGCCTGGCTAGAAAAATGGAAAATAAAGGTTAACCCGGCTAAATGTTTTTTTTTTTTAATTCATTTTTATTATTGAATCTTTCTTATCGAAATTTACAATATGTATTCAAATCTTAATTCTACTTGTTGTTTATTAGTTGTTACCAATGTAACCACTAACTGCTGTATTCAAATTTTAAAAATATATTTTAGTTAGGCTCAAAGTATCGGTACTTTTTAGCCTCTGGGGACCTTCGAATTGAAGCAGACCCCGAGCGAGGTAGTTAGGGTGGGCCATTAGTTTATCGATGTAGCTAATTGAATATTTTTTTATTTCCTCCTGGATAGTGGGGACGTTGAGATCTCTCTGGATAATATCATTACGTATATTCCATGGGGCGCAGACAATTTGTCGCATGCTGTACCCCAGAATTGGATGCCATATGTCCATATTGGTTTTATGATTGACTTGTATAAGAGTATTTTGTTGTCTAAAGACAAGTTTGAGTTTCGACCGAGAAGCCATTGTAGTTGAGCTGCTTTAAGTTTTATAGCCGTTATTTTCGCTTCAATATAACGAGACCAGGTCAAGCGTCTATCTATATGAATTCCCAAGTACTTAACATGGTTTTCTACCGGAACAGTGATGTTATTTATTTTTACAGCTGGGCACGTTTGTCTTCTGAACGTGAAAGTTAAGTGAGCACATTTAGCCGGGTTAACCTTTATTCTCCATTTTTCTAGCCAGGCCTCTAGTTCATTGATGTGGGACTGCAGATTTTGCGATGCGACTTTTGGGTCATGGTTAACGCTAATAAATACTGTGTCGTCTGCAAATGTAGAGGTATGCGTGCTCAGGTTTGTTGGCATATCCGCTGTGTATATTATATATAGAACCGGTCCTAATATGCTGCCTTGGGGGACACCAGCAGTTATTTTCTTGAGGGGGGAGTATTTATCTTGCGACCTTACTATGAATGTTCTGCCTGTTATATAGCTCTCCAGCAGCTTGTGAGTATTTTGATGAGTAGCCCATCATGCCAAACTTTGTCAAATGCTTGGGAAAGGTCTATAAACAGGGCTAAGCAGTATTGCTTTTTCTCAAACGCCGATCTAATAAGGGTGACAATTCTATGCAGTTGTTCTATTGTACCATGTTTCGCTCTGAATCCGAACTGGTGGTCCGGGATGATGTCGTGTTCATTTAGATGAGGAGTTATACTTAAAACGAATATTTTTTCGAAAAGCGTCGATAGGATTGATAATAAGCTTATCGGTCTGTACGACGCAACCTGGTTAGCATCTTTTTCTGGCTTGGGAATCATAAAAATTATAGACCTCTTCCGTGAGGATGGGAAGTATCCGACTCCTAATAGCGTGTTAAAAATGAGCAGCAAGATTCTGGAAGCAGACGATGGTAGGTTTCTTATCATTGACTCTATGATGCGGTCAGGTCCGGGAGATTTGCATCATGTGCATCATGTGGCGTGAAAACTTTCTCAAGGTGGCCCGCGAAAGCGTTTAATTTTTCATTTGTGTTTTTGGCCCAAGTGCGGTTTTCCAGTCTTAATGGAGATTCTGGGTTAATACGGCATTTCATATGCCGTACAGCCTTCCATAAGCTGTAATTGGAGTTTTTTGTGGCATCTAGGCTGGTTTGGTCTCAATTTGTTGCGAAGAGTTGTCAGGCATAATTGTAGTTGGGCCTTAGTGGTTGGGGAACGACTGTTTTGCCATTGTCTTCTTAACTTCCTTTTTTCTCTGATAAGGGTCTCTATATCCGTTGATGTATTGTAAGGAGCACGTTTAATTGTCCGCTTGATTGGGGTTGCATTTCTTGCTGCAGAATCCAAGACTTCTGTAAATCGGTCGACAGCTATTTGGATGTCAGATGAATTTTTTAGGGGAATGCACTGTGATAGGTGAGAGCTCACATACATTTTATACTTTAACCAATTTGTGTTTCTGTTTGGATAGGAAATAAAGTTTGCAGCTGCGGCGTCAGTGTTCCTTTTAGAATGAGGATTGAAGGTGAATGATCAGACGATAGATCATAGGAGGAACTATCTAGTACCTCATCGCGCTTGATGTTTTTGATTAAAGCAAAGTCACTAAGGTCTGGTAGCTTGTTGGAGTCGGTTGGCTAATAGGTAGGCTCACCACTCGATATGACATCAAAATTATTTGCAGTTACGGTATTGTATAGCTGATTACCTCTAGGACTAATAAGTCTGGAGCCCCAATATGTATGTTTAGCGTTGTAATCGCCAGCAGCAATGAATTTCTGGCCCAATGTGGAGAAGAAGTTGAGAAATTTATCGTGTCCAATCTTCTTTATTATTTCTTTATTATTTCTATTTATAGTATACAGTAAGATTTATAGATGTGGCCTGGATACAATCTTCTTCGAACTCTGGAAATGGTAAGTTCCTGATGTGTGTTTTTTTTTTTTATTTTTTTTTTTTATTATTTATTTATTGAATCTTCATATATTAAATATGAACTAACAATAATTAATCAAATCTTAACCTTATGCTTTATTTTATGTCCTGCCAGTGCCAGACAAAAATTTTCTTCATCACGGGTTCTGTTCACATATGTAGGTGTTTATCGCTCATCTTAATGGGTAAGTGCTGCAGTGTCTCTTTTTCTTAAGCGAGAGTGGCCGCTATCATTTAAAATATTTCGTGCTAGTGGAGTTGGGTGCAACTCTAGCCTTTTCAAATATTTTACCGCATACTTCGTAATAATAGTACTTACCAGTGGCACATTGAGATCCTTGTGGATATTTGAGTTTTTAACATACCCAGGGGCAGCTGTAATTATTCGAAGAAGTTTATTTTGGCGCCTTTGAATTTTTTCGATATTTGAGGCCGAGGCAGTGCCCCATAGTTGAATACTGTAGCACCATATTGGCTTAAAAAAAGTGTTGTAAAGTAGTAGTTTGCAGTCGAGACTAAGAACAGAATTTCTTCCAATAAGCCAGTTAATTTGAATTGCTTTTAGTTTCATTTGGGTTAATTTTGCTTCTATATGGCATTTCCATGTTAAACGCCGATCTAGATGAATACCGAGATATTTGACATGCGTTTGTTGAGGCACTAGTTGATTATTGATTTTAACAGGGGGACATGTTTCCCGACGCAAGGTAAATGTTATATGTACGCATTTTTGCTCATTGACCTTTATTCTCCATTGTTTAAACCACAGTTCAAGTTGAAATATATGATTCTGCAGGTATCGAGATGCTTCACGACTGTTCTCGTGTACGCTTAGAAAAGCTGTATCATCAGCAAAAGTTGAGGTTAGGGTGTGATTGTTTGTTGGCATGTCCGAGGCATATACAACGTAAAAAAATGGGCCCAGGATGCTTCCCTGAGGGACTCCAGCTTCAATTGGCTGAGGAGAACTTACAAAATCGCCTTCTTTAATAATAAATTTTCGACCGACCAGGAAGCTTTCTAACAGCTTGTGTGTATTAACCGGTAGGTTAAGCTTCAATTTATGTAACAAGCCTACATGCCAGACTTTGTCAAAAGCTTGAGAAACATCTATTAAAAGAGCGGAGCAATATTTTCTTTCTTCAAAGGCTTTTCTTATAGCGTTTACTATCCGATGGGTTTGTTCAATTGTGCTATGCTCTCTTCTGAAGCCGAATTGATTATTGGGTATACACCCATTGTCATTTAAAATTGGGGTTAATTTTGACTCTAAGAGCTTCTCAAACAGCTTTGATATATTAGATAATAAGCTGATAGGCCTATATGATTCAACTTTTGTGTGATCTTTTCCTGGCTTTGGTATCATCGTTATTAAGGAGACCTTCCATTCTTGAGGGTAGTATTCAAGGCGTAAAATAGCATTAAAAATATAAAGAATAATTTTCTTTGCTATGCGAGGTAGCTCCAAAAGCATTTTGTTACTGATTTTATCAATACCAGGTGCCTTCTTGGTGTTTAATTCATAAATAGCCCTTTCAATTTCCCTTATCTCAAATCTTAGGGGGATAGCTGCTCTAACATTAACAGGCGGCAACTCGTCCGCTATATCGTCAGGTATATTTTGGGTAAATACGTTTTTCAAATGATTTACAAACAGGTTTTCTTTTTCATTATCATTTCTTGCCCAACTTCCATTCAAGTTTCTTAATGGTGGTTTCGAGATAACTGGTCTTTTGAGGTTTCTAGCTGCACGCCATAATGAGTAGCCTGATTGTGGAGTTGAATCCAAGTCCTTAAGATATTTTTCTACGGAAGCCGTTTTCTGAGTCTGCAGTAATTTTCTTAGCCTTATTGTACACTCTTTTAATTCATTTTTAAGTTGAGGGGATCTTTGCAATTGCCATTCTCTTCGCACTCTCCTTTTTTCATTCAAGAGGCGCTCGACATCTGCAAAATATATTTTGTTATAATTGGTTTTTTGAGGGTTTTGCTGGAATGTTGAACAGCTAGTTTAAGATAACTGTCAAAATTGACAATAGAGAGATCCACATTTTCCGGTTTGCTAAGCGGAATATTTTCTGTGCAATGGGTACTGAGATATTTTTTATATTTTAACCAATTTATTTGTGTAGCTGTTGTCGCTATGTAACCAGAGGGAGATACGATTCTATTGCTGTTTGTTATAGTAACTATTGTAGGTCTGTGATCAGAGGATAATTCTAACGAAGCTTCAACTTGAATCGTTTCTGTGGGGATGTTTTTAACCACTCCGAAATCGATGACATCTGGAATTTTTTGCGGATCAGCAGGCCAATATGTTGGTTGTCCGCTCGCGACGACATTTAAATTCATTTTAGAGATTGTATTATACAAAACACGACCCTTTGGTGTTATTAGTCGTGAACACCAGAAGGCATGTTTAGCGTTATAATCGCCAGCAGCCAGGAAACAGGGCCCCAATGACTTATAATATTTATAATATTGGCTTTCTGATATTGCAAATCTAGGTGGTGAGTATAAGGATGAGATTACTATGTTTCGATTCAGCTCTTTAGCACAAATGTTCGTTGCTTGGAGATAATCTTCACGATGATCACACATCAGGTAGTGTTTGATTCGGGTTTTTATCAAAATGGCAGAACCTCCACAAGCTCTATCTCGAGGGTCCTTGGTATCATATAGTGTATAACCATGGATTTTCTTTTATATATTTAATATAATTCTTTTATATTTTCTTTCTTCATTTTAGATATCAGTTTCCTCAGAATCGAATCTACCCAGGCAGCAAAATACAATCACCACGACGCTGTGCCGACGTTGCAGGGGGTACTATCAACAACAATACAACGTACTGTTAACCAAATTTACAATGTTGTCACAATATTAAAATGATAACGCCAAATGAGCGTCTTCTGACTCTTCTTTTAAGTGTTGTCACAGTTCTGTAAATTGAAATTTACAATATTGGATTCACGAAGTAACAACGTAGTCACAACCGTCTTCCGACTCTTATTTTCAATATTGTTACAAATATAAATTCGCAAAATAAACAAGCAAAAATTTGTATATTTTCTAACCTAAAATAGTTTTTGTGTTTTCATTTTAATACAACACTATTAAATTAATAAGACTAAATTTTTGTATATACAGCGTTGTAGCGGTATAGAATTATTATAAACACGATATTAATAAATTAAGGTTTAATTCTTGTAATGGGTGATTTTTTAAGAGCTAAAGGATAGTTTAAAATAAAACACATAAAATTCAGAAAAATTCATGAAATCTTTATTTGAATCGATAGTACGGTCCATATAATTTAATGTTTGCAGATTATTTCATGCAAATGTTGACCGTGACTGCGCCTCAAATGGTCCATCCGCTTAGTCCAATTTTGGCATACTCTTTCCAACATTTCGGCCGGTATCTCATAAATAAATGCTTCAATGTTGTCTTCCGATCCGTCAATTGAAGCGGGCATGTGTGTATAGACATGAGCTTTAACATAGCCCCACAAAAAATAGTCTAAAGGCGTTAAATCGCACTATATAGGCGGCCAATTGTTCACCGAACTCGCCTCTCAATAAGTCCATTGTTAAGTATTTTGGGTGTTGTACCGGTGTTGAATCTTATTAAAAACGGTATTAAAAAGCTAAGGTTGTAATTTTGTGTCTACAGTGTTGTGATGGTACCATATTTTTGGTAGAGTCACAATTTTGTATTTACAGGGTTGTGGCGGTACATAATATTTAGAAGAGTCGTAATTTCTGCCTGGGTAGTTTCGCTGAGTTATTGCTGAATCTTGCATGCATATAATTTTCATTTTGTACGTTTTTGGCATGTAACTTCTTCATAATCGAATCTTGTTTCGATGAATTATCGTTACATCCTTTATTCATATAATTATTATTTTGGGTGCGTGATTTCTTCATAATCGAATCTTGTTTCGATGAATTATCATCACGTCCTATGTGCACAATATTATCTTCAATTGTTATGTCGACTTCCTCTGTATTTTCAAATTTATTAAACTGTAATTTCTTCATATTCTTGACGTCATTTATGGATGTGCATTCCCATATTAGAAGTTGATCAGACTCCTGAGAAATGCATTTTTCCACGTTATTTCTATTTGCGTTACTTTCATCCACCTCATTTCTATTCACGCGCGCTTTATTCATATCTATTTCTTCATTATCATTAACTTTATTTGCCTCGTTATTTGTTACTTTATTTGCCTCTTTTTCATTTCTCTTTGTCATCGCCCTTGTAGTTATTAGTATTTTCTTTTCATTTTCATAATTTTCCAACGGTATCATTTGTTTTAGTACGTCTGAGTTTATTTCTATTCTTGATAATGCATCCGCATAAGTGTTAATTTTCCCTTTCTTATAAATTATCGTAAAGTCATAAGTGCTTAAATCTAGTCTAATTCTTGTAATTTTTGATGATAAATTTTTGTGTGAGAATAGTGATATCAACGGTCTATGGTCTGTCACTACTATGAACTTTCGACCGTATAAATATGGTTTGAAGAAATTTATTCCCCAGTGAATTGCGAGCAATTCCTTTTCAATAATTGGTTTGTTCAAGTCGTGTTTCTGTAGAGATTTACTGGCATAAGAAAATAGTAAGTCTTGGCCAATTTCACCTTGTGACAAGACAGCTCCCAGTGCGGAGTTTGAGGCGTCAGTCGTCAAATTAAAAGTTTTTTCAAAATTTGGGTATTGCAAAATTGGGGGTTTTATGAGTTTTTCCTTCAAAGTGTCAAAAGCATTTTGGCAATCATTTGTCCATAGAAATTTTACTGACTTTCTTAATAACATATTTAAGTGTTTCGCAATGTCTTCAAAATTTGGAATGAATTTCCTATAATAATTGCAGAACGCAATAAATCGTCGTACTTCGTCCGCGTTTCTTGGTATTGGATAGTTCTTTATTACTTCATACTTTGATGGGTCTGTTTTAACACCGTCTTTTATTGTTAAATGTCCTAAGTAAACTACTTCCGGTCTTAAAAACAACATTTCTTTGGATTCAGTCTTAAATTGTATTTTTGCAGCCTATCGAGAACTTTTATTAAGTTTTGATTGTGATGATTTAAACTGCAACCGTATACAATTACATATATTATCTACATAGAGAAATGCTTCAGATTCTAGTCCGGATAATGCTATTGTAAGCATTCTTTGAAAACTGTTTGAAAACTGTTAGATCAAATTTTTAGTCCGAATGGAAGTCATTAAAATTCGAAATGTCCTTGTGGTGTTGAAATGTTATTGCAAGCTGTACTTAACAAACCATGAACTGTTTAAAAATTTGTTTTTGGAACGCAAACGGCATCCGCCAACATAAAAATGAATTAAAAATATATTCTTAAAAATAATCAAATTGATGTCATGATGGTTTCTGAAACTCATTTGACCTCAAGAAATACGTTTAAAATCAATGGTTATATACTATATGATACCAAGGACCCTCGAGATAGAGCTTGTGGAGGTTCTGCCATTTTAATAAAATCCCGAGTCAAACACTACCTAATGTGTGATCATCGTGAAGATTATCTCCAAGCAACGAACATTTGGGTTGAGGAATTAAATAGAAACCTAGTAATTTCATCGTTATACTCCCCGCCTAGATTTTCAATATCGGAGGACCAATAATATAAATATTTTAAATGTTCGTAGCCGCTGGCGATTATAACGCTAAACATACCTTCTGGTGGTCGCGACTTATAACACCAAAGGGTCGTGTTTTATTTAACACAATTTCTAAAATGGCTTTAAATGTGGTAGCGAGCGGACAACCAACATATTGGCCCACTGATCATCAAAAAATTCCAGATGTCATCGATTTCGGCGTGGTTAAAAACATTCCCATAGAAACGTTTCATGTTGAAGCTTCCCTAGAATTATCTTCCGACCACACACCTACAATTGTTACTATAATGAACCCCAATAGAATTGTATCTCCGACTGGCTACTTAGCGACGACAGCTACGCAAATTAATTGGTTAAAATATAAAAAATATCTCAGTACCCATTGCACAGAAAATATTCCGGTCAGTACACCGGATGATGTAGATCGCTCTATTGACAATTTTGACAGTTTTCTCAAACTAGCCGTTCAACATTCCTATATTGCCCCCAAAAAAACAAAAACTATTAAAATATATTCCACAGATGTCGAGCATCTTTTTTCTGAAAAAAGGAGGGCTCGAAGAGAGTGGTAATTGCACAGATCCCCTCAACTTAATTACTTACTTAAAGAGTGTACAAAAAGAGTAAGAAAGTTACTGCAGACTCAGAAAACGGTTTCTCTGGAAAAATATCTTAAGGAACTTGATGCAACCCCACAATCAGACTACTCATTATGGCGTGCAGATAGAAATCGCAAAAGGCCAGTTGCCTCTAAACCACCATTAAGAAACTTGAATGGAAGCTGGGCAAGAAATGATGTTGAAAAAGGAAATCTGTTTGTCAATCATTTAAAAAGCGTATTTACCCCAAATATATCTCACGATATTGCGGTCGAGTTTCCACCTGTTGCAGCTAGAGCAGCTGTTCCCCTAAGATTTGAGCTAAGAGAAATCGAAAAGGCTATTTGTGATTTAAACCCCAAGAAGGCTCCTGGTTTTGATAAGATCAGCAACAAAATGCTTTTGGAGCTACCCAGCATAGCAAAGAAAATTATTCTTGAAATTTTAATGCTATTTTACGCCTTGAATACTGTCCTCAAGTGGAAGGTTTCCTTAGTCACCATGATACCTAAACCAGGAAAGGATCACACAAAAGTTTAGTCATATAGGCCTATAAGCTTACTTTCTAATATATCAAAGCTGTTTGAGAAGCTATTAACGTCAAAATTAACCCCAATTTTAAATGAAAATATATGTATTCCTAACCACCAATTCGGCTTTAGAAGAGAACACAGCACAATTGAGCAAACCCATCGTATAGTAAACGCAATAAGAAAAGCCTTTGAAGGCTTATTACATAAATTGAAACTTAACTTACCAGTAAACACACACAAGCTGCTAGAAAGCTACTTACTCGGTCGAAAGTTTATTATTAAAGAAGGTGATTATTTAAGCTCTCCTCAGCAAATTGACGCTGGAGTCCCTCAGGGAAGCATCCTGGGCCCACTTTTATACTTAATATATACTTCGGATATGCCAACAAACAACAACACCCAAACTTCAACATTTGCTGATGATACAGCTTTTCAAAGCGTGCACGAAAACAGTCAAGAAGCATCTCGATACCTACAGGATCATATATTTCAACTCGAACTATGGTTAAAGCAATGGAGGATAAAGGTCAATGAGCAAAAATGCTCCTATTAAAATCAATAATCAAATAATACCTCAAAATTCGCATGTAAAATACCTCGGTATTCATCTAGATCGCCGTTTAACGTGGAAAAGCCATATGGAGGCAAAATTAACTCAAATGAAACTATAAGCCATCCAAATTCATTGGCTTATTGGAAGAAATTCTGTCCTTACTCTCGACTGCAAACTTCTTCTTTACAACTCTACCTTAAAGCCAATCTGGTGCTATGGTATTCAGTTATGGGGCACTGCCTCGGCCTCTAATATCCAAAAATTTGAAAGGCGTCAAAATAAACTACTTCGAATAATCACAGCTGCCCCTTGGAATGTTAAAAACTCAAATATTCACAAGGATCTCAATGTTCCATTAGTTAAAACTATGATTACGAAATATGCAGTAAAATACTTAAAAAGTCTCGAATTGCACCCGAACCCACTAGCACGAAATATTTTAAATGATAGCGGCCACACTCGCTTAAGAAGAAGAGACACTGCAGCACTTATCCAATTAGATGAGCGATAAACACCTATATTAGTGAACAGAACCCGTGATGAAGAAAATTTTTGTCTGGCAGTGGCAGGACTAGGTTAAGGTTAAGGTTAAGGTTAGATTAGGTTAAGATTTGATTAATTATTGTTAGTTCATATTTAATATATGAAGATTCAATAAATAAAGAATGAAAAAAAAAAATCTGTTCTAGCGCTAATTCTTTTATATTTTCTTTCTTCATTTTAGATATCAGTTTACTCAGAATCGAATCTACCCAGGCAGAAAAATACAATCACCACGACGCTGTGCCGACGTTGCAGGGGGTACTATCAACAACAATACAACGTACTGTTAACCAAATTTACAATGTTGTCACAATATTAAAATGATAACGCCAAATGAGCGTCTTCTGACTCTTCTTTTTAGTGTTGTCACAGTACTGTAAATTGAAATTTACAATATTGGATTCACGAAGTAACAACGTAGTCATAACCGTCTTCCGACTCTTATTTTCAATATTGTTACAAATATAAATTCGCAAAATAAACAAGCAAAAATTTGTATATTTTCTAACCTAAAATAGTTTTTGTGTTTTCATTTTAATACAACACTATTAAATTAATAAGACTAAATTTTTGTATATACAGCGTTGTAGCGGTATAGAATTATTATAAACACGGTATTAATAAATTAAGGTTTAATTCTTGTAATGGGTGATTTTTTAAGAGCTAAAGGAAAGTTTAAAATAAAACACATAAAATTCTGAAAAATGCATGAAATCTTTATTTGAATCGATAGTACGGTCCATATAATTTAATGTTTGAAGATTATTTCATGCAAATGTTGACCGTGACTGCGCCTCAAATGGTCCATCCGCTTAGTCCAATTTTGGCATACTCTTTCCAACATTTCGGCCGGTATCTCATAAATAAATGCTTCAATGTTGTCTTCCAATCCGTCAATTGAAGCGGGCATGTGTGTATAGAAATGAGCTTTAACATAGCCCCACAAAAAATAGTCTAAAGGCATTAAATCGCACTATATAGGCAGCCAATTGTTCACCGAACTCGCCTCTCAATAAGTCCATTGTTAAGTATTTAGGGTGTTGTACCGGTGTTGAATCTTATTAAAAACGGTATTAAAAAACTAAGGTTGTAATTTTGTGTCTACAGTGTTGTGATGGTACCATATTTTTGGTAGAGTCACAATTTTGTATTTACAGGGTTGTGGCGGTACATAATATTTAGAAGAGTCGTAATTTCTGCCTGGGTAGTTTCGCTGAGTTATTGCTGAATCTTGCATGCATATTATTTTCATTTTGTACGTTTTTGGCATGTAACTTCTTCATAATCGAATCTTGTTTCGATGAATTATCGTTACATCCTTTATTCATATAATTATTATTTTGGGTGCGTGATTTCTTCATAATCGAATCTTGTTTCGATGAATTATCATCACGTCCTATGTGCACAATATTATCTTCAATTGTTATGTCGACTTCCTCTGTATTTTCAAATTTATTAAACTGTAATTTCTTCATATTCTTGACGTCATTTATGGATGTGCATTCCCATATTAGAAGTTGATCAGACTCCTGAGAAATGCATTTTTCCACGTTATTTCTATTTGCGTTACTTTCATCCACCTCATTTCTATTCACGCGCGAGTTACGTACATACTTCCACAACCACCCCTCGTAGACATTAACTCAATAATAGCAAAATATATTAAACAAAATACAAATTAAGTCAACGACACTTTCAGAGTGTCGTTGACACAAGAAAAATAAAATGCTTATGTTTTTTTTTTTGTCTTTAAATTAATTTTTGTCGAAATTTGAGATTCTCCTAAATTCATTCATGAATTTTAACGAATTAGGAAAGGGCAACGACAATTGAAATACAAATTATGAATCAATAAGCAAAACCCAATTTGTGTTTACAATTGTCGTTGAACAGAAAAAAAATAAATGACCAAACAAAATTGACATAAAGAAATTTTACGATCAATTTTGTTTGATCAAAATTTTTTTTTAACCATAGGAATAAGTTTTAGATTTTAAGAAAAATTTTACTTAAAATAAGATTTATGAATAAAGTTGAATCAGTTGAATATTAGAACTCAAACAAATAAGTTTTTTTTTCTTTAACAACGTAATTGGCGCAGTCGAGGGGTAAAATTCTTAAGAATTTTTACCAAGAAAGAACCTCTAATTAAAACTAAAGTTTTAATAAAGTGAAACAAAGTGAACTATTTAAACTAAAGTTTAATTTTTCAAAAGAAACTGTATTTAAAACTAAAGTTTTAATAAAACAAATTTTAAAGTCGAACTAAAGTTTGAAAACACATTTATTCTAAAGAATAAAACGTTCAAAAAAAAAAAAAAATTTTAAGTGAAAATAATATACATAAGTTAAAAAGTGAAGTGAATAATAATAACAAAAGCCTACAAAAATGAGCAAATTTGACGCAAACAGAGATTTGGCACAACCAGCCTATGAAACACAAATGGCATTAGTAATTGGGGCCCAAGAGGAGATAATAAATCAGTTAAGAACACAACTGGGAATATTGCAACGGCAGGAAGTTCAGGAATACCTGTTAACCCCTAAAGAAATTATAACACAGTTCAGGCAACTGAAAGTTCTGGACAACAACCATGACGTCAATGCCTTTATAAAATCAGTGGAAGCAGTATTCGCTTTATGCCCAGAGAATAATCTTCAGCTAATGAATTTAATAATGGCGATCATAATCAACGAGAAAATAAGTGGTGAAGTCGGAAGTTACATCAGAGAATCGGGTTCGAACACAACATGGAATGAAGTTAAAGCCAAGCTAATGAAGTATTACAAGCCAAGAACAACGTACAGCGACGTCTTCAACAGATGCAGAAATATAAAAGTAAGCAATTTAAGAGAATTATTTAATTATTTTGATAAAGCTAAGTATGAATTAAGCCAAATATATTTATTTGATGAAAATCAACCAGATATTTATAGACCGGATAGGGTAGATGTAGATTTAGCAAATATACTTGTAGAAAAAATAGATATCCCAATGAGAGTACATTTCGACCTTAACGCTACTCTAAATAACATTGTGATGAGATATTCACATATTAAAGCACTAGATGACCCCAGGGCTATTCACCTAAACCATAGGAAAACTCCAAATACTAATAGAAACCACCAAAATTATACAACAATAAGTAATAATAGATACAATCAAAATAACGCATTTCCAAACAAAAACGAAAACACTCAAAATTATACAACAACAAATACTAATAGATACAACCAAAATAACACATTACCAAATAAAAACGAATACACTCAAAATTATACAGCAACAAATACTAATAGATTCAATCAAACTAACAACCATTCAAACAGAAATGAATACAACCAAAACACTAATAGATACAATAACAGGCAAAATAGACAAAATTTCCGTGAAGATAACGACACAAAACAAACAAGAACAAGTCATATGAGCACCGAAACCCGTTTTCCCACTCACGAACCTATGGAAATAGGAACAATTAATGAGACTCAAACTCATGAAGAAAGGGAAATAAATTTTTTAATATCGCCTCAAAATCCACCTTACCAATAGTTACGATTTCCATAGGAAATCAGTCAATCAGATGTCTTATAGACACAGGTTCTACCACTAGTATTCTTTCAGAAGGAATACTAACGGAACAATATATAAAGGTTAAACCTGAGAAACCCTTATATTTCAAGACACTGAACGGCTCGAACGAAATTAAATATGTAGTAACTACACCATTCCCAAAAGAATTTGGTTGCCATGGTACACTCCAATGGAAAATTATTAATTTTTCAAATGAAAATTTCTCAGGTATAATAGGACAGAATTTTTTACAAGCTCTTAAAGCAATAATTAACACTGACCAAAAATACATAAAAATATTAGATAATAAGTTATATTTTGAAGATTACAATTACCCTTCTTATTTTCAAAACGTCTGCAGTCTACAACACATTGAAAATATTGATATTAAGGATAGTTTTGATTTTTCCTATATGAACGAAGAAGAACGTCAGGCAACCCTAAGGCTGCTTACTGAATTCGGAGATTTTTTTTTTAGAGAGGGAGATATTTTGTCATGCACAAATATGGTTAATCACGAAATAATAACCACAACGGATAGGCCATTATATTCTAAAATATATAGATATCCTCAGGTGCATGAGGAGGAAATTAAAAGACAGATTAAGGATATGATTAGACAAAATATAATACGTGAAAGCAACTCACCATACAATAGCCCATTGTGGATCGTCGATAAAAAACTCGATAATTCAGGGACAAAGAAATACAGAATTGTTATCGACTATAGGAAATTAAACGAATGTACAGTAGATGATAAATTTCCCATTCCAAACCTGAACTCATTACTAGATAAATTAGGAAGGGCTCAGTACTTCACAACCTTAGATCTAGCTAAGGGCTTCCATCAAATTATGGTTAGAGAAGAAGATAGGAAGAAAACCGCATTTTCTACACCTTTTGGGCATTATGAATTTATCCGTATGCCTTTTGGTCTGAAGAATGCCCCATCAACATTCCAAAGGCTGATGAACAAGGTTCTCCACGAATACATTAATAAAATATGTGTCGTCTACATGGACGACATATTAGTATTTGGTACCTCTCTAAAGGAACACATTATTAATTTAAAGTTGGTATTTAAAGCATTAAAATATGCAAAATTAAAAATACAAATTAACAAATGCGACTTTCTGAAGAAAGAAACGCAGTTTCTAGGACACATCCTCTCAGCAGACGGAATAAAACCAAATCCTGCTAAAGTCGAAATTATTAGAAACTTAAAAATACCCAATAATGCAAAGAAAATCAAATCATTCTTGGGAATGACGGGATTTTACAGAAAATTTGTTAAAGATTATGAAAAAATTGCATATCCAATGACCCGATACCTAAAAAAGGACCAAAAAGTTAACGAAAACGATCCCGCTTTTATAACTTCATTTGAAAAATTGAAAGATGTTGTCACTAATTCTCCCATATTAAGGTATCCCAATTTTACAAAAAAATTCAAAATTACTACTGATGCTAGTAATTTTGCAATTGGAGCCGTTCTGTCCCAAGACGGACATCCGGTTGCATATGCCTCTAGAACACTAAATAAACACGAAACTAATTACGCTACAATTGAAAAAGAATTGCTAGCAATAGTATGGGCCTTAAAATACTTTCGACCATACATTTTTGGAAGACAATTCGACTTAGAAAGTGACCACCAACCACTGAAATGGCTGATGACTAAATATTCAGGTAAAGACATAAATCCAAGACTTCAAAGATGGCTTATTGGCTTGAGGGAATATGATTTCTTAATTGAATATATAAAAGGGAAAACCAACAATGTCGCTGACTTCTTGAGCAGAATAAGTAACGACGAAATTAATGCTCAAGCAGAAACTTGCGAAAATGACGAAGAAACCAATAGCATGTCAGTCGAAGTAGAAACAGTCCACTCGCAAGAAGAAGATCTAGGATATAGCATTCCAATTTTGGACACAGTCGTCAATAGGTTCAAAACACAAATTATTATTACTCTAGAGAAACAAAATACTGTTGAAATTATATTTAATTGCAAAAGAATATATATAGATAAAAATGATATCGATCAAAACAATGTTTTGGATATCATTAGAAGAGAAATAGGGAGAGGAAAAGTAGGCATATATTCCCACCTTAACGATCATGAATACTATAATGTTCAAAAAATTATCGAAGAAGAGTTCTCCGAAAATACTGATGTAAAATTTGTTAAATGTTCACTATTAGCAATGGACATAGAAGACGAAGCTAATTTAAGGACACAAATTGCTTTATTTCACAAAAATGAAAGCGGTCACTGTGGAATAACGGCAACCTTTGAAAAACTAAAAACAAAACTATATAATCCTAACCTCAGAGAACAAATAGCTAAAGTTATAAATAATTGTGACATTTGTTCCGGAGGAAAGTATGACAGAAATCCGATAAGAAACAAATTTTATTTAACCGAAACACCAAAAACTATTAATGAAATTATCCACGTAGACACTTACGTTAATAGCAAATGTGCATTTATTGTTTTTATCGATAAATTTTCGAAACATGCTACATGTTTTCCTCTCACAGACAGAAACAGCAGAACACTAGTTGCACAATTAAAACAATTTTTAGCACTCAAAGGTAAAGTTAATAAGATCGTTTTTGATAATAAATTCAACAATGAAAATGTAAAGGAGTTTCTACAAGCAGAAGGTATAGAATACCATATTACAAAACCAAACAGTCATACCGGTAACAGCGACATAGAAAGGCTTAACAACACTATTACTGAAAAAATAAGAACTTTAAATCTCGAAAATCATCTACCAATCACCCAACAAATACAAAGAGCAATTAGGATATACAATGACACATATCACAGCACAATTAAATGCACACCGTTACAAGTCCAAAATCACACAATTGAAGCACAGCCGCGAATAACGTTGTAAACGCCACATTTTGCAAAAACTGTTTTTTTGCAGATAACCGTTCGCCTTACTCTCCAACACAGTTTAAACATCAAATCAACCAAATCTATGCACTTTAACGCCTTCAAAATGGCACGCAAAGTGTCAGCCAGTGGAAGAACATTGCAAGTTACTAAAAAAATGATGAAACCGAAATGGTTTTGCAGTGCGGAATAATGTTTTAAAAGCATTTGGCATAAAACTTTTAATTATCATTATTTTTAATAATAGGAAAAAAAATTTTTAAAACAAATAATGCTGCCTGTCAAAAAACGTTTTTTTGCTCTGCTGAAAAATTATTATTTTGTAACTTAAAACGTTATTCGCGGCTGTGCTTCAATTGACCACACAACAATTTATGAAAGATTATGTAAAGTTAAACAACAAAGAATAACAAAAGCAATTAAGAATAGGGAAATTTATACAGAAACCCGACAAGAAGGTTTTATAAGAAACTATAAAAATTTAAGACATAAGGAACAACCAAAATTTAGGAAAATGCCTTTGCAGGGAATACATACTGACAATATAAAAAGACCCAATAAATTTAACAATATTATAGTAGATTAAAATTAACAACAGATCAATATTACAGGCAACATTGTGGATAATAATGACAATAATGCTATTAGCACCAACCCAAGCCAACATAGTGCTTCAACCAATAATGGAAACTAACGGTTACATAGAGATTAATAACAGTAATTCTAGTATACCAATAGAGTCAGATTTAATTTTACACTACATGGATGTAAAAGAAACAACAGATATTCTTCTAGAAATGAGAAACGATTTAAATACTTTGAATACAAATGAACAAATATTTATAAAAAATGAAATAGATACATTATTAAGCAAGTTAAAAACAATAACACCAAATAACAGACAAAAACGTGGACTGATTAACTTAGTAGGAAATGCATGGAAATATCTCTTCGGCACTATGGACAACACTGACCAGGAGGACATCACTAATCATTTTAATACAGTCGATACTAACATACATAATTCCATTACAAACTTAAATCAACAAATAAAAATTAACGATCACTTAAACAAAACAATACTACTTATAAGAGATACTCTAACACAAAACCAAAAGAACAGTATGCATTTCATGGAAGGACTCCACAAATCAGTAAGGGACATACTTAAAAGGACCATTTATCTTGAAAGCTTACTTATCTTAACAACAATAAGAAATCACATAGAACACATACAAAACTATATAACAACAGCACAAAATGGTATAAGTGACGCTAGCATTTTGACAAAACAAGAAATCGAAGATTACGAAATTAATATAAGTAAAATTAAATATTTAAGAACAGCTGTTCTCGAAAAAAACAATGAATTAATTTTTGTAATTAAAATACCAAAAACATTCCAATATGTACAAATAATAACTATAATACCCATACCCTATTTAAATAAAGAAATAGAGGAAGGAATTGAAAATATATTCAAATACAATAATGCAACCTATACATATAAGGAAAACAATTATATAAACGAATGTAGGATATCAAAACATTGTACAATAACAAAAACATGTAAACTTGTAAAGAACGATAATACAGAAATCATAAATATCAATGATCAAACGATCATAGTCAAAAATGCAAAAAACAACACAATTACGAATAATAACAACAACGCAAAAAATGTATTAAATGGAAATTTTTTTAATACAATACAATAATTGCACATTAACGATAGCAAACAAAAAATTTTCAAATCAAAACAAAATGTATTTAGATAAAATAATAGTTCCAAAATTCAGAAATATAACGTAATATTTTTATTATATGATAAATGCAAAACACAAAATAAAAGAATTCAGGAGAATCCTTTATCTAGAGGGGGATGAGTTACGTACATACTTCCACAACCACCCCTCGTAGACATTAACTCAATAATAGCAAAATATATTAAACAAAATACAAATTAAGTCAACGACACTTTCAGAGTGTCGTTGACACAAGAAAAATAAAATGCTTATGGTTTTTTTTTTTTGTCTTTAAATTAATTTTTGTCGAAATTTGAGATTCTCCTAAATTCATTCATGAATTTTTACGATTTAGGAAAGGGCAACGACAATTAAAATACAAATTATGAATCAATAAGCAAAACCCAATTTGTGTTTACAATTGTCGTTGAACAGAAAAAAAATAAATGACCAAACAAAATTGACATAAAGAAATTTTACGATCAATTTTGTTTGATCAACATTTTTTTTTAACCATAGGAATAAGTTTTAGATTTTAAGAAAAATTTTACTTAAAATAAGATTTATGAATAAAGTTGAATCAGTTATATTAGAACTCAAACAAATAAGTTTTTTTTTCTTTAACAACGTAATTCGCGCTTTATTCATATCTATTTCTTCATTATCATTAACTTTATTTGCCTCGTTATTTGTTACTTTATTTGCCTCTTTTTCATTTCTCTTTGTCATCGCCCTTGTAGTTATTAGTATTTTCTTTTCATTTTCATAATTTTCCAACGGTATCATTTGTTTTAGTACGTCTGAGTTTATTTCTATTCTTGATAATGCATCCGCATAAGTGTTAATTTTCCCTTTCTTATAAATTATCGTAAAGTCATAAGTGCTTAAATCTAGTCTAATTCTTGTAATTTTTGATGATACATTTTTGTGTGAGAATAGTGATATCAACGGTCTATGGTCTGTCACTACTATGAACTTTCGACCGTATAAATATGGTTTGAAGAAATTTATTCCCCAGTGAATTGCGAGCAATTCCTTTTCAATAATTGGTTTGTTCAAGTCGTGTTTCTGTAGAGATTTACTGGCATAAGAAAATGGTAAGTCTTGGCCAATTTCACCTTGTGACAAGACAGCTCCCAGTGCGGAGTTTGAGGCGTCACACAGAGGGGTGAAATCGCAAAAAATGGAGATTAATTAAACTACTTATCCAATTTTAAAAATTCTTTCACTATTTGAATGCTACGTTACCACTGAGTGACATATGCTACACATCTTTTGGAAAAGTGGGCGGTGCCACTCCCCCTATTAAAAATCGCTCTAGCTGCCATAGCAATAGACCGATTGCCATGAAACTTTGACCTGCTAATAGTTCTTGGATATACTTGGTTATGATTGGATAAAGGGGCGTGGCACCGCCCATATAACCTGAAACTTAGAACGGATATATCTCATGAACCATCAAAGGTATGAAGATAAGATTTGGTTTATATGTTGATCTAACAGTATGAATTATATCCAAGGTGGAATAGGGTGGTGCCACGCCCCCTTTTAAAAATAGCTCTGGCTCAGTCGGATTTTTTTTTTGTTTTTTGAAAAAAAAAGAAATAAAATTTTTCCATAGTAATCAATTTATTTTTAATATAATTACGTAAACGAATTGGGAATTATTCTATCATATTTGTAACTAAATTCGGGACTCAAAGCAGATATTTAAATTGTTCGATTGTGTACGGATGTGTCTGGTGATAGCTTGTATACATTTATTATAAGGCATGTGTTTTTGACCTGCTATTTTAAAAAATATGCCCGTCGTCATCTGTATCATAATTTGTGCCTTCTGGTGCCACGTTCGTCAAAACTGAAGGCGAAACTAGTAGATCTACTACAGATTTTGGAAGTTGGTGGAATTTTTTTTTGGGCAATTGTGTTTTACCAGATAGGATTGGATCTGAACTTAGTAGGAACCTATTTAATATGTCTTGATTGCAATCCTACCGACTTCATTTGCGAGAAAAATGTTCTCTGAAGTTTTTAAAATCTTTGTTTCGGGCTTCATGGGCTTCCTCAGACAGTTCACCGATCGATAATAGCACGTGCGAAATGATACTGGGCCATGTATTAAAAACTTATGCAAGGTTGGAGGCATGTTTAACCACTGATACTTCTGAATACCGCTCGATATTGTGAACAAAAACTCTATATTTTTCTAACAAAATTTTTGTAACACACAGTTGCCAATTGTATACAAAAACAACAATTATAACAACGAAAACGAAGACAAAGCAAACAAAAGATAGAACTGGTGTTCTTTGCTTGAGTGACTATTTTCACAATTAATTAATTTAAAAAATTTCGCGCAAAAACGCGCAACATGTTATTACTGAATATAAAAGCCTAGGAACTGTAGTTTCTTAACAAATAAATATTATAACGCCAACTTACACCATTCATATTTAAATATCCACGAATATTTTGAAAATAGCCAAAATGGAGACATATTTAAAAAAAAAATTTAAAAATACTTCTACACAACTTTTGTTAAAACAATTATTTTTAGAACAACGCTAAAATACCTGAGGTTGAAGATTCCATAGTAAAAGTACTACTTTTGACTTGCAAAAACTATATATTAATCGTCGAAATATACCGAATTTCAATTAACACTATTGTGCGCGAATAACTCAAAAATTACTTAACTTTAATACAATGCAGCTTGACAAGTAAACATCATTTGACATTGAAATTTTCAGTAGTGATGTATAATTTTATATACTGTAATCGGTTACTAAATATTTTTCAAAAAAACAAACTTTCATTTTTCAATTAATATCCATTTTTTACGATTTCACCCCTCTGTGCGTCAGTCGTCAAATTAAAAGTTTTTTCAAAATTTGGGTATTGCAAAATTGGGGGTTTTATGAGTTTTTCCTTCAAAGTGTCAAAAGCATTTTGGCAATCATTTGTCCATAGAAATTTTACTGACTTTCTTAATAACATATTTAAGTGTTTCGCAATGTCTTCAAAATTTGGAATGAATTTCCTATAATAATTGCAGAACGCAATAAATCGTCGTACTTCGTCCGCGTTTCTTGGTATTGGATAGTTCTTTATTACTTCATACTTTGATGGGTCTGTTTTAACACCGTCTTTTATTGTTAAATGTCCTAAGTAAACTACTTCCGGTCTTAAAAAACAACATTTCTTTGGATTCAGTCTTAAATTGTATTTTTGCAGCCTATCGAGAACTTTTATTAAGTTTTGATTGTGATGATTTAAACTGCAACCGTATACAATTACATATATTATCTACATAGAGAAATGCTTCAGATTCTAGTCCGGATAATGCTATTGTAAGCATTCTTTGAAAACTGTTTGAAAACTGTTAGATGAAATTTTTAGTCCGAATGGAAGTCCTTAAAATTCGAAATGTCCTTGTGGTGTTGAAAATGCAGTTAGTGGTCTGGAGTCTTTATTAAATTCGATTTGATGAAAAGAACTAGTCATATCGAGTGTAGAGAACAATTTTGCCCTACCTTATTTGTCCAAAATATCTTCTAGTCTAGTTAGAGGAAATTTGTCGTTAACGATTTTATCATTAAGTTTTCTTAAATCTACAACAAGTCTCCATTTCTTTTTATCTTTCATGGTTTTCTTTGGTACTAAAAGGAGTGGAGCATTGTATGGACTAATTGATGGTTCTATTATCTCGTCATCAAGCATTTGCTGTACCTGTTCGTTTATTATATCTGTATGCGAATGTGGTAATCTATAGTTTTTTATGTACACTGCTGTATTGTCTGAGGTCGTGATTTTCTGTTCGTAAAAATTGTTGACACTTAATTTCTCGTCTTCTAAATGAAAAACGTTTTGATAGTTTTTAAATATTTCTTTTAATTGTGTTTTTGCATAATCGTCATCATGGTCTAATTGCAAGTCATTCAAAATTTTGTTAAGACGTTCGTCGCTGTTTATATTGTTGTAATTTAATATGTCATAGTTTTTTAGTGAGTCAGTGTGTAGTTTAATGCCCTGTAAAGTTGTTGTCTCATTTGTTGTGTTTAAAATTTTGACGTGTGTCATGCCGTTTTTAGGTTCTATTGAATTACTTAAAAAAAACTCCGTCTTTTAATTCGGTATTAAATATGACACAATCTTCAGTGAGGTTCAATTTTAATGGTTGTATAATTTCTGTTCGTGGTGGTATAGTTATTTTTAAAGTGTCGAATGCTTTTGTTTGCATCAGAAGAATTATGGTTTCATTGTTTGTAAACAAAGAAATTGTAAATGTCTCGTAATCTTTTTAGCTTAAGTATTTTTTTAAAAAGCCTCTTCCTATTATTCCGTCTGTCTCTATTGGGAAATTATCATCCACTAAATAGAATTTGTATTTGCATGTCTGGTCTGCTAGTGATAGTTTAAGTTCACATGTCCCTAATAAATGTATTTCTTCCTTAGTGATGCCTGTTAATTTGCGTCTGTTCTTCACATTTAATGGTTCATCATCAAAACTTTCTCTAGTGCGACATAATGATACGCTCCTGTGTCGACAAGAAATGTTGATTGTGTATTTTTGTATTTAGCGATTATGAAATTGGCTTTATTATTTGAAACTTTGTATATTTTTAATTTTGGCTTTTCGGAATATCTCTGTATTCCGAGCCATCCTCGTTTCCCTCATCTTGTACCGAGCGTATATACCTTCTGTTGTTGTTGTTGTTTCTGTTGTCATTGTTTCTGTTAGAATTGCTATTGTTATTTCTACTATTATTGTTGTTACTTCTATTGTTTTGGTAATTATTATTAAGTCCGTTAGAATTGTTATTTCTTGAGAAGTCTGTATTTCTTCGTGAATCAATATTATCATAATTACTGTTCCTAGCGTATTTATTGTTATTGAAGCTGTGATTACTGTTGTAACTATTGCCTCTGTTAAAATTTGCATTGTTGCCATTGTTTCTAGTATTACAATTTTTGTTTTTGCTAAAGTTTTGGTTGTTATATTGCCTGTTAATGTTGTGGTTAAAAAATGTGTTGTTATTTCTGTTGTAATTTTGCGATTGATACCGTGGTTCCTCTCTTCTGACATGAAAAACCTCGTTATGCGTTGCCTTCTTTTCATTCTCAATTTCAATTGCAAGGTCTGATGCTTCTTGTAATGTAGTCGGTCGGACAGCGTATATGGTCGACTTGAAACATTCATTTAACCCTTTCTTGAATGTATACAAAGCAAGTTTATTATTTAATCGGACTATATATATTTTATATCTTTGATCTAATAGTTTCTTGAGCGCTTCGAAATTTTCAGGCTTTGTATAGCTTCCAATTGATGTTCTGACCTATGAGGTAATTAAACATGATACACATACTGAAGGAAAGTTCGCTACGTCTGATAGTGTCTTATTTATTAGTTCTGCTGTTATTACAAAACTATCTATTTCAATGTAGTTTCCTGTAAACAAAGGTAATGCTTTTGCAACTGTTTCTAGATTAAACGATGCCATGTCTTTGTCTTTTGTTTCTAATGGTTTCTTTATACTATTCCTTAGGTATTCTTCTACGAGTTTGTAACGATTACACTGCTCTGCAAAAAATAATTGTTTGTCTTTCCGTTAATTAAAACTATGTGAACTATATGGATTTTGATGCGCTGAACCCAAATCCGGTCTCGGCTTTTTTCCATCAGATCGAGATTTTGTTTAATGGGCGTGGCAAATTTTTTGCCCTTAATTAGTCAGGTACGGAGACATATTTCATCCTAACTCGAGAACCAGTCATTCGATTTTCAAAAGTAAAACACCAGAAGATGTGTAACAAAATTGTATTTATTTTAGTCGAACAGAATTTTGCTGTATCTTTGTCTTATTGTTTTGGAATTATTCAGAAATTAATGGAGAAAAAATTTTTTTTTTGTGCAAAATTCGTAATATTTTTCAATTTAAAAATGGAATTAAAAAAAATATAAAGCAAGTATTACACATTTTGCACTTATGTTGTAGTAGCTGTGCAAGGTCTTTAAGAGGTTGGTTAAAAGGAAGTCATAAGTGTTTGCCGTTTATGAAGCCAGCGATTTGGAGTGAATCACAAAATCATCAAAATGATTGCTACTTTTGCCTGACTAAAACACGTGGTTTTACGAAAAAAACCAAAAATAAAGTTATATATCCAAATATTTCATGCGTCAAACGACCAGTTTACAAGTAAATTTTTACCTCCATTGCCTCCTACAGACGATGAAGAAGATAGGCTTTCTGCACTGAATTCACTTACGCCACCATGGGTGTTTCTTCGCATTCATTTGGAAGCCCAACGAGTAAACCTTATTTTCCGAATCAAATTGATATGAATAACTTAGTTCGTAAATTAGGGCTCTCAAAAAACAAGTCTGAGCTTCTTGCATCCCAATTAAAAGATTGGAATTTGGTGCAAAAGGACGTTAAAGTCTCGTACTTTCGAAATAGAGAACAACCTTTTTTGAGTTATTTTAGCAGAGAGGAAGGTTTGGTATTTTGTGATAATGCTGATGGACTTTTGCGACAACTGTGTTTCAGTCATAAATCTGAGGATTGGCGGCTTTTTATTGATTCATCCAAGACAAGTTTGAAAGCCGTTTTACTTCACAATGGCAACAAATTTCCATCGGTCCCACTCGCGTATGCAAGAAATATGAAAGTAAGCTATTATAGCATGAAGATGATACTACAAAAAATTAAATATTCACATTACTCATGGAACGTATGTGCAGATTTGAAAGTCGTAGCAATTTTAAATGGATTGCAAAGTAGATATACTAAGTTTTGTTGCTTCTTATGTGAATGGGAAAGCCGCGCGAAAGAAAAACACTACAATGTTAAAATTTGGCCGAAAAGAGTAAATTTTATTCCAGGACAAAAAAATGTAGCAGAAGAGCCTTTAGTTCAAAAAGAAAAAATTCTTCTGCCTCCTCTTCATATAAAGCTAGGCCTAATGAAAAATTTTGTCAAAGCAATGAACAAGGACGGTGAAGGCTTTCTATACATTAAGAGCAAATTTCCTAGAATCAGCGATGCAAAAGTAAAAGAAGGCATATTTGTAGGTCCACAAATACGACAGCTTATGAAGGACGATGTCTTTAGAACGAAATTGAATGATGTGGAAGAAAGAGCATGGACAGCTTTTGTGAATGTGTGCCACAATTAAAGATAACAAAAGTTGAATCTCCGCATACACCGGAACAGCTTGAGCTACTTTTTTATTTTAACAATGTTTCCTAAATAAAAATTAATAATTAATAACAAAAATTTTGTGTTATTTTAAATAAAAAAATATATAGGCTAATATATATATATATATAGGTAAATGTTTTAATTTTTTATTTTAATTTGAAGTCATCTACGGGTGACGACAGGGTGTGTGCTTTAAGTGAGGCGTTGCTACAAAATTACAAATCTGGCAACCTTTTTTGCTTGTATTTGAATTTGTTGTACGACAATAGATAGAAGTAAAGAGTTGCCATTCATTGCTGCTACAAGGCGCTTTAGTGCGCCCACTCTGACGTTGTTTGCTGCATTACACATATTTGGTCAATATTGGGTACCTGCGGTAAATTGACAATAAAATCTAAATTTTTTAATTTTTTTATGGTTTATGACTTTTTTTATTTTTAAGATAAGTAGCTCTCAAAAAAAAGTGCAAAATGTGTAATACTTGCCTTATATTTTTTTTAATTCCATTTTTAAATTGAAAAATATTACGAATTTTGCACAAAAAAAAAATTCCAAAACGATAAGAGATACACAAAAATTCTGTTCGACTAAAATAAATACAATTTTGTTACACATCTTCTGGTGTTTTACTTTTGAAAATCGAATGACTGGTTCTCGAGTTAGGATGAAATATGTCTGCGTACCTGACTAATTAAAAAATTTGCCACGCCCATTATACAAAATCTCGATCTGATGGAAAAAAACCGAGAACGGATTTGAGTTCAGCGCATCAAAATCCATATAGTCCATAAAGTTTTATTTAACGGAGGATTTTGCTGCTGAGCAGTGTTATTAAACTCTAATTTTAACGCTAATTTTTTGGTATCTTCCTCTTCTAACTCGATTAGTTGAAGTTCAAATTTTAAACGCTCTATATGTTCCAATTTATTCAATACTGTTGATTCGCAATAGGTTCTCCCTGGACTCTTTTTTAAGTTCCTCCATAATTCCTTTAAGCTACTTAATTTTTCTTCCATATATCTTCTAAGGGTTATGTATAAGTAAAAATTATTTAGTTTTTTTTTTATAATTCATACATCAGTTATAATGGTTTTATTCTTACTAGTGTTTGCCCAATAAATTTAATTTTATGTTTCTATGTCTAATATTAACGAAAATTAATCAAAGTACCAGATGTTGAACGAAAAAGTACCAAAAGCTCCCCCAACATGTTCTTATTCACCCAGTTTAATGTATAACTTTAAATTTATAGGTCGAATATTAACGAAAATTCAAAAAGTTCCAGATGAAAAACAAAAAGTACCAACATTTTTCCTCTTATAGGTTTTCATTCACTCAGGAACGTACACCTATAATATTAAGTTTCTGAGTTCAATATTATAGAAAATTTTAAAATGATCACATAAAGCACAGAAAATAAAAGAAAGAAATTTTGTTTCCCGTATTTCCCCTGTTTTCTCCCCAAAGAGGTTCGGTTGACAAACAAAGGAAGAAAGCGTTCTTAACTATTGTGCCTGTGCCGATTTATACATAAGATTTATATAGTCGAAATATCGAAAACCGGTTTCTGAAAAATTTTGAATAATCGATCACCCTAATTTTTTATTATTTGATAATTGAAAAAAACAAATATTTTTGTTATGTATTTTGCATTTGTGTTAGTAGCAATTTTGAAAGCTTATAACTCTGAAATTATTGAACAGATTTTAATAAAATATATATTGTGCACTTCTTTGAGTAAATACCTCTCAAATGGTATATGTTTTGTTGAAATCAGTTGACATACAGAGGAGGAAAGTGTTCTTAACTGTTTTGCCTTAGCCAATTTATATATAGATTATTGGTTATAAGTTTTTGAATTTTGTAAATTATAGATAAAGATATGAATACTAAAAATTAATATAATAATATTTTAAAGATTTTTGTAAACCAAATTTTTAATATTTTTAATTAGGCTTAAGTTCATCAAATTTAATTTTCCTTAAATTATTTTTATGAAGAAAAGAATTTTACAACATGAAAATTAATTAAAATTTACGCCTGGGTTCGAGCCCAGATTGAGTCAAGAATGAAAAATGATCAGTAAATTTTAATTAATTTATTTTGAGACTCTAATACTATGTTTCCACTATCAGCTTGTTGTCAACTTGTTTTGAGCAAAACGTGTCAGAGTGCTTCCATTATGTAAAACTGGTTTTGGTTTTCGAAATCAATTTGGCATTAATGTTGTTTACAAACATGAAAGCAAAAAATATTTTTGTAAAATAATAAATATTTTCTTATTTGTTTTTTAATACACATTATACATATAATTTAATAAGTCTTGTTATTTTGGTAAATCTGTAATTTTTTTCAAAATTGTTAATCACCAATAATGGAAAACTCTGAGTTGTTTCATGGTTTTCGACATTTTTTGGAGCAAAACTAGTATTTATTTGAGTTTTTCGAACATGAAAAATGTATGGGAAAACAAGTAGCAGAACACTTGTTTTGCTGCAAATGTAGTTTTGCGGCCCATACACTTGCAATATTATTGTATATGATATTCGCCATATCATTTCCATTTTGTCCTATATTTTACAATAAGTCGCACAATAGTTTCATTCAATAAAAAGGCGAACATAACCTATAGGAATAATATAAACAGCATTGTAAATGTTGCCAACACACTTCTCTTTCTTTTCGTTGTGCAATAAAAATCAAGTCTTTTGATTGTTGCCAATATATTGTTCCACCTTCGAATATCACATACACATTGGCGATATAATTGTACTATATGTAAAATTGAACAATTTTATTCTAAGTGTATGAGCCGCTTAAGTGAAATACTATTACATAATGGAAACACTCTGACTCGTTTTGCTCAAAATAAGCACCCCTACCTCAAACAACTACTCCCATGAAAATATTCCTATATTTTTTTTATTTCGTATTGTGAATGATTCCTATAACAAATTTTATGGGAACGAATTCCCAAACTAAAAACATGTAGGGAACATGTAAGTTTTAATTTGTATTTTAAGGTAGGGCTCAATTAAATTACTTTTTTCTTTTATTGAAGGAGTATTAATAAGAAAAATTAAGATAAACATTATTCATTATTTATTTTATCATATAATTATTAGTGTTTTATTTTGTATATTTTTCTTTTAGAATGCAAGCACTGACAATTTATTCACAATAGAGACATTTGTTTATAAAGCACTGACAAATAATGCACAATATAAATTTTTACTCCCAAAATATTTGCGATGACAAATTCATGACTTATCTTACATAACGTCTTCACCTGACAAATTGTTGTCATTCCAAACGTCAAACTTCATATTAAAAAATCGCTGACAGAAAGTTTCGAGTTTTTTTTATATAGACTTTGACATTGGGTATGACAAAAAATTGTCAGGTGAAAACGCTATGTTAATGCCGACAAAATCACCTCAACAATAAATTTCAGCATGTCCTACGGAAATCTTAAGAGGCCCATAGACACATACTGCTGACACCTACTGCCGATGAATCCTCCGTATACGTGTGTGATTGATATTTTACTACACACCTATCAATCATCATTTTAAAATAAATGTCATTTCGTGAAATTGAAGAGAACCCCTACTTTCTTCACACGTTTTTTTCTCAGAAACTATTTTAAATTTGTTTTAATTTAAATTGAAAGAAAAATATATCATAAAATTAATAATTTATTTTATTGTTCATTGAACAACTGTCAGCAGTATGAGTTCATTTTGAAATCAAATCTATTTTGGTTTTTCATACTGCATTGTCTGTGTGACGCATACATAAATAAAAATTTCAAATTTACAAACACATGCTGATTGCATGAGCATGATAAGTATGTGTCTATGTGACCCTTTATTAAGGACAGTTTACACGGTAATACATTGTATTACGACATAATGTAGAATGAGAGAAATCATATCATGTAAAAGCAAAATGCATTGAGTAAGAGAGAATACGAATACGAATAGTGAAATTGTCGTTGAGGATGCGAAGTGAGAAAAAGGTCGAGGGTATTACGAAACTGCCCTTCAACGCACGGAATGTGTGTTGGCTCATTCACAAGTTGCACAAGTTGGTTATGTGCAGCGAAGAGCTCAACATATGAGCCCTCAGGGGTCGTATGGCTTGAATGGCGAAGCCATGACGAATTATGCACGTTGAAGTCTCCGGCAACGACAATTTCACTATTCGGACAGACCCCAAGGATTCCAGTAATGGAATCGGATACGGAGTCAAAACAGTTGTACGAGTTTACCGTGTCTAAGTTTGGGCTCCTATAGATGAACCCGAAGTGTAATAAGTGTGTCCTGATTTGGAATTTAACCCAAAGGGAGTTAAATCCCGCATCACTACAGCCCAGATGGGGCTGAAGTTGGAACACAACATTTTCGCGAATGTACAATGCAAGGCCCCGATGAGGAACAAAAAGGGATAGAAATTGATACTCAGGTATTTGGAAATCCTGTGGATCAGCATATCCTCCTACCTGAGTTTCACATAAGGCGAAAACATCCGGCCGATGAAATCGAATGTAAGCATATACAAAGATGAAATTTGCCCTCAGTCCACGTATGTTGCAAAAATCCAGACGAAATCTGCCAGCCATAATAAGGAAAAATTCAAATTAATATTTATGACAATGATACTATTGGCCTAGCACCGGAATTGTTGTTATTTTTTGCTAAATAGCAACCAGTGTGTATACCTTCGTCACTAAGTAGCACAACAACAATGCGCTACCAAGTCACCAGTAAAATGTCTAAAAGGAAGAAATAAGGGAGAAGGGCAACAACAATGTCATTGAAAAATATTTCCGCACAGAAGGCTTGTTAAGCGAGGGGTTGATGTAATTTCCCATGTGTTTATTGTTTATTTTTTGTGTGGTGGTTTTGTATTATTATCGCTGCTATTTATGTTGTTGTTATGATGTGTGTTGAAATTTATTTTTATTTGTTTATTGTTGTTTGTTGTTTTCTTCTATTTCTCTTGTTTGTTTGTTTATGAGTTGAAATGTATGTTAATGTAAAATTTTATTGTAATGAGCTGTGTGTGTTTTAATTTTTTGTCAACTTTGTTTTTTGTTGGAGATTGAAACTGGTTTTGTTTTTATTATTTTTTTATTGTAATGAACGGTGTGCGATTTATGATTAATTCTTTAATTTGTGGTTTGTTTTGTTTAAATTATTCCTGAGAAGTTTTTTTTTATTTTTGTAACGACTCACTATACATATTTTTAAAAAATTTCATATTCCTGTTTTTACTACTTCTATTTGTCGCATAATTTATCTTACATATTTTTTAAATAAAACTTTTTGTGCAAAAAATGTATATAAAATTATTTGTTATTTATCGCTCTTACGCATGTGCATGTGCTAGTTTTTATGTGAGTGTCTTTTTGGCTCATGCGCAAGAGTGCGCAATGTGTGTGCAAATGAGAACTCTGCAAATACCTCTTAAATGCAGGTTGCAAATCAAGTAATCACAAATGCAATTCAAGCCCCCCAGCCTAGTAATAACAGAACCTCTTACGCTAACGTCCTAAAATCAAACCATCAGCCAATGCAAGGTGCCTCGCCAAGTAATGATGAAACTCCAGTTTCTAATTTAAGTCGTTTAGAAAAAACCATGGAAACATTAGTGCAAACAGTAAATAATTTTACGAACACAATGGGTAATATGATGCAGGAAATTCTTAGAATGACATCTATGTTCTTGCAAGCTGTACTTTACAAACCATGAACTGTTTAAAAATTTGATTTTGGAACGCAAACGGCATCCGCCAACATAAAAATGAATTATAATACTTTCTTAAAAATAAACAAATTGATGTCATGATGGTTTCTGAAACTCATTTGACCTCAAGCAATACGTTTAAAATCAAAGGTTATATACCATATGATACAAAGATATATAGCTTGTGGAGGTTCTGCCATTTTAATAAAACCCCGAGTTAAACACTACCTAATGTGTGATCATCGTGAAGATTATCTCCAAGCAACGAACATTTGCGTTGAGGAATTAAATAGAAACCTAGTAATTTCATCGTTATACTCCCCGCCTAGATTTTCAATATCGGAGGACCAATATTATAAATATTTTAAATCATTAGGACCGCGTTTCCTAGCCGCTGGCGATTATAACGCTAAACATACCTTCTGGTCGCGACTTATAACACCAAAGGGTCGTGTTTTATTTAACAAAATTTCTAAAATGGATTTAAATGTGGTAGCGAGCGGACAACCAACATATTGGCCCACTGATCATCAAAAAATTCCAGATGTCATCGATTTCGGCGTGGTTAAACACATTCCCGTAGAAACGATTCATGTTGAAGCTTCCCAAGAATTATCTTCCGACCACACACCTACAATTGAACCCCAATGGAATTGTACCTCCGACTGGTTACTTAGCGATGACAGCTACGCAAATTAATTGGTTAAAATAAAAATAAAATAAATAAAAAATATCTCAGTACCCATTGCACAGAAAATATTCCGCTCAGTACACCGAGTTATGTAGATCGCTCTATTGGCAATTTTGACAGTTTTCTCAAACTAGCTGTTCAACATTCCAATATTGCGCCAAAAAAAAAAAACAAAAACAGCGCAGCCATTGCTCCGAGAATTTACGGTCTCCCAAAAATTCACAAAACAAATACTCCCCTTAGACCGTTTGTATCGTCGATGAATGTCCCATGTTACCAACTCTCCAAATATATTGGACAAATTCTCAAACATATAATTTCCGAAAAATATAATAATAAAAACTCTGCAGAACTTAAAAAACAATTACAACATACATTTATCGCGGACAATGAAGTTCTCATATCATTTGATGTCGTGTCATTATTTACGAACATCCCTGTGCATACTGCCATAAAAAACATAATGGGAAAATGGGAAACTATTAAAAAACAAACAAAAATCTCGAAGTCCACTTTTTTGAAAATACTTAAATTTTGTCTCACGGATAACAATTATATCGTCTACGAAAATAAAATCTATAGCCAGATTTTTGGAATGCCAATGGGGAACCCCCTTTCTCCTACTACAGCCGATGTAGTACTGGACAGTTTACTCGACGAAGCAATAGCCGAATTAAAAAAGAAATATATAAATTTAAAATACATAGTGAAATATGCAGATTACATATTAGCTATAGTAAAACGGGACGACAAAGAAGAGATCCTGAATGCTTTCAACGCATACCATGCAAAAATCCAGTTAACTACGGAAATTGAAGAGAATTTTAAAATTGCATATTTGGATACATACATATATCGACATAATAGTTTTATTAAATTTGACTGGTATTCAAAAGAAATATCATCTGGTAGACTGATGAATTTTAATGCAACTCAACCAAAATACCAAATAATAAATACGGCAATAAATTTCATTTTTAGGGTACTATAAATTAGCGATGAAAAATTCCATGTTAAAAACAAGGAACATTATAGCAATATTAATAAATAATAGCTTTCCAATTAAACTTATACACCAACTAATTGAGGAAACACAAAGAAAATTAAAAAACAACACAACTTCAAACAACACTGAAAATAATGACAAAGTTTTTTACAGTGTAAAGTTTATTCCTGGTTTAACGGACAACAGAAATATTAAAACAACGATAGACACACAAAACATATGTCACGCCTACAAACCACATACTACACTCAACTCTATTTTTTCCAAAATTAAAATGCCTGTAGAAAAACAACAACAAAACAACGTTGTGTACGAAATAGCATGTAAGAGAAAGGACGAACAAAAATGTGATTTAATTTATATTGGCACACCAAAGAGAAATTTACAAACAAGAATGTGTGAACACAAAAATGACATAGAAAAACATAAGGAATCAACAGCTTTGTCAAAACATATGATTTACGAAAAGCATAAACCTGACTTTGACAGAATAAGAATATTAGACGTAGAAACAGAAAAAACGTTTCACAATAGAAAGTTTACGTATACAACAAAATATTGACAGAACAATGAATTTAAAGGAAGACACAAGTAATATAAGTTTTAGCTACAGAGTTGCAATAAAATAGAAAAGATAAGCTGTGATATTAATTTAAGTTGTGTGTTTAATTTAATTTTATGTTAATTGTTTAATGTTTTATGTAAGCTGTGTAACATTCAATGTATAATTTAATGTGAAAAACTAATTAGATATTGTAAGTTTATTTATTTTGTTGTTTTCTAATTTTGTAATAATATATTGTTTTTTATATAAAAAAAATTTAAAAAAAAAATATTAAATAGACAACCCCTGAAGATGTCAACAAATAATTGACGAAACGTTGGGAGAAACATGTAAAAAAGGTTTTTTATTTACATTAATACATTAGGCCCAATAAGCTTCACAAAAACTTATATATAATATTAAAATATATTCCACAGATGTCGAGCATCTTTTGTCTGTAAAAAGGAGGGCTCGAAGAGAGTGGCAATTGCACAGATCCCCTCAACTTAAGAACTTACTAAAAGAGTGTACAAAAAGACTAAGAAAGTTACTGGAGACTCAGAAAACGGCTTTTCTGGAAAAATATCTTAAGGAACTAGATGCAACCCCACAATCAGACTACTCATTATGGCGTGCAGCTAGAAATCTCAAAAGGCCAGTTGTCGCTAAACCACCATTAAGAAACGAGGTTGAAAAAGGAAATCTATTTGTCAATCATTTAAAAAACGTATCTAGCCCAAATATATCTCACGATATTGCGGTCGAGTTACCACCTGTTGCAGCTAGAGCAGCTGTTCCCCTAAGATTTGAGTTTAGAGAAATCGAAAAGGCTATTTGTGATTTTAACCCCAAGAAGGCTCCTGGTTTTGATATGATAAGCAACAAAATGCTTTTGGAGCTACCCAGCATAGCAAGGAAAATTATTCTTTTAATTTTTTATGCTATTTTACGCCTTGAATACTATCCTCAAAAGTGGAAGGTTTCCTTAGTCACCATGATACCTAAACCAGGAAAGGATCACACAAAAGTTGAGTCATATAGGCCTATAAGCTTACCTTCTAATATATCAAAGCTGTTTGAGAAGCTGTTAACGTCAAAATTAACCCCAATTTTAAATGAAAATAGATGTATTCCTAACCACCAATTCGGCTTTAGAAGAGAACATAGCACAATTGAGCAAACCCATCGTATAATAAACGCAATAAGAAAAGCCTTTGAGGAAAGAAAATATTGTTCCGCTCTCTTCATCGATGTTTCTCAAGCTTTTGATAAAGTCTGGCATGAAGGCTTATTACATAAATTGAAGCTGTACTTACCAGTAAACACACACAAGCTACTAGAAAGCTACTTAGTCGGTCGAAAGTTTATTATTAAAGAAGGTGATTAAGCTCTCCTCAGCAAATTGACGCTGGAGTCCCTCAGGGAAGCATCCTGGGCCCACTTTTATACTTAATATATACTTCGGATATGCCAACAAACAACTACACCCAAACTTCAACATTTGCTGACGATACAGCTTTTCCAAGCGTGCACGAAAACATTCAAGAAGCATCTCGATACCTACAGGATCATATATTTCAACTCGAACTATGGTTAAAGCAATGAAGGATAAAGGTCAACGAGCAAAAATGCGTACATATAACATTCACCTTGCGTCGGGAGTCATGCCCTCTATTAAAATCAATAATCAAATAATACCTCAAAATTCGCATGTAAAATACCTAGGTATTCATCTAGATCGCCGTTTAACGTGGAAAAGCCATATAGAGGCAAAATTAACTCAAATTAAACTAAAATCCATCCAAATTCATTGGCTTCTTGGAAGAAACTCTGTCCTTAGTCTCGACTGCAAACTTTTTCTTTACAACTCCATCTTAAAGCCAAACTGGTGCTATGGTATACACTTATGGGGCACTGCCTCGGCCTCTAATATCGAAAAAATTCAAAGGCGCCAAAATAAACTACTTCGAATAATCACAGCTGCCCCTTGGTATGTTAAAAACTCAAACATTCACAAGGAGCTCAATGTTCCATTAGTTAAAACTATGATTACGAAATATGCAGTAAAATACTTAAAAAGTCTCGAATTGCACCCGAACCCACTAGCACGAAATATTTTAAATGATAGCGGCCACACTCGCTTAAGAAGAAGAGACACTGCAGCACTTATCCAATTAGATGAGCGATAAACACCTATATTAGTGAACAGAACCCGTGATGAAGAAAATTTTTGTCTGGCAGTGGCAGGACATAAAATAACGTATTAGGTTAAGATTTGATTAATTATTGTTAGTTCATATTTAATATATGAAGATTCAATAAATAAAGAATGAAAAAAAAAATCTGTTCTAGCGCTAATTCTTTTATATTTTCTTTCTTCATTTTAGATATCAGTTTCCTCAGAATCGAATCTACCCAGGCAGAAAAATACAATCACCACGACGCTGTGCCGACGTTGCAGGGGGTACTATCAACAACAATACAACGTACTGTTAACCAAATTTACAATGTTAAATATTAAAATGATAACGCCAAATGAGCGTCTTCTGACTCTTCTTTTTTGTGTTGTCACAGTACTTTAAATTGAAATTTACAATATTGGATTCACGAAGTAACAACGTAGTCACAACCGTCTTCCGACTCTTATTTTCAATATTGTTACAAATATAAATTCGCAAAATAAACAAGCAAAAATTTGTATATTTTCTAACCTAAAATAGTTTTTGTGTTTTCATTTTAATACAACACTATTAAATTAATAAGACTAAATTTTTGTATATACAGCGTTGTAGCGGTATAGAATTATTATAAACACGGTATTAATAAATTAAAGTTTTTAATTCTTGTAATGGGTGATTTTTTAAGAGCTAAAGGAAAGTTTAAAATAAAACACATAAAATTCAGAAAAATGCATGAAATCTTTATTTGAATCGATAGTACGGTCCATATAATTTAATGTTTGAAGATTATTTCATGCAAATGTTGACCGTGACTGCGCCTCAAATGGTCCATCCGCTTAGTCCAATTTTGGCATACTCTTTCCAACATTTCGGCCGGTATCTCATAAATAAATGCTTCAATGTTGTCTTCCAATCCGTCAATTGAAGCGGGCATGTGTGTATAGAAATGAGCTTTAACATAGCCCCACAAAAAATAGTCTAAAGGCATTAAATCGCACTATATAGGCGGCCAATTGTTCACCGAACTCGCCTCTCAATAAGTCCATTGTTAAGTATTTTGGGTGTTGTACCGGTGTGGAATCTTATTAAAAAACGGTATTAAAAAACTAAGGTTTTAATTTTGTGTCTACATTGTTGTGATGGTACCATATTTTTGGTAGAGTCACAATTTTGTATTTACAGGGTTGTGGCGGTACATAATATTTAGAAGAGTCGTAATTTCTGCCTGGGTAGTTTCGCTGAGTTATTGCTGAATCTTGCATGCATATTATTTTCATTTTGTACGTTTTTGGCATGTAACTTCTTCATAATCGAATCTTGTTTCGATGAATTATCGTTACATCCTTTATTCATATAATTATTATTTTGGGTGCGTGATTTCTTCATAATCGAATCTTGTTTCGATGAATTATCATCACGTCCTATGTGCACAATATTATCTTCAATTGTTATGTCGACTTCCTCTGTATTTTCAAATTTATTAAACTGTAATTTCTTCATATTCTTGACGTCATTTATGGATGTGCATTCCCATATTAGAAGTTGATCAGACTCCTGAGAAATGCATTTTTCCACGTTATTTCTATTTGCGTTACTTTCATCCACCTCATTTCTATTCACGCGCGCTTTATTCATATCTATTTCTTCATTATCATTAACTTTATTTGCCTCGTTATTTGTTACTTTATTTGGCTCTTTTTCATTTCTCTTTGTCATCGCCCTTGTAGTTATTAGTATTTTCTTTTCATTTTCATAATTTTCCAACGGTATCATTTGTTTTAGTACGTCTGAGTTCATTTCTATTCTTGATAATGCATCCGCATAAGTGTTAATTTTCCCTTTCTTATAAATTATCGTAAAGTCATAAGTGCTTAAATCTAGTCTAATTCTTGTAATTTTTGATGATAAATTTTTGTGTGAGAATAGTGATATCAACGGTCTATGGTCTGTCACTACTATGAAATTTCGACCGTATAAATATGGTTTGAAGAAATTAATTCCCCAGTGAATTGCGAGCAATTCCTTTTCAATAATTGGTTTGTTCAAGTCGTGTTTCTGTAGAGATTTACTGGCATAAGAAAATGGTAAGTCTTGGCCAATTTCACCTTATGACAAGACAGCACCCAGTGCGGAGTTTGAGGCGTCATTCGTCAAATTAAAAGTTTTTTCAAAATTGGGGGTTTTATGAGTTTTTCCTTCAAAGTGTCAAAAGCATTTTGGCAATCATTTGTCCATAGAAATTTTACTGACTTTCTTAATAACATATTTAAGTGTTTCGCAATGTCTTCAAAATTTGGAATGAATTTCCTATAATAATTGCAGAACGCAATAAATCGTCGTACTTCGTCCGCGTTTCTTGGTATTGGATTGTTCTTTATTACTTCATACTTTGATGGGTCTATTTTAACACCGTCTTTTATTGTTAAATGTCCTAAGTAAACTAATTCCGGTCTTAAAAAACAAAATTTCTTTGGATTCAGTCTTAAATTGTATTTTTGCAGCCTATCGAGAACTTTTATTAAGTTTTGATTGTGATGATTTAAACAGCAACCGTATACAATTACATATATTATCTACATAGACAAATGCTTCAGATTCTAGTCCGGATAATGCTATTGTAAGCATTCTTTGAAAACTGTTTGAAAACTGTTAGATGAAATTTTTAGTCCGAATGGAAGTCCTTAAAATTCGAAATGTCCTTGTGGTGTTGAAAATGCAGTTAGTGGTCTGGAGTCTTTATTAAATTCGATTTGATGAAAAGAACTAGTCATATCGAGTGTAGAGAACAGTTTTGCCCTACCTAATTTGTCCAAAATATCTTCTAGTCTAGTTAGAGGAAATTTGTCGTTAACGATTTTATCATTAAGTTTTCTTAAATCAATAATTAGTATTGTGGTTATTTTGTTGAACTATTTATGGTTTTTAATCCAAATTTTTAATATTTTTAATTAAGCTTAAGTTCATGAAATTTAATTTTTATTAAATTATTATTGTGAAGAAAGGAATTTAACAACATGAAAATCAATTAAAATTGTTATTGATAATCTTTCATTCTTGACGTGGCTCGGGCTCGAACCCTGGCCGGCAGGTTACCATGACATGTTTCGATCGCAACCACTCGATCTCCTCAGATGGATTTGCCGTCTTACACTCGCAGCCATCGACGACTGCTGACGTCACTAGTCAAACATCAATCCTTAAACCAAATTGTATTTTAACATTTGGTAGATCGAAATTTGCTTTCCTGAATGATTATCCATTTTAATTGATTTTATATGTTTTTTCCTTTACTTCTGTTTTTTCGTACTTTCGTCAAGAATTTTTCTTGAAGTCCAAGTACATTTGTTGTTTTTTTTCATTTTGTCTTTCTCTTTTCTGTTGACCTTTTTCAGCACAACTTGAAGGACAAATGTACACATAGAGCTCGTGCCTTAACTTTAACAATAATTAGTATTGTGGTTATTTTGTTGAACTATTTATGGTTTTTAATCCAAATTTTTAATATTTTTAATTAAGCTTAAGTTCATGAAATTTAATTTTTATTAAATTATTTTTGTGAAGAAAGGAATTTAACAACATGAAAATCAATTAAAATTGTTATTGATAATCTTTCATTCTTGACGTGGCTCGGGCTCGAACCCTGGCCGGCAGGTTACCATGACATGTTTCGATCGCAACCACTCGATCTCCTCAGATGGATTTGCCGTCTTACACTCGCAGCCATCGACGACTGCTGACGTCACTAGTCAAACATCAATCCTTAAACCAAATTGTATTTTAACATTTGGTAGATCGAAATTTGCTTTCCTGAATGATTATCCATTTTAATTGATTTTACATGTTTTTTCCTTTACTTCTGTTTTTTCGTACTTTCGTCAAGAATTTTTCTTGAAGTCCAAGTACATTTTTTGTTTTTTTTTCATTTTGTCTTTCTCTTTTCTGTTGACCTTTTTCAGCACAACTTGAAGGACAAATGTACACATAGAGCTCGTGCCTTAGCTTTAACAATAATTAGTATTGTGGTTATTTTGTTGAACTATTTATGGTTTTTAATCCAAATTTTTAATATTTTTAATTAAGCTTAAGTTCATGAAATTTAATTTTTATTAAATTATTTTTCTGAAGAAAGGAATTTAACAACATGAAAATCAATTAAAATTGTTATTGATAATCTTTTTTGTTTTCTTAAATCTACAACAAGTCTCCATTTCTTTTTATCTTTCATGGTTTTCTTTGGTACTAAAAGGAGTGGAGCATTGTATGGACTAATTGATGGTTCTATTATCTCGTCATCAAGCATTTGCTGTACCTGTTCGTTTATTATATCTGTATGCGAATGTGGTAATCTATAGTTTTTTATGTACACTGCTGTATTGTCTGAGGTCGTGATTTTCTGTTCGTAAAAATTGTTGACACTTAATTTCTCGTCTTCTGAATGAAAAACGTTTTGATAGTTTTTAAATATTTCTTTTAATTGTGTTTTTGCATAATCGTCATCATGGTCTAATTGCAAGTCATTCAAAATTTTGTTTAGACGTTCGTCGCTGTTTATATTGTTGTAATTTAATATGTCATAGTTTTTTGAGTCAGTGTGTAGTTTAATGCCCTGTAAAGTTGTTGTCTCATTTGTTGTGTTTAAAATTTTGACGTGTGTCAGCCTTTTTTAGGTTCTATTGAATTACTTAAAAAAAACTCCGTCTTTTAATTCGGTATTAAATATGACACAATCTTCAGTGAGGTTCAATTTTAATGGTTGTATAATTTCTGTTCGTGGTGGTATAGTTATTTTTAAGGTGTCGAATGCTTTTGTTTGCATCAGAAGAATTATGGTTTCATTGTTTGTAAACAAAGAAATTGTAAATGTCTCGTAATCTATTTAGCTTAAGTATTTTTTTAAAAAGCCTCTTCCTATTATTCCGTCTGTCTCTATTGGGAAATTATCATCCACTAAATAGAATTTGTATTTGCATGTCTGGTCTGCTAGTGATAGTTTAAGTTCACATGTCCCTAATAAATGTATTTCTTCCTTAGTGATGCCTGTTAATTTGCGTCTGTTCTTCACATTTAATGGTTCATCATCAAAACTTTCTCTAGTGCGACGTAATGATACGCTCCTGTGTCGACAAGAAATGTTAATTGTGTATTTTTGTATTTAGCGATTATGAAATTGGCTTTATTATTTGAAACTTTGTATATTTTTAATTTTGGCTTTTCGGAATATCTCTGTATTCCGAGCCTTCATCGTTTCCTTCATTGTTTCTGTTAGAATTGCTGTTGTTATTTCTACTATTATTGTTGTTACTTCTATTGTTTTGGTAATTATTATTAAGTCCGTTAGAATTGTTATTTCTTGAGAAGTCTGTATTTCTTCGTGAATCAATATTATCATAATTACTGTTCCTAGCGTAGTTATTGTTATTGAAGCTGTGATTACTGTTGTAACTATTGCCTCTGATAAAATTTGCATTGTTGCCATTGTTTCTAGTATTACAATTTTTGTTTTTGCTAAAGTTTTGGTTGTTATATTGCCTGTTAATGTTGTGGTTAAAAAATGTGTTGTTATTTCTGTTGTAATTTTGCGATTGATACCGTGGTTCCTCTCTTCTGACATGAAAAACCTCGTTATGCGTTCCTTCTTTTCATTCTCTATTTCAATTGCAAGGTCTGATGCTTCTTGTAATGTAGTCGGTCGGACAGCGTATATGGTCGACTTGAAACATTCATTTAACCCTTTCTTGAATGTATACAAAGCAAGTTTATTATTTAATCGGACTATAACGTTTTTCTCAGATTCTGAAACTTGATTTCCTAATTCTTCTATGCCTAACTTATTAAGATTGCTAATGATACCTGTTATTTTCTCCCTATACGAATTAAGAGACATTTTCCCCTGGAATAATGTACTAAGTTTAGTTTGTAAGTCTGAAAATGTTTTGTTGCTTTTATATCTTTGATCTAATAGTTTCTTGAGCGCTTCGAAATTTTCAGGCTTTGTATAGCTTCCAATTGATGTTCTGACCTATGAGGATAATTAAACATGATACACATACTGAAGGAAATTTCGCTACGTCTGATAGTGTCTTATTTATTGGTTCTGCTGTTATTACAAAACTATATATTTCAATGTAGTTACCTGTAAACAAAGGTAATGCTTTTGCAACTGTTTCTAGATTAAACGATGACATGTCTTTGTCTTTTGTTTCTAATGGTTTCTTTATACTATTCCTTAGGTATTCTTCTACGAGTTTGTAACGATTATTAAACTCTAATTTTAACGCTAATTTTTTGGTATCTTCCTCTTCTAACTCGATTAGTTGAAGTTCAAATTTTAAACGCTCTATATATTCCAATTAATTCAATACTGTTGATTCGCAATAGGTTCTCCCTGGACTCTTTTTTAAGTTCCTCCATAATTCCTTTAAGCTACTTAATTTTTCTTCCATATATCTTCTAAGGGTTATGTATAAGTAAAAATTATTTAGTTTTTTTTTTTATAATTCATACAGCAGTTATAATGGTTTTATTCTTACTAGTGTTTGCCCAATAAATTTTTATGCAATGTTGCATGTCTAATATTAAATTAAATAAATTAATCAAAGTAGTGAACGAAAAAGTACCAAAAGCTCCCCCAACATGTTCTTATTCACCCAGTTTAATGTATAACTTTATCTTTAAAGGTCGAATATTAACGAAAATTCAAAAAGTTCCAGATGAAAAACAAAAAGTACCAACATTTTTCCTCTTATAGGTTTTCATTCACTCAGGAACCTACACCTATAATATTAAGTTTCTGAGTTCAATATTATAGAAAATTTAAAAATTATCACATAAAGCACAGAAAATAAAAGAAAGAAATTTTGTTCCCGTATTTCCCCTGTTTTCTCCCAAAGAGGTTCGGTTGACAAACAAAGGAAGAAAGCGTATTAACTATTGTGCCTGTGCCGAATTATACATAAGATTTATATAGTCGAAATATCGAAAACCGGTTTCTAAAAAATTTTGAATAATCGATCACCCTAATTTTTTATTATTTGATAATTGAAAAAAAACAAATATTTTTGTTATGTATTTTGCATTTGTGTAAGTAGCAATTTTGAAAGCTTATTACTCTGAAATTATTGAACAGATTTTAATAAAATATATATTGTGCACTTCTTTGAGTAAATACATCTCAAATGGTATATGTTTTGTTGAAATCAGTTGACATACAGAGGAGGAAAGTGTTCTTAACTGTTTTGCCTTAGCCGATTTATATATAGATTATTGGTTATAAGTTTTTGAATTTTGTAAATTATAGATAAAGATATGAATACTAAAAATTAATATAATAATATTTTAAAGATTTTTGTAAACCAAATTTTTAATATTTTTAATTAGGCTTAAGTTCATCAAATTTAATTTTCATTAAATTATTTTTATGAAGAAAGGAATTTTACAACATGAAAATTAATTAAAATTTACGCCTGGGTTCGAGCCCAGATTGAGTCAAGAATGAAAAATGATCAGTTAATTTTAATTAATTTTCATGTTGTAAAATTCCTTTCTTCATAAAAATAATTTAATGAAAATTAAATTTGATGAACTTAAGCCTAATTAAAAATATTAAAAATTTGGATTAAAAACCATAAATAGTTCAACAAAATAACCACAATACTAATTACTGTTAAAGCTAAGGCACGAGCTCTATGTTTGCATTTGTCCTTCAAGTTGTGCTGAAAAGGTCAGCAAGAAAAAGAAAGATAAAAAAAAATGAAAAAACAAAACAAAACTTCAAGAAGAATTCTTGACAAAAGTACGAAAAAACAGAAGTAAAGGAAGAACATGTAAAATAAATTAAAATAGATAATCATTCAAAGCAAATTTCGATCTACCAAATGTTAAATACAATTTGGTTTAAGGATTGATGTTTGACTAATGACGTCAGCAGTCGTCGATGGCTGCGAGTGTTAAACGGCAAGCCCTCTGAGGAGATTGAGTGGTTGCAATCGAAACATGTCAGGGTAACCTGTCCGTAAAAACGCCTGGGTTCGAGCCCAGATTGAGTCAAGAATGAAAAATTATCAGTAAATTTTAATTAATTTTCATGTTGTAAAATTCCTTTCTTCATAAAAATAATTTAATGAAAATTAAATTTGATGAACTTAAGCCTAATTAAAAATATAAAAAATTTGGATTTAAACTCATAAATAGTTCAACAAAATAACCACAATACTAATTATTGTTAAAGCTAAGGCACGAGCTCTATGTTTGCATTTGTCCTTCAAGTTGTGCTGAAAAGGTCAGCAAGAAAAAGAAAGACAAAAAAAAAATAAAAAAACAAAATATGTACTTTGAACTTCACGAAGAATTCTTGACAAAAGTACGAAAAAACAGAAGTAAAGGAAGAACATGTAAAATAAATTAAAATAGATAATCATTCAAAGCAAATTTCGATCTACCAAATGTTAAATACAATTTGGTTTAAGGATTGATGATTAACTAATGCCGTCAGCAGTCGTCGATGGCTGCGAGTGTTAAACGGCAAGCCCTCTGAGGAGATTGAGTGGTTGCAATCGAAACCTGTCAGGGTAACCTGTCCGTAAAAACGCCTGGGTTCGAGCCCAGATTGAGTCAAGAATGAAAAATTATCAGTAAATTTTAATTAATTTTCATGTTGTAAAATTCCTTTCTTCATAAAAATAATTTAATGAAAATTAAATTTGATGAACTTAAGCCTAATTAAAAATATTAAAAATTTGGATTAAAAGCCATAAATAGTTCAACAAAATAACCACAATACTAATTATTGATTTTTGTAAACATTATGTTATAAATTTCTGTATTTTTAGTTGCGTGT
The DNA here is from genome assembly GCA_930367215.1 of Pollenia angustigena. Taxonomy (NCBI): domain Eukaryota; kingdom Metazoa; phylum Arthropoda; class Insecta; order Diptera; family Polleniidae; genus Pollenia; species Pollenia angustigena. Next base: position 125,959,687 of record OV884056.1, read on the forward strand.
TAAAATTTTTTTTTATTTCTTTTATTGTTTCCTATGTAAGGCATACATCAATCTTATAATGTTGGCAACTACTAGCAATGCTAAGATAACTATCATTATTATTTCAAAAATATATAGATTCTCCTTTTCATTTTTATTCTGTAATACAACTGTATTTTCTCTCATGTAACTGATTAATTGTTCGTTATTATTATTAACTCCTTCTGAACCCTCATGTTTCCCTACTTCGTAACCTGCGAAAATCAGAGGGATTGCCTTCAATACGTTTTTCCACCAAGCCATTTTTTGTAACAATTTTCTAATAGTATATATCTTAATACTTTTACAATTTTATATCTTGTTTTCTTTTTTTTTTATTTAAATATTTTTCCTTTTTAGCCGGTTTAAATATTCCTTTATATATTCGCTTTCTTCCTTAGTAGATGTTAAGGTGAGCCTCTGGTATAATATGGCTAGCTGTTTTCTTCCTTGGAATCTTTTTCCAGCACGTTTCTTCTTCTGCACGTTGCAATGTGTTTCAGTTTGTTTCTTACTTGCCGTTGTCCTTTCAAGATACTCCTCTATGCTGATAGCCTTCGGGCCTGCATTAAGTGGGGTTGGTTTATATGCTGGTGCTGTTGTCGGTTTTGGGTCCGGAACGTATTGTTCGACTAAATACTTTTCCCAGCGTTTAAAAATGCCTTGTACTTCCTCCTCCATCAAAATTTAGCAATATTAGTATTTCAGGACTTAAATTGTTGTTTGGGTCGGCAGGATCGCCATGTGGTGTATGAAGTTGTCTGTATGTGTATATTTATGTTTTTATCTTTGTTTTCCCTATAGCCCAATTTGCAGCTGTAGGGTACCAGTTCGATGATCAGGCGTTCTTGCGAACTGCCCAATTAAGAGACTAAAATAATTCAACTAGGCAACAAGTGCCAGTTTTCAGTATGAGTCTGGTTTATTTTAGGGCTGCTGCCCTTTTTATACTAATTTCTACTTTGTCGCTTATTTATTCTTACTTATTGTACTATTTCTTAAACTATATTCTTCCCTGTCAGTGCCATGTTATTATCCAGGTTTCCCATATTACATTAACATTTCACACTCCAAATTAATATAACTCACATTCTGATTGAACTGCTTTATCATTGACTCATGTTTAAACATATTGAGTAAATGCTGTTATCTGATATTAGTTAAAGGACTATTGTTGGGGTGGTATGTATGTGTTTTAGATAAGTTGTTGGGTAGGCAGTGGACACTTATAAGGTACACTACACAAGCATTCGACAAAGTTTGGCATGATGAGCTGCTCATTAAGATAACATTGAGATCCTTGTGGATATTTGAGTTTTTAACATACCAAGGGGCAGCTGTAATTATTCGAAGAAGTTTATTTTGGCGCCTTTGAATTTTTTCGATATTTGAGGCCGAGGCAGTGCCCCATAGTTGAATACCGTAGCACCATATTGGCTTTAAAAAAGCGTTGTAAAGTAGTAGTTTGCAGTCGAGACTAAGAACGGAATTTCTTCCAATAAGCCAGTTAATTTGAATTGCTTTTAGTTTCATTTGGGTTAATTTTGCTTCTATATGGCATTTCCATGTTAAACGCCGATCTAGATGAATACCGAGATATTTGAAATGCGTTTGTTGAGGCACTAGTTGATTATTGATTCTAACAGGGGGACATGTTTCCCGACGCAAGGTAAATGTTATATGTACGCATTTTTGCTCATTGACCTTTATTCTCCATTGTTTAAACCACAGTTCAAGTTGAAATATATGATTCTGCAGGTATCGAGATGCTTCACGACTGTTCTCGTGTACGCTTAGAAAAGCTGTATCATCAGCAAAAGTTGAGGTTAGGGTGTGATTGTTTGTTGGCATGTCCGAGGTATATATAAGGTAAAAAAGTGGGCCCAGGATGCTTCCCTGAAGGACTCCAGCTTCAATTGGCTGAGGAGAACTTACAAAATCGCCTTCTTTAATAATAAATTTTCGGCCGACCAGGTAGCTTTCTAACAGCTTGTGTGTATTAACCGGTAGGTTTAGCTTCAATTTATGTAACAAGCCTACATGCCAGACTTTGTCAAAAGCTTGAGAAACATCTATGAAAAGAGCGGAGCAATATTTTCTTTCTTCAAAGGCTTTTCTTATGGCGTTTACTATCCGATGGGTTTGTTCAATTGTGCTATGCTCTCTTCTGAAGCCGAATTGATGATTGGGTATACACCCATTGTCATTTAAAATTGGGGTTAATTTTGACACTAAGAGCTTCTCAAACAGCTTTGATATATTAGATAATAAGCTAATAGGCCTATATGACTCAACTTTTGTGTGATCTTTTCCTGGCTTTGGTATCATCGTTATTAAGGAGACCTTCCATTCTTGAGGGTAGTATTCAAGGCGTAAAATAGCATTAAAAATATAAAGAATAATTTTCTTTGCTATGCGAGGTAGCTCCAAAAGCATTTTGTTACTGATTTTATCAATACCAGGTGCCTTCTTGGTGTTTAATTCACAAATAGCCCTTTCAATTTTCCTTATCTCAAATCTTAGGGGGATAGCTGCTCTAACATTAACAGGCGGCAACTCGTCCGCTATATCGTCAGGTATATTTTGGGTAAATACGTTTTTCAAATGATTTACAAACAGGTTTCCTTTTTCATTATCCTTTCTTGCCCAACTTCCATTCAAGTTTCTTAATGGTGGTTTCGAGATAACTGGTCTTTTGAGGTTTCTAGCTGCCCGCCATAATGAGTAGCCTGATTGTGGAGTTGCATGCAAGTCCTTAAGATATTTTTCTACGGAAGCCGTTTTCTGAGTCTGCAGTAATTTTCTTAGCCTTTTTGTACACTCTTTTAATTCATTTTTAAGTTGAGGGGATCTTTGCAATTGTCATTCTCTTCGCACTCTCCTTTTTTCATTCAAGAGGCGCTCGACATCTGCAAAATATATTTTGTTATAATTGGTTTTTTTGAGGGTTTTGCTGGAATGTTGAACAGCTAGTTTAAGATAACTGTCAAAATTGACAATAGAGAGATCCACATTTTCCGGTGTGCTAAGCGGAATATTTTCTGTGCAATGGGTACTGAGATATTTTTTATATTTTAACCAATTTATTTGTGTAGCTGTTGTCGCTATGTAACCAGAGGGAGATACGATTCTATTGGTGTTTGTTATAGTAACTATTGTAGGTGTGTGATCAGAGGATAATTCTAACGAAGCTTCAACTTGAATCGTTTCTGTGGGGATGTTTTTAACCACTCCGAAATCGATGACATCTGGAATTTTTTGCGGATCAGCAGGCCAATATGTTGGTTGTCCGCTCGCGACGACATTTAAATTCATTTTAGAGATTGTATAATACAAAACACGACCCTTTGGTGTTATTAGTCGTGAACCCCAGAAGGTATGTTTAGCGTTATAATCGCCAGCAGCCAGGAAACAGGGCCCCAATGACTTATAAAATTTATAATATTGGCTTTCTGATATGGCAAATCTAGGTGGTGAGTATAAGGATGAGATTACTATGCTTCGATTCAGCTCTTTAACACAAATGTTCGTTGCTTGGAAATAATCTTCACGATGATCACACATCAGGTAGTGTTTGATTCGGGTTTTTATCAAAATGGCAGAACCTCCACAAGCTCTATCTCGAGGGTCCTTGGTATCATATAGTGTATAACCATTGATTTTATTTTCTTTTTATTTTCTTGAGGTCAAATGAGTTTCAGAAACCATCATGACATCAATTTGTTTATTTTTAAGAAAGTATTCTAATTCATTTTTATGTTGGCGGATGCCGTTTGCGTTCCAAAAACAAAATTTTAAACAGTTCATGGTTTGTTAAGTACAGCTTGCAATAACATCGGTTGCATTCTAAGGATCTCCTGCATCATATTACCCATTGTGTTTGTAAAATTATTTACTGTTTGCACTAAAGTTTCCATGGTTTTTTCTAGACGACTTAAATTAGACTCTGGAGTTTCATCATTACTTGGCACATGGTTTGATTTTAGGACGTTAGCATAAGAGGTTCTGTTATTACTAGGCTGCGGAGCCTGAATGTCATTAGTGTTTACTTGATTTGGTACCCGCATTTAAGGGGGATTAGTTTTCGGTCCAGCCGACTGCTTGACGATAGTATATACAGGACATCCTCTATAATTGGCAGTGTGATTGCCGCCACAGTTGCTACATTTTTTTACATTGGGGTCATTTTTAGACTTATCGCACTGGACTGTACCATGTAATTCACCACATACTACGCAAACAGGGGGTAAATAGCAGTAGGCCTTAGAATGGCCAAATTCTTGGCAGTTGAGACATTGAACGGGACCATTTCTTTTGTGCGGCTCCTCTATAGTTATTCTTCTGTAGAGAATATATTTTAAATTGTAAATAGGATGCGTTTCATTTTTTTTAAGCTAACGTCGCCAGGTTCTAGCTCCACTCGAAATAGTGGCTGGGGATTTTTTTTCCCTATTTTTGATATTTGTAACTTTTTTTATTTTAAGGCCTTTCTCTTCCAAAAAGGTTTTAATTTCTTCAGGGTCCACGCACGAGTCTATGCCCTTGATCACTACCTGAAGGCCTTTGCTGCTCTTCAGCTGATATGTATAAAAGCTTTTTTTTTGCGAAAATCATTCTCATGATTAACCTGTATTTTTGTCTCGTTTATATTACCACGCTTGATTGCCGTTACGTAAAAAGAATTTTCACCTATTACCGAGATTACGCTCTTTATTAACTCACTTGAGTTTTGCTCCCTAAGATATATTGGGGGTGGCTTAGAAGATTTTATGACGTTTGGTGCCTCTGGGGATTCGTCCTCAAGAATTGGAAAACGGTTTTGTGAATTTATTCTATCAAAAGATGTTACTTTTGAGGCCGAAGCAACTGCTGAAGAGGTAGAGCTGCGACCCCGTTTAAGCACTGTTATATACCTGTCCATACCAACTTGTATTTGAGGCTTTTGACAATTTTTCACTAAAGTGTTCTCCATTGCGTCTGTATTTGAGTTTATGGTATCATTTCTTACTAAGATTGTTTTTTCCGCCGCGGTAATACTTGCGGACGCTACAACACTTGTCCCCAAAGACAGATTAATATTTTTTAATGTATCACTATCCACCGTTTTTGTGAACACCGAGGGTGAAAGGGAACGTGTTCGATTAATAGGCTTAGCCGTTAGATAGTTAATATTGTTTTATTTATTTCAGCATTATTATCGTTTGCCTGAACAGTCACATAAACATTTCTTTCATTTTGCCTTAGCGTTGTTTCACTGTTCTTACTCATGCAAAGAGTTGTTTTTGTTTTTCACCGTTTGCTGTGCTTTAAATATTTGTATTATTTATTGTTTTTACAACAACACAAAAAAAATGTTTTTGTTGAGAGTATGTATGCATACACATGTATGAACATTCATACGTATGTATATATTTTTACTATTTTTCTTTATTTAATTTTATCGTTTAAATTGTTCACTATTATGTTAAATAATTTAAATAACAAAATATATAGTTTATTTTTAAGCGTCCATTCGCTGCGTATATTACAAAATCAAATATGATTAATTAATAGTTCAAAACGTATGCGGGGTTAAAAATACACGTCTGTATCACAACAAAGCACAAACCGAAAAAAAAAAATTATGTGTTTGTGCACAATTATGTATGTGCCACCACAAGCCCGTCCGCTGGGATGTTTTGTGTCATACGTAAGGTATCCATTTACCCTAAAGCAGTTTTTTATGAGTAAAGTGTGTTTCAGAGACAAGAAGTACGTCGATTTCTTGCCTATGCATAAAGTTTGCAACTTGGTGTTTATGTTAAATATACTCACTTAACTTTCACGCTCAGAAGACAAACGTGCCCAGCTGTAAAAATAGATAACATAACTGTTCCGATAGAAAACCATGTTAAGTACTTGGGAATTCATATAGATAGACGCTTGACCTGGTCTCGTCATATTAAAGCGAAAATAACGGCTATGAAACTTAAAGCAGCTCAACTACATTGGCTAATCGTTCGAAACTCAAACTTATCCTTAGACAACAAATTCTATCATAAAACCAATATGGACATATGGCATCCAACATCAAGAAGCTACAAAGAAGACAATCTTGGATATTACGGCAAATTGTCTGCGTATACATATGACATTATCCACAGTGATCTTAACATCGCTACCATCCAGGAAGAATTTAAAAAGAATTCAATCAAATACATAAATAAACTAATGGTCCATCCCAACTACCTCGCTCGGGATCTAATAAAGTTCGAAGGTCACTGGAGGCTGAAGTTCCCTAGCAGGCTTTTTTGATTAATTAGCGGTTACATTGGTAATGGCTAACAAATACAAATAAGAATTAGGATTAGGATTAAGTTTTGATTACATATTGTAATTTCCGACAAGAAAGATTCAATAAAAAAAATATCGCAAAGAACTGTACCATGTAATTCATCACATACTACGCAAACAGGGGGTAAGTAGCAGTATGCCTTAGTATGACCAAATTCTTGGCAGTTTAGACATTGAACGGGACCATTTCTTTTGTGCGGCTCCTCTATAGTTATTCTTCTGTAGAGAATATATTTTAAATTGTAAATAGGATGTGTTTCGTTTTTTTTAAGTTTTACGTCGCCGGGTTCAAACTCCACTCGAAAAAGTGGTTGGGGAATTTTTTCTCTATTTTTAATATTTACTACATGATTTACCTTGAAGCCTTTTTCTTCTAGGAATGTTTTAGCCTCTTTTGGGTCCACACATGAGTCAATACCCTTAATCACTACCTGTAGACCTTTACTGCTTTTCAGTTGGTAGGTATAAAAGTTTTTTTTAAGTGTTTCAAAGTTGTTTACTAATTTGCGAAAATCATTCTCATGATTGACTTGTATTTTTGTCTCGTTTATACTTCCACGCTTTATAGGCGCTACGTAAAACGAATTTTCACCTATCACCGATATCAAACTCTTTATGAGCTCATTTGAATTTTGCTCCCTTAGATATATCGGGGGAGGCTTGGATGGTTTAATGACGTTTGGTGCTTCAGAGGATTCATCCTCCAGAATTGCAAAACGATTTTGAGTATTTATTTTATCAAAAGATGGTACTTTTGAGGCCGAAGCAACTGCTGCAGAGGTAGGGCTGCGTCCCCGTTTAAGCACTGTTATGTACCTGTCCATACCAACTTGTACTGTAGGCTTTTGACAACTTTTTACAGGGGGGTTTTCCATTGCATTTGTGTTTGAGTTCATGGTATCATTTCCCACTAAATTTGTTTTTGACGTCACGGCAATACTTGCTGGCCTGGCAACACTTGTCACCAAATCTTGTTGTAGTTTTTTTAATGAGTCACTATCCACCGTTTGTGTAAATACCGAGGGTGAGAGGGAACGTGTTCGAGTAATTGGCTTAACCGTTAGGTAGTTTATATTGTTTTGTTTTGTTTTATTTATTTCTGCATTATTTTCATTTGCATTAACTAAAACGTAAACGTTTCTTTCATTTTGTCTTAGTGTTGTTTCACTGTTTGTACTCATGCAAAGAGTTGTTTTTGTTTTTCACCGTTTTGCTTTGCTTTAATATTTTTATTATTTATTGTATTTTACAACAACAAAAGAAAAAACCAGAATTTAAATGTTTTGTTCAGAATATGTTTACACATGTATGAACATTCATACGTACATACATATACATATATTTTTACTGTTTTATTTAATTTAATTTTATCGTTTTAAATTGTTCACTATTATGTTAAGTAATTTAAATAACAAAATATATTATTTTTTTTTTTTAAGCGTCCATTCGCTGCTTATATTTATGTATGTATTACAAAATCAAATGTGATTAATTAATAGTTTAAATCGTATGCGGGGCTAAAAATACACGTCTGTATCACAACAAAGCACAAACCGAACAGATGAGATAAACCCACTTTTTTATTGTTGATGTGTTTTGTTAAAGCTTTGATATTGTTACAAGTAAAACTGTTGCTATAAGTCTTATACGTTTAACAGTTTTATTTGGTTTAATATCTTTAGTTTTTCTAAAATCTTTATGGATGAAGTTTCCTGATGATCTGGCCTAAGCAACCAGTGAAATGCATAGGAATAGCTTATCCCATCAACAATAAATTTCAAGTGTTTTTATCAATAATAAAAACTGGGAATTAAGCACGAATAACAAAATCTTTTGAAATTAAAATTTTGTATTCCCAAAAATTGAAATTACTTTTTGATAATAAACAGGCAGTGCACGGCCTAAAAAACACTTAATTGACAACATCTTTTGTAAGTTGTTGTTTGTTTTTTATTTTGTTTTTCTTAACCTACTTACAACTACAATTAATGATGAGAGAATTTCAACTGATTGTAGGGGGGAATGTAAGATGAGATAAACCCACTTTTTTATTGTTGATGTGTTTTGTTAAAGCTTTGATATTGTTACAAGTAAAACTGTTGCTATAAGTCTTATACGTTTAACAGTTTTATTTGGTTTAATATCTTTAGTTTTTCTAAAATCTTTATGGATGAAGTTTCCTGATGATCTGGCCTAAGCAACCAGTGAAATGCATAGGAATAGCTTATCCCATCAACAATAAATTTCAAGTGTTTTTATCAAGAATAAAAACTGGGAATTAAGCACGAATAACAAAATCTTTTGAAATTAAAATTTTGTATTCCCAAAAATTGAAATTACTTTTTGATAAAAAATAAATAACATATTTTTCATGTTTTTTTTACGAAATTTTTTTATTTTTTATTGTAAGAATCGTAGTACATAACGAATTATTTTTGTTGCTCATAATAATTTTGTATAAATGTTATACACAGTAGATTTGCTGAAAGTGGTATAGGCTGCGGAGTATATATAAGTTAAAACAAAAAACACTCAAACGTATACATATGTACTTACCTTATTTTTGTTGAAGATCAAGCAAGCAATGTAAAACTGACCATGAGAAAAGCATTCCTCACTCAAGTCATATGGGCATTGCAAATCGTCGATGGTTAACCATTCAATTTCCATTGTCTGAAGAAATGTATCATTAAGTAAGGGAGAGACGGGTTTTCCAATACGATACTTCATTAAAAAATTGTATTTAGATTAAAATGGATGCCTTTGATGATATTTAAAAATGCCTAATTTAATTGAGTAAATTTTCTGGAAACCTTTGACATTTTTAATAGTTAATGATTTTTTGTTAAATTTAGCTTAAAGCTAGTGTTAATTTGAATTTGTTTAATTGATATGGTGTAGTCGTAAAACCAAACGTTTTATTGCCCAAAAAAAAAGAAAAATCGGAGAAATTTCTAAACTGTAAGAGCACAAAAATGCTTTTACCTTTCTTTATTGGTTGTAACGTATTAATTAAAGTTTAAAATGTCGTTTATTTGATACATTAAAATAGTTGTGCAGTATTTTGGTTTCTGAAAAAGTGGTGTATGATCTGCATTACCTTTCAAGTGAGAAAGTACAGTCGGTCAAGCCCGACTATATGATACCCTACACCACAGTATTGAGAAAATGTAAAAAAAATTATAATAATAAAAATTAAATAAGAAAATCTTTTTATTATCACTTTGTTAGAAAAGTCAAATTCATTTTTCTTATTAGGAAATAAAAATGGGTAACTGTGAAAAAAATGTTGCATAAAAAAGTTCTTCGTATTCGATTTAATATACCCGCTACTTCGTTAGCGTCTCCATTTCTTCGTGGACATATTTTTATGCCACAGTTTATTTTTCTTGGTTTAAACTTGTTTAAATTCTAGCATTTAACCCGCCACTTTAGAAGATCCAAAAAGCTAAAGAAAAATATCAAATTTCACGTATTTCCTTTTTCGGGTACTATATTTGTCCCCCATTAAAGTATCGAAATTTTAGTTTTGTAGTGGCAGCCCATAATTTAGTACGAATATGTCAATGAATGGAGTAAATGTTTTGTAAGAAAAAGTACCAAAAATACTTACGATTTAAAGTATCGTAATTTTAGTATTGTAGTAGCAGCCCATAATTAAGTACGAATATGTCAATGAATGGCGGAAATGTTTTGTAAAAAAAATACCAAAAATACTTACGATTTTCACCCCTTTAATGTTCGAATTTCGAAAAAGTACCATATTCGTTTCGAATGTGGTATTAACTTTGTTTTAATTTTTTATAATTAATGGACCGGTTGGGTCATGATATTTTTTATAGAAATTACGATTCAATTGTAATAACCATAAAAGTATCGAAATTTTAGTTTCGTAGTGGCAGCCCATAATTTAGTACGAATATGTCAATGAATGGAGTAAATGTTTTGTAAGAAAAAGTACCAAAAATACTTACGATTTAAAGTATCGTAATTTTAGTATTGTAGTGGCAGCCCATAATTTAGTACGAATATGTCAATGAATGTCGGAAATGTTTTGTAAAAAAAAGTACCAAAAATACTTACGATTTTCACCCCTTTAATGTTCGAATTTCGAAAAAGTACCATATTCGTTTCGAATGTGGTCTTTTCTGAAAAATTGTAGGAATAGAACTATTACAAAAAAGCTTTATAAAATACATAACTGAAATTTAGCTCATAGAATAAATTCGAAAAATTCAAAATGGTGAATATATTTCCCAACTTTGCTATTGCGGTGAACAATAACAACAAAAGTAATTTCAACTCAACGGTGTTGAATTTTGTGAACAGTAAACGTGCCATATTTCATTTTAATGATATTCGATTAACGTTCCTTCATGGTTCAGTTGTCTAAGGGGTGGGTTAAGTTAGAAACTGAGAGTTCCCTGTTTCGAATCTTGGTTTTCTCAAAAGAAAATTTTTTTTTTTAAATATTTTTATTTTTTTTATGTTCTAAAAACGATTTAAAAAAAATATTTACCAGTTTTCGCTTTTTAAATTTTATTTATAATGAAGTTTTAAGTATTGTATATATGTATGTATATGTAACAACTATTTAGTTTTTGTCTAGTTGATCTGTAATCTACTCGCACAATTGTGAAGGGTATATAAGATTCGGCACAGCCGAATATAGCACTCTTACTTGTTTATTTTATTTTTATCAAATGTTTCGTTTTTGATAATTGTTCACTTTTATGTTAAAATTTATTTAAAAAAATGAGGCCATTCGCTTAATTGTTATGTTAAAAAATCAAATGTAATTAATAATTCAAATTGTAAGCGGGGTTAAGAATACGCTTCTGTATCACAACAAAGCACAAACTGAACGAATGATAAACAAAGTGTAACATTATTGTTTTTGTTTATAATAATTTAAGCTTTGAATTTAAAATTTTCGGATTTTGAAATTTGGAGAAAATTTTTCATTTTAATTTTTTGTTTGTTTGAGGGCATACGTTCTACGGAAACATAAAAATAAATTTATAAAATTGTGTGCATAAGGGATAGTACATTTTACATCATATGTAGTGGACAGCGCTAGTCTCAAACTGTCATCATAATCATAAACATTTTGGTGAGGTTAGCGTTTACTGTGTTCGATTTATAGTACATTGTGTATTTCTGAATTAAGAATTGGTCAGTGAGTATTTTTTATTTTTTTTATTTTATCACGGTCTATGAACTAAAAGCCTTAAAGACCAATAATATAATATACATTTTATAAGGATACTTAACTAATGATTTACATTCAAGAACAAAATGATGTTACGTTTTAAAATATTAACGTTAACAGGGTAATCAATAAAATTATAGAAATCATTAAAAGTTTTGCATAATCTCCTTAAAGGGTCAGCGTTTGCATAGTTAGTTTGAAAACACTGTAGATGAAGTGGTGCGTAGTTCCGAGTAGACCTAAGAGGTATATTGAAGTTTATTGTGTTCAGCAAGAACTCTGAGAAAATCGAACCATTGAATAAATTTACTAAAAAAACAACGTTAAGCATGATGCGTCTGCTTTCTAAAGTCGGCAAATTAATTATAGAAAGTCTTGCAGAATATGGAAGAAGATTCACATTTGCATTCCATGTTGTATTTCCCAGACAAAATAAGAGAAATTGTTTTTGAACAGATTCAATGCGCTTCTTGTGACAATCAGTGTAGGGATCCCAAATAATAGAACCGTATTCCAAGATAGGCCTTACTAACGATGTATACAAACGTTTGGTTATTATAGGATCAGTAAATTCTTTAGCCCATCGTTTAATAAAAGCAAGCACGTCACGAGCTTTATTCACCATCATGACAATATGTTTGCTAAAATTTAATTTACAATCAAGGAGAACTCCTAAGTCTAGAAACTCCGTAACTAATTTTGGTGCATTATACCTTAATTGCCTGTTGGAAACCATCTTCGAATGCTAATTCAAGAGCAAACATCCCTAATTCAAGAGCAAAAATCCTGGGAAATATTATTTGCAGTTAAATGTACCCATAGTGCCTGTTTTAGTCACGTAACCAGATTAGCATATTTGGTTGCTGTTGTTTAATATACGTGTGATTTGTTTTTATGTATATCTAAGTTAAGTTTGTTTGGACTTATGTGTTAGCATAAATATTTGCTATACCCACAAAAAAAGTAGCCCTGTGTGCATTGGGGTAACCAGATGTTATAAGTTTTATGCAATTACATCGTCTCCAACTACTCATTTGTGGGAGGATATTAATCTTGGCACCCTTTTTCAGCATTCAAAGTTATTATATTAAAATATTCCTTCTCATTGGGACGTTAATATTGTTTGAATCAATTACAAACAGATTTATCTAAAAAAAATACTTTACAAACAATTCAATATTGAAATTGTGGTTTTAAAGTAACCAAAAATTATAAATTAAATTACTTCACATAATTTTAAATTCTTAAATTTGTATTTGTTAATTTCATATACATATATATGTATATACAGTTTTAATTAATTTTTGCTTAATTTAATTTAAAAATTTCTTAATTTTACTTATTATTTATGAAAATCAAATTCTATTAATTGCTGTCTTTAATTATTAAATTTCACATTATCGTTTGTTAAAACACATTTAACTTCAATAATTACAGAATTTCTTATATGGTCGACATATTTACAGCCGTATTCATAACAAAAATTTAGCCACAGTTTGTACACTACGTACAACGAGAATGCCGATTAAGCTTAGCAGCTTGTTGGCACAGAGTTAATTCATAACGAACTTTTCTCCATCTGCCAACTTTTAATAAATCAACTCTGAACTTTTATGGTGCCTCATTGAATTACTCAAAAATGCAACACGTTTTGCATTAATCATCGCTGAATTTCTCATTTTTTTGTTTTTCCGTTCACATATAAAAATTTTAAAAAGTTTTTAAAATTAAATAAATTAATATTTTGAATGTTTTTAATTTTAAGCTCCAGGTCTCTTTTTATATAAAAAATATTAATTTATTTGATTATTAATTTGATATATCGCTAACCTTTGGTTAGCATCCTCAGGAAAAGAAATTAACAATATTTTTAATAACATAAACAATAATAATTATGGATGAAATTATTTCAAAAATTAAATTCAAAAACCTATTTGTCATAAAATTAATTTCAAAGACCATTTTACAAAAAATAAAAATATTATAACTAGAGTATAATATTTCATATAAACTGAAAAAAACATTTCCTATCCTTAAACCAAATTCAAAAAATCAATTCATATAATTGCTTACCAAAGGTTAGCGAAATATCGAATTAATAATCAAATAAATTAATATTTTTTATATAAAGAGAGACCTGGAGCTTAAAATTAAAAACATTCAAAATATTATTGAATAAGGTCAATTAAAACTAAATTCAAATTTACAAAAAGAGCACGAAGATATTTGGTTTTCAGAATGACATACAATAGATTTAAGAAAAACCAACAAACAAGAAGTTTAATCAATAAATATAAATCTATAAGGGAGAAAATTATAAAGACAAAATCAACTATAACATTCTTAATTAGATGCAGAAATACGGGGATAATACCAAAATTTATTTCGAATTTAACAAAGAACATTACAAATATTTTTCAGATGGAGAGGAGATTCCGGTTATTCAAAAAACTATGTATAAGTATGCACACGACTTACAAAATAAAATATTAAGATTAACACTAAAACAAAAACACGAAATACTGAATCATTTTCAAAGAGAGGTAACAATAGTGATTACAAACTTAAGAAAAAATTTAACAGATGAAGAAATTAAACAATTTATACAATATGAAGAACGGGCAGAAGCTTCATTTAATAATAAAGTAAGAAGAATTCATAAAAGGAAATATGATAATCTTAGGACTTTGAAAAATGACGAATTAGGTATTAGAATAAATGATACATTTTTTGTAAATAAGACTCGGGAAGATATTCCAACGGACGTTAAGTGGGTCCTTTCATTAGGACCAAAATATGCTTTACCGGTTAAAAGGGAAGATTTCCCTACACTTAAAATGATAACGGTGGGAGCAGATTTAGTTCAGACAATAGAGAACAAAGAGGAACAAGAGATAGCTAGAAATAAATTAACAATTATTATAGATAATCATTTGAACAAACGAAAAAGTGCTGGAAGAAGTGCTTGTTGGAAAACTGAATGGTTTCCTTACAAAATATAAAATCATTAACCCTAATCAATACGGATTTCAAAAAGGGAAAAACATTAACAAATTATTAGGAAACTTTTCAAACCACATTAATGCATGTTTAAGCAAAAAATTACACTGTCTTACACTGTTCATTGATTTTTGTAAAACTTTTGATACACTCTCACATAGTAATCTTTTAACCATGTTAGAACGAAAGGGAGTAAGAGGCAGTTGCTTAGAATGGATCAAAAACTACTTGAATCTTAGAAAATATCAAGTTAAAATATGTCAAACTCTAAGCGACGAAATCATTACGAGTAATGGTGTACCTCAAGGTTCAAAGCTTGGACCAATACTCTACCTGATATACGCAAATGATATGTTAAATATCCTCCAGAACTGTTCGACGTTTGCATATGCTGATGATATTGAAATCGCGTGTGAAACTATGCAAATTCAGCTAAACGAAATCTCAAAATGGTGGCATGATAACGGACTAGTGATTAACGCATCCAAAACCAAAAACCACCTCATCTCAATTACACAAATTATAATATAATATTTCATGACTATAAATGCTTACACGTCAATAGCCAGAGTGGTAACTTGAATACATGCAATTCTATAATAGAATATGTAAAATCTTACAAATACCTAGAAGTTTACATAGATCAAAATTTTAAATGGCTAACACATATACAGCACCATTCGAAAAAACTGCGAAAAGCAAGCATATCTTTCGCTTGTCGAATTATACATTAGGCACGGGATTATAGCATGGGGAAACTCCACATACTGCAGGTCTTTACAGCAAACCCAAAATCAGATTTTTAAGATCTTATTAAAAAACAAGCTGCATTACCAACAACAACTCAATATGACATATGTGTATGAGAATATACCCGAAGATCAAAACTCAATAGTAAACAACTCACTCGTAAACAACATTCTCGTAAATAACAACACAGACGCAAACAATACACTTGTAAGCAACATACTTGTAAACAACACGCCAGTAGAAAATAATCTTAGTAACAACGACCCACATGTTAACAGTAACACATACATTATCATCAACACAAACGTCAACAACACCCACAACACTAACAGCAACAACATACACGTGTCAATGACACTAACTTAAACAACAATCCTCGGGCTATCATAGTCGACATTGAGAACACCCCAGCGGGAAAACTCAGAAGACCTTCTTACTTCAGGCCTTTTTAAAGGCCTCTTTAAAAATTTGTTGATTTATTACTATTCGAGAAAAGAAGGAGTAACTTCTTTTGTTTTGTTTTTTTGCACAAGCAAAAGCAAAAGAATTCAGATCCCTTTACAAAAGCAAAGTAACATATGTTGTTAATCATTTTAGAGAGAAAGAGTAAAATTTTTTGTTTTGTTTTTTTCGCCAAAGGTAAAGAATTCAGATCCCGTTATAAAAACAAAGTAACAAAGTAGGTGTATATTAAAATACGAAATAAAAACAATAATGTAAATCATTTTAGTTGAGTTTTGTTCATTAAGGAAGATAGGTACTTGTGCTTAAAAGTTTGTTTTTTTGTTATATACTTTTATCTATATATATAAAATTGTAACGTTACTGACTGACTCACTGACTCACTGATTCATCATCGCACAGCCTAAACGCCTGAAGCTAGACACTTGAAATTTGGACCAGAGATTGGTCACTCCCCAAATCGATCCACTAAGACGGGATTTTTGGAAATTCGAATGTTTAGGGGGTAAAAAAGGGTAAAAACGGGAAAATTCGGTAACCTTATATCTCCAAAACTAAAAGAGATACAAAAAAAATTTAATACCTATCGTAGTTCTTTAGAAAAATCAGCGGACAGGTGTCTGGTACTTTTTTGAAATTCGGCCCTATTTGGGAGTAAACGTGTAAAATCTGAATTTTAGTACTTTTTTGACACCCCATCTATCTTTTGAACCAATAAACATAGAAACAAAGTTAATACCGCATTCGAAACTTATCAAAAAAGTACGAATATAAATTTGGTACTTTTTCGAAATTCGAACATTTAAGTGGTTAAAATCGTAATTATTTTTGGTACTTTTTTTAAAAAACATTTTTCTCCATTTTTTGAAATATTCGTACTAAATTATGGGCTGCCACTATAATACTGAAATTTTTTTTATACTTTAATGGGGTGCAAAATAGTACCAAAAAGGGGGAATACAGGAAATTTGATATTTTACTTAACTTTTTGGTATTTTTTAAATTATCGTTATGTTGGACTTAAAAACATAAGATTCAACATGCAATGTCGTGAGTGGATAAGAATCTATGACGGAACTTTTTGGTACTTTTTTATTCTTTGATTGGTACTTTTTGAATTTCAGTTGGTATTGGACCTAAATAGAAAGACCTAGAAAGATAAACATGCAAGGCCCTGAGTGAATGAGAAAATAAGTTTTGGCATGCAGATATGTCCACGAAGAAAAAGGAGACGCCAACGAAGTAGCGGGTTAAATGCTAGTTTACAATATTTAGCAAATTTGATTATTTCAATAAAAAAAAGTAGGTACCTCAATAAATAACATTAATTTCGTTTGACAAAGTGTTATTCTATCCGGACTATAGAGTTGCAACCAATCCGGATTATAGAAGACGCAATGACTGTATTTACAAAGCATGCTGGGATTTGAATAAAAATAAATAAATAAAAACGGGTGTTATTCAATCCGGATTATAGTGTTGCAATCAATCCGGATTATAGAATACGCAATGAGCTGCAAAATTCCGTCTGGATTATATAAAAAGTTAAGTGTTGTTTAATTTTCTATATTGGAGATCTAATATGTACATGCAACCTATTCAGTCTTCTAATTTCATTTGTAAGGATATATTCCTTAATGTTTTAGACTGATAGCCCTTCAATATAACCTTTAATCAAAGGCATTTGTAGAAGGATGTTCTGAAAGGCATTTTAAGAGCCATCAATTGAAAGGCCTTTTAACATACCTTTCTTAAAAACCCTTCAAGATAAACTTTTCTAAGGCATTTTGACAGTCATTCTCTGAAAAGCCTTCTAAGAGCCATTTATTTCAATGCCTTTAAGAAGCTCTGGCGAAAGAAAGGAAAGCGGAAGGCCTTCACCGCAATGACAACGCGTGTAAAAAAGATATGAGTATGGAATGGAGCGAAAAGGCCTTGTTTATCCAAAAGAAAGTCCCCGCTGGGACAATCCCAAACGGCCACGTTTATGACCTACATGTTAACAACAACATACATGATAACATCCCACCTGATAACAACAGCACACACGTTGACAACAATATTCATGCTGTTAACAACATACACGTTAACATCAACACATACGTGTACAACACACATATTAACAATAAGGCCGAGGCCACGCAATGAGCGGCTAAGCGTCAAGCGGCTGAGCGATGAGCGTCAAAGCGTCAAGTTTGAGCGGCAAGTGGCTTATTACTGAGCGTCACTTCTGAGTGGTTAGTTGTTAAAATGCAATTGTAAAGAGTGGCTTGTTCAATGTTATTACGCGAAAATCGTATTCATAAAAATGTAATGCGTTTTTTAAGAAAAAAAAGTTGCAGACTGTTCGTCGATTTCGATCGAAGACTTCGTTCGCTTAACTTACATTTAAAACAAATTATGAACAAGTAAGAAAGTATAGTCGGTCAAGCCCGACCATATGCACCCTACAACGCAGTATTAATATACACATCATGCTTATGTGTCCATATTTATCAAGCAAGGGGAATTAAGCCATTTATATATAAATCTACCCAATACAATACTGCCGTATGTCTGTGAAATTGACCAAATTGACAAAACAAAAAAATAATTTCTCGGTTATCTTTTTATTTTTAAAATTTGATAATCTGTCTTGCAGGCGCGGATCCAGCTTGAGCCTTAAAGGGGGAAAATTTTTTATGATACAAAAAAGTAAAAAATTTGTTTTTGAAAGTTAATTAAAAACAATATGTGTGTTAGGGTTAGTACTTTTTGCAATTTTTACGAATATCAAATTCTTCATCGCATAGCCGTATAGACCGTGAAAAAATATTAAGAAATGAAGTATTAATTTTTCGCGATCGTGAAGAAAGTTTCCGCACCAAACTCGATAAAATGTTGAATTTCAATTTTTCTCCTTACTATACAAAATTAACATTTAATTACAAAAAAATAAATAATATTCAAGCTCGAGGTCAGTTTTTTTTCTCCTTTTTAATTCTTTATTTTTCAATATTTCGTCATCCTTTGGATGTCATCTTCAGGAATCTTAAAATAAATACAATCAAACACAAATCATATTTCAATATCACTATAATATTAGACAACATATGTAAACAATAAAAAATTAACACTTACATATATATATAATATATGCGCGGAACGAGGTATTAAAGTTGCACAAGATATTTTTCCATTATGTAAATCAACTCGCACTTTAAACTTAAAATTTATTTCATTACACCCAAAAAAATAGCTTTTCATTTTTGTTATACAGTTGCTTATTTTATGTATTTATGCCTGTATTCATAAAAATATTTTAAATTTAATAAAGGCTTGTTAACCAAATTTTCTATGAAAATTTTCCTTAATAAACGTTTATTAAATTTTATAATCATTTATGAATATGGGGGCTAAAATATATAGCATATATAAACAATAAATGTACCATATATAATGTGTTTAGAAATTAAGCTCCTCAAAAAATTTTTTTGCATTTGGTGGGGAAACTTTTTTGACCAAATGGCCAAAAAAATTATTTTCATTATCAATACTAAATTGCCCATCGCGTTTTGGGATGAAGAAATTTTGTCCAAAAAAAGTCATTGCCCTAATTAAAAAAACTCAACAAAAAGGTTAAATAAAATATAAGATCAGTTTAATATACATTAATCTTTTTAAATAAGCAATTTATGATTTCCTTGCGAGGTAAATTTAGACAGTACAGTCTATCTTCTGTCATTGTTGACCCGAGCCATGTTTTTATTCGACAAAGGGTAGGAAATGACCTCCCACACGTAGCTTTACTGACGAGCATTGAAACGAAAATTTGAAATATTTTTTCTTAGATTTGGGTAGATATCTTCATCACAGTTTATTAAAACATCTAGAATGTTATCTGATACATCAGGCTCAAGTTTAGATCTTAGTAGGTGTTTATATCTTTTATCAAATATATAATCAGCTCATTAGCTAGTTGTGGTTTTAACAGTTTTGTATCTGTATATCACTTGATTACACTTTGAGGTTGAAGTTTAGGTATGTTCAATACATTTGGGATATGTATTGGGACAGTTGTTATGAGATCTTCTAGAATAAATTCAATAAGAGGAATGTAACCTACAACTCGGTAGTAATATTCAACAGGAACCATAGGAACCATGATTTGAACGCAAAGAACTTTAACTTTTTCAAAAATCGCTTTAAATTGTTCTTCGGCTTTATTTCTTTTTTCTTCAAGGCACATGATTAAAATTTTGATAAGGCCTTTTTGAAGATCTTTATCTTGCTTTTGTAAAATGATACTAAGTGGCTTTGTTACAATAAGTATCATGTATATTCCGCAAATAAATTTAAAAGTAGTAAGTGAGTTCCTTAATATAAAGGAAGAGATACTACCTTTTCACTCAGATATTTTTTCCAAAGCTTCTACTATATGATGTACACTTGTTGCAAAGACGCATAATGAAGAGAGTTTGGCTCCCAAATACTTCGCTAAAACTGTCTTTCGCATGGGATTTTGTCATTTCTTTAACAAATGATACAACTTTTTGTATTAATGGTACTTTATTGCTTTTAGAAATTGAGTTGTTCGATTAATTGGAATAGCAAGGCGTTTGTTTCGCATTTGTCGCTTTTCCAGAAATTTTGAACAGCTCCATTTTCTGCTGACATCAGAGGACACCCACCTGTTCCATCTCCTACACAATTTTTTAGGTCAAGACCAAAATTTGTCAAAACTGTAAGAACTATTGCTGATAGTGCCTTCGCATCAATTCACACATCAATGTCATCAATATCCTTTGAAGCCGCCTCAAATGCGTTTACAATAAAGCCAATAAACTCTTCCCTAAAAACTTTTTGTTGTTTGTTGAAATATCTTAAAGATAAGGAAATCTGGCTTTGCCCCGACAAATCCGTGCTTTCGTCAAAAATTATCGAATAGAATTTTGATTCATATAACACATAAATATATACATAAATATTGCAAATACTAAGGCTTTTTAATAATTCAACCGCACGCATTATCAAGTCAAACGTTTACTCTTTGGATATAGGTGGCACCTGCTGGGATTGAATGTAGACTAATAAGTATTTGAAGACAGTAAACTAGATGTTTCTTTGGATATATCTAATAAATAACTATTAGGATTTAGGTATGGATACTTATTGAAAATAATAAAAAAATACTTATTGAAAATTTCGTTAGAGATTCCATAAAAAAAAACAAAAAAACCTTGCTGGGATTTCCAAAAATTTTTTACATTAAAAAAAATATTATTATTGGGAATTCTTGGATTATCGAAATTAACAAAACATATTTTTATAATTTACGGGGGGTAAATTTCCTTATTCCCCCCCCCCCCCTGAATCCGCGCCTGCTGTTTTGCCATAATTCGGTCGGCTTTGTACGGATGAAATCATAAGCTCCAAATTTACTTTTGCCATGTTTATTTTTTGACGCTCAGAAAACGACTAAAAATTAGAACAAGTTTTATTCCTGAGCGACGCCGCTTAGCCGCTCAAAAATTTCGCTCGCATGCCGCTCATTTCGTGGCCATGAGATTTAAAGGTAAGTAATTTACATTTGGGATAATTATATTGAAACGGCTCTCAAATCTTTTAATTTTAAATTCGTCGATTGCTATTTCACAATTTTCAAATTTTATTATATAATTTCCATGGAGTGGATGGGAGTAATTTGTACATGAGTCTATCAATGTACTATTTACGTTTGTTAGCAACAAGTTGCCTACATCGAATTCTAATATGAAAAATTATAATTATTATTTAGAATGTTTGTTAAGCAGGGTTTTACGGATTTTAATTTATACAATATATTTTCTTCTTCTACGACATATGTCTTATTTTCGATTGTGACTGTTTTTGTAATTTTGGTTTTAATTTCCATACCATTAGAATTTGGGATTGGAATTACCATTTCAGATTTATATTCCTTTTCCATAAAATTTGGGATTAAGAGAACGAATATTATAAACTCATTATTTATTGATCCCATACTGTTTTTTATGTGTCTTACAGCGTTACCATATATTATTGAAAAAAATCTTGTTATCTCAGAAAAAAAAACTTGTTTTCGCAAGAAAAAACTTTCTTTTTCAAAAGTGGCAAATTTTTAAAACAAAATACCAATATGTTTTAGGAATTCATTTTATTTAAAGATATAAAAAAAATTAAATATACATTAGACATTTCTTTTGATTGCTTAAAGTTCCTACAATCACTGTTATTTGTTTCAAAAATGTTTTCTTCGTAAAATACCACATAAAGTTGGTATTACTAATTTGTTTCAAACACTATTTTTGTTTAAATAAATTTTTGAGGAAATACGCTTTACATTTCGTCGGTTGATTATTTAATTGTCGTATGTAATTTGTATCCACATACGACAATTAAATAATCAACCGACGATTTGCTGTAGATATTGGTAACGACAACAATGCATAAACTATTTTTTTTAAATATGGAAAAACTTCGGACTTATCACAAATTCTTACTTTAATTACATCCTCCCAAAAACTCTCAATATTTTGCTCTTTTTGTAAATTATGTTCTGAAAAATCAGAGTGAATATCATTTACATATACAACAATTGGGAAAATAGCACATAATAGAGCAATACTTTTTTGGTAACATTTTATTACATTAAAAGGTTCTAACCTCAACTTGTTTTAGGAAGTCGATATCAAAATCGAACCTTTTTAACAATCCATTGCAAAGTTCAACATTAAACTTTAAACAATAAACTCTTTAGTCTGTTTCACCATCTTCGAATAATTTATATGAAGCTAGTGCTAAAATAACTTCAGAACCTAAATAAATATCTTTGGGATTTTTAAGGTAAGTAAGTATTATTGTTTACATCAATTTTTTTAAAACTTCCTAAACTTATACTAAAAACTTGAAAAACTTTATATATTTATAAAAAACTTGAAAAAACTTTAAAAAAATTAAAAACTTTTTGGTATCTCAAAAAACTTGAAAAAAAATGAAATCTTGACAAATGGCAACGCTGGTGTCTTAGTTTAAGACTGTCAATTTCAAATTGATCAATTTCTTCATTTGTTAAGAAGATTCCATATTTAGACATTGCCATGTTTTCTTGGACTTGACTAATTTTATTTTTTACTTCATTTATTAACAAAATGAAGTTATTATACTTTGTGATTTTTAAGCTTTCGCTTACTAGGCCAGAATATGTTTTGTTAAACCAACCTTTATTCTGTTCGACAACTAGCCTGATGTTTTCTAAATATTTTTGCATTTCGCTATTGATTTTTACTTGTTTGTTTATATTATTTATAAAACTTCTATGATTTAAGTCTGTGTTTTTAAAGTGTTTTTCAATTCTATCTCTATCTTCATCGTCCATATTTCCAAAAAGCCAATTTACTACTCGTCCTTCTAGCACGTTTATTTCTAATTTTAGTATGAATACTTAGGGTTTTCAATGAGTGTTCTAGCTCATTTAATTTTCTATCTAGGTTTATAACCAACCATTCGTCATTTACGTTAAAATTTTTTGAAATTCCTATTCTTAGTTTTTCTATCGTTGATCTAAAATCGTTTATATTTACGACATGTATTAGTTCCGAATAATTTTTTATTATATTTACGGGTTCTCCTTGTAAGACCACATATCCGGCTTGGCTTTCGATTTTCCTAATATCTACTGCTATGTGTATGTAGCACGTTCGCCATAGTACCAGGAATATGATGACAAATTTCATGGTTTCCTGAAAGGGTTTTTAGAGGTCTTTTAATGTTTGCTAAATCTATTTTGTTAGGATTATTTATGTTATATTTCAAAAATCTTTTTGCTGTTTTTTGTCTTGCTGCCCCGGGATTTTTAACATAAAGAACTTTATGGCTATACTGAGGTACTTTTTCTCTTTTTGAATTTATTCTGTTAATTGCCTTTTCTTTTTTCTTTCTGTAAGATAAAATGCAACCTTTACTCTACAACCCAAATGTATACAACTATGAAGAGTTTTGTAACTGTCAAAAATATAACTTTATGTTAAGTCATTCCTTTTATTATAATCGTTTTGTTA
Organism: Pollenia angustigena; assembly: GCA_930367215.1. Lineage (NCBI taxonomy): Eukaryota > Metazoa > Arthropoda > Insecta > Diptera > Polleniidae > Pollenia > Pollenia angustigena. The sequence goes on from OV884056.1 coordinate 125,983,519, forward strand.
ACATGAATAAAATCTTGAATTGAACTAAACTTGAATTAAACAAATTAATCCGTATTTTACTTTGGTTCTGAGGAGTCACGTTTAAATTTCCCTGTTAGGATCTGTTGTGGAACACAAGAATATTCCAACAAAGGTTATGGGCCCAGATCCCTATAAATCAAAGTAATAAAAAGTTTTGAGGTTAAGTACGACACTCCTACAACGTATTAAAGGTTTTAAATTGTTTTTTTCCAACATAAAAAAAACAAGGCTCAATAATGGCAACTGGTGTAGCTTGCATTGAAAAATAGAGTGGAGACAATTACGCTACGTGGTGTATTCAAATAAAGAGTTTGCTGATTACTTTGGATCTGTGGAATATGATCGTTCGAGATGTGCCACAAGATGCAGGTGAAGCACGTAAATGGGTTATAAATGATTCCAAAGAACTCGCAACCATAACGTTAAGCGTAAAGCCAAGTGAGTTAATTCACATAAAAAATTGTAGCACAAGCAAAAGTGCCTGGAGTGTTTTAAGTTCTCTCTATAAAGCAGATACGGCATCAAGAAAAGTTAATTTGTTTAAAAAACTTGTCAAGTTTAAGTTTGATATTAATCAAAAATTTGCCCCACAAATAAACGAATTTAGTTCAGTTGTTGATGAACTAAAATAAATTGGCATTATGTTGAATGATGATTTGCTATCCATTCTACTCTTGTGCAGTCTTCCAGATGAGATGGAAAACTTTGTAATTGCCATTGAAAGTAGAGACATTTTCCCAAGGTATGACAAATTAATATCAAAAATTTATGAAGAAGAACTGCGGCAAACGAATAAAAGTAATTAACATAATGAAACAGTCTTTGCAGCGAATTCTAAAAATGTTTATAAAAGAAATAAGAATATAACAGCAATCACAAACAACGTACAAAAAGCGACCAAGATAAAAAGCCCAATGATTTTAATGTTAATAACATAAAATGTTTTCGCTGCGGAAAAAAGGCCATTATCGCGCTCAATGCAAAGACAGTGAGAAAACAGATTTTGCATGTTCACTTCTTGAAAACTGCAAGAGCTTAACAGAAATGTTTATTCTAGACAGCGGAGCAACATCCCATATGTGCAGAACAAAAGAATATTTCTGTAATATAACAGATACAAAACAAAAAATCGTGTTAGCAACGGGTGAGAGCAGTGATGTTAACTTTTATTTTTTCATTACCTTGCGGACCTCTTAAAATTACCTTTTTTAAGAAGAAATTACATTACGCAAAGATTTTTTTATCATAACATTAATATGCTGTTTCCAAATGACAGGCGATTGATTGTGTAGTAAAATTTATATTAAAAGCAGCTACTCCTTGGCCCAGTGGAACGGTGCTGAAAAAGTGCGAAAGCAAATGTGAAGAATTAGATACAACATCCTATCAAAGTTTAATTGGAGCCTTGATGTATTTAGCCGTTATATCGAGACCTGACATAATGCACATGTCCTCAGATATCTTAAGAAAAATCCAATAGGTAAAATAACTTTTTCTAATAATTTAAACAATTTTTAATGTTTCACAGATTCTGATTGGGCAAGCGATTCTAGTGATCGAAAATCGTACTCAGGCTTTGTTATGTTTATGGCAGGAGGTCCCATTGCGTGGGAATCGCGAAAACAATCTGTAGTGGCATTAAGCACTATGGAAGGCTTTGTGCCAGGGCACAAAAGAAACAGTTTTAATCGATGTCTTCTTCATGAGATTGGTTTTAAAGATTATATTGTATCTCCCACTCCTATTTTTTGTGATAACCAGAGCGCTTCTTTTATGGTTAAAAATCATACAGTACAAAAGAAAAGCAAACACATTGATATTCGTTATCACTATATCAGAGAAAAGTACGAAGATAAAGAGATCGATATAAAATATATAACAACAAATGAAAACGTGGCAGATATTTTAACTAAAATGTTATCCAAGCAAAAACATTTGTATTGTTGTAATTTATTAAAACTAAATTTGTAATTTTTTGATTTATATTTTATTTTGAATTCGCATTTGGTTTGAGCGGGAGATTGTAAGATAAAATGCAACCTTTACTCTACAACCCAAATGTATACAACTATGAAGAGTTTTGTAACTGTCAAAAATATAACTTTATGTTAAGTCATTCCTTTTATTATAATCGTTTTGTTAACATCAATAAAATCTTGAATTGAACTAAACTTGAATTAAACAAATTAATCCGTATTTTACTTTGGTTCTGAGGAGACACGTTTAAATTTCCCTGTTAGGATCTGTTGTGGAACACAAGAATATTCCAACACTTTCGCATATTTTGCGATATTTTAGAAAAATCTAGATCTGAACGATTTATGAATTCTATGGGTTTTAATCCAGTTGTGGAGTGAATAGTTTCATTATAAAAGCCTATTGCTCTTATTACTAATTCTTCTGTATCCATGTTTTCTCTATTTCTTTTAAGTATACGAATGTGTTCTAATAATGAAAGGTGCATCCTTTCGATATCAGAATTTCCAGTATGTGAGTAGGGCGTTGTAAAGTGCGTTGAGATGTTTTTCTCTGCGCAAAATAATTTGATCAATGCGTTATTAAATTCATTGTCCATAACGAGCAACTCGGGTTTTCCCAGGAATGCAATTCGTTCTTCTATTTTAATTTTAATTAAGCACATATTTTTATTGGACATTTTATGTACTGAGCCTAATTTAGTAAATTTATCTATGGTAGTTAAAAAACAGGTTTTATGTATTTGGAATATGTCCATATGAACTATCATGTTCGGTCTATCGGGGGTTACGGTATGATTACAAAATTTACGGTAAGGGTGACGATCGTATTTGTTTTCATTACAAATTTGACACGAGTTAATGAATCTGTTAATATGCTTTATTAAGTTTGGATAGAAATATGAGTTTTTGACTTCCTCGAAATTTTCCAAAAATCCTCTGTGGTTAGAGGCGTAATGCATATGGCCTATAAGCCTATATATTTCTTCCTCATTTGGTAAATCAAATGACAATTTTATGCATTTTGTAAAGTATACATTTTTATCATTTCCAAACAGGGATCTCAACTTTTCTTGTACAACGTAATACAAGTTATCTGCAAGTTCAGAGTATACGCCGACTTTTCCTTTACGGAGTTTTCGCCTAAACAGATCATTTAAATAATGATCGTTTTGTAGGTCATTCTCGCTAACGTAAATTATTTTATATTTTCCATAAAGGGTTTCTTGTTCTACTGTTTTTCTTTTAAGAATCCTAATTTGCGTTCAATATTTGTTGACAATAGAGTCACTGATATGGAAATTAGTTGTTGCATCGTCTTCTTGCTGACTATGAACGGTTTCCATTTCCTCCGAGATTTCGAATAATGATTTAATATCAATATCGATGTTTTCTTTTGTTTCTAACCCTATACGGCTCAGAAAATCTGGGACATTGTTCTCTTTTCCTTTGATGTACTCAATATCAAATTCGTATTCGGTAAGTGAAGTTTTCCATCTACTTAATCTCGAATTTGGCTCTTTGAGGGAGGCTAGCCATTTTAGAGGTTGGTGGTCGGTATGGACCGAAGATTTTATCCCGTATAGGTAAGGGCGAAAGTATTTCGCTGCCCATACTATAGCAAGGAGTTCCCTTTCAATGGTACTATAGTTTTTTCGTGATTATTTAAGGTTCTGCTAGCATAACAAATTGGTTTGTTATCCTGGCTAAGGACCGCACCTAAAGCTGTGTTGCTAGCATCTGTGGTGAGCACGAATTTTTTATTGAAATCGGGGTATGTTAGAAGAGGTGGGTTAGTAATAATTCTTTTTAACTTCTCAAAGGATTCTTTGTACAGTGGGTCCTTAACGTTAATTCTGACTCCTTTTTTTCAAATATTTTATTATTGGCCCAGCAACGGAGGAATAGTTTTTTATAAATTTCCTATAATACCCGGTTAATCCGAGGAATGATTTTATTTGTTTTACAGTACGTGGGATAGGGACGTTAATAATAGCTTCAATTTTAGATCTGTTGGGCTTAAGGCCATTTTGAGTGTCTATATGTCCTAGAAACTGTGTTTCTTTGGCCAATAATTTGCATTTACTCATCTGAACCTTTAAGTTCTGTTCATTTAAAGCAGATAATATTTTATTTAGACTGATTAAGTGTTCATCTTAAGATGATGAAAAGAATAAAATGTCGTCCATATATATAACGCAAATTTGATTGATGTAATCACGTTAGATTTGATTCATCATGCGCTGAAATGTTGCTGGCGCATTTTTGGCATTCTGACAAATTCAAAGTGTCCTAGTGGAGAAGAAAATGCTGTTTTTGCAATATCTCTTTCTTCCATTTTTATTTGTTAGAACCCTTTTGCAAGGTCGATTGTAGAGAAATATTGTGCCCTGCCTAGTTTGTCAAAAAGGGAATCAATATTTGGCATCGGAAATTTGTCGTCCACTGTTGTGTTATTAAGTGCTCTGTAATCAATGACTATACGCCATTTTGCTTTTCCCTGACTGTCAGATTTTTTGGGCACAATCCAAAGAGGTGAATTGTAAAGTGATTTACTTGGCCTAATCGTTCCGTGGGCCATCATTTCGCTAATTTGGTTTTCGATTTCTTTTTCAAGCACTTTGGGATATCTGCAAATTTTTGAATAGACAGGCTTTTCTGACGTGGTTATTATATTATGTTTAATGGCGTTAGTAGCCGTTAATGGCTGACCTTCTTGATAAAATGTTATCTTATTGCTTTGAATAAATTTATTTAGCTTATATGCTTCCTCTTTATTTAAGTCTGGTGGCATTTCTATATTTTTAAAGTCTATGTTCTGTGCTTCGAAATTTATAATAGTTTCTGAATTTATTTCTGTTGCTCTCGGATTGAAGTAAATTTTGTTATTATTTACAATTAGTTTCATATTTAAATAGTCAATAATAGCGCCTATAGGCATCAAAACGTTGTTTCCTATTATACAACTAAAAGGTTTATTTTTGAGATCTATTAGTTTGACAGACATTGTTTCGTCCTTTGCGTTGAATTCTTGAGGTATATTTATTATTACCTCTTCTGTAACTAGTTTCGCTCCAGTTATTGTATTTAATTTTATAGCATTTTTAATTTTTCTTTTTGGGAATAATTTTTTAAATGTATCATAATCGCCTAATGTAGTTGCAGCGCCACTGTCTATTAGGCATCTTAACTTATTTTTGTTAATTGTTAAGAAGACTATTGGTAGGTGGGATCTTGAGGCGGTGCATGAAAATTTTCTTGAGCGCTTATGTTGGATATATCCATTGGTTAATGAAAATTATTGTTCTAGTTTGATTTGAGTTGTTTGAATTTGGATTATATCGGTTTTGATTAGTATTGTGCCGAATTTGATTTGATCGATTTTGGTTAAAGTTGAATCTTTGTTGATTCAATCCACTCTGATTATTAAATTGGTTTCGGGGAGAATTTCTCCAAAATTCGTTTTGATTATTAGGTGTGTTTTAGGTAAACTGATTTTTCAAATTAAGATTCTGAGGTCTTTGTGAATAATTTTGATAGTTTTTGTTTGGGTACGTCTTATTCCTATTCTTCAAATAGATATCTTTTATAAAATTATTTTCGATATAAAACGAATAAGCTTTACTTATCGTAGTTATTTCATTTTGAATTAAAAGGGTTCTTATATTATGCTTTGCATGTGATACAGACGTGTATTTTTAACCCCGCATACGTTTTGAACTATTAATTAATCATATTTGATTTTGTAATATACGCAGCGAATGGACGCTTAAAAATAAATTATATATTTTGTTATTTAAATTATTTAACATAATAGTGAACAATCCAAACGATAAAATTAAATAAAGAAAAATAGTAAAAATATATACATTCGTATGAATGTTCATACATGTGTATGCATACATACTCTCAACAAAAACATTTTTTTTTGGTGTTGTTGTAAAAACAATAAATAATACAAATATTTAAAGCACAGCAAACGGTCTTCTAAGCCACCCCCAATATATCTTAGGGAGCAAAACTCAAGTGAGTTAATAAAGAGCGTGATCTCGGTAATAGGTGAAAATTCTTTTTACGTAGCGGCAATCAAGCGTGATAATATAAACGAGACAAAAATACAGGTTAATCATGAGAATGATTTTCGCAAACTAACAAACCAATTTGAATCCCTTAAAAAAAGCTTTTATACATATCTGCTGAAGAGCAGCAAAGGCCTTCCGGTAGTGATCAAGGGCATAGACTCGAGCGTGGACCCTGAAGAAATTAAAACCTTTTTAAAAGAGAAAGGCTTTAAAATAAAAAACGTTACAAATATCAAAAATAGGGAAAAAAATCCCCAACCACTATTTCGAGTGGAGCTAGAACCTGGCGACGTTAAGCTTAAAAAAAAATTAAACGCATCCTATTTACAATTTAAAATATATTCTCTACAGAAGAATAACTATAGAGGAGCCGCACAAAAGAAATGGTCCCGTTCAATGTCTCAACTGCCAAGAATTTGGCCATACTAAGGCCTACTGCTATTTACCCCCTGTTTGCGTAGTATGTGGTGAATTACATGGTACAGTCCAGTGCGATAAGTCTAAAAATGACCCCCAAAATGTAGCAACTGTGGCGGCAATCACACTGCCAATTATAGAGGATGTCCTGTATATACTATCGTCAAGCAGTCGGCTGGACCGAAAACTAATCCCCCTCAAATGCAGGTACCAAATCAAGTAAACACTAATGACACTCAGGCTCCGCAGCCTAGTAATAACAGAACCTCTTATGCTAACGTCCTAAAATCAAACCATGTGCCAATGCAAGGTGCTTCGCCAAGTAATGATGAAACTCCAGTTTCTAATTTAAGTCGTCTAGAAAAAACCATGGAAACTTAAGTGCAAACAGTAAATAATTTTACAAACACAATGGGTAATATGATGCAGGAGATCCTTAGAATGCAATCGATGTTATTGCAAGCTGTACTTAACAAACCATGAACTGTTTAAAAATTTGTTTTTGGAACGCAAACGGCATCCGCCAACATAAAAATGAATTAGAATACTTTCTTAAAAATAAACAAATTGATGTCATGATGGTTTCTGAAACTCATTTGACCTCAAGAAATACGTTTAAAATCAATGGTTATACGCTATATGATACCAAGGACCCTCGAGATAGAGCTTGTGGAGGTTCTGCCATTTTGATAAAAACCCGAATCAAACACTACCTGATGTGTGATCATCGTGAAGATTATCTCCAAGCAACGAACATTTGTGTTAAAGAGCTGAATCGAAACATAGTAATCTCATCCTTATACTCACCACCTAGATTTGCCATATCAGAAAGCCAATATTATAAATATTATAAGTCATTGGGGCCCTGTTTCCTGGCTGCTGGCGATTATAACGCTAAACATACCTTCTGGGGTTCACGACTAATAACACCAAAGGGTCGTGTTTTGTATAATACAATCTCTAAAATGAATTTAAATGTCGTCGCGAGCGGACAACCAACAAATTGGCCTGCTGATCCGCAAAAAATTCCAGATGTCATCGATTTCGGAGTGGTTAAAAACATCCCCACAGAAACGATTCAAGTTGAACCTTCGTTAGAATTATCCTCTGATCACACACCTACAATAGTTACTATAACAAACACCAATAGAATCGTATCTACCTCTGGTTACATAGCGACAACAGCTACACAAATAAATTGGTTAAAATATAAAAAATATCTCAGTACCCATTGCACAGAAAATATTCCGCTTAGCACACCGGAAAATGTGGATCTCTCTATTGTCAATTTTGACAGTTATCTTAAACTAACTGTTCAACATTCCAGCAAAACCCTCAAAAAAACCAATTATAACAAAATATATTTTGCAGATGTCGAGCGCCTCTTGAATGAAAAAAGGAGAGTGCGAAGAGAATGACAATTCCAAAGATCCCCTCAACTTAAAAATGAATTAAAAGAGTGTACAAAAAGGCTAAGAAAATTACTGCAGACTCAGAAAACGGCTTCCGTAGAAAAATATCTTAAGGACTTGCATGCAACTCCACAATCAGGCTACTCATTATGGCGTGCAGCTAGAAACCTCAAAAGACCAGTTATCTCGAAACCACCATTAAGAAACTTGAATGGAAGTTGGGCAAGAAATGATAATGAAAAAGGAAACCTGTTTGTAAATCATTTGAAAAACGTATTTACCCAAAATATACCTGACGATATAGCGGACGAGTTGCCGCCTGTTAATGTTAGAGCAGCTATCCCCCTAAGATTTGAGATAAGGGAAATTGAAAGGGCTATTTGTGAATTAAACACCAAGAAGGCACCTGGTATTGATAAAATCAGTAACAAAATGCTTTTGGAGCTACCTCGCATAGCAAAGAAAATTATTCTTTATATTTTTAATGCTCTTTTACGCCTTGAATAGGTCTCCTTAATAACGATGATACCAAAGCCAGGAAAAGATCACACAAAAGTTGAGTCATATAGGCCTATTAGCTTATTATCTAATATATCAAAGCTGTTTGAGAAGCTCTTAGTGTCAAAATTAACCCCAATTTTAAATGACAATGGGTGTATACCCAATCATCAATTCGGCTTCAGAAGACAGCATAGCACAATTGAACAAACCCATCGGATAGTAAACGCCATAAGAAAAGCCTTTGAAGAAAGAAAATATTGCTCCGCTCTTTTCATAGATGTTTCTCAAGCTTTTGACAAAGTCTGGCATGTAGGCTTGTTACATAAATTGAAGCTAAACCTACCGGTTAATACACACAAGCTGTTAGAAAGCTACCTGGTCGGTCGAAAATTTATTATTAAAGAAGGCGATTTTTTAAGTTCTCCTCAGCCAATTGAAGCTGGAGTCCCTCAGGGAAGCATCCTGGGCCCATTTTTTTACCTTATATATACCTCGGACATGCCAACAAACAATCTCACCCTAACCTCAACTTTTGCTGATGATACAGCTTTTCTAAGCGTACACGAGAACAGTCGTGAAGCATCTCGATACCTGCAGAATCATATATTTCAACTTGAACTGTGGTTTAAACAATGGAGAATAAAGGTCAATGAGCAAAAATGCGTACATATAACATTTACCTTGCGTCGGGAAACATGTCCCCCTGTTAAAATCAATAATCAACTAGTGCCTCAACAAACGCATGTCAAATATCTCGGTATTCATCTAGATCGGCGTTTAACATGGAAATGCCATATAGAAGCAAAATTAACCCAAATGAAATTAAAAGCAATTCAAATTAACTGGCTTATTGGAAGAAATTCTGTTCTTAGTCTCGACTGCAAACTACTACTTTACAACGCTATTTTAAAGCCAATATGGTGCTACGGTATTCAACTATGGGCCACTGCCTCGGCCTCAAATATCGAAAAAATTCAAAGGCGCCAAAATAAACTTCTTCGAATAATTACAGCTGCCCCTTGGTATGTTAAAAACTCAAATATACACAAGGATCTCAATGTGCCACTGGTAAGGACTATTATTACGAAGTATGCGGTAAAATATTTGAAAAGGCTAGAGTTGCACCCAAATCCACTAGCACGAAATATTTTAAATGATAGCGGCCACTCTCGCTTAAGAAGAAGAGACACTGCAGCACTTACCCATTAAGATGAGCGATAAACACCTTCATATGTGAACAGAACCCGTGATGAAGAAAATTTTTGTCTGGCACTGGCAGGACATAAAATAAAGCATTAGGTTAAGATTTGATTAATTATTGTTAGTTCATATTTAATATATGAAGATTCAATAAATAAATAATGAAAAAAAAAAAAAAAAATATTAAGGGGAAGTAAGTTTAATTATATGTATATCGAAAATAAGTTTTTCATTAGTAGCAGGGTTAAAAGTCGTATCAACTTCCTGATTTATATAATATTTGGTGTTCATTAAACTTAAGATTTCATTTAATTTGTGGTGCAATTCTTCGCTGGTGAATGCAACTACATCCATGGCTTGATTTCTTAAATTTAAGAACGATTCTCTTACTCCGAATTCTATTTTAAGTTTTGCTAAAATTTGGTCCCATGATGGTGTTACTAAAGTTTATACTGCTCTTAATGCCTTACCCTGAAGGCGGTTAGCTAGGACAACCCTAATCGTTGGCTTGTCTATATCTGATACTAATGACAATACGGAGCTTACATCAATAAGGTAACTTGTGAGGGCGTAATCTGAAGTGCCACTAAATGTGGGAATGTTACGGGCTTCCCGTAAACCTTTAACTAATGAAAGTGACATTTTTCTAGACGAAGTACAGAGATGCAAGAACCACAACGACTTTTCTTACAATTTACAAACAATTTACTTATTTTTATTATTTATTTTCACTTATATGTATAAATTATAAATTATTGTCTTTGTGTTGTTTTCTCTTTTTTCTTTTTTTTTTTTAAAGATGATCTTCTAGTTATAACAGTTTTTCGGCTAACTGTTTTCTTCCTTCCTTCTTTCAAATCTGTTTTGCCTGAGATTTTTTTTTTCAATTAGTTTTGGACTAATTTTGCTTTTGTATCGGAGTTAAATAGTTAAAGAGATTAAATGCACGTTCTCTTTCTGTTAATTTACAAAGTTTTGTTAGAAATTGTATATGAAATAATTTCTTAACAACCAAATCACAGTTTCTTTTTATATTTTATTTGCAAATTACACTTTTCTTTATACTTTGCGGCATAAGTGTATTATAGTCACGTACGTTTTCTGAAGTTCTTTTTTTTAATTATGAACAACTTCTTTATATTTTTCTTTTTGAATTTTGTACAAATTTTTTATTGTTGTAATTTATAACAACATGTTTTTAATTATATTAAATATACATTTGTATCTTATTTTATTTTAACTCACGATCTTGTTTTTGTTTTAAAATTTTATTTGTATTAATATTATTATGTTTAATATATTTATGTGATATTCATATCAAAGTATATTTTGTTAATAGGTTCGAGTTATTTAAATAACTTCCAAGACCGCGCCAGTTTAAATTAAAAGATTTACTAATATTAATTCTTTTATTTATTTTCTTCTCTTTTTGGGAGTCAACACGAAGTGGACTTTTTAAGTGTCAAATATAATCTGAATCTTAAAACTAAAAATATCTTACTGTTTGGTTGGCAAACGAAGAATCGGAATGTTAACATTTGCGGATAATGTAAACAATTATTGTTAACATTATTGAGATAATCGAATGTAATAAGATATTTGATTTTAAGAAATGAATTTTTTATTGTGTCTTGAAGAGACCAAGAAATTGCTTAGTTAAGCAAAAAGGGTTAGATATTTGATTTTAAGAAATGAATTTTTATTGTGTCTTGAAGAGACCAAGAAATTGCTTATTATTATTTAAATTGCCATAGGGTGGTCGCTAGGGGGGATTGAGGAGGTTGTGTGGGTCTCACACATAACTTACCTTGGGTGCTGTTTAAGAGTGTGTTGTTATTTGTGCGTGAGTTATTGTTGTGATCGTTGTTCACGTGTGAGTTGTTAATGTGTGTTATGTTGTTTAAATGTGGGTTGTTGTTACCTTGGGTGTTGTTTACGAGTGTGTTGTTATCACGTACAAATGACAACACACTCCTGAACAGCACCCAAGGTAACAACAACCCACATTTAAACAACATCACACACGTGAACAACCACACATACGTTAACAACGATCAAAACAATAACTCACGTACAAATAACAACACTCAGCTCAACAATAACACACATATTAACAACAACAACATGCACAACAATAATATCCACGTAAACAACACACATAATGCAACTGAAAATATGTCGATTACTAATCCAAACAACTATAGAAATACCAATATCAACACCAACAGAAGCACCTACGTCATCTTAATGCTAACGCCAACAGCAATACACACACCAGCAACAACGTACATTTCATCAACTACACGCACATAAATAACAACATGCAAATCAATCCAAATATCATAAACACCAATACAACCAACACATACACCAACAACTCTCGAAATGAACTACAGAGCACAAATAACATAAGCACGAATAGAGTATACTGCAACAGGAACATTGGCAATATCATATTTAATAATGCAAACACCAACATCAATTCACGATGTAATAATAACGGAAACAACACTAATTCAAACAACATTGCAACTTGTCAGTTTTATAGACTATTTGTTTTTTTTATATACATATATATTTTATACTTTTATTTACGCTTCCTTTTCTGGTTTGGTATATTAAATAAAACAATTTGATGTACTACTTCTTATTGGACTATATTTCTATATTTCCATATGATCTTTTTTTATAACTTTTTTGTTTTTTTTGGCTGGGGAGCCATTGAATGAGATTTTTTTATTAGTTATAAGTGAAAGTATGTTTATAACTATGTATTAAAATGAAATTGTATTTTTATTCAGGAATTTATCTTTGTAATATATGTTAATTGGCCTAGGAGGCTTTTATATATTACTGTGAATGAAATAAATAAATAAATAAATAAATAATGCAAACACCAACATCAATTCACGATATAATAATAACGGAAACAACACTAATTCAAACAACATTGAAACCCACCTTAACGTATGAAATATCAAAAGTATATATTACTATACACTTGTCAACGAGTTTTATAACGATCCCAGATACTTGAAGTCAATAAACCACGCTTACAACACTAGGCAACGAGCAGAAGGACGGTATCATGTGGAACGACATCGAAACAATTATGGCAAAAATTCGTTCAAAACAACGCTACCAAATATCTTCAACAGAATACCAATACAACTGTCAAATATTACCAATCCATACAGAAGAAAAACTTATTTAAAGGAATATTTTATCGAAACCCAAGGAAAAATCTAATACTTAATAATCTCTATATCTATTTTCTTATTTTTTATTATCTAAATACCTTATTGAATTTCCTGATGACAAGCCGAATGGCTTCGCGGGAAAAGATTATGATTTTTAAATGTAAAAAATAATTATAATAATAATAAATGAATTGAATAGTGTAAAAAAAAAATTAACTATTACTATTACTAGTAATTAAACCAATTCACGTATGAGTTGTTGTTAATGTGTGTGTGGTTGTTCACGTGTGTGATGTTGTTTGTATGTAGGTTGTTGTTACCTTGGGTGCTGGTTAAGAGTGTGTTGTTATTTGTGCGTGAGTTATTGTTGTGATCGATGTTCACGTGTGAGTTGTTAATGTGTGTGATGTTGTTTAAATGTGAGTTGTTGTTACCTTGGGTGTTGTTTACGAGTGTGTTGTTATTTGTACGTGAGTTATTGTTTTGATCGTGTTAACGTATGTGTAGTTGTTCACGTGTGTGATGTTGTTTAAATGTGGGTGGTTGTTACCTTGGGTGCTGTTCAGGAGTGTGTTGTCATTTGTACGTGAGTTAGTGTTTTGATTGTTGTTCACATGTGAGTTGTTGTTAACGTGAGTGTGGTTGTTCACGCGTGTGACGTTGTTTAAATGTGGGCTGTTGTTACCTTGGGTGTTGTTTACGAGCGTATTGTTGACTACGAGTGTGTCGTTGTTAACGTTTTGGTTGTTAGTTATGCTTGTGTATAATACATTTTGAGTGTTGTGGTTAAGCGGGGGTATATTGTAGTACGATATATTTTGTGTGTTGCTCGTGTTAGTATAAACGTATTCTATTTGAAGCACATTAAACCAAGGGTAGCAGTTTTCTTTGTTATTTTTGTTTTTAGGTGGACAACAAGGTCATACATACGAAGAAGATTAGTTTCCAAAGGCTCAGCTGGTCATTAACATTAATATTTCTAAAATCACGATAAGAAAAAGTTTCGTGTTTATGCTTTTAATGAAAGTCATAAGTCATAAAAATTAAATCCTGTTTAGAAAAGCATGGTGCCGACAGTTGATCATATAACAGCACTTTGGAAACATCATTAACAAAGAAGAGATCAAGTAGAGTACACGTTGTGCTTGTGAAATGAGTAGGCAAGCTACAATTAACAGAAGAAAGACGAAACTGCAACATTGAATGGGACAGATCAGTGGTTTCAAATAAGTCCGAGTTGAAATCACCAGCAATTATCAAATCAGTACAAGATATTGTTAATTTCTCAATAATTTCCAAGAAAGTGGAGTAATCTACATATTTATTATAACAATATACACAACCGACCATTAACTTCCTCCCTTCGGTTAATATATTTACAAACAAGTACTCAATTTCTTCACCATCACCAAATTGAAACACAATATTTGATTGAATTGTTTCCCTGATATATATTGCCACACTACCAGCACGAGTTTTTTTAATACGAAGTTTACGATCCGCCCTTTGAAGTCTATAGCCATTAAGGTTAACTATGCTATCAGGAGTTCCTTTTTTAAGCCAAGTCTCAGAAACGCAAATAATATCAATTGAAGAGTTTTCGAAAACCAGTCTAAATTCGTCAATTTTATTGTTAAGGCTTTGTGCGTTAAGATAATCAGTTCATATTTTTGTGTTTTTGCTTGAAATTCCACGTGAAATAAATGCAGTTTACATTATTTCGCAGTTGTAAAAAATGTTGCCAGAAACATTTCGGAACTTTTTCACAAAATGAACAGAGTACAACTCTATCAACATTATTTTATAGATATTCCGCACAAGTTTTTTTCATATGCGTTTTGAAAGCATTTCACGTGAAATGTTGAACATAGTTCCAGGCTTAACTAACAACTTAAAAATTCACAAATGTTGCTACCTTAAACCGCTAAAGATTTAAGTTTATATTGTTATTTAGATATTCATTTTACGAATTAAGCCTAGTACTCTGTCCAAAGTTGTGAAAAATGTTGACCAGCATTAATAATTTCACACGAAAATTTTGACATGTATCAATTTTACCTATCATGCGAATTTGGACAATTTGACGCTTTTATTCCTGCAAAGTATGCAACATTGTTTTGCGTATGTAAACAAACCCCACATTTTTTTTACTAAAAATAAATTTTTTTATAAAACATTTGATAAAAAAGAAAGTAAATATGGATAAAAAGCTGTTACCGGTTGTGTTATTTTTATTTTTTATTTCTTATTTAATAATCAGTTCATACTTTTTTGCTTTGCTTAAAATTCCACGTGAAATAAGTGCAGCTTACATTATTTCGCAGTTGTAAAAAAATGTTGCCAGACACATTTCGGAACTTTTTCACAATATTAACAGAGTACAACCATGGTGGAATAAGCAGGTGGCATCGTTTCGGCTACAAATACAACATTACAACAAAAATGAAAGTTATATCACTGTTAACGTCCAAAAATACTTTTAACAAAAATCAAAGCGTTCCGCTGAACGTGATGAAATAAATAATTTTGTAGCCAATTTTTTTTAATTATGGTCCATTTCCTATTTATTTTAATTTAAAATTATCAAAAACTTCAATAAAATACAATAATCGCAGCACAAAACGTGCACTTTTTGTAAACATAAACAAAACTTTGACATAACCCTAGACAAGCAATGGAAGAGCAAAAAATAGTCATCTGGCGTAGTGCTGCTACCTGTTTATTTCACCATGAGTATAACTCTATCAACATTATTTCATAGATATTCCGCACAAATTTTTTTTATATTTTTTTTATTTGTTTGATTTTATTTTGTATTTTTTTTTTTTAATAATTACTTTAATATTTCGCTAACCTTTGGTTAGCATCGTCAGGAATTTAACAAATTTTAATAATAACAAAAACGATAACAAAATTATGTAAAAATTTTTGTCAGAAATAAAATTCAAAAACCTATTTGTCATCAAAAATTTTTCAAAAACCATTATAACAAAAAATAAAAATTTAACTAAAGTATAACAATTCATATAAACTGAAAAAATTTTCTATCTATAAACCAAATTTGAAAACCATATTTACAATAATAAAAAAATATTTTGGCTAATGAAAATTCCTATAAAATAAAAATTTGTTTAAAAACTAAACTTATTTTTATCTTATCTTACATACATAATTAAACTTATTTTCATTGTTAC
Organism: Pollenia angustigena; assembly: GCA_930367215.1. Lineage (NCBI taxonomy): Eukaryota > Metazoa > Arthropoda > Insecta > Diptera > Polleniidae > Pollenia > Pollenia angustigena. The sequence continues at coordinate 125,999,522 of OV884056.1, forward strand.
AAAATAATATATATGTCGTGACCTAAGGACAAGAAGGTCCTAGTTTTCATGTAACAAATTGAACCCTATTGTTCCAAGGCTGCTATATACCTATATTTATATTATTATATCTAATCTTCTATCCCTTAATAACTAAATTCCTATAATTATTCGCTATATGTTCTGTGTCTGCTTTAAAATTTATTCTCTGTGCCGTTGGTGTATTAATTATGTGTAACATTTCCAATATGTCTCTGCGTTTGTAGTTAGTTTCAGTGTTTAAAACCGATACTTCTTCAAAATTTGGATAGTGATTAGATTGATAACAATGATGACATAATGCTGTCTTCTTAAAATTAATGTCCCTATATTTTTGATCGGATCTATGTCCCGCAATTCTAGTCCTTAATTTGTTCTTCGTTGTACCTATGTCAACTTGGTTGCAACTTTCATTATCATTTCCCTTGCAAGGAATTTTGTAAACAATGTTTGACATATCCCATTTACTAGTTCTATCTTTTGTCTTGCTAAATAAACTGTTCAATGTGTTATAAGCTTTGTATGCTACCTTATATTTGTCAGTGTCAAAGATTCCCGATTCTTTTATTCTTTCCGAAACATTGGATATGTATGATAATGATTTATATATCATTGGTTCTATTGTACTGCCAATTCTTGTATTCCCATTACTCCTATCATTATATTGATTTATTAATCCATAACTTAAACTTTTTGGAAAATGGTTTTCCCTTAATATATTTCTAATTTTAATTATGTTTTTCCTGTGATAAACCTTGTCACTAATTGTTAGTACGCTATTAATCAAATTTCTAGCAGTATTTATAATAATTCTTTTACTGTGTCCTGAATAATAATTTATAATTCTGCCTGATGCTGTTGGTTTTTGATACCAATCTATTAACAATTCCATTTCCAAAGTGAATTTAATATTACTATTAAACCCATTAAATGTGTCTAACAAGTTATCTACCCCTCATTCATTAATAATGCAAAATTTATCATCAACTTATTTTATCATTATTTTGGGTGTAATATTTAATTTTTCAACGGATGTATCAAGTAATCTTTCCATTACAATATCTGCTACAATTGGAGAAGCAGGAGATCCCATTGGAAGTCCCTTCAGTTGTGTATATACTTTCCCATTACAACTAAAGTATCTGTTATCCTCTATACAAAACTTTAAAATTCTTAAAAACAACCCTTGTCAATTTTCGTATATTGCTCTATATGTTCCATTTTTGCTGTATTATTTCAAGTGCTAAAGTGACTGGTACACTAGGAAATAGAGATACAACATCTAATGAAATTAACTTTTCATTTGTTTGTATACAATGATTACTTAACTTCTCTTTAAATTGCAATGAATCTTTAACATTATATATAGAATGTTCAGTTATTCTTTTTAAAATATTCGTTAAATATCTACACAATTCATAAGAAGGTGAGTTAATAAAAGAGCATATTGGTCTCAAAGGAAAACCAACCTTGTGGATTTTTGGTAAACCATAAAGTTTTGGAGAAGGAGCAATATCCGTTTTTAGTTTATATCTTTCGGATACGGAAATAATTTTTTGCCTAAAAAGTTCTTCTATAATTATCAAAAAGTAATTTCAATTTTTGGGAATACAAAATTTTAATTTCAAAAGATCTTGTTATTCGTGCATAATTCCCAGTTTTTATTCTTGACAAAAACACTTGAAATTTATTGTTGATGGGATAAGCTATTCCTATGCGCATTTCACTGGTTGCTTAGGCCAGATCATCAGGAAACTTAATCCATAAAGATTTTAGAAAAACTAAAGATATTAAACCAAATAAAACTGTTAAACGTATAAGAATTATAGCAACAGTTCTACTTGTAATAATATCAAAGCTTAAACAAAACACATCAACAATAAACAATAGTGGGTTTTTCTCATCTTACATTCCCCACTACAATTAGTTGAAATTCTCTCAACATTAATTGTAGTTGTAAGTAGGTTAAGAAAAACAAAATAAAAACAACAACAACTTACAAAAGATGTTGTCAATTAAGTGTTTTTTAGGCCGTGCATTTCACTGGTTGCTTAGGCCAGATCATCAGGAAACTTCATCCATAAAGATTTTAAAATCATTTGATCAAATTGCAGTTGAAGATGATGAACAAGAAATGTTTTATTCGAATATTTTTTAACAAAACTCAAACAACGATGAAGAAGTTAATTTACAAGCACTCCCAAACAACGATGATGCTGACGATGAAAGCGATATGGAAGAGGAAGAGGCGAGTCTGTGTGGCAGTGATTCTGAAAGAGAAGACACAATTTTGGTTAAAAACAAAAGAAAAAGAGGCAGGCCAAAAATAGTTAGAACCAATGGTAAAGGTAGACCTCGAAAAGTGTATGTTACTGAAGCGGGGCCTGAAATGGTCAATTCTGTTATAGAAAATCCAAAAACGGTGAACGAAGCGCTAAATTCAGAAGATGGTGAAAAGTGGAAGCAAGCAATGCAATTAGAATACAAATCTTTAATTAAAAATAACACGTGGGAGTTGGTAGAAAGATCTACTGGAAAAAACATAATTGGTTGCAAGTGGGTTTTTGTATTAAAACGTTCTCCAGATGGTGCTATAGAAAAATATAAGGCAAGATTAGTCGCACATGGATGTTCGCAAAAGCTTAATGTCGACTATCGAGAAACGTTTGCACCAGTAGTAAGGCATTCTACTATAAGATTATTATTAGCATTGGAAGCTAGACACAAATTCTTAGTAAACCATATCGATATAGAAGCAGCTTATTTAAATGGAATTTTAGAAGACGACGTTTTCATTGTGCAACCAACTATGTTTGAAGATAAACAGTATCCAAATAAAGTATGCAAACTTAAAAAAGCGTTATACGGATTGAAGCAGGCTGGGCGAGAGTAGAATAGGAAGCTAAACGACATTTTACTTGAAATGGGTTTTGAGCGTTGTAGATCCGATACATGTGTTTATGTTAAACGAAATGAAAATGATATTTGCTTAATTGCCATTTATGTCGACGATATGTTATTGGCGTGTTGCAGCAAATTGGAAATAGAAAATATTGTTGCAAACTTAAACAAACCCGTAAAAGCTGTTGATCGAGGTGCTATTTCATTTTATTTGGGGATGGAAGTTAGTCGTAACGGTCCAAGAGGTGACATAAGCATTCATCAGGAGCAGTATACCAAAAATTTGCTTGAGCGATGGGTTATGTCAAATTGCAAGCCTGCAGCTACTCCTTGGCCCAGTGGAACGGTGCTGAAAAAGTGCGAAAGCAAATGTGAAGAATTAGATACAACATCCTATCAAAGTTTAATTGGAGCCTTGATGTATTTAGCCGTTATATCGAGACCTGACATAATGCACGTAGTATCAAAATTGTCTCAATTCAACACACATCCACACAAAGAGCATTCTGCGGCAGTTAAACATGTCCTCAGATATCTTAAGAAAAATCCAATAGGTAAAATAACTTTTTCTAATAATTTAAACAATTTTGAATGTTTCACAGATTCTGATTGGGCAAGCGGTTCTAGTGATCGAAAATCGTACTCAGGCTTTGTTATGTTTATGGCAGGAGGTCCCATTGCGTGGAAATCGCGAAAACAATCTGTAGTGGCATTAAGCACTATGGAAGCCGAGTATATGGCTTTGTGCCAGGGCACAAAAGAAACAGTTTTAATCGATGTCTTCTTCATGAGATGGGTTTTGAAGATTATATTGTATCTCCCACTCCTATTTTTTGTGATAACCAGAGCGTTAAAAATCATACAGTACAAAAGAAAAGCAAACACATTGATATTCGTTATCACTATATCAGAGAAAAGTACGAAGATAAAGAGATCGATATAAAATATATAACAACAAATGAAAACGCGGCAGATATTTTAACTAAAATGTTATCCAAGCAAAAACATTTGTATTGTTGTAATTTATTAAAACTAAATTTGTAATTTTTTGATTTATATTTTATTTTGAATTCGCATTTGGTTTGAGCGGGAGATTGTAAGATAAAATGCAACCTTTACTCTACAACCCAAATGTATACAACTATGAAGAGTTTTGTAACTGTCAAAAATATAACTTTATGTTAAGTCATTCCTTTTATTATAATCGTTTTGTTAACATCAATAAAATCTTGAATTGAACTAAACTTGAATTAAACAAATTAATACGTATTTTACTTTGGTTCTGAGGAGTCACTTTTAAATTTTCCTGTTAGGATCTGTTGTGGAACACAAGAATATTCCAACACTTTCGCATATTTTGCGATATTTTAGAAAAATCTAGATCTGAACGATTAATGAATTCTATGGGTTTTAATCCAGTTGTGGAGTGAATAGTTTCATTATAAAAGCCTATTGCTCTTATTACTAATTCTTCTGTATCCATGTTTTCTCTATTTCTTTTAAGTATACGAATGTGTTCTAATAATGAAAGGATATAATGAAAGGATATCAGAATTTCCAGTATGTGAGTAGGGCGTTGTAAAGTGCGTTGAGATGTTTTTCTCTGCGCAAAATAATTTGATCAATGCGTTATTAAATTCATTGTCCATAACGAGCAACTCAGGTTTTCCCAGGAATGCAATTCGTTCTTCTATTTTAATTTTAATTGTGCACATATTTTTATTGGACATTTTATGTACTGAGCCTAATTTAGTAAATTTATCTATGGTAGTTAAAAAACAGGTTTTATGTATTTGGAATATGTCCATATGAACTATCATGTTCGGTCTATCGGGGGTTACGGTATGATTAAAAAATTTACGGTAAGGGTGACGATCGTATTTGTTTTCATTACAAATTTGACACGAGTTAATGAATTTGTTAATATGCTTTATTAAGTTTGGATAGAAATATGAGTTTTTGACTTCCTCGAAATTTTCCAAAATTCCTCTGTGGTTAGAGGCGTAATGAATATGGCCTATAAGCTTATAAATTTCTTCCTCATTTGGTAAATCAAATGCCAATTTTATGCATTTTATAAAGTATAAATTTTTATCATTTCCAAACAGGGATCTCAACTTTTCTTGTACAACGTAATACAAGTTATCTGCAAGTTCAGAGTATACGCCGTCTTTTCCTTTACGGAGTTTTCGCCTAAACAGATCATTTAAATAATGATCGTTTTGTAGGTCATTCTCGCTAACGTAAATTATTTTATATTTTCCATAAAGGGTTTCTTGTTCTACTGTTTTTCTTTTAAGAATCCTAATTTGAGTTCAATATTTGTTGACAATAGAGTCACTGATATGGAAATTAGTTATTGCATCGTCTTCTTGCTGACTATGAACGGTTTCCATTTCCTCCGAGATTTCGAATAATGATTTAATATCAATATCGATGTTTTCTTTTGTTTCTAACCCTATACGGCTCAGAAAATCTGCGACATTGTTCTCTTTTCCTTTGATGTACTCAATATCAAATTCGTATTCGCTAAGTGAAATTTTCCATCTACTTAATCTCGAATTTGGCTCTTTGAGGGAGGCTAGCCATTTTAAAAGGTTGGTGGCCGGTATGGACCGAAGATTTTATCCCGTATAGGTAAGGGCGAAAGTATTTCGCTGCCCATACTATAACAAGGAGTTCCCTTTCAATGGTACTATAGTTTTTTCGTGATTATTTAAGGTTCTGCCAGCATAACAAATTGGTTTGTTATCCTGGCTAAGGACCGCACCTAAAGCTGTGTTGCTAGCATCTGTGGTGAGCACGAATTTTTTATTGAAATCGGGGTATGTTAGAAGAGGTGGGTTAGTAATAATTCTTTTTAACTTCTCAAAGGATTCTATGTACAGTGGGTCCTTAACGTTAATTCTGACTCCTTTTTTTCAAATATTTTATTATTGGCCCAGCAACGGAGGAATAGTTTTTTATAAATTTCCTATAATACCCGGTTAATCCGAGGAATGATTTTATTTGTTTTACAGTACGTGGGATAGGGACGTTAATAATAGCATCAATTTTAGATCTGTTGGGCTTAAGGCCATTTTGAGTGTCTATATGTCCTAGAAACTGTGTTTCTTTGGCCAAGAATTTGCATTTACTCATCTGAACCTTTAAGTTCTGTTCATTTAAAGCAGAGAATATTTTATTTAGACTGATTAAGTGTTCATCTTAAGATGATGAAAAGAATAAAATGTCGTCCATATATATAACGCAAATTTGATTGATGTAATCACGTTAGATATGATTCATCATGCGCTGAAATGTTGCTGGCGCATTTTTGGCATTCTGACAAATTCAAAGTGTCCTATTGGAGTAGAAAATGCTGTTTTTGCAATATCTCTTTCTTCCATTTTTATTTGATAGAGCCCTTTTGCAAGGTGGATTGTAGAGAAATATTGTGCCCTGCCTAGTTTGTCAAAAAGGGAATCAATATTTGGCATCGGAAATTTGTCGTCCACTGTTATGTTATTAAGTGCTCTGTAATCAATGACTATACGCCATTTTGCTTTTCCCTGACTGTCAGATTTTTTGGGCACAATCCAAAGAGGTGAATTGTAAAGTGATTTACTTGGCCTAATCGTTCCGTGGGCCATCATTTCGTTAATTTGGTTTTCGATTTCTTTTTCATGCACTTTGGGATATCTGCAAATTTTTGAATAGACAGGCTTTTCTGACGTGGTTATTATATTATGTTTAATGGCGTTAGTAGCCGTTAATGGCTGACCTTCTTGATAAAATGTTATCTTATTGCTTTGAATAAATTTATTTAGCTTATATGCTTCCTCTTTATTTAAGTCTGGTGGCATTTCTATATTTTTAAAGTCGATGTTCTGTGCTTCGAAATTTATAATAGTTTCTGAATTTATTTCTGTTGCTCTCGGATTGAAGTATTTAAATATTATTAGTATTGTGGTTATTTTATTGAACTATTTATGATTTTTAATCCAAATTTTTAATATTTTTAATTAGGCTTAAGTTCATTAAATTTAATTTTCATTAAATTATTTTTATGAAGAAAGGAATTTTACAACATGAAAATCAATTAAAATTTATTGATAATTTTTCATTCTTGACTCAATCTGGGCTCGAACCCAGGTGTTTACGGACAGGTTACCCTGACATGTTTCGATTGCAACCACTCAATCTCCTCAGAGGGCTTGCCGTTTAACACTCGCAGCCATCGACGACTGCTGACGTCATTAGTCAAACATCAATCCTTAAACCAAATTGTATTCAACCTTTGGTAGATCGAAATTTGCTTTGAATGATTATCTATTTTAATTTATTTTAACATGTTATTCCTTTACTTCTGTTTTTTCGTACTTTTGTCAAGAATTCTTCTTGAAGTTCAAAGTACATATTTTTTGTTTTTTCATTTTTTGTCTTTCTTATTCTTGTTGACCTTTTCAGCACAACTTGAAGGACAAATGCAAACATAGAGCTCGTGCCTTAGCTTTAACAATTATTAGTATTGTGGTTATTTTATTGAACTATTTATGATTTTTAATCCAAATTTTTAATATTTTTAATTAGGCTTAAGTTCATTAAATTTAATTTTCATTAAATTATTTTTATGAAGAAAGGAATTTTACAACATGAAAATCAATTAAAATTTATTGATAATTTTTCATTCTTGACTCAATCTGGGCTCGAACCCAGGTGTTTACGGACAGGTTACCCTGACATGTTTCGATTGCAACCACTCAATCTCCTCAGAGGGCTTGCCGTTTAACACTCGCAGCCATCGACGACTGCTGACGTCATTAGTCAAACATCAATCCTTAAACCAAATTGTATTCAACCTTTGGTAGATCGAAATTTGCTTTGAATGATTATCTATTTTAATTTATTTTAACATGTTATTCCTTTACTTCTGTTTTTTCGTACTTTTGTCAAGAATTCTTCTTGAAGTTCAAAGTACATATTTTTTGTTTTTTCATTTTTTGTCTTTCTTATTCTTGTTGACCTTTTCAGCACAACTTGAAGGACAAATGCAAACATAGAGCTCGTGCCTTAGCTTTAACAATTATTAGTATTATTGAGTGGTTGCAATCGAAACATGTCAGGGTAACCTGTCCGTAAACACCTGGGTTCGAGCCCAGATTGAGTCAAGAATGAAAAATTATCAATAAATTTTAATTGATTTTCATGTTGTAAAATTCCTTTCTTCATAAAAATAATTTAATGAAAATTAAATTTAATGAACTTAAGCCTAATTAAAAATATTAAAAATTTGGATTAAAAATCATAAATAGTTCAATAAAATAACCACAATACTAATAATTGTTAAAGCTAAGGCACGAGCTCTATGTTTGCATTTGTCCTTCAAGTTGTGCTGAAAAGGTCAACAAGAATAAGAAAGACAAAAAATGAAAAAACAAAAATTATGTACTTTGAACTTCAAGAAGAATTCTTGACAAAAGTACGAAAAAACAGAAGTAAAGGAATAACATGTTAAAATAAATTAAAATAGATAATCATTCAAAGCAAATTTCGATCTACCAAAGGTTGAATACAATTTGGTTTAAGGATTGATGTTTGACTAATGACGTCAGCAGTCGTCGATGGCTGCGAGTGTTAAACGGCAAGCCCTCTGAGGAGATTGAGTGGTTGCAATCGAAACATGTCAGGGTAACCTGTCCGTAAACACCTGGGTTCGAGCCCAGATTGAGTCAAGAATGAAAAATTATCAATAAATTTTAATTGATTTTCATGTTGTAAAATTCCTTTCTTCATAAAAATAATTTAATGAAAATTAAATTTAATGAACTTAAGCCTAATTAAAAATATTAAAAATTTGGATTAAAAATCATAAATAGTTCAATAAAATAACCACAATACTAATAATTGTTAAAGCTAAGGCACGAGCTCTATGTTTGCATTTGTCCTTCAAGTTGTGCTGAAAAGGTCAACAAGAATAAGAAAGACAAAAAATGAAAAAACAAAAAATATGTACTTTGAACTTCAAGAAGAATTCTTGACAAAAGTACGAAAAAACAGAAGTAAAGGAATAACATGTTAAAATAAATTAAAATAGATAATCATTCAAAGCAAATTTCGATCTACCAAAGGTTGAATACAATTTGGTTTAAGGATTGATGTTTGACTAATGACGTCAGCAGTCGTCGATGGCTGCGAGTGTTAAACGGCAAGCCCTCTGAGGAGATTGAGTGGTTGCAATCGAAACATGTCAGGGTAACCTGTCCGTAAACACCTGGGTTCGAGCCCAGATTGAGTCAAGAATGAAAAATTATCAATAAATTTTAATTGATTTTCATGTTGTAAAATTCCTTTCTTCATAAAAATAATTTAATGAAAATTAAATTTAATGAACTTAAGCCTAATTAAAAATATCAAGTATTTAAATATTTAAATAGTCAATAATAGCGCCTATAGGCATAGGGTAGCCAGATTTTAAATTCGGAAATACAGTACATTGAACATAAAAAAACAGTACAATCAAGAAAAAAACAGTACATTTTTTTGACGAAAACATAACTATTTATTTAAATTTTTAACCTCCAATTCCAACAAGTTCAGTTATAACTAACTATCAGTTTAAGCTGTCAAAACATGTTGTTAACTGGAAGTTAAAGTAATAGTAAGTTTTAACTTTACTTGGTGAAATTGGGAGTAAATATTTTAAACTTTTGATTGAATATGCAACAACAATTATATAAAGAAATACACTTGAAATGCGTAACGTCAAAGGAATGATTTCCATTTTATGGCATTTTATAAATATACGAAATTGCTCCATTTGCGTTTAAAAAGCAAACGTCACAAACGAAGCATTTGGCCAGGAAAACCATAACAATAGTGTAAGCCATATAAGAAAGGAGAAAAGCCTAACTAAGCTTAAAACAATGAACTCATTGATTTAAAGCAATTTTCACCACACACATAGTTGCACAAATCATATAGAATTTGGGAAAACGTTTTTTTCCTAAATTAATTTGCCAATTTCAAACAATTTTTAAATTATTTACGGCCAATTTTACCAAGTTCAGCTATAATTAACTATTACTATAACAATAGGTTTTTTTACATTTATAATGATAGTTAATTATACCGGAACTTGGTAAAATTGGCTATTAATCTATAAAATCCAAAAAACATACATAGTTTTGCTTATTTTTATTTAACAAAATCTGAAAATATTAAAATAGCAAAAAAAAAAAAAAAAAAAAAAAAAAACAAGTTTCAATAAAATTTAAAACAAAAAATTTCTGTCTGTAAAACAATCAAGTGAAATTGAAAACGAGGAATATTTTCAATAAAATTTTTGTAAAAATTAACTCATCTTTTTCTTATTTCAGTAGTTTCGGTAAAGAAAAGTGGTCCTCAAAGGTATTAGGTATTTTAATACATTTTTAACACGGAGAGTTATCCAAATTTGTTTTCAATTTTACGTGATTTCGATTTCCAGAATATGCCCGAAAATTAAAAAGTTCTTAAAATTTAATATAATTATGTTGGAATAAGTATTTATTTAGTATTTAAAATTTTTTTTTTGACTTTCTCAGCTGTGGAAAGGGAAATACTATTGGAAGAAGTAGGCATAAAATCATACATCTTAAAAATAACAACGTGAAAATATACTACTGCTGCGAGCCGCCCATTATAATTTAGATTTCTACTGTGTATTTATGAGACAACAATGACCACAGTGTAAAAACTCGTATTTTTTTAGAACTTTTTTGTTTGGAACACAAAAAATTTTTTAAGCTATGTACTGTTAAATATAAGGATATTATGAAAATATGTTTTTAGTAGGGTTTTTCTTAATATCTTGGTTTTTTGCACACTGAACAAAAAAAAAAGTACAAAAAACTGTACAAAGTGTAAAAAACAGTACATTTGCGTACTGTTTTAGGAGTTGCGCATGAAACAGTACAATTGCAAAAAATCAGTACATGTACTGCTAAAAACAGTACGTATGGCAACCCTATATAGGCATCAAAACGTTTTTCCCTATTATACAACTAAAAGGTTTATTTTTGAGATCTATTAGTTTGACAGACATTGTTTCGTCCTTTGCGTTGAATTCTTGAGGTATATTTATTATTACCTCTTCTGTAACTAGTTTCGCTCCAGTTATTGTATTTAATTTTATAGCATATTTAATTTTTCTTTTTGGGAATAATTTTTTAAATGTATCATAATCGCCTAATGTAGTTGCAGCGCCACTGTCTATTAGGCATCTTAACTTATTTTTGTTAATTGTTAAGAAGACTATTGGTAGGTGGGATCTTGAGGCGGTGCATGAAAATTTTCTTGAGCGCTTATGTTGGATATATCCATTGGTTAATGAAAATTATTGTTATAGTTTGATTTGAGTTGTTTGAATTTGGATTATATCGGTTTTGATTAGTATTGTGCCGAATTTGATTTGATCGATTTTGGTTAAAGTTGAATCTTTGTTGATTCAATCCACTCTGATTATTATATTGGTTTCAGGGAGAATTTCTCCAAAATTCGTTTTGATTATTAGGTGTGTTTTGGGTAAACTGATTTTTCAAATTAAGATTCTGAGGTCTTTGTGAATAATTTTGATAGTTTTTGTTTGGGTACGTCTTATTCCTATTCTTCAAATAGATATCTTTTATAAAATTATTTTCGATATAAAACGAATAAGCTTTACTTATCGTAGTTATTTCATTTTGAATTAAAAGGGTTTTTATATTTAGGGGAAGTAAGTTTAAATATATGTATATCGAAATTAAGTTTTTCATTAGTAGCAGGGTTAAAAGTCGTATCGACTTCCTGATTTATATAATATTTGGTGTTAATTAAACTTAAAATTTCATTTAATTTGTGGTGCAATTCTTCGCTGCTGAATGCAACTACATCCATGGCTTGATTTCTTTAATTTAAGAACGATTCTCTTACTCCGAATTCTATTTTAAGTTTTGCTAAAATTTGGTCCCATGATGGTGTTACTAAAGTTTCTACTGCTCTTAATGCCTTACCCTGAAGGCGGTTAGCTAGGACAACCCTAATCGTTGGCTTGTCTATATCTGATACTAATGACAATACGGAGCTAACATCCCTAAGGTAACTTGTGAGGGCGTAATCTGAAGTGCCACTAAATGTGGGAATGTTACGGGCTTCCCGTAAACCTTTAACTAATGAAAGTGACATTTTTCTAGACGAAGTACAGAGATGCAAGAACCATAACGACTTTTCTTACAATTTACAAACAATTTACTTATTTTTATTATTTATTTTCACTTATATGTATAAATTATAAATTATTGTCTTTGTGTTGTTTTCTCTTTTTTCTTTTTTTTTTAAAGATGATCTGCTAGTTATAACAGTTTTTCGGCTAACTGTTTTCTTCCTTCCTTCTTTCAAATCTGTTTTGCCTGAGATTTTTTTTTTTCAATTAGTGTTTGGACTAATTTTGCTTTTGTATCGGAGTTAAATAGTTAAAGATCTTAAATGCACGTTCTCTTTCTGTTAATTTACAAAGTTTTGTTAGAAATTGTATATGAAATAATTTCTTAACAACCAAATCACAGTTTCTTTTTATATTTTATTTGCAAATTACACTTTTCTTTATACTTTGCGGCATAAGTGTATTATAGTCACGTACGTTTTCTGAAGTTCTTTTTTTTAATTATGAACAACTTCTTTATATTTTTCTTTTTGAATTTTGTACAAATTTTTTATTGTTGTAATTTATAACAACATGTTTTTAATTATATTAAATATACATTTGTATCTTATTTTATTTTAACTCACGATCTTGTTTTTGTTTTAAAATTTTATTTGTATTAATATTATTATGTTTAATATATTTATGTGATATTCATATCAAATTTTTTTTTGTTAATAGGTTCGAGTTATTTAAATAACTTCCAAGACTGCGCCAGTTTAAATTAAAAGCTTTACTAATATTAATTCTTTTATTTATTTTCTTCTCTTTTTGGGAGTCAACACGAAGTGGACTTTTTAAGTGTCAAATATAATCTGAATCTTAAAACTAAAAATATCTTACTTTTTGGTTGGCAAACGAAGAATCGGAATGTTAACATTTGCGGATAATGTAAACAGTTATTATTTACATTATTGACATAATCGAATGTAATAAGATATTTGATTTTAAGAAATGAATTTTTTATTGTGTCTTGAAGAGACCAAGAAATTGCTTAGTTAAGCAAAAAGGGTTAGATATTTGATTTTAAGAAATGAATTTTTATTGTGTCTTGAAGAGACCAAGAAATTGCTTATTATTATTTAAATTGCCATAGGGTGGTCGCTAGGGGGGATTGAGGAGGTTGTGTGGGTCTCACAAATAACTTACCTTGGGTGCTGCTTAAGAGTGTGTTGTTATTTGTGCGTGAGTTATTGTTGTGATCGTTGTTCACGTGTGAGTTGTTAATGTGTGTTATGTTGTTTAAATGTGGGTTGTTGTTATCGCTTACAAATGACAACACACTCCTGAACAGCACCCAAGGTAACAACAACCCACATTTAAACAACATCACACACGCTAACAACGATCAAAACAATACATCACGTACAAATAACAACACTCAGCCCAACAATAACACACATATTAACAACAACAACATGCACAACAATAATATCCACGTAAACAACACATATAATGCAACTGAAAATATGTCGATTACTAATCCAAACAACTATAGAAATACCAATATCAACACCAACAGAAGCACCTACATCATCTTAATGCTAACGCCAACAGCAATACACACACCAGCAACAACGTACATTTCATCAACTACACGCACATAAATAACAACATGCAAATCAATCCAAATATCATAAACACCAATACAACCAACACATACACCAACAACTCTCGAAATGAACTACAGAGCACAAATAACATAAGCACGAATAGAGTAAACTGCAACAGGAACATTGGCAATACCATATTTAATAATGCAAACACCAACATCAATTCACGATGTAATAATAACGGAAACAACACTAATTCAAACAACATTGCAACCCACCTTAACGTATTAAATAATGCAAACACCAACATCAATTTACGATATAATAATAACGGAAACAACACTAATTCAAACAACATTGAAACCCACCTTAACGTATGAAATATCAAAAGTATATATTACTATACACTTGTCAACGAGTTTTATAACGATCCCAGATACTTGAAGTCAATAAACCACGCTTACAACACTAGGCAACGAGCAGAAGGACGGTATCATGTGGAACGACATCGAAACAATTATGGCAAAAATTCGTTCAAAACAACGCTACCAAATATCTTCAACAGAATACCAATACAACTGTCAAATATAACCAATCCATACAGAAGAAAAACTTATTTAAAGGAATATTTTATCGGCACCCAAGGAAAAATCTAATACTTAATAATCTCTATATCTATTTTCTTATTTTTTATTATCTAAATACCTTATTGAATTTCCTGCAGACAAGCCGAATGGCTTCGCGGGAAAAGATTATGATTTTTAAATGTAAAATAATTATAATAATAATAAATGAATTGAATAGTGTAAAAAAATTAACTATTACTATAACTACCCTGCAGGAAATGCCACTAGTGAATCTGTACTAATTCACTGTTGACACAGTCACCAGTACTAGTGACTTATTATACCCCAAGCAATGTTATTCACAATAGACATTTAACATGTGCGTGTCATTGGAAATCTACTACTGACGTTGGTACTACTGACTAGGTGCTGACTAGGTAGTTCCTTTAGGAACATGTGTAGACATTGGAACCAGAGAATCGCTAGTACATTTTAGTAAAAGTTGTCTACACTTTTTGTAAGAATACGAAATCATAACATTCTTTTTTTATTATTTCTTCAACTATTATAGGAATTGTACTTCTCAGTTGTTATTGATACAATCATTTTCGTATTAAAGCCAAATATAGTGGCAAATGTAATGTAGTGTAGACACTTCGTTGACAATGTCACCAATATAGTCGACAAAACTGGTGACTTGGAGACACTTGCACTCAGGTTTACTTCAGGGTAGTAATTAAACCAATTCACGTGTGAGTTGTTGTTAATGTGTGTGTGGTTGTTCACGTGTGTGATGTTGTTTGTATGTGGGTTGTTGTTACCTTGGGTGCTGTTTATGAGTGTGTTGTTATTTGTGCGTGAGTTATTGTTGTGATCGTTGTTCACGTGTGAGTTGTTAATGTGTGATGTTGTTTAAATGTGGGTTGTTGTTACCTTGGGTGCTGTTCAGGAGTGTGTTGTCATTTGTACGTGAGTTATTGTTATGATCGTTGTTAACGTATGTGTGGTTGTTCACGTGTGTGATGTTGTTTAAATGTGGGTGGTTGTTACCTTGGGTGCTGTTCAGGAGTGTGTTGTCATTTGTACGTGAGTTATTGTTTTGATTGTTGTTCACATGTGAGTTGTTGTTAACGTGTGTGTGGTTGTTCACGCGTGTGACGTTGTTTAAATGTGGGCTGTTGTTACCTTGGGTGTTGTTTACGAGCGTATTGTTGACTACGAGTGTGTCGTTGTTAACGTTTTGGTTGTAAGTTATGCTTGTGTATAATACATTTTGAGTGTTGTGGTTAAGCGGGGGTATATTGTAGTACGATATATTTTGTGTGTTGCTCGTGTTAGTATAAACGTATTCTATTTGAAGTACATTAAACCAAGGGTAGCAGTTTTCTTTGTTATTTTTGTTTTTAGGTGGACAACAAGGTCATACATACGAAGAAGATTAGTTTCCAAAAAGCTCAGCTGGTCATTAACATTAATATTTCTTAAATCACGATAAGAAAAAGTTTCGTGTTTATGTTTTTAATGAAAGTCATAAGTCAAAAAAATTAAATCATGTTTAGAAAAGCATGGTGCCGACAGTTGATCATATAACAGCACTTTGGAAACATCATTAACAAAGAAGAGATCAAGTAGAGTACACGTTGTGCTTGTGAAATGAGTAGGCAAGCTACAATTAACAGAAGAAAGACGAAACTGCAACATTGAATGGGACAGATCAGTGGTTTCAAATAAGTCCGAGTTGAAATCACCAGCAATTATCAAATCAGTACAAGATGTTGTTAATTTCTCAATAATTTCCAAGAAAGTGGAGTAATCTACATATTTATTATAACAATATACACAACCGACCATTAACTTCTTCCCTTCGGTTAATATATTTACAAACAAGTACTCAATTTCTTCACCATCACCAAATTGAAACACAATATTTGATTGAATTGTTTCCCTAATATACATATATTGCCACACTACCAGCACGAGTTTTTTTAATACGAAGTTTACGATCCGCCCTTTGAAGTATATAGCCATTAAGGTT
Organism: Pollenia angustigena; assembly: GCA_930367215.1. NCBI lineage: Eukaryota > Metazoa > Arthropoda > Insecta > Diptera > Polleniidae > Pollenia > Pollenia angustigena. Next base: position 126,015,794 of record OV884056.1, read on the forward strand.
AACTATGCTATCAGGAGTTCCTTTTTTAAGCCAAGTCTCAGAAACGCAAATAATATCAATTGAAGAGTTTTCGAAAACCAGTCTAAATTCGTCAATTTTATTGTTAAGGCTTTGTGCGTTAAGATAATCAGTTCATATTTTTTTGTTTTTGCTTGAAATTCCACGTGAAATAAATGCAGTTTACATTATTTCGCAGTTGTAAAAAATGTTGCCAGAAACATTTCGGAACTTTTTCACAAAATGAACAGAGTACAACTCTATCAACATTATTTTATAGATATTCCGCACAAGTTTTTTTCATATGCGTTTTGAAAGCATTTCACGTGAAATGTTGAACAGAGTACCAGGCTTAACTAACAACTTAAAAATTCACAAATGTTGCTACCTTAAACCGCTAAACATTTAAGTTTATATTGTTATTTAGATATTCATTTTACGAATTAAGCCTAGTACTCTGTCCAAAGTTGTGAAAAATGTTGACCAGCATTAATAATTTCAGACGAAAATTTTGACATGTATCAATTTTACCTATCATGCGAATTTGGACAATTTGACGCTTTTATTCCTGCAAAGTATGCAACATTGTTTTGCGTATGTAAACAAACCCCACATTTTTTTTACTAAAAATAAATAGTCATCTGGCGTAGTGCTGCTACCTGTTTATTTCACCATGAGTACAAGTCTATCAACATTATTTCATAGATATTTCGCACAAGTTTTTTTTATATTTTTTTTATTTGTTTGATTTTATTTTGTATTTTTTTTTTTAAATACCTAATGGGGAGTTCATTTGAATGGAAATATAAACCTATTAAATTTTAATCTCACTCTTTTTTTTTATTAATTACATTTTTTTTAGCAAATCTTAATAATTAAACATTTTTTCATTTTTCGAATTTATTCTGAGTTAAATTTCAGGTCTGTATTTTATAAAGCTTTTTTGTAATAGTTCTATTCCTTTAATTTTTCAGAAATGACTTTATACACTATCAGACTATTATATTGTATTTTATTTTTAAAAGAAAGTATTTCGCTGCCCATACTATAGCAAGGAGTTCCCTTTCAATGGTACTATAGTTTTTTCGTGATTATTTAAGGTTCATAACAAATTGGTTTGTTATCCTGGCTAAGGACCGCACCTAAAGCTGTGTTGCTAGCATCTGTGGTGAGCACGAATTTTTTATTGAAATCGGGGTATGTTAGAAGAGGTGGGTTAGTAATAATTCTTTTTAACTTCTCAAAGGATTCTATGTACAGTGGGTCCTTAACGTTAATTCTGACTCCTTTTTTCAAATATTTTATTATTGGCCCAGCAACGGAGGAATAGTTTTTTATAAATTTCCTATAATACCCGGTTAATCCGAGGAATGATTTTATTTGTTTTACAGTACGTGGGATAGGGACGTTAATAATAGCTTCAATTTTAGATCTGTTGGGCTTAAGGCCATTTTGAGTGTCTATATGTCCTAGAAACTGTGTTTCTTTGGCCAAGAATTTGCATTTACTCATCTGAACCTTTAAGTTCTGTTCATTTAAAGCAGAGAATATTTTATTTAGACTGATTAAGTGTTCATCTTAAGATGATGAAAAGAATAAAATGTCCTCCATATATATAACGCAAATTTGATTGATGTAATCACGTTAGATTTGATTCATCATGCGCTGAAATGTTGCTGGCGCATTTTTGGCATTCTGACAAATTCAAAGTGTCCTAGTGGAGTAGAAAATGCTGTTTTTGCAATATCTCTTTCTTCCATTTTTATTTGATAGAACCCTTTTGGAAGGTCGATTGTAGAGAAAAATTGTGCCCTGCCTAGTTTGTCAAAAAGGGAATCAATATTTGGCATCGGAAATTTGTCGTCCACTGTTATGTTATTAAGTGCTCTGTAATCAATGACTATACGCCATTTTGCTTTTCCCTGACTGTCAGATTTTTTGGGCACAATCCAAAGAGGTGAATTGTAAAGTGATTTACTTGGCCTAATCGTTCCGTGGGCCATCATTTCGTTAATTTGGTTTTCGATTTCTTTTTCATGCACTTTGGGATATCTGCAAATTTTTGAATAGACAGGCTTTTCTGACGTGGTTATTATATTGTTTAATGGCGTTAGTAGCCGTAATGGCTGACCTTCTTGATAAAATGTTATCTTATAAATAAATTTTTTTATAAAACATTTAATAAAACAGAAAGTAAATATGGATAAAAAGCTGTTACCGGTTGTGTTATTTTTATTTTTTATTTCTTATTTAATAATCACTTCATACTTTTTTGCTTTGCTTAAAATTCCACGTGAAATAAGTGCAGCTTACATTATTTCGCAGTTGTAAAAAATGTTGCCAGACACATTTCGGAACTTTTTCACAATATTAACAGAGTACAACCATGGTGGAATAAGCAGGTGGCATCGTTTCGGCTACAAATACAACATTACAACAAAAATGAAAGTTATATCACTGTTAACGTCCAAAAATACTTTTAACAAAAATCAAAGCGTTCCGCTGAACGTGATGAAATAAATAATTTTGTAGCCAATTTTTATTTAATTATGGTCCATTTCCTATTTATTTTAATTTAAAATTATCAAAAACTTCAATAAAATACAATAATCGCAGCACAAAACGTGCACTTTTTGTAAACATAAACAAAACTTTGACATAACCCTAGACAAGCAATGGAAGAGCAAAAAATAGTCATCTGGCGTAGTGCTGCTACCTGTTTATTTCACCATGAGTACAAGTCTATCAACATTATTTCATAGATATTTCGCACAAGTTTTTTTTATATTTTTTTTATTTGTTTGATTTTATTTTGTATTTTTTTTTTTTAAATACCTAATGGGGAGTTCATTTGAATGGAAATATAAACCTATTAAATTTTAATCTCACTCTTTTTTTTATTAATTACATTTTTTTTTAGCAAATCTTAATAATTAAACATTTTTTCATTTTTCGAATTTATTCTATGAGTTAAATTTCAGGTCTGTATCTTATAAAGCTTTTTTGTAATAGTTCTATTCCTTTAATTTTTCAGAAATGACTTTATACACTATCAGACTATTATATTGTATTTTATTTTATTTTATTTTTAAAAGAAAGTATTTCGCTGCCCATAATATAGCAAGGAGTTCCCTTTCAATGGTACTATAGTTTTTTCGTGATTATTTAAGGTTCTGCTAGCATAACAAATTGGTTTGTTATCCTGGCTAAGGACCGCACCTAAAGCTGTGTTGCTAGCATCTGTGGTGAGCACGAATTTTTTATTGAAATCGGGGTATGTTAGAAGAGGTGGGTTAGTAATAATTCTTTTTAACTTCTCAAAGGATTCTATGTACAGTGGGTCCTTAACGTTAATTCTGACTCCTTTTTTTCAAATATTTTATTATTGGCCCAGCAACGGAGGAATAGTTTTTTATAAATTTCCTATAATACCCGGTTAATCCGAGGAATGATTTTATTTGTTTTACAGTACGTGGGATAGGGACGTTAATAATAGCTTCAATTTTAGATCTGTTGGGCTTAAGGCCATTTTGAGTGTCTATATGTCCTAGAAACTGTGTTTCTTTGGCCAAGAATTTGCATTTACTCATCTGAACCTTTAAGTTCTGTTCATTTAAAGCAGAGAATATTTTATTTAGACTGATTAAGTGTTCATCTTAAGATGATGAAAAGAATAAAATGTCCTCCATATATATAACGCAAATTTGATTGATGTAATCACGTTAGATTTGATTCATCATGCGCTGAAATGTTGCTGGCGCATTTTTGGCATTCTGACAAATTCAAAGTGTCCTAGTGGAGTAGAAAATGCTGTTTTTGCAATATCTCTTTCTTCCATTTTTATTTGATAGAACCCTTTTGGAAGGTCGATTGTAAAGAAAAATTGTGCCCTGCCTAGTTTGTCAAAAAGGGAATCAATATTTGGCATCGGAAATTTGTCGTCCACTGTTATGTTATTAAGTGCTCTGTAATCAATGACTATACGCCATTTTGCTTTTCCCTGACTGTCAGATTTTTTGGGCACAATCCAAAGAGGTGAATTGTAAAGTGATTTACTTGGCCTAATCGTTCCGTGGGCCATCATTTCGTTAATTTGGTTTTCGATTTCTTTTTCATGCACTTTGGGATATCTGCAAATTTTTGAATAGACAGGCTTTTCTGACGTGGTTATTATATTGTTTAATGGCGTTAGTAGCCGTAATGGCTGACCTTCTTGATAAAATGTTATCTTATTGCTTTGAATAAATTTATTTGGCTTATATGCTTCCTCTTTATTTAATTCTGGTGGCATTTCTATATTTTTAAAGTCGATGTTCTGTGCTTCGAAATTTATAATAGTTTCTGAATTTATTTCTGTTGCTCTCGGATTGAAGTAAATTTTGTTACTATTTACAATTAGTTTCATATTTAAATAGTCAATAATAGCGCCTATAGGCATCAAAACGTTGTTTCCTATTATACAACTAAAAGGTTTATTTTTGAGATCTATTAGTTTGACAGACATTGTTTCGTCCTTTGCGTTGAATTCTTGAGGTATATTTATTATTACCTCTTCTGTAACTAGTTTCGCTCCAGTTATTGTATTTAATTTTATAGCATTTTTAATTTTTCTTTTTGGGAATAATTTTTTAAATGTATCATAATCGCCTAATGTAGTTGCAGCGCCACTGTCTATTAGGCATCTTAACTTATTTTTGTTAATTGTTAAGAAGACTATTGGTAGGTGGGATCTTGAGGCGGTGCATGAAAATTTTCTTGAGCGCTTATGTTGGATATATCCATTGGTTAATGAAAATTATTGTTCTAGTTTGATTTGAGTTGTTTGAATTTGGATTATATCGGTTTTGATTAGTATTGTGCCGAATTTGATTTGATCGATTTTGGTTAAAGTTGAATCTTTGTTGATTCAATCCACTCTGATTATTATATTGGTTTCAGGGAGAATTTCTCCAAAATTCGTTTTGATTATTAGGTGTGTTTTGGGTAAACTGATTTTTCAAATTAAGATTCTGAGGTCTTTGTGAATAATTTTGATAGTTTTTGTTTGGGTACGTCTTATTCCTATTCTTCAAATAGATATCTTTTATAAAATTATTTTCGATATAAAACGAATAAGCTTTACTTATCGTAGTTATTTCATTTTGAATTAAAAGGGTTTTTATATTTAGGGGAAGTAAGTTTAAATATATGTATATCGAAATTAAGTTTTTCATTAGTAGCAGGGTTAAAAGTCGTATCGACTTCCTGATTTATATAATATTTGGTGTTAATTAAACTTAAAATTTCATTTAATTTGTGGTGCAATTCTTCGCTGCTGAATGCAACTACATCCATGGCTTGATTTCTTTAATTTAAGAACGATTCTCTTACTCCGAATTCTATTTTAAGTTTTGCTAAAATTTGGTCCCATGATGGTGTTACTAAAGTTTCTACTGCTCTTAATGCCTTACCCTGAAGGCGGTTAGCTAGGACAACCCTAATCGTTGGCTTGTCTATATCTGATACTAATGACAATACGGAGCTAACATCCCTAAGGTAACTTGTGAGGGCGTAATCTGAAGTGCCACTAAATGTGGGAATGTTACGGGCTTCCCGTAAACCTTTAACTAATGAAAGTGACATTTTTCTAGACGAAGTACAGAGATGCAAGAACCATAACGACTTTTCTTACAATTTACAAACAATTTACTTATTTTTATTATTTATTTTCACTTATATGTATAAATTATAAATTATTGTCTTTGTGTTGTTTTCTCTTTTTTCTTTTTTTTTTAAAGATGATCTGCTAGTTATAACAGTTTTTCGGCTAACTGTTTTCTTCCTTCCTTCTTTCAAATCTGTTTTGCCTGAGATTTTTTTTTTCAATTAGTGTTTGGACTAATTTTGCTTTTGTATCGGAGTTAAATAGTTAAAGATCTTAAATGCACGTTCTCTTTCTGTTAATTTACAAAGTTTTGTTAGAAATTGTATATGAAATAATTTCTTAACAACCAAATCACAGTTTCTTTTTATATTTTATTTGCAAATTACACTTTTCTTTATACTTTGCGGCATAAGTGTATTATAGTCACGTACGTTTTCTGAAGTTCTTTTTTTTAATTATGAACAACTTCTTTATATTTTTCATGTTTAATATATTTATGTGATATTCATATCAAATTTTTTTTTGTTAATAGGTTCGAGTTATTTAAATAACTTCCAAGACTGCGCCAGTTTAAATTAAAAGCTTTACTAATATTAATTCTTTTATTTATTTTCTTCTCTTTTTGGGAGTCAACACGAAGTGGACTTTTTAAGTGTCAAATATAATCTGAATCTTAAAACTAAAAATATCTTACTTTTTGGTTGGCAAACGAAGAATCGGAATGTTAACATTTGCGGATAATGTAAACAGTTATTATTTACATTATTGACATAATCGAATGTAATAAGATATTTGATTTTAAGAAATGAATTTTTTATTGTGTCTTGAAGAGACCAAGAAATTGCTTAGTTAAGCAAAAAGGGTTAGATATTTGATTTTAAGAAATGAATTTTTATTGTGTCTTGAAGAGACCAAGAAATTGCTTATTATTATTTAAATTGCCATAGGGTGGTCGCTAGGGGGGATTGAGGAGGTTGTGTGGGTCTCACAAATAACTTACCTTGGGTGCTGCTTAAGAGTGTGTTGTTATTTGTGCGTGAGTTATTGTTGTGATCGTTGTTCACGTGTGAGTTGTTAATGTGTGTTATGTTGTTTAAATGTGGGTTGTTGTTATCGCTTACAAATGACAACACACTCCTGAACAGCACCCAAGGTAACAACAACCCACATTTAAACAACATCACACACGCTAACAACGATCAAAACAATACATCACGTACAAATAACAACACTCAGCCCAACAATAACACACATATTAACAACAACAACATGCACAACAATAATATCCACGTAAACAACACATATAATGCAACTGAAAATATGTCGATTACTAATCCAAACAACTATAGAAATACCAATATCAACACCAACAGAAGCACCTACATCATCTTAATGCTAACGCCAACAGCAATACACACACCAGCAACAACGTACATTTCATCAACTACACGCACATAAATAACAACATGCAAATCAATCCAAATATAATAAACACCAATACAACCAACACATACACCAACAACTCTCGAAATGAACTACAGAGCACAAATAACATAAGCACGAATAGAGTAAACTGCAACAGGAACATTGGCAATACCATATTTAATAATGCAAACACCAACATCAATTCACGATGTAATAATAACGGAAACAACACTAATTCAAACAACATTGCAACCCACCTTAACGTATTAAATAATGCAAACACCAACATCAATTTACGATATAATAATAACGGAAACAACACTAATTCAAACAACATTGAAACCCACCTTAACGTATGAAATATCAAAAGTATATATTACTATACACTTGTCAACGAGTTTTATAACGATCCCAGATACTTGAAGTCAATAAACCACGCTTACAACACTAGGCAACGAGCAGAAGGACGGTATCATGTGGAACGACATCGAAACAATTATGGCAAAAATTCGTTCAAAACAACGCTACCAAATATCTTCAACAGAATACCAATACAACTGTCAAATATAACCAATCCATACAGAAGAAAAACTTATTTAAAGGAATATTTTATCGGCACCCAAGGAAAAATCTAATACTTAATAATCTCTATATCTATTTTCTTATTTTTTATTATCTAAATACCTTATTGAATTTCCTGCAGACAAGCCGAATGGCTTCGCGGGAAAAGATTATGATTTTTAAATGTAAAATAATTATAATAATAATAAATGAATTGAATAGTGTAAAAAAAATTAACTATTACTATAACTACCCTGCAGGAAATGCCACTAGTGAATCTGTACTAATTCACTGTTGACACAGTCACCAGTACTAGTGGCTTATTATACCCCAAGCAATGTTATTCACAATAGACATTTAACATGTGCGTGTCATTGGAAATCTACTACTGACGTTGGTACTACTGACTAGGTGCTGACTAGGTAGTTCCTTTAGGAACATGTGTAGACATTGGAACCAGAGAATCGCTAGTACATTTTAGTAAAAGTTGTCTACACTTTTTGTAAGAATACGAAATCATAACATTCTTTTTTTATTATTTCTTCAACTATTATAGGAATTGTACTTCTCAGTTGTTATTGATACAATCATTTTCGTATTAAAGCCAAATATAGTGGCAAATGTAATGTAGTGTAGACACTTCGTTGACAATGTCACCAATATAGTCGACAAAACTGGTGACTTGGAGACACTTGCACCCAGGTTTACTTCAGGGTAGTAATTAAACCAATTCACGTGTGAGTTGTTGTTAATGTGTGTGTGGTTGTTCACGTGTGTGATGTTGTTTGTATGTGGGTTGTTGTTACCTTGGGTGCTGCTTAAGAGTGTGTTGTTATTTGTGCGTGAGTTATTGTTGTGATCGTTGTTCACGTGTGATTTGTTAATGTGTGTGATGTTGTTTAAATGTGGGTTGTTGTTACCTTGGGTGTTGTTTACGAGTGTGTTGTTATTTGTACGTGAGTTATTGTTATGATCGTTGTTAACGTATGTGTGGTTGTTCACGTGTGTGATGTTGTTTAAATGTGGGTGGTTGTTACCTTGGGTGCTGTTCAGGAGTGTGTTGTCATTTGTACGTGAGTTATTGTTTTGATTGTTGTTCACATGTGAGTTGTTGTTAACGTGTGTGTGGTTGTTCACGCGTGTGACGTTGTTTAAATGTGGGCTGTTGTTACCTTGGGTGTTGTTTACGAGCGTATTGTTGACTACGAGTGTGTCGTTGTTAACGTTTTGGTTGTTAGTTATGCTTGTGTATAATACATTTTGAGTGTTGTGGTTAAGCGGGGGTATATTGTAGTACGATATATTTTGTGTGTTGCTCGTGTTAGTATAAACGTATTCTATTTGAAGTACATTAAACCAAGGGTAGCAGTTTTCTTTGTTATTTTTGTTTTTAGGTGGACAACAAGGTCATACATACGAAGAAGATTAGTTTCCAAAAAGCTCAGCTGGTCATTAACATTAATATTTCTTAAATCACGATAAGAAAAAGTTTCGTGTTTATGTTTTTAATGAAAGTCATAAGTCAAAAAAATTAAATCATGTTTAGAAAAGCATGGTGCCGACAGTTGATCATATAACAGCACTTTGGAAACATCATTAACAAAGAAGAGATCAAGTAGAGTACACGTTGTGCTTGTGAAATGAGTAGGCAAGCTACAATTAACAGAAGAAAGACGAAACTGCAACATTGAATGTAACAGATCAGTGGTTTCAAATAAGTCCGAGTTGAAATCACCAGCAATTATCAAATCAGTACAAGATGTTGTTAATTTCTCAATAATTTCCAAGAAAGTGGAGTAATCTACATATTTATTATAACAATATACACAACCGACCATTAACTTCTTCCCTTCGGTTAATATATTTACAAACAAGTACTCAATTTCTTCACCATCACCAAATTGAAACACAATATTTGATTGAATTGTTTCCCTAATATACATATATTGCCACACTACCAGCACGAGTTTTTTTAATACGAAGTTTACGATCCGCCCTTTGAAGTATATAGCCATTAAGGTTAACTATGCTATCAGGAGTTCCTTTTTTAAGCCAAGTCTCAGAAACGCAAATAATATCAATTGAAGAGTTTTCGAAAACCAGTCTAAATTCGTCAATTTTATTGTTAAGGCTTTGTGCGTTAAGATAATCAGTTCATATTTTTTTGTTTTTGCTTGAAATTCCACGTGAAATAAATGCAGTTTACATTATTTCGCAGTTGTAAAAAATGTTGCCAGAAACATTTCGGAACTTTTTCACAAAATGAACAGAGTACAACTCTATCAACATTATTTTATAGATATTCCGCACAAGTTTTTTTCATATGCGTTTTGAAAGCATTTCACGTGAAATGTTGAACAGAGTACCAGGCTTAACTAACAACTTAAAAATTCACAAATGTTGCTACCTTAAACCGCTAAACATTTAAGTTTATATTGTTATTTAGATATTCATTTTACGAATTAAGCCTAGTACTCTGTCCAAAGTTGTGAAAAATGTTGACCAGCATTAATAATTTCAGACGAAAATTTTGACATGTATCAATTTTACCTATCATGCGAATTTGGACAATTTGACGCTTTTATTCCTGCAAAGTATGCAACATTGTTTTGCGTATGTAAACAAACCCCACATTTTTTTTACTAAAAATAAATAGTCATCTGGCGTAGTGCTGCTACCTGTTTATTTCACCATGAGTACAAGTCTATCAACATTATTTCATAGATATTTCGCACAAGTTTTTTTTATATTTTTTTTATTTGTTTGATTTTATTTTGTATTTTTTTTTTAAATACCTAATGGGGAGTTAATTTGAATGGAAATATAAACCTATTAAATTTTAATCTCACTCTTTTTTTTTATTAATTACATTTTTTTTAGCAAATCTTAATAATTAAACATTTTTTCATTTTTCGAATTTATTCTATGAGTTAAATTTCAGGTCTGTATTTTATAAAGCTTTTTTGTAATAGTTCTATTCCTTTAATTTTTCAGAAATGACTTTATACACTATCAGACTATTATATTGTATTTTATTTTTAAAAGAAAGTATTTCGCTGCCCATACTATAGCAAGGAGTTCCCTCTCAATGGTACTATAGTTTTTTCGTGATTATTTAAGGTGTAACGCAGTTTACTTTCCCAGCTGAGGTATGACTCAGTCTGTCCAGGGTCAATTCGAAGGTCTGCTTCCTTTGAAATGAAACACGGGATGTTTTCGTGTATTTTCGTTTACAATAATTTTAACAAAGCTTTATTTACGAAACCTTAATCTACGTAATATACTTAAATCTACGACGGCTGTCTGTCGGTTCTGCGCAGCGGTAAGCGGGAGCGAATGTTGAGGCTTGTGGCTGATGGGCTGTAGTGATAGCAGGAGTGCTGGAACGGGCAGGTGGAGGTGGTGCGGGACTGCGGCAGGATGGTGATGATCTGGTGAAGAGACTCGTAAGTGGTTCTAGATGTTAGGCGTTAGTTGACCGATGGGCTCGGCCGATTAACTACGGTGACGAACACCAACGGAATGCGGGAGCGCGGGTGTTCGGGCAAAATACGCTAACTACGGGTTCGGATCAAGTCGGCTACCAACGAAATTCGGGGGCGCTGGCGGTCAGCTCAATACGACTAACTACGGTTACGAATACCAACGAAATGCGGGAGCGCTGGTGTTCGGGCAAAATACGATAAATACGGGTTCGGATCAAGTCGGCTACCAACGAAATTCGGGGGCGCTGGCAGTCGGCTCAATACGACTAACTACGGTTACGAATACCAACGAAATACGGGAGCGCTGGTGTTCGGGCAAAATACGATAAATACGGGTTCGGATCAAGTCGGCTACCAACGAAATTCGGGGGCGCTGGCGGTCGGCTCAATACGACTAACTACGGTTACGAATACCAACGAAATACGGGAGCGCTGGTGTTCGGGCAAAATACGGGTTCGGATCAAGTCGGCTACCAACGAAATTCGGGGGCGCTGGCGGTCGGCTCAACACGACTAACTACGGTTACGAATACCAACGAAATGCGGGAGCGCTGGTGTTCGGGCAAAATACGATAAATACGGGTTCGGATCAAGTCGGCTACCAACGAAATTCGGGGGCGCTGGCGGTCGGCTCAACACGACTAACTACGGTTACGAATACCAACGAAATGCGGGAGCGCTGGTGTTCGGGCAAAATACGATAAATACGGGTTCGGATCAAGTCGGCTACCAACGAAATTCGGGGGCGCTGGCGGTCGGCTCAATACGACTAACTACGGTTAAGTATTTCAAGCTACTAAGAGTAAACACTGGGGTTAGCATCAGTTTCTACTCTCTTTGTTCTAAGCCAAACCTTGTCTATTTATTCAAAAAGAAAATAAACTAAATGAGACTTCTAAAATTAAAAAGTTATTTAGATAAACAGTAAGGGTATTCACAGAAGTAAGAAAAATAGTAAGGGTATTCAAGGTGTGGGGTTACTTATCTTTTATGATATTAGTAATAAATGTATATATATAGGGTTAGTTTGTAACGGCACGTTACAGTCCCCCCCTACTTAAAATAAAAAAAAAAGGAAGATATGTGCACTAGGCGAGTTTCGACCGGAGGTCTGCACTACCCGAAGGTAACATTTACCAGAGTGGGATTTGCTCTGGCTCGGCTGTTGTGCAAAAACCCCTTTTTTTTTCCTTTTTTTTTTTTTTTTTTTTTTTTTTTTTTTTTTTTTTTTTTTTAGATAGTAATAAAAAACAAAATTCAGTTATAATGAAGGATAATAATATAAATAAAATAAAATGTACAATTCAAATATAATAATAATAATTCCTGTTACGTGCGGCCCCGTTATTCCTCAGTTAGGGCAATAAATCTTTCGCGGCCCTGGCAGCGAAGGCGGACTCTTTCCCCCAATATCCGGACTTCTACCTTGGGCCTGCCCGCCGGGTATACCATCCACCGTGTTGTTTTCCGTAGGGGGTTCCGCATCACCCTTATGCCACTGAAGAGGTCGGCGGTCTCCTCCAGTCCGGCTTGGTCCCAGGGGGTGAGGTTTATGACATCGTTGAGGAAGTCATCCTCCTTCGGGAGTGGCGTCTCGTCGGTGCCCGGAGTTTTGGCAGGAGGTTGGGCATTTTTGGCCGCCTGCGCCGGTTCGTCCATTTGGCCAATGGGCTGGGAAAGGGGTGCTAACGGGGGTGGCCCTGCCTGCGTGTAGTGTAGGGGTTGCGGGGTTCGGCGTTCCCACATTCGTCTGGCCAGGGTGTCTACTTGCGGATTCCCGGACTGGGCTACTGGGCAGCTTTCCACCGTTTGCACTTTTGCCCGTGCCTCAAAGGGGGGAAGGAATCTTGGGACGTGACGCGGCATTGCTGTGCGTCTTAAGTAGTCAGTTATTTTGCCAGGTGCTATCGGTCTTGTCGCTTTTCTTTCCATCTTGCTACTACTGCATGAACTGAGAGCGTGTCTCCTTTTATACTTTCCGCGGTCGATTTACCTATTACGAATATCTTTTTCTGACCTTACATGAGGTGATTACCGTGATGTTAATTTATTCCCTGAGGTAAAACGTGGTGGAGTTGACAACGCGGTTTCCCAGGCAGTTGGAGTACGGGGTACGAGTTATGGTCGGGTTATAGTGCCGGCGTCCTCTCGCCCGTGGTAGGTTTTGAGGTCTTGGACGTGTACTTGGTGAGTTCTCCCTGACCCAGTTCGTACCGTATAGATGGTGGGAGATATGGCTCCCGTGACTTCGTGCGGTCCCGAGTACTTGGGAGCAAGTTTGGCTGCAAAGTGGTTAGCACCCGATGATAGCTGATGTTCTCTTTTGAGTACCTGGTCACCGACCTTAGGCCGCCAGGCTCGTCGACGGAGGTTATAATACCCTCGTTGTCTCTCGGAGGCCCGAGTCATGAGTTTAACGATTTCTTGCCATTCGGGTGGCCCGGGTACCTTGCCGGTCCTGTCGCTTGGTGTTCCACCTTGCGCGAAGATCTGGTTCGGGGGTCGAAGATTACGGCCGAACAATATTTCTGCAGGGCTGGCGGTTGTACTCTCGTGTACTGCGGAGTTTAAAGCAAAAGCGACTTCGGCCACGGATTTGTCCCAATGGCGGTGGTTTCCCTCTGTGTTTTCAGCTATTAGTGTCTTGATGACTCGGTTTGCTCTTTCGGTGGGGTTTTCCTGTGGGGTGTAGGGAGCGGTTAAGCGGTGCTGAATTCCACATTCGCGCAGGAACGTTTCTACGGCCTTGCTGGTGAATTGTGGCCCATTATCCGAGATGAGGGCGGTGGGGCAGCCGAACCGGTAGATAATGCGCTCTTTTAGGCCCTTAATGACTGCAGAGGCAGTGGCAGTGCGTAAGGGAATCAACTCTACCCACTTACTGAACTTGTCAACAAACACTAACAGGAAGCTGTGTCCGGAAGAGGACCGTGGTAGTGGGCCGATAAAATCAGCGCAGACGATCTCCCATGGCTGAGTAACGGGTGTGGTGTGCATGAGGCCAGCCTTACGTCGTTGTTCTACCTTGAAGCGACTGCAGGTGGTGCAGGATCGTACATACCGTCGTATGTCCCGTGCCATGCCCGGCCAGTAATAGTTCTCCTGCGTCCGGCGTAGGGTTTTGTAGACCCCCAGATGGCCAGCGGTGGTTGCGTCATGAGTTTCCCGTAGCACACGGGTGACGTCGGCAGGCGGTACGCATAGCTTCCACTCGGATAGGTTTGATATTGGGGATTTCTTCGCGATATGGCGGAATAACCTGCCCTCGATAAGCTGGTAGTCAGGTAGTTTCGTGGCGCTGTTCTGTAACTTGTGGGTGACCCTGGTGCACCAATCCGGCTTGACTGGGCTAATAGTCGCCACCGGCGTGGCTTCCATATTTGGCAGGGGGCTCCGTGACAGAGCGTCGGCCACAACGTTGAGCTTACCACGTCTGTACTCGATGTCGAAGTCGTACTGCTGAACTTCCAAAGCCCATCGGGCCAGCCGGCCGGACGGATTCTGAATTGTGTGCAGCCATTTGAGTGACTGATGATCCGTGATGACCGTGAACTTGTACCCTTCCAGATATGATCTCATCTTCCGAATCCCCCACAGAACCGCCAAGCATTCTTGCTCGGTTGCCGAGTATTTTCGTTCTAGGTCTGTTAGGGTTCGGCTGGCGTAGGCGATTACCGTCTCTTGATCGTTCTGGCGTTGGAATAGTACGGCTCCCAACCCTTCCTTGCTGGCGTCGGTCTGTAGGAAAAAAAAGCCGGTCGAAGTCAGGACAACTTAGGATTGGGGCGTGCGTCAATTTGCTTTTTAGGGTGACGAAGGATTTTTCCTGCTCGGCCCCCCATTCCCACGGAGTCTTCTTTTTTAGGAGGCGAGTCAGAGGTTCGGCTAATTCAGAAAAGTTAGGTATGAATCGTCGATACCAGGATGCTATCCCCAGTACGCGCCGTAAGTCACGAATGGTTTTGGGTGCTTCCAGCTTCTGGATTGCCGCAATTTTATCCGGATCAGTGTGTATTCCCCTCGTGCAGACGACATGCCCTAGGTATTTTAAGCTGGTTCGGACAAATTCGCACTTGTCGAAATTTACCTGTAGGTGCGCGGCCAGTAGTCGGTTGAAGACCAATTTTAGCATATCCAGGTGTTCCTCAAACGTTCGGCCCAACACAATGATATCGTCTAGGTACACGAACGCTTTCGGGTGGAGCTCGGGTCCAATGATGTGATCCAAAATGCGCTGAAATGTTGCCGGAGCCGAGTGCAAACCGAAAGGCATTACTTTCCACTGGAACAGACCGCGGCCTGGTACGGTGAAGGCGGTATACTGGCGGGAGCTCTTGGCGACCGGTATTTGCCAGTACCCGTTTTTCAGGTCGATGGTGGAGATAAATGCTGCTTCTTTCAGTTGGTCCAGAATTGCGTTGATCTGTGGCAAGGGATAAGCGTCAGGTTCGGCGGCGGCGTTGATCTGACGGAAATCGATGCACATTCGCCAGGTACCTTGCTTCTTGCGCACCAGAACGACGGGTGAACTGTAGGGGCTGTGCGATGGTTCTATTCGGTCGGCGGCTAATAATTCGTCAACCTCGCTGTTGATGACGCTCTGGTGTGTTCCCCCATGGTGCAAGGGCCGGTGATGGTTTCGAATGCTGCCCTGGCCGAGGCGAGCAGCGTGTGCAACTGCGAGGTCTGTTCAGGCGATAGTTCATCGTGCGGGATGATGGCGTGTAGTGCATGCAACCGTGTCTCGCCCGAGGATGGGGCAGCCTGTAGTTCGACTCCGTCGATCAATAGTCGGGCCTGCCGGCGCCGCAGGAAATCCATGCCTAAGATGATAGGTTCAGCCAGGCTGTCCAGGGCGGATGCCAGCAGACGGGTGGTACCGCCGCTAGTCCCTACGACCAGCGGATAAACCTTGAGGCTGGTTCTGCACGATCCGTCGGCCAACTGGATGCTGCGTTGGTGGTCGCGGGGTCGGATGTTCGCGACTTCGAGTAGTTGGCGTACTCTACCTCCGATATACGTTAGCGTCGATCCCGTGTCGACTAGGGCTCGTATAGTGGTGCCGCAAATGGTGACTGCTAGGTAATACCGACCGTCGCCGGATGGTTCGCTGCGGCAGGCGCAGTCTCGAGTTAGAGTGCCTTCCTGGCCACACCAGGAGCAGAAACGTAGCCCCGGGTTTGGGCAAACTCGTCTTGTATGACCTGGCTGTCTGCAGCGCCAACAATGAGTGCTGCGGCGGTAGGTGGCGGTGTCGACGTAGTGAGTTGGTTGGGGTCTCCCCTGCCTGGCTTCCTCTTTTCTGAGCAGCTCATACTCGTCTGTCAGTTCCATTAGGTCATCTAATGAGCGAAAGTCAGTACGGCGGAC
Organism: Pollenia angustigena; assembly: GCA_930367215.1. Lineage (NCBI taxonomy): Eukaryota > Metazoa > Arthropoda > Insecta > Diptera > Polleniidae > Pollenia > Pollenia angustigena. The sequence continues at coordinate 126,032,276 of OV884056.1, forward strand.
GTATAGTTTGTACTCCCCCCGTAAGCCATCATAGATGCGATCAGTGTGGTCGAGTTTCCGTAGCTCGGGATGCTGTCGTATGAGGGCTTGAAGGCTCATGACGTAATCTTTTGCTCTTTCCCGGCTGCCCTGTTTACGGTGGTAGATCGTTTCCTCCAGATGAGCTAGGTGTCGTCTCGGCAGGAAAAATCGTATGGCCTCTTCCTTGAAGCGGTCCCAGCTGCTGATTTGTTCTCGCTTGACCCGATACCACTGTAAGGCTCTATTCTTCAGGATCTCCAGTAGAGAGAATAGCAAGCGACTACGGTCGAAGCCGTAGCATTCTGCTAGCTCTTCTAGCCGTTCGATGAACTCCATCAAATTCTCGCCGCCGTCGTATGTGAGGTCCCATCGCCGAATGGTAGCCATGACTTCTGAATCACTTGGAGCATTCGGTGGAGACTTCCGATTATCGGCACGAGGTACATCAATACTGATCGAGCCGAGTAGCGGCCTTCTCTCTTCTTCTAAGACTTCCTCCTCCAGTGCCCGCAAGAGGTTCTCTGATGAGGCTCGTTGTCGTTTCAGGCTTACCAGCTCGCTGAGTTTTCGGCGCAAATGGTCGACGGTGACGCCCTCGGTAACAGAGATGCCATGCTGACTGCAAATTTCCATCAGTTTGTCTTTCCGAAGTAGATAGATCCATCCGAGGGAGTCCGTTCGTAGATTGGCTGGCATAGATGCGGTTTCGTTGCTTTGGTGTTGGCCCGATCCAGTTCCGTTGGTGGTTTGGTGAGAGGTTTTACCACTGGTTGCGGTTTTGGAATCGGGTCCCTGCTCGGGCGCCATTGTAACGCAGTTTACTTTCCCAGCTGAGGTATGACTCAGTCTGTCCAGGGTCAATTCGAAGGTCTGCTTCCTTTGAAATGAAACACGGGATGTTTTCGTGTATTTTCGTTTACAATAATTTTAACAAAGCTTTATTTACGAAACCTTAATCTACGTAATATACTTAAATCTACGACGGCTGTCTGTCGGTTCTGCGCAGCGGTAAGCGGGAGCGAATGTTGAGGCTTGTGGCTGATGGGCTGTAGTGATAGCAGGAGTGCTGGAACGGGCAGGTGGAGGTGGTGCGGGACTGCGGCAGGATGGTGATGATCTGGTGAAGAGACTCGTAAGTGGTTCTAGATGTTAGGCGTTAGTTGACCGATGGGCTCGGCCGATTAACTACGGTGACGAACACCAACGGAATGCGGGAGCGCGGGTGTTCGGGCAAAATACGCTAACTACGGGTTCGGATCAAGTCGGCTACCAACGAAATTCGGGGGCGCTGGCGGTCAGCTCAATACGACTAACTACGGTTACGAATACCAACGAAATGCGGGAGCGCTGGTGTTCGGGCAAAATACGATAAATACGGGTTCGGATCAAGTCGGCTACCAACGAAATTCGGGGGCGCTGGCAGTCGGCTCAATACGACTAACTACGGTTACGAATACCAACGAAATACGGGAGCGCTGGTGTTCGGGCAAAATACGATAAATACGGGTTCGGATCAAGTCGGCTACCAACGAAATTCGGGGGCGCTGGCGGTCGGCTCAATACGACTAACTACGGTTACGAATACCAACGAAATACGGGAGCGCTGGTGTTCGGGCAAAATACGGGTTCGGATCAAGTCGGCTACCAACGAAATTCGGGGGCGCTGGCGGTCGGCTCAACACGACTAACTACGGTTACGAATACCAACGAAATGCGGGAGCGCTGGTGTTCGGGCAAAATACGATAAATACGGGTTCGGATCAAGTCGGCTACCAACGAAATTCGGGGGCGCTGGCGGTCGGCTCAACACGACTAACTACGGTTACGAATACCAACGAAATGCGGGAGCGCTGGTGTTCGGGCAAAATACGATAAATACGGGTTCGGATCAAGTCGGCTACCAACGAAATTCGGGGGCGCTGGCGGTCGGCTCAATACGACTAACTACGGTTAAGTATTTCAAGCTACTAAGAGTAAACACTGGGGTTAGCATCAGTTTCTACTCTCTTTGTTCTAAGCCAAACCTTGTCTATTTATTCAAAAAGAAAATAAACTAAATGAGACTTCTAAAATTAAAAAGTTATTTAGATAAACAGTAAGGGTATTCACAGAAGTAAGAAAAATAGTAAGGGTATTCAAGGTGTGGGGTTACTTATCTTTTATGATATTAGTAATAAATGTATATATATAGGGTTAGTTTGTAACGGCACGTTACAAAGGTTCATAACAAATTGGTTTGTTATCCTGGCTAAGGACCGCACCTTAAGCTGTGTTGCTAGCATCTGTGGTGAGCACGAATTTTTTATTGAAATCGGGGTATGTTAGAAGAGGTGGGTTAGTAATAATTCTTTTTAACTTCTCAAAGGATTCTATGTACAGTGGGTCCTTAACGTTAATTCTGACTCCTTTTTTCAAATATTTTATTATTGGCCCAGCAACGGAGGAATAGTTTTTTATAAATTTCCTATAATACCCGGTTAATCCGAGGAATGATTTTATTTGTTTTACAGTACGTGGGATAGGGACGTTAATAATAGCTTCAATTTTAGATCTGTTGGGCTTAAGGCCATTTTGAGTGTCTATATGTCCTAGAAACTGTGTTTCTTTGGCCAAGAATTTGCATTTACTCATCTGAACCTTTAAGTTCTGTTCATTTAAAGCAGAGAATATTTTATTTAGACTGATTAAGTGTTCATCTTAAGATGATGAAAAGAATAAAATGTCCTCCATATATATAACGCAAATTTGATTGATGTAATCACGTTAGATTTGATTCATCATGCGCTGAAATGTTGCTGGCGCATTTTTGGCATTCTGACAAATTCAAAGTGTCCTAGTGGAGTAGAAAATGCTGTTTTTGCAATATCTCTTTCTTCCATTTTTATTTGATAGAACCCTTTTGGAAGGTCGATTGTAGAGAAAAATTGTGCCCTGCCTAGTTTGTCAAAAAGGGAATCAATATTTGGCATCGGAAATTTGTCGTCCACTGTTATGTTATTAAGTGCTCTGTAATCAATGACTATACGCCATTTTGCTTTTCCCTGACTGTCAGATTTTTTGGGCACAATCCAAAGAGGTGAATTGTAAAGTGATTTACTTGGCCTAATCGTTCCGTGGGCCATCATTTCGTTAATTTGGTTTTCGATTTCTTTTTCATGCACTTTGGGATATCTGCAAATTTTTGAATAGACAGGCTTTTCTGACGTGGTTATTATATTGTTTAATGGCGTTAGTAGCCGTAATGGCTGACCTTCTTGATAAAATGTTATCTTATAAATAAATTTTTTTATAAAACATTTAATAAAACAGAAAGTAAATATGGATAAAAGCTGTTACCGGTTGTGTTATTTTTATTTTTTATTTCTTATTTAATAATCAGTTCATACTTTTTTGCTTTGCTTAAAATTCCACGTGAAATAAGTGCAGCTTACATTATTTCGCAGTTGTAAAAAAATGTTGCCAGACACATTTCCGAACTTTTTCACAATATTACCAGAGTACAACCATGGTGGAATAAGCAGGTGGCATCGTTTCGGCTACAAATACAACATTACAACAAAAATGAAAGTTATATCACTGTTAACGTCCAAAAATACTTTTAACAAAAATCAAAGCGTTCCGCTGAACGTGATGAAATAAATAATTTTGTAGCCAATTTTTATTTAATTATGGTCCATTTCCTATTTATTTTAATTTAAAATTATCAAAAACTTCAATAAAATACAATAATCGCAGCACAAAACGTGCACTTTTTGTAAACATAAACAAAACTTTGACATAACCCTAGACAAGCAATGGAAGAGCAAAAAATAGTCATCTGGCGTAGTGCTGCTACCTGTTTATTTCACCATGAGTACAAGTCTATCAACATTATTTCATAGATATTTCGCACAAGTTTTTTTTATATTTTTTTTATTTGTTTGATTTTATTTTGTATTTTTTTTTTTTAAATACCTAATGGGGAGTTCATTTGAATGGAAATATAAACCTATTAAATTTTAATCTCACTCTTTTTTTTATTAATTACATTTTTTTTTAGCAAATCTTAATAATTAAACATTTTTTCATTTTTCGAATTTATTCTATGAGTTAAATTTCAGGTCTGTATTTTATAAAGCTTTTTTGTAATAGTTCTATTCCTTTAATTTTTCAGAAATGACTTTATACACTATCAGACTATTATATTGTATTTTATTTTATTTTTAAAAGAAAGTATTTCGCTGCCCATACTATAGCAAGGAGTTCCCTTTCAATGGTACTATAGTTTTTTCGTGATTATTTAAGGTTCTGCTAGCATAACAAATTGGTTTGTTATCCTGGCTAAGGACCGCACCTAAAGCTGTGTTGCTAGCATCTGTGGTGAGCACGAATTTTTTATTGAAATCGGGGTATGTTAGAAGAGGTGGGTTAGTAATAATTCTTTTTAACTTCTCAAAGGATTCTATGTACAGTGGGTCCTTAACGTTAATTCTGACTCCTTTTTTTCAAATATTTTATTATTGGCCCAGCAACGGAGGAATAGTTTTTTATAAATTTCCTATAATACCCGGTTAATCCGAGGAATGATTTTATTTGTTTTACAGTACGTGGGATAGGGACGTTAATAATAGCTTCAATTTTAGATCTGTTGGGCTTAAGGCCATTTTGAGTGTCTATATGTCCTAGAAACTGTGTTTCTTTGGCCAAGAATTTGCATTTACTCATCTGAACCTTTAAGTTCTGTTCATTTAAAGCAGAGAATATTTTATTTAGACTGATTAAGTGTTCATCTTAAGATGATGAAAAGAATAAAATGTCCTCCATATATATAACGCAAATTTGATTGATGTAATCACGTTAGATTTGATTCATCATGCGCTGAAATGTTGCTGGCGCATTTTTGGCATTCTGACAAATTCAAAGTGTCCTAGTGGAGTAGAAAATGCTGTTTTTGCAATATCTCTTTCTTCCATTTTTATTTGATAGAACCCTTTTGGAAGGTCGATTGTAAAGAAAAATTGTGCCCTGCCTAGTTTGTCAAAAAGGGAATCAATATTTGGCATCGGAAATTTGTCGTCCACTGTTATGTTATTAAGTGCTCTGTAATCAATGACTATACGCCATTTTGCTTTTCCCTGACTGTCAGATTTTTTGGGCACAATCCAAAGAGGTGAATTGTAAAGTTATTTACTTGGCCTAATCGTTCCGTGGGCCATCATTTCGTTAATTTGGTTTTCGATTTCTTTTTCATGCACTTTGGGATATCTGCAAATTTTTGAATAGACAGGCTTTTCTGACGTGGTTATTATATTGTTTAATGGCGTTAGTAGCCGTAATGGCTGACCTTCTTGATAAAATGTTATCTTATTGCTTTGAATAAATTTATTTGGCTTATATGCTTCCTCTTTATTTAATTCTGGTGGCATTTCTATATTTTTAAAGTCGATGTTCTGTGCTTCGAAATTTATAATAGTTTCTGAATTTATTTCTGTTGCTCTCGGATTGAAGTAAATTTTGTTACTATTTACAATTAGTTTCATATTTAAATAGTCAATAATAGCGCCTATAGGCATCAAAACGTTGTTTCCTATTATACAACTAAAAGGTTTATTTTTGAGATCTATTAGTTTGACAGACATTGTTTCGTCCTTTGCGTTGAATTCTTGAGGTATATTTATTATTACCTCTTCTGTAACTAGTTTCGCTCCAGTTATTGTATTTAATTTTATAGCATTTTTAATTTTTCTTTTTGGGAATAATTTTTTAAATGTATCATAATCGCCTAATGTAGTTGCAGCGCCACTGTCTATTAGGCATCTTAACTTATTTTTGTTAATTGTTAAGAAGACTATTGGTAGGTGGGATCTTGAGGCGGTGCATGAAAATTTTCTTGAGCGCTTATGTTGGATATATCCATTGGTTAATGAAAATTATTGTTCTAGTTTGATTTGAGTTGTTTGAATTTGGATTATATCGGTTTTGATTAGTATTGTGCCGAATTTGATTTGATCGATTTTGGTTAAAGTTGAATCTTTGTTGATTCAATCCACTCTGATTATTATATTGGTTTCAGGGAGAATTTCTCCAAAATTCGTTTTGATTATTAGGTGTGTTTTGGGTAAACTGATTTTTCAAATTAAGATTCTGAGGTCTTTGTGAATAATTTTGATAGTTTTTGTTTGGGTACGTCTTATTCCTATTCTTCAAATAGATATCTTTTATAAAATTATTTTCGATATAAAACGAATAAGCTTTACTTATCGTAGTTATTTCATTTTGAATTAAAAGGGTTTTTATATTTAGTGGAAGTAAGTTTAAATATATGTATATCGAAATTAAGTTTTTCATTAGTAGCAGGGTTAAAAGTCGTATCGACTTCCTGATTTATATAATATTTGGTGTTAATTAAACTTAAAATTTCATTTAATTTGTGGTGCAATTCTTCGCTGCTGAATGCAACTACATCCATGGCTTGATTTCTTTAATTTAAGAACGATTCTCTTACTCCGAATTCTATTTTAAGTTTTGCTAAAATTTGGTCCCATGATGGTGTTACTAAAGTTTCTACTGCTCTTAATGCCTTACCCTGAAGGCGGTTAGCTAGGACAACCCTAATCGTTGGCTTGTCTATATCTGATACTAATGACAATACGGAGCTAACATCCCTAAGGTAACTTGTGAGGGCGTAATCTGAAGTGCCACTAAATGTGGGAATGTTACGGGCTTCCCGTAAACCTTTAACTAATGAAAGTGACATTTTTCTAGACGAAGTACAGAGATGCAAGAACCATAACGACTTTTCTTACAATTTACAAACAATTTACTTATTTTTATTATTTATTTTCACTTATATGTATAAATTATAAATTATTGTCTTTGTGTTGTTTTCTCTTTTTTCTTTTTTTTTTAAAGATGATCTGCTAGTTATAACAGTTTTTCGGCTAACTGTTTTCTTCCTTCCTTCTTTCAAATCTGTTTTGCCTGAGATTTTTTTTTTCAATTAGTGTTTGGACTAATTTTGCTTTTGTATCGGAGTTAAATAGTTAAAGATCTTAAATGCACGTTCTCTTTCTGTTAATTTACAAAGTTTTGTTAGAAATTGTATATGAAATAATTTCTTAACAACCAAATCACAGTTTCTTTTTATATTTTATTTGCAAATTACACTTTTCTTTATACTTTGCGGCATAAGTGTATTATAGTCACGTACGTTTTCTGAAGTTCTTTTTTTTAATTATGAACAACTTCTTTATATTTTTCTTTTTGAATTTTGTACAAATTTTTTATTGTTGTAATTTATAACAACATGTTTTTAATTATATTAAATATACATTTGTATCTTATTTTATTTTAACTCACGATCTTGTTTTTGTTTTAAAATTTTATTTGTATTAATATTATTATGTTTAATATATTTATGTGATATTCATATCAAATTTATTTTGTTAATAGGTTCGAGTTATTTAAATAACTTCCAAGACTGCGCCAGTTTAAATTAAAAGCTTTACTAATATTAATTCTTTTATTTATTTTCTTCTCTTTTTGGGAGTCAACACGAAGTGGACTTTTTAAGTGTCAAATATAATCTGAATCTTAAAACTAAAAATATCTTACTTTTTGGTTGGCAAACGAAGAATCGGAATGTTAACATTTGCGGATAATGTAAACAGTTATTATTTACATTATTGACATAATCGAATGTAATAAGATATTTGATTTTAAGAAATGAATTTTTTATTGTGTCTTGAAGAGACCAAGAAATTGCTTAGTTAAGCAAAAAGGGTTAGATATTTGATTTTAAGAAATGAATTTTTATTGTGTCTTGAAGAGACCAAGAAATTGCTTATTATTATTTAAATTGCCATAGGGTGGTCGCTAGGGGGGATTGAGGAGGTTGTGTGGGTCTCACAAATAACTTACCTTGGGTGCTGCTTAAGAGTGTGTTGTTATTTGTGCGTGAGTTATTGTTGTGATCGTTGTTCACGTGTGAGTTGTTAATGTGTGTTATGTTGTTTAAATGTGGGTTGTTGTTATCGCTTACAAATGACAACACACTCCTGAACAGCACCCAAGGTAACAACAACCCACATTTAAACAACATCACACACGCTAACAACGATCAAAACAATACATCACGTACAAATAACAACACTCAGCCCAACAATAACACACATATTAACAACAACAACATGCACAACAATAATATCCACGTAAACAACACATATAATGCAACTGAAAATATGTCGATTACTAATCCAAACAACTATAGAAATACCAATATCAACACCAACAGAAGCACCTACATCATCTTAATGCTAACGCCAACAGCAATACACACACCAGCAACAACGTACATTTCATCAACTACACGCACATAAATAACAACATGCAAATCAATCCAAATATCATAAACACCAATACAACCAACACATACACCAACAACTCTCGAAATGAACTACAGAGCACAAATAACATAAGCACGAATAGAGTAAACTGCAACAGGAACATTGGCAATACCATATTTAATAATGCAAACACCAACATCAATTCACGATGTAATAATAACGGAAACAACACTAATTCAAACAACATTGCAACCCACCTTAACGTATTAAATAATGCAAACACCAACATCAATTTACGATATAATAATAACGGAAACAACACTAATTCAAACAACATTGAAACCCACCTTAACGTATGAAATATCAAAAGTATATATTACTATACACTTGTCAACGAGTTTTATAACGATCCCAGATACTTGAAGTCAATAAACCACGCTTACAACACTAGGCAACGAGCAGAAGGACGGTATCATGTGGAACGACATCGAAACAATTATGGCAAAAATTCGTTCAAAACAACGCTACCAAATATCTTCAACAGAATACCAATACAACTGTCAAATATAACCAATCCATACAGAAGAAAAACTTATTTAAAGGAATATTTTATCGGCACCCAAGGAAAAATCTAATACTTAATAATCTCTATATCTATTTTCTTATTTTTTATTATCTAAATACCTTATTGAATTTCCTGCAGACAAGCCGAATGGCTTTGCGGGAAAAGATTATGATTTTTAAATGTAAAATAATTATAATAATAATAAATGAATTGAATAGTGTAAAAAAAATTAACTATTACTATAACTAGTAATTAAACCAATTCACGTGTGAGTTGTTGTTAATGTGTGTGTGGTTGTTCACGTGTGTGATGTTGTTTGTATGTGGGTTGTTGTTACCTTGGGTGCTGTTTAAGAGTGTGTTGTTATTTGTGCGTGAGTTATTGTTGTGATCGTTGTTCACGTGTGATTTGTTAATGTGTGTGATGTTGTTTAAATGTGGGTTGTTGTTACCTTGGGTGCTGTTCAGGAGTGTGTTGTCATTTGTACGTGAGTTATTGTTATGATCGTTGTTAACGTATGTGTGGTTGTTCACGTGTGTGATGTTGTTTAAATGTGGGTGGTTGTTACCTTGGGTGCTGTTCAGGAGTGTTTTGTCATTTGTACGTGAGTTATTGTTTTGATTGTTGTTCACATGTGAGTTGTTGTTAACGTGTGTGTGGTTGTTCACGCGTGTGACATTGTTTAAATGTGGGCTGTTGTTACCTTGGGTGTTGTTTACGAGCGTATTGTTGACTACGAGTGTGTCGTTGTTAACGTTTTGGTTGTTAGTTATGCTTGTGTATAATACATTTTGAGTGTTGTGGTTAAGCGGGGGTATATTGTAGTACGATATATTTTGTGTGTTGCTCGTGTTAGTATAAACGTATTCTATTTGAAGTACATTAAACCAAGGGTAGCAGTTTTCTTTGTTATTTTTGTTTTTAGGTGGACAACAAGGTCATACATACGAAGAAGATTAGTTTCCAAAAAGCTCAGCTGGTCATTAACATTAATATTTCTTAAATCACGATAAGAAAAAGTTTCGTGTTTATGTTTTTAATGAAAGTCATAAGTCATAAAAATTAAATCATGTTTAGAAAAGCATGGTGCCGACAGTTGATCATATAACAGCACTTTGGAAACATCATTAACAAAGAAGAGATCAAGTAGAGTACACGTTGTGCTTGTGAAATGAGTAGGCAAGCTACAATTAACAGAAGAAAGACGAAACTGCAACATTGAATGTAACAGATCAGTGGTTTCAAATAAGTCCGAGTTGAAATCACCAGCAATTATCAAATCAGTACAAGATGTTGTTAATTTCTCAATAATTTCCAAGAAAGTGGAGTAATCTACATATTTATTATAACAATATACACAACCGACCATTAACTTCTTCCCTTCGGTTAATATATTTACAAACAAGTACTCAATTTCTTCACCATCACCAAATTGAAACACAATATTTGATTGAATTGTTTCCCTAATATACATATATTGCCACACTACCAGCACGAGTTTTTTTAATACGAAGTTTACGATCCGCCCTTTGAAGTATATAGCCATTAAGGTTAACTATGCTATCAGGAGTTCCTTTTTTAAGCCAAGTCTCAGAAACGCAAATAATATCAATTGAAGAGTTTTCGAAAACCAGTCTAAATTCGTCAATTTTATTGTTAAGGCTTTGTGCGTTAAGATAATCAGTTCATATTTTTTTGTTTTTGCTTGAAATTCCACGTGAAATAAATGCAGTTTACATTATTTCGCAGTTGTAAAAAATGTTGCCAGAAACATTTCGGAACTTTTTCACAAAATGAACAGAGTACAACTCTATCAACATTATTTTATAGATATTCCGCACAAGTTTTTTTCATATGCGTTTTGAAAGCATTTCACGTGAAATGTTGAACAGAGTACCAGGCTTAACTAACAACTTAAAAATTCACAAATGTTGCTACCTTAAACCGCTAAACATTTAAGTTTATATTGTTATTTAGATATTCATTTTACGAATTAAGCCTAGTACTCTGTCCAAAGTTGTGAAAAATGTTGACCAGCATTAATAATTTCAGACGAAAATTTTGACATGTATCAATTTTACCTATCATGCGAATTTGGACAATTTGACGCTTTTATTCCTGCAAAGTATGCAACATTGTTTTGCGTATGTAAACAAACCCCACATTTTTTTTACTAAAAATAAATTTTTTTATAAAACATTTAATAAAAAAGAAAGTAAATATGGATAAAAAGCTGTTACCGGTTGTGTTATTTTTATTTTTTATTTCTTATTTAATAATCAGTTCATACTTTTTTGCTTTGCTTAAAATTCCACGTGAAAAAAGTGCAGCTTACATTATTTCGCAGTTGTAAAAAAATGTTGCCAGAAACATTTCGGAACTTTTTCACAATATTAACAGAGTACAACCATGGTGGAATAAGCAGGCGGCATCGTTTCGACTACAAATAAAACATTACAACAAAAATGAAAGTTATATCACTGTTAACGTCCAAAAATACTTTTAACAAAAATCAAAGCATGCCGCTGAACGTGATGAATTAAATAATTTTTTAGCCAATTTTTATTTAATTATGGTCCATATCCTATTTATTTTAATTTAAAATTATTAAAAACTTAAACAAAATACAATAATCGCAGCACAAAACGTGCACTTTTTGTAAACATAAACAAAACTTTTACATAAACCTAAACAAACAATGCAAGAGCAAAAAATAGTCATCTGGCGTAGTGCGGCTACCTGTTTATTTCACCATGAGTACAACTCTATCAACATTATTTCATAGATATTTCGCACAAGTTTTTTTTATATTTTTTTTACTTGTTTGATTTTATTTTGTATTTTTTTTTTTTAAATACCTAATGGGGAGTTCATTTGAATGGAAATATAAACCTATTAAATTTTAATCTCACTCTTTTTTTTATTAATTACATTTTTTTTAACAAATCTTAATAATTAAACATTTTTTCATTTTTCGAATTTATTCTATGAGTTAAATTTCAGGTCTGTATTTTATAAAGCTTTTTTGTAATAGTTCTATTCCTTTAATTTTTCAGAAATGACTTTATACACTATCAGACTATTATATTGTATTTTCTTTTTAATAAAAATGAAAAAATGTTTAATATAATATAAAGTAACCTTCACAAGGAAATAATTCCCAGTTTCTAATTGTTCAAATCTTAATAATTTTATGGTGAACCTTCTTATTATTAACCACTATTTAAAACTTGGCGATTAATTTTAATAAATTTTGTATAATTATAAACATTGAAATATTATAATATTTATTAACATGAAATCTCAATTTTTTTATTACGAAAGGTGAATTAGGGTTTGGAGGTATTTAAGTTAACTTAGTTTTCTTTGCTTTTATTTTTATTTTGGGCTGACAAGGGATAGTAACATAGCGTCAGCATTGTGGGCGGGCTAGGTCAGTGAATTCCACCTCAAGTACTCTACAATCAGCAACCACTTCTATATTATCTTTTCTCCCTTTAACACTGTAGGTCAAATAATTTAGTCATGCTACCTTAATTAAAGTTTCCGTTTTCGATTCTTAAATTATTCCACCTTCTGCTATTGGAAACATAACACCTCCCCAGCCTCGGTCCCAAACTTAGCATACCCAAACACAGAATCGTTACATGGTCCAGGGTCTCCCCTCAATATATAGCAGTATATCCACCTGTTCGAGCAGGTGGATATACTTTCCCCGAAAGATTTCAGATTAGAATAGAATAAACTTTAACACTAATTAGGCACCTGGTATTGATAAGATCAGAAATAAAATGCTGGAGCTAACTCGCATGGCAAAGAAAAATTATTATTTTTATCTTTAATGCTATTTTACGCCTTGAATACTACCCTCAAAAATGGAAGGTTTCAAAACCAGGAAAAGATCATACAAAAGTTGATTCATATACCCATATTAGCTTATTATCAAATATATCAAAGCTATTTGGAAATTATTGGGGTCAAAATTTATACCGATTTTATATGAAAATTGTTGTTTTCCAAACCATCAATTCGGTTTTTAAAGAAAACGCAGACTAATCGAATAGTTGGGGCACCATTGAAAAAATTCATAGGCACCAACATAAAATTCTTTGAATAATCACAGCCGCTCCCTCGTTTGTCAAAAACTCAAACATCCATAGGGATCTATATGTTCCATTACTAAGAACTTTGATTACGAAATATGCAGTAAAATAATTCAAAAAGCCTTAAACTATAGCCAAATCCACTAGCTCGATATATTATAAATCACATTGACATTGTATAAATTTTCATTTCATAAAATATTTAATTTCGATAAGTTATCTGTTGTTACAAAATTCAGCAAATAACTAAAAATCTACGAAAAAAGTAAAAAGAGGGCAAATATTATTACTGCAATAGAAGGTCATTAGTTTTCGCTTTATTTGTTTGTTCAATGGGCAAAGACTTATGACTTTTTATAGTTTTCTCTTGTTCTATGACGTCCATGAAATTATTTTTTCTGTATCCTGTAGATGCTGGCTGCCATTTCTGTTTGACCGTAAATGTGGTTCAAAGTGTGAAGCCGTCTGACCAGAGGAATAATAACGAAAAACCTGGAACATCACGATTTGCATTAACAAATACAGGAGCTGTACCAAAAAGTACTAAAGTGCAAACAGGCATGGACAGATATATAACAATAACTAAGAGAAAGGCTAGCCCTAGGTCCACCCAACAGGAACGCGTGGCCAAACAATACAAAGGCTCTAACGTAGTCTCTTTGCCAACAAATGGTAACAGATTCTCTGTACTATCCATACCTGACGATGAAGAAGCAGAATTAGCTAATGGGACAGCCACTAAAGAAGTTAAACCGCCACCTATCTATCTGCGGGAGCAAACATCAAATAGCATAGTCAACATGTTGACTCAACTTGTAGGTAAGAACAATTTCTACGTCGTTTCTATACGACGCGGACAAATTCAAGAGACCAAAATTCAAGCCAGTACAGAAACGAACTTTCGTATTATATCAAGACACCTGGACGCAGAAAATAAAAGCTACTATACATACCAATTAAAAAGTGCTAAGGGATTGATTATTGTCATAAAAGGCATAGATAGTTCCGTTCCTACAGATAAAATAAAATCTGCCGTAGAGCAAGAGGGGTACGAGGTAAAATCGGTTCATAACATTTTGAACAGGAACAAAGTTCCCCAACCACTGCACCGCATTGAGATATCGTTTGATTCATCGGTTCTCAAAACCAAAAATTCAGTTCATCCCATATACAACTTGCGCTACCTACTCAACAGAAGAATAACTGTTGAGGAGCCAATAAAACGAAAGGGTCCCTCCCAATGCACAAACTGTCAGGAATATGGGCATACAAAATCATATTGTAAATTGCCTCACGTATGTGTGGTTTGTGGCGACGCTCATAAAACCGCCGAATGTAATCGTTCTAAAGTTGACCCAAATGTCAAGAAATGCAGCAACTGTGGCGAAAATCACACGGCAAACTATAGGGGTTGTAAAGTCTTCTTGCATTTAAAAAAACCAGCTTTAGTTCAAAAATATACTCACTCCCAATATGGTCCATCACATGCGCCCAGCCAAGCCGCTAGCTCTATTGCTAGTACTACACAAACAAACAAACAAAACCAATCATATGCCCAAGTCCTAAAAGGAAACCCTAATGCGAAAAATCCCCCGAGTACTTCCAACGCAAAGCAACCTCCATACGCTAATGTTCCTAGGGAAGGTCTACAAATGCCTACCTCAATTGAAAATTTAATTCAAACTATGAATAACTTCATGGCCACTATGCAGAGCATGTTTCAGGAAATGATGCGAAACCAGAACATGCTCCTGCAAGTTCTACTCAACAAAAAATGAACCAGTTAAAAATATGTTTCTGGAATGCAAACGGGTTATCCCAACATAAACACGAAGTTGCAAACTTTCTTTATAGGCATGAAATCGACGTACTTCTTGTCTCTGAAACACACTTTACTCATAAAAACTGCTTTAGGGTAAATGGTTACCTTACGTATGACACAAAACATCCCAGCGGACGAGCTTGTGGTGGCACAGCCATAATTGTGCACAAACACATCAGACACTTACCATTGCCAGAGTTCGAAGAAGATTGTATCCAGGCCACATCTATAAATCTGACTGATTTCAAACTAACGTTAACATCCGTTTATTGTCCCCCGAGGCACAAAATTCTACACGATAAATTTCTCAACTTCTTCTCCACATTGGGCCAGAAATTCATTGCTGCTGGCGACTACAACGCTAAACATACATATTGGGGCTCCAGACTTATTAGTCCTAGAGGTAATCAGCTATATAATACCGTAACTGCAAATAACTTTGATGTGGTATCGAGTGGTGAGCCTACCTATTGGCCAACCGACTTCAACAAGCTACCAGACCTTATTGACTTTGCTGTAATCAAAAATATCAAGCGCGATCAGGTACTAGTTAGTTCCTCCTATGATCTTTCCTCTGATCATTCACCTTCAATCCTCATTTTAAAATGTAACTCTGACGCCGCAGCTGCAAATTGGTTAAAGTATAAAATGTATGTGAGCTCTCACCTATCACAGTGCATTCCCCTAAAAAATTCATCTGACATCCAAATAGCTGTCGACCGATTTACAGAAGTCTTGGATGCTGCAGCAAGAAATGCAACCCCAATCAAGCGGACAATTAAACGTGCTCCTTACAATACATCGACGGATATAGAGACCCTTATCAGAGAAAAAAGGAAGTTAAGAAGACAATGGCAAAACAGTCGTTCCCCAACCACTAAGGCCCAACTACAATTATGCCTGACAACTCTTCGCAACAAATTGAGACAGAACCACGAGTCTGCAATAGAAGGCTATCTAAACAGCCTAGATGCCACAAAAAACTCCAATTATAGCTTATGGAAGGCTGTACGGCATATGAAATGCCCTATAACCCAAGAATCTCCATTAAGACTGGAAAACCGCACTTGGGCGAAAAACACAGATGAAAAATTAAACGCTTTCGCGGGCCATCTTGAGAAAGTTTTCACGCCACATGATACACATACTTGTTCCTGTCGTCCAACCATTCCTGATAAGGTAAACCATCCATTAAAATTTAACATTACTCAAGTAAAATCTGCAATAGAAAAAGTGAATATTAGAAAATCTCCCGGACTTGACCGTATCACAGGGTCAATGATAAGAAACTTACCTTCGTCTGCTTCCAGAATCTTGCTGTTCATTTTTAACGCTATATTAAGAGTCGGATACTTCCCATCCTCATGGAAGAAGTCTATAATTGTTATGATTCCCAAGCCAGGAAAAGATGCTAGCCAGGTTGCGTCGTACAGACCGATAAGCTTATTATCAATCCTATCAAAGCTTTTCGAAAAAATATTCATTTTAAGTATAACTCCTCATCTAAATGAACAGGACATCATCCCGGATCACCAGTTCGGATTCAGAGCGAAACATGGTACAATAGAGCAAGTGCATAGAATTGTCACCCTTATTAGATCGGCGTTTGAGAAAAAGCAATACTGCTCAGCCCTGTTTATAGACATTTCCCAAGCATTTGACAAAGTTTGGCATGATGGGCTACTCATCAAAATAACACGAATGCTTCCTCAAAACACTCACAAGCTTCTGGAGAGCTATCTAACAGGCAGAACATTCATAGTAAGGTCGCAAGATAAATACTCCCCCCTCAAGAAAATTACTGCTGGTGTTCCCCAAGGCAGCATATTAGGACCGCTTCTATATATAATATACACAGCGGATATGCCAACAAACCTGAGCACGCATACCTCTACATTTGCAGACGACACAGCATTTATTAGCGTTAACCATGACCCAAAAGTCGCATCGCAAAATCTGCAGTCCCACATCAATGAACTAGAGGCATGGCTAGAAAAATGGAGAATAAAGGTTAACCCGGCTAAATGTGCTCACTTAACTTTCACGCTCAGAAGACAAACGTGCCCAGCAGTAAAAATAAATAACATCACTGTTCCGGTAGAAAACCATGTAAAGTACTTGGGAGTTCATATAGATAGACGTTTGACCTGGTCTCGTCATATCGAAGCGAAAATAACGGCTATGAAACTTAAAGCAGCTCAACTACATTGGCTTCTCGGTAGAAACTCAAACTTGTCTTTAGACAACAAAGTTCTTCTATACAAGTCCATCATAAAACCAATATGGACATATGGCATCCAATTATGGGGTACTGCATGCGCATCTAACATCCAAAAGCTTCAAAGAAGACAGTCTAGAATATTACGACAAATTGTCTGCGCCCCATGGTATATACGTAATGATATTATCCACAGAGATCTCAACGTCCCCACTATCCAGGAGGAAATTAAAAAATATTCAATAAGCTACATCGATAAACTAATGGTTCACCCTAACTACCTCGCTCGGGGTTTGCTTCAGTTTGAAGGTCACCAGAGGCTAAAAAGAACCGATACTTTGAGCCTTACTAGAAGACAGTCTTAAAAATTTGAATACAGCAGTTAGTGGTTACACAGGTAACAACTAATAAACAACAAGTAGAA
Organism: Pollenia angustigena; assembly: GCA_930367215.1. Lineage (NCBI taxonomy): Eukaryota > Metazoa > Arthropoda > Insecta > Diptera > Polleniidae > Pollenia > Pollenia angustigena. Next base: position 126,049,753 of record OV884056.1, read on the forward strand.
TTAAGATTTGAATACATATTGTAAATTTCGATAAGAAAGATTCAATAATAAAAATAAATTATTAAAAAAAAAAAAAAAAAATTTCTGTTTGAGTTTGTGTTTGTTTGATGTTGACACTATTTTTATTTTGCCATAAAACTAATCGCACCATAAAATAAATAAATAATATTTTTATTTCTTTTTTGTTGTATTAATTCCACCATGATTTTTTTTTGCTATTTTTAAGTTTTGTTGCTTTTACAAGCTCTATGGTCATCTTTCTATTTTTTTCAAATTTTTTCCGTTGTTTTAGTTTGTTTCAAGAGTTAATATAACTTTGGGCAGCAGAAGGGAATAACTCTAATAAAAAGTATCCCAAGTAATAAGGATTTATGTCAATTAGTCATTTTGTTATCCCAATTACCAAATTTTACAATTATAAAAATTAACTGGCAGGCCCACAATGTCGAAAAGAACATATAGCGATAATTTCATGTGATTGTTATTCTTTGTTGGCATACTTCCCTTTAAACTGATTTTTATAAATACTTTTGTACTCTTCTTTCAATTAAATTTTTTTTTCTAACACTCAATTTACATGATGAATTTTATGACGTCCAATTTTAGACGTCATTTTTTGTTTGGAAGCAAGCGGTGTAGAGAAGAAAGACGAAGAGAAAACAGAAATCATGTCTATTTTTCTACCCCTCTTTCTTCTCTACACCGCTTGCTACCAAACATAAAACTGACGTCTAAAATTGGACGTCATAAAATTCATCATGTAAATTGGTGTAATTATATTTTCTTCGTTATTTCGTTTTGTCAACTGTCGACCTTTTGGCTTTAATATTTAATAAAAAAGGGGACAGTTTTTATTTTATTTATTTTACGTTTGTTGTCATTTAATTTGTTGGCCATTCTTGGTATTTTGTTTATTAATTCAATATTTTTTATTTGTCCCTTGGTGCTTCTTTTTAAGAATTTTAAATTATGGGGTTAATTAGCAGTATAAAAATATCTGAAGTGCGAATTTGAGCCGCAAACAAAAATGTTGAAGATTCGAATTTTTTATTAAAAAAAAAAAAAAAAAAACATTTTGAAGGGTCCTTTGTGAATATTTTTTACTGTCAAGTGTTTATTTAAATAAAATTATTTCTTTTTTGTATTTTTCTCTTTTTTTCGCAGATAACAACATCAATTTTGAAAAAGGATATTTTTTAGCTGAAAAATAATTTTCAAAGAAAATATGATGTAAATGCTTGAAGATTATTTGTAGCATTAAGGAAAAGCAATTTTGGATTAAATATTGAGATATTGATGTATATAGAAAAGAAAATGAGCTAAGCGTTGTAAACAAAAATTAAGTCCCTAAAATCATTATTAGTCGCTAAAATTAATTAATCAAATTATAAATCCCCAAAAATTTTAAGTATCCTAAACAACAAAAATTAACCGAACCCCCATAAATCGAAACGTATTTCACAATGATATGAAACAAGTGCTCACATTAAAGAAACGTATATGCTAAATTTAAAATCTTCAGATAAATACAGCTTTAACCATTAAGTGCCATAGAGAGAAGCGAACTGACACCAAAGTAGTCCCGTGATAGGGGTTTGGTGGTAGAGACCGGTTCTAGTTTTAACACTTTCTATGAATCAGACCTATCACTTTTACATGAGGTTGTCATTGGAGGGGATCAATTGACAGCATTTGACCAGTCACACATCTATTCTTAATGAACTTGTTTAGTGACAGTTACTACAATGAAGTATTATTTCAATACAATGTAGTATTATTTTAATAAAACAAGACGTAGAATTGAATTCAAGAAACAAATTTTAGAAAGACCAAAAAAATTTGTCACACCTCCGGAGTTTTTTCCCCATATACCACAGAGGGAGCATTTTGCTTTTTATTGAAAGCGGCAAAAATGCTGCCTCCCCATTCGTTTTTTCCCCATATATCACAGAGGGAGCATTTTGCTTTTCATTGAAAGCAGCAAAAATTCTGCTTCCCCATTCGTTTTTTCCCATTTTATTTTCATTTAAAGCAGCAAAAATTCGGCCTGTTTTTGTTCCCGATGTATTTTCCATAAGGAGGAATTTTGAATATAAACAAAATAAAGAATTTTTTGTTTGAGTATTTTTCAATAAAAAAGAGAGTAATATTAAGTTGATCACCTTATATTTTCTTCAATGAAGAGAAATTTTAAAAAATACATATGTATAAAAAAAATTTTTTGAGTATTTTAAAATAAGAGAGTAATGTGAAATATATTTAGAATATGCAGCACATGTAAGTTTAGAGATTAACGCAATTTGAAAGTTTGCCATTAATATAAAAAGACTTAGGAAGTATATTTCACATCATTATCCTAATTACCACTTTAAAGGAAACTTAATAAAAATGGCAATTATTTTCTATATAATAATTTTTTATTTATTATCATTATATTTTTTTTTCTTGTTTGTTTTTAGATGTATAAAAAAATTGTAAATATTGCCCAAGGTATTAAGCCCGAGTAAATTAGAATCGATGACATACCTTTAAACGAATCTTTGAAAATTGTGAATTTTGAATGGAAAGAAACACAATATGGTCTTAAAGTCATTGCCAATTTAGATGACAATAAATGGTTTCATCTTCCCAATAGAATGATGAAATTTTTAAACAAGGAGGATCCATACTTAACTCAAATGAATGATAAAGTTTGGACAATTATTTACAAGGGGCGTCAATTGAAGCACAGCCGCGAATAACGTTGTAAACGCCACATTTTGCAAAAACTGTTTTTTTGCAGGTAACCGTTGACCTTACTCTCTTACACAGTTTAAACATCAAATCAACCAAAACTGTGCACATTAACGCCTTCAAAATGGCGTACAAAGTGTCAGCCAGTGGAAGAACATTGCAAGTTACTACCAAAATGATGAAGCCGAAATGGTTTTGCAGTGCGGCATAATGTTTTAAAAGCCTTTTGCGTAAAAGTTTTTCTTATCATTATTTTTAATAATAGAAATAAAAATTTTTAAAACAAATATTGCTGCCTGTCAAAAAACGTTTTCTTGCTCTCCTGAAAAATTATTATTTTGTAACTTAAAACGTTATTCGCGGCTGTGCTTCAATTACCAAATGGACCTGCAATATTCGATTTAAATTATACCTAAACTCTGAAAAAAATCCTTACAATAAAGAAAAATAGAATAAAACAAAAAACAAATTTTTTTTTCATTTTTATTACTTATATTAAAAAATAATTTTACATATAAAAATTTTAAATTTAAAGTCCTCCTCCTTTATTTCCGATAAAAATAAGTCATCCTCCTCCATAAATTCTCTGATGTAGGCAGGAGTCTCTTCACTAACATCCTCCCGCCTTTTTTCCTTGATAGCTGAAGGACTTTTATAAAATTTGGACTTCTTGACACTGAAATTATGCAGGCGCATAAAGTGCCTTTTCTTATTAAATTTGTTTGCAAAAGTTATGTGCTCACAAAATTCTCAAGTTAAAAAATCTTTTGAAAATACCTCGCAAAACATATATTTATTTACTTATGCACTTTTTTTGTTTTTATTTTGGTATATATTTTTAATGTTTATCAAAGCATATTTTAAAAACTGATCTATGGTTATTGAACTATTTAGAACATTCTGTTTAAAAATAAATACACAATTGTTATTGTGGAAATTAAAAGTCAATAAACCTTTTGGTGGGAGGGAAAAATGCAATCGTATGCATTTTTAAAGTTTAAAAATTAACCTTGAATGTGTGCTTCACATTAAAATATAAGCCAATAAACTTTTCATTATGGTAAAAAATTAAATTATGAGCTAATAAACTTTTCATTTGTGAAAAAATTCCATCGTAGCATTTTTTTATGTTTAAGAATTAACCTTGAATGTTTGTTTCATTTTAAATTATGAGTTAATGAACTTTTATTAGTAAAAAAAAAAAAATTAAAAGCTTATGATTTAAAAACAAATCTCTTATTTGGCAACTATCTATCACAGCAAAGCCGCAATGAATAATCAAACAAATCAAATTAACAAAAAAAAAAAAACAGAACAGACAGAATTAATGTAACAGAAGTGCTTATATTACCGCCAATAGATTTAAAAATATTCCTAGCGCTTTATGACGGGCAGGACGATGTTTAAAGATCAATACCACCGATATGGCACCTGTACGATGGTATGGATGAAATCCTTTTAGAGGCGACAAGAATCGTGGAAGAAAAACAATAACTATATTTTTATTATATTTTTTTTATTATATTTTTTTAAAAATTCTTAAATATATACTTAAATAAACTTAAAACTAAAATATCATTATAATTTAAATTGAAATAATTAAACAATTTTAAAATTTTATTAAAACTTATGTTTTTACATCTTAAATAAATAAATACACAACAATAAACACCACATAAAATTGAAGTTTCACTCTGAATTCGAAGACTATTATAAGTAAAAGTTTTACAATTTTTATTTAAAAATAACCTAAAAGACTTATTGGGAGATTGACCAGCAGAACAAAAGTACTCGGCAGGTTTGTTTGTAGGAAAATAAAAAGCAACCCAATGCTGTCCAGGCATATGTGATGGATCAGTGTTAGCAACGTAAAATGATGGTTTTGAAACTGGTTGTGTTGGTAATTTATTACATGCAAATACACCTTTAAATTTATATTTGGTTATATTATTGGAGTTTAAAGTATTTTTAATATTGATTGAATTCATAGTGTTTGAATAATATTACGCGTTTTGTCAATTTCTATAACACTATCAAATTCACAATATACTAAGCACGTTATTGCTTCAATAATTGGTTTGCCAAAACGCCCTTCAATACGAATAGTTCCCTGGTTTATTAAATTACCACAATTAGAATTATTATTATGATCTGGTGTCAAGTCGAAAGCAAGTAAAAAATATCCGTTATCAAAAAGTTCTTTAGTTATTTGATGACCTTTATCGAAATGATGAATTCCAGTTCTTTTAAATAGTGTTTGATAACCACGAGTACTTATTATCCCTCCGTTATTGTAGTTAAGTTCAATTGGTTGTGCAGGAAATTGTACTCCATTTACAACCAAATTAAATCTTTGTAAATTAAAATGTTGAAAGTAAAATGGATTTTCTTTTTTCTCTCCAGTATATGCTTTATTAGACACCATTCCAAAAATTAAAAAATTTGGTAATTGTCCTAGTATAACGTTATCTAAAGTTAATGAGTGATTTCCAGGGTGTATTGTAAATGTTTTTATTTCCACTCTTTTATAAGGATAAATAGCATTTCTTGATTGTAATACATTATGATGAGCCATTAGAATATTATGATTAATAGTAAGATGGTTTAAATATAAATTAGCTTCATGAATTTTAATATAAGATTCATTTTTATCGCCACCTTCTAAAATGTAAAATTCCGGTTTTTCCAAGTTTATTGTTACCTTTAGATCAACATTATTTAGCAAGTATTTTTGTTGGTTAAACACATCAACATGAAGTTTTCCAAAAAGCTCTACTCTTTTTTCATCCTTAAATAGTTTTTTTCTCTTTTCTAAACCAGGATTTTCTTTATCACAGCCACATGATTCAGGATGCGTTGATCTAGCATCATTTCCATAATTTAACAATTTTTCTATATAAGCCCTATATTGTCAGGTTGTGATACATTTTTATTGTTCAGATGTACAATACAATTTCTAAACAAGGAGTGCAATAAGTAAATAAATATATGTTTTACGAAGTATTTTCAAAAGATTTTTTAACTGTTTTATTTAATTAAAAATAGAAAGTGTAAAATTAACTTGTGAATTTTGTGAGCACATAACTTTTGCAAACAAATTTAATAAGAAAAGGCACTTTATGCGCCTGCATAATTTCAGTGTCAAGAAGTCCAAATTTCATAAAAGTCCTTCAGCTATCAAGGAAAAAAGGCGGGAGGATGTTAGTGAAGAGACTCCTGTCTACATCAGAGAATTTATGGAGGAGGATGACTTATTTTTATCGGAAATAAAGGAAGAGGACGATTTAATAAGAGAATTTATGGAGGAGGATGACTTATTTTTATCAGAAATAAAGGAGGAGGGACTTTAAATTTTAAATTTTTATATGTAAAATTATTTTTTAATAAAAGTAACAAAAATTAAAAAAAAGATTTTGTTTTTTGTTTTATTCTATTTTTCTTTATTGTAAGGATTTTTTCAGAGTTTAGGTATAATTTAAATCAAATATTGCAGGTCCATTTGGTAATTGACGCCCCTTGTAAATAATTGTCCAAACTTTATCATTCATTTGAGTTAAGTATGGATCCTCCTTGTTTAAAAATCTAATCATTCTATTGGGAAGATGAAACCATTTATTGTCATCTAAATTGGCAATGACTTTAAGACCATATTGTGTTTCTTTCCATTCAAAATTCACAATTTTCAAAGATTCGTTTAAAGGTATGTCATCGATACTCGGGCTTAATACCTTGGGCAATATTTACAATTTTTTTATACTATCAAAAAGTAATTTAAATTTTTGGGAATACAAAATTTTAATTTCAAAAGATTTTGTTATTCGTGCTTAATTCCCAGTTTTTATTCTTGATAAAAACACTTGAAATTTATTGTTGATGGGATAAGCTATTCCTATGCATTTCACTGGTTGCTTAGGCCAGATCATCAGGAAACTTCATCCATAAAGATTTTAGACAAACTAAAGATATTAAACCAAATAAAACCGTTAAACGTATAAGACTTATAGCAACAGTTTTACTTGTAACAATATCAAAGCTTGAACAAAATACATCAACAATAAAAAAAAAAAAAAAAAAAAAAGTGGGTTTATCTCATCTTACACTCCCCACTACAATCAGTTGAAATTCTTTCAACATTAATTGTAGTTGTAAGTAGGTTAAGAAAAACAAAATAAAAAACAAACAACAACTTACAAAAGATGTTGTCAATTAAGTGTTTTTTTAGGCCGTGCACTTGCCTGTTTATTATCAAAAAGTAATTTCAATTTTTGGGAATACAAAATTTTAATTTCAAAAGATTTTGTTATTCGTGCTTAATTCCCAGTTTTTATTCTTGATAAAAACACTTGAAATTTATTGTTGATGGGATAAGCTATTCCTATGCATTTCACTGGTTGCTTAGGCCAGATCATCAGGAAACTTCATCCATAAAGATTTTAGACAAACTAAAGATATTAAACCAAATAAAACCGTTAAACGTATAAGACTTATAGCAACAGTTTTACTTGTAACAATATCAAAGCTTGAACAAAATACATCAACAATAAAAAAGTGGGTTTATCTCATCTTACACTCCCCACTACAATCAGTTGAAATTCTCTCAACATTAATTGTAGTTGTAAGTAGGTTAAGAAAAACAAAATAAAAAACAAACAACAACTTACAAAAGATGTTGTCAATTAAGTGTTTTTTTAGGCCGTGCACTTGCCTGTTTATTATCAAAAAGTAATTTCAATTTTTGGGAATACAAAATTTTAATTTCAAAAGATTTTGTTATTCGTGCTTAATTCCCAGTTTTTATTCTTGATAAAAACACTTGAAATTTATTGTTGATGGGATAAGCTATTCCTATGCATTTCACTGGTTGCTTAGGCCAGATCATCAGGAAACTTCATCCATAAAGATTTTAGACAAACTAAAGATATTAAACCAAATAAAACCGTTAAACGTATAAGACTTATAGCAACAGTTTTACTTGTAACAATATCAAAGCTTGAACAAAATACATCAACAATAAAAAAGTGGGTTTATCTCATCTTACACTCCCCACTACAATCAGTTGAAATTCTCTCAACATTAATTGTAGTTGTAAGTAGGTTAAGAAAAACAAAATAAAAAACAAACAACAACTTACAAAAGATGTTGTCAATTAAGTGTTTTTTTAGGCCGTGCACTTGCCTGTTTATTATCAAAAAGTAATTTCAATTTTTGGGAATACAAAATTTTAATTTCAAAAGATTTTGTTATTCGTGCTTAATTCCCAGTTTTTATTCTTGATAAAAACACTTGAAATTTATTGTTGATGGGATAAGCTATTCCTATGCATTTCACTGGTTGCTTAGGCCAGATCATCAGGAAACTTCATCCATAAAGATTTTAGACAAACTAAAGATATTAAACCAAATAAAACCGTTAAACGTATAAGACTTATAGCAACAGTTTTACTTGTAACAATATCAAAGCTTGAACAAAATACATCAACAATAAAAAAGTGGGTTTATCTCATCTTACACTCCCCACTACAATCAGTTGAAATTCTCTCAACATTAATTGTAGTTGTAAGTAGGTTAAGAAAAACAAAATAAAAAACAAACAACAACTTACAAAAGATGTTGTCAATTAAGTGTTTTTTTAGGCCGTGCACTTGCCTGTTTATTATCAAAAAGTAATTTCAATTTTTGGGAATACAAAATTTTAATTTCAAAAGATTTTGTTATTCGTGCTTAATTCCCAGTTTTTATTCTTGATAAAAACACTTGAAATTTATTGTTGATGGGATAAGCTATTCCTATGCATTTCACTGGTTGCTTAGGCCAGATCATCAGGAAACTTCATCCATAAAGATTTTAGACAAACTAAAGATATTAAACCAAATAAAACCGTTAAACGTATAAGACTTATAGCAACAGTTTTACTTGTAACAATATCAAAGCTTGAACAAAATACATCAACAATAAAAAAGTGGGTTTATCTCATCTTACACTCCCCACTACAATCAGTTGAAATTCTCTCAACATTAATTGTAGTTGTAAGTAGGTTAAGAAAAACAAAATAAAAAACAAACAACAACTTACAAAAGATGTTGTCAATTAAGTGTTTTTTTAGGCCGTGCACTTGCCTGTTTATTATCAAAAAGTAATTTCAATTTTTGGGAATACAAAATTTTAATTTCAAAAGATTTTGTTATTCGTGCTTAATTCCCAGTTTTTATTCTTGATAAAAACACTTGAAATTTATTGTTGATGGGATAAGCTATTCCTATGCATTTCACTGGTTGCTTAGGCCAGATCATCAGGAAACTTCATCCATAAAGATTTTAGACAAACTAAAGATATTAAACCAAATAAAACCGTTAAACGTATAAGACTTATAGCAACAGTTTTACTTGTAACAATATCAAAGCTTGAACAAAATACATCAACAATAAAAAAGTGGGTTTATCTCATCTTACACTCCCCACTACAATCAGTTGAAATTCTCTCAACATTAATTGTAGTTGTAAGTAGGTTAAGAAAAACAAAATAAAAAACAAACAACAACTTACAAAAGATGTTGTCAATTAAGTGTTTTTTTAGGCCGTGCACTTGCCTGTTTATTATCAAAAAGTAATTTCAATTTTTGGGAATACAAAATTTTAATTTCAAAAGATTTTGTTATTCGTGCTTAATTCCCAGTTTTTATTCTTGATAAAAACACTTGAAATTTATTGTTGATGGGATAAGCTATTCCTATGCATTTCACTGGTTGCTTAGGCCAGATCATCAGGAAACTTCATCCATAAAGATTTTAGACAAACTAAAGATATTAAACCAAATAAAACCGTTAAACGTATAAGACTTATAGCAACAGTTTTACTTGTAACAATATCAAAGCTTGAACAAAATACATCAACAATAAAAAAGTGGGTTTATCTCATCTTACACTCCCCACTACAATCAGTTGAAATTCTCTCAACATTAATTGTAGTTGTAAGTAGGTTAAGAAAAACAAAATAAAAAACAAACAACAACTTACAAAAGATGTTGTCAATTAAGTGTTTTTTTAGGCCGTGCACTTGCCTGTTTATTATCAAAAAGTAATTTCAATTTTTGGGAATACAAAATTTTAATTTCAAAAGATTTTGTTATTCGTGCTTAATTCCCAGTTTTTATTCTTGATAAAAACACTTGAAATTTATTGTTGATGGGATAAGCTATTTCTATGCATTTCACTGGTTGCTTAGGCCAGATCATCAGGAAACTTCATCCATAAAGATTTTAGACAAACTAAAGATATTAAACCAAATAAAACCGTTAAACGTATAAGACTTATAGCAACAGTTTTACTTGTAACAATATCAAAGCTTGAACAAAATACATCAACAATAAAAAAGTGGGTTTATCTCATCTTACAACTCCCCACTACAATCAGTTGAAATTCTCTCAACATTAATTGTAGTTGTAAGTAGGTTAAGAAAAACAAAATAAAAAACAAACAACAACTTACAAAAGATGTTGTCAATTAAGTGTTTTTTTAGGCCGTGCACTTGCCTGTTTATTATCAAAAAGTAATTTCAATTTTTGGGAATACAAAATTTTAATTTCAAAAGATTTTGTTATTCGTGCTTAATTCCCAACTGATTGTAGTGGGGAGTGTAAGATGAGATAAACCCACTTTTTTATTGTTGATGTATTTTGTTCAAGCTTTGATATTGTTACAAGTAAAACTGTTGCTATAAGTCTTATACGTTTAACGGTTTTATTTGGTTTAATATCTTTAGTTTGTCTAAAATCTTTATGGATGAAGTTTCCTGATGATCTGGCCTAAGCAACCAGTGAAATGCATAGGAATAGCTTATCCCATCAACAATAAATTTCAAGTGTTTTTATCAAGAATAAAAACTGGGAATTAAGCACGAATAACAAAATCTTTTGAAATTAAAATTTTGTATTCCCAAAAATTGAAATTACTTTTTGATAATAAACAGGCAAGTGCACGGCCTAAAAAAACACTTAATTGACAACATCTTTTGTAAGTTGTTGTTTGGTTTTTATTTTGTTTTTCTTAACCTACTTACAACTACAATTAATGTTGAGAGAATTTCAACTGATTGTAGTGGGGAGTGTAAGATGAGATAAACCCACTTTTTTATTGTTGATGTATTTTGTTCAAGCTTTGATATTGTTACAAGTAAAACTGTTGCTATAAGTCTTATACGTTTAACGGTTTTATTTGGTTTAATATCTTTAGTTTGTCTAAAATCTTTATGGATGAAGTTTCCTGATGATCTGGCCTAAGCAACCAGTGAAATGCATAGGAATAGCTTATCCCATCAACAATAAATTTCAAGTGTTTTTATCAAGAATAAAAACTGGGAATTAAGCACGAATAACAAAATCTTTTGAAATTAAAATTTTGTATTCCCAAAAATTGAAATTACTTTTTGATAATAAACAGGCAAGTGCACGGCCTAAAAAAACACTTAATTGACAACATCTTTTGTAAGTTGTTGTTTGTTTTTTATTTTGTTTTTCTTAACCTACTTACAACTACAATTAATGTTGAGAGAATTTCAACTGATTGTAGTGGGGAGTGTAAGATGAGATAAACCCACTTTTTTATTGTTGATGTATTTTGTTCAAGCTTTGATATTGTTACAAGTAAAACTGTTGCTATAAGTCTTATACGTTTAACGGTTTTATTTGGTTTAATATCTTTAGTTTGTCTAAAATCTTTATGGATGAAGTTTCCTGATGATCTGGCCTAAGCAACCAGTGAAATGCATAGGAATAGCTTATCCCATCAACAATAAATTTCAAGTGTTTTTATCAAGAATAAAAACTGGGAATTAAGCACGAATAACAAAATCTTTTGAAATTAAAATTTTGTATTCCCAAAAATTGAAATTACTTTTTGATAATAAACAGGCAAGTGCACGGCCTAAAAAAACACTTAATTGACAACATCTTTTGTAAGTTGTTGTTTGTTTTTTATTTTGTTTTTCTTAACCTACTTACAACTACAATTAATGTTGAGAGAATTTCAACTGATTGTAGTGGGGAGTGTAAGATGAGATAAACCCACTTTTTTATTGTTGATGTATTTTGTTCAAGCTTTGATATTGTTACAAGTAAAACTGTTGCTATAAGTCTTATACGTTTAACGGTTTTATTTGGTTTAATATCTTTAGTTTGTCTAAAATCTTTATGGATGAAGTTTCCTGATGATCTGGCCTAAGCAACCAGTGAAATGCATAGGAATAGCTTATCCCATCAACAATAAATTTCAAGTGTTTTTATCAAGAATAAAAACTGGGAATTAAGCACGAATAACAAAATCTTTTGAAATTAAAATTTTGTATTCCCAAAAATTGAAATTACTTTTTGATAATAAACAGGCAAGTGCACGGCCTAAAAAAACACTTAATTGACAACATCTTTTGTAAGTTGTTGTTTGTTTTTTATTTTGTTTTTCTTAACCTACTTACAACTACAATTAATGTTGAGAGAATTTCAACTGATTGTAGTGGGGAGTGTAAGATGAGATAAACCCACTTTTTTATTGTTGATGTATTTTGTTCAAGCTTTGATATTGTTACAAGTAAAACTGTTGCTATAAGTCTTATACGTTTAACGGTTTTATTTGGTTTAATATCTTTAGTTTGTCTAAAATCTTTATGGATGAAGTTTCCTGATGATCTGGCCTAAGCAACCAGTGAAATGCATAGGAATAGCTTATCCCATCAACAATAAATTTCAAGTGTTTTTATCAAGAATAAAAACTGGGAATTAAGCACGAATAACAAAATCTTTTGAAATTAAAATTTTGTATTCCCAAAAATTGAAATTACTTTTTGATAATAAACAGGCAAGTGCACGGCCTAAAAAAACACTTAATTGACAACATCTTTTGTAAGTTGTTGTTTGTTTTTTATTTTGTTTTTCTTAACCTACTTACAACTACAATTAATGTTGAGAGAATTTCAACTGATTGTAGTGGGGAGTGTAAGATGAGATAAACCCACTTTTTTATTGTTGATGTATTTTGTTCAAGCTTTGATATTGTTACAAGTAAAACTGTTGCTATAAGTCTTATACGTTTAACGGTTTTATTTGGTTTAATATCTTTAGTTTGTCTAAAATCTTTATGGATGAAGTTTCCTGATGATCTGGCCTAAGCAACCAGTGAAATGCATAGGAATAGCTTATCCCATCAACAATAAATTTCAAGTGTTTTTATCAAGAATAAAAACTGGGAATTAAGCACGAATAACAAAATCTTTTGAAATTAAAATTTTGTATTCCCAAAAATTGAAATTACTTTTTGATAATAAACAGGCAAGTGCACGGCCTAAAAAAACACTTAATTGACAACATCTTTTGTAAGTTGTTGTTTGTTTTTTATTTTGTTTTTCTTAACCTACTTACAACTACAATTAATGTTGAGAGAATTTCAACTGATTGTAGTGGGGAGTGTAAGATGAGATAAACCCACTTTTTTATTGTTGATGTATTTTGTTCAAGCTTTGATATTGTTACAAGTAAAACTGTTGCTATAAGTCTTATACGTTTAACAGTTTTATTTGGTTTAATATCTTTAGTTTGTCTAAAATCTTTATGGATGAAGTTTCCTGATGATCTGGCCTAAGCAACCAGTGAAATGCATAGGAATAGCTTATCCCATCAACAATAAATTTCAAGTGTTTTTATCAAGAATAAAAACTGGGAATTAAGCACGAATAACAAAATCTTTTGAAATTAAAATTTTGTATTCCCAAAAATTGAAATTACTTTTTGATAATAAACAGGCAAGTGCACGGCCTAAAAAAACACTTAATTGACAACATCTTTTGTAAGTTGTTGTTTGTTTTTTATTTTGTTTTTCTTAACCTACTTACAACTACAATTAATGTTGAGAGAATTTCAACTGATTGTAGTGGGGAGTGTAAGATGAGATAAACCCACTTTTTTATTGTTGATGTATTTTGTTCAAGCTTTGATATTGTTACAAGTAAAACTGTTGCTATAAGTCTTATACGTTTAACGGTTTTATTTGGTTTAATATCTTTAGTTTGTCTAAAATCTTTATGGATGAAGTTTCCTGATGATCTGGCCTAAGCAACCAGTGAAATGCATAGGAATAGCTTATCCCATCAACAATAAATTTCAAGTGTTTTTATCAAGAATAAAAACTGGGAATTAAGCACGAATAACAAAATCTTTTGAAATTTTTTTATACATCTAAAAACAAACAAGAAAAAAAAAATATAATGATAACACAGTGCAGCACTAAAGTCTTGAACCAATTGAGACCTCCAAAATCTGAAAGCTTATGATGGATGAAGAAAAACCCTAGCTGGGTTTTGCATTATTAGCTAAGGTTTTTTTTTAATTCATGTTTGAAGTACAATTTTCAAAAACATGTACTGATTCTTAAGTCTATATCTCGTGAATAATTCGAGTTATCGCTTGTCTCTCTTCGGCAAATTTTAAGCTTCATCAGATCTAAAAATTTTACCTTTAGATAAAATCGAAAAAAACAACAACATCTTACTCAAAACAGCAAAACTGTCAAAAACTTCGAAAAATTGATGATTTTGAACGTAAAGAATGAAAAATAAGGACACTTCAAATCTTTTTAAATATATATTTAACTTTAGTCGTCGCTTTCGGAGCTAGTCTCATTATCTGAAAACATGTTCCTGACCGTTTCGCTTGCATACCTGTTTTAAGCAAAAAAAAAAATGCACAAAAAATTAAGAGAATAAAAATTTTAAGAGAATAGTTAACAAGTACGTTACCGGCTTTAATTTTTTGATCATTGAGTCTTATCACACTATGTATATCAAATGTCAAAAAATTTGCATTGTTTTGATTGCACGTTCGAATTAAATAAATTTGGGGAATTTAAATAATGCGGTATACATTGTAGAAAAAAAAGTTGATATGGAAAAGTGTTGGAAGCTGAACTTGTTTTGCTAAGTTTGAGGTATTTATGTTCCCAAATGTTCAATGAAAACACAAAAAACTAATTTTACTGCTGAATTTAGAAATGGGTACCCCTTATATTATTCTGACCAGTTGGACTTATTCGATTGTTCGTGGACACCAGATGTAGTATGCAGACGTTGCTTTTGCTACATATTCAACTGGATAAACAGAAAACCAAGCCTTATGGAACACCAGTAATATGGACGGAACCAAAAGGACACGATGAAAACACATGCTACGGATGTATAAATTTTAAAAATAAAATGAATCGAAAAAAATGTCAAATGTAGTGTACATTCCTGGTCCACATGCATCTCTCCCTCGAGAACATTCTGAAGCCAACCCACCAGGAAGACTATCCAGTCCAGATGGAGCAACTATATGGACTGCTAAAACGTTTGACAATGTGCTGGCTGATCCACCGTTCGAGCCCGAAGAAACAATCAGCAAGCCTGAGCAAGTTTTTTTAACAGTTTTGCTGATTTGAGTAAGATGTTGTTGTTTTTTTCGATTTTATCTTAACGTGAAATTTTTAGATCTGATGAAGAGCTTAAAATTTGCCGAAGAGAGACAAGCGATAACTCGAATAGTTCACGAGATATAGACTTAAGAATCAGTACATGTTTTTGAAAATTGTACTAAAATACACCCCCAGTCGAAAACTTCAAACATGAATTAAAAAAAACCTTAGCTAATAATGCAAAACCCACCTAGGGTTTTTCTACTACCATCATAAGCTTTCAGATTTGGGGGGTCTCAATTGGTTCAAGATTATGAAGTTAAAAAATGTGCTACTGTGTAATAAATAAAAAATTATTATATAGTAAATACTTGCCATTTTTATTAAGTTTCCTTTAAAGTGGTAATTAGGATAATGATGTGAAATATACTTCCTAAGTCTTTTTATATTAATGGCAAACTTTCAAATTGCGTTAATCTCTATACTTACATGTGCTGCATATTCTAAATATATTACACATTACTCTCTTATTTTAAAATACTCAAACAATTTTATTTATACATATTTTTTAAATTTCTCTTCATTGAAGAAAATATAAGGTGATCAACTTAATATTACTCTCTTTTTTATTGAAAAATACTCAAACAAAAAATTCTTTATTTTGTTTATATTCAAAATTCCTCCTTATGGAAAATACATCGGGAACAAAAACAGGTAGAATTTTTGCTGCTTTAAATGAAAAAAAGCAAAATGCTCCCTCTGTGGTATATGGGGAAAAAACGAATGGGGAGGCAGCATTTCCCTACTACTCTCCGGTGAAGACTGTTCTGTAATTCATTACTTTTTCTACCTGTTTGTTCTGCACTGGTCATGAGTTCTTTCTTTTTGTACCTGTTCTGTTTTCACAACTCCCAGGACCAGTCTGTTGGACCAATTTACACAAATTTCACGCAGGGTGGTTTCAAAACCGCCGGCCTGGTAAGGCTGTCTGTTGTTTAATATACCACTACTTTTCGCGCATTACGAGGTGGTTATGGTCGTCATTATCGACCTACTGTGCAAGGAATTGGCAAGATTCCTAAGAAATTTGATGATAATAGAAGCGTCAGGCCAGTGCATCCTTGCGATGTGCGCACAGCCGAAAATATCGGGTCGGCTTTAAACATCTCGAGCTATATGTTGTTGTCTTATTCCTTTTTAGGTGATTTACAACATAAATAACTTCTGCAATATCTGGGCATTCAATGGAGATATCATGCCTTATTTCGTAGGAAACGCAGGTGCGTATGTTTTGGTAGTGAGAAGTTTTAAAGGATGTTGAAATAATGCTGTTTCCATACTTCTAGTTGGTCTTTCACAGATGTTGTGAGCTTCGGCGTTGGTCTCAATTACTACTGAATCATTCATTTCAGTAGAATAAATGCCGGTTTTTTTTTAATATTTACTCTATTTTTTAAATGAATGATTAAAATTTGCCGAAAATAAGCTTTAATATTTTTTATACGGCATAAATTGGGCTGAATATTATGCCTTTCAAGTCGACATAGTTGTTAATGACTATAATATCTAAAATTCTGCTACAGATTACATTCCTACAGTGACACTCACCCAATTAGAAAAGCGATAAACACCTACATATGTGATGACGATATTTTTTGTCTGATACTGGCATTCAATAAAGTATTGGGACAAGATTTAATTAATTATGGTTAGTTCATAATTAAATAATTAGATTTAAAAAATAAAAATGAGAAAAAAAGGATTTGGTTTCAAACAAACTGTTTAGTCCTCTTAGCCCCGTTTTCACAACTTACCGATAGCTAAAAGTAGACTTTAACCGGCCTTATAAAAAGTGTTCCATTGTTAAAACCTTACTTTAACCTAAAGTTTACGATAAAAAAAATTAAGGCAAGTTGTGAAAACGGGCCTTAAAAGTTTTAATATATTTGAAGGATGTCTATGATTTTCGTTTAAACTTCATTAAGATAAAAAGAATTTATGTCAAGTAGTTTTTACATTTTTATTTAAGTTTTATTCTTTATTAAAAACTCCGTAAATTTAATATTTTTTAAAGATAATTTAACAAAAATTAAGTTTCATAAAAATATTTCTGGATCCACCCTGGGAGTACAAATGATGCCGAGTGTATCGAACTTGTATAATATTTAATTTTCATTTGATCAATTTCAACGGACGAAAAAGTATGTAATGGAGTTTTTAAACAATGAGATTCATCCAAGCACCCAATAATAAATCCAATATGCCCACATGGATAAGAAGGCATTGAAGTTATGGCATAAGACACATTTGGAAAGTGTAAACGGCAATTATTGATGGTTTTCTTTACGTATGTAGAATTTAACCAAAAACTTCCACCTTGTGAGCATATAATTCCACCATCCCTTAATGCATCTTTCATAAGTTTAAAGTAACATTCATTAAATAAACTCACAGCAGGTCCAATTGGGTCTGAACTGTCGGTTATTATAACATCGAATTCTTTTTGGTGATTTTGCATGTATTTAAATCCATCGCCAATTGTCAACGAAAGCTTTGGACTATTAAAGCCACTGGACATATTTGGTAAAAATTCCTTTGACAATTCAACTACACGTGCATCTATTTCAATTTGATGTACTTCTTCTACAAGGTGATGTTTCACAACTTCACGCGCAACACCACCATCGCCACCTCCTACAATTAACACCTTTCTCGGATTAGGATGAGAACATAGTGGTAAAAATGATATCATTTCTTGATATGAAAACTCATCTTTAGAAGTGCATTGAATAATTCCATCTAATAAAAGACAAGTTCCATAAGATTCCCTAAAAAATAATAAACAGAAATTGTATCAAATAGAAATAGAGAATTTTTAAGATATGCATGTATTTTATTACTTCTAAAAATATTTTTATGTACATATGTACATTAGGGGTATAACCAATTTTTTGGCATAGTACCATGAGGTCAACCATGTCCTAGTAACCACGAAAATCATAATCTTTTGTAATTTTTCTCAAAAAAGTTCACGCACCAATTGGTTTTTCTAAACCAATGCAATATTGAATATTCATAATTTTATACGGTGTTTTTTATTCTTTTTTAATTTTTTTTTTTTGTTAAAAAAGGTAAAAGATACGTTTTAGTTTGTCGAAAAATCTCTTTCCGTCTTTAAATATTAATTAAATTTCATACTTGAGCTATTTTTTGTTTTAAATAAACATATTATTAATTTTTCTTAATCAAAAAGAAAATTAAATATTTTCAAAACTCCAACGCGGTTGGTGCGTGAACTTTTTTGACGTTAGCGAAAAAATAAATATACGTTCCCTTATAGTTGTTTATGCTCTAAAAAATTGTTAAAAAGTTATTTCCCTAATGTACATGTGTTGCAAAATGAAACTTTTAATTGTACTAACTTTCATGAAAAACTCTACTTTTTTCAGTAATTTTTTATATTATCGTTTTCAACAAAAATAAAAAAATGCATGTCTACACACAAACACCTTTAAAACGATATATGTTTCATTAAAACCTGTGGACAATAATATATTTCAAAATCAACTTCAAAAAAATGTTTCACGTTTTTATATATAAGATAATAACCTGGTGCGTTTACTACCTTTTAGTGTTACTGATTTTCTTTGTATTTGTATGGTGGGATGTTGGGTATTGATAACCAAGATGCTTGTGCTAAATTTTAAAGCTTTGGCTCTTGCCTTTTTCCAGATATACAAAAAATTAAATATCTACATAATAACAACAAGGGATTTATGGGTAAAATTAAAGGCAGTGGTAGTTTTTTACTCATATCTCAGCTATATTTCATTCTTTCGGTCGTGATTGTTGTAAACAGACGTGTTTCTTAACTCGGCATACGATACGAAAATGCAGTAAATTTTTTTTTTGGAATTCTTGTGATTCTGTATTAAAAAATTTTAAAGATCTAACTACAGATTCGAGATAGCTAGCTGTTTATGTCAGTTTGTTGATGCTTTTAAATTCGATTTTAATGAAAATTTAAATAACTCAACCACTTTCTGTCCGACTTTCATTTCCAATACGTCATTAGGTTTTTATCACCGCTTGGGATTTTTGCCAAAAAGTAACGCTTAAGTGATCATTAAAAACCCATTTTACAACTACCAAAAGCATATCATTGTGCAGGAAACACTTTTATTAACCTTCCCAGCAAGAACTTGGTAATGACATGCCATTACTGAACAACTTACTTTTCAATGACTACTACATACCATCTGCATTACATAGAAGTAGTTTGGTAATGACTTATTTAACTCCCTATTTGTAAGCGAGGGTGGTAAGTAGTTGCCTACAATAATTTAATCTCATATTTACGCTCTTAATTGAGTAAAACAACGTTTTTTTATACAAAAACTACACTGCCCCGGTAGACTAGCTGGTAGTGAGCTAGTCTATCAGCACCGAGGTTGCGCGATCGAATCCCACCAGAGACAAAATAAAAAATAAAACAAAGTAGAATAAAATAAGAAAAAATAGAAAAAAAAATAAAGTAAAATAAAATAAGAAAAAATAGAAAAAAAAGTAACAAAAAAAAAATTTTTTTAAAGTCATTCAATGTTAGTTGTAATTTTGGTGACATCGGAGTAATAACTTTTTAACTCCCTATTTGTAAGCGAGGGAGGTAAGTACTTGCCTCCAATGACATCACCGTGTTAAAATAATGAGTTAAAATGCCAATGTATAAGTAGTGAAGAGTCGTTATATTAGCTTTTTAACTCATTACTTTGCAATGTAAGTTTTTGCTGGGTTTATATCACCCTTGTGTAAAAACCACAAAAAAGGAATCATTTTTATACGATAAACAAAGAAATTGTTGAGGTACACTAAAGAAACTTGTTGACTTTGTTAGCAATATTAAATAAGTTTGTACTGAAAACACATTTTTTGATTTAAAAATATTTTGTAGTAACGAAATATTTTCAAACGAACTATGACGCCACAGCAAAGTAGACGGGCATTGCATATGTGCAAAAAACCATACACATGGGTAACTAACGAAGTTTTTTTAAGGGTGATTTGAGGGTTAATATATTTAGCTACTATTTAATTACACCTTCCTGACCAACACTTTTTAGAGGACATTCCAAAAAAAATTGTGGGAAAATGTAAGTCTAGTTGTATGATAACAAAAATAATATTGTAGAGTGCACATAAATGCATTTGATCATGATTGCAACACATGATCAAACATATTTGTGTGTGAAGGCGCTCGTGTTCTATAAACTACACATAAATATCCAATTTTATTCAATATTAAGAATGAAGGAAAGTAACTGTAGAGGAAAGGTTAAGGTGCTATCAGACGGGATGTATTTTTCATATGTACTATCACTTTTCTTACCCATATGTAATTCCGTATGTATGTCAAAATTTCAATTTTACATACGATTCATAATTTTTGCTATCACACCTGCTTATGTTTTTCTTATGACATAACCTATAAATGGAAACAAAAGCTGACTTTTGTTTACGTTTCAAAACAAACCAGCTGTTTTGTTTATGTTTGCCACAGGAAAATAGAGCGTGTTCTAATCGAAAAAGTTACATATGTATTTCCACATGTATTTTACACATGCAAAGTTTCATATGTATCACACGATGTGTACAACTTTTACAGATGGAAAATTTGACAGTACATATCGCTCATTTGCTGCAAAACCGGCATAACTCAAAAAATTTAATTTTGGAGTTAGAGATGCAGACCAGAGAATTGCAAAATCAACAATTTCTGTTGATTATTCATACCCTAAAATTTACATTTATTCTAAGCTTGCTTATTGAAAGTGCTTTATTTGCATTTTTGTTGCTCACGCAATATAACACAACTGAGTAAATTCAAAAGAGCACATTCTCTATACTTTTGTTTACATTAACAACAACAACAATAAACAACGATGAGACGCTTTCTCAAAATTAACAACAATAACAAAAATACATTGTACCTACTACTACTACTACTGTACTTTTTGTTTCTATGGAAATTGTGTGTACCTACATAAGTATGTGTGTTTAGTTTCATTTCAATTTTTTTTTTTTCTTGTACCACATAGTTAATGCTGAATAAATACATGAGTAATGATTGTTTGATTTCTGGCTTTTTCGTTTGTATTTTTTGTTTCTTTACCAAACAATCATTTGCGCTCAGAACACCTAGAATCTTTATAAAAAAAAACGAAGGTAACGATTGTATAAATAACAAAGCACGATGTGCGTTATTTGAATGACTGCAAACCAGCAGCGAATATTTGCGGTTGCGCGAGTTTGACTGTGTGACCGTAAGCGTGTGTATTTGTTGTCGTTAATTAAATGCGATTTTTTTTCAATTGCAAAAAGCTATTCTCTGATGCAGACTTGTTCGCTTTGTGTTTCTTTATATTGTGTATTAAATTCATCTCTATATCTTTTATAATTTCCTTGTTTGAAGAGAATGTGTCTTCTTTTTTTCTAAGTAGTTAGAGCAACTCAAAATCTTTAAATGCGTTTATCTCGAAATGGATTTTTTTGAGTTATGCCGGTCTTGCAGCAAATGAGCGATATGTAAAATACATCCCGTCTGATAGCATCTTTAGAATAGCGGACAGAACCCTGAGAAAAAATAGAGATAAATCTGAAAGCAACATTTGGAGATTTGTTAGAGAAATAGAGTATAGAAAAGGAGACAGTGGTGATTATTTATTGAATCTTCACATATTCATAATGAAATAACACTGCGCAAGAAATTTACACTTTTTTTTTGAGGCAAGCTGGGGCACCTGGCGTTTTAACCTAATTCGGGTACGCTGAATCCAGTGGTGTTAGCCGTTTTTTTATGGTTGGCTTATCCATTCAAATCAAATCTAATCAAAAGTTGCTTACAGATTTTAATATTTTATGGCTTCTTTTGTTTGCAGCTTCATTTAATATATGACTGCATAAAAGAAGCGTAGCTGCATTTTCCAATTTAAAAAAAAAAAAAAAAAAATTCGAAAAAAAATTATGGTTTTACTTTTCTTAAAGGAAATTTTATTGCGGAATTTCGTTTTTGAGTCCATTTACGAAATAACGGTATATCTCGAAAACCAGAGCTAACCTAAAAAATGGTTAGCACAATCGGCTTGCGTGTTTTTCAACTTGCACTGTGTAATTAATCAAATCTTATCCTAATACTTTTTTTATGTCCTGCCAGTGCCAGACAAAAATTTTCCTCATCGCGGGTTCCGTTCACATATGTATAAAGGTGTTTATCGCTTAACTATATTGATAAATGCTGCAGTGTCTCTTCTCCTTAAGCGAGTGTCGCCGCTATTATTTAAAATATTTCGAACTAGTGGGTTCGTATGCAATTCGGGCCTTTTTAAGTATTTTACTGCATATTTCGTAATCATAGTTTTAACTAATGGAACATTGAGATACTTGTGAGTATTTGAGTTTTTAACATACCAAGGGGTTGCTGCGATTATTCGATTGGCTTTAAGATGGAGTTTTGAAGTAGAAGTTTGCAGGCGAGACTAAGGACAGAGTTTTTTCCAATAAGCCAATGAATTTGGATGGCTTTTAGTTTCATTTGAGATATTTTATTTTTATAGGGTGCATGATTCCCGACGCAATGTTAATGTTATTTTTGCTAATTGACCTATATCCTCCAATGTTTTAACCATATTTCTAGTTGAAATATTATTATTATTTATTATTATTTATTAATAGATTAAATAAATTGTATTTACATATTTACAAAAAATTCATTTAAGATATGTATCTATATTGGGCTGAACGTTTTCATTGTAAGCCCGATTGGCATTATAATATTGTATTTATATAATTCATTTGTATTTACAGGCTTATATTTATATTTAAAAATCAAATTCATTTGTTAGCAGTTTTCTATATTTTAAACATACTTGGATGTATTTGTATAAAGCAACATAATTTTGACCATTCAAAATATTAAGTACTTCGCTTATATTAAGTTGTATTTTTCCAAAGAAATTTCTCCTATATACATTAAAAATTGGACAAACTCCAACAAAGTGCAAAGTATTCTCAGGTTCATCAAGGTTGCATATTGTACATTAGGGTGATAACTTTTTTTTGAGTCCAAAATACCACTACAGCACCATGTGGGAAATTTTGTTCTGATAATAAAAAACTGGTTTTTAAGCTGATTCGGTGAAAAAAGTTTCCGCACCGTAAGCAATTCCTAAAACTCCATATTTTGTGTGAATTTTATTTTTGGAAATTGAAAACCCATTTGATTTTGCATTAGACTTATGAAAAATGGTTTAGTGTTGAAGACTATATAAGAATTTAAACAAAAACGAACTTATTTAAGACAAGAGTAACTGATTTAATGATGAAAATAAAAAAATAAAAACAAAACTTCAACGCTTTCGCTTTTTTCACGAAAGAGGAAAGGTGACACCATATTTTTTTATATTTTTTTATGCCCCACACGGCTATGAGGTGGTATTTTTGATATTTGCAAAAATTGCAAAAAGTTATATCCCTATTGTACATGTGTTAGCAGTGTTATTACGGAAGCTTCTGGCATTTAAATTGAGCAATCCACCTCTTGCTTTAATTATCAAACTAATGATAAAGGGCGATAAATTTGCCGTGAGTGCTGGCGCGACATCAAAACTTAGTTGCGAGTATACATAGATCGTGATGCTGGGAGTTGACTGCATTTGTTAAGTTATCTTCACGTTCTTTAGTTTGCAGTAATTTTAAAATTGGTTTCCAATACGAACATAAAGGTCTGTTAGAATTAGCTGGGGTAAATTGTAGATTTTGACAGAGATTTAACCATTCTCTTGCCCAACACACATTTCGAGATATAATACACTCTGCTAAAATAAGTGGAAGTCGTCGTTGACTTAAATTTAAAACTTTATTTATATAATCAAAGTGCAGTTTTAACGTCGAAATATAAAGTGAGTCAAGGTTAGTTTCCAAATGTAGCATGTAATTGGGTGTTGTGGGGGGAAGGTACAACATTTTTTTTAATAAAAAATTGAAACAGCTTCTCAACTGTAACGTAACATTTTAAGAAATGTTAACGTTTACTAAACATAACATTATTAGTTATGTTAACGTTTACTAATGTTAACATTATAACAAATGTCATTAAGACAAATATGTGATAAATAATAATAAGTAAAGAATAACTGTAATTGTTCTTTACTTTGTACTAAAAACATATTTATCTCTTTCTTATGTATAAATTAGTATTTAAGAATATATTGTAAAAGTACTGGAGTTAGTTAATAAAGAGACATTGAATTATTAACATCACATGGCGCAGCCGATGGCAGTTAACAAATGTTAACAAGAAATAAAAAACTTTTAAAAGAGGAAACCGAACACGTGGATTCAGAAGAAGAAGAGGGTTTTAAAGAAGCAACAGGAATTGTTGAAATAAAAAGAATGGATTTTGTTAAGCAAGTTAGCAGTTTGTCCTTGGAAGGAAACGTGTCAGAAAACTGGAGAAAATTTAAGCAAAATTTTGAAATTTTTTTGGAAGCGGCTATTTTATCAGAAGAACCTGATCAAAGAAAAGTGGCGGTTTTCCTTAATGCTGTTGGCGAAGAAGGATTGGAATTGTTCCAAACATTTAATTTGTCTGAGACAAATAGAAAAAACTATGCACAAGTTATTGCAGCCTTCGAGAAATGTTGTGTCCCAAAAAAACGGATTGTGTACGAAAGGTTTTTATTTTTCTCAAGAAACCAAAAAGAAGGAGAACCATTCGACAATTTTCTGGTTGACATAAAAAAGCTGGGAAAAGCTTGTGATTTTGGAGATCAACTTACTTCATTGATGAGGGATCGTATAGTGCTTGGAATAAACAACAAACGATTACAAGAAAAGTTGTTAGAGATGGATGGTGACTTTGAAAAAGCTGTAGAAATGTGTAGAGCTGCGGAAATATCTGAAGGTCAATCAAAGGTGATACAAATGAATGCTGGTGTGGTTGCTGGTGACGGTGTTGCTGTCGGTGGTCTTGTGCATCAAATAAACAAAAACAAAAGGGAGAGTAGTTTCAAAAATAAATTTAGTAAAAATGAAAAGTCTTTAGGAAAAACATCAAATGATTCATTTTTATGTAAAAAGTGTAATAGAACTCATAAGCCCAAGCAATGCCCAGCTTTTGGTAAAAAATGTATAAAATGTAATGAAGTGAATAATTTTGCTGTTTGTTGTAATAAGAAATCAGTATCTTCTATTGATAATTTTGATACTAATAATGAAATTTTTTACGTTAATATGATTTCAGATAAACAAGAAAATAAGTGGGTGCAAAAACTAAGAATAGAAAACAGTTTCATTGAAGTGAAATTGGATACCGGCAGTGATGTAAATATTTTACCATACAATGTTTTTACAAGTATTAAATCAAAAAATAAAATCAACGCAATTAAACCAACAACTACGGTACTCAAAGCCTATGGTGGACAACAAATCGTGCCTAAGGGAGAATGCTTTTTGAAATGTTTCTACAACAATAAAATAAGTAACGAAAAATTCATCATTCTAAATGAAAATTTTTGTTCCATTTTGGGAGCTGAGGCTATTGACAATTTGGAAATAGTACAAAAGGTAAATAAGCTGGAAATAAACAGAGAAGAAATATTGACAAAAGAGGAATTTGTAAAAATAAATTTTGATGTTTTTAACGGAGTGGGTACATTCCCAGGTAAATATAAAATAAATTTAATGGACGATGCAGTCCCTGTAATTAAACCACCCAGGAGAGTTCCATTAAAGATATTGAAAAATCTTCAAAATTCGTTAGATGCTTTGGTAGAAAAGAACATAATATCAAAAGTAGACGAAACAAGAGATTGGGTGCATAACCTGGTAATAATAGAAAAATCTGATGGTACATTGCGTTTATGCCTAGACCCCAGAAACTTAAATAAATACGTTAGAAAAGAACAATATTTGATTCCAACCTTAAATGAAATATTGCCAAAACTTAAAAACTGTAAATTTTTTAGTGTTTTAGACCTAAAAGAAGGCTTTTACCAAGTGGAACTTGACGAAGAATCTAGAAAATTATGTACTTTTGCTACACCCTTTGGTGCATTTCATTTCAATAGATTACCATTTGGTTGAAGCACAGCACCAGAAATTTTTCAAAAGAAAAATGAAGAAAATTTTTCTAACATTCCCAATATTGCTATATACATTGACGATATTCTTGTATATGGTGAAACATTAAAAGAACATAATGAAGCTTTAAAAAATGTTATTAACAGAGCAAAAGAGTTAAATATAAAATTTAATCCAAATAAATTTCAATATAAAGTTGAAGAGATTGAATATCTTGGCCATAAATTTTCAAATAAGGGAATGTTACCAAGTAAAGAGAGAATAAATGCAATTCAAAATTTAAGAGATCCAAACAACAAAAAGGAATTACAAAAATTCTTGGGTTTAGTTAATTATGTGAGATCTTTTATTCCAAACCTAGCTGAAATAACTTCACCCTTAAGAGAGTTATTAAAGAAAAATACTCTCTTTGTTTGGCAAAAAGCTCATTCAGATACTGTTGCTAAAATTAAAGAGATGCTAGTTAGTTCCACAGTACTTAAGCCTTTTGATGAAAAAAAAGAAATTTTTATACAGACTGATGCATCTCAAAATGGTTTGGGTTGTTGCTTATTACAACAGAATGCGCCAATTGCATACGCATCGAGGAGTTTGTCAGAGACAGAGGAAAGATATGCTCAAATTGAAAAAGAGCTTTTGGCAATAATTTTTAGTTGCAGAAAATTTCATCATTATATTTATGGAAGAGAAGTAATCATAAAAACAGACCACAAGCCGCTTATTGGAATTATGGAAAAAGAAATTCACAAAATACCATCTGGAAAATTACAACGTATGCGTTTACGTTTATTAAACTATAATGTGAAATTAGAATATTTACCAGGTAAATACATGTACATTGCGGATTATCTATCAAGAAACCCATTAAACTTTAAATCTTCGGAAGAAGAGCCAGTTTTTTACGAAACTATATTATCAATTAATGTTAGTGAGAGAAGAGAAAATCAGATAAAAGATGAAACTAAAAAAGATGCAAATTTAAGTAAAATTATGTCGTTTTATAAAAATGGGTGGCCAAAAGATAAAAGCAAGGTGCCAGAAAATTTACGTTTTTATTTTGGGAAGCGAAATGACATAATTGAAAATGATGGAATTTTATATTACCATGATAGAATAATGATACCCGATTCTTTGAAGGTAGACATGTTGAATTTACTTCATGAATCTCACATGGGCATTGGTAAAACACAAAAAAGGGCGAAATCCATAATGTACTGGAAAAATATGAACACAGACGTAGAAGAAAAAATTTTCAACTGTAAAATATGCGATCAATTTTCGAAAAACAATATTAAAGAACCTATGATACCACATGAAATCCCTTTAATACCGTTTCAAAAAGTTGGATGTGATATAGCAACTTTTGATGGAAAAGACTACCTAATTGTAGTGGATTATTTCAGTAAATGGATTGAATACAAATTATTACGTAATAAAACATCATCGGAAATAATAAAGCACTGGATGGATATTTTTTCTCAATTTGGTATACCCAAAATAATAATTGCAGATAATGTTCCATTTGGTTCGTTTGAGTGTAAAGCTTTTGCCACAAAGTGGAATATCGAAATTATAACGAGTTCCCCTTTATATCCAAAATCAAATGGATTAGCTGAAAGAGCTGTCCAAATTATAAAAAATATTTTTAAGAAATCCACAACATTTGATGAAAAATGCGTACAATTAATGGAGTACAGAAACACTCCCCTTCAAGACATGAATTTGTGCCCATCACAAATGATGTTTAATCGGTTGTTAAGAACAAAACTACCAGTCTCCGACAAACTACTATCACCAAACTACAATAACAACATAAAGCAACAAATTAAAAAAAAAACTCAAAATAATACAAAATATTACAATTTTTCTTCGAGAAAAGAGCAACAATTTCAGGAGGGAGATAAAGTATTAATTAAAGATCATAACAAGTGGAAAAATGGAGTCATAATAAAGAAATACAATACCCCACGTTCATACATTGTTGAGGATAGCGATGGTAGAGAGTATCGAAGAAATAGTTGGTTTTTGAAAAATAAAAGTCGCTTGGTATCCTAGACACTTCAATGAAAAAGGGGGAGATGTAACGTTACATTTTAAGAAATGTTAACGTTTACTAAACATAACATTATTAGTTATGTTAACGTTTACTAATGTTAACATTATAACAAATGTCATTAAGACAAATATGTGATAAATAATAATAAGTAAAGAATAACTGTAATTGTTCTTTACTTTGTACTAAAAACATATTTATCTCTTTCTTATGTATAAATTAGTATTTAAGAATATATTGTAAAAGTACTGGAGTTAGTTAATAAAGAGACATTGAATTATTAACATCACAAACATCATCGTGTTTTTCATATCCCCATATTTTAGCCGCGTATAACAAAATTGATCTACAGGTTGCGTTAAATATTTTTAGCTTATTTTTGATCGATATTTGTGGGTTTGTTATATATTTTGACCAAGTAGAATTTATTGCTAGCTTTGATGCAGTTAATTTGTTATTTAAATGTTTAAAGGACAGGTTATATGTGACGGTTATCCCAAGATATTTGTAGCTGTTCACTATTTCTATATTTTCTGTACCATATTGCCAATTCAAGTTAGCAGACATACGTGTTCCTGAGCGAAATACTAATATTTTAGACTTTTCTAAATTAACTTTTAAACACCACTTAGTACAATATGTATCGTTCTCTCTATCGAAACGGACGTGTTTTTATTAAGCTCCACAGTTTTTTGCAATTATTTATAAAACTTCGTTGAAATAAATAAAACAACATAATTAAAATTTAAATCGTATTAATACAACCAGTTTTACAAAATTACAAACAAATAAAAACCTGTAAAAATCCTAAATCTTATAAAAAAAAAAAAAAAAAAGTCTATAGAAATAAATCTAAAAAACTGCACAACAAATTAAATTAAAATCATAAACAAACAAAATTCTCTTATAAGCAAAATAAACTGAAAACAACCAAAGCATAATCAGAAAATATAAAATTTAACAATAACAACAACCTTTTGAAAAAAAAATATTCTACTTGTATACATATTTTTACATCGTTAACAACAGAAACAAAATAATAATAAACAAAACAAACAAGTGCTTGATCTCTTTTCTCTTTTCTTTTCAATACTAACAATAGTAACTCTTTTATTACAAATACACATTGTCATCAGCGTTACCGTTGGTGCCACTAAAGTGGCAAATTGACACTTTTTCGACAGCTTGGATACTATTTGGCCACTTTTACAAAATGCACCCAAATGTGGTACTTTTTGTGATTCTTGCCACTTTTTTGATAATTTTTACGTTAGGAAAAGATACTTCTTTTCTTTCTGTTTTATTATAACTCCCAGCTTTACTATAAGTAAAACTGTTTTAATATATGTATATGTAAGCAAGTTTATATGAAATTTATTTTCTTGTCATGCGTGGTAAGCTGAAAATCGGTTGAATAAACTTTCTATTAACCTGTTTCATTTATTATGAATAAGGGGGGTAAAGATATCTCGCTGTTGCGTACCGAAAACTTTTCTAAAATTTGTGTAACTGACACTAAAAGTAAAATCTAAGTTTTTACCAAAAATTGTGTAAAGAATTGAAAACAAGAATTGTTATAAAAAACAAAAAGCTCAATATATCGAAGTATTTAGACCCATTATTTATAGTGTCTAATAAAGATATAAACTATTTCGAATTAGTTTCAGAGTTTAAAGGTATTATAACTGACCCAGATGCATTTAAATATGAATTTAAACTTCTAGAGAGTAAAATAAATCACACGAATTATGAACACATTTTGAAAATTTCGAATGCTGAAGATTTTTTGCGTGAAATTGGAACATTGAAAAGTAGATTTGATGAGTATGCCATTATATACATACATATATTCAAACTTGTACAAATTGATCTCTCATATTTCTACATTGTCACACAGTAGTGCTTCTGCTGAGCGTGTTTTTACTAAGTTAGCTTTAATCAAAAATAAAGTAAGAAATAGGTTAAAAGTAAATACTTGCGAATCCATGCTTTTATCTTTAAATTTGTTAGATACTAGCCTTAAAGATTGGGTTCGAAGTTTCCAACAATTATTTGTAAAAAAAATTGTATGAAACTGACCATTAATAAATAACACAGGACGACATTGAAAAAGTTTGTTTAACCATTCCAACTGATTCCTATATTTTTTGAAATATAGATACAGATATAGATAAAAAAGTAATGTCAAAAATATAGTTTTTTTTTTAATACCTATTTTCGTGAACCATAGATCTTCCCGACTACAAGTTTTATCGAGAGGACTTATCAAATATCGGGGAAGCAACTAATGTTAGCTTTACCGTTGATTTAGGGACAGAAAATACGATTCAGACAAGAACACAAACAGGTGCTCGGGCTAAAAATAGACCTCAACCTGACATTCACGAGGTAATAATAATGACGAAGATAATAGAATTCAACAATTAATAAGTAACTCCTTGGATAGTTTTCGTAAGGAAATGATTAGTGTAATTTCTAATCAATTAAGTACGGCCATGCGAAACATCAATCTCACGAACAGTTCGAACTCAAATCAATCCAATAATCGTTCTAATACACCAAATTCAAATTCTGAGAACTCGGTAGATCCTTTCTATGCGGAAAAAGTTCTCAATATCATTCGAAATTGGAAAATAAAATTCACAGGACATAACGACACGATATCAGTTGATGAATTTGCGTATCGTATTAACGTTTTAACATCCAATACCTTTAGAGGTGATTTCAGCCTTTTGTCCAAACACGCCCACATTTTATTCGAAGGTAAATCGTTAGAATGGTATTGGCTGTACCATGGGCAAAACAATGACATTGATTGGGTGTCATTAACACAGGCTTTACGTAAACAAAACAAGACTGACTATAATGACTTTGATATATTAGATGGCATTCGTAAACGAAAACAAAAATCGAGCGAGAGCTTTGATGAATATTTCGACTTTATTTTAGCCATGCTTGATGGGTTGAAAACTCCAATATCCAATATTACGAATGTTTCTGAACTTCGCCGGGAAGTTCGCAAGCATGAGAAATTTATGGAAAGTTTACACACTTTGGATCGGGGGAAACCAGTAAAGGGTAAAATGACTGAACTTTTAGTTCAGGAAAACTTGGATAATGATATTTGTGCAATTCAGACTATTCCAAATTGTTGGAGTTGTGATAAAACTGGGCAGACGTACACTGATTGTATGGAGGTTTGGCGTGTGTTTTGCTACGGTTGTGGCCTTAAAGATACATATAAACCTACATGTCCTAAATGCAAGAGTAGATCTCCGGGAAACGGATATCAGGATGTCCGTCGAAAGTAGAGCGGACTCCAGTAATTGTGGGAATTCTATTGGGGAAAATGAAACACGAATACATCCTTTGCAACGTCCATATCATATTCGATTAGCCAATAATGAAAAGGTTAGGGCCAGAATATTAAACGAAAACAAGAAACCTAGCACATCATCTAGGAGGATTCGTGATTTGTATAATAAATTAAAAGTGTTCCGGAAATTTGTTGTTTCTTCAATTGTTTTAAGGGAGTCTGATAATAGACCCTATATAAATTTAGGAGTAGATGGTGAAAATTATTTTGCTTTATTAGATAGTGGCGCCAATAACAGTGTTGTAGGCGGAAAATTGGCGACGGCTGTACAAAATTGGACTGGTTTTAGGAGGTTTGTTGGGAATGTACGAACAGCGGATGGACTTAGACAGAAGGTGCTAGGTACGGTGATATTGAATGTTACTTTTCAGGGACATTTAAAATTCAAAATTTGGTTTGTGGTTATGATTTCTGGGTTGCTTTTGGTCTTAAAATTTCTTGCTCAGAGATTGGTGAAATTGGTTGTGATGAATCTGAGCCAGATAGGATTTCACTATCGCTTGAACAAAAACATAAGCTTCAAAAAGTAGTTTCGATGTTTCCTGATTCGGAAATAGAGGGGCTTGGCTGCATAACTTTGCTGAACACTCTATTGACAAAGGTGACGCAAAGGCGATTAAACAGCGTTACTACCCAATTTCTCCGGCTATTGAGAAACTATTATGTGAGGAGCTAGACCGAATGTTATCTTTAGGGGTAATAGAAGGGGCTTCAAATTCTTCGTGGTCATCGTGATACTAGGCAAGATTCGAATGTGTGTGGACAGTCGCAAGTTAAACTCCGTGACTATTAAGGACGCATACCCAATACCGAACATCGACGGAATTATTTCGAGGCTTCCTCCAGTATACTTTATTACAAAAATGGATTTAAAAGATGCCTTTTGGCAAATCAAGTTGGAGGAATCCCCGAAACCTAAGACAGCATTTACAGTTCCAAATCGGCCATTATATCAGTTTAACAGAATGCCGTTTGGACTGTGTAACGCACCGCAAACGTTGCACTATGGGATTTCTGCTGCAAAAAAGGCATTTTTTGACTATTACTTTTAAAAAATCTAATGATGCTATTTTAAAGAGAAGAGTCTGGCAAACCAAAAACTGGATTTCTTTTAAGATATATGTATATATATTCTTAAGATCGGATGAAATCAGGTTAATGTTGTGAAAGGGAAATATATGGTAATTTCGTTCAAATTCAGAGATTTATATATCGAAGATGTTTCGAGCGGAAAAATCTGTGTGTCGACTTTATTTATGTCCAAAGCCTTGTTTTTAATTTAAAGGAAAATAAAAAGTTATTGCATACATAGTTTGGGAGATATAAGTGCATCAAAATTGTCCTTAATAATTCAGCATTGGCTGTTTTCGTTGGAGATAAAGTCAGTTAGCTCGGTTTACCTCCGTGCTCTCAGTATAACGAAATTAAAGGTAAAAGGCTCTTCTTTGTAAATAGTCAAAAAAATTCACCAACTTTTGTCAATCTTTTAAAAAATTCCAAATTTAGTACAAAAAGTCACGAATATTGCACCCTAGTATTTGTAATAAAAAAGTTTTGCATACCTTTAGGCTTAACGGTTTAAAGAAATTTGAGTTATTAATTATAACAACAATTTCTTAATAAATTTTTGACAAATGTTTTTAAAAGTGAATAAGATGTGTTTTAATAAAAGAAAATGTATAGAAGAAACCCGCTTAAATTGAAAACAAAATTTGCAACCAGTAAATAGTTAACGTAAATAAATAAATAATAATAAATATTGTAATTAAATTTAAAATATAATTCTAAAAATGATTTTATTTTCTGTGTCATATATAGTGAATTGTGCCCGGAACTAATTGATTGTGGTAGCAATGTCAATTTGTTAACAAATTTTATAAAACAGGAAAATTCGGTGCTTACTATTGATGAAATTGAAATAGTGAAAAAGGAAGTTCAAAAGAGGTTTTTGGTCATTTTTTACATCGTTGGGGAGAAGCGCGACTTGGTTAGAAAGTAAATACATCTTTAAAAAAAAAATTTATTAAAAATAATTAATTTTGAATATTATGAAATTTTTTTTTCATCGTTTGCTTGAGTCGTCCGATCCATATATTAGTAGCTTAAGACGTCAACCTCATAAGAATATTTTAGAATTGGATGATGTAGTTAAAGATATGATACTTGATGAATAAAATGCATTTCTTTAATTAAATAATACTAGTATTTTCAATGAGAATTATATTTATACGAAATTTTTTCATTTAGGTTACATAAAAGACGACGCATTTCAACCAAAATTTTTAGTTTTTTCTTTTATCAATTAATACGCGTGTGCCAAATTAATTCAAATTCTATTGACAATTGCGCCCTAAACATTGAAAAGAAAATTACGTGGAATAATGGGGGACCATGGGAGGTACCCTAGGAGTCGTCGGATTTCAACCAAAATTTCCGGTTCTCTTTTTTAGATCAACTTATGGACATCTGCTAAATTTTATCAAATTCCGTTGCGAATTGCGGCCCAAACGTTGAGAAGAAAAAAAAGCAAAAAAATTGGGGTCCAAGGGAGGTACCATTAGGAGTCGACGGATTTCAACCAAAATTTGTAGTGCTCTTTTTTAGATCAACTTATGGACATCTGCTAAATTTTATCAAATTCCGTTGCGAATTGCGGCCCATACGTTGAGAAGAAAAAAAAGCAAAAAAATGGGGGTCCGAGGGAGGTACCACTAGGAGTCGACGGATTTCAACCAAAATTTGTAGTGCTCTTTTATAGATCAACTTATGGACATCTGCTAAATTTTATCAAATTCCGTTGCGAATTGCGGCCCAAACGTTGAGAAGAAAAAAAAGCAAAAAAATTGGGGTCATAGGGAGGTACCACTAGGAGTCGTCGGATTTCAACCAAAATTTGTGGTGCTCTTTTTTAGATCAACTTAAGGACATCTGCTAAATTTGATCAAATTCCGTTGCGAATTGCGGCCCATACGTTGAGAAGAAAAAAAAGCAAAAAAATTGGGGTCCAAGGGAGGTACCACTAGGAGTCGACGGATTTCAACCAAAATTTGTAGTGCTCTTTTATTGATCAACTTATGGACATCTGCTAAATTTTATCAAATTCCGTTGCGAATTGCGACCTATACATTGAGGACAAAAATTCGTAGAAAAATGGCGTTCCAAGGGAGGTACCCCAAGGAGTCGACGGATTTTAAAAATTTTTAATATTTTTCTTTTCTACTTAAATTTAAACATGCGTGCAAAATTTCATCGTTGTAGGATTACTCCTTCTATTTTTTGCAGTTAGATGTATGAAGAAATACCACTGTGCGTTGTGCCGACTGATGGACATGGTTATTCCGTTTAATTTAAAAACTAACGTATTTGTATATTTGGATGATTTGCTGATTTTATCTAAAGACTTCGACGAACATTTGAGACATCTTGCTGAAGTATCGTGCAGGTTGAAAATGGCTGGATTGACCATTAATATTAAAAAGAGCAGTTTTTCGTTAAGTAGGGTTAAATATCTGGGATAAATGGTAAATTTTTTGCTAAACACGTCGGTATATAAATCTGTCAAATCGGTTAAAAAATGGCTGAGTTATAATCCAAATACTGAAATCCCAAAAGTTACTCTTTTTATAATTAAGTTTGTTTTTTTTTTTTATAATTAAGTTTGCTTAAATATATGTACACATATGTAGGTATATATACAGTAGAATCCCGGTAATTCGTAATCGCAAGGGACCGGCCATTTCTTACGAATTATAGGGGTTTTCGATTTAGCGGGGTTACGATTTAACGGGGTTTAAATAAAATAAATGCGAAATAACGGGGTTTTTCAATTTATTGACTAAAACGATAAAAAAAAGATAAAAAACAATTGTTAAAAATAAAATATATAAAAATTATTCATGTAACAAACTGATCTTAAGAAAATAAACACACACACAAGCAAAAGCAAAGACCAGCGCAAAAATAATAGCGGCAAAAAATCATTCTTTCCATGTTTTTATTACGAATTATAAGTGGTAAATAGCAAACAATTACGATTTATAAGAGGTAAAGAAGGTTTTAATTGAAAAAAAATTACGAATTAGCGAGGGGACCAAAATGTATGGAAATTTTACGAATTAACGAGATTTTTTCAAGGGACTGACAGTTTATTACGAATTATCGGGAATTACGATTTATCGGGGTACGAATTATCGGGATTTGACTGTATATATATGCCTAAAAGCCAATTTAATGGAAATATTATTTTTAAGCACGTTGGTATATAAATCTGCCAAATCGGTTAAAAATGGTTAAGTTATGTGCAAAATACTCCAAAAAAGGACTAAAAACATTAACATTTTTATAAAAGCTAAAATTTTAGAGCTGTATTATGACCTATTCATACGTTTTAGATATCAAAATATCGGAAATCTTTAGAAAAACTCGGAAACTTAGAAAAAAAGTAATGTCAAAAATATAGTTTTTTTTTTAATACTTATTTTCGTGAACCATAGAACTTCCCGACTAAAAGTTTATCACCAAAGTAAATGGTAATTTTATACTTTAAGATGTCGGTATGACCAAATACTGAAATTCGATCAAAACTTAACGTGCTATATATTAATTAAACTTTTAATATATTTAATAGCACGCAATCATGTGCAAATAATTAAATAAAACTAAACTATATATATTTTATAAATATACATATATATATACATATATTTAAATATAAATATAAACTTCTTTTCTTTCCAAACCATGGTGAAGGGTATATAAGATTCGGCATAGCCGAATATAGCACTCTTACTTGTTATACCCTCCACCACAATTAGTTGTGAAGAGGGTATATTCAGTTTGTCATTCCGTGTGAAACTTTTTTACTATTCATCTCAGACCCTATAAAGTATATATATTCTGGGTCCTTGAGTAATTTTAAGTCGATTTAGCCATGTCCGTCTGTCTGTCCGTCTGTTGAAAACACGCTCACTTTCGAAAAACTCAAAAGAAATCAACAAACTTGGTGTCAAATTGCTTGTAGTTATCCTAAGCAGTTTGGGATTGAAATTCAGCAAAATCGGTTCAATAGGATCTGAGCTATGAATCAAAATGTGGAACCACCACCTAAAAAAAATTGTTAATTTTGTTACAAAAACAAGCATAAATGGTGGAAAAATGCACAGAATGATATAAGATTTCGCAACAATTCGTTTTATTCAACTGGAAATCACGCTGTGAAATTTCGTGAAGATCCGTCAATAATTTACCCTAGGCCCCATATAAGCCCTACTCCCGGAAAACAGTATATTAAGCCTAAAACCCTAACTAACAATGCTATCATTACAAATTTTGGCAAGTCACAGTTACATAGGACTTGAAATTAAACTGTTAAGTTTCGTGAAGATCGGTCCATAATTTACCATAGGCCCCATATAAAACCTACTTCCGGAAAACAACTTAGTACGCCTAAAAACGTAAAAAATAATGCTATCATAACAAAATTTGGTACATCAAAGTTTTATTGGACAAGAAATAAAATTGTGTTATTTCGTGAAGATCGGTCCATTACTTACCCTGGGCCCCATATAAACCTTATTCCCGGAAAACAGTTTAGTACGCCTAAATTCGTAAAAAATAATGCTATCATAACAAAATTTGGTACATCAAAGTTTTATAGGACAAGAAATAAAACTGTGCAATTTCGTGAAGATCGGTCCATAATTTACCCTGGGCCCCATATAAACCCTACTCCCGGAAAACAGTTTAGTGCGCCTAAATCCGTAAAAAATAATGCTATCATAACAAAATTTGGTACATCAAAGTTTTATAGAACTGGGAAAAAGACTGTGAAATTTCGTGAAGATCGGTCCATAATTTACCCTAGGCCCCATATAAACCCTACTACCGAAAAACAGTTTAGTCGCCTAAATCCATAATTAATAACTAATCGTCACAGTTTAAGATAATAATAACATCATACAGATATTACTCCTTAAACATTCGAACTGTCGGTGGAGGGTATCAAAGATTCGGCACAGCCGAATATAGCACTCTAACTTGTTTTTTTTATTTTTGTTTGTTTGAAGTATTGGATTTTATTAGTTTTTTTTTTTGTTATCCTATACACAATCTTACACAATTATATTATAAAATGAGAAAATAACGGTCAATCTTGCAAATCCATGGACAAAAGGCCTGCTGTAACAACGGATTATTATTTGGTGAGCGTTATTTGAATATTCTAAATTTGTTAATTTTCTAATTTTTTTTTATTTTTACTACATACGACACACATGTCAAAATTTTAATTTCCCAAATTTAAAAATAAAATAATTTTCAAATGTAAAGTTGCTTATGTTGTTAACATAATATAATATTCATGTTATTTATTAAAGGTGTTCTGATACTTGCTATTTTTTGTATTGGATTTTTTTAGGATTGACTGAATGAAACAACAAATGCGAGAAAGAACAAGAAATACAATTAGATAAACAAACCCTTTTTTCTGATTGACATTTCTCATGTTTATTTTTTTCTTTGACTAAAACAAAAAAAAATGGTAAAAGCTTGGGCAGATGAAACTATTTTGTTTTTGATCAGTGAAATAAAGCAGGTGCCCTTCATATGGGATTTCAAATCATAAATTTTCAATTAAAGAAAATACCCCGATGTAATTCGTAGTATTTTACATTATTTGCATTAAATTTTATTGTTTATTGAAAAAAATAGTTTGTGATTCCAAAATAAAATGTAAACAAAACAAACAATACTGCCCACGTTTTTTGTCCACAAAAACCCGTCAAAAAAGCTAAAAATCGCAAAAAAAAAAGTTAAAACCCGCTACTTTCGATCAAAAACTAAAAAAATTGGCAACAGTGTTCAAAGTTCAAAATTTTTGTATTTTTTTTGACAGTCTTAGATTATTTATCGATAACACATGTAAGTATATTTGTTTGTCATTTCAAGATTTTTTATGATATAATCATACTCTTTACACTTAGCCAGTTTTCCTATGCAAATATGTTTGCACTGTTCTCCAATATAGAAAAAATACAAAAAATAGCAAGTATCATAACAGCTTAACTAACATGTTCTTTTTTCAACATAATCTAGATACTGTTTGAAAATATTAGGTTCCTTTGAACCAGAAATTAATTTTTAATATTAAATAAAACACCTTACACACCTTTATATAACGTTATTAACTTTAACAAAACTCATTCTAATTTAAAAATGATTCTGTTTTTATTTCTCAATTAATTGCCTAATAAATTTAATATACATATTTAGAATGAATTTAGATAGATAAATTTGCCTTAATTATTCCACGAAAGATTTAGAATGAAAATTAGCTAGAAATCGAAATGGGCTATCTTAAGAGTTAAATCTGTGAAGATAGCAATGGTTGGGTGGGTTAAGAGCAGTAAGGCATAATGACAACAAACCCCCTTGCTACCTTTATCTTTTAATTAATTGTAACGTGCCTTCTATTCTTGTTATTGAAAACAAGTACACCACCCTATTTTCCCTGAGCACGGCCGGTCTAAAAGGTAGCTAAACGTTTTCTAGGAGTATAAATAAATTTCGTCCGTTACAAATAATTAAATGGCGTCCAACGTGGGGCCTCAGCGTTTCTTTTGTTAATTCTTTAGTTTTGATATATGGGAACAATATTTACGTCTAGCTGAAGCTTCAAAACTTTGTTGTGCTATTGATACAAGATTTTTTTTGTTTTATCTCATTATTTTCTCAATGATCCAATATTTTTTTTTTTTTTGGTATTTTAAATTTTGTCGGATGAGGCGAATTTTAAACCTAAATAGAGGGGAATTGTTATTATTTAGTGTTATCAATTTTTGGTTGAGATTTCTGTTATTGGTATATTTTCGATAACTTACTCACAAATTCTGATACGGATTTATTTTTTTGTTTGTTTAGGGTGTTATGTGTTTGAGATTTTGCAATTGGTATTCGTCGATTGGTAACTCACACCTCCATTTTAGATCTTTTAGTTGAGATATCAATATTGGACTTTATTAATGCTTTTGACATATAATTTGTATATGATACCAGATTGTTGTTTTATTTGTTTTGTTTTTAGATAGTGAAGTATAAACTATAAACTTTATATAGCTGTTGTTTTAAATTGAGTAGTGGAAGTATATAATACCTATTAAATATATTAATTATCATTCCGTTAACACGTAGTCGAGAGGACTTATCAAATATCGGGGAAGCAACTAATGTT
Source organism: Pollenia angustigena (assembly GCA_930367215.1). NCBI lineage: Eukaryota > Metazoa > Arthropoda > Insecta > Diptera > Polleniidae > Pollenia > Pollenia angustigena. Next base: position 126,089,704 of record OV884056.1, read on the forward strand.
AGCTTTACCGTTGATTTAGGGACAGAAAATACGATTCAGGAACACAAACAGGTGCTCGGGCTAAAAATAGACCTCAACCTGACATCCACGAGGTAATAATAATGACGAAGATAATAGAATTCAACAATTAATAAGTAACTCCTTGGATAGTTTTCGTAAGGAAATGATTAGTGTAATTTCTAATCAATTAAGTACGGCCATGCGAAACATCAATCTCACGAACAGTTCGAACTCAAATCAATCCAATAATCGTTCTAACACACCAAATTCAAATTCTGAGAACTCAATATCATTCGAAATTGGAAAATAAAATTCACAGGACATAACGACACGATATCAGTTGATGAATTTGCGTATCGTATTAACGTTTTAACATCCAATACCTTTAGAGGTGATTTCAGTCTTTTGTCCAAACACGCCCACATTTTATTTGAAGGTAAATCGTTAGAATGGTATTGGCTGTACCATAGGCAAAACAATGACATTGATTGGGTGTCATTAACACAGGCTTTACGTAAACAAAACAAGACTGACTATAATGACTTTGATATATTAGATGGCATTCGTAAATGAAAACAAAAATCGAGCGAGAGCTTTGATGAATATTTCGACTTTATTTCAGCCATGCTTGATGGGTTGTAAACTCCAATATCCAATATTACGAATGTTTCTGAACTTCGCCGGGAAGTTCGCCAGCATGAGAAATTTATGGAAAGTTTACACAATTTGGATGGGGGGAAACCAGTAAAGGGTAAAATAACTGAACTTTTAGTTCAGGAAAACTTGGATAATGATATTTGTGCAATTCAGACTATTCCAAATTGTTGGAGTTGTGATAAAACTGGGCAGACGTACACTGATTGTATGGAGGTTTGGCGTGTGTTTTGCTACGGTTGTGGCCTTAAAGATACATATAAACCTACATGTCCTAAATGCAAGAGTAGATCTCCGGGAAACGGATATCAGGATGTCCGTCGAAAGTAGAGCGGACTCCAGTAATTTTGGGAATTCTATTGGGGAAAATGAAACACGAATACATCCTTTGCAACGTCCATATCATATTCGATTAGCCAATAATGAAAAGGTTAGGGCCAGAATATTAAACGAAAACAAGAAACCTAGCACATCATCTAGGAGGATTCGTGATTTGTATAATAAATTAAAAGTGTTCCGGAAATTTGTTGTTTCTTCAATTGTTTTAAGGGAGTCTGATAATAGACCCTATATAAATTTAGGAGTAGATGGTGAAAATTATTTTGCTTTATTAGATAGTGGCGCCAATAACAGTGTTGTAGGCGGAAAATTGGCGACGGCTGTACAAAATTGGACTGGTTTTAGGAGGTTTGTTGGGAATGTACGAACAGCGGATGGACTAAAACAGAAGGTGCTAGGTACGGTGATATTGAATGTTACTTTTCAGGGACATTTAAAATTCAAAATTTGGTTTGTGGTTATGATTTCTGGGTTGCTTTTGGTTTTAAAATTTCTTGCTCAGAGATTGGTGAAATTGGTTGTGATGAATCCGAGCCAGATAGGATTTCACTATCGCTTGAACAAAAACATAAGCTTCAAAAAGTAGTTTCGATGTTTCCTGATTCGGAAATAGAGGGGCTTGGCTGCATAACTTTGCTGAACACTCTATTGACAAAGGTGACGCAAAGGCGATTAAACAGCGTTACTACCCAATTTCTCCGGCTATTGAGAAACTATTATGTGAGGAGCTAGACCGAATGTTATCTTTAGGGGTAATAGAAGGGGCTTCAAATTCTTCGTGGTCATCGTGATACTAGGCAAGATTCGAATGTGTGTGGACAGTCGCAAGTTAAACTCCGTGACTATTAAGGACGCATACCCAATACCGAACATCGACGGAATTATTTCGAGGCTTCCTCCAGTATACTTTATTACAAAAATGGATTTAAAAGATGCCTTTTGGCAAATCAAGTTGGAGGAATCCCCGAAACCTAAGACAGCATTTACAGTTCCAAATCGGCCATTATATCAGTTTAACAGAATGCCGTTTGGACTGTGTAACGCACCGCAAACGTTGTGCCGACTGATGGACATGGTTATTCCGTTTAATTTAAAAACTAACGTATTTGTACATTTGGATGATTTGCTGATTTTATCTAAAGACTTCGACGAACATTTGAGACATCTTGCTGAAGTATCGTGCAGGTTGAAAATGGCTAGATTGACCATTAATATTAAAAAGAGCAGTTTTTCGTTAAGTAGGGTTAAATATCTGGGATATATTGTTGGAAATGGTACCCTGCATGTAGATGAAGATAAGATTTATGCAATCAAAGACTTCCCACAACCCAAATCTATTAAACACTTAAGACGTTTCCTAGGAATGACTGGATGGTACAGAAGATTCATTAAGGACTATTTGACATAGGCATTTCCACTGACTGAATTATTGAACGAAAGGAAAAATTTTGTCTGGAGTGACTTGGCACAAAAAGCATTTGAAGACCTAAAGACGAAATTAACAACGGCACCGTTTACTCATACACCCGGACTATTCCAAAACGTTTATTTTGCAATGTGACGCTAGCACTTGTGGCATTGGTGCTGTTTTGGCTCAAGAAGATTATGAAGGTGTAGAAAAGCCGATAGCGTATATGTCACATAAACTTAATAAAGCGCAACGAAATTACACGATATCTGAACTTGAGTGCTTAGCTGTCGTTATGGCAATTAAGAAATTCAGATCGTGCATCGAGGGACAAGATTTCAAGGTAGTGACAGACCACGCAAGTCTGAAATGGCTTATGAGCCAAAGAGATTTGACTGGAAGGTTTGCCAGATGGTCTCTGAAATTACAGGGCTTCAGTTTTAAAATTGAGCACCGCAAAGGAAGGGACAATATTGTTCCTGACGCTTTGTCAAGGGCTCATGAAGGAGAAGCTTGTGTTGAATCTTTGGAGATAGAATCTTAACCTTCTGTTGATTTGAACTCTCATGCATTTAAAAGTTTGGAATATACAAAATTAAGAGATGCCAGAATTGTCGATGGCTACATATATAAGCGAACGGATTTTTCTACTGGACTTTGGAACGGATTAGACGCTATTTTTTTTTGGCCTAGACTGGTGACTGACGTACGGGACTATATACGAAACTGGGAATTATGTGAAACTTCGAAACTCCAACAACAACTTTACGACTACCACTGGGAAATATTGTGAATTCGGAAAGATCTTTCCACCGCCTTTATGTCGATCTTATAGGACCTTTTTCCAGGACAAACGATGGCAATATTGGTTTTTTGATAGTTTTAGATAATTTTTCTAAATTTGTATTTTTAAAATTACTAAAGAAATTTACTTCTAAATTAATCATAAAATGTTTGTAAACCGAGATATTTAACTGTTTTGGAGTTCCTCAAATAATTGTATCAGATAATGTTACCCAATTTAAATGCAAAGAATTTGAAAATCTATTAAAGCAATTTGGTACACAGAATATTCTGACAGCAGTTTATAGCCCACAAGCTAATGCCAGTGAACGAGTCAACCGTTCAATAAATGAAGCATTGCGGTCCTATGTTCGAGGGGATCAAAGAGAATGGGATAAATATATTCCTAACATTAACTGCTTCTAAGGAATAGTGTACATCACATGATTGGAAAGACTCCTTACCAAATTGTGTTCGGACAGACTATGTTGACGCACGGACAGGACTATAAACTTTTGGAAAGACTTGATATTTTGGCGGATTCTGATGTTCATATTGAAAGACAGGACGGATTTTCACTTTTGCGTGCGGATATCCGAAGTTTGACGCAGCAGGCGTATGATAGAAACCAGAGGATATAAAACTTGAGGTCAAGACCTAAAAATTATTCAGTAAGACAAGAAGTTATTAGACGGAACTTTACTCAAAGTTCAAAGGCTGACAACTTTAACTCGAAATTAGCACCTGTTGGAATTTAGACTGTAGTACTGGGCAAAATTGGAAATGTTAGTTATGAACTTAAAGACTTGGTTAGCGGTAATATTGGGGTTTACCATTCGAAGGATATATGGAGTTAGAAGTTATTATTCATGTTACACTACGACCTTTTTCTAATCCTGTTCATCGGTATTGTTACCTCGAAGCAGTATTAGTTTTTTTTTCTTTTTTTAAATAATTTATTTTTATTATTGAATCTTTCTTATCGAAATTTACAATATGTATTTAAATCTTAATTCTACTTGTTTTTTATTAGTTGTTACCAATGTAACCACTAACTGCTGTATTCAAATTTTAAAAATGTCTTCTAGTTAGGTTGAAAGTATCGGTTCTTTTAAGCCTCTGGTGACCTTTGAACTGAAGCAGACCCCGAGCGAGGTAGTTTGGGTGGGCCATTAGTTTATCGATGTAGCCAATTGAATATTTTTTAATTTCCTCCTGGATAGTGGGGACGTTGAGATCTCTGTGGATAATATCATTACGTATATACCATGGGGCGCAGACAATTTGTCGTAATATTCTAGACTGTCTTCTTTGAAGCTTTTGGATGTTAGATGCGCATGCAGTACCCCATAATTGGATGCCATATGTCCATATTGGCTTTATGATGGACTTGTATAAGAGAATTTTGTTGTCTAAAGACAAGTTTGAGTTTCGACCGAGAAGCCATTGTAGTTGAGCTGCTTAAAGTTTCATAGCCGTTATTTTCGCTTCAATATGACGAGACCAGGTCAAGCGTCTATCTATATGAATTCCCAAGTACTTAACATGGTTTTCTACCGGAACAGTGATGTTATTTATTTTTACAGCTGGGCACGTTTGTCTTCTGAGCGTGAAAGTTAAGTGAGCACATTTAACCCGGTTAACCTTTATTCTCCATTTCTCTAGCCAGGCCTCTAGTTCATTGATGTGAGACTGCAGATTTTGCGATGCGACTTTTGGGTCATGGTTTACGCTAATAAATGCTGTGTCGTCTGCAAATATAGAGGTATGCGTGGTCAGGTTTGTTGGCATATCCGCTGTGTATATTATATATAGAAGCGGTCCTAATATGCTGCCTTGGGGGTCACCAGCAGTAATTTTCTTGAGGGAGGAGTATTTATCTTGCAACCTTACTATGAATGTTCTGCCTGTTAGATAGCTCTCCAGAAGCTTATGTTTTGAGGAAGCGTTCGTGTGATTTTGATAAGTAGCCCATCATGCCAAACTTTGTCAAATGCTTGGGAAATGTCTATAAACAGGGCTGAGCAGTATTGCTTTTTCTCAAACGCCGATCTAATTAGGGTGACAATTCTATGCACTTGTTCTATTGTACCATGTTTCGCTCTGAATCCGAACTGGTGATCCGGGATAATGTCGTGTTCATATTGATGAGGAGTTATACTTAAAATGAATATTTGTTTCGAAAAGCTTCGATAGGATTGATAATAAGCTTATCGGTCTGTACGACGCAACCTGGCTAGCATCTTTTCCTGGCTTGGGAATCATAACAATTATAGACCTCTTCCATGAGGCTGGGAAGTATCCGACTCTTACTATCGCGTTAAAAATGTGCAGCAAGATTCTAGAAGCAGACGATGGTAAGTTTCTTATCATTGACCCTGTGATGCGGTCAGGTCCGGGAGATTTTCTAATATTCACTTTTTCTTTTGCAGATTTTACTTGAGCTATGTTAAATTTTATTGGATGGTTTACCTTATCAGGAATGATTGGACGACAGGAACAAGTATGTGCATCATGTGGCGTGAAAACTTTCTCAAGGTGGCCCGCGAAAGCGTTTAATTTTTAATTTGTGTTTTTGGCCCAAGTGCGGTTTTCCAGTCTTAATGGAGATTCTTGGTTTATAGGGCATTTCGTATGCCGTACAGTCTTCCATAAGCTGTAATTGGAGTTTTTTGTGGCATCTAGGCTGTTTAGATAGCCTTTATTTGCAGACTCGTGGTTCTGTCTCAATTTGTTGCGAAGAGTTGTCAGGCATAATTGTAGTTGGGCCTTAGTGGTTGGGGAACGACTGTTTTGCCATTGTCTTCTTAACTTCCTTTTTTCTCTGATAAGGGTCTCTATATCCGTCGATGTATTGTAAGGAGCACGTTTAATTGTCCGCTTGATTGGGGTTGCATTTCTTGCTGCAGAATCCAAGACTTCTGTAAATCGGTCGACAGCTATTTGGATGTCAGATGAATTTTTTAGGGGAATGCACTGTGATATGTGAGAGCTCACATACATTTTATACTTTAACCAATTTGTGTTTCTGTTTGGATAGGAAATAAAGTTTGCAGCTGCGGCGTCAGAGTTGCCTTTTAAAATGAGGATTGAAAGTGAATGATCAGACGATAGATCATAGGAGGAACTAACTAGTACCTGGTCGCGCTTGATGTTTTTAATTACAGCAAAGTCAATCAGGTCTGGTAGCTTCTTGAAGTCAGTTGGCCAATAGGTAGGCTCACCACTCGATACGACATCAAAATTATTTGCAGTTACGGTATTGTATAGCTGATTACCTCTAGGACTAATAAGTCTGGAGCCCCAATATGTATGTCTAGCGTTGTAATCGCCAGCAGCAATGAATTTTTGGCCCAATGTGGAGAAGAAATTGAGAAATTTATCGTGTTCAATTTTGTGCCTCGAGGGACAATAAACGGATGACAACGTAAGTTTAAAATCAGTAAAATTTATAGATGTGGCCTGGATACAATCTTCTTCGAACTCTGGCAATGGTAAGTGCCTGATGTGTTTGTGCGCAATTATGGCTGTGCCACCACAAGCCCGTCCGCTGGGATGCTTTGTGTCATACGTAAGGTATCCATTTACCCTAAAGCAGTTTTTATGAGTAAAGTGTGTTTCAGAGACAAGAAGTACGCCGATTTCATGCCTATGAAGAAAGTTTTCAACTTTGTGTTTATGTTGGGATAACCCGTTTGCATTCCAGAAACATATTTTTAACTGGTTCATTTTTTGTTGAGTAGAACTTGCAGAAGCATGTTCTGGTTTCGCATCATTTCCTGAAACATGTTCTGCATAGTGGTCATGAAGTTATTCATAGTTTGAATTAAATTTTCGATTGAGCTAGGCATATTTCCAGAAGGCAATTGAAGACCTTCCCTAGGAACATTAGCGTATGGAGGTTGCTTTGCGTTGAAAGTACTCGGGTGATTTTTCGCATTAGGGTTTCCTTTTAAGACATTGGCATATGATTGGTTTTGTTTGTTTGTTTGTGTAGTACTAGCAATAGAGTCAGCGGATTGGCTGGGCGCATATGACGGACCATATTGGGTGTTGAAGCGACTTCAGTTTTATTTTATTTTTTCAATTTTCTTATATTATGTTAATTTTCTTTATTTTGCTGAATTTCTTTAATTTTCAATTTTCTTTGATTTTTGTTATTTTTTACTTAAATTTCGTTTTCTAAAATCTTAATTTTGAATTTTGATTTGTTTAAAATTTTCATTTAATTTAATTTTTAATTTTATTATATTTGTATTTTTTTTCTGAGTGTAATTTTGGAATTTTGCAATTCTCATTAATTTCATGTATTTTGTTATACATATATGTATATACTTGTGTATATACTTCGCTCTTGAGTTTGTAGTTTTCTTAGAGTTTGTTAGCTTACTACAAAACTTTTTTGTAATTTAACTTTAAGTATAATCTTTAACTTCATAAAGGCAAGAAGCCTTAATAAAATTGTTTTTAATAATTGAATTTGAAACCACTCGTGTTTCATTTATTTTAACTTTGAAAAATATAGTCAAAGGCTAGGAAGCGACACTAGCCTGAACATTTTGGTCCTTCGAGAAATCCTAGAGGAGCTAGGATTGGAATTACCAGTGGCAAACCTGTCCACTGAATGCCATCAGAAGTTGTTCTCCCGTAACAACTCCGGCAAATTTGTGAAGCGGCGTCAAGAGTGTTCCACCGCAACAACAAAGACGTCAACAGCAGTCAAGAGGGCTACTGGAAAAAAATCTGAAGTGTATCCCGTTCCAACAAGAGGAAAAAATTGCGCTAAATATTCCAAGAAGGAAGAAAGGTCGACAAGACGATTGATTTTCGAGAGGGAAAATCAATAAGGTAAACACTAATTATCACCAAAAGCATTAGATTTGGTAAGTGCAGTGTTTTAATTATATTTAGTGCGATTGTGTGATTTTTATAAAAAAAGTGCAAAAAAATTAATTAAAATTACTGCATAATCATATCCAACAAGTAATCGAACATAACCTTAAAATTTAATAAAAGTGCCATCACTGATATAAAAAATCCCTAACGTGCCAACACTGTTAAAAAGTGCCACCACTGGTATATAAGAAAAAACAACGGAATTTTTGTACATACGCGCTGCTGTTAAATACAATTGCCATACTCGTCACACTCATAACTAAGTGTTTCGATTCTTACACGTTCCACAACTTTGGTATTTACAATTAAATTTGACCACCTGCGTCACGCATAAAAGGAAAAAAAAAGTCAAATAAAGAAGTTTGTTCAAGTGCGGGAAAAAATTTAAAATAACAATATAAATAAAGATTTGTTTATTAAGAAAAATATATACTGGGAAAAAAAAGAAATATTTGAAAAATTAAAAGAAAGTGGTGGAAAAAAGAAAAACAAAACAAGTAAAGCAACAGCAACAACAACACAACAAGAAGGTGAGAAAAAGAGGGTGAGTGTGTGCAAATTAAAAAAGTTATATTTTTGTGAAGAATTTGGTACGGGGACATTAAGGAAGACAGTGTTGTGGCATAGTGGAAAATTTTTTTTTGAGGATAATAAAGAAGCAGTTTTTTTATGTTATAAAAAATAAACACGGTGACCGTTCAGGTGGTACACAAATTTTTTTGAAAGCATATAACTGAATGCACAATTAAATAAAATTTTACTGAAGTTTAAAACTGAAAGGGTGATTCGAAAAGTGCTGATACTTCAAGAAAAAATTTACAGTGTGGCCCGGCAAGTGGTACACAAATCGTTGAAAATAGCATTAATATTGGATGCAAAAATACATCAAGTTTACTAAATTTTGGAAATAAAAAGGTGATTCTACAAGTGCACATTTTTGAGAAAAATTTAAAGGGTGTCCCTTCAAGTGGTTCACAAAAGTTTGTAAGCATCATTATACTTGGATGCACAGTGACAACAAGTCTTACCAAATTTAAAGGGTGATTCGAAAGGTTGTAATTTTTTTTTAAAAGAAAACGATTTATTGGGTAACCCTTCAAGTGGTATACAGATTTTAAAAACATACAAGCAAATTTATTAAATTTTGATAGAAAAAGGGTGAACCGAAAAGAGGTATTTTTTAACAAAAAATTTACACAAAGGCCCTACAGATGGTACACAATTCAAGCATTATTTAAAGAAAAAATTTAATGCTTATGAACAACCCGTTCTAAACTTGTTATGAAGTGTGTTCGATTATTTTTTAAAAATTGTTTGGAGAAAAGAGTGCGTGATTTTATAAAAATTTAATTTAAAGCACAATTATAATAATTATATTGGGAATTTTGATGAGTAGATTTTTTAAAAAAAAATTTTACGAAATCTGAGTAAAATTGATTTGTGGCTAAATATTTAAGATAATTTTATGGTGGTAGAGGAAAATTTAATAAATAAAAATTTTGAGAAAATTAAGCTACATTGAAATCCAAACATCTTGGGAGATATTTTTTGGCAGTTTTGAAGCGAATATTTTTGAAAATTTTTTGGTTTCATTCGTCGCGAGTAATTGTAAAATACCTTTGTATAAGGTTGAATTTCTTCACGATTATTTTTTTGTAAATTTTTTCATTTCGGCTTGTGAAATCGTTGAGGTATAAAATATTTTGAGGCTTTGAGCAAAAATTTTAAAAATGGTTTCGGAAAGAGCATGTAAATACGATATTCGACAAGTAGTGAATTTTTGTTCTACTTTTGAGAAGATTTCTTCAGAAGATTTGACGATTTCACTTTTAGAGGTAAAGCAGTCTGAACTTGAAAGAAGATGGCTGAAGATGATAGCAACATTTGAAGACTTCATCAAAGGCTTTGAAAAGGTGAAGGAAGAAGAAGATTTTCCAGATGAAATAACTCTGAAATACGAAGATGCCTGCGAACAGTGCCAGATACTAAAGGCTATAATAATGGACTTGTTGAAGGCGAAAGCTCCGAAACAAAAAGCAGCAGACACAACAGTACGTCAATCATCTCTAAAGTTACCTGCGGTTGAAATCCAAACGTTTGAAGGGGGTTTCGACAAATGGCCAGCATTTAGGGATATGTTTAGGGCAGTGGTTGGAAATGAGCCTTCAGTGTCGCCAGCGCACAAATTATATTATTTACTTGGCAAGACGAGGGGGGAGGCCTACCAACTCATAAAAGATTATGATTTGGTAGATGCTATTTTTGAGCTAGCTTGGCGGGCTTTGAAAAATCGCTATGAAAATAAGCGAATTTTAATAAATAATCAGATTAGGAAAATTTATGGCATCCAGGCCCCTCAGAATGAAACTTTGAAATTTTTGAGGCAACTTCAGAATACGGTCAGCGATGGTTTGTCGATTATTAGTTCGTTTCAAGTTGAGGTAGCTGATAATGACCCCTTTCTTATGCATATTTGCACTTCAAAACTCCCAGAAGAAACTTCGCGTGCGTGGGAAGATTCTCTTACCAACCATAAGGAATTGCCTACTTGGCAACAACTTAACAAATTTCTGTCTGAGCGAATTGAAACTTTAGAAACTTTTACGAATTTGAGGAAACCGCCCAGCCGAGACAATAATACCTCCAAATCTCAAGTTTTTTATTCTAATGCTGAAACTGATAAAGGTAAATTCAGCTGCAAGAAATGCCAACAGAATCATCCATTACGATTCTGCAAATATTTTAAGGGTTTGTCCGTCCAGGATAGAATCAAATTTGTTTATGCGAACAAATTTTGTGCGAATTGTTTTTCACCCACTCATTTCAAAACGAAATGTCAGAGCACCAGTAGCTGCAACAGATGCAATCAAAGGCATCACACCATGTTGCATATTGAAGAAGATAAAGCGAAAAAGGCTCCCACTCAAAGGGCGTCCACTCATCAGCAGTCTCGAGACAACGAAAGGCCATAAGGGTCGGGTACTCAGAGTAACACGAGGCCATTCAATTCTCAATTGGGACGACCTGCCACCTCGGGCGCAAATGCGATGGAGTCAGTACAGGTTAATTTATCTCAACACAGCGGAACTACAATTTTACCCATAGCTTTGGTTCATGTAGAGCATTTAGGCGAAAAATTCACGGTTCGCGCATTAATTGATGCAGGGTCGACTAGAAGTTTTATTCTAAGGCGTGTTCAACAGAATTTAGCGATCCCCCTAGAACGCCATCATAGCGAAATATCAGGGTTCGGTGATACGGTGGTAGGAAGTTCGAAGGGAAGGTGATATGTCACAATTAAATCTCGAATATCCGATTTTAAAATCAAAATCCGAGCGATTGTGGTACCAACATTGGCGCATTTTATGCCTTCACGGCCGATCTCAATTCAAACGGTAAAAGATATAAAAGGCTTGGAGCTTGCAGATCCCTATTTCTACAAACCTGCTGCAATTGAAATGATTATTGGTAGTGATTACCTGCCTTTTATAAATTTGAGCGGCGTAAAAATGAATATAGGAAACAATCTTGAGGCCCGAGAGTCCCACTTTGGCTGGTATTTGTTAGGCCCTGAACCAGAAACTAGAGTTCAGTCATTCCACACTTTTGTTTCGCCTGGCAGCGATCTGGCCCTTCATGAGCAATTAAAAAAGCTTTGGGAAATAGAAGAGGCTGAAAAAACCGATTTTCAAGCTGAAAGTGACATTTATTGTGAAAATTATTTCAAACGTACCACAATTCGACAGTCTGATGGACGTTACGTAGTTCGACTACCGTTCAAGGAACAATTTCCGAAAGAGATTTTTTTAGGCCCCTCCCGAAATATGGCTCTTGCTCAGTACCATAGAATGAAGAAAATGCTCGATAAGACCCCAGATTTGAAGGCGCAGTACGCGGAAGTTCTCCAAGAATACCTGGACTTAGATCACATGGAAACAGTTGCGCATTTTGAACCCAAAGCAGAAAAAGTTTCTTCATTTTTTCTACCCCACCACGCGGTAATCAAGCCCGAAAGTAAAACCACAAAAGTGCGAGTGGTCTTTAACGCCTCAAAGAAAACCGGAAGCGGGTTTTCACTAAATGATGTGCTATACCAGGGCCCAACGCTTCAAACGGATTTGATGCAGCTTGTTTTACGTTGGCGGAATTATAAGTACGTATTCACGGGAGACATCCAGAAGATGTATAGGCAGATTTTGATGCATGAAGCAGATCGCCCATATCAACAGATATTATTTCGCAACAAAAATGAGGGATAAGTGAATTCATTTCAACTGAAAACCGTTACGTTCGGCGTGAACTGCGCCCCCTTTTTGGCGATTAGGACTCTACTTGAGCTAGGTCATGATTGCAGACACCGGTATCCCAAAGCATCTAATATTCTGAAGAACGAGGTCTACGTTGATGACATATTGTCCGGGGGACACACGCTTGAAGAGGCCAAGCAGAAGCAAGGGGAGCTTATCACAGCTTTGAAATCAGGTGGCTTTCCCCTTAAAAAGATGACAGCAAATGATCCGTTTTTACTCGAAAGGTTGCCCCGGGAGGATCTTCTAGACGAAGATTTCTTGAAGTTTGGTGACTCCAGCTCTTTAAAAACATTGGGAATTCGCTGGAATGCATTGGCGGCTATATTCTACTATGCTGTAGAGCCAATTGAGATTACCCCATCCGCTACAAAACGAAAAATCTTGTCAGTAATAGCAAGATTATTTGACCCTCTAGGTTGGCTAGGCCCAGTCGTTATTGTTGCTAAGACTTTGATGCAAGAATTATGGGAAGCAAAGTCTGATTGGGACGAAGGGGTACCTCCACACATACTTGTAAAATGGAATTTATTCTTAAAAAACTTGCCATTCATCTCAACCATTAAGATACCTAGCTGGGTAGATTTCTCCCCAGGATATAAGATCCAAATACATGGCTTCTGTGACGCCTCAGAGAAGGCATATTGTGGTTCAGTGTACATTCCAACAGAAAACTCAGAAGGCCATATAAATAGTCATTTGCTGGTAGCAAAAACGAAAGTTGCTCCGATTAAGCGGACTACCGTTCCGAAACTCGAATTGTGTGGAGCTTTATTGTTGGCTAAGCTCGTCTGTAGTGTAGTCGCGAATTGTCAGTTCACCTATGAGCTATTTTTGTGGACAGACTCGTCCATAGTCCTGGGGTGGTTGCAAAAACCTTCATACACGTTAAAAACTTTTGTCGCAACTCGTGTGATGCAAATCATCAGCATCGCAAGTTTCATAGCCGTTATTTTCGCTTCAATATGACGAGACCAGGTCAAGCGTCTATCTATATGAATTCCCAAGTACTTAAAATGGTTTTCTACCGGAACAGTGATGTTATTTATTTTTACAGCTGGGCACGTTTGTCTTCTGAGCGTGAAAGTTAAGTGAGCACATTTAACCCGGTTAACCTTTATTCTCCATTTCTCTAGCCAGGCCTCTAGTTCATTGATGTGAGACTGCAGATTTTGCGATGCGACTTTTGGGTCATGGTTAATGCTAATAAATGCTGTGTCGTCTGCAAATATAGAGGTATGCGTGGTCAGGTTTGTTGGCATATCCGCTGTGTATATTATATATAGAAGCGGTCCTAATATGCTGCCTTGGGGGTCACCAGCAGTAATTTTCTTGAGGGAGGAGTATTTATCTTGCAACCTTACTATGAATGTTCTGCCTGTTAGATAGCTCTCCAGAAGCTTATGTTTTGAGGAAGCGTTCGTGTGATTTTGATAAGTAGCCCATCATGCCAAACTTTGTCAAATGCTTGGGAAATGTCTATAAACAGGGCTGAGCAGTATTGCTTTTTCTCAAACGCCGATCTAATTAGGGTGACAATTCTATGCACTTGTTCTATTGTACCATGTTTCGCTCTGAATCCGAACTGGTGATCCGGGATAATGTCGTGTTCATATTGATGAGGAGTTATACTTAAAATGAATATTTTTTCGAAAAGCTTCGATAGGATTGATAATAAGCTTATCGGTCTGTACGACGCAACCTGGCTAGAATCTTTTCCTGGCTTGGGAATCATAACAATTATAGACCTCTTCCATGAGGCTGGGAAGTATCCGACTCTTACTATCGCGTTAAAAATGTGCAGCAAGATTCTAGAAGCAGACGATGGTAAGTTTCTTATCATTGACCCTGTGATGCGGTCAGGTCCGGGAGATTTTCTAATATTCACTTTTTCTTTTGCAGATTTTACTTGAGCTATGTTAAATTTTATTGGATGGTTTACCTTATCAGGAATGATTGGACGACAGGAACAAGTATGTGCATCATGTGGCGTGAAAACTTTCTCAAGGTGGCCCGCGAAAGCGTTTAATTTTTAATTTGTGTTTTTGGCCCAAGTGCGGTTTTCCAGTCTTAATGGAGATTCTTGGTTTATAGGGCATTTCGTATGCCGTACAGTCTTCCATAAGCTGTAATTGGAGTTTTTTGTGGCATCTAGGCTGTTTAGATAGCCTTCATTTGCAGACTCGTGGTTCTGTCTCAATTTGTTGCGAAGAGTTGTCAGGCATAATTGTAGTTGGGCCTTAGTGGTTGGGGAACGACTGTTTTGCCATTGTCTTCTTAACTTCCTTTTTTCTCTGATAAGGGTCTCTATATCCGTCGATGTATTGTAAGGAGCACGTTTAATTGTCCGCTTGATTGGGGTTGCATTTCTTGCTGCAGAATCCAAGACTTCTGTAAATCGGTCGACAGCTATTTGGATGTCAGATGAATTTTTTAGGGGAATGCACTGTGATAGGTGAGAGCTCACATACATTTTATACTTTAACCAATTTGTGTTTCTGTTTGGATAGGAAATAAAGTTTGCAGCTGCGGCGTCAGAGTTGCCTTTTAAAATGAGGATTGAAAGTGAATGATCAGACGATAGATCATAGGAGGAACTAACTAGTACCTGGTCGCGCTTGATGTTTTTAATTACAGCAAAGTCAATCAGGTCTGGTAGCTTCTTGAAGTCAGTTGGCCAATAGGTAGGCTCACCACTCGATACGACATCAAAATTATTTGCAGTTACGGTATTGTATAGCTGATTACCTCTAGGACTAATAAGTCTGGAGCCCCAATATGTATGTCTAGCGTTGTAATCGCCAGCAGCAATGAATTTTTGGCCCAATGTGGAGAAGAAATTGAGAAATTTATCGTGTTCAATTTTGTGCCTCGAGGGACAATAAACGGATGACAACGTAAGTTTGAAATCAGTAAAATTTATAGATGTGGCCTGGATACAATCTTCTTCGAACTCTGGCAATGGTAAGTGCCTGATGTGTTTGTGCGCAATTATGGCTGTGCCACCACAAGCCCGTCCGCTGGGATGCTTTGTGTCATACGTAAGGTATCCATTTACCCTAAAGCAGTTTTTATGAGTAAAGTGTGTTTCAGAGACAAGAAGTACGCCGATTTCATGTCCGGGAGATTTTCTAATATTCACTTTTTCTTTTGCAGATTTTACTTGAGCTATGTTAAATTTTATTGGATGGTTTACCTTATCAGGAATGATTGGACGACAGGAACAAGTATGTGCATCATGTGGCGTGAAAACTTTCTCAAGGTGGCCCGCGAAAGCGTTTAATTTTTAATTTGTGTTTTTGGCCCAAGTGCGGTTTTCCAGTCTTAATGGAGATTCTTGGTTTATAGGGCATTTCGTATGCCGTACAGTCTTCCATAAGCTGTAATTGGAGTTTTTTGTGGCATCTAGGCTGTTTAGATAGCCTTCATTTGCAGACTCGTGGTTCTGTCTCAATTTGTTGCGAAGAGTTGTCAGGCATAATTGTAGTTGGGCCTTAGTGGTTGGGGAACGACTGTTTTGCCATTGTCTTCTTAACTTCCTTTTTTCTCTGATAAGGGTCTCTATATCCGTCGATGTATTGTAAGGAGCACGTTTATTTGTCCGCTTGATTGGGGTTGCATTTCTTGCTGCAGAATCCAAGACTTCTGTAAATCGGTCGACAGCTATTTGGATGTCAGATGAATTTTTTAGGGGAATGCACTGTGATAGGTGAGAGCTCACATACATTTTATACTTTAACCAATTTGTGTTTCTGTTTGGATAGGAAATAAAGTTTGCAGCTGCGGCGTCAGAGTTGCCTTTTAAAATGAGGATTGAAAGTGAATGATCAGACGATAGATCATAGGAGGAACTAACTAGTACCTGGTCGCGCTTGATGTTTTTAATTACAGCAAAGTCAATCAGGTCTGGTAGCTTCTTGAAGTCAGTTGGCCAATAGGTAGGCTCACCACTCGATACGACATCAAAATTATTTGCAGTTACGGTATTGTATAGCTGATTACCTCTAGGACTAATAAGTCTGGAGCCCCAATATGTATGTCTAGCGTTGTAATCGCCAGCAGCAATGAATTTTTGGCCCAATGTGGAGAAGAAATTGAGAAATTTATCGTGTTCAATTTTGTGCCTCGAGGGACAATAAACGGATGACAACGTAAGTTTGAAATCAGTAAAATTTATAGATGTGGCCTGGATACAATCTTCTTCGAACTCTGGCAATGGTAAGTGCCTGATGTGTTTGTGCGCAATTATGGCTGTGCCACCACAAGCCCGTCCGCTGGGATGCTTTGTGTCATACGTAAGGTATCCATTTACCCTAAAGCAGTTTTTATGAGTAAAGTGTGTTTCAGAGACAAGAAGTACGCCGATTTCATGCCTATGAAGAAAGTTTTCAACTTTGTGTTTATGTTGGGATAACCCGTTTGCATTCCAGAAACATATTTTTAACTGGTTCATTTTTTGTTGAGTAGAACTTGCAGAAGCATGTTCTGGTTTCGCATCATTTCCTGAAACATGTTCTGCATAGTGGTCATGAAGTTATTCATAGTTGAATTAAATTTTCGATTGAGCTAGGCATATTTCCAGAAGGCAATTGAAGACCTTCCCTAGGAACATTAGCGTATGGAGGTTGCTTTGCGTTGAAAGTACTCGGGTGATTTTTCGCATTAGGGTTTCCTTTTAAGACATTGTCATATGATTGGTTTTGTTTGTTTGTTTGTGTAGTACTAGCAATAGAGTCAGCGGATTGGCTGGGCGCATATGACGGACCATATTGGGTGTTGAAGCGACTTCAGTTTTATTTTATTTTTTCAATTTTCTTATATTATGTTAATTTTCTTTATTTTGCTGAATTTCTTTAATTTTCAATTTTCTTTGATTTTTGTTATTTTTTACTTAAATTTCGTTTTCTAAAATCTTAATTTTGAATTTTGATTTGTTTAAAATTTTCATTTAATTTAATTTTTAATTTTATTATATTTGTATTTTTTTTCTGAGTGTAATTTTGGAATTTTGCAATTCTCATTAATTTCATGTATTTTGTTATACATATATGTATATACTTGTGTATATACTTCGCTCTTGAGTTTGTAGTTTTCTTAGAGTTTGTTAGCTTACTACAAAACTTTTTTGTAATTTAACTTTAAGTATAATCTTTAACTTCATAAAGGCAAGAAGCCTTAATAAAATTGTTTTTAATAATTGAATTTGAAACCACTCGTGTTTCATTTATTTTAACTTTGAAAAATATAGTCAAAGGCTAGGAAGCGACACTAGCCTGAACATTTTGGTCCTTCGAGAAATCCTAGAGGAGCTAGGATTGGAATTACCAGTGGCAAACCTGTCCACTGAATGCCATCAGAAGTTGTTCTCCCGTAACAACTCCGGCAAATTTGTGAAGCGGCGTCAAGAGTGTTCCACCGCAACAACAAAGACGTCAACAGCAGTCAAGAGGGCTACTGGAAAAAAATCTGAAGTGTATCCCGTTCCAACAAGAGGAAAAAATTGCGCTAAATATTCCAAGAAGGAAGAAAGGTCGACAAGACGATTGATTTTCGAGAGGGAAAATCAATAAGGTAAACACTAATTATCACCAAAAGCATTAGATTGGGTAAGTGCAGTGTTTTAATTATATTTAGTGCGATTGTGTGATTTTTATAAAAAAAGTGCAAAAAAATTAATTAAAATTACTGCATAATCATATCCAACAAGTAATCGAACATAACCTTAAAATTTAATAAAAGTGCCATCACTGATATAAAAAATCCCTAACGTGCCAACACTGTTAAAAAGTGCCACCACTGGTATATAAGAAAAAACAACGGAATTTTTGTACATACGCGCTGCTGTTAAATACAATTGCCATACTCGTCACACTCATAACTAAGTGTTTCGATTCTTACACGTTCCACAACTTTGGTATTTACAATTAAATTTGACCATCTGCGTCACGCATAAAAGGAAAAAAAAAAGTCAAATAAAGAAGTTTGTTCAAGTGCGGGAAAAAATTTAAAATAACAATAAAAATAAAGATTTGTTTATTAAGAAAAATATATACAAGGAAAAAAAAGAAATATTTGAAAAATTAAAAGAAAGTGGTGGAAAAAAGAAAAACAAAACAAGTAAAGCAACAGCAAAAACAACACAACAAGAAGGTGAGAAAAAGAGGGTGAGTGTGTGCAAATTAAAAAAGTTATATTTTTGTGAAGAATTTGGTACGGGGACATTAAGGAAGACAGTGTTGTGGCATAGTGGAAAATTTTTTTTTTAGGATAATAAAGAAGCAGTTTTTTTATGTTTTAAAAAATAAACACGGTGACCGTTCAGGTGGTACACAAATTTTTTTGAAAGCATATAACTGAATGCACAATTAAATAAAATTTTACTGAAGTTTAAAACTGAAAGGGTGATTCGAAAAGTGCTGATACTTCAAGAAAAAATTTACAGTGTGGCCCGGCAAGTGGTACACAAATCGTTGAAAATAGCATTAATATTGGATGCAAAAATACATCAAGTTTACTAAATTTTGGAAATAAAAAGGTAATTCTACAAGTGCACATTTTTGAGAAAAATTTAAAGGGTGTCCCTTCAAGTGGTTTACAAAAGTTTGTAAGCATCATTATACTTGGATGCACAGTGACAACAAGTCTTACCAAATTTAAAGGGTGATTCGAAAGGTGGTAATTTTTTTTTAAAAGAAAACGATTTATTGGGTAACCCTTCAAGTGGTATACAGATTTTAAAAACATACAAGCAAATTTATTAAATTTTGATTGAAAAAGGGTGAACCGAAAAGAGGTATTTTTTAATAAAAAATTTACACAAAGGCCCTACAGATGGTACACAATTCAAGCATTATATAAAGAAAAAATTTAATGCTTATGAACAACCCGTTCTAAACTTGTTATGAAGTGTGTTCGATTATTTTTTAAAAATTGTTTGGAGAGAAGAGTGCGTGATTTTATAAAAATTTAATTTAAAGCACAATTATAATAATTATATTGGGAATTTTGATGAGTAGATTTTTTAAAAAAAATTTTACGAAATCTGAGTAAAATTGATTTGTGGCTAAATATTTAAGATAATTTTATGGTGGTAGAGGAAAATTTAATAAATAAAAATTTTGAGAAAATTAAGCTACATTGAAATCCAAACATCTTGGGAGATATTTTTTGGCAGTTTTGAAGCGAATATTTTTGAAAATTTTTTGGTTTCATTCGTCGCGAGTAATTGTAAAATACCTTTGTATAAGGTTGAATTTCTTCACGATTATTTTTTTGTAAATTTTTTCATTTCGGCTTGTGAAATCGTTGAGGTATAAAATATTTTGAGGCTTTGAGCAAAAATTTTAAAAATGGTTTCGGAAAGAGCATGTAAATACGATATTCGACAAGTAGTGAATTTTTGTTCTACTTTTGAGAAGATTTCTTCAGAAGATTTGACGATTTCACTTTTAGAGGTAAAGCAGTCTGAACTTGAAAGAAGATGGCTGAAGATGATAGCAACATTTGAAGACTTCATCAAAGGCTTTGAAAAGGTGAAGGAAGAAGAAGATTTTCCAGATGAAATAACTCTGAAATACGAAGATGCCTGCGAACAGTGCCAGATACTAAAGGCTATAATAATGGACTTGTTGAAGGCGAAACCTCCGAAACAAAAAGCAGCAGACACAACAGTACGTCAATCATCTCTAAAGTTACCTGCGGTTGAAATCCAAACGTTTGAAGGGGGTTTCGACAAATGGCCAGCATTTAGGGATATGTTTAGGGCAGTGGTTGGAAATGAGCCTTCAGTGTCGCCAGCGCACAAATTATATTATTTACTTGGCAAGACGAGGGGGGAGGCCTACCAACTCATAAAAGATTATGATTTGGTAGATGCTAATTTTGAGCTAGCTTGGCGGGCTTTGAAAAATCGCTATGAAAATAAGCGAATTTTAATAAATAATCAGATCAGGAAAATTTATGGCATCCAGGCCCCTCAGAATGAAACTTTGAAATTTTTGAGGCAACTTCAGAATACGGTCAGAGATGGTTTGTCGATTATTAGTTCGTTTCAAGTTGAGGTAGCTGATAATGACCCCTTTCTTATGCATATTTGCACTTCAAAACTCCCAGAAGAAACTTCGCGTGCGTGGGAAGATTCTCTTACCAACCATAAGGAATTGCCTACTTGGCAACAACTTAACAAATTTCTGTCTGAGCGAATTGAAACTTTAGAAACTTTTACGAATTTGAGGAAACCGCCCAGCCGAGACAATAATACCTCCAAATCTCAAGTTTTTTATTCTAATGCTGAAACTGATAAAGGTAAATTCAGCTGCAAGAAATGCCAACAGAATCATCCATTACGATTCTGCAAATATTTTAAGGGTTTGTCCGTCCAGGATAGAATCAAATTTGTTTATGCGAACAAATTTTGTGCGAATTGTTTTTCACCCACTCATTTCAAAACGAAATGTCAGAGCACCAGTAGCTGCAACAGATGCAATCAAAGGCATCACACCATGTTGCATATTGAAGAAGATAAAGCGAAAAAGGCTCCCACTCAAAGGGCGTCCACTCATCAGCAGTCTCGAGACAACGAAAGGCCATCAGGGTCGGGTACTCAGAGTAACACGAGGCCATTCAATTCTCAATTGGGACGACCTGCCACCTCGGGCGCAAATGCGATGGAGTCAGTACAGGTTAATTTATCTCAACACAGCGGAACTACAATTTTACCCATAGCTTTGGGTCATGTAGAGCATTTAGGCGAAAAATTCACGGTTCGCGCATTAATTGATGCAGGGTCGACTAGAAGTTTTATTCTAAGGCGTGTTCAACAGAATTTAGCGATCCCCCTAGAACGCCATCATAGCGAAATATCAAGGTTCGGTGATACGGTGGTAGGAAGTTCGAAGGGAAGGTGCTATGTCACAATTAAATCTCGAATATCCGATTTTAAAATCAAAATCCGAGCGATTGTGGTACCAACATTGGCGCATTTTATGCCTTCACGGCCGATCTCAATTCAAACGGTAAAAGATATAAAAGGCTTGGAGCTTGCAGATCCCTATTTCTACTAACCTGCCGCAATTGAAATGATTATTGGTAGTGATTACCTGCCTTTTATAAATTTGAGCGGCGTAAAAATGAATATAGGAAACAATCTTGAGGCCCGAGAGTCCCACTTTGGCTGGTATTTGTTAGGCCCTGAACCAGAAACTAGAGTTCAGTCATTCCACACTTTTGTTTCGCCTGGCAGCGATCTGGCCCTTCCTGAGCAATTAAAAAAGCTTTGGGAAATAGAAGAGGCTGAAAAAACCGATTTTCAAGCTGAAAGTGACATTTATTGTGAAAATTATTTCAAACGTACCACAATTCGACAGTCTGATGGACGTTACGTAGTTCGACTACCGTTCAAGAAACAATTTCCGAAAGAGATTTTTTTAGGCCCCTCCCGAAATATGGCTCTTGCTCAGTACCATAGAATGAAGAAAATGCTCGATAAGACCCCAGATTTGAAGGCGCAGTACGCTGAAGTTCTCCAAGAATACCTGGACTTAGATCACATGGAAACAGTTGCGCATTTTGAACCCAAAGCAGAAAAAGTTTCTTCATTTTTTCTACCCCACCACGCGGTAATCAAGCCCGAAAGTAAAACCACAAAAGTGCGAGTGGTCTTTAACGCCTCAAAGAAAACCGGAAGCGGGTTTTCACTAAATGATGTGCTATACCAGGGCCCAACGCTTCAAACGGATTTGATGCAGCTTGTTTTACGTTGGCGGAATTATAAGTACGTATTCACGGGAGACATCCAGAAGATGTATAGGCAGATTTTGATACATGAAGCAGATCGCCCATATCAACAGATATTATTTCGCAACAAAAATGAGGGAAAAGTGAATTCATTTCAACTGAAAACCGTTACGTTCGGCGTGAACTGCGCCCCCTTTTTGGCGATTAGGACTCTACTTGAGCTAGGTCATGATTGCAGACACCGGTATCCCAAAGCATCTAATATTCTGAAGAACGAGGTCTACGTTGATGACATATTGTCCGGGGGACACACGCTTGAAGAGGCCAAGCAGAAGCAAGGGGAGCTTATCACAGCTTTGAAATCAGGTGGCTTTCCCCTTAAAAAGATGACAGCAAATGATCCGTTTTTACTCGAAAGGTTGCCCCGGGAGGATCTTCTAGACGAAGATTTCTTGAAGTTTGGTGACTCCAGCTCTTTAAAAACATTGGGAATTCGCTGGAATGCATTGGCGGCTATATTCTACTATGCTGTAGAGCCAATTGAGATTACCCCATCCGCTACAAGACGAAAAATCTTGTCAGTAATAGCAAGATTATTTGACCCTCTAGGTTTGCTAGGCCCAGTCGTTATTGTTGCTAAGACTTTGATGCAAAAATTATGGGAAGCAAAGTCTGATTGGGACGAAGGGGTACCTCCACACATACTTGTAAAATGGAATTTATTCTTAAAAAACTTGCCATTCATCTCAACCATTTAGATACCTAGCTGGGTAGATTTCTCCCCAGGATATAAGATCCAAATACATGGCTTCTGTGACGCCTCAGAAAAGGCATATTGTGGTTCAGTGTACATTCGAACAGAAAACTCAGAAGGCCATATAAATAGTCATTTGCTGGTAGCAAAAACGAAAGTTGCTCCGATTAAGCGGACTACCGTTCCGAAACTCGAATTGTGTGGAGCTTTATTGTTGGCTAAGCTCGTCTGTAGTGTAGTCGCGAATTGTCAGTTCACCTATGAGCTATTTTTGTGGACAGACTCGTCCATAGTCCTGGGGTGGTTGCAAAAACCTTCATACACGTTAAAAACTTTTGTCGCAACTCGTGTGACGACAATCATCAGCATCGCAAGCACTCAAAATTGGAAACACGTCAAAACTGAAGAAAATCCTGCAGATATGGGCACTCGAGGCTGCTCCCCGCAGGAACTTGCAGACAATCAACGCTGGTGGCATGGGCCTACCTGGCTACACCTTCCCACAACATTGTGGCCAATACCTCGTACGTTCGACCCAGTCGACTTGGAGACAAAAAAATCCATCATCAACTTTCATCTTGACATAAACTGCACAGATTTGCTAGAAGAATTTTCATCCTTTGCAAGGGCGTTGCGAATTCTTTGTTATCGACTTAGATTTATCAACCGAGTTCTCAAGAAACCATTTTCCACTGAAAAGTTTATAACTCAATGAAAACTCGACTCATCTCGCTCGCTCAAAAAAGGTATTTTTACCGTGAATATGATTGCCTGAAAGAAAAGAGACCGTTAAACCGCAAAAGTAGACTGCTTAACTTGAATCCTTTTATTGATAAGGACGACCTTTTACGAGTTGGCGGCAGGCTTATTAATGCAGGTTTAAGCTACGAAGAACGTCATCCAGTTATTGTGCCAGAAGGGTCTCATTTTGCGAGGCTCCTAGTGAATTTTACACATCGCATTATGCTCCACTCTGAGCACTATATAATGCTACGTGCGATTCGCCAGGGATTTTACATCCCCAGATTAAAGAATCTTGTCCGAAAATGCATCAGAGAATGCAAGGCCTGTACGATCTACAAGCATAAGGTCCATCACCAAATCATGGCCGCACTCCCCCCAGAACGCGTGACCTTTTCCCTGCCCTTCACGTATACCGGAGTCGATTTCGCTGGTCCCTTTAATATTAAATCTTCTACGTTGAGAAATGCGAAAATTCTCAAAGGTTACGCTGCGGTGTTCGTATGTTGTTCTACACGAGCCGTACATCTAGAAGTCTGTTCAGACCTCTCAACCGATGCCTTTCTAGCCTGCTTTCACCGCTTTACCGGGCACAGAGGACTCCCCAAGACCATGTTTTCTGACAACGGTCGAAATTTCGTCGGTGCAAGCTATGCTCTTCTTAAAGGCCACAACGAGTTCTTAAAATCTATTGAAAAGACTTTAAGTGAAAAATACTCCACCTTAGGCGTTACCTGGTCCTTTATACCGCCATATGCGCCTCATATGGGTGGCCTCTGGGAGGCCGCAGTCGAGAGCATGAAGTCTCACCTGAAGAAAGTTACCAGCAACCTATCTTTCACTTTCGAAGAATTCAGCACGCTTCTAGTCCGTATCGAAGTCATTTTAAATTCGAGCCCTCTATCGCCTCTTACCGAAAACCCGGGTGAAGTACTACCATTGACCCCAGGACACTTACTTAGAGGGGCTCCAATTACAGCACTGCCAGAAGCGCCTGCGGAACCTCCGCTCGAAGAAATACCGTTTCTCAAACGATGGGAAAGATTAAAAGCGCTGCAACATATTTTTGCTCGTCGGTGGAAGTCTGAATATATAACCGAGCTTCAACGCCGTTTTAAATGGCAGAAGGAACGCGACAACTTAAAACCAAACGATATTGTTCTAGTCAAAGAAGACTTACTCCCACCTACCGAGTGGCTCCTTGGTCGCGTTAATAACGTAATCTATGGTCGAGACAGCAAAGTAAGAGTTGCTGAAGTAGTCACTAAAAAGGGCACAATTTCACGCCCAGTTGTAAAACTATGTTTGCTACCGACAAACAACACTATGAGTAAATCACCACCACCTACCAACTAATCTACCAAATTCCTCAACAAAAGTAGAAAATTAGAAAACTCAGTCGCATTAGGTATTTTTTAACACTGTATATACTTCTTTCTTTTCTTTTGCTAAAAATACAGATGGAGAAGCGACCACGATGCCACCTCAATTACCCTCTGCAATATTGCCTGGATTGCATGGCCTACAATCATGTTAGCGACCAGTGTACCTCAACCAGGGGATGTGCAGTTTTGGTCAACGGAGTGGCTTGCAATGCCTTTCACCACACTCTGCTACGCCCAAAAATAAAAAAGATGTCCTCGCTGAACCTCAGCGCGAGGGACCCGTGTTAGCTAGGGCTCTGGCAGCCATTCCACCAACAAACGCAGTGGCAACACTAAGAGCCACAATCTCTCAACTAGACGACACCCAAGTGGCAGCCGTGGCCAAGAAACTTCATCTTGAAGAGCCCCGTAGTACCTCCAAGCAAGCCTAAAGGCTCCTAGGCGTGAATGGGGTGCTTTTGCCACACTTCGGGGGGAGCATGTTGAAGCGACTTCAGTTTTAATTTATTTTTTCAATTTTCTTATATTTTGTTAATTTTCTTTATTTTGCTGAATTTCTTTAATATTCAATTTTCTTTGATTTTTGTTATTTTTTACTTAAATTTCGTTTTCTAAAATCTTAATTTTGAATTTTGATTTGTTTAAAATTTTCATTTAATTTAATTTTTAATTTTATTATATTTGTATTTTTTTTCTGAGTGTAATTTTGGAATTTTGCAATTCTCTTTAATTTCATGTATTTTGTTATACATATATGTATATACTTGTGTATATACTTCGCTCTTGAGTTTGTAGTTTTCTTAGAGTTTGTTAGCTTACTACAAAACTTTTTTGTAATATAACTTTAAGTATAATCTTTAACTTCATAAAGGCAAGAAGCCTTAATAAAATTGTTTTTAATAATTGAATTTGAAACCACTCGTGTTTCATTTATTTTACCTTTGAAAAATATAGTCAAAGGCTAGGAAGCGACACTAGCCTGAACATTGGGATGAGTATATTTTTGAACAAAAGCAGGTTTTTTTAAATGCAAGAAGACTTTACAACCCCTATAGTTTTCCGTGTGAGTTTCGCCACAGTTGCTGCATTTCTTAACATTCGGGTCAGCTTTAGAACGATTACATTCGGCGGTTATAGGAGCGTCGCCACAAACCACACATACGTGAGGCAATTTACAATATGATTTCGTATGCCCATATTCCTGGCAGTTTGTACATTGGGAGGGACCCTTTCGTTTTTATGGCTCCTCAACAGTTATTCTTCTGCTGAGTAGGTAACGCAAGTTGTATATGTTATGAACTGAATTTTTGGTTTTGAGAACCGATGAATCAAACGATATCTCAATGCGGTGCATTGGTTGAGGAACTTTATTCCTGTTCAAAATGTTATGAACAGATTTTACCTCATACCCCTCTAGCTCGACGGCATATTTTATTTCCTCTGTAGGAACAGAACTATCTATGCCTTTTATGACAATAATCAAACCCTTAGCACTTTTTAATTGATATGTATAGTAACTTTTATTTTCAGCGTCCAGGTGTCTTGATATAATACGAAAGTTCGTTTCTGTACTGGCTTGAATTTTGGTCTCTTGAATTTGCCCGCGTCGTATAGAAACGACGTAGAAATTATTCTTACCTACAAGTTGAGTCAACATGTTTGCTCCCGCAGATAGATAGGTGGCGGTTTAACTTCTTTAGGGGCTGTTCCATTAGGTGATTCTGCTTCTTCATCGTCAGGTATGGATAGTACAGAGAATATGTTACCACTGGTTGGCAAAGCGACTACGTTAGAGCCTTTGTATTGTTTGGCCATGCGTTCCTGTTGGGTGGACCTAGGGCTAGCCTTTCTGTTAGTTATTGTAATATATCTGTCCATGCCTGTTTGCACTTTATTACTTTTTGGCACAGCTTCTGTATTTATTAATGCTAATCGTGATGTTCCAGGTTTTTCGTTATTATTCCTTTGGTCAGACGACTTCACACTTTGAACCACATTTACGGTCGGATCAACACACTTGCTCAGGTTGGGCACACTTCCACTTAAATTGCTGTATGGAAAACCAGTTGCGCTGGCAATTTTTGCACTTAAATAATTTTTATTTAATTCAGGGTATCGAATATTTTCATTGCTCAGGCTCGGAGAGCTTACCACAACATACGCATTTCTGCTATTTGTGCTGGGCCTACTCTCCTTGTTGGGAGTGTTTGTGAGGCTCATTCACAAATCTCTTCGGGCACCTTAGTTATTGTTCTTTTTTTTCACCTATTACAATTTTTTTTTTTTTTCACCCATTACAAATATTTTTTTTTCACTTCGAATTGTTTTTTTTTTTATTTTTCTTACTCACTGATACACGTCCGTACTCTTCAAGAGCTGGTTCGAAACTTTTATTCGTTTTGTGAGGCCTAAGTTTATGTTTGTGTATTTTAATAGAAAAGTTACCTTGAATAATTCTACCTTGATTAAAAACTTTTTCATTGAACTGAAATTTTGTCATTGGGGAAAATTACAAATTAAACTTGCATTATACATAAATAAATTTTTTTTTAAAGCAATTTTGTGATTCGAAAATTTGGTTGTGTTTCAAAGGGAAAAGAAAAGGAAAATTGGCTCTATATTGGGATAATTTCTTATATACATATCTTGAATTTATTTGAAGGTAAGAACTGTTTGACATCAAGTGTGTTTGTTTATTTTTGTGTTCAACTACAGCATTTAAAAGTCCGCTATTTTCTCTAAAGAAATATTAATCGTAACTGTAAAAGTCGAATCTCTTCATTCTCACGGGATATGCTTTGAGAAAATAGTTTGAGTTCAGAGTTCCTACGTGCTCAACACTAACGCCGTATTAGAGGCGTCAGAATTAACAACAAATTTACCCGAATTTACTTATAACTGGCAATTGTGACTAATCAACTTTAAACCTGAAATTACATTATTCCTTTTAATTGTCCTTTAAGAATAAAAGACAATAGTACAAAAGGGCACAAAACTGGAAAAAATAACCTTTCATTCATTTTATCTCGTTTTTTTTATTGTTCGATTTTAAACGTAATTGTAGTAATTTGCATACATTTGCTAATACGATAGACGTAAAATTAATAATTTTCCTAAACTTTAGCAGGTAAATTTCGGTGAATTTTTTTTTATTTTTGTTTGTTTGAAATATTGGATTTTATTAGTTTTTTTGTTATTCCATACACAATTTTACACAATTATATTATAAAATGAGAAATGCTGTAACAACGGATTATTATTTGGTGAGTGTTATTTAAATATTCTAAATTTGTTAATTTTCTCATTTTTTTTATTTTTACTACATACGACACACATCGTCGGTCACAGGTTGACAACTCTTAACATGTTTTTTGTACTTTTCAGGAGACAAAAAAAAACGTTATTACTCCGTTACTAAACCGTGTTGGAAGTAAATAAAAAAACCAAAATTAGTAGGAGATATTTATTGTAAGATGGTGTAAAAATATAAATGAAACGTACTAACATGCAGAAGGACAGAAACAGTCTTTTGCATCAAAAACCCGATTCGATTTTTTTGCGAGTTAAGAGTTGTCAACCTGTGACCGACGACATGTCAAAATTTTAATTTCCCAAATTAAAAAATAAAATAATTTTCAAATGTAAAGTTACTTATGTTATTAACATAATATAATATTCATGTTATTTATTAACATACATGTTCATTTTTTTTAACTTAATCTAGTTACTGTTTCAAAATATTAGGTTCCTTTGAACCAGAAATTAATTTGTAATATTAAATAAAATACCTAACACACCTTTATATAACGTTATTAACCTTAACAAATCTCATTATAATTTAAAAATGATTCTGTTTGTATTTCTCAATTAATTGCCTAATAAATTTAATATACATATTTAGAATGAATTTAAGTAGATAAATTTGCTTAATTATTCGACGAAAGATTTAGAATGAAAATTAGCTAGATATCGAATTGGGCTATCCTAAGAGTTAAATCTGTGAAGATAGCAATGGTTGGGTTGGTTAAGAGCAGTAAGGGATAATGACATCAAACTCCTTTCCTATATGCTTCACGTTTCAATTACAGTTTAAGTTTTGGTTTTGATTTTCTTTTATGTTTGCTTTCTTTATATATTTTTTGTTTAAATTGCATCAATAGTGGAAATTGCTACCTATATCTTTTAATTAACTGTAACGTGCCTTCTATTCTTCGTCCGTTACAATACCCACACCACAATAGTAGGGAGGGTATTATGCATTTGTGCTGATGTGTGTAACACCTTAAAATATTGGTCCTACACCCACCTTAAAGTATACCGATCGACTCAGAATCACTTTCTGAGTCGAACTTACGACGTCCGTCCGGCAGGCTGGCTCTCCATGTAACCTTGTGCGCAAAGTATAGATGTCCATATCTATATGGACACAGAAGCTATACAGTTTTTCAAAAATAGGACCACAAGGGGAGGTAAAGAGCAATTGCTGCCTCTCACAAACTTTCAAACCTATTTTAATGAAGTTTATAAATATAGATAAATCTATATTTATATAAGCACATAAGCATGATATGTTTTTAAATACTGTGGTGTAGGGTATCATATAGTCGGGCTTGACCGACTATACTTTCTTACTTGTTTATAATTAAGAATACACGTCTGTATCACAACAAAGCACAAACAGATATGAGACAATGTTGATGATAAGAAAGTATTGTGACATAGGAGATAGTAAACATTAAGTAGAAGACAAGAATATTCGTTAAAAAAAACAATTTAGTTTAGTTTCTTGAAAGTTTAAATATATCGGTTAATTAATTTTAAAGAATTATTTTATTATAAATATTTGTAATAAAAAACATACATAATTACTGGTTTTTTAGAATATTTTTACTATAATTTTATGATTTAACAAAAAAACATTTAACAAAAAAATTAATTTTTTGATAATTATCTTAGATGGACAAAATATATGAGAAATTAATCAATTTAGTGTCTTATGCAAAAAAAAGTCACTAAGTAAGGGATACACAGCATACTATACAGTTAAAGAGACAAGAGTTAGAAGAATTTACAGACAGGAATGTAAAGACATTACGAGCCACTGAATTATCAGAAGAGGACGCACAATTAAACACTACCAGATTATATAACTTAAGAAAATTAGCATTAGCGGTGTTGAAACTTCACGAAGACTAATTAGAACAAGGTAGTAGTTGTGTAGCATTAGAAACGAAGAGAGGTAATTCAGTTAAAATGGTGAAATAAAGTTTAAATACAACGGAACTAGCATCAGTTTCTAAATTGTTATCTATTTTCAACGGAGCAAAGGAAGAACTGAATCCATTCTTAGCGAATTTAGAAATACTTCATGAAATATTTCCTGAAAGTAAAAACTCATTTTCAATTTTGCGTATAAAGCAAAAATAACAAGTACAGAACAGAATTCGACAGATACAACTTCCAACTAATAAAGACACACCCATTTCAACATTAAAGAAAGTCGAAAAACCAAATATATCACCAAACGTAATTCTTAATGAATTAACACGGGTGACACAGACGGACACAATGAGTAAGTTCTCAGATAAAATAGAACAATTAAAAATGGAACTGAATGAAATTCAAATAGGCACATTAAAAGAAGAAAACAGGAACATAATAAGTGAGACGAAATCAGTTAAATCATTAAATACTTTAAAAAATGGACTGAAAAACATTGACATTATCAGACCAATAGAAGCAAGTAGAGAAAATAAGCTTAGCGAAGCAATTGCAATAATATTTTTATTTATTTAATCAGTGGATATTATCCTTTCTGACTAATAACAATATTGACTCAAAACTAATGAATAACAATATGCATTTTAAAATATACTACAACTTTACAGAATATATGTACATAAAAATTTACGAATTAAGAAAAACAATAATTTTATGCTTTATGGAATTTAAACATAAAGAAAAATCAACAAATTGTGACAGAGAATTAAATTGTCTACATAACCTCGAAAAAGGATCAGCAATAGCGTAATTTTCTCTATAAAATTTAACAAAAAGCTGATTATAGTGACGCGTATTGCGACAAGGTATATTAAATTAAAAAGACTCTAACAAAAAATCACAACAAACATTACCATTAATAAGATTAACCATAAAAGAAACATTTAACATTGTACGACGACTTTTGAGCGATGGTAATTTTATTAATGCCAGTCCAGTAGCATAGGAAGGAAAGTTTGTCGAGTAACTCCAACGAAGATCACGTAAACAGAATAATAAAAATTGTTTTTGGACCATTTCAATACGAGAATTGTGAATGTTGTAAAATGGATCCCAAATGATTGACCCATATTCTAAGATTGGTCTAACGAGTGATACGTAAAGTTGCTTCGTTATGTATGGATCAGTGAATTCTTTAGCCCAGCGCTTAATAAAGCCAAGAACGCCTCGAGCTTTATTTACAGTTAATGTAATATGAGAAACAAAGTTTAATTTGGTGCAGTGAAATAACGCCGGGAGAAATAACACCGGTGGGTGTAATTTCCCGATGAAAAGGAAATAACGCCGGCCGGCCTTATTTCCTATTGCGAAAAGAAATAAGACCCCCGGGGTGTTATTTCCTCTTTAAAGCAGACTTTATTTCTTTTTGCAAGAGGAAATAAAGCCGACCGGCGTTTTGGTCAATGAAGAATTAAAATCAATAATGACAATTAACAACAAATGTGCTCTAAGCAGAAATAAAATTTTAACTAAAGCTTCTCTGTATAGACGGCCTTCGGCCGGGCGCAAGGATTTTCTCCTCTATGGTATAAAAAAGACCGGCTTCGCTAACTAAAGCATCTCTGTATAGCCGGCCTTCGGCCGGGCGCAAGGATTTTCTCCTCCATGGTATAACAAACGCTGAAGTGAAATAACGCCGGCTTTATTTCCTCTTGCAAAAAGAAGTAAGACCCCCGGGGTGTTATTTCCTCTTTGGAGCCGGCGTTATTTCCTTTTCATCGGGAAATTACACCCACCGGTGTTATTTCTCCCGGCGTTATTTCACTGCAGCGTTTAATTTAGGATCCAGTAAGACTCCAAGATCAAGAAACGAATCAACCAACTCCAGTTGATGACCACCCAAAGCATAATTAACAGCAATACAGTTATTTCTATAAAAACGCATGCATTTGCATTTCACAAGATTCAGCCCCATCATATTATGATTACACCATAAAAAGAAGTTATTAAGATCCGATTGAAAATAACAATGATCAGCAAAGCAATTAAAAGATTGAAAAATTTTTACTTCGTCAGCATACATCAATATATTGGCAAACTTGATAACGTTGGGCAGATCACTAATAAACAGCGAAAATAAAAGTGGGCCAAGATGACTGCCTTGGGGAACACCGGATGAAACATAAATGTACTTGGATATACAATTATTGAATTGTACTTTTTGCTTTCTTCCAATTAAATAAGAACTTAACCAGCATAAACTTCTACGGGATAAACCTAATAAATCCAATTTAGTTAGAAGAAGGTGATGGTTAACTTTATCAAACGCTTTACTGAAGTCAGTATAAACAGCATCAGTTTCTTTTGTGTAAACGCACAATTAATTAAAGTTGTTAAGTGAAGTACATTAGTTGTAGTTGAACAGCCTTTTCTAAAACCATGCTGGCTAAGGAAATCAGTAACTAAATAGTTTTTCAAAAAGTTTTGGAATAGCACTTAATTTGGCAATTCCTCTATAGTTTGTAATATCCGATTTATTACTTGATTGAAATAAAGGTTTTATAAACGAATCCTTCCATAATACGGGAAAATAACCACATATAATCGACGCATTGAACATAAAAGTTAATGGCGTAACTAATGATTCAGCACATTGATTTAAAATACATGTTGGAACAAGATCAGGACCATGACTAAAATACATCTTTAGCCTTTTTAAATAAACCAAAATATCATTGCTGTAAAAAGAAGGGGAAAGAGATTGTATGGTTTGATGAGAGCATATAGTGATATAAAGAGCTTCCACTGATATTAGACGGAACCAAGTAATGTTCCAGGTAATGCAACAAAGAAACAAATTCAGAAATTTCAATAACAACAACAGAAACACTTTTAATTTAAACTAACGTATTTCTTGACCTCTAGATATACGTTTAAAATCAATGGTTATACACTATATGATACCAAGGACCCTCAAGATAGAGCTTGTGGAGGTTCTGCCATTTTGATAAAAAGCCGAATCAAACACTACCTAATGTGTGATCATCGTGAAGATTATCTAAAAGCAACGAACATTTGTGTTAAAGAGCTGAATCGAAACATAGTAATCTCATCCTTATACTCACCACCTAGATTTGCAATATCAGAAAGCCAATATTATAAATATTATAAGTCATTGGAGCCCTGTTTCCTGGCTGCTGGTGACTATAACGCTAAACATACCTTCTGGGGGTCACGACTAATAACACCAAAAAAACCGATTATAATAAAATATATTTTACAGATGTCGAGCGCCTCTTGAATGAAAAAACGAGAGTGCGAAGAGAATGGCAATTGCACAGATCCCCTCAACTTAAAAATGAATTAAAAGAGTGTACAAAAAGGCTAAGAAAATTACTGCAGACTCAGAAAACGGCTTCCGTGGAAAAATATCTTAAGGACTTGGATGCAACTCCACAATCAGACTACACACTCATTATGGCGTGCGGCTAGAAAACTCAAAAGACCAGTTATCTCGAAACCACAATTAAGAAACCTGAATGGAAGTTGGGCAAGAAATGATAATGAAAAAGGAAACCTGTTTGTAAATCATTTGAAACGATATAGCGGACGAGTTGCCGCCTGTTTATAATAGAGCAGCTATCCCCCTAAGATTTGAGATACGGGAAATAGAAAGGTCTATTTGTGAATTAAACACCAAGAAGGCACCTGGCATTGATAAGATCAGTAACAAAATGCTTTTGGAGCTACCTTGCATAGCAAAGAAAATGATTCTTTATATTTTTAATGCTATTTTACGCCTTAAATACTACCCTCAAGAATGGAAGGTCTCCTTAATTACGATGATACCAAAGCCAGGAAAAGATCACGCAAAAGTTGAGTCATAAAGGCGTATTAGCTTATTATCTAATATATCAAAGCTGTTTGAGAAGCTCTTAGCGTCAAAATTAACCCCAATTTTAAATGACAATGGGTGTATACCTAATCATCAATTCAGCTTCAAAAGAGGGCATAACACAATTGAACAAACCCATCGGATAGTAAACGCCATAAGAAAAGCCTTTGAAGAAAGAAAATACAAAGTCTGGCATGTAGGATTCTTACATAAATTGAAGCTAAACCTACCGGTTAATACTCAAGCTGTTAGAAAGCTACTTGGTCGGTCGAAAATTTATTATTAAAGAAGGTGATTTTTTAAGTTCTTCTCAGCCAATTGAAGCTGGAGTCCCTCAGGGAAGCATCCTGATCCCACTTTTTTTACCTTATATATACCTCGGACATGCCAAAAAACAATTACACCCTAACCTCAACTTTTGCTGATGACACAGCTTTTCTAACCGTACACGAGAACAGTCGTGAAGCATCTCGATACCTGCAGGATCATATATTTCAACTAGAATTGTGGTTAAAACAATGGAGAATAAAAGTCAATGAGCGAAAATGGGTACATATAACATTCACCTTGCGTCGGGAAACATACCACCCTATTAAAATCAATAATCAACTAGTGCCTCAACAATCGCATGTCAAATATCTCGGTATTCATCTAGATCGGCGTTTAACATGGAAATGCCATATAGAAGCAAAATTAACCCAAATGAAACTAAAAGCAATTCAAATTAACTGGCTTATTGGAAGGAATTCTGTTCTTAGTCTCGATTGCAAACTACTACTTTACAACGCTATTTTAAAGCCAATATGGTGCTACGGTATTCAACTATGGGGCACTGCCTTGGCCTCAAATATCGAAAAAATTCAAAGGCGCCAAAATAAACTTCTTCGGATAATTACAGCTGCCCCTTGGTATGTTAAAAACTCAAATATCCACAAGGATCTCAATGTTCCACTGGTAAGGACTATTATTACGAAGTATGCGGTAAAATATTTGAAAAGGCTAAAGTTGCACCCAAATCCACTAGCTCGAAATATTTTAAATGATAGCGGCCACTCTCGCTTAAGGAGAAGAGACACTGGAGCACTTACCCCGATAAACACCTATATATGTGAACAGAACTGGCAGGACATAAAATAAAGCATTAGGATAAGATTTGATAAATTATTGTTAGTTCATATTTAATATATGAAGATTCAATAAATAAATAATTAAAAAAAAAAATTTAAACTATTCCCGTAATGGAAATAATCACCATAGTAACAACAGTAATAAAAACGGTAGAAATATGAATCACAGTAGCAACAGATTTTATAACGACAGTAATAATGGAAATAACTACCGTGGAGGAAACAACGGTAATAGAGGCAAATACAGAAGAAATAATGATCGAATAATAATGATAACCATTACAATAGCAGCAACAATAATAATTACAACAACAGTAACCGTAATAGAAACCGAAGAATAAACCAAATACAAGAACAGGGAAACATGCAGGGTCCGAAGATCATAAGGCATCGGGGATCTTCGGAGGAAGAACAATAAACCCCGATAAACACCTATATATGTGAACAGAACTGGCAGGACATAAAATAAAGCATTAGGATAAGATTTGATAAATTATTGTTAGTTCATATTTAATATATGAAGATTCAATAAATAAATAATTAAAAAAAAAAAATTTAAACTATTCCCGTAATGGAAATAATCACCATAGTAACAACAGTAATAAAAACGGTAGAAATATGAATCACAGTAGCAACAGATTTTATAACGACAGTAATAATGGAAATAACTACCGTGGAGGAAACAACGGTAATAGAGGCAAATACAGAAGAAATAATGACCGAATAATAATGATAACCATTACAATAGCAACAACAATAATAACAATAATAATTACAACAACAGTAACCGTAATAGAAACCGAAGAATAAACCAAATACAAGAACAGGGAAACATGCAGGGTCCGAAGATCATAAGGCATCGGGGATCTTCGGAGGAAGAACAATAAACACTAATCTCTAGAATATTAAAAACTTCATCATTATAAGAATTATGTGAAATTAAGTGTAATAGATACAGATCGTGCATTGACATTGATATACACTGGAGTTGATATCTTTTTGTACAAAGAAAATAAATGCATATTTATGATGAAGATCCAAATGATTTCTGCTGTCTCACGGCAATCACGGCAATCACGACAGAAGAGATTAGATCTTTTGGTTCCACGAAAATATTGATACAAGTAGGAGAAACAGTGTTTAGTCAAAAGGTACAATTAGTAAATTATAATGTTCCAATTTATACAGACCGCATACTTGGAAGAGATTTTCTCCTAAAGTATAATTTTAATATAGATTATGATAAATTTTAACATGACCCATACATAATGATTAGATAACTACGGTAAAAATTCCACCAAGAAGTGAGGTAATAAAATTGAAGCAAAAGATAATAGAAACTTCAAAAAGTCCACACAATTTGCCACTTTAATTGGTTCCAAAAAGGATTCCAGAAAATTCCAGTGAAATGCATAGGACATTTGTGATAAACTTTATTTATTTGTTGCTTTTGCGCCATATCGTGGAAGCATAGTGCCAATACAAAATTATTCCAATCATTTCTATTTGAACTTAATTGTTTTGCTCTATTCCTTGATAAATTTCCCGGATGTAGATTTATTTCTTCTTCAAGACTTCGTCTCCAGCTACCTCGTGGTCTGCCTCTTCTTCGCGTTCCTTGAGGATTCCAATCAAAGGCCTCTCTACATATGTCATTGGCTGGTTTACGTAGCACGTGTCCTATCCGTCTCCATTTCCTTATAAAAGAATAAAAGACAATAGTACAAAAGGGCACAAAACTGGAAAAAATAACCTTTCATTCATTTTATCTCGTTTTTTTTTATTGTTCGATTTTAAACGTAATTGTAGTAATTTGCATACATTTGCTAATACGATAGACGTAAAATTAATAATTTTCCTAAACTTTAGCATATAAATTTCAATGCATTTTTATTTATTTTTGTTTGTTTGAAATATTGGATTTTATTAGTTTTTTTGTTATCCCTTACACAATCTGACACACTTATATTATAAAATGAGAAAATAACATTCATTAACGGTCAATCTTGCAAATCCATGGGCAAAAGGCCTGCTGTAACAACGGATTATTATTTGGTGAGTGTTATTTGGATATTCTAAATTTGTTAATTTTCTCATTTTTTTATTTTTACTACATACGACACACATGTCAAAATTTTAATATCCCAAATTTAAAAATAAAATAATTTTCAAATGTAAAGTTACTTATGTTGTTAACCTAATATCATATTAATGTTATTTATTAACATACATGTTAATTTTTTTTTAGCTTAATCTAGTTACTGTTTTAAAATATTAGGTTCCTTCAAACCAGAAATTAATTTTTAATATTAAATAAAATACCTAGCACACCTTTATATAACGTTATTAACCTTAACAAATCTCATTATAATTTAAAAATGATTCTGTTTGTATTTCTCAATTAATTGCCTAATAAATTTAATATACATATTTAGAATGAATTTAAGTAGATAAATTTGCTTAATTATTCGACGAAAGATTTAGAATGAAAATTAGCTAGATATCGAATTGGGCTATCCTAAGAGTTAAATCTGTGAAGATAACAATGGTTGGGTGGGTTAAGAGCAGTAAGGGATAATGACATCAAACTCCCTTCCTATATGCTTCACGTTTCAATTACAGTTTAAGTTTAAGTTTTGGTTTTGATTTTCTTTAATGTTTGCTTTCTTTATATATTTTTTGTTTAAATTGCATCAATAGTGGAAATTGCTACCTATATCTTTTAATTAACTGTAACGTGCCTTCTATTCTTCGTCCGTTACAATACCCACACCACAATAGTAGGGAGGGTATTATGCATTTGTGCTGATGTGTGTAACACCTTAAAATATTGGTCCTACACCCACCTTAAAGTATACCGATCGACTCAGAATCACTTTCTGAGTCGAACTTACGACGTCCGTCCGGCAGGCTGGCTCTCCATGTAACCTTGTGCGCAAAGTATAGATGTCCATATCTATATGGACACAGAAGCTATACAGTTTTTCAAAAATAGGACCACAAGGGGAGGTAAAGAGCAATTGCTGCCTCTCACAAACTTTCAAACCTATTTTAATGAAGTTTATAAATATAGATAAATCTATATTTATATAAGCACATAAGCATGATATGTTTTTAAATACTGTGGTGTAGGGTATCATACAGTCGGGCTTGACCGACTATACTTTCTTACTTGTTTATAATTCAAATTGTATGCGGGGTTAAGAATTCACGTCTGTATCACAACAAAGCTAAAACAGATATGAGACAATGTTGATGATAAGAAAGTATTGTGACATAGGAGATAGTAAACATTAAGTAGAAGACAAGAATATTCTTTAAAAAAACAATTTAGTTTAGTTTCTTGAAAGTTTAAATATATAGGTTAATTAATTTTAAAGAATTATTTTATTATAAATATTTGTAATAAAAAACATACATAATTACTAGTTTTTTAGAATATTTTTACTTAAAAAAAAAAAAAAATATATCAATAAATCTATAATTTTATGATTTAACAAAAAAACATTAAACAAAAAAATTAATTTTTTGATAATTATCTTAGATGGACAAAATATATGAGAAATTAATCAATTTAGTGTCTTATGCAAAAAAAAAGTCACTAAGTAAGGGATACACAGCATACTATACAGTTAAAGAGACAAGAGTTAGAAGAATTTACAGACAGGAATGTAAAGACATTACGAGCCACTGAATTATCAGAAGAGGACGTACAATTAAACACTACCAGATTATATAACTTAAGAAAATTAGCATTAGCGGTGTTGAAACTTCACGAAGACTAATTAGAACAAGGTAGTAGTTGTGTAGCCTTAGAAACGAAGAGAGGTAATTAAGTTAAAATGGTGAAATAAAGTTTAAATACAACGGAACTAGCATCAGTTTCTAAATTGTTATATATTTTCAACGGAGCAAAGGAAGAACTGAATCCATTCTTAGCGAATTTAGAAATACTTCATGAAATATTTCCTGAAAGTAAAAACTCATTTTCAATTTTGCGTATAAAACAAAAATAACAAGTACAGAACAGAATTCAACAGATACAACTTCCAACTAATAAAGACACACCCATTTCAACATTAAAGAAAGTCGAAAAACCAAATATATCACCAAACGTAATTCTTAATGAATTAACACGGGTGACACAGACGGACACAATGAGTAAGTTCTCAGATAAAATAGAACAATTAAAAATGGAACTGAATGAAATTCAAATAGGCACGTTAAAAGAAGAAAACAGGAACATAATAAGTGAGACGAAAGCAGTTAAATCATTAAATACTTTAAAAAATGGACTGAAAAACATTGACATTATCAGGCCAATAGAAGCAAGTAGAGAAAATAAGCTTAGCGAAGCAATTGCAATAATATTTTTATTTATTTAATCAGTGGATATTATCCTTACTGACTAATAACAATATTGACTTAAAATTAATGAATAACAATATGCATTTTAAAATATACTACAACTTTACAGAATATATGTACATACAAATTTACGAATTAAGAAAAACAATCATTTTATGCTTTATGGAATTTAAACATAAAGAAAAATCAACAAATTGTGACAGAGAATTAAATTGTCTACATAACCTCGAAAAAGGATCAGCAATAGCGTAATTTTCTCTATAAAATTTAACAAAAAGCTGATTATAATGACGCGTACTGCGACAAGGTATATTAAATTGAACAGACTCTAACAGAAAATCACAACAAACATTACCATTAATAAGATTAACCATAAAAGAAACATTTAACATTGTACGACGACTTTTGAGCGATGGTAATTTTATTAGTGCCAGTCTAGTAGCATAGGAAGGAAAGTTTGTCGAGTAACTCCAACGAAGATCACGTAAACAGAATAATAAAAATTGTTTTTGGACCGATTCAATACGAGAATTATGAATGTTGTAAAATGGATCCCAAATGATTGACCCATATTCTAAGATTGGTCTAACAAGTGATACTTAAAGTTGCTCCGTTATGTATGGATCAGTGAATTCTTTAGCCCAGCGCTTAATAAAGCCAAGAACGCCTCGAGCTTTATTTACAGTTAATGTAATATGAGAAACAAAGTTTAATTTAGGATCCAGTAAGACTCCAAGATCAAGAAACGAATCAACCAACTCC
Organism: Pollenia angustigena; assembly: GCA_930367215.1. Taxonomy (NCBI): domain Eukaryota; kingdom Metazoa; phylum Arthropoda; class Insecta; order Diptera; family Polleniidae; genus Pollenia; species Pollenia angustigena. The sequence continues at coordinate 126,130,078 of OV884056.1, forward strand.
AGTTGATGACCACCCAAAGCATAATTAACAGCAATACAGTTATTTCTATAAAAACGCATGCATTTGCATTTCACAAGATTCAGCCCCATCATATTATGATTACAACATAAAAAGAAGTTATTAAGATCCGATTGAAAATAATAATGATCAGCAAAGCAATTAAAAAAATGAAAGACTTTTAATGTTAATAATTCGTTAAGCTCAAGGTCAGGTTTTTTATATTTTTTTATTTATTTAAAAAATGTTTTCCAATATTTCGAAATCCACTGGATCTCATCTTCAGGGTACTACAATTATAATTAACAAAATATAAAAACATAATTTTAACATTAAATGAATACATTTTGTCCCACTGTGTCATAAAACATATAAACAGAAATAAGCGCACAAAAAAATAAAAACTTACAAGAGGAACAATAATAAAAAACACGTCACACACGGTTTTACATTTAAAATTGCACTAATTCCTTATTCTATTTTTGTTTATTATATGTCTATATTGTTTTGCTGAGCTCGTCTCTAAATCACTCTTAAAGTTAATTCGGTACTCTTTGCTTGTGTTTTTTATATTTAACATTTCTAGTGTATAGCGTCTATGGTATTTTTCCTCTCTTTGCAATATCTCCACATTGTCGAAGTTTGGTGTGTGCCCTTTGTCTGCACAATGGGCTAGAAGTGCGGTTTTTTGTGTTGAAGTTTTATTTATATTTTTCAGGTCAGATTTATGTCCTGCTAATCTTGTCTTAAGTTTGTTTTTTGTTGTACCAACATATACCTTTTTACATACATTGGTTTCGTCACCATTACAATTTATTTTGTAAATCAAATTAGATTTTTCCATTTTATCCAGCTTACTTTTGGTGTTTGAAAAAAGTTGTCGTAAAGTGTTTTCCGATCTAGGTGCTATTTTATAGTTTTCCTTATCATAGATGTCAGATTTTTCAATCCTCTCAGAAATTCCTGGCACATATGTCATTGATTTATACCATTTTTTATTTCCATCTATTTCTCTGGTTTGTCTGTTTTCTACTTGTAAGAGTCTTTTAATAATATTGTCTGGGAATGCATTTTTCTTCAATATTTCTTTTATTTTCGTCATATTATTCTGGTGAAAAAGTGCATCACTTATAGTTAAAACTCTTTTTATTAAGTTGTTGGCGGTGTTCATAATAATGTTTTTTGGCTGGCACGAATGAAAATTTATTATTCTACCTGACGATGTAGGTTTTTGATACCAGTCTATTTTCAGTTTGTTACCCGATCTAATTACCAGAGTATCAAGGTATGGTAATTGTCCATTTATTTCTTGTTCCAAAGTGAATTTTATTTGTGTATGGAAGCGGTTCAACTCCTCTAGCATCTCATTTATGGCGTTGGTTTTTACAATACCAAAAAGGTCATCCACATATTTAGTTAGAATTTTCGGTTTACAGTCCAATCTTTGAATGCAAGTCTGCAAAAGTTCCTCCATCACGATATCGGCCACGATAGGGGACGCTGGTGATCCCATAGGTAATCCCTTCCTTTGTGTATAGATTTTGTCTTTATATTTAAAATAACGATTTTCCTTAATACAAAATTTTAATATTTTAAAAAATAAATCTTTGGGTATATTTGTTAATTTCTCGATCTCCTCCCACTTATCTTTGATCACGTCAATTGCAAAATCAACCGGTATGCTCGGAAAAAGCGATATTACGTCAAAAGAAACAAATTTTTCGTCATCTTCTATTGCACAGTTATTTACCTTACTCCTAAATTGCACCGCATCCCTTACATTAAACTCTGAATCCACTGTTAGTTTCTTCAAGATATTCATTAAAAACTTACATAATTCACTAGATGGTGAGTTTACTGATGCACAGATTGGTCTAAGTGGGAATCCTTCCTTATGGATCTTCGGTAATCCATAAATTCTTGGTGCAAAAGCCGCGTCATGTTTAAGTCTTCGTTTCTCTATCACAGTTATTATATTTAGATTGTAAAGTTTATCTACTAATTCATTATTTTTCCTTTGTAAAGCTGATGTGGGATCTTTATCAATTCTTCTATAGGTCATCATATCGCTTAAAATATCATTCATTCTCGATTCATAATCTTGTTTATCCATTGCGACGGTAACGTTTCCTTTGTCGGCATTAATAATTAGTATATTTTTATTTTTGTTCAAAAAAGTTTTCGCCTGTCCCATTGTGTTAAGTACAAATCTTTCCCTCCTATTCAAGTGTTGTTTGTTCATGTGATTCTCTAACATTGACGTAAATTTTGTTCTAGCCGTTTCTTGACCCTCTTTGTCTTGTAATGTTTGAATACAATCCTCCCCGTCGGCAATCATTTTAAATAAAGGGAATTGTTTTTTATCAGTAGGGACAGTATGTTTTTTTCCCAACGAAAGGAGCCACTTAATATCGTCAGGTATTTCAGTGTTGGATTTGTTTATAAACCATTATTCATTTTCTATTATATTAAGTTCTCTTCTTTGTATTTCTAAACCTTCTGATTAAACAAAAACATGAAATCGAAAAATGTAACAACACAACAATAAACGAATTAGAATCGAACATAAACAAAAGATTGACGAATGAAGAACAAGAACAATTCTGGAATAGCGAAAAATTACTTTCACTTAAAAGAAATAAAATTATAAAAAATAGGCATAAAACAAAATTTGAAACATTAAGAGAAAATTGTATTCAAATATTTCAAGACAAAGAGGGTCAAGAAACGGCTAGAACAAAATTTACGTCAATGTTAGAGAATCACATGAACAAACAACACTTGAATAGGAGGGAAAGATTTGTACTTAACACAATGGGACAGGCGAAAACTTTTTTGAACAAAAATAAAAATATACTAATTATTAATGCCGACAAAGGAAACGTTACCGTCGCAATGGATAAACAAGATTATGAATCGAGAATGAATGATATTTTAAGCGATATGATGACCTATAGAAGAATTGATAAAGATCCCACATCAGCTTTACAAAGGAAAAATAATGAATTAGTAGATAAACTTTACAATCTAAATATAATAACTGTGATAGAGAAACGAAGACTTAAACATGACGCGGCTTTTGCACCAAGAATTTATGGATTACCGAAGATCCATAAGGAAGGATTCCCACTTAGACCAATCTGTGCATCAGTAAACTCACCATCTAGTGAATTATGTAAGTTTTTAATGAATATCTTGAAGAAACTAACAGTGGATTCAGAGTTTAATGTAAGGGATGCGGTGCAATTTAGGAGTAAGGTAAATAACTGTGCAATAGAAGATGACGAAAAATTAGTTTCTTTTGACGTAATATCGCTTTTTCCGAGCATACCGGTTGATTTTGCAATTGATCAAAGATAAGTGGGAGGAGATCGAGAAATTAACAAATATACCCAAAGATTTATTTTTTAAAATATTAAAATTTTGTATTAAGGAAAATCGTTATTTAAATATAAAGACAAAATCTATACACAAAGGAAGGGATTACCTATGGGATCACCAGCGTCCCCTATCGTGGCCGATATCGTGATGGAGGAACTTTTGCAGACTTGCATTCAAAGATTGGACTGTAAACCGAAAATTCTAACTAAATATGTGGATGACCTTTTTGGTATTGTAAAAACCAACGCCATAAATGAGATGATAGAGGAGTTGAACCGCTTCCATACACAAATAAAATTCACTTTGGAACAAGAAATAAATGGACAATTACCATACCTTGATACTCTGGTAATTAGATCGGGTAACAAACTGAAAATAGACTGGTATCAAAAACCTACATCGTCAGGTAGAATAATAAATTTTCATTCGTGCCAGCAAAAAACATTATTATGAACACCGCCAACAACTTAATAAAAAGAGTTTTAACTATAAGTGATGCACTTTTTCACCAGAATAATATGACGAAAATAAAAGAAATATTGAAGAAAAATGCATTCCCAGACAATATTATTAAAAGACTCTTACAAGTAGAAAACAGACAAACCAGAGAAATAGATGGAAATAAAAAATGGTATAAATCAATGACATATGTGCCAGGAATTTCTGAGAGGATTGAAAAATCTGACATCTATGATAAGGAAAACTATAAAATAGCACCTAGATCGGAAAACACTTTACGACAACTTTTTTCAAACACCAAAAGTAAGCTGGATAAAATGGAAAAATCTAATTTGATTTACAAAATAAATTGTAATGGTGACGAAACCAATGTATGTAAAAAGGTATATGTTGGTACAACAAAAAACAAACTTAAGACAAGATTAGCAGGACATAAATCTGACCTGAAAAATATAAATAAAACTTCAACACAAAAAACCGCACTTCTAGCCCATTGTGCAGACAAAGGGCACACACCAAACTTCGACAATGTGGAGATATTGCAAAGAGAGGAAAAATACCATAGACGCTATACACTAGAAATGTTAAATATAATAAACACAAGCAAAGAGTACCGAATGAACTTTAAGAGTGATTTAGAGACGAGCTCAGCAAAACAATATAGACATATAATAAACAAAAATAGAATAAGGAATTAGTGCAATTTTAAATGTAAAACCGTGTGTGACGTGTTTTTTATTATTGTTCCTCTTGTAAGTTTTTATTTTTTTGTGCGCTTATTTCTGTTTATATGTTTTATGACACAGTGGGACAAAATGTATTCATTTAATGTTAAAATTATGTTTTTATATTTTGTTAATTATAATTGTAGTACCCTGAAGATGAGATCCAGTGGATTTCGAAATATTGGAAAACATTTTTTAAATAAATAAAAAAATATAAAAAACCTGACCTTGAGCTTAACGAATTATTAACATTAAAATTACAACAAAAGGTCGAACAACACACATATTGAATGAAAAACTTTTACATCGTCAGCATACATCAATATATTGGCAAACTTGATAACGTTGGGCAGATCATTAATAAACAGCGAAAATAAAAGTGGGCCAAGATGACTGCCTTGGGGAACACCGGACGAAACATAAATGAAGTTGGATATACAATTATTGAATTGTACTTTTTGCTTTCTTCCAATTAAATAAGAACTTAACCAGCATAAACTTCTACGGGATAAACCTAATAAATCCAATTTAGTAAGAAGAAGGTGATGGTTAACTTTATCAAACGCTTTGCTGAAGTCAGTATGAACAGCATCAGTTTGTTTCTTTTGTGTAAACGCACAATTAATTAAAGTTGTTAAGTGAAGTACATTAGTTGTAGTTGAACAGCCTTTTCTAAAACCATTCTGGCTAAGGAAATCAGTAACTAAATAGTTTTTCAAAAAGTTTTGGAATAGCACTTAATTTGGCAATTCCTCTATAGTTTGTAATATCCGATTTATTACTTGATTGAAATAAAGGTTTTATAAACGAATCCTTCCATAATACGGGAAAATAACCACATATAATCGACGCATTGAACATAAAAGTTAATGGCGTAACTAATGATTCAGCACATTGATTTAAAATACATGTTGGAACAAGATCAGGACCATGACTAAAATACATCTTTAGCCTTTTTAAATAAACCAAAATATCATTGCTGTAAAAAGAAGGGGAAAGAGATTGTATGGTTTGATGAGAGCATATAGTGATATAAAGAGCTTCCACTGAAATTAGACGGAACCAAGTAATGTTCCAGGTAATGCAACAAAGAAACAAATTCAGAAATTTCAATAACAACAACAGAAACACTTTTAATTTAAACTAACGTATTTCTTGACCTCTAGAAATACGTTTAAAATCAATGGTTATACACTATATGATACCAAGGACCCTCGAGATAGAGCTTGTGGAGGTTCTGCCATTTTGATAAAAAGCCGAATCAAACACTACCTAATGTGTGATCATCGTGAAGATTATCTAAAAGCAACGAACATTTGTGTTGAAGAGCTGAATCGAAACATAGTAATCTCATCCTTATACTCACCACCTAGATTTGCAATATCAGAAAGCCACTATTATAAATATTATAAGTCATTGGAGCCCTTTCCTGGCTGCTGGCGATTATAACGCTAAACATACCTTCTGGGGGTCACGACTAATAACACCAAAAAAACCAATTATAATAAAATATATTTTACAGATGTCGAGCGCCTCTTGAATGAAAAAACGAGAGTGCGAAGAGAATGGCAATTGCACAGATCCCCTCAACTTAAAAATGAATTAGAAGAGTGTACAAAAAGGCTAAGAAAATTACTGCAGACTCAGAAAACGGCTTCCGTGGAAAAATATCTTAAGGACTTGGATGCAACTCCACAATCAGACTACATACTCATTATGGCGTGCAGCTGGAAAACTCAAAAGACCAGTTATCTCGAAACCACCATTAAGAAACCTGAATGGAAGTTGGGCAAGAAATGATAATGAAAAAGGAAACCTGTTTGTAAATCATTTGAAACGATATAGCGGACGAGTTGCCGCCTGTTTATAATAGAGCAGCTATCCCCCTAAGATTTGAGATACGGGAAATAGAAAGGTCTATTTGTGAATTAAACACCAAGAAGGCACCTGGCATTGATAAGATCAGTAACAAAATGCTTTTGGAGCTACCTTGCATAGCAAAGAAAATGATTCTTTATATTTTTAATGATATTTTACGCCTTGAATACTATCCTCAAGAATGGAAGGTTTCCTTAATTACGATGATACCAAAGCCAGGAAAAGATCACACAAAAGTTGAGTCATAAAGGCGTATTAGCTTATTATCTAATATATCAAAGCTGTTTGAGAAGCTCTTAGCGTCAAAATTAACCCCAATTTTAAATGACAATGGGTGTATACCTAATCATCAATTCAGCTTCAAAAGAGGGCATAACACAATTGAACAAACCCATCGGATAGTAAAAGCCATAAGAAAAGCCTTTGAAGAAAGAAAATACAAAGTCTGGCATGTAGGCTTCTTACATAAATTGAAGCTAAACCTACCGGTTAATACACTCAAGCTGTTAGAAAGCTACCTGGTCGGTCGAAAATTTATTATTAAAGAAGGTGATTTTTTAAGTTCTCCTCAGCCAATTGAAGCTGGAGTCCCTCAGGGAAGCATCCTGATCCCACTTTTTTTACCTTATATATACCTCGGACATGCCAACAAACAATTACACCCTAACCTCAACTTTTGCTGATGATACAGCTTTTCTAACCGTACACGAGAACAGTCGTGAAGCATCTCGATACCTGCAGGATCATATATTTCAACTAGAATTGTGGTTAAAACAATGGAGAATAAAAGTCAATGAGCGAAAATGGGTACATATAACATTCACCTTGCGTCGGGAAACATACCACCCTATTAAAATCAATAATCAACTAGTGCCTCAACAATCGCATGTCAAATATCTCGGTATTCATCTAGATCGGCGTTTAACATGGAAATGCCATATAGAAGCAAAATTAACCCAAATGAAACTAAAAGCAATTCAAATTAACTGGCTTATTGGAAGGAATTCTGTTCTTAGTCTCGATTGCAAACTACTACTTTACAACGCTATTTTAAAGCCAATATGGTGCTACGGTATTCAACTATGGGGCACTGCCTTGGCCTCAAATATCGAAAAAATTCAAAGGCGCCAAAATAAACTTCTTCGGATAATTACAGCTGCCCTTGGTATGTTAAAAACTCAAATATCCACAAGGATCTCAATGTTCCACTGGTAAGGACTATTATTACGAAGTATGCGGTAAAATATTTGAAAAGGCTAAAGTTGCACCCAAATCCACTAGCTCGAAATACTTTAAATGATAGCGGCCACTCTCGCTTAAGGAGAAGAGACACTGCAGCACTTACCCATTAAGATGAGCGATAAACACCTATATATGTGAACAGAACTGGCAGGACATAAAATAAAGCATTAGGATAAGATTTGATAAATTATTGTTAGTTCATATTTAATATATGAAGATTCAATAAATAAATAATTAAAAAAAAAAAAAATTTAAACTATTCCGTAATGGAAATAATCACCATAGTAACAACAGTAATAAAAACGGTAGAAATATGAATCACAATAGCAACAGATTTTATAACGACAGTAATAATGGAAATAACTACCGTGGAGGAAACAACGGTAATAGAGGCAAATACAGAAGAAATAATGATCGAATAATAATGATATCCATTACAATAGCAACAACAATAATAATAATAACAATAATAATTACAAAAACAGTAACCGTAATAGAAACCGAAGAATAAACCAAATACAAGAGCAGGGAAACATGCAGGGTCCGAAGATCATAAGACATCGGGGATCTTCGGAGGAAGAACAATAACACTAATCTCTAGAATATTAAACATTTCATCATTATAAGAATTATGTGAAATTAAATGTAATAGATACAGATCGTGCATTGACATTTTTGATATACACTGGAGCTGATATCTTTTTGTACAAAGAAAATAAATGCATATTTATGATGAAGATCCAAATGATTTCTGCTGTCTCACGGAAATCACGACAGAAGAGATTAGATCTTTAGGTTCCACGAAAATATTGATACAAGTAGGAGAAACAGTGTTTAGTCAAAAGGTACAATTAGTAAACTATAATGTTCCAATTTATACAGACCGCATACTTGGAAGAGATTTTCTCCTAAAGTATAATTTTAATATAGATTATGATAAATTTTAACATGACCCATACATAATGATAAGATAACTACGGTAAAAATTCCACCAAGAAGTGAGGTAATAAAATTTAAGCAAAAGATAATAGAAACATCAAAAAGTCCATACAATGTGCCACTTTAATTGGTTCCAAAAAGGATTCCAGAAAATTTCACAATAAGATAGTGAAATTTCCTTTAACAAAACTGGATGACATTTGTGATAAACTTTATTTATTTGTTGCTTTTACGCCATATCGTGGAAGCATAGTGCCAATACAAAATTATTCCAATCATTTCTATTGGAACTTAATTCCCGGATATAGATTTATTTCTTCTTCAAGACTTCGTCTCCAGCTACCTCGTGGTCTGCCTCTTCTTCGCGTTCCTTGAGGATTCCAATCAAAGGCCTGTCATCATATGTCATTGGCTGGTTTACGTAGCACGTGTCCTATCCGTCTCCATTTCTTTATTTCAACAGCAATTTGTTTTATTTCGGTTCTGCGGTATAGCTCCTCATTTGATACCCAGTTGTATGGCCGTTGTTGTTGTTAATTTCAACAGACGTGAGCCAAGTTTCGCATCCATAAAGAAGCACAGAAAGGACATTGCTTTTGAAGAGACGAATTTTTGTTTTGGTGCTGATTTGATTACTTCGCCAGATCTTATATAGGCCAGCAAAAGCAGCTTTAGCCTTCTTAATCCTGTGAGGTATAGCCCCTCATTTGATACCCAGTTGTATGGCCGTTGTTGTTGTTAATTTCAACAGACTTGAGCCAAGTTTCGCATCCATAAAGAAGCACAGAAAGGACATTGCTTTTGAAGAGACGAATTTTTGTTTTGGTGCTGATTTGATTACTTCGCCAGATCTTATATAGGCCAGCAAAAGCAGCTTTAGCCTTCTTAATCCTGTGAGGTATATAGGCTGCCTAGGTAGGTGAAGTATGTGACTGATTCAATGTCCTGTCCATATAGAGTAAGTGGTTCTGTGTGTAAAGTATTTATATATAGTGATTTGGTTTTGTCGGCATTAATCTTAATGCCATATTTACTAGATATAGTATTGATGTAGTTTTTTTACTTTTTACATCAGATTGTCGTTTAGATATTAAGATAACGTCATCAGCATATACTAGGTGGTTCATGTGTTCCATGCGTAATTGGTGCCACAATACACCACTATGAAGGTTGTTGTCAATTGCCCCGATTAAGATTTCGTCAATGACTATGAGGAACAGTTATGGTGATAGGACGCATCCTTGCCTCACTCCAGACTTAACAAATATAGCAGGCGATAGTTTGTTGCCATGTTTTACGCTACATTCAAAACGCTGATACTGTGCCTTAATAAGATTACAGATCTTGTCAGGAACGCCTTTGCTAACCATCGCTGCCCATATGCATTGATTAATTAGATCGAAAGCTTTTGGAAATCAATAAAAACAAGGTAGAGTGATTCCTGCATCTCGTTTATTTGTTCCATGATTATTTTTAAAGAAGCAATATGGTCAATACATGATTTGCGAAATTCGGTTTGCTGGCGCCGGAGCGTATCGTCAATTTTCTTTTCAATACGATTAAGTATGATTTTGCAAAAGATTTTAAGCCAGCTGCATAGAATCATGATTCCTCTCCAATTATTGCAGTCGCTTAGTGCTGCTTTCTTGGGTATTTTTACTATGATCCCTTATAGCCAGTCGGTGGAAAATGTTTCGGTTTCCCAGACGTCCTGGAAAAGCTCGTGTAAAATTCGTGCAGATAGTTAAGAGTCCGCCTTAAAAAGTTCTACATGCACGTTGTCAATTCTAGCCGCTTTGCTCCTTTTCATGCTCTGAAAAGATGCTTCAATCTCGGGGATGCTGGGACATTGGGTATTTATACGCGTTATTTGAGGAACCGGCAGGTTTGGGACTAATTCAGTCCAGTTGACGGAAGTCTCACTGGGAACATTGAAAAGCTCGACAATGTGTTCACCTCTGCAGTGAGAATTTTGCCATCTTTTGCTTTTATGGGAACATTGTCGTTCTTTCGCTATGTCGACAAGTGTTTGGTGCATTCATACAGCAATTTTGAGTTGCCACAGGAAGCAGCAGTTTGTGATAAACTGGGTAAAGCAAAATACTTTTCTACATTCTACAAATTGAACTTGACTAAGAATCAACAGCTTTTTCAACTACTGATGGTCCTTACCAATATACGTTGTATATTTGGGACATTTGATAACATCAAGTGCTATAAACCAGACCAAAGTAAATATGAAGCAATTTCTTAATATTCAATTCCTAAAAACGCTGATGACGTTAGAAGATTCCTAGCATTTTGCAATTGTTATAGAAGATTCATCAAAAAGAAAAAACTAAATTTGAACGGTCAGAAGAATGTCAAATATCATTTGAAATTTTAAAAGTGAAATAAATTGGCCCTACCATTTAACAATATCCAGACTTTGACAAAACATTCATCTTGACAATGGATGCGTCACAAGGTCCGATAGGAGAAGATTTACCTATATCTTATGTCAGTAGGTCTCTCAATAAACATGAGAAAAATAAACCTGTAATTGAAAAAGAGTTATGTATCAGGTATTTATTGGGGTACACAGTTTTTCAGACCCGTTTTATATGGAAAGAGGTTTACAGTCGTAACAGACCATAGATCATTAGTTACATTATTTTCTCACAGAAACCCTAGTTCAAAGTTTACACGGATTAGATTAGAATTGGCAGAGTATGACTTTGAAATTATATACAAGTAAGGAGCTTATAATACAAATGCAGATCAAAGATAAAGATGGACTCCACAACTCTAAGGAATATGATACCATTAGAAAGTGATGATAGAATTAAGAAAACTCTAGTAGTAACAAGAGGTATGAGCAAAAAGTCATCAGAGAATCATATCATAAGCGGATTTCATAAGGAGCCTGATCAAGTCTATAAGTGGGACTGCACATCTATTAATGATATAAAGCGCGCAAGTAGATTAAAATTTTTATTAGAAAAGAACCCATTTGAAAATATCAAAAAGTTATATGAATATAGATTAGAAAATGATATAAAGAAAAATTAAGCACGTGTTAGATGTAGCGATTATCTAAGGCACTTAGGTACTCTTATGGAGAAGCTATCATCTCACTTGAAGAATTTTAAAAATATGAGTAATAAGAAATTTGCAATCGACATTAATGATGCAATATTTATATAATTCCTGCAGATGAATTAAAGGCCAAATACAATAAAAATTATAAAATAAATAAAGATGACTTAATAATATTGTTATACAGAAAAGCTCAAAATATAATAGACGTTGATAGAAAATGGAAATTAATAAAGTTATACCACGACACACCCCAAAGAGGACATTTTGGAGTAAGAAAAACTCCCCTTAAACTGAAACAAAAGTACATGTTTAAAGGCATGAACAAAAGCGTAAAAAATACATAACGAGTAGTGAGCAATGTCAGAAAAATAAACAAATAAGACATACAAAAAAAAAAACCATTGAAAGTGACCGAAATACCATCGCATAGTTTTTATACTAAAGTGATTGACACTGTTGGCCCATTACGACCAACAAATAATTTCAGGTATATTTTAACTATGCGTGCGAATTGACGCATTATTACAGACAAAAGAAGCAAAGTCAATTGCAAAAGCACGAATGGAAAATTTAATACTAAAATATGGCTTATTTAGCGTGCTCAAATCGGATAGAAGAACGGAATTTGCAAATGAATTAATGAATGAGATATGTTGTTGAAAAAAGAACAAAGATTTTCGACTCCATATCACCATGAGACATTAGGAACTGTTGAAAGAAATCACAGGGTACTGAACGAATATTTTTTAGCGCTTGTTGAGGACGATAATTGGGGACAGTAGATTATTTATTATACATTTGCGTATAATATAACTCCTCATGTAATTACTGAATACTCTTCATTTGAATTTATTATCGGGAAATTGCCAAGTTTACCGGGTGATGAAGTTATAAATCACCCAAAGGTTGAAAATTATGCTAATGAACTTAAAGGAAGATTAAAATATTCTTTGAAAAAATGAAAAATATAAAAATAGACAAATAGATTCATATAACAAAATAAATAGCATAGAGTTAGAAATAGAACATTTAGTATTAGTTTAAGTAGTAAATAGGAAGACAAATGAACCACCATATAGACGTCTATATGAAATTACTGAAATAAATGATTTTAATATAACAGTTATAATAAAAACCACTACTAAAACTTATCATAAGTTATTAAAACTTATGCCCTAATCTTCTAAAACGCAACCCCACGCCAAAGAATTACATTGAATGCATAGTCATGAATATTTTGTAATTTTGTTGTTGCTTTCTACAGAAATTCATGTACCGTTTTAAAATTTAAACGCCACAAGCTATGCAGTGTTTAACATTTTAAAAAGCAATAGCGGAGTTCAGTGTTTGGTGCAAAATGGTCCTTCATCGTAGCATTTGAAATATACTATACCATAATTTTGGGATTACGGTTATTTCCGCTTAATTGAGTTTCTAAAAATGCACGACTTTTGACGCAATTAAACGGGAACTCAATTAAGCAGTACTCGGTTAATTGAATTGCCGACGCAATTAAAACGAAGATCGCTTAATTGAGCAAGATGTGCGATAAAGCGAAACAACCATGTGTAGATAGAAAATAAAACTCATTTCTTTATTTAATAAGTTAAAAAATGGTTAAGGTTTTTTAAAACAATATAAAAATTAGGTACGATCATCGCACAATCTTTCTTGCCGCAAAATAATTTTTTTACTTTTGTGGAGCAAAAAAACATTAAGTAGACGGAAGCAATTAACCGAAACATTTGCTCTTGTTTTTCGCAATGCGTTCTTATTTTGCGAAATAATTAAGCGGGTGACGCAATTAAAGGGAACTCAATTAAACGGGTATTTTTACATATCCAGTTATTCTGAATGATTTCGTTACATGATTTCAAGTGCAATAAAACGGCAAACTCAATTAAGCGGGGCTCAATTAACCGAAAATAATGTATAGTAAAAGGGTATAGTATATGTTTACTCTACACTAACAAAATATCCAGCACTGCACTTGCTTCTCTTTTGCTAATATGCAACGCCTAAAACCAAAAGTTTATATTTACTCGACTTATGCAAAACTTACACTCAGTGAACCAAGCCGATCAAAAGTATACTACAGTATTTGCTAAGATGCAAGACCATTTTGCACCAAACACTGAACTCCGCTATTGTGAATTTCTGTAGAAAGCAACAACAAAATTCCAAAATATTTATGACTTTGTTTTAGCTTTCAATGTAATTCTTTGGCGTTGCGTTTTACATGATTAGGGCCTTAATTTAAAATAAAATTACTGACCTACACAAATAATAATCAGCATTAAAAATTGCAAAAAAAAAAGAAAAAAAAAATCGTTTGAAAATAAACAATATTAAACTAGCCATAAGTATCACTCAAATTTCAAACTAACAATTTCTACATAATTGGCACGTGGATGTTGATTATGTCACACCCGAGCCAATCTTTGATGCTGGCTTTACGGTGAGCATTTTGAATAACGTCGTCCACTATGATGACCTACAAATTCCCGCGAATGCGATTCGAATATTCACGGATGGGTGTCGTAGTGTGTCGGAACTGGCATATACTCTGGCTAAACACTGGAGATTTCCTTTAAGGCTGTGGACCGGTACGGTAAATTATAACATTATAACCGATAGCAAGGCGACCATAAGATCCCTGGAGAATGTGTTCATCACATCGAGAATGTCGGATTTCTCTGGAGGAGATAGCGAGACATTCATTGGTCACCCTTAATTCGGTCCCCGGATACGGGGACAGACAGGGAAACTGCATGGAGGATTCGTTGGCGTATGCAGGCACAACCTAGAATTGAGACGGTTCAACATATAATGTAGGTGTTTCAGTTCCAAACAGTCACCAACTTTTAGCGCACAAGTTTCACCTTATTGCTAGTCAGAGGTGTCACGATAAAACAACCTGTATAGAAACCTAGAAAATCTGGCCCATCATATATAAAAAAAAGGACATGGCTGGCATTACAGCTCTCCAGACATCACTGGCCCTTATAATGACTTCTCTTTAATTGTCCGCCATTCGGAGATTAAAGACTTGAAATGTTTGGTCAAAAATCCTTTGGGGACATAACTTGTCTCTCTGATATTGATTTGAACAGGATCCACTCCTTTGTTGAATCGACCGGGTGGCTGCATGGGAACCATGGGACATGGTAACACAAAGGGAACTAATTAATTAAAGAAGGTTTAACGAAAGCAGCGTTAAAAGAGAACGCGCACCAGAAGGAGATAAAACGGCTGAAGGAAGTCAAGAGGAAGGCCAAGAAGACTAAGATAAAATAACAAATATAAGACAATTTAAGATAAATATGTCAAAAACCATTATATTCAAAACAATTTGTGTAGTTATTTTTGTAACACTTATAACCTTGGTTCTAAAGTTTATTAGATCATCTTAAGAAGAAACGATATTGCAACAGGCGGAGTATGTAGTAGAAACAGTTCAGGAGAAAAAAGAAAATTTCGATGTCATACATAAACAAGCAAAATTAAGATAAAAAAAAACAAGTTAGAGTGCTATATTCGGCTGTGCCGAATCTTTGATACCCTCCACCGACACTTCGAATGTTTTACGAGTAATATCTGTATGATGTCTATTTATTATTATAATCTTTGTAAAAACAGCATAAAAATTTGTTGCGGTTAAGACCTATATAAA
Organism: Pollenia angustigena; assembly: GCA_930367215.1. NCBI lineage: Eukaryota > Metazoa > Arthropoda > Insecta > Diptera > Polleniidae > Pollenia > Pollenia angustigena. The sequence continues at coordinate 126,145,453 of OV884056.1, forward strand.
ATTATTGACCGACAATCAGAATCAATTTTAAAAAGCTTGAGTAGAATATCAGTTTTAGCTGAACTTAAATGATTTTCAGGAGAACAAATTATATAAAAGCCATGGTAAACTATGAATCAATCATCCCAAATTCTGCAGAACGATTTCTGGTATTAAAAAACATAAATTTCAATACAGCAGTGCAATAAGTTTAAGCGTTTGCAGTGAATTTCAGAAGGCTGCTAAAATAGAATCTAAGGCAAATTATGGACCTTATATCACAAAATTGCATAACATTTTTTCTGGCCATATGAAGCTAAACTGGAAGAAAGTTTACCGCGTATTTAATTATTTTGCCAGAGTGGGCTTTAAATGAGGCCTATGGTAAATTATGCACCGATCTTCACCAAATTTCACAGTGTCATTTCTAGTTCTATAAAACTGTGATGTACCAAATTTTGTTATGATAGCATTATTTTTAAAATTTTTAGGCGTACTAAGCTGTTTTCCGGAAGTAGGGTTTCTATTGGGCCTAGGGTAAATTATGGACCAATCTTCACGAAATTAGATAGTTTTATTTCTTGTCCTATAAAACTTTGATGTACCAAATTTTGTTATGATAGCATTATTTTTTACGGTTTTAGTCGTATTTTCCGGGAGTAGTGTTTATATGGGGCTTAGGGTAAATTATGGACCGATCTTCACGAAATTTTACAGCGTGATTCCCAGTCAAATAAAACAAATTTTTGCAAAATCGTATCTCATTCCGTGCCTTGTTCCAGCATTTACGTTTTTTTTGTAACAAAATGATAAATTTTTTTTAGGTGGAGGTTCCACATTTTGATTCAAAGCGCTGTTCCTACTGAACCGATTTTGCTGGATTTCAATCCCAAACTGCTTAGGATAACTACAAGCAATTTTTCACCAAGTTTGTTCATTTCTTTTGAGTTGTTCGAAAGTGAGCGTGTTTTCAACAGCCGGATAGACGGACAGACAGACGGACATGGCTAAATCTACTTAGAATTACTCAAGGACCCAGAATAATTACCCTTTTTGGGGTCTGAGATGAATAATAAAAAAGTTTCACATGGAATGACAAACTTAATATACCCTCTTCACAACTAATTGTGGTGGAGGGTATAATAAATAAAAATATGAAAATATATATAAAGAAAAACAAATAATAAAGAAAATAGGCATTTATGAATAATAATTTCGTATGGACCCCATTTTCAAATCAATCAATAACATTCTCACAAACGCTAAAAAGGCATCAAAAATACCATATACTGAAGTACAGATTGTGCAAAAAGAGCTGAGGTTAAAAATTTAGAAGAAGAATTCTAGAAAAATCTAGGCAGCTTAGCAGGTTTAGCGAGCTAAAGAAGGAGACTTTGGAAAAACTAAGAAAATATTTAGATAGTAAACAGGTAACAGAAACAAAATTAACAATGACCAATATACATAGATATTAAAGAATTGTCGGCAATAATGGGACTTATTCCAATTTTCACGGGAAAGATGGATGAGTTGCATAATCTTTTAACGAATTTAGAAATGGTAAATGATACAATATCAGCCGAGAAAACTGATTCTTTCTTTAAATGTATATTAAAAAGCTAGAAATAGGAATAATCAGGGCGGGACTCCAAATACTGGTTCCCAATTAGTAACAGCATCAAGAAAGGCTTACAAATCTGCAAGGTCTTCAAATATAGTTCTGAATGAACTAACAAAAATAGTTCAAAGGGGCGACAATCTGAGAGGATTTGCATCCAAAATAGAACAATTAGTAATAGAGCTAAATTAAATCCAAGTGGGCGATGAAGGTGAGGCAAACAGAACCTCAATAGTGACCACAAACAATAGAATAGCATTTAATTCATTTATTTATAGTTTAAGAGATACTCAAATTGTGGCGACTATTGACGCAATTCGAGTGAAAACTTTTTCAGAAGCGCTAGCCATTGCTGAGGAAGTAAATTCACGTGAAAGAAATGGTCGGGTGATGTATGAAATCGCACAGACAAGCCAATACAGAAACAATAGCAATAACATAAGCAACAATATTGATTGTAGCAAATGTGGCAGAAGACATGGGGAAAGATGTCCTGCTCCAGAAATTAAATGCCACAATTGCGGCAAGGAAAATCTTTCTCAAATAAATGTTTGGCAAGAGGAAATAATAATGGGAATAGGAATTATAACAACAATGCTAGATCCAATAATAATAATAGAAATAATAATTACAACAATAATAATAATAATAGAAATAGTAATTTCAGTAATAGTAATATTGGGAATAGTAATTACAATAGAAGGAATAATTATTATCGTAGTAGAAATATTAACCACATTCAAGAACAGGGAAACTCCCAAGAGCCGGAGGTCAGAATATCGGATTCTCCGGAGGAAACTTATTAGACACAAAAAATTTATATACCATATCATTCAATCTCAGAAATTATATAAAGCTAAATGTTGAAGATACAGACAACGAATTAACATTTTTCATAGATACAGGAGCAGATGTTTCACTGTGCAAAGAAAAATATGTATTTATAAAAATATGATGAAGATCCGGATGATTATTGTAAATTAACTGGAATTTCAATGGAAATTATAACATATTTTGGTTCTACAGTTAGGAAATTGAAGATTGATAATGAAACTATTGAACAGAAAATACAGCTAGTAGCAAACGATTTTCCCATAAGTACCGATGTTTGAGAAGCTCTAGCGTCAAAATGAACCCAAATTTTAAATGACAATGGGTGTATACCTAATCATCAATTCGGTTTCAGAAGAGAGCATAGCTGAATTGAACAAACTCAATGGATAGTAAGCGCCATAAGAAAAACCATTTAAGAAAGAAAATATTGCTCCGCTCTCTTCATAGATGTTTCTCAAGCTTTTGACAAAGTCTGGCATGTAGGCTTGTTACATAAATTGAAGCTCAACCTACCGGTTAATACACACAAGCTGTTAGAAAGCTACCTGTTCGGTTGAAAATTCATTATTAAAGAAGGTGATTTTTAAGGTTCTCCTCAGCCAATTGAAGCTGGAGTCCCTCAGGGAAGCATCCTGGGCCAACTTTTTTACCTTGTATATACTTCGGACATGCCAACAAACAATTACACCCTAACCTCAACTTTTGCTGATGATACAGCTTTTCTAAGAACATTCGTAAAGCATCTCGATACCTGCAGGATCATATATGTCAAATACCTCGGTATTCATCTAGATCGGCGTTTAACATGGAAATGCCATATATAAGCAAAATTAACCCAAATGATGAGCCAATGTCTGGCACAAATAAAGCATTCGAATAAGATTTGATTAATTATTGTTAGATCATATTTAATATATGAAGATTCAATAAGTAAATAATGAAGAAAAAAAAAATAAATACCGATGGAATTCTGGGTAGAGATTTTCTGCCAAATATAAGTGCAACATTGATTATGACAGGTACATCTTGACTTTTGACATTAACAATAAGACTATAAGGATTCCAATTCATGAAACACATTTCGAATTAACCGAGTGGCGATACCACAGAGGAGTTAGATAATTTATCATTCAAGATCGATCTGAAAGAAGACGCGGTAGTATTGAACAAGGAAATCAATAATGGTGTATATTGACGAACACCATCGTACCTAAAAATGGTAATCAACATATAAAACTATTAAATGTAACCGATAAAAATGTGACATTACAAAACCTGAAAGTAGAGACAGTACCATTGATAAATTATGAAATTTGTTCAATTAATAAGAGACAAGATGGAAATATATATACAAAGGAACGATTTGTCAGATGAATGAAAAACTTTAACTTGAGTAATTTTCGGTGATGAAGGTAAAGAAGAGCTTATATTCTAGAGTTCTAGAGAGATACCACTCAATACTTCATATGGATGATGAGAAATTGACAACAAACTATTTTTATAAGCAAACGATAGGTCTACATGAGCACAGTCCTGTCTACCTCACGCACATACAACAAAGATAAATTCCCAAGTATAGAAGCTTCTAGATGATAAAATCATAGAACCATCTATAAGCCCGTACAACGCACCGTTGCTATTAGTTCCGAAAAAAGGGCAAACTGATCTGAAGAAATTAGTTAGAAAATTAGAAAGAGATTAGTTGTTGATTTATATAGATAGACGATTGACGTGGTCACGTCATATTGAAGCGAAAATAACGGCAATGAAACTTAAAGCTGCTTCTAAGTCGAAACTCAAACTTGTCCTTCGACAACAAAATTATCTTATACAAGTCCATCATAAAACCAATATGGACATATGGCATCCAATTATGGGGTACTCCATGCGCATTAGACTGATCGCATCTTTTATGGGATTTTTTTTTTTAATTTAAAATATGAGATGTGGCGGTTTAATAAAATTCTTAAATTAATTAAAATTTTTCGTCTTTTGTGAATACATAAAATCAAAAGTTGTTAACAGATTTAAATCATTTATAACTTGTTTTGTTTGAAATGTTGTTTTTTATATGTCTGCATAAAATTAGAAGCATAGCTGCATTTTTCAATTTTTTATGAATTTTTAAAAACAAAAATTCCGAAATTTTAATAAAAAAATTATGTTTTTAAAACGACTGCGCATATAAGAAAAACGTTTTACCCTTCGGTTTTTTTAACTTTTCAATAAACTAAAGGGTTTTTGAGTTACGCGAACATATGATGTGCAACCTCCTTAATTTTCGAAATAACGGTATATCTCGAAAACCAAAGCCAACATAAAGAAAAAAGTTTTAACTTTCTTAAAGTAAATTTTATTGCGGAATTTCGGTTTTTTTTAGTTTTTCAATAAACTAAAGCGTTTTTGAGATACGCGAACATATGTTGTGCAACCTCCTTAATTTTCGAAATAACGGTATATCTCGAAAACCAAAGCCAACATAAAGAAAAAAGTTTTAACTTTCTTAAAGTAAATTTTATTGCGGAATTTCGGTTTTTTTTTAGTTTTTCAATAAGCTAAAGCGTTTTTGAGTTGCGCGAACATATGTTAATCTATCTATACAATATATAATTTCTTAGTATGTCAGGATGTTTGCATGTATGTCCTATTCTTTCCGCAACTTTCTGAAGCCATCTGATGACATAGGAAGCTGAAATTTGGCACACTTGAAGTACTTTCTCTGCGGAAGATCGTAACGAAGCCATATTTTTGATTTTTGGCTTTTCAACTAGTATAACTATTAAGATCTGATAGAAAATATGTTTTTTTTTATAATATGGGGAACTTTGGGCCCCACCCGGCACGGTTAGGCACCGTCGGATTGACCTGAAAAATTAGATCATGATTTCTTACACCAAACCTCATATTTTAAGCAGCGCAAACATTTAAATTAAAAAAAAAAATTGTGACCAGTCTAATGCGCATGTAACATCCAAAAGCTTCAAAGAAGACAGTCTAGAATATTACGACAAATTGTCTGCTCCCCATGGTATATAATGGTAATGATATTATTTACAGAGATCTTAACGTCCCCACTATCCACTAACACGATAGAAAGACATTTTGGATAACTAGTTCTTTTCACCAGATCGAACTTAATCATAGTTCACGTCCATGTACAGCTTTTTCAACACCTGATGGTCACTACCAGTACACTAGATTGCCTTTTGGGTTAAAAATATCATCGAACAGCTTTCAAAGAATGTTGACGATAGCACTGTCAGGGCTAGAATCCGAAGCATTTCTACACATAGACGTTATAATTGTCTTTGGATGTAGTCTGAAACATCATAACGCCAATTTAGTTAAAGTAATTGATAAATTACAAAGAGATGATTTGAAACTAAATGCTAACAAATGTTGTTTGCTTAAATCAGAAGTAATTTTTCATGGACACTTGATAACCCCTAATGGTATTAAGCAAGATCCATCAAAATTTGAGACAATAACCTAATATCCAGTACCACGGAATGCTGATGAATTTAGAAGGTTTGTTGCATTCTGTAACTACTACAGAAGATTCATTAAAAATTTTGCAGACATAGCAAGTTGTCAAACGGCGTTTAAAACATTGAAATTTAAATTAATGAACCCTCCAGTTCTAAGGTATCCTGATTTTGATAAACCTTTTGTACTGACTACTGATGCATCGGATCTTGCAATATTATCGCAAGAAGAAGTGGGTGACGACAGACATATAACGTATGCCAGTCGTTCGTTGAATAAGCATGAGAAAAGTAAGCATGTAATAGAAAAATTACTGCTAGGTATCCACTAGGGTATACAGTTTTTCCGTCTATATCTATACGGAAGAAAATTTATTGTAGTGACTGATCATCATCCACTAGTTGCATTATTTTCACAAAAAACCCAAGTTCCAAATTGACAGGGATTCGTTTAGAATTGTCTGACTTTGATTTCCAAATAATATATATAAAAGGAATAAGCAACACAAACGCTGACGCATTATCAAGAATAGAATTAGACTCAGATATTTTAAAAACAATGATACCGCAGAACAATGACGAGAAAATAAAAAAATCACTGATGATAACAAGAAACATGAGGAAAAAGGAAAAAGAGAAACAGGAAAAAAGAAGAAGAAATAGATGATAGTGAAAGTAAAGAAAATGGCAATACATGTCCTTCGGAGCCTGATCAACTCATAATGTTGGAATGTACATCCAAAAGAGATATTAAGCTAGCTAGAAAATTAAAATTTGTATTATCAAATCAAATCATGAGTTGAAGACAATCTTGCTGAAACGGCCGTCAGATGTAGTTAAAATCCTTATTATTTAGATAATATGATAGAGAAACTACAATTTGTATTAAGCAGATTGCAGTACAAGGAATTCGCACTAGAGAAAAGTGACGAAATATTCAAGAAAATAACCCATGGGAAAATGAAAAAGAAAATAAATGAAAGTAATGTAAGAAACGTGGAAATCCTCAATGAAAGAATGTAAGAAACGTGGAAATCCTCAATGTAAGAATGTAAGAAACGTATAGAAATCCTCAAAGAATAGACTGTAAAAAAGAGAAGCAAAGACTAATAAAATTATACCACAATACACCATGCGGAGGCCACTTCGGCGTTAGAAAAACCTTAATGAAACAGAAATACATATGGAAGAATATGTATAAAATGGTAAAGAGTTATGTCTCTACGTGTGATCTTTGTCAGAGAAATAAACAAATAAGAAACACCAACGAATAGTTTTAGCACTGTAAGTTATTGATACTGTAGGTCCCTTACGACCTACGGAAAACCATCGATATATACTGACAATGCGGTGTGAGTTTACTAAATATGTCATAGCAGCACCCATGGAAACTAAAGAGGCAAAATCGATAGCAAAACCCTAATTGAAAACTTAATACTAAAATATGGTATTTCAAGACATTAAAGTCCGACAGAGGTAAGGAATTTACAAACGAACTAATGAAAGAAATATGTGACCTTTTGCACATTGAACAGAAATTTGCTAACTATATCACAATGAAACTCTGGGTACTGTAGAAAGGAATCATAGAGTTCTGAATGAGTATTTCTTATCATTTGTATGTGAAGACAAAAAAAAAACCCCACGGTAAAAATATGGTAATGCAATTAGATTATAAGCATCAAAAAAAGACAAAAAGCAAAAAATGTAGTAATGTAACCAGAGATATAAGTACAACAAGTTAGAGTGCTATATTCGGCTGTGCCGAATCTTTGATACCCTCCACCGACACTTCGAATGTTTTACGAGTAATATCTGTATGATGTCTATTTATTATTATAATCTTTGTAAAAACAGCATAAAAATTTGTTGCGGTTTAGACCTATATAAAATTATTGACCGACAATCAGAATTAATTTTAAAAAGCTTGAGTAGAATATCAGTTTAAGCTGAACTTAAATGATTTTCAGGAGAACAAATTATATAAAGCCATGGTAAGCTATGAATCAATCATCCCAAATTCTGCAGAACGATTTCTGGTATTAAAAAAGTTTACTGCGTATTTAATTATTTTACCAGAGTGGGCTTTAAATGAGGCCTATGGTAAGTTATGCACCGATCTTCACCAAATTTTACAATGTCATTTCCAGTTCTATAAAACTGTGATGTACCAAATTTTTTAATGATAGCATTATTTTTTGCGTTTTTAGGCGTACGGTTTATATGGGGCCTAGGGTAAATTATGAACTGATCTTCACGAGATTTCACGGTCTTATTTCTAGTCCTATAAAACTTTTATGTTCCAAATGTTGCTATAATAGCATTATTTTTTACGGATTTAGGTGTACTAAACTTTTTTCCGGAAGTAGGGTTTATATGGGGCCTAGGGTAAATTATGGACCGATCTTCACGAAATTACATTGTTTTATTTCTTATCCTATAAAACTTTGATGTACCAAATTTTGTTAAGATAGCGTTATTTTTTACGGTTTTAGGCGTACTTAACTGTTTTCCGGAAGTAGGGTTTATATGGGGCCTAGGGTAAGTTATGGACCGATCTTTACGAAATGTCACAGTCTTTTTCCTTGTTTTTTAAAACTTTGATGTACCACATTTTGTTATGATAGCGGTTTTTTACGGTTTCATGCGTACTAAACTGTTTTCCGGAAGTAAGGTTTATATGGGGCCTAGGGTAAAATATCGACCGATCTTCACGAAACTTCACAGTATCATTTCTACTCCTATAAAACTGTGACGAGCCAAATTTTGTTGTGATGACATTATTCATTATGGTCTTAGGCGTGCTAAACTGTTTTCCGGGAGTAGTGTTTACATGGGGCTTAGGGTAAATTATGGACGGATCTTCACGAAATTTGACAGCGTGATTTCAAATAAAACAAATTTTTGCAAAATCTTATCTCATTCCGTGCCTTGTTCCAGCATTTATGCTATTTGATTTCTTTTGAGTTGTTCGAAAGTGAGCGTGTTTTCAACAGACGGACAGACGGACATGGCTAAATCGACTTAGAATTAATCAAGGACCCAGAATATATATACTTTATGGGGTCTGAGATGAAAATTAAAAAAGTTTCACACGGAATGACAAACTTAATATACCCTCTTCACAACTAATTGTGGTGGAGGGTATAAAAAAAACAAAACAAATTTTTCGTACGTTTGTTTTTACCACATGTTCAAAATATTATAAATTGTTTTTTTATGAGATTTACTCAACCACTTAAAATCTTACCATTTTTTTAAGATAAGAAGGTATCTTCGCTCGAGTGGAGAAATTCTTACGACCTTAGATAGTCCGTTCGAGGCCGTAGTAAGTAACTATAGTATTTTGAAATATTTTTATTTTGAAAAAAAATGGTTTAACTAACTGTATGTACATAAGTACATTTATGGGTAGTTCCCTAGAATGGTCTACCAGGATGAAAAAATAAAATGTTGATAATCATCGTCTTTTATTGTTTATTATTGTAAAAAAAGTCTGTGTTTTTATAAAAAGAACTAGTCACAAAGCCTGTCCCTGCCAGGCATAACATTTTTTTAGATAATAACTAACATAGTAACGCTCATAAAAGATATTAAACAAAAAATTATTATTCAATGTTTTAAAACATTTAATAGGTATATGAAGAAAAAATATGTAAAAAATAACAATAAGTAAAATATGTAAAAAATAACAATAAGTAAATAACTAAATTATAATACTTCTTTAAAAAAAAAATGTTTTGAAAATACTGAGGAGCAACCCTGTTTTAACATACCCTGTTTTCCATCTACATGCATACTTCTTTAAAAAAAAAATGTTTTGAAAATACTGAGGAGCAACCCTGTTTTAACATACCCTGTTTTCCATCTACATGCATCACTTTTACCTTAACATCACATTTTTTTATATCCCCCCCTCTCTTACGTTTGACATTGAGCTTTATTGATGGTGATAGAAAACGCCAACCTTTTAGGAAACTGTCTCCTACGCAAAATAAATGGTAGGTCGGGATTTATGGGAGCCAAATCAATCCTCGGAATAAATGCAAGATTGCCTTTTGCAGTGCCGGTTAATATAGTTGTGCATATTAGATTCTGTGACAATTGCTATTGCTCACAGAGATTTTGTTTATAGACGTTGGAAACTCTTCAAGATAACTGTCTTTCACTCTGAATACTGTACGGCTCGAAGAGAAGTAAATAGAATGATAAAGAGTGCAAAATGAACTTACTATTCTAATCGTTTTACATCTGCTGTTGGCTCAAACAAAACTTTTGGGGCCCTATGCTCCTTATAGGATCGTCGGGAACATATATATAATGTACCTGCTGATGACAGTTTTTACAAGCAAAATCAATTATCAAGTCAGCAAAATGAGATATTCTTTTTTCACTGTGTAAGCGAAGTTGAAGTACAAATGAGCTGTCAATACATAAAATCGAATGCAGTCGGCTTTGATGACATTACTCCTAAATTCTTCAAAACTATTATTCCCCAAATGCTGCCATATATCACATACATTTTCAATAATATAATTACAAAAAGCGATTACCCGCGAAATTGGAAACATGCCAAGATCATACCTACTCCAAAATCGAACAATGATAGGACGATACCTATCGCTATTCTACCGTACTATTCAAAAGTTTTTGAGCGACTACTTCATCAACAAATACATCATCGACAATAACTTGCTGACAAATAGACAATCTGGATTTCGAGCAAAACACAGTTGTACAACAGCTTTAATTGATGTATCCGAAGGTATACGAGAAAGCATTGATGGTGATATATCATTCCTTATTCTACTGGACCATTCCAAAGCGTTCGATACGGTCGATCATCAAGTTCTTTGCTGTAAATTGGACAAAATGTTTAGTTTCTCACCTTCATCCATCCGTCTGGTTGCTTCGTATCTGTCTGGCCATAGTCAATCTGTTATTGCAAACAATATAACATCAAAATCGTTACCTGTTCTTAGGGGAGTGCCACAGGGATCGATACTTGGGCCACTACTATTCTCAATTTATATAAATGATCTTGATAAGCAATTGTTACACTGTAATGTTCACCTATATGCTGATGATGTACAACTCTATATTAGTAGTCCCTTGATAAATATAAATGATTGTGTTGAAAAAATAAATATTGATTTTAAACGTGTTCACGCATGGGCAAATGGTTTGTGTATAATCCCCACAAAGTCCAAATGCTTGATAATAACGAAAAAATACTGAAACTGTCGCTTGAACCTATGATATTGCTGAACAACAAACAATTTGAAATTGTACAAAAAGTTAAAAATCTTGGCATTATTTTTAACAACACTCTCACATGGTCTGATCATGTAACTGCTGCTGCTGGGAAACATACTCGTTGCTGCGAACGCTATGGAACACCCAACACATCACACCGTTTAATATTCGAATGTTACTTGCAAAAACGTATATCATGCCAATTTTACTCTATGGATGCGAACTGTTTGCAAGTTGTGACTCAACAAGCCAGGGAAAACTTGAGAAAACTTACAATGCTGTATTGAGATATGTTTTTAACCTAAGAAAGTATGATCACATTTCCCATTTTAAAAATAAACTTTATGGTGTTTCCCTGAGTAATCTGTTAAAAATTAAAACCTTAATGCTATCACACATAATAATTTTCAAGCATGAACCAGTGTATCTTTTTGACAGAATATCCTTTACGGGTTCAAGAAGATCATATGACATAATTCATACTAGATATAAAAGTCAGGTTTCTGAGCGTCATTTTTACATCAATTCAATCCGCGTTTTTGACAGTTTTCTGAAACTAGCTGTTCAACATTCCAATATTTTCCCCAAAAAAACAAAAACTATTAAAATATATTCCACAGATGTCGAGCATCTTTTGTCTGAAAAAAGGAGGGCTCGAAGAGATTGGCAATTGCACAGATCCCCTCAACTTAAGAACTTACTTAAAGAGTGTACAAAAAGACTTAGAAAGTTACTGCAGACTAAGAAAACGGCTTCTCTGGAAAAATATCTTGAGGAACTTGATGCAACCCCACAATCAAACTACTCATTATGGCGCGCAGCTAGAAATCTCAAAAGGCCAGTTGTCTCTAAACCACCATTAAGAAACTTGAATGGAAGTTGGGCAAGAAATGATGTTGAAAAAGGAAATCTGTATGTCAATCATTTAAAAAACGTATTTACCCCAAATATATCTCACGATATTGCGGTCGAGTTACCACCTGTTGCTGCTAGAGCAGCTGTTCCGCTAAGATTTGAGATAAGAGAAATCGAAAAGGCTATTTGTGATTTAAACCCCAAGAAGGCTCCTGGTTTTGATAAGATCAGCAACAAAATGCTTTTGGAGCTACCCAGCATAGCAAAGAAAATTATTCTTTTAATTTTTAATGCTATTTTACGCCTTGAATACTATCCTCAAAAGTGGAAGGTCTCCTTAGTCACCATGATACCTAAACCTGGAAAGGATCACACAAAAGTTGAGTCATATAGGCCTATAAGCTTACTTTCTAATATATCAAAGCTGTTTGAGAAGCTGTTAGCGTCAAAATTAACCCCAATTTTAAATGAAAATAGATGTATTCCTAACCACCAATTCGGCTTTAGAAGAGAACACAGCACAATTGAGCAAACCCATCGTATAGTAAACGCAATAAGAAAAGCCTTTGAAGAAAAAAAATATTGCTCCGCTCTCTTCATCGATGTTTCTCAAGCTTTTGATAAAGTCTGGCATGAAGGCTTATTACATAAATTGAAGCTCAACTTACCAGTAAACACACACAAGCTGTTCTCAGCAAATTGACGCTGGAGTCCCTCAGGGAAGCATCCTGGGCCCACTTTTATACTTAATATATACCTCGGACATGCCAACAAACAACTACACACAAACTTCAACATTTGCTGATGATACAGCTTTTTTGAGCGTGCACGAAAACCGTCAAGAAGCATCTCGATACCTACAGGATCATATATTTCAACTCGAACTATGGTTAAAGCAATGGAGGATAGAGGTCAATGAGCAAAAATGCGTACATATAACATTCACCTTGCGTCGGGAATCATGCCCCCCTATTAAAATCAATAATCAAATAATACCTCAAAATTCGCATGTAAAATACCTCGGTATTCATCTAGATCGCCGTTTAACGTGGAAAAGCCATATAGAGGCAAAATTAACTCAAATGAAACTAAAAGCCATCCAAATTCATTGGCTTATTGGAAGAAACTCTGTCCTTAGTCTCGACTGCAAGCTTCTTCTTTACAACTCCATCTTAAAGCCAATCTGGTGCTATGGTATTCAGTTATGGGGCACTGCCTCGGCCTCTAATATCGAAAAAATTCAAAGGCGCCAAAATAAACTACTTCGAATAATCACAGCTGCCCCTTGGTATGTTAAAAACTCAAATATTCACAAGGATCTTAATGTTCCATTAGTTAAAACTATCATTACGAAATATGCAGTAAAATACTTAAAAAGGCTCGAATCGCACCCAAACCCACTAGCACGAAATATTTTAAATGATAGCGGCCACACTCGCTTTAGAAGAAGAGACACTGCAGCACTTATCCAATTAGATGAGCGATAAACACTATAAAAGTGAACAGAACCCGCGATGAAGAAAATTTTTGTCTGGCACTGGCAGGACAAAAAATAACGTATTAGGTTAAGATTTGATTAATTATTGTTAGTTCATATTTAATATATGAAGATTCAATAAATAAATAATGAGAAAAAAAAAAAAAAAAAAAAAAAAAAAAATTCAATCCGCCTTTGGAACTCGCTACTACCGACCAATAAATCCATTAGCAACGTCTTGCTTTTTGAGAAAGAATTATATAAATTTTTTATCACAAATTAATACTGTTTCCTTCTTATTATGTTTGTATTTAACTATTTTAAACTTATTTGTTTATTTCTAGAAATTATTAAATTATTTTTCAAATAGAAACTGGGAATTATTTCCTTCCGAAGGTAACTTTATATTATATTCAACATTTTTAATTTTTCGAATTTATTCTATGAGCTAAATTTCAGTTATGTATAAAGTCATTTCTGAAAAATTGTAGGAATAGAACTATTACAAAAAAGCTTTATAAAATACATAACTGAAATTTAGCTCATAGAATAAATTCGAAAAATGAAAAATGTTGAATAAATTATTTTTCATAATAATATATCATTTTTTACTCAACAATGTAATTACAATACAAAAATCCAATAATATAATTATAAGATTTGTATCTTGTTGTATTGGAAATCAAATAAATAAATAAATAAAAAAAAATAAATAAAATTGTGTAACTTGCAGTCTCGTGCCATTGCATAGCCCTCTTTTAGTGTTTAAATTCCTCACAAGCATGATAATGGCTTCCACCTTGACTTGCAACTTATGAGGAGGCATTCCAGATGGCGATAGACTGTTTAAAAACTCCACCGGATAATTTTCCCGTTCGGCTATGCTGTTGCTCTCCACCGTGTCAACGCTCAAAAATGTAAAACATTCACCCTCTAAAAGACTCAATAATGCTATTGCATTAGCCTTTCGCTGCCGGCATTAAACTGTAGGTCCCTTCAATGAGTTTAAAAATAGAATCGGGTGCAGATCCTTAACGGAACTTATTTTTTATCTCTGTTATTTATACGAAAACTGACATACATCGTAGGAAATATTCGTAAAAACGTGTTTCGAAATAATAGACAACGATATGAAATCTGATATTTTAAATATTACCCAACGAGTTTCAAAATTAGAAACGGTTGCAGATGACATTACTAGTCTTAAAAGTGAAGTTGGTAAATTAAAAATACAACTGCAACGACAAGAAAATTCAATTATTGCGTCAGATCTTCGAATTAATGGTGTCCCATATAATGAAAATGAAGACCTGTTTCGTATGTTTCAAACCATTTGTGAAACTCTTAACATTAATACACCAGCTGTAAAAGCTATTTACCGGCTACAAAACCACAGCAATAAAGAACGAGATTTTTCACCAAATGCAGTAATAATGGTAAAGTTATTTTCCCCCTACGACAAAAATTTTGTACTGAAATCTATTGCTAATTTCCGCAAACGTAATAAAACACCATTATTGTTAAATCATATTGGTGTAAACTCTGATCGTCCGTTTTATGTTAACGAAAATTTGACCACCGCAAATTTTAAAATACTACAGTCTGCGGTTGGTTTAAAAAATGCCAAAAGGTTAAAGTCTGTTTTTACGATGCGTGGCCTGGTTTACATTAAATTTAAACCTGATGAGCAGCCTATTCGGATAGGTGGCATGGAGCAATTAAATAACTTTTTTCCGGATCTATGTAATACCTCTTATAATTGACTGCCCAAATATGTATACACTGGCCTCTTATACCCATATATTTATTTATTTGAATATTATTTATAAAAATTGTTCTTATGTTAATTTTTTTATAAAATTTAATTTTTTTATGTTTGATTGTTTTGCATTAAATCTTTTTATGTTATTTGATTCATTAATTCAAATATTAAATTTTCGACATAATGTTTGCCTTGCTAGCGTTGCTTATATAAACAGGTTAACAAATCATGATCATGGATAGCCAATTAATTAGCTCCAAAGATGTGACAACTAACATGCTACGTATACTAAGCAAACAAAAATCTGGTCTTAAGATATGCCACATCAATGCTCAGAGTTTAAAACCTAAAATTGATGAGTTTCGCTACATCTTTGAAAGTTCTGGCGTTGATATTATTTGTGTTTCTGAAACGTGGTTTAAAAATTCTATCCATGATGAAATTGTTAACTTAACCAATTTTAAGATATACCGTTGTGACAGGAAAACTCCTTGCGGTGGTGTGGCTATGTACGTAAGAAAGAATATAATTAGTAGAATGTGCATCGATTCGAACGCAGTTGAAAATGACTATTCGGAAATAAATTCAACAAATAATTCTGTTAATAAAATAGAGTACATGTTCGTCGAGATTGTAGCATCTGGTAAAAAGCTACTCGTAGGTTCTGTTTACAGGCCTCACTGCAGAGTAGACACAAGCAACTTCCTAAAAACACTGAACACTATCTCTTGCAAATACGATGATGTAATATTATGTGGTGATTTTAATTCAAATATTCTTATAGAAAGTCATTTAACCAATGAAATGAAATCTATTGGATTATATCCAACAAACACCATAACTCCAACTCATTTTACTGCTACGAATAGTACATTATTAGATATATTTTTTGTCAGCAACATGAAAAAAGTCCTGCTATATAGTCAGTTATCGGCACCATGTTTTTCCAAACACGATTTATTATTTTTAACCTATGATTTTCAATTACAACACATAACTGAGGATATTACTTTTTTTGATTATAAAAATATAAATTATGATATTTTATCCTACGAGCTGGATAGCATCGATTGGACAACAATTTATTATATGCCTTCGGTAGATAATCAGCTTAACTTTCTGGAAAAAAACCTTTTAAATATTTTTAGAAAAACTGTTCCACTAAAAACTGTCAAGCTAAATTTTAAGAAGAAACCATGGTTTACTCCTGAAATTAAATCGGCAATTGTCCGTAGAGACTTTGCTTACAAACGTTGGAAGCTCTTTAAGACTGTCGATCTACAAACAGAATATCGTGATGCACGGAAAGTTGTAAATAGATTGATAAAAGCCGCAAAATCACAGTTTTATTCGAATCGTTTTACATCTGCATTGGGATCTAAGAAAACTTGGAAAGCCATTCGTGAGATAGGCGTTGGTAGACCCTCTGCTGATGTTATTGATATAGATGTTGATGAAACTAATAAGTCTTTTACAAATCTCCCTGCTGTTCAATCAAATCTTGGTTTTTATGAACAAACTTCACATATTATGGATAATCCATTCTACTTTGATTGTGTATGCGAATCAGATGTACTATCTAGTTGCCTTGCAATTAAATCAAATGCTGTTGGGTTTGATGAGATTTATCCAAAGTTTTTAAAAATAATCATTTTGCGTATGCTGCCTTATATCACACATATATTTAACACTATAATTACAAAAAGTGTTTACCCAGAAAACTGGAAATTTGCAAAAATAATACCAATACCAAAATCTAAAAATGAATATCGCCCTATTGCCATTTTACCATATTTATCAAAAGTATTTGAACGTTTACTTCATCACCAAATAAGCAAATACGTAAATAATAAGGGTTTATTAACTAGAAAACAATCTGGGTTTCGACCGCAACATAGTTGTATAACGGCCTTAATAGATGTTTCTGAAGAACTGCGACAGCGTATTGATGTTGGTGATGTTTCTTTCCTTGTACTTCTCGATCATTCTAAAGCCTTTGATACGGTAGATCATGATGTACTTTGTTTTAAGTTGCTAAAAATGTTCAATTTCTCTACGTCATCAACAACATTAATGTTATCGTATTGAACAGGACGCCGTCAGTCCGTCTTTGCCAACAACAATACTTCAAAATCTCTACCAGTCCTGAAAGGAGTGCCACAGGGATCAATATTAGGTCCATTACTCTTTACTATATATACCAATGACCTTCCCCAACATCTAAAGTATTGCAGTGTTCATATGTATGCTGATGATGTACAACTATATATTAGTAGTAGCCTTGATGATATGAGCCGATGCATTGGGAACTTAAATATGGATCTTGGCCGAATATATGAATGGGCAAGTGCTAATGGTTTGTGCCTTAACCCTAAAAAATCCAAGTGCTTAGTTATTACAAAGAAGACAACTATTTTAAACGAAGAACCGGCAATATTGCTTAATAATAAGAAAATCGAGATAGTACCAACGGCAAAAAATCTTGGAATTACATTTAATCGTTTTCTTACATGGTCAGATCATATTAACGTCGCAACAGGGAAAACATACTCAATGTTACGAGCGTTATGGCATACCCAGTATTTTACCCCACTCAAAATTCGAATTCTTCTAGCGAAAACATACCTCATGCCAACTTTGCTATATGGATGCGAGATATACGCAAATTGTGATTCTGCAAGTCGTAGAAAGCTTACATCTACCTTTAACTCAATATTGAGATATGTATTTAGTCTGGGGAAGTATGACCATATTTCGCATTACACAACAAAACTATATGGAGTTACTTTTGTAGATCTTCTAAATATCAGAACATTGATTTTTTTACATAAAATCATATACTCCCGACATCCAACTTACTTGTTTGAGAGATTATTGTTTACACTTTCTGAAAGAACAAATAATATCGTACATGTTCGTTATATAAACTCTGTATCAAAATTGCAATTTTATATTCATTCAGTCCGTCTTTGGAATTCGCTACCCACGAATATTAAATTTATAAGCAACGCTCGGCAATTTAAAAACGAAATTTTTAAATTGTATGCTACAAATTGAATTTTTGATTTTCATTGTATTTTCATTCTATTTTTGATTTTCATTTATTTTTTATGTTTCATATTAAAATTATTTATATATTGTTTTATACTAGCAAAACTTGTGTTAGACAATAATGTTTGAACTAATTCAATAATTGTATAATAATTTTTATTTTTTGTAATTTGTACCAAACAGATTATTAAAACTTTGTTATATTTTACGTTACAAAAATCCATTACTTTAATTATAAGATTTTTAATCTTGTTGTTTTGGAAAGCAAATAAAATAAAAATAAAAAAAAAATAAAAGTTTTTCGTAAAATTTCGCAAAAAATTTTTTTGGATGTACATAAAAAAATATAACCTACCTTGAAGAGGACTTTGAGCAGCTTTCAAAATTATTAATGACTTAAGTTAATTAGTTGATTTTTGTAAAAAAAAGAACTTTAACTTTATATTTATAACATTATATAATTTCACATCAAATAGGTAGTTATAATTTCTTCCTTTAATGATAATTTAAAAAACGCGCAACCGTAAATATGTTTTTTTTTCATTATTAATTTATTGAATCTTCATATATTAAATATGAACTAACAATAATTAATCAAATCTTAACCTAATACGTTATTTTTTGTCCTGCCAGTGCCAGACAAAAATTTTCTTCATCGCGGGTTCTGTTCACTTTTATAGGTGTTTATCGCTCATCTAATTGGATAAGTGCTGCAGTGTCTCTTCTTCTTAAGCGAATGTGGCCGCTATAATTTAAAATATTTCGTGCTAGTGGGTTTGGGTGCGATTCGAGCCTTTTTAAGTATTTTACTGCATATTTCGTAATCATAGTTTTAACTAATGGAACATTAAGATCCTTGTGAATATTTGAGTTTTTAACATACCAAGGGGCAGCTGTGATTATTCGAAATAGTATATTTTGGCGCCTTTGAATTTTTTCGATATTAGAGGCCGAGGCAGTGCCCCATAACTGAATACCATAGCACCAGATTGGCTTTAAGATGGAGTTGTAAAGAAGAAGTTTGCAGTTGAGACTAAGGACAGAGTTTCTTCCAATAAGCCAATGAATTTGGATGGCTTTTAGTTTCATTTGAGTTAATTTTGCCTCTATATGGCTTTTCCACGTTAAACGGCGATCTAGATGAATACCGAGGTATTTTACATGCGAACTTTGAGGTATTATTTGATTATTGATTTTAATAGGGGGGCATGATTCCCGACACAAGGTGAATGTTATATGTACGCATTTTTGCTCATTGACCTTTATCCTCCATTGCTTTAACCATAGTTCGAGTTGAAATATATGATCGAGTTGAAATATAGGTATCGAGATGCTTCTTGACTGTTTTCGTGCACCCTTAGAAAAGCTGTATCATCAGCAAATGTTGAAGTATGGGTGTAGTTGTTTGTTGGCATATCCGAAGTATATATTAAGTATAAAAGTGGGCCCAGGATACTTCCCTGAGGGACTCCAGCGTCAATTTGCTGTGCAGAGCTTAAATAATCACCTTCTTTAATAATAAACTTTCGACCGACTAAGTAGCTTTCTAGCAGCTTGTGTGTGTTTACTGGTAAGTTTAGTTTCAATTTATGTAATAAGCCTTCATGGCAGACTTTATCAAAAGCTTGAGAAACATCGATGAAGAGAGCGGAACAATATTTTCTTTCTTCAAAGGCTTTTCTTATTGCGTTTACTATAAGATGGGTTTGCTCAACTGTGCTGTGTTCTCTTCTAAAGCCGAATTGGTGGTTAGGAATACATCTATTTTCATTTAAAATTGGGGTTAATTTTGACGTTAATAGCTTCTCAAACAGCTTTGATATATTAGAAAGTAAGCTTATAGGCCTATATGGCTCAACTTTTGTGTGATCCCTTCCTGGTTTAGGTATCATGGTGATTAAGGAAACCTTCCACTTTTGAGGATAGTATTCAAGGCGTAAAATAGCATTAAAGATTAAAAGAATTATTTTCGTTGCTATGCTGGGTAGCTCCAAAAGCATTTTGTTGCTGATCTTATCAAAACCAGGAGTCTTCTTGGGGTTTAAAGCTCTTAACTCAAATCTTAGGGGAACAGCTGCTCTAGGTGCAACAGGTGGTAACTCGACCGCAATATCGTGAGATATATTTGGGGTAAATTTGTTTTTTAAATGATTGACAAACAGATTTCCTTTTTCAACATTATTTCTTGCAGAACTTCCATTCAAGTTTCTTAATGGTGGTTTAGAGACAACTGGCCTTTTGAAATTTCTAGCTGCACGCCATAATGAGTAGTCTGATTGTGGGCTTGCATCAAGTTCCTTAAGATATTTTTCCAGAGAAGCCGTTTTCTGAGTTTGCAGTAACTTTCTTAGTCTGTTTGTACACTCTTTAAGTAAGTTCTTAAGTTGAGGGGATCTGTGCAATTGCCACTCTCTTCGAGCCCTCCTTTTTTCAGACAAAAAATATCGACATCTGTGGAATATATTTAGCAATATGCCAAAATCGACTTTTTGCGAAAAAGAACTTTTTTATTGTTGAAAATGGTTCTTTAGGCTATCAGAAGCAACTTTTGTTCCGCGACTTTTATATAATTCCGTTATTAACAAAATTACCGTTATTTTTAGATGCTTGAAGAAAATCAAAATTTTGACCGTTAAATTTCCAGAATTCGACCAAATGTTGTTTGGCAACTTTGTACAAAATCGTATGGCGAGTAGTTTTGTGGAACATATAATTTGATGCATTTTTCCAAAACAATGAATTTTACGCCATCTAGCGGCAATAATAAAAAATAAAAACTTGAACATCGGATGAAAAAAAACCGAATGAGAAATAAAAGATCTATAAGAAAATGAAATAGTATAAAATTAATATTAAAATATGTATGTATGCAACTTTTATTAAATCGATCATTAAAGTTTACTTTTTTAGTTTTGCGAAAAAAATTTTAGTTATTTTACTAGAAATGTATTTAACAGAAATCTTTATTATTTATACTTCATCAAGTTATTTTATTTTTAAAATTTTTAGAGATCTACATAATAGTGCAAATTCTTTAGCTTTTCTTTGAGTTGGGACTCTAAATCCAAATTTGTTGTTTGCCAAACTTTTTCACCGCGATATTTATAATTTAAACCTCTCAACATGTTTATTTGCTTTTTAAGAATTTTTATCCGATTACTCTGTACATCGACATCAGATAGTTTATTTCATAAATTAAATAATTCCATAGGCTCATCCACATAAAGCAAATTTAAAAATAGGACTTTACTCTCCGTACGTCGTTTTTTTACTTGTTGTTTGCTCCATCTATTCCAAACTCTTTATTCGTTCCTTAGCATTCCATTTTTTATTTTCCTGAAAAACCTTTTTCATTATTTTCACACCATTTTCCATATCTTGCTTCGTTGGATAGGCCTGCAAAATATCGAAAAGGAAGTGAATGCATTTGTTTGTATATATTTCTTTGTATATTTCTTTATGAGGTTCCATATCCTCGTTCCTCTTCGCCATCGCAAACAGTCTCTCCACATTGATATTACTGTGGAATGAGTATACATCATCCACAGGTCTATCGATATATCTTTTTAACATTGAATCTTTCGCATTCGCTAAAACCGTTTGGAAAATTAAGCTTGTCTGTGTTAAAAGCAAATTGAAATTTGTGGGGAATTGAATTCAAGAACGATCTTTTATTTATTTCTTCGAACTCTAAATATTCAAATATTTGATACAGCACGTCCTTGAAAGTAAGATGATCACAAGCAACAATTGATTTACAAGTGCTTATATGTTTTAGTGGTTCAATGCAAGCTTCTACAGAAAATTTGTGTCTGTAATATAATCATGAATCATTTTCGCATCCGTGTACGCTTCAGGATATTTTTGCACAAACTGAAATAGCAAATCGGTTTCTTTGTAAATTTGACTCATTATTAGTTAAAATTTTCTAAAATTGTATTTCTTTATGTAAGATCAAATCTGTCAAAAATTTTAAAAGTTACATGCATTTAAACAAACACTTTTTAACATGGTCAAATTTACAAATCAGGTAATGTCACTTTGTGGACTTTCCTTGTAAATTACATGAACACCCAACGATAGAATTCAATTCTTATGGCGGCATTGCATTCAGGAGGTCATAATACATAAGGATTGGTGGGTCTGGTTTCTGGGTCAGAACCTTTTCATATTTTTGGGAGGCTGTGTAATTTATAAGCACGCAAAGGTGACGGCTAAAATATCTACTGCCGCTTTTTTACAATAGTAAATGAAATATAAGTATATTTACTTATCACATGGAAAGAAATTTTGTTTCCCAAAGTAAAAACTGTGTCTATGTTCTTAATAACTAATGTAAAACTAATTTTAGTAGCATAAATTTACGTTTTTTTAATCAATTAATAAAATTTGTCGAAAATAGGCTGTACTGTTTGTACTACGGCACAAATTCGGCTAAATATTATGCCTTGGGAGACAACAGAGTTGTTGATGACTAAAATATCTAAAATTCTGCGGTGGTGCTTGAAGATAACACTCCTAATTCAAAAGTTATAAGTGAATGAAGGTCCAAAAATCCAATTTTTTTAATTTTTTTCGCCTTTTTTTGCATTTTCCTAATTTTCTTGTAAACGAAAAATGCGATCGCCACGCACCACCGCAGAATTTTAGATTTTGATGTCATTACCAACTGTGTTGCATGGCAAGCCATAATATTCAGCCCAATTTGTGCCGTGCTAAGTGTTAGAAGTCGTATTTTCTTATTTTCAAGTTTTGTTTTTGCCACTTTGTTTTTTTCAGTGTATTATTTCAACAAAACCCAAAAATGAAAGATTGCTACCCAAACTAGCTATTCAATACATAAAAACATTGATGTTGTAGCTAACAACATAAAACATGCGTTATATTCATAAAAAGTCAAAAAATACAAGTTTTAAGGGCCACCCTAAATATCCGTTTTAGGACAAGTGAGGGACACTCTAATAAGCAAGTAGGGTACTTGACTCTACTCCCGAAGTATTAAAAATCATTCGGCATTAATAGCTTGAAAACGAAAAAGTTAATTTTTTTGGCATATTGCTAAATATATTTTAATAGTTTTTGTTTTTTTGGGGGCAATATAGGAATGTTGAACAGCTAGTTTCAGAAAACTGTCAAAATTGTCAATAGAGCGATATACATAATCCGGTGTACTGAGCGGAATATTTTCTGTGCAATGGGTACTGAGATATTTATTATATTTTAACCAATTAATTTGCGTAGCTGTCGTCGCTAAGTAACCAGTCGGAGGTACAATTCTATTGGGGTTCATTATAGTAACAATTGTAGGTGTGTGGTCGGAAGATAATTCAAGGGAAGCTTCAACATGAATCGTTTCTATGGGAATATTTTTAACCACGCCGAAATCGATGACATCTGGAATTTTTTGATGATCAGTGATTGTGTTAAATAAAACACGACCCTTTGGTGCTATAAGTCGCGACCCCCAGAAGGTATGTTTAGCGTTATAATCGCCAGTGGCTAGGAAACACGGTCCTAATGATTTAAAATATTTATAATATTGGTTCTCCGATATTGAAAATCTAGGCGGGGAGTATAACGATGAAATTACTAGGTTTCTATTTAATTCCTCAACGCAAATGTTCGTTGCTTGGAGATAATCTTCACGATGATCACACATTTGGTAGTGTTTGACTCGGATTTTTATTAAAATGGAAGAACCTCCACAAGCTCTATCTCGAGGGTCCTTGGTATCATATATTATATAACCATTGATTTGAAGCGTATTTCTTGAGGTCAAATGAGTTTCAGAAATCATCATGACATCAATTTGTTTATTTTTAAGAAAGTATTCTAATTAATTTTTATGTTGCCGGATGCCGTTTGCGTTCCAAAAACAAATTTTTAAACAGTTCATGGTTTGTTAAGTACAGCTTGCAATAACATCGATTGCATTCTAAGCATTTCCCGCATCATATTACCCATTGTGTTCGTAAAATTATTTACTGTTTGCACTAATGTTTCCATGGTTTTTTTCTAAACGACTTAAATTAGAAACCGGAGTTTCATCATTACTTGGCGAGGTACCTTGCACAGGCTGATGGTTTGATTTTAGGACGTTAGCGTAAGAGGTTCTGTTATTACTATGCTGGTGGGCTTGAATTGCATTTGTGTTTACTTGATTACTACGCAGACAGGGGGTAAGTAGCAGTATGCCTTGGTATGGCCAAATTCTTGGCAGTTTAAGCATTGAACAGGTTCATTTTTTTGTGCGGCTCCTCAATTGTGATTTTTCTGTATAGAATATATTTCACACTATAAATGGGATGCGTTTCGTTTTTTTTTTTTTAACTTAATGTCGCCGGGCTCTAATTCCACTCGAAAAAGTGGTTGTGGATTTTTGTCCCTATTTATAATATTTACCACATGTTTTATCTTGAAGCCTTTTTCTTCCAAGAAAGTTTTAATTTCCTCTGGGTCTAAGCATGAATCAATTCCCTTAATCACCACCTGGAGACCTTTACTGCTCTTGAGTTGGTATGTGTAAAAACTTTTTTTAAGTGCCTCAAATTTGCTTATTATTTTGCGAAAGTCTGTTTCATGATTTACTTGAATTTTAGTTTCATTTATACTACCTCGCTTTATTGCGGCAACATAAAAAGAATTTTCACCAATCAACGGAATTAAACTCTTTATTAGATCATTTGAGTTATGCCCCCTAAGATATATCGGGGGAGGCTTGGACGATTTTATGACGTTTTGGTGCTTCAGAGGATTCATCCTCCAGAATTGCAAAGCGATTTTGGGAATTTATTTTATCAAAAGATGGCACTTTTAATGCCGAAGCAACAGCTGAAGATGTAGGGCTGCGACCCCGGTTAAGGACTGTTATATACCTGTCTATACCAACTTGGAGTTGAGGCTTTTGACAACTTTTTACAGGGGGGTTTTCCATTGCATTTGTGTTTAAGTTCATGGTATCATTTCCCACTAAATTTGTTTTTGACGTCACGGCAATACTTGCTGGCCTGGCAACACTTGTCACCAAATCTAGTTGTAGTTTTTTTAATGAGTCACTATCCACCGTTTGTGTAAATACCGAGGGTGAGAGGGAACGTGTACGAATAATTGGCTTAGCCGTTAAGTAGTTAATATTGTTTTATTTTGTTTTATTTATATCTGCATTATTTTCATTTGCATTAACTAAAACGTAAACGTTTCTTTCATTTTGTCTTAGTGTTGTTTCACTGTTCGTACTCATGCAAAAAGTTGTTTTTGTTTTTCACCGTTTTGCTTTGCTTTTAATATTTTTATTATTTATTGTTGTAATACAACACAAAAAAAATAAGAAATTTAAACTCAAATGTTTTTGTTCAGAATATGTATACATACATACATGTATGAACATTCATACGTATATATTTTTACTTTTTTATTTTATCGTTTTAATTGTTCACTATTATGTTAAATAATTTAAATAACAAAATATATTATTTATTTTAAGCGTCCATTCGCTGCTGATATATGTCAAAATCAGATGTGATTAATTAATAGTTAAAATCGTATGCGGGGTTAAAAATACTCGTCTGTATCACAACAAAGCACAAACCGAACTGCAAACAAACCGTAAATACATATGTAGTTCAATTTAATTCAATATTATTATTTTTAAATTTAGATGAATGTAAATAACAGTTACTTACTCTAAGAATATAATTGTTCTTTAAATCAGTTTACAAACAAATCTTGAAAATCAAAACAAAAACCCAATATTTTTGTTAGTAATTATGTATGTGATACAATAAGATTATCTCTCCTTTTCAACAGCAGTATTAAAATCTGATTCCACTATGATTTCTGGCAGAGAAAATAACAAATTTTATGTTGTAATATCGAAAATATAAAAATTCTTTAAAAAATACATAATGCAAAATTTGGGGTTTAATGATGAAATAAGCCAGCCGGGAGACCGAAAATTAGGAATCTGACAAAGCTTCCTCCGACAGAGGGTTTTAAATATAAAAAGTGTCATTAGGAAAACGAAAAGTTTCCTGCATAAAATATAAGAAAAAGTTAATAATTTATTCAAGGACCACGCCCACCGCCCACAGACCAAAAATCGGGCTCCGTCTTGCACTAGTGGAGCAAATGAGCTTTACGTATGCCAAATTTCATCTTTCTGCGACGTCAGACGGCTTCAGAAAGCCGCGGAAAGAGAACCGGGCATACATCCGGACAAACAACGAAATCATATACATATATAGATGGTTTGAAAGCAAATTGCGCTGGAAACTGGAAAATTTTATATTTTCTTCTTAAGCTACTTCTAAACACATTTGTTTTATACTTATTTTACAATCAAAAAATATGTTATGTTTACACTTTTTCTTCATAATCTCTCCATAACAATCAATTGTAAAAGTAATACTAAGTTTTTTGTTAAGGAAATTTGTAGATATTTATAGGAAAACGCATGGTGATAATAATAAAAAAAAAAACATGGAAAATCGTTAATTAAACAAAAACGAATGGAGATATTTTCTTTTGTAAATACTGGATGGAGGCCTACATTAATACACTTTTAAAATAAATTAATCACTTTTGAATATTCCGTTCCATTAAGCGGATTTTTACATTTCACTACTGCCAGCCAAAGCGTACTTCTATTTTGCGTGCGTTCGTGACCACATGCTTAAACCTATCATTATGAAAACTTTAACTCGATGAAATCCATCTTTTGCACTAAACATAGAGCTACTCAAATGCTATCGAATCGCAAACAAAATGCTGGGAAAAGTTTGATTTCTTTATTAGGTGCGTTTGAGTACTTTTACAATAAATGAGTAAACTGAAAAATTTGCTCTCACAAAAGCTGTTGTCCAAAAAAGTACGCGAACGCAAAATTTTTAAAAATTCGTAAAATAAAGGCAACAGCTTATGGCAAATAATCTTTCATATTTGTACCAAACACTTCACACTTTTACAACTCTAAAATATTAACATAACAAAATAAATTTCAAAATTTTGTATTTAGCCAAATAAATGCTTCACAAACAAGTTAAATTAATTAATATTTATTCACTTTTTGTTTTGGTTTAATTTTAATTTCATCTTTTCTTTTATTTATATACAAATTGTTAGTTCATAATTTGTATGCTGTTTATTTGTTACTTTTGTTTATTTACCTTTTGAAACAAATTTTTTTTCGAGTTCGGTTTGTGCTTTGTTGTGAAACAGACGTGTATTGTTAACCCCGCATACGATTTGAACTATTAATTAATCACATTTGATTTTGACATATGTCAGCAGCGAATGGACGCTTAAAATAAATAATATATTTTGTTATTTAAATTATTTAACATAATAGTGAACAATTAAAACGATAAAATTAAATAAAATAAAAAAGTAAAAATATATACGTATGAATGTTCATACATGTATGTATGTATACATATTCTGAACAAAAACATTTGAGTTGAAATTTCTTATTTTTTTTGTGTTGTATTACAACAATAAATAATAACAATATTAAAAGGAAAGCAAAACGGCGAAAAACAAAAAAAACTCTTTGCATGAGTACGAACAGTGAAACAACACTAAGACAAAATGAAAGAACCGTTTACGTTTTAGTTAATGCAAATGAAAATATTGCAGAAATAAATAAAACAAAACAAAACAATATTAACTACTTAACGGCTAAGCCAATTATTCGTACACGTTCCCTCTCACCCTCGGTATTTACACAAACGGTGGATAGTGACTCATTAAAAAAACTACAACTAGATTTGGTGACAAGGGTTGCCAGGCCAGCAAGTATTGCCGTGACGTCAAAAACAAATTTAGTGGGAAATGATACCATGAACTTAAACACAAATACAAAGTCCAAGTTGGTAGGGACAGGTATATAACTGTCCTTAAACGGGGTCGCAGGCCTACCTCTTCAGCTGTCGTTTCGACATCAAAAGTGCCATCTTTTGATAAAATAAATTCCCAAAATCGCTTTGCAACTCTGGAGGATGAATCCTCTGAAGCACCAAACGTCATAAAATCGTCCAAGCCTCCCCCGATATATCTTAGGGAGCATAACTCAAATGATATAATAAAGAGTTTAATTTCGTTGATTGGTGAAAATTCTATTTATGTTGCCGCAATAAAGCGAGGTAGTATAAATGAAACTAAAATTCAAGTAAATCATGAAAATTACTTTCGCAAGATAATTAGCAAATTTGAGGCACTTAAAAAAGTTTTTATACATACCAACTCAAGAGCAGTAAAGGTGGTGCTTAAGGACATTGATATATGCGTAGACCCAGAGGATATTAAAACTTTCTTGGAAGAAAAATGCTTCAAGATAAAACATGTGGTAAATATTAGAAATAGGGACAAAAATCCACAACCACTTTTTCGAGTAGAATTAGAGCCCGGCGACATTAAGTTAAAAAAAACGAAACGCATTCCATTTATAGTGTGAAATATATTCTATACAGAAAAATCACAATTGAGAAGCCGCACAAAAAAAATGGACCTGTTCAGTGCTTAAACTGCCAAGAATTTGGCCATACCAAGGCATACTGCTACTTACCCCCTGTCTGCGTAGTATGTGGTGAACTACACGGTACAGTTTCTTGCGATAAGTCTAAAACCGACCCCAACGTAAAAAAAATGTAGCAACTGTGGCGGTAATCACACTGCCAATTATAGAGGATGCCCTGTATATAATATCGTCAAGCAGACGGTTGGACCGAAAACAAATACCCCTCAAATGAAGGTTGCAAATCAAGTAAACACAAATGCAATTCAAACCCCCAGCCTAGTAATAACAGAACCTCTTACGCTAAAGTCCTTAAATCAAACCATCAGCCAATGCAAGGTGCCTCGCCAAGTAATGATGAAACTCCAGTTTCTAATTTAAGTCATTTAGAAAAAACCATGGAAACATTAGTGCAAACAGTAAATAATTTTACGAACACAATGGGTAATATGATGCAGGAAATGCTTAGCTGCAAGCTGTACTTAACAAACAATGAACTGTTTAAAAATTTGTTTTTGGAACGCAAACGGCATCCGCCAACATAAAAATGAATTAGAATACTTTCTTAAAAATAAACTAATTGATGTCATGATGATTTCTGAAACTCATTTGACCTCAAGAAATACGTTTAAAATCAAAGGTTATATACTATATGATACCAAGTACCCTCGATATAGAGCTTGTGGAGGTTCTGCCATTTTAATAAAAACCCGAGTCAAACACTACCTGATGTGTGATCATCGTGAAAATTATCTCCAAGCAACTTACATTTGCGTTGAGGAATTAAATAGAAACCTAGTAATTTCATCGTTATACTCCCCGCCTAGATTTTCAATATCGGAGGACCAATATTATAAATATTTTAAATCATTAGGACCGTGTTTCCTAGCCGCTGGCGATTATAACGCTAAACATACCTGGGGGTCGCGACTTATAACACCAAAGGGTCGTGTTTTATTTAACACAATTTCTAAAATGGATTTAAATGTGGTAGCGAGCGGACAACCAACATATTGGCCTACTGATCATCAAAAAATTCCAGATGTCATCGATTTCGGCGTGGTTAAAAACATTCCCATAGAAACGATTCATGTTGATGCTTCCCAAGAATTATTTTCCGACCACACACCTACAATTGTTACTATAATGAACCCCAATAGAATTGTACCTCCGACCTGTTACTTAGCGACGACAGCTACGCAAATTAATTGGTTAAAATATAAAAAATATCTCAGTACCCATTGCACAGAAAATATTCCGCTCAGTACACCGGATTATGTAGATCGCTCTATTGGCAATTTTGACAGTTTTCTCAAACTAGCTGTTCAACATTCCAATATTGCCCCCAAAAAAACAAAAACTATTAAAATATATTCCACAGATGTCGAGCATCTTTTATCTGAAAAAAGGAGGGCTCGAAGAGAGTGGCAATAGCACAGATCCCCTCAACTTAAGAACTTACTTAAAGAGTGTACAAAAAGACTAAGAAAGTTACTGCAGACTCAGAAAACGGTTTCTCTGGAAAAATATCTAAAGGATCTTGATGCAACCCCACAAACAGACTACTCATTATGGCGTGCAGCTAGAAATCTCAAAAGGCCAGTTGTCTCTAATCCACCATTAAGAAACTTGAATGGAAGTTGGGCAAGAAATGAAAAAAGAAATCTGTTTGTCAATCATTTAAAAAACGTATTTACCCCAAATATATCTCACGATATTGCGGTCGAGTTACCACCTGTTGCAGCTAGAGCAGCTGTTCCCCTAAGATTTGAGTTAAGAGAAATCGAAAAGGCTATTTGTGATTTAAACCCCAAGAAGGCTCCTGGTTTTGATAAGATCAGCAACAAAATTCTTTTGGAGCTACCCTGCATAGCAAAGAAAATTATTCTTTTAATTTTTAATGCTATTTTACGCCTTGAATACTTTCCTCAAAAGTGGAAGGTTTCCTTAGTCACCATGATACCTAAACCAGGAAAGGATCACACAAAAGTTGAGTCATATAGGCCTATAAGCTTACTTTCTAATATATCAAAGCTGTTTGAGAAGCTGTTAACGTCAAAATTAACCCCAATTTTAAATGAAAATATATGTATTCCTAACCACCAATTCGGCTTTAGAAGAGAACACAGCACAATTGAGCAAACCCATCGTATAGTAAACTCAATAAGGAAAGGCTTTGAAGAAAGAACATATTGTTCCGCTCTCTTCATCGATGTTTCTCAAGCTTTTGATAAAGTCTGGCATGAAGGCTTATTACATAAATTGAAGCTAAACTTACCAGTAAACACACACAAGCTACTAGAAAAATACTTAGTCGGTGGAAAGTTTTATATTAAAGAAGGTGATTATTTAAGCTCTCCTCAGCAAATTGACACTACAGTCCCTCAGGGAAGCATCCTGGGCCCACTTTTATACTTAATATATACTTCGGATATGCCAACAAACAACTACACCCAAAGCTTTTCTAAGCGTGCACGAAAACAGTCAAGATCATATATTTCAACTCGAACTATGGTTAAAGCAATGGAGGATAAAGGTCAATGAGCACCTTGCGTCGGGAATCATGCCCCCCTATTAAAATCAATAATCGAATAATACCTCAAAATTCGCATGTAAAATACCTCAGTATTCATCTAGATCGCCGTTTAACGTGGAAAAGCCATATTGAGGCAAAATAACTCTGTCCTTATTCTTGACTTCAAACTTCTTCTTTACAACTCTATCTTAAAGCCAATCTGGTGCTATGGTATTCAGTTATGGGGCACTGCCTCGGCCTCTAATATCGAAAAAATTCAAAGGCGCCAAAAAAAACTACTTCGAATAATCACAGCTGCCCCTTGGTATGTTAAAAACTCAAATATTCACAAGGATCTCAAAGTTCCATTAGTTAAAACTATGATTACGAAATATGCAGTAAAATTCTTAAAAAGGCTCGAATTGCACCCGAACCCTCTAGCACGAAATATTTTAAATGATAGCGGCCACACTCGCTTAAGAAGAAGAGACACTGCAGCACTTATCCAATTAGATGAGCGATAAACACCTATATTAGTGAACAGAACCCGATATCACCTCAAAGATTCACATTCACTCAGGATTTTGCAACTTTAATTTTGAGTTTTAAGTCCAATACCAACGTAAATTCAAAAAGTAACAGGTAAAGACCAAAAAAGTACCAAAAAGTTCCGCATTGAGTCTTATCACTCTGGATATTGCATGTTGAGTTTAATGTTTCTAGGTCCAATATTAACGGTAATTAAGGTAACGATGTTCACCCATAATCGTAAGAATTTCAAAAAAGTACCAATTTTGTATTTTTAAATAAGTTTCTTAAATATCAAAATTTTTTGATATTTTATGTTTCTCGGATAAAAAGCTTTGAAGAATGAAATCGGAAAAGGGAACAATTGCAAATTCTGAGAATTGAAAACATTTATAATGGAATATACAAATTTTTCAAATTTATGGGACATAAAACGTGTTTGGTAGAAAAAAAAAATTCGTTTACATATTGGAAAAAAGAACGTTATACGTTATTCAGAAAAAATATTTATGGTTCATTAAAGTAAAGTCAACCAAATTTCCATTCAAAATTCAGTTTATTAAAAGTTCATAAATTGAAGTTTTTTGTATGTGATCTTTCAACGACAATCAACGTATTTCGTCAGCTCATTATTGGTTTAACCCGCCGACCATTTAAGAATAATGAGTAAGGTGTGGGTATATTTATTTTGATTACCCGCTTTCTGAATATTTAGAAACTCTTTTGAAGGGTGTTAAATATTGTTTGGGATTACGAGCCACTGCTTGGCAAATGCTGTAGTAGTTAAAGCAAAATAATTTGACAAGAAAATACATTTTAATTTTGCTTCGCTTCATTGCCGTAAAAAAGGAGTAGAAGTAAAATAAAATGTCAACAGCTCAATACACAACATATACGTATACTTATGCAGAACAAAAAGCTTATTTTACAAATAAATTTAAAAAAGTGGTGTATGCGGCACAAAATAATAATTTTCACTCTCAATAAAATACTTTTTTTGCAATTATAAGTGAATTTAGCTATAAATCGCTAAAAACAACTAGTTTTGAACTAAAATTATTGAATTATTATAAAACAAACGCAATAAATAATAGCAAAATTTTTAAATAATAAGTGAATTTACCTATAAATCGCTAAAAAATCACCCTTTTTAAATAAAATTTAAAGTTAAAAAGTTTGTCCTATAAATTTTATTAAAAATCGCTGGATTTGACAAGAAAAAAGCTAAATTGGCAGCATTGTGGAAAGAAACACACAGAGTTGCAGTTGACCAGCGTTGCCATTTGTCATGTTTTCCCTTTTTTAAAAGTTTGTTTAGACGTACACATGTTTAAAATTTTTATAAAGATTTTGATGAATAAAATCTTAAATTTGCAGTATATTGGATGAAAACATTAAGTGAAGTTTTTATGCAACAAAGCATCTTAGATTCTATGTGTGCTTTATTAGTGTAACGATGTATAATTCTGTTTACTCCTTCAATACTTCATACCTTAAAGATCCCAAATATATTATTTTAAGTGCTGAAGAATCTAAATATGATGAAATTTAGAGTTCACTGTTCAAAGTCTTATGTTGAATTATGCAATGTTCGGTTCTAAAGTTCTATTTTGATAACGACCTTCTGAAACACGTTGTAGTTTTACTTTTTACTACTTTAAGCACGTTTTATTCTATGTATAATGAATTTTAGCTATGAAATGTTATTATTATATTTTATTATTACGAAAAAATTTCCCAATGGTTTTCTTATAAACCCGTTACATACTGTTTATCACGGAAACCAATTAGAATTTTGTTTTCTTGTCTTAGCCACAACAAAATAAGCCTTAAAAACTGTATTTAGTGCGTTAAAATAACCAAAATATAAAATTTGAAACTGGGAATTATTTCCTTTCGAAGGTTACTTTATATTATATTCAAAATTTTTTATTTTTCGAATTTATTCTATGAGCTAAATTTCAGTTATGTATTTTATAAAGCTTTTTTGTAATAGTCCTAAACGTAACTGAAATTAAGCTCATAGAATTAATTCGAAAAATAAAAAATGTTGAAAATATAAAATTTTTATAAATATTTCACAATTTTTGGCCCACAGCCCAGATGTTTTCAGTCATCGAGTTCAAACTCTTTATCGGGTGAAATTTCTCGAAGTACTTATCGTAACCAACGAGACCCTATTGCGTTTTGCTAGTTTAAATGTTATTTTTTTCATGTCTAAATCTCGGAGGCAATTATTTTCGCCATAATTGTAGCTATAGACTAGAAGAAAAAAAAGTAGAACAAAATAGTCCGAAAAATTCATGTAATGCCTCGAAATTGCTAAAATGTCAAAAATTGTATCTATGTATATTATTTTTGTTGATTGGCCAATGTAGTTGTTTATTAAAATAAATTTTTCTTTAGCTTATAAGGCGTAAAGTTCTATATGCAATTAAAAATGCATTTAATCCATATTTTCCCAACGTTTCGTGAATGTTATGTTCACTTTATCAAGGGATTCGTAAAAAGAGAAATAAATTTTTTATTACATTGAACAATAATTTGTTGTAGACAAACATAAAAACATTAAACATGAAAAATTAAATTAAACACAAACTTAAAAATTATATCACAGGTTAGATATTGCAACACAGTAAATTTTATTTGATTTGTCTTTTTGCACTATGTTTGGCTCGTAGCTGCCAAACGATAATCTTCAGAAAAAATATTTCTTTTCTCTAATTCATAATTCCTCATATGTACATATATAATTACCGGAAAATGCTTTTTCACATTTTTCAGTTTTATTTTTGATAGGAAATTCGTGAAATGTAGGAAATACATATGTTGCAAAAAGTAAAAAAAAGTTAATTATTCAATTGTAATTTTGACACATATTTCGAATTTTTGATATTAATACAGCTGAAAAAGGTAAAAAAGAATTATGATGTTCTAAAGAATTTTGAATTATATTTAAGAATTATTTTTTTCTAAATATTACCGCAGAGCAGGCGCGGATCCAGCTTGAGCCTTATGGGGGGGGGAATTTTGTATGACACAAAAAAGTAAAAAATTTGTTTTTAAAAGTTTATTAAAAACAATATGTGTATTAGTGTAAGTACTTTTTGCAATTTTTGCGAATACCAAATTCTTCATCGCATAGCCGTATAGACCGTGAAAAAATATTAAGAAATGATGTATTACTTTTTCGCGATCGTGAAGAAAGTTTCCGCACCAAAAGCGAAATTTTTCTCCTTACTATACAAAATTAACATTTAATTACAAAATTTTAAGTATTTTCTAATAATTTCATGAATATAACAAGAAATTACCATTTGTACGGAAGAAGGGCGCAAAAAAAATCGCGACTCTATTTCGCGGTTTTTGTAATAAACTAAATTTTAATGGCAAATGATAGATGTTGTGATAGATGAGTTGTTTGGCGGATATATGAAACAGTGATAATTTTTAGCAGCGTAGTTATATATGCGCGGAACGAGCTATTAAAGTTACACTAGATATTTTTCCATTATGTAAATCAACTCGCACTTTATACTTAAAATTTATTTCATTAAACCCAAAAAAATAGATTTTCATTTTTGTTATACAGTTGCTTATTTTATGTATTTATGCCTGTATTCATAAAAATATTTTAAATTTAATAAAGGCTTGAAAACCAAATTTTCTATGAAAATTTTCCTTAATAAACGTTCATTAAATTTTATAATCATTTATGAATATGGGGGCTAAAATACATAGCATATACATATAAACAATAAATGTACCATATATAGTTTGGGGATTCACAAGGTGTGCTATCAAGTCATATCGTTATAATGTCCTAAATAATATTTTACCATTGCTGAAAAAAATATTGTTGTGTTTGAAACAAAATAAAATTTTTTGTTCATTGATACGTCATAGCTGTACAGTAGAATTCTAAACTGTAAACGGTTGCCCACAGCAGTCATATATATTTCTTGTAATTATTTAAAGACATACGGCATTACAACTTTATGACTACCTTGTGAATCCCCCAAATGTGTATGGAATTAAAAAGAAATAGCATTTGGTGCGGAAACTTTTTTGGCCAAAATGGCTTAAAAAAATTATTTTCATTATCAATACTAAATTGCCCGTGGTGGAATGAAGAAATTTTGTCCAAAAAAGTGATTACCCTAATAAAAAAAAACTCAAAAAAAAGGTTAAATAAAATAAAAGATCGGTTCAATATACATTAATCTTTTTAAATAAGCAATTTATGATTTCTGTCATTGTTGATCTGAGCCATGTTTTTATTCGACGAAGGGTAGGGAATGAACTCCCTCTCGTTTTACTGACAAGCATTGAAACGAAAATTTTTAAAATTTTTCTTAGATTTGGGTAGATATCTTCATCACAGTTTATTAAAGCATCTACAACGCTATCTGATAGATCAGGCTCAAGTTTAGATGTTAGTAGGTGTTTATCTCTTTTATCAAATATAATCAGCTCATCAGCTAGTTGTGATTTAAACAGTTTTGTATCTGTATATGACTTGATTACACTTTGAGGTAGAAAGTAAGGTATGTTCAATACATTTGGGATATCTATTGGAATGTTGTTATGAGATCTTCTAAAAAAAATTCAATAAGAGGAATGTAACCCACAACTCGGTAGTAATCTTCAACATTTTGGATGTGATTATTTCGTTCAAATCTTGTCTTTTCGATTGGAACCTCGATTTGAACGCAAATAACTTTTACTTTTTCAAAAATCGCTTTAAATTGTTCTTCGGCTTTATTTCTTTTTTCTTTAAGGCATATGATTAAAATTTTGATAAGGCTTGATCTTTTTTGAAGATCTATATCTTGCTTTTTAAAATGATACTAAGTGGTCGTTTGTTTCGCATTTGTCGCTTTTCCAGAAATTTTGAACAGCTCAATTTTCTGCTGACATCAGAGGACACCCATCTGTTCCATCTCCTACACAATTTTTAAGGTCAAGACCAAAATTTGTCAAAGCTTTAAGAACTATTGATGGTAGTACCTCAATTGACACATCAACGTCATCAATATCTTTTGAAGCCTCTTCAAATGCGTTTACAATAAAGCCAATAAATTCTTCCTTAAAAATTTTTTGATGTATGTTGAAATATCTTAAAGATAAGGAAATCTGGCTTTTCCCCGACAAATCCGTGCTTTCGTCAAAAATTATCGAATAGAATTTTGATTCATATAACACATAAATATATACATACATACATAAATATATATTTACCGCACGCATTATCAAGTCAGACGTTTAGGTAAACTAGATGTTTCATTGAAAATATCTAATAAATAACTTAGGACTAAGATTTGGATACTTATTGAAAATTTCGTTAGAGATTCAATGAAAAAACAAAAAAAAAAAAAAAACTGAAAATTTTGTTAGAGATTCCATTAAAAAAAAAAACAAAAAAACCTTGCTGGGATTTCTAAAAATTTTGTACTTAAAAAAAAATATTATTATTGGGAATTCTTGTATGTATTATCGAAATGAGCAAAACATATTTTTATTATTTACGGGGGGGAAATAAGGAAATGGGAAACTTAAAGAAATTTGACAGTGTGTACTCTAGTCCTATAAAACTGTGACATACCAAATATTATTATTCTGACATACCAAATAATTAAAAAGAGTGAATTATCTAGAAATACTTTTTTGAAAACTTTGTTCTACAAAAAACTAGCGCCCAAAATGAAATGTATGTCAAATTGTAGCTAAGGTGGCCCGCTACAACGCCCAATTCACAGAAGTTAGTCAGAGGTCCTAAATTTGGAACCAGGGCCAAAAAAGTAAAATGAGTAAATTGGCTAGAAATACTTTTTTGAAAACTTTGTTCTACAAAAAACTAGCGTCCAAAATGAAATGTATGTCAAATTGTAGCTAGGGTGTCCCG
Organism: Pollenia angustigena; assembly: GCA_930367215.1. Classification (NCBI taxonomy): domain Eukaryota; kingdom Metazoa; phylum Arthropoda; class Insecta; order Diptera; family Polleniidae; genus Pollenia; species Pollenia angustigena. Next base: position 126,183,228 of record OV884056.1, read on the forward strand.
CTACAACGCCCAATTCACAGAAGTTAGTCAGAAGTCCTAAATTTGGCCCCAGGGCCAAAAAAGTAAAATGAGTGAATTGGCTAGAAATACTTCTTTGAAAACTTTGTTCTACAAAAAACTAGCGCCCAATATGAAATGTATGCTAAATTGTAGCTAAGGTGGCCCGCTACAACGCCCAATTCACAGAAGTTAGTCAGAAGTCCTAAATTTGGACCCAGGACCAAAAAAGTAAAATGAGTGAATTGGCTAGAAATACTTTTTTGAAAACTTTGTTCTACAAAAAACTAGCGCCCAAAATGAAATGTATATCAAATTGTAGCTAAGGTGGCCCGCTACAACGCCCAATTCACAGAAGTTAGTCAGTGGTCCTAAATTTGGACCCAGGGCCAAATAAGTAAAATGAGTGAATTGGCTAGAAATAGTTTTTTGAAAACTTTGTTCTACAAAAAACTAGCGCCCAAAATGAAATGTATGTCAAATTGCAGCTAAGGTGGCCCGCTACAACGCCCAATTCACAGAAGTTAGTCAGAAGTCCTAAATTTGGCCCCAGGGCCAAATAAGTAAAATGAGTGAAGTTCAATAGAAATTTATGAGTGAAGTTTAATAGAAATTTATTTTTTTTTAAACTTAAAATATATATCCAAATTTTTAATATTTTTTAATTAGGCTTAAGTTCATTAAATTTAATTTTCATTAAATTATTTTTATGAAGAAAGGAATTTTACAACATGAAAATTAATTAAAATTTACTGAAATAATAAAAAATATTAAAAATTTGGATTTAAAACCATAAATAGTTCAACAAAATAACCACAATACTAATTATTGTTAAAGCTAAGGCACGAGCTCTATGTTTGCATTTGTCCTTCAAGTTGTGCTGAAAAGGTCAGCAAGAAAAAGAAAGACAAAAAAAATTAAAAAAACAAAAACAAAACATGTACTTTGAACTTCAAGAAGAATTCTTGACAAAAGTACGAAAAAACAGAAGTAAAGGAAGAACATGTAAAATAAATTAAATAGATAATCATTCAAAGCAAATTTCGATCTACCAAAGGTTAAATACCATTTGGTTTAAGGATTGATGTTTGACTAATGACGTCAGCAGTCGTCGATGGCTGCGAGTGTTAAACGGCAAGCCCTCTGAGGAGATTGAGTGGTTGCAATCGAAACATGTCAGGGTAACCTGTCCGTAAAAACACCTGGGTTCGAGCCCAGATTGAGTCAAGAATGAAAAATTATCAGTAAATTTTAATTAATTTTCATGTTGTAAAATTCCTTTCTTCATAAAAATAATTTAATGAAAATTAAATTTAATGAACTTAAGCCTAATTAAAAAATATTAAAAATTTGGATCTAAAACCATAAGTAGTTCAACAAAATAACCACAATACTAATTATACTTAAAATATATATTTTTAAGCAATCCAACACAAACATTTGTAAACTAATTTAAATATATTAGTTTTTCTAATAGTTTGTCGCAATATATTAATTATTTAATTTTTTATAATTAACATGTCCGGTTTTACTTTGTTATCTTGCCGAAATACTCTCCCATACACCGAAAACAAGAAGAAGATATTATTCTCTATAAAATGGCTAAAGTTGCCATATCTATTCACAATATTTCGCTATTTTAACTTGGCTGCACCTAAGTTTAGTTCTGCTCGGCCAGAAATACTCAATTTTAATGAGGAGAAGGGAGACATATTTTGTTGCTCTCGTTCTTTTGAGTGAAACAAGATTTACTTTGTTAACTACTTTGGTATGTTCACGGAGATATTAACGTGACTTTTTCCAACGTTGTGAGCAAATATTGCAAATGATTTTACTCCAAACAATAGTGGCAACCAGTGCCAGCGTTACCGTTGTAATACTAAAGTATCAATTTGACCCTTTTTCGACGGTCTTGATACCATTAATGACCCTTTTTTTAAATTATACTTTTGTATCATTTTCACCTATTTTGTGACACTTGTTGACCCTTTTTTGGAAATAGCACTCACATTTTGTTTTTTGTCAACAATGCTGGACGTTAGTGCTAAAAAATGTTTTCGAAATAAGCGGAGATGGAGAAATGGACTTCAAGTGAAGATTTAATACCAAAATATTGAACGCAAATTCCTAAAAATTAGTTAGTTTTCGTTAAAAGATTTGTGTTAAGAGATTTTGTACGACTTCTAAATTAGTTTTTCGATAGTAAAGTACAAATTAAAGTACGATTTCCTTAATAGCAAAAATAACTCATATACATATTTGTTATGTTTTTTTTATTGAATAACTTATGGTGATTTCTTTTCAAAAAAAATGTGACATTCTATTTAAAAAATGCAATTAGGAGTTCGTTTCTTATAAATGTTTTGCTCTCTTATAGAGTAGCAAGTTTTATGCTAAAAAATTCACCCATAATAATGTCATAAGGCATTGAACTTTTTGCCCCCTTTAAAATCGACAATATTAAGAGTGCCCTGTAAAAAATGTGACATCGGTTTATGTATGGGGCCATTTTTAAAACGGCGAGGATTGCCTCGAAGAGCAAGAACTTTGCAAAAATAGCGCCATCAAATTGATTAAAAGTCCCTAAAACTAACAGGTAACAGCGGTAAGCATTAAAGAATCACAAAACTTGCAGGAAAAAATTCGCCAACGATTGCAAAATTGGAAACAAAACCTTAAATTTATATGAAATCGCTAAATCGGTAGAAAAAAAAATCGGAATATAACATAAAAAGTATTAAGAAAATGAGCTACATATAATGATGAAGAACAAACAAGTGTTAAAAACAGGAAAGGGCATTCCATAAACAAATTAAGTTTTTTAAGCACTGCCTACCTGAAATATATATTTTTTGTTTGTTTATAAAAAAACTTGGTCTTTTTATTTATATTTAAATGGGAAATACTGCTTTTAAAAATGTTGACCCTTTTTTATTGAAATACCCTTTTTTGACCCCTTTTTCTGGAAAATTCCCTTTTTGTGACCCTTTTCGAAATTTCCAACGGTAACCCTGACCAGTGCGACCACAACTAACAAAAATTGGATGCTAAATGGGGATTAAAACAATGCTAAAAGTAAAATTGGAAAATGCTAAATGTTCGTAAATAATTGTATCATTTCACTATGGGTAATTTATCCAATTTGTTTGGCCAAAATTGATAACAGGCGGAGAGAATTTTAACAAATCTGGATATGAATTTTTTGATTAACTTTTTAACTTATTAACTCTAAAACTAAGAATAAACTTGGAATTTCTAAATATCGAATTCTTATGAAAAGATACGCGTTAGAACAAAATTTTTAAAATTTCTTTTTGTCTACTTTTGGTATATCTTATTAATTTTCTAATTTGATATCATTCAAATCATTTGTGTAAATTGTGTATGTTAACATATTGACATCATTTGCGCACTCATCGCTTTCACTGGCGCTTAGATCCTCAGTGTTTTCAGAGCTTAAGCGAAATAGAGTTTGCCTACAAAAAAATGGGATATCTCAAAAAACGCAAAAAAACGCAGCATGAAATTGATTATACAATCTCAAAATCAATTACTTATCAAGACCTTATTACTTTTAGCTTTAAAACATTTTAAACTTTTTTTAAAAGCTTCTCCAAAGTTGTATAAAACTTTTATTTTTTTTTTAATTGAGATAAGATCAAAAGATTGATTTTTTTTCACCAATAAACTATTTTATTTTAAACAACGATTATGTATTTATTAAGCACTTACTATTAATATTGTTTTCCATATTTTATTGTATTTTTCATTTGTTTTTTATTAAAAACTAGTGTCAGGTATTGTAATAAAAAATAACACGAAGCGCGCCCCACTTAAACTGTTGATTGTATACATTGACTTTAAGAGTTGGGCGATGAACGGGTTTTTGTTATTTATAAAATAAAAATTCACTTCTATTTGCTTTGAAGTATTCTTTATCACATTACAACAAAAAAAAAGTACTTTTTCTAAAGTGCAGATTTTGAATTTTGGCCAAAAATATAGGCCAAATTACCTACTGTGCATTTTAATGAATGAATTATACCTTAATTTACCTGAATATATCGACCCATTTGCGCGAAATTATCGTATATGCCAATTTTTTGGAAATTGAGTTTTTGATGCAATCTTGTTCTAAATTCAAAGAGACGTCGCCTGACAAAATATTGTAGGCGAATTCCACTTTGTTGCTCCAAAAATTGAATGTATATTTTCATATTTATATTGCAAGTGATAGCAGAGAAAAGTATAAAAATGGCTCTCCTGTAAAATTTGGTTTTTGTAACATACGATAATTTCGCGCAATAATTAATCAAATCTTAACCTAATACGTTATTTTATGTCCTGCCAGTGCCAGACAAAAAATTATATACATACATAGATTTACTTATTAAAAACAATTAAGTAGTTTGACAAAACTTAGCGATTTTTTAACCAAAAAAGCAAAAGGCCTAACAATGTGCTTAAGTTGGCTTAAGCAAATGTCCGAATACATGTAAATCACATGAGGCAAACCATATTGAACTTAAAGAACATTTTTTGTAAAGTTTTATGAAACTGTCGTTTGTTTATGCAGGAAATAAAATTTTTTTTTGATTTTGTTTTTTTAAATACATTTGAGAGACTTTTTGTTAATTTTTGACAGTAGGTTAAGCAAGGCTATGCATATTATGGTTGGGCCTTTAGTTTTTACAAGAAAAGTAGAAGAAAAATAAATTATAAACAGTTTCAAGGCGATTATTAAATTTATCATTTTAAATGGTTTTTTGTAAAATTTTAAAAATGTTAGATAGGGTTTTTTGCGTTTTAGGTAACGTTATACATACATATCTGTGGCAATAAATAATAATGGCTTAAGTTGACTTAAGTGCTTTTTAATTGTATTACATATTATTATTATCTTCTTCAAGATCTATAACGTAGCTAAATTTCAAGTATAAAATGTCATTATTAAAAAATTGCCCCCTACCTCCCCTTGTGGTCCTATTTTTGAAAAACTGTATAGCTTATGTGTCCATATAGATATGGATATATCTATGTTTTAAATTTCATTAAAATCGGTTCGATAGTTTCCAAGAGGAATAAATTTTCCCATATCTTCCCTCATGGTCCTACGATCCTCATTTTTAATAGGCGTGGTCCTTGTGCCAATAAAAACCTATGTCCCAAATTATATCAAATTATCTCCAAAATTGCGACCTGTACTTAAATACAAAATATAAATAAAAACAAAAATTATCATTGAAAACATTAAAAGGCTATTCAACAGCATTTTCAGTAAATTTAGTTACACATTAAACGCTCCACTATGTGAATAGTTTTCCTTAATTTCCAAAGTGTTGGTCAAAAAACCATTAGAATATGATCTGTTTTCATCATATTCTAAACACCTATCCAGAATTCAATAGTTGAACTTTGGTTCATCAATTCGTATGCATTCAGCTTTTGCCATTGCTGTTCCAAAACCGTTATTCCTTCTGTAGTAAAATATACCATTTCTTCATTAATTTTTTTTTTGTGTTTACAGGGTTGCTATTATTATACATTTGTATAAACGTATAAATGACAAAATACAATTATAGAGATTGACAGAAGTGATAAGTTATTTTGTGAAATATATAAAATTTTTTTTTTTTTTTTTTTTTACTGTTAGGACCAGCACTTAGGGGATGACCCCTACTAATGCATTGCATTGTGTTGGAACTAGGAAAATAGGTTGTGGGAAGGAGGATAGAGGGAGTAGTGTTTGTGAACATTCGATTTGAACTTAATCATGTTGTAAGTGAGAGGGAAGACTTCTGCAGGAAGGTTATTCCACATACGAACTGTGCGGGAAAAAAATGAATTCTCTCTGTAATGCGTTGTACGATTCACCTGCCAATCGACCACATAAAGATGGGCTCTTGAGGAAAAACGTGTATTACGAACAAACGTACGGGTTTCGGGAACCAGATCCCTAATTTCGTCAGAACACATCCCATTGTAGTAACGATAAAACAGACAAATACAACCCACATTGCGACGGTGCTCGAGGGAGTCAATAGAATTGGATACCCTACTGTCACCAATGAGAACCTTCGCCCTCTCCTGCACGCGGTCGAGAAGCTCCAAAATAGACTTTGAAGCACCGGCCCACACATGAGAGTTGTATTCCATACGCGGTCGGATATAGGTGGTATAAATAGTAAGGAGATCAGATGGAGTGAAGTATATCTTACACCGTCTTAGAAAACCGAGGCACTTGAATGCTTCTTTCGACACCTTGAATATATGTTCTGTCCATCGGACATCACATTGTATCCTCATGCCCAGAACATCAAGATTACAAAATGCTAAATAATGCTAAACAAATATTACAAAAATGCTGAAAATAATGCTATATGCTATTTGAAAAATTCGCTGCTAAATCATAATAAATAATGCTAACTTTAGCAGTGAAAATGCTAAAAGGTTCACACTGGTGGCAACAATGAACTGCTAAGGATAAAATACCAAAAAAAAACCCCCAAATGAAAAACGTGTAACTCATGCCCATACGAAAAATGTCGAATTTCAAAATAAAAATGTGATATATGCGAAAAACCCAAATTCGTAGACCACAAAGTTAAGCTTTCTGACTCAATTCTGAATTTTTTTTTAAAGTTAAAAATTTATTTTTTAAGTTTTTACTCTTTTTAAGTTTTTTAGTTTTAATGATCCCAAAAATATGTGCAATATAATAAGTATCAGTACAAAAATTAAATATTTCGTTTATCTATAGGAATTTAAATTTAATTATTTTTTTTATATAGACTTATAAGGTGCCCCAATGATCAATAACATTTATTGAAAAAGTATATTTGGTCTTAAGCCAAAGTTATGGGCAGTTAAAAAATACATCGTCGAATCGACGATTATTAGTTACAACATACGTAAAATTTGGTTAATACTCTTAGGTTAACAGTTTTCCCAATAAGCCCGAAGAAAAAGTACGGGCTACTCCGTGCAAGAAGAAGAAGAATATTTTTCTTTTAAAAGCTCTCCCACTTAAGTTAAATTTGAGAACGGGAATATTGGGATCCCGCGGGCTCCCAACGTTGAGTACGGGATCACACCTAGTATTGACACCGTGTTGATGCAATGTTTATTTACGTTTTTACCCACATTGTATTGTATGTGTACATGTTTTGCATCTACAATTTTTAACTGCTTTATTTGCTTTTCTCGGCATAGTGACAACTTCAAAGTTGCATTTAAGAACAAAATGCATTGTCAAAATTTTTATGTTTGCATTTAAGAACATACAAGAGTAGGAGAAAGTTGTAAGTAGGTTAAGGAAAAACAAAATAAAAACAAAAACAACTTGCTTTATTGTTTATTTTATGGGAATACAACATTTTCAATTAGCAAGATTTAATTTGTCGTGCTTAAGTCCCAATTTGTAGTCTTGATAAAAGCACTGAAATTTATTATTGATAAACTATTATATGGGATAAGCTAATCCAATGCGCATTTCACTGGTTTCTTAGGCCAGATCATCAGGAAACTTCATCCAAATATTTGTACAAAAACTTAAGGTATTATACAAATAAAACTTTATTGTTTTTGAAAGAAAATCAAAAAATAAAGGATGTTTCCAGTTCATAAACTCACTGTTTATTTGTTGTTGTTTTTGTTTAAGGTTGCGTTATCATTGCCCCCACAATGGATCTTATAACGAACAATGTAGGAAAATATATGTTGGAACAACTGGGGCAAAACTGAAAACTAGATTAGCAGGACATAAACATGACCAATAATATAGGAATTATAATTCGGCCCATGGAACGGCATTATCAACCCATTGTAATTTTAATTAGTGTCCTGATTTTAAGAACATATCTATTTTGAACACGGAAAGGTTTAAAGACGTATATGTATGTTAGAAATGTTACATATAAATAATGTTCCATTAGAGGAAAGGCTGATTTTTAAAAAAGATTTGGATAGTTTAGCTCAGATTAATAGCATTTATTGAATAAAAATAAATAGGTTTTTGGAAGGAAAAATTAAATAGGTACATATGTATATGTTTTCGATTATTTGTAACATTTAGTTTGCTTTCTTCTTTTTATTCAAAGTTTGTTGCGTGCAATTTTTTAAATTTATAATGATAAGTTTGTTAATTACAATTACAATTTTAATTTATATTTTCATTTGTTGTCAAAAACAATTTTGTAAATTCTATTATTTTAAAAATCCTGAAGAAGATTTCCAAAGGAAATCGAATAATTGAAAAAAACCATTTAGAGTGCTATATTCGGCTGTGCCGAATCTTTGATATCCTCCATCGACAGTTCGAATGTTTTAGGAGTAATATCTTTATGACGTCTATTTATTATTAATGTATCTTTATAAAAATAGACATCTGCATTAGACCTATATTAATTTATTGACCGACAATCAGAAAGTGTTATGCTTTTTTTTAGCAATTTAAAATAGCTTGAGTAAAATACCATGATAAGTATCAGTTAAAGCCGAACTTAAATGATTTTCAAGAGGGAAATTTATATTGGAGCCATGGTAAGCTATGAACCAATGCAGCGGTGAAATTATTTTTAGCGTTTGGGGTGAATATCAGAAGGCTGCTTAAAACGGATCTTATTTTATTTATTAAGGACCGTATATAACAAAATTGCGTAAAATTTTTTGTTGCCATATGAAGCTAACTTGGAAGAAAGTATACCGCAATATCTATATCTGCTACGATTTTAGGCGTATTTAATTATTTTACCAGAGTGGGCTTTATATGGGGCCTATAGTAAATTATTTTATTGGTGTGATTTCTAGGCATATAAAACTGTCAAGTACTTAATTTTATTTATTTATTTTATTATATTGATAGGACAATTTTACACCAAGTTAGTTTATTTCTTTTGAGTTTTTCGAAAGTGAGCGCGTTTTCAACAGATGGACAGACGGTCAGACGGACATGGCTAAATCGACTTAGAATCACTAAAGGACCCAGAATATATATACTTTATGGGGTCTGAGATGAATAATAAAAAAATTTCACACGGAACACCAAACTTCGAATACCCTCTTCACAACTAATTGTGGTGGAGGGTAAAAAAATATTTGAATTTATTTATAAAAAAGTGACCTTAATCTCAAAGCATATATTAACTATAATATTTATTGGAAAAAGGTCGAAGAAAAAGGAATATAATTATTAAAAAAATTAATTAAAATTTATAAAAATAACTTACGTTTCAATTATATCTATATTTTGATATTGAGACTTTTCTTGATGAAGAACCTTTTTAACCTTCAAGGAAAAGCACTGGCCGGGCCACAACTCGTTGTTAATTTCACTAAACCAACCGTTCTGAAGTTTGTCCATGCTCTTACAATCAATTACTTTTTCAAATAAAATCAACTATTGATTTTATATACCGTATACCCTCACAGCTTGTTGCCAATTCATACCATATATGTACGTACATACATACACTGAACCAAAAAACGCTATTTAAAACAAAATTTTGCGTTTTTATTTTAAAATTTGAAAATATATTAAAAACAAAAATGTTCAATTTTATTTTAAAAAGAAACGGTGTGGTTTTCAAAAATAGGCAATAAATATCATATTTAAAACAAAAATGTACGTTTTTGTATCAAAAAATATTATTTTTTTAACTAAAACTTTTAAGAACAAAAAGGTTTTCTTTTATATTAAAAGGCAACACTTTTGTTTTTACTATAAGAAGCAGAAAAAACATGTTAAAATTTAAAATTTTTCGTTTTTGTTTTGAAAAGTTTAACAATTTGAAAAACGTATTAAAATAAAAACAGGTTTGTACTTGAAAATAAAATAAACCATTTTAATTTTAAAAGTTGACAACTAAGCGTCATTAAAAAAATATAGCTCGGTGCAGTGAGTTTTAAAAATTTCAAAAAGTTAAAAAAATGTTAATAGCTCGGTGCAGTGTGTTTAAAAAAGTGTATAAAGTGAAAAAGTATAAAAAGTTAAAAAAATATTATAGCTCAGTGCAGTGTATTTTAAAAAGTATAACAAGTTACAAAAATATTAATAGCTCGGTGCAGTGTGTTTTAAAAAAAGTTAAAAAAAGAATATTGTAAAAAATGGAAGACAATTCTGAAGATTTTTTAGCGGTATATGATATCAATGATATTTCGCACGAGCCAAATACAGAAAGTGATCCTTTAGAGGATCTTTTAAAACGTTTTGATTTGATGGTTGTAATGCCATATCTAAAAGGTAAGTTGCAACTTATTATTATAAAATTCATTTTTTTAGGTTATGTGTTAGTCAAAATGTCGCCAATATTAAAATTTTTTATTATTTTTATCTTTTTAGAGAGTAGTGTAACATAAAGAAGTCTTCAATACTTAAAAAATTAAGATATAAAAGAAATCATCCCCTTGATAGGCCTTCGAGTGGAATTTAGAGAGAAGTTATTTGCGTGGCGGAAAAAAGAGGTGATTATTAATAAGTTTATTTAATATTCTTTGCTTTATTTTAAAATTTTTTAGTTTGGTATTGATGATGACACTTTATCAGCTCCGTCAAAAGTGCAAGATTGGCTGTGTCATTCGCAAACACAATCATCATCGAACAACTCGGGTGCAGCTGTAGTAAAAGTAAGTTTTTATCTTTGAATAACAAAAAAATTAAATAATTTCTGGCTTTAATTATAGGACTTAAAAAGTTTATTGATGGAGACGTCAAAGGGCAAAGCCATTTTAAATTTTTACGAAAAGGCAAATGCTCTTACCAACGTGAACAGAACAGAACTTATTAATATAATCGTTGAGGACTCTCTTTTTTGCAATAGGTCACTATCACCAAAGGATTTTACAAATATTGTTGATGAGATATGTAAAGTTTTTCCCAACGAAAGAAAATATCATGTAAGTATTTGCGAATCAAACTAATAAATAGACAAGTAAAAGTGCTATATTCGGCTATCTGACAGATTTATTGTTAATGTTTCAATTTTTAAATTTTTTTAGGAATACTACTTTAAAACACGGCGTGCTAAAAAAATCCTTCTTCAATTTTCAATTTTCAAAATTTTTGCTAGATCATGAGCAAGGAATTGAATCAGAACTACATTTTGATTCATATGAAATTGTTACTTTGAATAATCAACCATACTTCAAAAATATAGTTAAAGAAGATGTATTAGAATTTAAGGATGTTAAATTAATAAATGAGTTGTTATATAAAGGAACATTTTATAAAACAAATCTTTATTTATCAATTAATACAAATACATTTGAATTATATGAAATTAAAACTTTTCTATAAAACAATAACAATATTTATGTATTATGTTTTTCGGTTTCGTTAAACAAATTTGAAGGTTTGAATGTTTATATATAAAAGATATAAAAGTATTTTCTAGTCCTCCAATAAACTTATATGCAAATAATAATTGTAAAATATATGTAAGACCAAAATTACTATAGTTAGTTTTTGAAAAGTATTCCATTAGATATGTACATCCAATGATTTTTTGTAATTATTTTAGCACATACAAAATAAAATATTAAATATATCTAATAAATTTTTGTAAATATTTAAGAACATAATAATTATTTTTAGATGTTTAAGCTAAAGGTCTTTTTACTTATAAAATATTATATTTATTTATTTCTATCGATATTTCGCTAACCTTTGGTTTGCATCGGCAGTAACTTAAATTTACAAAATTTTAATATGAATAACACAATAAAACCAAAACAAAATTTTGAAAAAAATTTTTCTTAATTTAAATTCCAAAACCTATTTGTCATAACACAATTACAAAAAGCCATAATAACAAAAATAATATATAATTAAAGTATTGCTTTTTTGTGTTATTCATATTAAAATTTTGTAAATTTAATTAACTGACGATGCTAAACAAAGGTCAATAAATAAATATAATATTTTATAAACAAAAATACTTCAATTACAAATTATAATTATAAATCAAATAAGATTAAATAACTTTTAAGTTGTAATAAGCTGTATATTTTTATACTCTAATAAACCTTAAAAATTTAATAATGAGTTAATTACTTATTGCCTGGTGTAAAGGTAAGTATGAAGCAACGTATACCTTCAAAATTAGGTACTTTTAATTTAAAATTACACATTTTTAATTTAAAAATATTACATTCTTGATTTAAAAGGGCTATATTCTTGTTTTAAAAACTATAATTTTTAATACAAAAATGGTATATTTTCTTTTAAAATTGATTTTCACTTTAAATCAAAAATTTTTATTTTTGATTTCAAATTTTTTTTATAAAAATTGCAGTTTTTAAAATAAAAACGAAAACTTTTAAAACAAAAGAAAGCCAGCTTGGCTCGATTTCACAGCTGTTTTATTTTAAAATAAGATTGTTTCTTTTTGATTTAAAAAATTTTTTTTTTCTGTGTAATTATAACATAATTTATAGGGAGATCGATTATCCGTCTTTTTTCAAAAACCGGTTTTTATATTCTAAATAGTTGCTTTTCTTAAAAAAAAACCGTTTTTCGGTTAAGCATTTTAAAAATAACTGGTTAACCCGTTTTAATTCGAAATTATATTAGTTTTTGAAATAAAAGGTTAATGTATGTTTTTATAGTTGACCTTTTTCTGATATATAAATTATTAGTTATTTTTGGTAATAATCATGCAAAAAACAACAGGCGAAAGACTCTCTGAAAGATGGAAACACTCAGATATTTTTGACCAAGAAAAATTTGAACTAGCACTTAGAACGGACAACACTGTTAACCAGTTGAAGTATACGTTGGGACGACAAAAACACAACTTAAGATAAGAATATCTTCTTATAAATCTGACCATAAAGCTTTTGACAAACCTATTGAACAAAAAACTGCAATAGCAGCGCACGTTTTAAAATCAAATGCCACATTTTGAAGGAGTACAAATATTACAAGAAGAGAGAAATTTCTCAAGGATATATATATATTAGAGAAGCTACATATTGTACAAGACAATTGTGCACACATATACAGACAATTAATTAACAAAAACAGACGATCGATAAACTAGATTTAGTTAATTTAATAAGTGGCACAAGTGGGAATTTTTTATGGTTAGTGATGCTAACCGAAATATTCGTAACAAAATAAAAATATAAAATACAAAAATCACGAATTTTTAGTTTTTATTTTATTTATTTACGTGGGCCTGCAGCCAAACCAAAACAACTAATTAAAACTTAATTTAAAAAAACAAAACAATTCACAAAAAATTCATACTAGCAAAATACATAGGTTTGACTTAGAATTTTAAAAGAACTTTGGTTTTAAAAAATTATAGGAATTTAATAAATTTATTGTTTGAGATATTCTCATAATTTTATTTTAAAGAAGTTTTAATTTGTTGGTAGTAATCAGTCGAATTCAACCATATTTTTTAAAAAGTAACAAGCAATCTCTCTTTAGGTTAGTTTATACTATCGCACAAGCCTTAGGTATTCTCTAATACTTTGTGAGATAGAAATCTAATGAATTTTATTGCGATTGCGAAATCGAACGTAAAATTACAGTTTGTAGTCACACTATCCCACATGAACATGCTTTTGTTAAAATAAAACCCTGGTCAAATGAAAAGTATTGTTTTGAAAATTTAAAAAAAAACAGTAATGGGATGTCAAATAGTTTTTCGAAATACTTGTCATTTTCATGATACATTGCAAACACACTATCACACTTTCTCATATTACTTGTGTTTTTGACATGTATTAATACAAAGTATAATAGTGCTAGCTTTAAGCGTTCTATGACATTGTTTAATTTCTTTAATTTAATTTTTTAATTCATGGTGTTGTATATTTTTTTCGTATCTTTGATTCCGCTGGAACGTTGTAGTTTTTAGCAAGACTATATTGCTAGAGAGCCTTAACGGGCATTGCTTTCTTGGCTACATAATGGGCAAATATTGCATCCAATGATTAATTTTTGGCAGCGTATTAAAGTAAAGTAGCATTTGCCGTCTCTTTAGAACTACTTGAAGTCGAAGAATGTTTGCCACTTATCATTTAGGGCACTTTAGACCCCTTACTCTGTTTTGTTATTCACTTTCGAAATATTTCAGAGATAACATCTGTATAAAAATATATTATTTAGAATACTCTCACACAAATTGATATTTACCTTTTTGGCTTAACATTTTTTTGTAGTACATATGTTGAACTGTTTTTAGCTTTTTCTACAAGATCACACGCTTTTATTAGCGATTAGTATTTACATTGTTCATAATTTTTTTTGACTTTTGTTTTGAAATAAAGAGCTTATATTTGCCCAATATTACAATTTTTAGAAAAATACTTTAATAACAGGATCATTAACAACAAAAGTAAGGAAAACGTATAAGTTTAAGTTACAAATTTTATTAATAACCGGTTTATTATACGAAAATAACCGGTTTATTCAATATTCGAAAAAATTAACATTTTAAAACAACCGACTTTGGCAATCCTAGACCGATTAAAACCGGTCGAATAAAAACCGTCCGATCTCCCTAATTATTTACGATTAAATATATCAGGCATTGCTTTTCTTTTTATAACCTTTAACACGCGTGGTAAATCTAGGTATACTTAGTTTGTTACTCCGTGTGAAACTTTTAAAATATTCATCGAAGACTGTCGGTCTGGCCATGTCCCTGTTAAAAAAAACACAACCAAATTGTTTCTCCTTATATTAATTATCTGTTAATATAGTAATTAAGATTAATAAATAGCATTAACTTAGAAACTAAAGAGGGCGCTTCATCACGAAAATCTTGAAAATTATCTTATCAACTTAGGGCTAATAAATCAGTGCAAGTTAGACTTTCTTTTTGGTGTAAAATGTGTTTGAACGAGCAAATCTATTATTCAGTAAACATAAGTATAAACCAGCTCCAAACGCATAAAATTGGGAGTTTAAACTACCAATACAAACCTTGACAATGTGTCTATAAAACTGTGATGTACCACATTTTATTATAGTAGCGCTATTTATTACGGGCTTTCCCCTCGTTTATAATTCATATCAGACCTAGCTCTAAAATCTTTAATTCTCGGTGATAGCTCTTACTTGTATAGTTGTGAATGAGGTTATACTAAGTTGGTCATTTCATGTGGAAGTTTATTGTTCATCTCAGATCCCCTTCTAAGTCGATTTAGCTACATATGTATGTATGTGCGTCTATTGAAAACACGCTCACTACCCAAAAACTAAAAGAAAAGAACAATGTTGGTGTCAAATTGCTGAAACCAACACCCTAAAAAATTTATATTTTTGTTACAAAAACAACCATAAATGATGGTATAATGCGCGGATTGATCTAAGATTTTGAAAAAATTCGTCTTAATATCGAGAAGTCATAGTGTTAAATTTCTTGAAGATCGGTCCATAATTTACCAAAAACCATAAATTATAAGCCAGTTACTCTAGGAAAAGATAAATAACGCGGCGGTGCGCAAAATGACCCCAGGAAATATGGCTCTAAAAGGAAATTGTTCCGTCATATTAAATGCAAACGGACGTAACTACACAAAATTTTGAAATTGATTTTTTTTATCGATTATGGTTCGTTGTATCAAAATACATGTAGATTCCTACGATCAAAAATAGCGATTTTATTAACGAAATTCAAACGCCAATTACACCTTGTTGTTATTGATTTTGTAAGGTTTTTTGCTTCTCCTGTAAAAAAATAAAAAGTGTAGTTACGTCCGTTTGCATTTAATATGACGGTTTGTTCTTTTGGGTTTATTTTTAATTTTTTCGTTAGGGTGTTTTTGCCTTTTAAGTGGAATGAAAAATGACCCCAATATCAAGGAATGAAAAATGGCCCCAAATAAAATAACAATTTTTTTTTTGGGTATTTTTTGTTTACTAATAAAAAATGCAAATTTTAAGAAATGAAAAATCACCCCAAACATTTTTGCACAAATTATATAAAATTCTATGCAGAAGTTTCTAGGGATAGTATAAAAAACCCGAATTTTTTGACCAAAGTGGAGAAAATCCTTCACGGTTATGCAGATACGCTTTAGTTAGACCGGTGTTTGTAATACCATAGAGGACAAAAACCTTGCGCCAGGCCGAGGTCCGGCTATTTAGAGAAACTTTACTGAGCAAAGCCAGTGTTCGTTATACCATAGAAAATAAAATCCTTGTGCCCGGCTATGTTGTGAAGCTTTAGTGTTCGTTGTACCATAGAGAAGACAATCCTTGCACCCGACCAAAGGCCGGCTATATAGCGAAGCTTGAGTTAGCGAAGCAAGTGTTCGTTATATTATAGAGAAGAAAATCCTTGCACCCGGCTAAAGGCCTGCTATAACATAAAGCTTTAGTAAGCAAAGCCAGTGTTCGTTATACCATAGAGAAAAAAACCAAGCTACCAATCGTACGATTTTTAAAACCAAAACTGTATAATTATTCGGATTTTGAAATCGAGATTCTTAATTTGGGATTTTGAGTTTCGGGCATATGAACTCCCCCCAAAATTTTCAATATAACTTTCTTGGTGTTCTTTTTTGGTCCCCAAATTTGAGGTCCATTTTAATTTATTTTTTGGGCCATATTTCGCAGCGTCAAATAACGCTACTTAATTAAAATTTGGTACATCACAGCTTTATAGAACTAGAAATCACACTGTCAAACTTCGTGAAGCTGGGTCCATAATTTACCCTAGGCCCCATATAAATAAGTTGACCATACGTACTCTTTTTTAGAGGATTATCTATTTTCATTGGCTGTCATCTATAAAATTTGTGTCCTCTTTTATCATCTTTTTTCAAAATTTGACATTTTTGTCCTCTTTATTTTTAAAAGTATGACCAATATTTGCTTTATGCATGTGCCCGTGCAGAAAACTGAATTGCCAAATTGTTTTTTGTTTTTGTTGTTTTCTTGCGAAGACAATAGAATGAAACAATCTGTTTTTTAATTTTGTTTTTTCTTTTTACCCACTTACAACTACAATTCGAGTCGGAAAGAACCCAACCAAATGTAGGGGGATGTAAGAAAAGATAAACTCACTGTTTATTGTTGGTGTTTTGTTTTAGCTTTGATATTGTTACAAGTAAGACTTTGAGTGTTTAAAACTCTTATTCGCTTTAGGGTTTTATTTGTATAATATTTTTGGCTTTTCTAAAATCGTTGGAAAAGGTTTCCTGATGATCTGGCCTAAGCAACCAGTGAAATGCGCATAGAAGCTATCTTTCCCTCAACAATAAATTTCAGTGTATTTATCAAATATGAAAAAGTGGGAATCTAGCACGTCATGCAAAAATCTTGATGATAAATTTTGTATTCCCGTAAATAACTTTGATAAAATAAATTTAATTTCACGGCGATCACCGGTTTTTCTGTCAAATCGTATAGAAAATGTCGTGCCGTGCTTGTTTTGTTCATACTCCTACTGAACTCCCATACACTTGCAGTATAAAATTTTGAATAAGTAAGTGCAATGAATTTTTAAATTTTGTTATTTTTTTTAACTAATGGAAACTGGGAATTATTTCCTTCCGAAGGTTACTTTATATTATATTCAACATTTTTCATTTTTTCGAATTTATTCTGGTAGTGTATAAAGTCATTTTGAAAAATTGAAGGAATAGGACTATTACTAAAAAGCTTTATAAAATACATAACTGAAATTAAGCTCATAGAATAAATTCGAAAAAATGAAAAATGTTGAATTTTTTAATTCAAGAAATTTTACAGGAAAAACTTTTTATTTTTTCTAATTGCTGCTTGATAGGAAAACCAAAAATATAGTTCATTTGACACACTTCAATACTCCAATTAAAGAAAAACTACATGCTGCTTGAAGAGGCATATCTTTATCTATCACACGGCATCAAAATATTTAATTCCCTAAGCTAATCCCGCGAAGCTCTTCGCTTGTCTGCAAGAAAGAAACAAGAGTCTCTGGCGGGAATCGAACCCGTAACCCCAGCGCTGATAGACTAGCTCACTACCCGCTAGCCTACCGTGACACTAAAAAGTGGATTTAGCACGTTTGTATATTAAACCGACGATATGTTATTTTTTTTAATTTACTTAACATATATAAATATAGGAATGAAAATTTGTCTGTAAAAAATCTTGAAGTCAAATAAATTTTTTACTTTTTTTCTTTATGTCCTCCATTTTTATTTTCAAAATCTGGTCGCCTTAATATAAAGCATACACTCGAAAAAGAGTTAAGTACGCCTAAAACCGTAACGAAAAATCTTTTTGTAGCAGAATTTGTTCTTTCGTGTTTTTATAAGTCTTTAAAATTACGGTAGAAAATTTCGAAAAAATCGATAAGTAATTAACCAATTTTAATAAGCCTAAAACCGTAACAGATATAGGTACCGTGGTAAAGTTTGGTCAAATTTAGCTTCAAATTGTCAGACATAATACCATGCAATTTTGTAATAATCGGTCCATAATTTACCTTGTGTCCCATATTAAGCAGCTTTCTGAAAACCACTTTTAAATTATAAAACGCTAAAACAAATTGGCCCATATATTACAATGGGTCCAATATAAATACCCTTTTCGAAAATAATTTTAGTTCGGCTATAATAGTTCAGTATATTTAACCTAAATTTGTTCAAATTATATGACTAGAAATAAAAGCATAAAGTTTTCTGATTGTCGGTCATTAATGTAACATATGTATATGGGTCTAAACTGCAACAATTACAGTGCAGACGTCTGTTTTAAAAAGGTTTGCTGAATGATTTATAGTGTTATATAGGGCCAGAATTATTCTAACTAACGGTGGAGGGTATCAAAGATTCGGCACAGTCGAAATAGCAATCTTACTTGTTTTTAATTGATAGCGAATTCGATTTTTAATCTGACTCATTCTTATATTTGTACAAAGTGGAGCATGCAACCCAACATACGATTTCATAAGAATATGACAAAATATGAATTGGCTGTTCACAAAAAAAAAAGAGATTTTCTTTAACATTTCATCAGCATACTTATATTTTTATTTATGGCGATTTCTTTTCTGAGCAATATGTTGCATTAATGTTACATGTTCTACATTTGTATGTTCGTTTGTACAAAAAATACAACTGTAGGAAACAATTTCAAGTTCTTTTGTGAATATGTTAATGAAAACATGCAAACAATTTTGCATATTTTACCCTTACTTTTACTTAAGGTGTTCATACTGCCCTGTTCTACAACTTTGGTACTTACTACTTTGTTGGTACAACAAATGTTTTATTTTGTTTGTCATAATTCATACCGCTCATAATTTTGTAAAAAATTTGTTTTAAAACAAAATATAAAAATATTTACACATTAAAATCCAAAAAAGTCTATTTATATTTTATGTAATCGTTTTAATTATTATATGTTATTAGTAGGGATGAGATTTTCATTCACTAAAAAATCGAAAATATGCGCATAAAATATGCACTAAAAACTCCAAATTATGCATTAAAAAAAATAAAAAATATGCACTAAAAATAAGACCATTTTCAATAAAAAAAGCATTTGTTTTTTTTATTTTATTTAAAACAAAATAAAAAATTCTACTATTATTCAAAGGTATAATATTTTTTAAAATTTAATTTAAATAACTACATAATTTAAATTTGTGATTGCATAATCAAATAAATACTTATTATATTATCAAAAGTAAGCCTTTGTCTGTTAAAAAGCTTTTGTACATGGAAAATGATCTCTCAACGTCAACCGAAGTTGAAGCATACTTGAAGGATGCTAATTAATTTGGAGTTTATTAATTAATTAATTCAGATCTCACATTTGATTCCAGATCAAAAATAGTGGAAATTTGATTTATTTTTTGAAATCCTGTATTTTTTTAGCAACACGTTTTGGATTTTTTTTTTAATTGTCGGGCTATTTTTCCTTCTTTGAAGGATTTTTTGTCGAAATCTTGTATTTTAAGCAGAGCTCAAAACAATTTATTAATTGATTTTAAAAAAAAAATTTTTTTGTATGTATACAATTTGGACATTTTTTGAAGAACTTGTTTTTTATAATATGGAAATTTTAAAAAATATATCACTCAAAAATTTTAAAATATGCAAAAATATGCATTTAAAACCAAAATATGTATTTGCAACAAAATATGCAACAATATGCAAAAACAAATCGAAGCCATTTGAACGCAAATTTAATGATTCGGAAAGATAATTGGTCGACATCGATTTTAGACTATCGACAAAAAACATGCATTTGCATGGAAATAGCATCCCTAGTTATTAGTGATGTTAATATTTGTTTCCAACCCGTAATAGCTTTAAAATTCGCTCATTAAGTACATTAATGATGAAAGTGTAATAGTTGTAAATTAAAGCACTAAATGTTTTCTATTGAAATTGCACAACATGTAACACTTCGAGCGATTAAAGGTAACATTAGAAAATGTTACATGTATATACTGTAACATATTTTTCTCAGAAAAGAAATCGCCTTTAGGTTCATAGAATCAACAGTTTTTAAACATTGTTTTAAAAAAGCTTGTCATGATAAAAGTATTTGTAATAATATGTATGTGAAAAACCAGTAAAAAAATAATTGCAAACGGCTTATGGTCCCTTTAGTTTTAAATGCCCTGTTATTAGACGCATGTGTAAATTTCTTAGTTTTTGTTAAACTTTTTAGTACTATTGCTTTGTTTGAGTGCAGCTAGAGAAATTAATTTGACATTTTCTGAAAAATAGGTTTCGATGAGATGAAACAACTCCACTTTTTCAGGAACCGATTTCGGATTTATAATTTAATAACCGGTTCGAAGAGCCCCTTTTTTCTTTCTCTTAATGATAAAAATATATAAAATTTTTTTATTTTTTGCTTTTTATTTTAACCAAAAAGCAAATCCATGCATTTAGTTTTAACGTTACACTTGGTAAACTTAAAAATGTTAACCATAACACTATACCCGGCGGGTTAACCTTATTCAAGTAAGCTGGATCCAGTTACGCTAGCCTAATTTTTAAGCTAGCTCTGGTCTAAAATAATTGCCTTTTTGAAGTTTAAGGTTATTGGGATTTGTTCGTCGTATGTGGAGAAATAGTACGTAAACAAATCACACGCAGAAATAACACATGTGTGGGCAGCTTAATGCAGAACAAAACTTAATTTTTACAGCCGTATTCATAAAAAAATCTTAATTCAGTTTTTAGATACAATTTAGTTAAAAAAACATTTCAAGCTTAAAAAAGATTTTTTAAAATTCGTATTCATAATCAGCATTTTAACTAATACACGTTTTACCGTATTTTTTAATTGAATTGTGGCAACGCTATCTCTTTTATCTGTCACTTGAATCATAATGATGCAAAACAGTGTTTATTAATTCATACTTGTACTCGTATGTACAATTTTTTTTGTCGTGTGTGAGAGAAAAATAGCTTTTTATAAATTAATAACACAGTACAACATTTTCAGGTGATTTATTCGGGACTCAATTCTGATAATTGCTTTTGAAAGTAGACCCAAAAAGAAGAACTTCTGCATCATTAGTTTGGTCATGGTAGCTCAATAAATAATTTAAAAATAAATTTGAAGTTAGTAGTTACGATAACCCCTGCCAAAATAATAATTTAAACGAATACTTTTGGTTATTTGATACAAGCACTAGCGCCACACCATTCAAATAAAACACACATGCATACATACTACGTAGTCAAATAAATTTAAAACCTTTTTTTTTATATATTTTCTTTTTGCTTATAAACATAAAATGCACTTATAATTTAAACGCTACTTTTCTTTGTGTTTCTTTTTATTTTTTTTAAACTTATGAATGTTTGTCCACAAACATACATACGTACTTGTATAAACATACATACTTAAATCCATGAATTTTATTGCCCTAGAAGAGTATCAAATTCCCAGAATATTTAATCAGTACATTTTGCGGGTGGTCACACAAAATACACTTCAATCACTTTTACTTATTAATAAATTCCTAGAAAACCAATTATAAAAAAACAACTATTGAGAAATGTCTTTAGAAAAGCAATAATAAATAGAACAATTATTGAGAAATGTATTTTTTACTATAAACAACTTTTCTGTATTTAATATTAAGATTCATGGTAGAATAAGTTGAGGAGGTCCATAACAAAACGCAATAATTACACCATAACATTTTTTTGGATAAACGACAAAATGTAATTTAAGTAAGTAGCACAACATTTTTTTAAAAAACAATTATTGAGGTATTATTGTCTACAAAAAGTAATATTAATCACAAATTAATTATTTTATCTGACAGTTTGTTTTAAAGTTATTTAGATAACAAATTTGGAATTATTGCGTTTTGGTCCGAATCTATAGTATTTATTTCATTTTGCTTTGAACTGTATGAAAATGTTATTCACAATCAACTTAACAAAGGCAAAAGGTATTAACTAAACAAAAATTCCTTACGTTGTACAGTTAAATAAGAGTTACCACACGAGCATAATTTTTTAAATTTCTTGTAGCGATTTATTGCAAAGATGTGTAATTATTGCATTTTGCTCTGAACCATTATATTTGATATTGAATTGCAGTGTAGTTATTGAGTTTTGGAATGCTTTGTAGTAAAGGTTATATGGATTTTAATGTGTAGAATAGGATTCAATCAAAAAATCAAAAAACTTGAAAAATGTAATTATTGCGTTTTGTTATGGACCTCCTCAGTTAGTCTAAACTAAAGATTCAATAAAGACGGTTCATAACAAAAAAACCAACACGTGTTTTTTTTATACGGTATAACCGATCAAAACAAAACTGGCGACGAGGATGGGATAACTGCAAGTCCTACCCAACAAAAATAAAAGTACATTTATTGTGAACGGTAGTACGTGGATTTTTTAATCCTTAGTGCGGTTATTCAAACTTTAACTGCGAGCAAAAGATTGCCGTGTTCAAAATAATATTTTTACGGAAGTTCGTATTAGAAACTATAATTTTGAGCAAAAGATTGCCACATCCTAGAACAATTAAGAACAAATTTTTTTGTGCAAAAGTGCAAAATTTAAATTAAAATTTTGTATTGTGAAAAACACTCATAAATTAAATTATAACTTATACAAAAGTATAAAATTAAAGCTGAGATTTTGGTGAACCAACATTTGTGCAAAATTACAAGAACAATTCTTTTTTTTTTTTTTTAATAAAAATTTTTGTAAAAATACAAAACAATTAAGAATTAAATTTTTGTGTGTGTAAAAGAAAAATTTAAAAAAAATTTTTTTTTTGCTGTAACAAGTTTTGTGCAGAAGTACATATTTAAATTAAAAATAAGTGAAAATACTTCTAATCAAGGAAAAACTTTAATGAAACGTATAAACAATGAATAAATATATTTACAAGTGTGTG
Organism: Pollenia angustigena; assembly: GCA_930367215.1. Taxonomy (NCBI): domain Eukaryota; kingdom Metazoa; phylum Arthropoda; class Insecta; order Diptera; family Polleniidae; genus Pollenia; species Pollenia angustigena. The sequence continues at coordinate 126,206,563 of OV884056.1, forward strand.
CAAAAGCCTATTTCCTAAAGAAATTTATTTTTATTTTTATAAATCAAACATAAAAAAAAAAATACAAAAGTTATAAACTTAAACAAAAAAAGGATATAATAAACTTAGAAAGGCTTAACTAATAAAAGTTCACAAGGCCCATTTGATGAAAATTCTACAACCAGTAACAGCACCACTAAATTTCCTAACGAAGAAACTACTGTAAAGTGTACACTTAATGTCACTTTTATATTTCAATTAATTTTTCACTGTGTAACACCGCCACACGCCGCACACAAATAAATTATGAATAATGCTTACTAAACAAATAAAGGGCAATAAACTCAGCGACAAAACATAAATGAAATACCTTTTTTTATTATTATTCTTTTTGGGTGTCATGTGTATAATGCATGGCCTTGAAAAAAAAATGCAAGCAAAGCATAAATGATTTTTCAAGAGTTTATTGATTTCAGAAATTGTTTTATAATTATTAATTTTAGTAAATAAGAAAAAAATATAAAAGCAGAGCATTAGCACTGGATCAAGGGCATTCAATTTTGAGCAAGGTCTAGCAGCTAATTGCAGACTGCACAAAAATAAAAAGGAATTTAAAAAAAAAAAAGGAAAAGTTTTTTTTTATTTTTAATTTTTGAGAATCACACTGTACACAAAAACCAGGAGGCAGGTATGCTCTGGGACTCTAACAGGTCTTTGTACAGTTCGAGTAAGGAGAAATAATTTCTATCATTCATATCATTCAAACTCCTCATCCTCATAAACTTTATATGGCGATCCTGCCATCATTCCCATAAACTTTATATGGCGATCCTAGGCCAGTCGAACTACAAAAATTAGATGTCCAGGAATAAAGAAAAACTTATACATGGAAGAGTATAAAGTAGGCCCACAACCACTACAACGAGAGGAGCTACTAAGAAGACAGGAAGCGAATAAGGACACTTTCCGTGTCGCCATCCCAGCACAAAAACTGTTATTGAAAACTCGAGGTGGAAACAAGCGAAAGTTTAAAATCAAATTGACGTTCTTCAAAAACATCATCAAAAGACACATCAGTGAAAAGATCAACTATAACCAGTGGTATTTTGCTGAATACCTATATGTATCAGAAATAGTTGACCTTATAAAATCAGAGTTGAACCGAGGAAATATTGGTCAAAGAATTTGGGACGCAATCAATCAGGCAGAAGAGACCATTGAAAAGAACAAAGCCTTAGTAAAAGCGGCCAAACAACAAGCTCAACTAGAAGCAGAAAAAAGAACCCAAGAAAACACTAATATTCAACAAAGTTGGGACTAAAATGGGTTGGTGGAGTTCTGAAGAAATAATCGTGAATCAAGCTGCAAATGAAGCAAAAATAGATCAGCCCAGAACAATGACAAGAATTTCAACAGATGTAGTAATCATCGTACTCTTCATTGCGGCCATATTTTTCCTCATCTACAAGCTAGATAGACATTATAAAAATTATGTGCACAAGCACATCAGCAGGAGTATGGAAATAGTTTAAAAATAATTTAAAATAAATATAATTTAAATAGTCTGAAATGATTAATTACAAAAATTCAAAATACATTTTAAATTGTATCTCTCAAATTTCAATAAAATTAAACAGTTAAAATTAAACAAAATTTAGTGGAAAAATTTATAGAAATTTTAGATAGTATTTCTGTTTTATCAGAAAATTTAAAGAAACTAGGACAAAAAACATATAAATTAGAAACCATTGATAAAAAGCTCAATGAAATTAAAGAATTTAAAGAAAAACTAGGAGTTTTGGAAAAGACAGAGGCAAATATCGATTATATCGAATTAGGCGAAATAAAATCAAAATTCAAGACTTTATTTTACACTAGAAACTCAAGATTGACGGAATTGAGAAACGAAATAATACAAAACACAAAAGACCTGAACGAACAAACTAGTTCTCAAAATACTGAAGAAAACAAAGAAACAAAAATGGCAGAGTTTGACATAAACACTTCACTCAAGGTGGTACCCGAATTTTCTGGCAACTACAAAGAATTGGCATCATTTCTTAAAATAATAGAATTGATAAACCAAAGTCTTAATACTGAAGCCAAAAAGACATTCATAGAATTTGTTAGAGAAGTAAAACTCTCGAACAAAGTTAACACTCATTTAGGAGTCTTAGAACCAATTACAACGTTTGAAATACTAAAAACCGAACTGAGTAAAATATACATGAGTCCTATGACCATACCGGACATATACAGTAAGCTAAATACATTTACTCAAAGAAACCAAAACGTCACAAGTTACAGTGACACAATTTCAAACCTAACAGCTGAACTAAGTTCCCTCAGAATCTCAGAATTAGAAGGCACCATAACTACTGAAAGGAGAAATGACGTCATAACAAATGATCAAAAATACGCACTAACAATTTTTAAAAACAACCTGAACGACATTTTCAGACAGCCAATATGTGTGGCACAACCAAAAACACTCGCGGACGCTATAAACCTAGCTAAAGAACTTGAGAGATCAACACCATCTCAAGGTCAAGTTATGTTTTATAACAAAAGTCGATATAACAACAATAGAGGTCACTATAACAACAGCAAACAAAATTATAATTACTCACGAACAAATCGTCAAAACACAAACACACATAACAATAATTACAATAATAATAATTACAATCGTGGTAACAATTTTAACGTGTATCGTGGGAACAATGCTCACGGTAATTACAACAATAATTTCAATCGCACACAGACACAGGACGTTAGGAACAACAGCAGTAATATACAAATGCAAAATAATTCATACAGAGGCCAAAGTAATCGGCATAATAATTTTAACAGAAGCCGACATGGCAATAATAGAAACTCGACGCGCGGCAACAGAATAAATGTAATAAATGAGGAAAACTGCTCAGACCCGGAGGAAGGCGAGGTACAGCATTAGAACCCATCCCCCGGGATAACAAATTAAATATTTTCAGAATATCAGGTAATTCGACAAATCTGGTTAGTTCAAGAAGTAGCGACGCAAAAAGCAATATAACTTTTATCGTAGACACAGGCGCCGACGTATCAGTCATTAAAACTGAAAACTTAAAAAATAATTTATATCACGACTATAATATAAAATGTAAATTGACAGGCATAACAGACAATGTAATACACTCACAAGGAGTAGTACATATAAATTTGGACATAGGGGAGAAAGTAATAAATCATAATTTCAACATAGTGGATGAAAAATTTCCAATTCAAACTGACGGGATATTAGGACAAGATGTTTTAAAAAAATACCTATGCAAAATAGACCTTGAAACTTGTCTTATAACATTCGTAATAGAAAATGAAGAGATCACACTACCAATACATTCAAAAATAGAAGAAGCATCAAACATAAAAATACCAGGGAGATCCGAAATATTGCACAGAGTAAAACTAAAATTAACAGAGGACAGTGTAGTATTCAACAAAGAAATACTAAATGGAGTATTTGTGGGGAATTCAATAGTACCTAAAGAAGGTTATGCGCACATACGAATTTTAAACGCAAACAATAAAGAGGTTAGAGTAAAAAACTTAAATTTGGAAACAGAACCTTTAAGTTATTATCACGTAATATCACAAAACAAGAAAAATTTAGGAAACAAACGCTTTCAAGAACTTCTGAAAATACTGAATATAGATTCCAAAGATACATTAGCCAATAACGCACTATTTGAAATTTTCAAAGAATATCAAGATATTTTTCATCTTGAGGGCGAATCACTCTCAACAAATAATTTTTATAGGCAACATTTGAATGTCAATGATACAAAAATATAAAAAATTACCGACTACCGCAGACACAACATGAGGAAATAGACGAGCAAGTCGACAATTTAATTTATAATAATATCATAGAACCTTCAGTTAGCCCTTACAATTCACCTTTGCTAGTTGTACCAAAAAAGGGGAGCAATGACAAAAAAAAATGGAGATTGGTCGTGGATTACAGACAACTTAATAAAAAACTCGTAAACGACAAGTTCCCTTTGACTCGGCTAGAGGACGTATTAGATCGTATCGGAAGGTCAAAATATTTTTCAAAATTGGACATGACAAGTTCATTCCACCAAATACCATTGGACAAAGAGTCAAGACCTTTAACAGCGTTCTCAACGAACAAAGGACATTTTCAATTCAAAAGACTACCATTTGGATTAAAAATTTTTTCAAACAGCTTTCAAAGAATGTTGACAATTGCTTTAAGTGGTTTAGACAGTCAAGCTTTTCTTTATGTCGACGACATCATAGTATTTGGTTGCAGTCTAAAACATCATAACAGCAATTTAATACAGGTATTTGAAAGGCTAAGAAAATATAATCTCAAACTGAACGCCAGCAAGTGTGTATTTCTCAAATCAGAGGTAGTATACCTGGGACACCTCATAACAAATGAAGGCATAAAAACTGATCCCTCAAAATATGAGGCCATAGAAAAATACCCCGTACCCAAAGACAGCGATGAAGTAAGACGATTCGTAGCTTTTTGTAACTACTATAGGCGATTCATAAAAGATTTCGCCCAAATCACTAAATGTCTAAATAATCTAGTAAAGAAAGGCCAAACTTTTGAATGCAACGAAGAATGTCAAAAAGCTTTCGAACTGTTAAAAAGTAAACTCATTAATCCGCCAATTTTACAATACCCCCGTTTTACAGAAAAATGTATCATTACTTGTGACAGTTCAAACTATGCTCTAGGCGCGATTTTGAGTCAAGGAGAAGTAGGCAAGGATCTACCGATATCATACGCCAGCAAAACTTTATCAAAACACGATTTAAACAAGCCCATAATCGAAAAAGAACTACTAGCCATACACTGGGGCATAAATTTTTTTAGGCCATACCTATATGGAAGGAAATTCACAGTAGTTACCGACCACAGACCCTTAGTTTCACTTTTTACGCACAAGAACCCATCGTCTAAAATGACTAGAATACGCTTAGACCTATCAGACTACGATTTTGATATTATATTTAAACAGGGGAAAATAAATACGAACGCAGATGCATTATCTAGAATAAAATTAGACTCGGACATACTCAAGAGTATGATACCGAAAAAGAAGACTCCAAAAATATGTTTGCAATAACAAGGGGAATGTCTGCCAAAAAAATAGCAGACAAGGAGAACTGTAGATCTCAAGAGAAGCCTGATCATCTTCACATTTGGGACTGCACGTCCATGAATGACGTCAAAAATATAAAAAAGCTTAAAATTTTAAATGAATATATAACTGGTACCAGAATTGAAATAAATAAAAATTGGGTAATAGTCAGGTGTAGCGACAATCCTGCGAAATACGTTTCAGCCATGGAGAAGCTATCATCTAGAATGACTAAAGAAAAAATTAATATACTAGGCCTAGAATATGAAAATTACGCATGGAGAGGCATGCATATTGAGAAATTTAAAAAAATATTTAATAAAATGCAAACTGAAAGAACTGAGAACAACTTAACACCCTTGAAAATAATACTATATACAAACCCAAAACAAATAACAGATAAGATAGAAATGCAAAAACTGATTGAAGAATACCATAACACTCCATTAGGAGGTCACCTAGGAGTCAGAAAGACCTTACTTAAACTTAAACAGCGATATGTATGGAAAAATATGCGAAAATTAATAAAAAATCATATATCAAATTGCAAAAGTTGCACACAAAACAAACAAACTAAATATAACAAAGAAAAAATGAATATAACAGACACTCCAAATACTTCTTTTGAAACTGTGTCAATCGACACTGTTGGACCATTAAGAATATCCAATGGCTATAGATATATACTAACTATACAATGTGAACTAACTAAATATGTCGTACTGCATCCCATAGAAACCAAAGAAGCTATAAATATAGCAAAAACATTAGTCGAACAATTTATTCTAAAATATGGATTTTTCAAAATTTTAAAATCAGACAGGGGTTCCGAATTTGCCAACGAGCTTATGAAAAACATATGTAAAATAATGAAAATTGAACAAAAATTCTCAGCACCGTATCACCACCAATCGATAGGTGCACTAGAACGAAACCATCGTGTACTCAACGAATTTCTGCTCAATTTCGTAGAAGACAACGAATGGCCAAAATGGATTAATTACTTTGCATTCGCATACAATACAGTACCAAATAACTCAACTCATTTCTCACCGTATGAATTAATTTTCGGAAAACTACCATACTTACCAACAGACATTGTTAAAGACAGTACACCAATTTACAATCTCGACAACTATGCCAACGAGCTAAAAATCCGACTCAAACATTCAATTACAAAAGCAAAAGAACAACTACAAATAACCAAACAAAAAACTAAAACACACTATGACAAACATACTAATATAGAAAACTTAGAAGTAGGTGATTTAGTTTTTATAAGACTAGAAACCCAATAAAAAATTTTATCATTTTGCGAAGCACTAATGGTACATTAAAAAAAATAGACGCACAATTATGCGCTACGCAATAAGACATACAGAAATGCAGTAAAGTAAGTGAAATAACTCTTAACAATTTTTATAAAAAATAAATAAAATTTCAAGTGCTACGGCATTCCCTTACTACGAAGCAGGTTTGTAAGGGAGAGTACTAAAAAATAACTGTAAAAAAACATTCAGTGTGTAAAGTTGATCGTTACATCCAACAATTTTTTTTATGCGCTGAATAATGCGCTTTATGTGTCAAAAATGTATTGCTTCAAAGTGGGAACTCGCCATATAAAATTCATGTCTTCCGTAAGCGCAATGGTAAGCGAAACTCTTACATTTCTCCCTTACAAACCTGCTTCGCTCGAAGCTCAATTTTTTATTGGGAAGTAGGAAAAAGACCCAAAGTCCCTATCACGGACCATATAAAATCATAGAACGCAAAGGAGTAAATTCAATACTAGACGTTAGAGGCAAACCAAAAATTTATCATAATAATAGCCTTAAGAAATATAAACAAAATTAAGAAAAATAATTTTTACTACAAACTATTATAAGACATAATAATGATACTATAAAAATAATAATAATATAAACTAATTTTCATACAAAAAAAAAAAAATACAAAAAAATGTGTAAAAATATCATATTCAAACTACTTTAGAAATAATAAATATACATATAATAATATATAAATATACCAATATAGTACACTAAGAAAATTCTCTTATAATCTGAAAATCATTAAATTCTTAAAAATTCATAAAATTTTCTCAACTTAATAATTTTCACTCTTAAAGGTCGGTGGTGTAAAGTGTACACTTAATGTCACTTTTATATTTCAATTAATTTTTCACTGTGTAACACCGCCACACGCCGCACACAAATAAATTATGAATAATGCTTACTAAACAAATAAAGGGCAATAAACTCAGCGACAAAACATAAATGAAATACCTTTTTTTATTATTATTCTTTTTGGGTGTCATGTGTATAATGCATGGCCTTGAAAAAAAAATGCAAGCAAAGCATAAATGATTTTTCAAGAGTTTATTGATTTCAGAAATTGTTTTATAATTATTAATTTTAGTAAATAAGAAAAAAATATAAAAGCAGAGCATTAGCACTGGATCAAGGACATTCAATTTTGAGCAAGGTCTAGCAGCTAATTGCAGACTGCACAAAAATAAAAAGGAATTTAAAAAAAAAAGGAAAAGTTTTTTTTATTTTTAATTTTTGAGAAACTCACTGTACACAAAAACCAGGAGGCAGGTATGCTCTGGGACTCTAACAGGTCTTTGTACGGTTCGAGTAAGGAGAAATAATTTCTATCATTCATATCATTCAAACTCCTCATCCTCATAAACTTTATACTACCTGTAACAACCAAACCTAGTAAGAAGCAACAGAAGAGCGACAACAAAAAACCGGAAGAGGTCATCGTAAGTGAAATATTTATTTATAAGCCTATATTTATAACTGAAATCGCGAAAAATTTTCCATCGGTCCAATACTTTGTGTGAATAGGAATTCTTTTTGTTTTGTTCTCTGTGAATTAACCCCAGAATTTATTTTTCAATATAAAAAAAAAAAACAATTTTTTTTACCTTTTAATATCATAAAATGGCGAATCCTCAACAGATCACCTTAGATCCAATTAGGTACTTAAACAACTTACCCCAGTTTAATGGAAATAAGAATGACCTAATGACTTTCACGAGACTGATAGACAGGATATATCCGATACTCGCTACATACGACGAGTTGTCACAATTACTATTTTCAGATATTATCAAGAGTAGGCTCGTTGGTAGGGCAAAGGAAGTTATTGAAATAAACACCCAAGCTCGATCTTGGGAAGATATCAAGAGGACATAACAAAATAACTTTGGCGAGAGGAAAAATTGTGAGGAATTGTATGACGACTTAAGAGCCGTCACTTTCCACACAAATACTATACTATACTTTTACAACGATATCAAGTATAGACTAAGATGCCTAAATAATAAAAGTGCAATAGTACTGGGCGAAGGAGAAGCTGCAAACCATGTTGCATTAAATAATCAGAGAACAGCTCTCCACATTTTTAAGAATAAAATCCCACAGCCTATGAAGACCATCTTAGCATGCAGAAATCCAACATCGTTAGAAGCCGCCATGGACATTATGTATGAAAACGGGTACGATCTAATGGGCAAAGACAGTCAAATATATAGAAAAGCCAAACAACCTAGGGACAATTACAACGACACAAACAATAAAAAGAAATACCAAGACGATAGAGGACGTGGAAACTATCAACAGAACGATAATAATAGGGAAAACCCTAGATATAATCAACAGAATAATAATAATGAAATTCCCAGACATAGCAACTATCGACAAAACGATAATAGGGAAAGTCAAAGACATAGCAATTATCGACAAAACGATAGGGAAAGTCAAAGACATAGCAATTATCGACAAAACGATAATAATAGGGGAAGTCAAAGACGTAGCAATTATAGTCAGAACGACAATAGACATTTTTACGGGAACAATGAGGACCAAAGATGGCCAAATAATCAAAATCACAACAATAACCAAATGACCCAACCACGACAATCAGGTGTGGAACCCATGGACGTCAATAATGTAGAAAATTTTCAACAGACAGCCTCTACGGAAAATTACCCTATATAACGATAAAAACAAAATTAAAAGCTTTAAAATTTATTATAGACACAGGAGCGACGCACTCTATAATTAACCCAGGCATTCAACATACCATTCAAATTAATGAAAAGGTATCTATTCCACTCTTTGAAGAACTTGGTGATACTGACAATAAAATATAATTTTTAGTCTGTAATTTTCATACATACAACTAAGGGCTATCATAAATTTAAGGGATAACATTTTAGAAATTGGAGAAAAACGAATCCCATTAAAATACAATACAAATGGTGTGGAATATTATTTTGAAAAAGATGGCATATATGAAGTAGAATTGCCTATAGAACAAGAAGAAGGATTAATATATAAACCTCAAACAGTATTGACACACAATGAAAATATCGAAATCATGGAAGGAATATACGAAGCAGAAAATTTCAAAATTACGGCTCTCGTTAATGTTTGTGGAAAGACCCCAAAAAAAAATAGTATTTCAAACTCAGGAAACAGATAAAATAACAGAAGAAAATTTTTACATAAGTCCCTCAAGTAATGAAATTTTAAAACCCCTCTTACTAGAACAGATTCGAACCTCTCACTTGAACCTTGAAGAGAAAGAAAAATTACTACAGACTATAAAAAATTTTAAGAAAATATTTTACACAGAAGAAAGCGATTTAACATTTACTAATGCAATCAAACATGAAATAAGGACAGTCGATAATATTCCAATAGCCGCGAAAACATATCGCTACCCATACGTCCACAAGGACGAAGTAAAAAGACAAATTAAAGAAATGTTGGATAAACAAATAATCAGACACAGTCATTCGCCTTACTCAGCTCCGGTTTGGATAGTACCAAAAAAAATAGATGCTAGTGGCAAGAGAAAATGGAGATTAGTAATCGACTACCGAAAGTTAAATGAGGTAACGATTGATGACAAATATCCAATCCCCAATATAGACGAAATCTTAGAGAAACTAGGAAGGTGCGAATACATTACGACATTGGATCTAGCCAAAGGATTCCACCAGATCGAAATACACGAGAAAGACATACCAAAGACGGCTTTCAGTGTAGAAGGCGGCCATTACGAGTTCCTTCGTATGCCCTTCGGACTGAAGACAGCCCCGGCAACATTCCAACGACTAATGAACAACGTACTAGGAGATCTAATTAACAAGATCTGCCTAGTATATTTGGATGACATAATAATATTTTCGACCTCACTACAAGAACACATAGAATCCTTAACTAAGGTATTTCAGAGACTAAAAGATGTAAATCTAAAAATTCAACTTGATAAAAGTGAGTTTTTAAAAAAAGAGACCAATTTCCTAGGACATATTGTAACCGAAGAGGGCATCAAGCCTAATCCAGATAAAATAATAAGCGTACAAAATTTCCCATTATCCACTACACCAAAAGAAATCAAGCAGTTTCTCGGTTTGGCTGGCTACTATAGAAAATTTATAAAAGATTATTCAAAAATCGCAAGGCCAATGACTAAATATTTAAAAAAGAATGCTAATCTCGATATAAATGATCCGGAATACAATGAAAGTTTTAAAACATTAAAAAGATTATTAGTTAACTCTCCAGTTCTCGTATATCCCGATTTTAATAAAAAGTTTACCCTACAAACAGACGCAAGTAATTTCGCAATAGGTGCAGTGCTATCCCAAGACGGACACCCTGTTTGCTACGCAAGTAGAACACTTAATGACCACGAACAAAATTACAGCACAATCGAGAAAGAACTATTAGCGATTGTATGGGCAACACAACAACTAAGACCATACCTATTTGGCAGACGATTTTTAATTGAAACTGACCACAGACCCTTAACCTGGTTGTTCTCCATCAAAGAACCTAATTCAAAACTTATAAGATGGAGGCTACGGCTACAGGAATATGATTACGAAATCAAATATAAAACGGCAATCTTAAATGGAAATGCCGACGCGCTATCTAGAATCGAGGTTAATCTAATCGAAGAAAATAACACTTCAACATCGAGAAATAATGACTTAATTATGGTAACAACCAATCCTTTGAACTTCTATAAACAACAAATTATCATCACTAAAACAACATCCGGCTCACTGAAAATAAAGAACGAGAATATCTTCGGAAATAATAGGAAAACCATATCAGCTAAAAAGTTTGACGAATCAACTCTCATAACAATTTTGAAAAATCATTTTAATCCCGATAAGACAAATGCAGTACTAATCCATGACGAAACCGTTGCTGATCAGTTTAAAGTAATATTAAACAAATATTTTGAAGATAACAATAGATTTAAAGTCCTAATACATATGTTAAAAGGTATTAGAAGACATTTTGGACGAAAATATTTTAACAGAGAAAATAGAAAGGGAACATAGGAAAAACAATCATAGGGGAATTAATGACAATTTTGCAGAACTAAAAACAGAAATATATCACCCAAAACTAAAGTTACGGGTGACGCAATTCATAAATAATTGTGAAATATGTAACAAAGAAAAATACGACAGGCACCCTATTAAACAAAAATTTCAGATTACTGAAACACCAGAGAAACCAGGAGCAATAGTACACGCGGACGGGGTTTATAGTTTAGAAAAAACCCTATTTCTTACATTTATAGACAAATTCTCAAAATATGCCCAGGCAATTAAAATAAAAAACAGATCGTGGATCGAATTCAAAATCGCCCTAACACAATATTTGGCGTCAGTTGGAAATATAAAAAAATTAATCATAGATAACGAACTAGGCTTCAAAGCACTTCCCCTTTTAGAATTTCTCAGGGAACAAAATATTGAAATTCACTACACTTCAAACAACAACCATACTTCAAACTCAGATGTAGAGCGCTTGCATAATACTATTAATGAACACATAAGAATTCTCAAGCACGATCCTAATAGAGAAACAGAATCAGTCGAAGAAAAAATCTACAAAATCATTATGTTTTATAATAATACTATTCACTCCACAATTAAAAGAAAACCAATTGATTTCAGGAATGGAACAATCAGTCAAGACGATTACAAATCAATCAAAGAATCAATTATGAAAGTTAAAGAGAATAATATTAACAAATGTAATATTAACCGGTAAAACGTAGATATCCAAACAGGACCTGTATACTTAAAAGATGAAAGAGGAGGTAAAAACCACTCTAAATTTCGTAAGGTAATAGTTTCCGAACTATATAATGACCATGTAATTACTAGCACGGGACACAAATACTATAAGTCTCACATTAAAAGGAAGAATACGCTTCAAAACACTGAAAACCAAAACACAAATACATCAGAAACTACATAAATTTTATGACTATTTAATTTCAGATGAAATTACTACCAATAATATTATTAACTTCAACTGTACACCTTTTGAACTCACAAAAGCTGTATATCCAGGATCTTACAAACAACAATGGATACATTCCGATAAAAGAGGAAAATGATATAAGGATCATTGACCACTACCACAGAGTATTTCACTTCATCAATTTAACTCAATACCACCACTCCATTTAAACAATAGAGAAGAACATAAGACTATTAGACGAGTCAATTTCAGATACAAAACCATTATTAGATACAATAAAAAACGATTTTGTGTTACTTAAAGTTAAAATCAATAACTTAACTCCCCATTTTAGAAACAAAAAGAGGTCTTATAAACGCACTCGGTAAAGGAATGAAATTTATAACTGGAAACTTAGACAGTGAAGACGAAAAAGAAATTAAAAACACACTTGATGCCCTAACAAAAGGCATGCAAAACAATTCAATAGAAATGAATTCATTTGTCCAAATAAGCGAAACACTCTCTTCCCAAATAAGAAACACCACAATGCATATTAACAAGCAACAAGCCATTGTTACGAGGTACAGTATTATTCGGATATAAGAACATTTCATATAAGAACAAAACGCTTATAAGAAACATTTTCTAAAACACCATGTCCTTTTTGCGATTTTTCTAACAAAAAAGGTTTCATATAAGAAAAACGCTTATAAGAAAAAAACTGATAAAAGAACATTTTTCTTAAACACCAAAACCACAAAATATATAGAAAAAGAATTTATATAAGAAACTCCCAACGACAACACAGAATTTATGTAGTTTGCATGGACAACTCTGTTTTCTGACAGTTTTACAACAAGAGCAAAGTTTTTTTTTTTTACTTTTAAGCTGGAGGTCCACACCACGCGTCAATCGCTTTTTCGCAGCATACGCAGCTGTCAAAAAAGTAGAATCTGTGTAGTTATACGTAGTAAGTTACATGCACAAAAGCGTAGATGCCTTGAGGCGAAAATTAGGTTTACTTTCTACTTTTGTAAGCGTCACAAGCAGCGTTCGAACAAATCAGCTGATTTTGACAAATTAAATTTTATTTTTATTTGTGTTGCTGCTGCATAAAAAGCATCGCATGTAACTTGAAACGTAGAACGCAAGTAAGGTTATAAAAGCATGCGCTGCGTGGAGGCGAAAACGCGTGTTATGGACCTCCAGCTATAGTTTTAGCTGAGCGAGCTGGTACTCGTATGAAGCTTTGTGTTTTTTGTCAATAAAAACAAAAGTTAAAATTTTAAAAGAAATACAAAACGGTATAAAAAAAGCGAAATTGCAAAAAAAAATATAAAACTCAAAAGACATAGAAAATAATTATTTAAAAGTTACAAACGTTAACATGGGGTCTTCACCTGACAATTTTTTGTCATACCAAACGTCAAAGTCCATATAAAAAAAACTTAAACATTTTTGTCAGCGTTTTTTTTTTTTATGAAGTTTAACGTTTATTATAACAAAAAATTATCAGGTGATCCCACTATGTAACAAAAAAAGAGACAGAAAACCAAAATATGAAAGTCTTATGGCCATAGCTACTTATATAAGAAATAAGTTTCTTATATAAAATAGTTGTATATAAGAAAGAAACGCTTATAAGAAACTTTTTTCCTGGATTTTTTAAGTTTCTTATATCCGATAAATACTGTATATAAATAATTTTCGAGATGAAATTCAAAATAAAATATCAACATTAGAAGACGTAGTAACTTTTCTTAAACATATATATCAAGTAAATAACGATATAACCCTCTTAAGGAATCATGTAGACGAAATTGGTCAAGTAATATTCACTTGTAAATTAGGTATCATTCCAACGGACATACTAGACCAACAAGAGTTACAACTCATTGAGGACTTCGAGTCTTACACTAATATCAAAATTAACGTAATATTTCTTGAAGAAACTATTTCAATTGTTCTTTCTATACCAAAATATTCCTCTAATTATCTTTCCAAAATTACCTTCGAACCAATTCCTAACAAGGAAAATAAATCACTATACCTTGAAGAAAACCAAATATTACTTGATAAAAACCTTAATATCTTTCATATAAATACATTAAATAATTTAGCTAAAAACCTTAAACCATTTAGCGACTCTTGCATTGAAGATATCGTTTATAACAACGAAGCCAAATGTACATTAAGAAAGTTCGATTTCTTAGAAGTTAAAGAAATAAAGCAAGGTTTTCTTCTATTTAAAAATTTTTACGGAAACTTAACAGAAAATTGCATTCAGGAGAACCACGGAAAATTTTTGGGACATTTATTTTGAAATTTGAAAATTGTAACGTAACAATAGATAATAAAACATATAATAACGATAAATTAAACATCAAAGAAAATGTAATTCTATCTCATTTAATCACAGATATTAAAGAAAACAAAACATTTATAGATTTGAAACTAGAAGACCTCTATGTTAAACAATTAAGCTATGAAAACAATTTTAAAAACATAGATTTTAAACATAAAACTAATAAAATATTAAACCTAACAAGTAACGGAATAAATGTAATTATAGTCATTATTATTATTATATTAACATTTTTTATATATAAAAGAAAAATTAATGTTTATAATATTTCGTCGGAGCCTCAATCCAACGGAGGGGGAGTTACGATAACCCCTACCAAAATAATAATTTAAACGAATACTTTTGGTTATTTGATACAAGCACTAGCGCCACACCATTCAATTAAAACGCACATGCATACATACTACGTATGAATTTAAATTTAAAACCTTTTTTTATATATTTTCTTTTTGCTTATAAACATAAAATGCACTTATAATTTAAACGCTACTTTTCTTTGTGTTTCTTTTTATTTTTTTTTTTATTAAAACTTATGAATGTTTGTCCACAAACATACATACATACGTACTTGTATAAACATACATGCTTAAATCCATGAATTTTATTGCCCTAGAAGAGTATGTAATTCCCAGAATATTTAATCAGTACATTTTGCGGGTGGTCACACAAAATGCACTTCAATCACTTTTACTTATTAATAAATTCCTAGAAAACCAATTATAAAAAAACAACTATTGAGAAATGTCTTTAGAAAAGCAATAATAAATAGAACAATTATTGAGAAATGTTTTTTTTACTATAAACAACTTTTCTGTATTTAATATTAAGATTCATGCAAGAATAAGTTAGTCTAATGGCGATTTCTTTTCTGAGAAAAATATTTTACAGTATATACATGTAACATTTTCTAATGTTACCTATAATCACTCGAAGTGTTACATGTTGTGCAATTTCAATAGAACACAATTAGTGCTTTTATTTACAACTATTACACTTTCATCATTAATGTACTTAATGAGCGATTTTCAAAGCTATTTTAGCGGTTTCTACATGCTATTACGGGTTTGAAACAAATATTAACATCACTTATGGCTTATAAAAATTAAAACGATTATAGTATAAATAGACTTTTTTTGATTTTAATGTGTAAATATTTTTATATTTTGTTTTAAAACAATTTTTTTACAAAGTTGTAGAACAGGGCAGTATGAACACCTTAAGTAAAAGTAAGGGTAAGATATGCAACATGTTTTGCACGTTTTTCATCAACATATTCACAAAAGAACTTGAAAATTTTTCCCACAGTTGTATTTTTTGCACAAACGAACACAAAAATGTAGAACATGTAACATTAATGCAACATTTTTCTCAGAAAAGAAATCGCCATAAACTAAAGATTCAATAAAGACGGTTCATAACAAAAAAACCAGCACGTGTTTTTTTTTTATACGGTATAACCGATCAAAACAAAACTGTTAGTATCGTATAGGGGAATTCGTCACGTTTAAGGCTCTTTTGTTTGTCATAACTCGAGAACCACTAGTCCGAACTAGCTGAAACAAATAAAGAATTACAATTCCTTTAATTTGTTTACACAACGTTTCGCTACATAAGCAACAGTTTCGCAGTTATAAATAAATGTGTGAAGAAAAAAAATATTTTTTGCCCAAAAAAAATAAAATTTTTTATTTATAATTCATAAAAAATCCAGAACGGTAAAAAAAGTGTGAATTCCTATTACTTTCACGTAAAGTCGCATAACGTATGAACAAAATGACACATAAATAATGAATATCGATGAACGCGTTTCGCTTTTATTCACAATTAATTAAAGTATGAATTTCAAAAATTTGCTCGAGATATCCACAAAATTCTTTGGAAAAAACATTGATGACTTTTTTTTATGATTATCAGAATTAAAAAAAAGTGATAAGCAAAGTAATAAGCGTTAATAAATTTGAGTGGACAATTAGAAGGAAAGTGCCCTTTTTTAATTATTTGGGGGTTTCCGTTAGTTACCTGCCTGATTTTTTTAACAGAAATTGCACCCACATTTATGAGTGCTCATGTTTCTGAACGTTTCGAAAACATACATATTTCATAAGTACCTGCCAGTAAAATATTGAAATATTTGTAGTATTAGGTGCGTTTGAGTAGTTTTACAGTAAAATGCAGTAAATGAGTAATCTAAAAACTTTTCTCTTACAAAAAGCTGTTGTGCAAAAAAGTACGCGATCGCAAAATTTGTAAAAATTCGCAAAAAAAAAAGGCATCAGCTGATGGCAAATAATTGAAGTGTAGAAAAATATTGACACTTTTGACTACTTCACTCGTTTTCTTATCGGTACTCATTAAATAATTTTTATAACAACAACATTTTTGGAAAATACAAACAAACTATTTTATGTAATCTTTCATATTTGTTTGTTTTTTATTTTATTTTATTCTACTAATTTGTAGCGGGTTAAATTATTTAAAAGAACATTTTTTTTTTTTTTTTGATTTTACTTAAACACTTAAAATTTTTGGCTAACTATCTAGAGTTATATTGCCAGAGTATCACACGGTTTGTTGAAGCCTCATCCACAAGTCCTCGATCGACCTAGACCTTCGTATAGGAAGGCGAAGAGCTTCCAGAATAAGCTCCAGAGTATATCTTGTCTCCACAGTAAAACGTCTGAGTTATTTTCTTGGTACTCCACCAGTAAAACGTCTGAGTTATATATGGTCTCCACCAGTCACATGAGTTTTTTCTTTGGTTCTCCACCAGACAACAGATCAAAACATTGAGGTTAAAAACGATTGCATATAGTTAATGCAGATACCGCTTAAACTGTAACTAGGTACAGTTAAACGACGCCGAAACACTAACCAGGGGTGACAACGCAACAAAAGCAGACACACAAAAACGACCAAACGAGCCAAATAAATGCTTCACAAACAAGTTTAATTAATTAATATTTATTCACTTTTTGTTTTGGTTTAATTTTAATTTCAACTTTTTCTTTTATTTAACAATTTTTTCACAATTTGTATGCTTTTAATTTGTTACTTTTGTTTGTTTACCTTTTGAAACATATGTTTTTTGATTTACTAAATTTTACTGCAAAAATTTATGGAGTAAAAATTTGTAACTACTCAGACAAGAACTGTCACTTTTCGCTCTCAATTTATGTTCTCATTTACTGCACTTTGTGTACTCGAACGCAATTTCGTAAAATGCAGTAAAGTTTTGTAAAAAATATTAAAAACTTTTGTGTTCTCGAACGCAACTATTTATAGGTGCTCTTTGATCGATTTTTGTCATTTAACAAGAGTCGACGAACGCGGGAAGTACAAGTGAATTTTTCTCCGGTTTTTAAAAGTGAATAATAACAAAACATATAATATAAATATGGAAAATAACAAGTGCCCACAATTGGATAATTTTTGTTACGTTTGATTACATTTGATTAAATTGATTACTGAGGAATTCAAAACAGTGTGCAAAAATTGTTATAGTACCCTTTTAATGTGGATACATGGAAAAGGTGGACAGGTTTTTTTTTTATGAAGCCAGAAATTTAGGTGGAAGGCCTAACTGGACATGATGAATCCAGGTGCTTCGCATGCATAAATTATCGTCCTGGATTAAACAGAAAACAAAAGAATACATTGCTGCTTTTACTGCCACACTTCCAGCAGAAAACTGACACAGCAAAATGTCAGCGCAACATCATACCGATAACGCCAAGCTGATTTTCAGAAATTTTATTCCGTTGACGAAGCAAATACGTTCACCTACTCCCATGATATCCAAGGCTTTGTGAAAAAATTGGGAATAGATTATATCGCTGGCGACTGGCGTTTATTTATTGATGGTTCAGTTTCTAGTTTGAAGGCTCTGCTATTGCACAAAACTAACAAAAAAACGTCCATTCCATTGGGATTCAGCACAACTATGAAAGAAACGTATGAAACATTGGGCGAAATTTTGGAGAAAATCAACTACAATGTACACAAATGGAAGATTTGTTGCGATCTAAAGGTTGTCAACATAATACAATGCATTGTATTAAAGGGCGGTTTTCCAAAATACTTCTGCTTCCTTTGCAATTGGGATTCATGATACACAGGAAATCAATATCAAAGTAAAAATTGGAAAGCAAGAACTCCCGAGCTCGAGAAACAACTAAAATTACGGAATAAACCTTTGATAAAGGATCTAGATGATATTTTGTTGCCATCGCTCCACAAAAAATTAGGAATAGCTGGGAAATTCATCGAAGTGGTAGTCAAAGATATTCATGACGCCAATGACTGTTTGAAAACCATCTTTCCAAAACTCAGTATTTAAATATTGTCATATCTAAATTTGTTCACTTCGATATATTCGCATTACCAATAATCTTTTCGTAAATGTTTTTTTTTTATATTTCAAGCAGGTATTCTCAATCGACCGGATATACGAAAATTAATGAAAAGCCAATCCTTCACAAATATTATTATAGTGACAATAATTGAAAGTGTTCTAAATTTTGTTTCCATGCATAGATAACATATAAGAATTGCATATTTTCTGTGTAAGAATAGCTGTAATATGAATCGGAATGTTTATTTCATGCAATATAAAGAATCAATAAAAAAGTCATCAATGTTTTTTCCAAAGAATTTTGTGGATATCTCGAGCAAATTTTTGAAATTCATACCTTTAATAAATTGTGAATAAAAGCGAAACGCGTTCATCGATTTTCATTATTTATGTGTCATTTTGTTCATAGGTTATGCGACTTTACATGAAAGTAATAGGACTTGACACTTTTTTTTCTGTTTTGGATTTTTCATTAATTAAAAATAAAAAATTTAAATTTTTTGGGCAAAAAATATTTTTTTTCTTTATTCATTTATTTATAACTGCGAAACTGTTGCTTATGTAGCGAAACGTTGTATAAACAAATTAAAGGAATTGTAATTCTTAATTTCTTAATTTTAAATTTGTTTCAGCTTATTCGGACTAGTGGTTCTCGAGTTATGACAAACAAAAGAGCCTAAAACGTGACAAATTTCCCTATACGTAAAACTTCAAATTAATTTTTAAATTAAATTATTGTAATTGTACGATGGTTTCCTTTTTATTTAAAAAAATAAAAAGAGTTCAAAAATTATTTAGTAAAAGTGTAATTAAGATGAGGATTGTATTACTAATAAAAAAAGTATTCAAGTAACGAGTTTATTTTATTTGTTTTGATCATTAACACATCACTAGTTCATTTTGTACAATTAATAATTGTTTGAGCTTTAATTTGAGAAATTGAAAAATATATTAATAATATACATATTAGGGATGCCAAACGAGAAATCCGAACGGGAAATCCGTTTTAATATATCAACTTTTGTGTACAAAAATGTTCGATTTTATTGAATTTTTATACTCTATACAAAAAAAATTTTTAAAAATTATATTTCAGTTGAATTTTTTTATTTTTATAAGTCTTATTTTTCTTTTTTAAAAATATATGTTTGTTACATGTGTTGTTTATTTAAAAAAATTCCGAAATTTTCTAAAATCAATCCCGATTGGCATCCATAATACATATGTACATATTTTTGAATTTCATTTTATTATTAATGCATAAATACATAATAATATATTGGATGAAAATTTCTAGCAAAAATGTTCAAAATGTGCAGCGCAAAAAGCAAACATGTCATTTTAAAATAGGTTTAAACAAGGTTCGAACCAATTTTAAAATTCACTTATTTACACAAGGTTTAAAATAGGGGTTTTAAGGTAATATTCGCATATGAATACAATTTTAACAGGTTTGAAATGTTTATGAATACGGCTGTAAAGCTTTGTTTGATGTAAATTATTTTTTTTAGGTAAAAACCTAAAATTGTTTTGTATTTAATAAAATATTCTGTATTTCTATAGTATTTCATAGAAAAACTAAATATATACGTTCCCAATTAATATGACTCTTCTCATTACTGAAAACGTGTGAAAATTTTTTCATAGAAACTTCTAAGAAGAATAAGTTGAGAAGTGTAAAATATATTTTTTATACCAAATTTTACCTAAGATGCACTGCAAGTTCAAGTATACTATTTTTGACACTAACGAAAAAAATACTGTGATATTCGATTTCTATGAAAAATTTTAACAGAATTTCGAAAAGCTACAAATTGAACATTTTTTAAATTTACATTTATTGCTTGCTAATAGTTTTTAATATGTATCTCGTTTTAAAATCATAAATTTTTTTTAAACAAACAATTCAGAGTGCTATATTCGGCTGGGCCGAAATTATAAGGCACAAAATGTAAGTCTATAAATTATTTATCTTGAAAAAAATATACGTCAGCACTGTAATTGGTTGCAGTTTAGACCTACATATGTATGTTACATTATCGGCTGACATTCTGAAAACTTTATGCTTTTAATTCTACGTAGTCATATATAACTTAATTTTATCAAATAAAGATAAAATATACTAATTCGTAACAGCTCAAGCCGAACTAAAACTATTTTCGAGAGGGGTATTTATGTTGGACCAATGGTAAATTATGAAGCAATCATGACAAAATTCTGCAGAGTGATTTCTGGTATTAAAAAACGAAATTATAACAAATTTTGATATAAAAGTGAAATTTGTTATAGCGTTTTATAGTTTAACATCAGAATGCTGCTTAATGTGGGACATAAGGTAATTTTTTGACTGATTATTACAAAATTGCATGTTTTGTTTTATATCTGTCCATATAAAGCTAAATTGGACTATATTTTACCACAATATCTATATCTGCTACGGTTTTAGGCGTATTTAAATAACTTCCCTGAGTAAGCATTATATGGGGAATATGGTAAATAAGGGACCGATTTTCACGACATTTCTATTTTTCTGAATTCAACTGTGATTAAAAGCCTTATGAAACCACAAAAGACCAAATTCTGCTACAAAAACATTTTTCGTTACGGGTTTACAAAACTGTTTTCCGAGAGTGAGCTTTACATTGGGCCTATGGTAAATGATGAACTGATCTTCACGAAATTTCCCAGTGTTATTTCTAGTATAATAAAATTGTGACATACTATTTTTATTATAGTAGCGTTATTTATTATGGTTTTAGGCGTATAAAACTCTTTTCCGAGAGTAGGCTTAATATAGGGCCTATGGTAAATTATTTTGAATAGCCTGCAAATGCTTTATTTCAAACTTCAGACGGATAGTGCAAGACAAAAAATGTAATTTTTCTCATAAATATTGCAAAAACCCTTAGTACTTACTTCTTTTTATTCAAAGCATTTGTAAATTATTTAGAAAACTAATGCACCGAAACCCATTCGTTTTATTTGTCCATGGATACAGTATCTAAATACATGTATTATTTAAATCAACGGTGCCCAAGCCCAATGCGCTTGGCGCTCATTTGTTTTTGTAAAAGCACTTAGCTATAGGCTGTGTATTTTAATACACACGTTGAGCACTCTGCACCATAGCTGTAAGATATGAATTAAATACAAAATTAAAATACTGTTTTTAATTTTAATTTCTATTTTACAAAATAAAATAAAAACAATTTTAGTTTAAGATTTTTTGTTAAAATATTTGTGGTATTAATTCTTATAAAATCGAATAAAATTCCGATATATTTAGATATATTTTATTAAAATGTACTATAAAAACATTATTCGAACTTTTTAATATTAAATCAGTTGGATTCTCAAAAATTTTCTATAATTCTTTTTATATTCAAATATTCTAAGCTAATTCTAATACATTCAAATCAATTTTATTCAAATAAAAAAAATTTGATTTGTAGCTTTAGAATTTTTATTCAACAAAATTGGTAGAAAATAAAAATATTTAAACAAAAAAATTTTAAATACAAAAATTTCTATTATTTTTTTTTTTAAATTTTCCTTGAAAAATAAGGAAGGCAATGTAATAAAATAGTGGGATAAAAAAAGTTCAGCTCCATTTTTAAATACAAGCATTAAAAGTAAGACGATATCGTATTTGAAAATTTAAAAAATTAACGATATTATACAGTAACTGGTTACTTAACTACCACTAGGTTATTTTCCATGCCATTTAGACATAAATTCGGCGGAAAACTGCCCAGAAACTAAAAGCAATATTATATTCCTTGAATTTTGGTAAAGTGCAATTTGTGAGGTTGTTGAATTACGCGAACCGAATGTATGTAAGACCATGGACTGAGCTCTAAACACTTTGTAATAAAACTTCCTTGCTATTGTTTTCCAAACAGAAACGTACAGTTATGTGCTAGAAATCAATTTAAATACCACTCTTACTTATTATATAAAAGGTAATAACGTTTATAATTTTTTTTTAAATATTGGAATAAAAAAAACCATAATAATTCTAATATCGAAGAACAGATTATGAGTAATTCAAAAAATTTTTGTTGAATTAAAATATTTAGGCATTTTTTTTTAAATTATAAAATTTTTTCATACGAAGTCTGAGATTTTTTTATTCAATAAGTTTTATACAAATTTATTTTATTTGTTTCTTCTAAATTAAATTTTTTTCAAACAAATTTGTGTGCTTTTCTATTGATTTGAATATATTTTTAAAATATTAATTTGAATAATATAAATTCAAATAATAGTGAATTTTACTTCCAAGAGAAGAAATATTATTTGAAAGACATTATCGTAAATTATTTTAAACTGATTCTTATTTAATTTAAAGAAGTATTAAATAAATTTAACATATTTTAATTTTTGAAAAGCAGTTACAAATTGTAAATAATTCATTTTGAACCAATATTTAGAAGAAAATGATTTAAAATGAACAGCTATGCTTTAGCAATACGAAATACACAAATAATTTTGTCTTATTAGTTTTTTTGTTTGTTGTTCACGCAATTGCAAAGCAAACACACTTTCGTGTGCTTTGCTGGTAAGCATTGACAACAGCGATCACCATTGTAGATTTTGTTTAACGTATTATATCGTTTAACAAAGTGTGTATTGAATAACACTTGGAAAAAATTGGTGTTAGTTTTAAATTTCAAACTTATATTATTCACAGAAAAGTTATTCTATGTTCACTTACAATCTACTCTTACATAATTAAAAACGTTTTTTATTAATACGATTTCCGTATGACGTGCTTAATTCCCAGTTTTTCATATTTGATAAATACACTGAAATTTATTGTTGAGGGAAAGCTAGCTTGCTGTATCCTTTACAAAATGGATTTGAAAAATGATTTTTTTTACTCATAATTTTAAGGCTGAATCCCTTATTAAAAATATCTGAATTTGACAAAAATTTGGATAATTTATTGGACGGATCATGGAAGACTTAAGGGACATTTCGATTGATAAGTGCGGGTTTAAAATAAAATTTACACGCATTAAACTTTTTTTTTCAAATTTTTTACAAATTTGTTAAACGTGTTGGTTGGAAGAGCAAACTTCCATAAGGAGCTTGTGGGCACCCCTGATTTAAATAGTTCAGTTTATTACCTTCCGGACCGTGACGGTCATGATTTAAAAAAGAAACGGACTCCAAATTAAAGTAGTTGGTGACCGCTGAAGTATAGCATACCCATGTGATATTCCACTCAAAATATTATGTAGGTAAATTTTTCTACACAATCAATTGCTTGTCAGTTGGAAACAACACATAAGAAGTTTAAAAAACTGAAAATTTAATTAGAAAACGGAGAATTTTATTTTAAATAAAGGAATTTTACGGTTATTTTTAATGTTTCTTTTATAAGGGAGAACTTCATTAAAAATTAATTAACTTTTTTCTTTATTTTAAATTACGACTAAGCCAAATAAAGCACTATTTTTACATGTCATGAGCAAAATATTTGTTGTTTTTTCTTATTTATGTACACATGTTTATACACATTTACTTCAGTTTTTTTTTATGCATAAAAAATATTTGAACATATATACGAGTTTTAACAGAAATAAAAATCATTAAGGGTTTTCATGATATCGTTTTAAAGTGCGCAATCTGTGCATTTTTGACGCAAATGAACTGTCAAAAATTATATGCGAATTTATGTTCACAAACTTCGTAAATTTTCCCAACAATTTTGACTCGTAAACTTGCTCTGTTCAATTGTGCATTTACACAAACAAATTTTTTTAATGCTGACCGCCGTTTTCAATGAAAAATTTAAGTGTTAAAAAATCATAAAATTAGTCTTTTGGCTTTCTTTATGCATATTTAAAAAACTAATTTCGCTTTTTATTTCAACTTTTTTTTATATTTTTTTATTATTTTCTAAATTTATTTTTGTATTTAGTTCAGTTTGAAATGACATTAATTGCCTGTTTATAAGTATAATCCATGTCAATAATTAGTATTGTGGTTATTTTGTTTAACTATTTATGGTTTTTAATCCAAATTTTTAATATTTTTAATTAGTCTTAAGTTCATAAAATTTAATTTTCATTAAATTATTTTTATGAAGAAAGGAATTTTACAACATGAAAATTAATTAAAATTTACTGATAATTTTTCATTCTTGACTCAATCTGGGCTCGAACCCAGGCGTTTTTACGGACAGGTTACCCTGACATGTTTCGATTGCAACCACTCAATCTCCTCAGAGGACTTGCCGTTTAACACTCGCAGCCATCGACGACTGCTGACGTCATTAGTCAAACATCAATCCTTAAACCAAATTGTATTTAACCTTTGGTAGATCGAAATTTGCTTTGAATGATTATCTATTTTAATTTATTTTACATGTTCTTCCTTTACTTCTGTTTTTTCGTACTTTTGTCAAGAATTCTTCTTGAAGTTCAAAGTACATATTTTGTTTTTGTTTTTCATTTTTTTTGTCTTTCTTTTTCTTGCTGTCCTTTTCAGAACAACTTGAAGGACAAATGCAAACATAGAGCTCGTGCCTTAGCTTTAACAATAATTAGTTTTGTGGTTATTTTGTTGGACTATTTATGGTTTTTAATCCAAATTTTTAATATTTTTAATTAGGCTTAAGTTCATCAAATTTAATTTTCATTAAATTATTTTTATGAAGACAGGAATTTTACAACATGAAAATTAATTAAAATTTACTGATAATTTTTCATTCTTGACTCAATCTGGGCTCGAACCCAGGCGTTTTTACGGACAGGTTACCCTGACATGTTTCGATTGCAACCACTCAATCTCCTCAGAGGGCTTGCCGTTAAACACTCGCAGCCATCGACGACTGCTGACGTCATTAGTCAAACATCAATCCTTAAACCAAATTGTATTTAACCTTTGGTAGATCGAAATTTGCTTTGAATGATTATCTATTTTAATTTATTTTACATGTTCTTCCTTTACTTCTGTTTTTTCGTACTTTTGTCAAGAATTCTTCTTGAAGTTCAAAGTACATATTTTGTTTTTGTTTTTCATTTTTTTTGTCTTTCTTTTTCTTGCTGACCTTTTCAGAACAACTTGAAGGACAAATGCAAACATAGAGCTCGTGCCTTAGCTTTAACAATAATTAGTATTGTGGTTATTTTGTTGAACTATTTATGGTTTTTAATCCACATTTTTAATATTTTTAATTAGTCTTAAGTTCATCAAATTTAATTTTCATTAAATTATTTTTATGAAGAAAGGAATTTTACAACATGAAAATTAATTAAAATTTACTGATAATTTTTCATTCTTGACTCAATCTGGGCTCGAACCCAGGCGTTTTTACGGACAGGTTACCCTGACATGTTTCGATTGCAACCACTCAATCTCCTCAGAGGGCTTGCCGTTTAACACTCGCAGCCATCGACGACTGCTGACGTCATTAGTCAAACATCAATCCTTAAACCAAATTGTATTTAACCTTTGGTAGATCGAAATTTGCTTCCGCTCGTTGTACAGTCACGTCTATGATCCCATGGGTCCCTTTGCAGGAAGTGAGGTCCATGCGAGGGTTGGCGAGAGGTCCTTATGGGATCATCCGCCAGAGCCAGATCCGTGTTAGTCGGGAATTTACCATCCGATCCTGTACCGCCAACTAAATGGTGACGAACTTTGAGCGCACTTAAAGATTTGCCAGTTTTTAATGGGACGGAGGCAGTTGTAGCATTAGCCCAGAAGCCATTTCTACAGAATTTCACTTCTGTTTACTAAGGTTCCAGAATACCACAACCGTCAGCCCGGGAGTTTTGTCAATTCATATCCATGTTTCCAGAAATGCCTTAATTAAGATCTTACTGGTCTCGATCTTAATGCCGTAAAGACGTATCATCGTATGTACTGCCGCCCCTCCCGGGATCAGATGCAGACCAGGTAGCCGCTCAATATGAGTCAGACGCTCCTGGATTTATGATTTGGGAAACCACGGAGGCATCACTCTCCTCATTGCTCCTCTCTTGAAAGCATCCCTTGTGGGGGGACCCATATTTAGATGGCGGGGTCCATTCGCCATGTCACAGTTCCGTCGTCAGGCACATGTACCTTTTTGTAGTACGCCCTCTGGCCCTGCCGCTCTCGGTCGGGGACTGCTTATCTATCGCAGCTGGCCTACATATCTGTAGGTCGTTCAGCTATCCGCCACCCGCTGACCCCCATAGTAGCCTGAGCCCGGCCCTATGTTGTATGTATGTATGCATTGTATTGTATGTATGTATGTATGTATGTATGTATGTATGTATGTATGTATGTATGTATGTATGTATGTATTGTATGTATATATTTATGCATGTATGTATGTATGTTTGTATGTATGTATGTATGTATGTACGTATTGTATGTATGTATGTATGTATTCCCAATAATAATATTTTTTTTAATGTACAAAATTTCTAACGAAATTTTTAATAAGTACTTTTTTATTTTTTTTTATTGAATCACTAACGATTTTCAATAAGAATCCATATCTTAATCCTAATAGTTATTTATAAGATATTTCCAAAGAAACATTTAGTTTATCGTATTCAATTACTTATTATTCTACATTCAATCCCAGCATGTGCCTAATATATCCAAAGACTAAAGGTTTGACTTGATAATGCGTGCGGTTGAATTATTAAAAAGCCTTACTATTTGCAATATTTATGTATGTAGGTGTTATATGAATCAAAATTCTATTCGATAATTTTAGACGAAAGCTGTGATTTGTCGGTGAAAAGCCAGATTTCCTTATCTTTAAGATATTTCAACATACAACAAAAAGTTTTTAGGGAAGAATTTATTGACTTTGTTGTAAACGCATTTGAAGAGGCTTCAAAAGATATTGATGGCGTTGATGTGTCAATTGATGCGAAGGCACTATCATCAATAGTTCTTAAAGCTTTGACAAATTTTGGTCCTGACCTAAAAAATTGTGTAGGAGATGGAACAGATGGGTGTCCTCTGATGTTAGCAGAAAATGGAGCTGTACAAAATTTCTGGAAAAGCGACAAATGCGAAACAAACGCCTTGCTATTCCCATAAATCGAACAACTCAATTTCTAAAAGCAATAAAGTGCCATTAATACAAAAAGTTGTATCATTTGTTGTATAATCATCCAAAGCGAAAAACAGTTTTAGCAAAGTATTTGGGAGCCAAACTCTCTTCAGTATGCGTCTTTGCAACAAGTGTAAATCATATAGTGGAAGCTTTGGAAAAAATACCTAAGTGAAATGTAGTAAATCTACCTTTATATGAAGGAACTCACTTAGTTCTTTTAAATTTATTTGCGGAATATACATATTAAGTGTGATACCTGTTGTAACACAGCCACTTAGTAACATTTTACAAAAGCAAGATATAGATCTTCAAAAAGGATCAAGCCTTATCAAAATTTTAACCATGTGCCTTGCAGAAAAAATAAATAAAGCCGAAGAACAATTTAAAGCAATTTTTGAAAAAGTTAAAGTTATTTGCGTTTAAATCGAGGTTCCTATCGAAAAGACAAGATGTGAACGAATTAATCACATCCAAAATGTTGAAGATTACTACCGAGTTGTAGGTTACAATCCTCTTATTGAATTTATTGTAGAAGATCTCATAACAACTTTCCCAATAGATATCGCAAATGTATTGAACATACCTTAACTTCTACCTCAAAGTGTGTACCTCAAAGTGTAATCAAGTCATATACAGATACAAAACTTTTACAACCACAACTAGCGGATTAGCTGATTATATTTGATAGAAGAGATAAACACCTACTAAGAGCTAAACTTGAGCCTGATATATCAGATAACTTTGTAGATGCTTTTATAAACTGTGATGAAGATATCTACCCAAATCTAAGAAAAATATTTCAAATTTTCGTTTCAATGCGCGCCAGTAAAGCTACGAGCGGGAGGTAATTTCCTACCCTTCGTCGAATAAAAACATGGCTCGGATCAACAATGACAGAAGATAGACTGTACTGTCTAAATTTGCCTCACAAGGAAATCATAAATTGCTTATTTAAAAAGATTAATGTATATTGAACTGATCTTATATTTTATTTAACCTTTTTGTTGAGTTTTTTTAATTAGGGTAATGACTTTTTTGGACAAAATTTCTTCATCCCACCACGCGATGGGCAATTTAATATTGATAATGAAAATAATTTTTTATGCCATTTTGGACAAAAACGTTTCCGCACCAAATGCAATTTCTAAAGCTGCTCAAACATTTTTTTTTTTTTAAATTTCCATACACATTATATATGGTACATTTATTGTGTATATATGCTTTATAGTTTAGCCCCCATATTCTTAAATGATTATAAAATTTAATAAACGTTTATTAAGGAAAATGTTCATAGAAAATTTGGTTTTCAAGCCTTTTTTAAATTTAAAATATTTTTATAAATACAGGCATAAATACATAAAATAAGCAACTGTATAACAAAAATGTAAAGCTATTTTTTGGGTTTAATGAAATAAATTTTAAGTTTAAAGTGCGAGTTGATTTACATAATGGAAAAATATCTTGTGTAACTTTAATAGCTCGTTCCGCGCATATATTACTACGCTGCTGTTTCATATATCCGCCAAACAACTCATCTATTACAACTAGGCTTGCCAACCGTACTTTATAATAAAGTATTGTACGTTATTTCGAGTAATTGTACTCTATACTTTATGAGAATAATCAAGTACGCGAAAATACTTTATTTCGTATGATTCGATTTATCTAGAACTCAAAATAGATTCAGGTTATATTAGTCAGGTTTTATTAGTCATAAAATTATAATACTTATTGTACAAGTTTTTTTTTAGAAAAACTAAAGAACAACTAATTAATATTAGTCAGTGCCATTTGTTTATGTTTTTAAATTGGCAGGACGATTTTTCGAAAAAAAAAATCTGACAGCACTATTTTGTCACTTGTTTGTTTTGTTTGAGTACAATAGCTGCCTATTTTTAAAACACGAGTGCAAAATTAGTTCAAATTACTGCCTGCCATTCCTTAAGGGGGCTCCCATACAAAATGTTAAATACAGACTAGAAATATAATGAAGAAAACATAATTGCCCTTTATCAACACTTCTTAAGGGGGCTCCCATACAAATATTGCTTTTTATTAAATTTGTAAATTAAATAAAATTTTTCGATTTTTGTGTATAAAATCCAAAGTTTTTAACAGATTTTAATCGTTTATAGCTTGTTTTGTTTGAAGATTTGTTCACACAAGAAAATAATATCGTTATTTTTACCAAAGCGTGCATAGGTAATTTTTTTTTATATAGAAACAAAAAACCAAGTTTAATTATCTAAAATATTTTGTAATATATAAAGGAAGTATTGCCTTAATTTTTTGTTAATATTACTAATTAAGTTAGGTATCTTCTTCGATTTTTATAATATGTATGTATATGAAGTTGTATTTTATTTTACTGTCAATGGAAATTTTTTGTGAAGAAAAGGTTTATATTAAAAAAAATTTAATTTAATTTAAAAAAAGGAAAAAGCAAATTACGAGTATGAAAAATTAAAAAGGTATGCACATATGTACATATGTATAAGTAAAACATTCTT
The DNA here is from genome assembly GCA_930367215.1 of Pollenia angustigena. Classification (NCBI taxonomy): domain Eukaryota; kingdom Metazoa; phylum Arthropoda; class Insecta; order Diptera; family Polleniidae; genus Pollenia; species Pollenia angustigena. The sequence goes on from OV884056.1 coordinate 126,237,298, forward strand.
AATTTTAATTTTAATTTACAGATGTGTGTTAAATAAAATATATGCTATTTAATATAAGATATTTCAAGAAAGAAACAAGGAAAAATATTCGAAAAAGGTATGGATTGTTTTATATGTAAAAAAATTTTACTTATCCACATATTCTTTGTGGGCATTTTAATGTGTTCATGGTTGCACAAAGTATTCAATAGCGGAGTTCAATATAAGGCTTGCCAAAAAGCAAATGTAAAATATCGTTGCAATTTAATTAAATCTAACGGAAACTCTATGTATTTTGTTGTTGGATTTTACAAAAGAGCTACGATATTTTGCATTTGCACTTTTGAAAGCCTAATACTGAACTAATGTTTAAACGCACATTTTAAAACTGTATATCTTTGTTTGCTCCATGTATTGCGTTTGTAAACCCCCGTCCATATTATGAAACAATTGCTGCGAAGAATTTGATTTTGATTGTGAAATGGAAAAGACGTATGGAAAAGTTGTGCAAGCAGATTTTTAAGTTTATAGTTGAGAGAAGAAGAAGAAAGAGAGAGAAGGCAATCAAAATACCTAACTAAATGCAGGAAAACAAAAATTTCATTGTATGGACACGGATGCAGTTTCGAAAGAGAATCAAAGAAAGTTTTTGCAGCAAATGTTACATAATATGGACAGGGACTAAAAAATTATTTGGAATTGTCAAACAATTTAAAATTCTTCGATAATTTTTCAAGATAATTCAAATTAATATACATAAATGCAAACATTCTTATATTTTCAGTTTGTTTTACCGCTTAAATCCGAACGCTGCTGTTAAAGGTATTCCAGCAAAACTTCAAGAAAATTCGAGAATAATAGCAAGTTATGAAGATTAACTGTATACTTTTACCTGTCGAATTCCCTACACCCTATTCATTCATATACAAATAACCATTTAATTACAATGTAATTTTTGAAAAATTATAAATTGATAAATAAAGTGCTTAAAGAAATGAAAAAGGTTGTTAATTTTATTTAAATAAATCAAAAATAGTATCTAGAGCTTAAAAAAGATTCTTACGTTATCAAAGAAAAGTAGGCAATTTCCCTAAAATCTTTGTTCTTATACAAAATGAAATTAGATAATTTACCGAAAATAAATGTATAAATTTACTTTGCTATCATTGGTAGATTTTCAAAGTTTTTAAATAAGTTTGACAAAATTTGTAGATACTTTTTCGAACATTGAAACTACCTAAGTTAATAGTTATATTACCGAAGAAACTTAGATACTGCCATGCTACCCTTGCGCTTAGTTAATTTTATACCAAGTTTTTAGTTAATTTTACCTATGAATTTTTTTGTGTGTTTTTTACAGTCTGGATTTTTTTTATACATTTTTAACAAACAAAAATTTCGAAATGTTGCAAATAATTATTTTTGTTGCCAAAAAAAAGTTATGTTTCTAAAACGACTGCGCAAGTTAGAAAAAAATTTCACGTTTTAAGGAAATTTTATTGCAGATTTTCGTTTTTTCCTTAGTTATTTCAATAAACTGAACCGTTTTTAACCGATATTGGATTCAGCGTACCCACATTGGGTTAAAGCGCCAGTTGCCCGGCTTGTCTCAAGAAAAAAGTGTAAAATTCTAGCACAGTGTAATTGTTTGATAAAACTGGCGAAAAGCAGAAAAAAACGTTTTTAAATAAACCAATAAAAATAAATTAATTGTACTTTATATTTATTCTGTGTACTTTTTTTTCTTAACCTTTAATAATCAATGTACTTTAATTGCAACAAAAAAAGTTGGGAACCCTAATCACAACATCTATCATTTGCCATTAAAATTTATTTAATTATCAAAAATCGCGAAATAGAGTCGCGATTTTTTTTGCGCCCTTCTTCCGTACAAATGGTAAGATCTTGTTATATTCATGAAATTATTAGAAAATACTTAATATTTTGTATTTAAATGTTAATTTTGTATAGTAAGGAGAAAAATTGAAATTCAAAACTTTATCGGGTTTGGTGCGGAAACTTTCTTCACGATCGCGAAAAAGTAATACATAATTTTTTAATCTTTTTCACGGTCTATACGGCTATGTGATAAAGAATTTGATATTCGCAAAAATTGCAAAAAGTACTTACCCTAATACACATATTGTTTTTAATAAACTTTTAAAAACAAATTTGTTACTTTTTTGTATCATACAAAATTTCCCCCCCTAAGGCTCAAGCTGGATTCGCGCCTGATGCATGTATGTATGTATGTATGTATGTATGTATGATTTTCGGTGTTTTATAGACTCTTCGATTTGTCACCAGAATTGCCTCTGTTTTAGCTACAGCTAGCTGCAGTCCATTTTTCCGCAACCATCTGCTGCAACGGCATAAGCAATCGTTAGCCACTATCTCAATCAGTTCTGTAGTGCGCTGGTTTATAACAAGAGCTATATCATCTGCGTAACCTATTAGAGTCACTCCTTCCGGCAGCTTCAAGTTCAGTAAGCCATCATACATCACATTCCAGAGGAAAGGTCCTAGAACCGATCCCTGAGGTACACCGGCTGTTATTTGGTATTTTTTTATACCACTTTCCGTCTCGTATAAAAGAAATATCCTATCCAGATAACCTGCAACTATGTTGTAAAGGTAATTATCAATTCCCTTTTTGCTGAGTGCTTCTAATACCACGCTCCATTTTGCTGTGTTAAAAACGTTTTTCACATCCAGCGTTATTATTGCACAGTATTCTCCTGTTGTCATCGCTTGCATTCCTTTATTGCAAACTTCAATTATCGCATTAACAGTACTTTTCCCCTTGCGAAAACCATGTTGCATAGGAGATAGACCTCCAAGATCAGCAATTTGTTCCTCCAGCCGTTTTAAGATAAGACATTCCAGGAGTTTTCCCAGGGAGTCTAACATGCACAGTGGCCTATACGAGCTAGGCTCATTTAATGGTTTGTTTGGCTTTCGCAACAGAACCAATTTTTGTAGCTTCCATTTAGTAGGGAAGATTCCAGTTTCAAGGCATGAGTTAAATACTGAAGCTAGGTATTCAGGCCATATCTCACACATCATCCTTATGACTTCATTGGGTATGCCATCTGGTGTAGGGCTCCTGCCCACACTTAATTTTTTTCCAGCATATTTAATATCTTCTGCGTCTAAGGGCACGAAATTATCAACCGGAAGCTTTGGTACACTTATAAGCCCGTCTTCGTCGAAAGGAAATAATGTTTTCACTATTTCCGTAGCCCATTTTGGTTCTTTAATCCCAGGTATGGGTTTATTTCGACCAAGTTTCTTCATAGCTATTTTGTACGGCTTTCCCCATGGATCAGAGTCTATTTCCTTGCATAGTTCAGTCCAAGATTTTTTCTTACTGTGTTTTATGGCTTTTCTCAGTGCTTTGCGTGATACCTTGAATTCTAAAGCCAGGGCTTCGTTATTGGGATTACGTGTAGACACTCGTCGTGCGGCGAGACATTTCACTCTTAGCTCACGAATCTCATCATTCCACCAATAAACGGGACATTTGTGGGTATATTTTCGTACTTTAGGCATTGATACGTTGCAGGCTCTAGTGAGTATTTTAACCAGTGTCTCAGCTGCATTTTCTACATCAACAAGTTCGAATTGGTTTCGCATACTTCTCTCTTTTAATGTATTGAGACAATTTTCCCCCATCACATTTTTTAGCATTCCATCTTGGAAGGTCTACTATATTCGGATCATTATTTGTTCCTTCGTATATATTAAACGTGATATACTGATGATCATTTAAAGAGATATCCTCTAGCACCATCCAGTGCATCTTTTCATTACAAAAAATAGGTGTCCCAAAGGTTATATCTATAATGCTCCCACCTGCACCTCTTCTAAAGGTAAGCTTATCTCCCTTGTTAAAAACAGTCAGTCCAGTGCTTGCAATCATCTCACTCACTGCAGAACCCCTGTTATCTAGGGTGTTAGAGTACCATTCAGGGGATTTACTGTTAAAATCACCACCTATGATGACTTTATACTTTGAGGATCTAATGGAAACCTCAAGTGTATTAAGAGCTTCCGCAAACTCGCTATATTCAATGTTTGGTGAAAAATAGCAGCTATATATTCTCATTTTTCCAACGGTTACATATACGAAACCAGAAGTTGTCTCATCAACTTCACTAACGAAAAAACCTCGTATTTCTTATCATTATGGCCGCACGATGGGTTTTATCTTCATACCAAATTTGAGATGGTGGATTTCTGTACTGTTCACTTATTAACACCAGATCAGTGTTTTCCTCTGTCACCTTTTGCAACATCAAATCCTGTGCTTCCCTACCCCTTCCGAGATTGATTTGCAAGAATTTCACGATCATTAGGCTGCTTTATTTCTCCTGTTTTTTACACACTCTGTGCTTCCAATGTAATGTCGAACATTTATTGAGCCACTTTCAAAACAAAGTATACACCTCTCTTCCGCTTTACATTCTCTAGCCCTGTGACCAGGATTGCAACACTTTCTACAAAGATTGGATCTGTCTATGGCTTTACACTGGTAGGCAATGTGACCCTGTTCCAAACATCAGAAACACTGTTTTGACTTTATCTTACTCCTCAGTCTGCACATTATCCACCCCACTCTGATTTTCCTTGCATTAAGTAATTGTGATGCAAGATGCTCAGGGAGCTGGACAATCGCCTGTTTGGTTCTTCCAAAAGATGTTCTAAGATTTAGAACCTTGAACGTTGTGGGTTCTTCCACTTTAGTCGCCTCCATTAGGGCTCTGACTAGGTCTTCAGCATCTGTTGACTCATCCATATCTCTGATGTCTATGACATGAGTTTTGGTAACAGTTTTGATCATAACACCGTCTACCGAGTTACCTATGGCACTCTTTAGCTTCTCGGCTTGGCCTTCACCTTTTCTTAACGTAACAAGTAATTCCCCGGTTCTTGTTCTTCTTATACCTTGTATTTCCACACCGATATCAGTGGGATTAATTTTATTCTTCATTTCCTTGATAACATCTGCGTAGGACTCAGATGTGTTAGCTTTAATAGTTATAGCTTCTCCTTTTTCTCGCAGCTCACGAGTTTTGACATTTCTTTTGTCTTTCTTTTTAGCTGATTTTCGATGGCTCACTCTTTGCCATTCATTTTCTCTTACGGGGTTATCTGTATTGTTTATTTCTTTTTGGGCTTGTAGGGCTTTAACCGTTGCAGGTGTTTTTGCCACTTTTCGTTTTCTTTCGTGAACCGGTGAGGTTTGTTCTACTTGTGTGGCCTTATTCTGCATTTCCTTACATGTGCCACTTACAACCATTGGGTTAATACTAATTGCTTCTTTGTATTCTCTTAATTGCTGATACAGTGCAAGAGCACAGTTAACATTATCACGAAGAGTCTTGTGTATATCCTTTGCACCAGCAAGAATAACATTTGCTGCACTTAACTTATTGCCTAGTTCAATAAACGTTCTCTCTTCAGATTGTCTGAGTTGTGTGAGATGTCTCATCTCTTCTGAGATATCCGCTTCACGAGCCATTACAGGAGTGCCATCTGCAGTATCTTTATTGTGCAAGAATTTTTCAATTGCATTATTGTCTAGTGTTTTTCCAGTCACACTTGCTTGTGGTGACCTAACTATCACTGAGCTTCTTCTAAAGGGATTTTCCCCAGTGTTTGCTATTGTTTGATGTTGTTGTTGTTTATTGTTATTCATCTTTTTCTTTTGGGTCTCAACTCAAAGCCGCTATCTCCAAGTATAGATCACATGGCTGTCTATGCATGCAGGGAGGCCATGCGAGGGTTGACTTAGAATCCTTATGAAATTCTTTGCCAGAGCCAGATCCGTGCTAATCAGGAAACTTACATCTGAACCTACACCACCAACGAAATGGTGACAAACATCGAACGTACTCCAAGACTCGCTACGTTTTACTGAGACGGAGGCAGCTGTGGCATTTACCTGGGAGCCATTTCAATGGAATTTTACTTCCATTTACTGAGGTCCCAGAATACCAGAGCTGTCAGCCCAGGGGTGCATCATATCCAAATACATTTCCAGAAATACCATAATTAAGACCGTACTGGGCTTAGTCTTAATGTCTTTTGACGATCATAATACCAGGGTTCTGTCATTGCCATATCCAGTTGTCCAGAAATACCATAATTAAGACCGTGCTGGACTTGATCTTAATGCCTTTCAGCGGGAGTTTTCTCAGGGTTGCGTCAATACCATATTCGATTGTCCAGAAATACCATAATTAAAACCGTACTGGGTTTGGTTTTAATGGAGACTAGGGAAACCACGAAGACGTCATCCTTCTAACTACTCCTCTCCAGAGGGTACCCTTGTGGTGGGACACATTTCGTATGGCGGTGTACACTCGCCATGTCGCAAAACCCTGACTGGGCTTTAGTACCATTTTAGTACGCCCTCCGTTTATGCCCGACTAGGGTCCGCGGGGTCGTCATTCCGTTATCCTCGCCTGAGGATACCCTGCGGTATGTATGTATGTATGTATGTAGGTATGTATGTATGTATGTATGTATGTATGTAGGTATGTATGTATGTATTGTATGTATGTTTGTATGTATGTATGTATGTACGGATGTATGTATGTATGTATGTATGTATGTATGTATGTATGCATGTATGTATGTATGTATGTATGTATGTATGTATGTTTTTTTTTTTTTTTTTTGTGTGTGTGTGTGAAGGTAGGTGAAAATCTTCCATCAGATACCCCTGGGTTATGTCGGATTCCTACCGACTAAAAACACCTCCTTCCTCTTCCTTCAGCCCTGCGGAACTGTCTGTCATGATATTCCTTCGCAGGGTCGGATAGACCTAATTAATCTCTACTTCTACCTGCAGTAGCATCTTTCTGTGCTTCTGTTCTTCCCTCAGCTTTTTGTGGACTTCCTTGACTAGAGAGCAGGTCGCACACCAGTTCTCTTTCTTTCTCGTCATCACGTCTATTATGTTTTCAGTATATATACTCTGTCCTATTATATCCTCTGCGTGCCTACGCTCGTTTTCAAATCTTGGACACCAAAACATAACGTGTTCTGCATCCTCTAATTGGTTTGCGCAAGAGGGACAGTTTGGTGACGCGTCGAGTCCAAACTTGTGCAGATATTTTCTGTACCCTCCATGTCCCGTAAGAAATTGCGTTAGGTGGTAGTTCACCTCGCCATGCTTTCGCTTTAGCCAAGACTCTATTTTCGGTATAAGTCTAAAAGTCCATCTCCCCTTTCCACTTTTTTTCCCATCTCTTCTGCCATGCCTGCATGGTTTTCCGTCTCTCCATGTTTGGAGTCTCATTTGCATTTGGACTTAGTCTTTTGCGCTCATACACGCGTTTTGCCTCGTCTGCCATTATGTCAATTGGGATTATTCCCGCTATAACGTAAGCTGCATCGTCCGATGTAGTTCTATATGCACTGCTTACTCTTAAGGCACATAATCTGTATACGGAGTTTAGTTTGGCCGCAACCGACTTGACTTTAAGAGCTTCCGCCCATATTGGGGCCGCGTATAAAATGGTTGATTTTACCACTGAAGAGATTAGCTTCCTGTTCCTATGCCTAGGTCCCCCTACGTTTGGCATCATCCTAGACAAAGCCACCACGATGTTCGATGCCTTAGTGCATATTACCACTCCAAGGTACGTAAGTTGCTGCTGGGACATTATGATGTGTTTTCCTATTTTTATGTTAATTTTATCCCGTTTTCGACGACTGCTTATAAGTAGTGCTTCTGTTTTATGTTCTGCTAGATCCAAGCCGCTCGACTTCATCCATGACCTGATGGCATACACCGTTGCGTTCGCCAGTAGTTCGACTTCGTCGACATGCCTAGCAGTTACTACGATCACGATGTCGTCTGCGAAGCATACTGTTTTTGCCCCCTCTGGTATGTTAAGGTTCAGTACCCCATTGTACATAATATTCCACAGTAACGGTCCTAGAACCGATCCCTGTGGAACGCCTGCAGTTATGTTGTATGTACGAGTGCCAAAATCCGTGTTGTATCGAAGCTCTCTCTCAGAAAAGTAGCTCCCCACAATTTTAGTCAAGTACACCGGTACTCCAAGTCTGCCTAGATTGTCCATGATACGTTACCAAATTGCAGTATTAAAGGCATTCTTTACATCTAGAGTTATCAATGCGCAGTATTTCTTTCTTGCTCCCTGACCTTCTATAGCTCTTTTCGCTGTGTCCACTACTATTTTAATGGCATCAATTGTCGATCTCGACTTCCTGAATCCGTACTGGTGGTCGGATAGCCCACCCCTTGCCACCACAATTGGGACCAATCTATTGTATATTACCCTCTCCAAAGCTTTCCCTATAGAATCAAGCAGACATATTGGCCTGTACGATGAAGGGTCTCCTAGTGTTTTGTTCGGTTTTGGAATAAGAACCAAGATCTGTTTCTTCCAGCAGTCAGGAAATGTTCCCTCCTCCAAGCAACGGTTGAATACTTCAACAAATAGGCTTGGATTGATTTGCATTGCCTTTTTTAATGCCTTGTTAGGGATGCCATCAGGGTCTGGAGCTTTTTTGTCTGATAGCTTCATCGCTATCTGGACAAGTTCCTCTTCCGTTACTGCCGTTACTGTATCCGGACTTATAGTCGTGTTGTTAGTGCGCAGAGCTTCGGTGTGTCTCGGAAACAGAGTTTCAACAATTTGTCTCACTAAAAGGGGGCATGTGGGTTGTGGTGATCTTCCTACCTTGAGGCGGGAAGTAACTAATTTATATGCCTTTCCCCATGGATCTGCATCCGCCTCCAGGCATATCTGCCTAAAGCAATTAATTTTACTCCTGGTTATAGCGCGGTGGAGTTCTTTTCTTAGTCGCTTATATTCGTTCTGTCGTTCAATAAAGTCGGGTCGGTTTCTTTGGCGTTGGCTCCTTCTTCTAGCACTGAGGCATTGTTTGCGCAGGCTATTTATTTCTGGGTTCCACCAGTATATTGGTCGCCGGTTCTCCGAATCCCTTCGTCTCGGCATGGAAGTGTCACACGCCTGTTTAAGTTTCGACATTAGATGTTCGACCATTTCCGAGGCTGTGCCATCAAAAGATCGGACATTAATAATTGTATCCTTAAAGGTTTCCACGTCCATTTTTTCAGCTGCCCATCCCCTATAAGTCGGGTGTGCGTCCTTCGCCCGGTTTTGCCCTCTCTTTGGTTCTTTAATACTGAAAATTATGGCCTGGTGGTCACTATGTGTGTAATGCTCACTGACCATCCAGTCCATTTTCCGGACCAATGAACCACTTACAAACGTAAGGTCCACGATTGATCCCAGGCCTCTTGCCCTAAATGTATTTGCCCCTCCTCTATTGGCCAGTGTCAAGTCGTCACCGGAAAAGGTCTCCAGGAGGATGCGGCCCCTGTTGTTCGTTGTCTTGCTTCCCCATTCAGTAGCCCATGCATTAAAATCTCCTGCTATAATCTTCGGATTGTGGAGCTGTGCGTCTCTTTTCAGCCGAGCCATCATCTGTTCGAACTGTTCGATTGATGCACTAGGTGGGGCATAACAGCTGTAGATGTAGATGCCTCTTATTTTGGCTCTTAGAAATCCCTCCTCAGTTTGATTTTGAGTACCCTCAATCGCTCGTTTTCCACATGCCCATATTGCTGTTTTGCCGGATGTATCTTTGACCCAGACGCTTGGTTGAAGATTTCTGTGTTGTTCACATACAATAGCTATGTCAGCCCTAGTTTCGCTGATAGTCTGCGAAAGTAGGTCCTCCGCTGCCCGTCACGTGGTTTGTTTCCCGTTTTTGCGTTTGTTTCTAGAACATACATTCTGCATCGCTAGTGCAGTCCCTTGCCATATGTCCTGTTTTTCCACACCTTCTACACAATTTGGACCTATCGAGGGGATTTTTACAAGACCGGGCTATGTGCCCATATTCCAAGCATCTGTAACATTGACGTAAGACGACCTTCTCTTAGGCGACATATTACCCATCCTATTCTTACTTTTCCGACCTGTAGGACTTTGTGGCCTATTTCCGATGGTAGACTTATCCTTGCAGTCTGAGTTCCACCGTAGGATTTCCGTAAGCTCCTTATATCCTCTTCGCTCATGTTTGGTACGCCTAGTTGATCCTGAAATGCGATACAGATGTCCTCTTTCGTCGTGACTTCATCAATATCTCTACATTCAATAGTAATCTCCTGCCTGCGGCTTTTAATTTCAGCCCTAAGGCCGATTGATTTCTCAATTTGTCCTCTATATATATCCACTCTAGTTTTATTTCTGGAGCTAATTTGCGTCCTTTTGATACGTGATACATTTTCTCCCAGATCTTTTAGGGATGGGTCCCCTTGATCTGTCTCAATATGTCCGCATATATTGTCTCTCCCTTTGCAGAGATTATCATCGCTTCATTCCTTTCTCTTCTTTTTCTACTGTACTTTTTCCGTTTCGGCTTCCGTTTAACTATTTGCCACGAGCTATTTCCCTCCAAGGTGGGCTTTTCATGACTAGTGGCCACGCTCTCTTGTTTCTTTTTTCTCCTTCTGGCAGCTTTTCTTGGCCTCTTAATCTTTTGTATTTTCGGCGATTCATCACCAGGGTCTCTTCTTCTTTTCATGTGGACTTCGGGTAGACCCAATTTTGGAGTTGTTTGAGTTGTCTGCTCTTTTATCTCCGCACTACTTGATTGGCCAACTTCTTCCAATTTTTCCTTTGCCTTATTATACATAGCCTTTATGGCTCTTGTTTTCTCCTTAATAGCTTGGTGTACGTTATTTTTGCTCTTCATGTAGTTTAGTAGCTCCTCTATCATGTTGTATGTATGTATGTATGTATGTATGTATGTATGTATGTATGTTTGTATGTATGTATGTATGTATGTATGTATGTATGTATGTATGTATGTATGTATGTATGTATGTATGTATGTATGTATGTATGTATGTATGTATGTATGTATGTATGTATGTATGTATGTATGTATGTATGTATGTATGTTTTTTTTTTTTTTATTGGACGTAGTGATAGCGCGCTATCATCTAGTGGCCCCACGATATCTTCTCCAATCCACCCCGGTACCACTGTAGCATTACATCAGGGTTGTCATATAGTTGTCTTGATCCTAGTCCCCCGTCCTCCAAAGAGATTAGGGGTTTGGAACTCTGCGGCATTTTTCTCTCATTATGCGGCAGATAAAGGTTTCACACATTTTCCACGACTCCATAGAGCCCAGCATTTCACTAACCATGTTGTCAGGAGATAAGACCACATCGAGTCTGTTGTTTAGTTCAAGTCTCTCACGTTCCCATCTTGGACAATGGAAGAGATTGTGTTCAGCATTATCTTCTTTACCTCCGCATTCGTCACAGTGTTTATAGTTTTTGATCTTAAATCTATATAGGTAGCTGTTGAAACTACCATGATCGGTCATCATCTGTGTAATAAAATAATTCATGCTTCCATGTTTTCTTTCTATCCAGCGGCGAATATTAGGGATTAACCGATAGCTCCACCTACCATCTTCACCAGTTTCCCATCGCACTTGCCAGTCATTTAGTAGTGCTAGCCGGGCGTCTGTTCTTATCTGGCTTGCAGTTAGCCCAGTATTTCCGCTCTTCGATAGGTTATATATTCTTTCTTTTTCTTTTACCATGAGATCTATTGGGGGAATTCCAGCAAGTACAGAAGCTGCATTTGTGGATACTGTACGGTATGCCGATATTACACGTAAGGCACTGATTCTTTGTGGTTTTTGTAATTGTTGTACCACATAGCTTCTATTCATTGCCATAGCGAAAGTTGGCGCGGCGTACAACAGCTGTGAGTGTATCACACTGTTGATCAATCTTCTTGTTGCATCTTTTGGACCTCGGCAATTTGGCATTATTTTTGCCAGTGTGTTAACTGTTTTCAGAGCTTTATCCCTTATTTTTCCTGCATGTTCATGAAAGTTGAGTTTGTCGTCTAATTGTACGCCCAGGTAAGTGAGGCTGCGCCTGAAGGAAATTTCCTCCTGTTGGACAATGATATTAGGCATGTTAAAGGATCTTCTATTAGTTACAAGTATTGCTTCCGTTTTGACTGCTGCAAGACTAAGTCCATTTTCTTTCAGCCATCTATCACACCGAGAAATACTATCGTTTGCAATTATTCTTAGCAACTCAGGGCATTGCTGAGTTACAACTAGGGCAACATCGTCAGCGTATCCTAAAAGCTTTGCACCGTGTTGTAGTTTTATATTTAAAAGACCATCATACATCACATTCCATAAGAAAGGACCCAGCACCGACCCCTGAGGGACGCCCGCCGTGTTCCGCTATCTGTGTCATAGATGAGTATACGATCACTAAGGTAGTCTATTATCATATTGTGAAGGTGTGTTTTTACTCCTTTTTTCTGTAAAGCGTCTAAGACGACTCTCCATTTTACCGTGTTGAAGGCATTTTTAACATCTAGTGTTACGATAGCACAAAAACCCTTAGAGTTTTTTGCCCTTGTTGCTAAGCCAACTACTTCACTTATCGCATCTACTGTGCTCTTTCCCCTTCTAAAACCATACTGTTGTGGCGAAAGGCCTCCTAGGCTTTCTATTTCTTTTTCTAGTCGCTGCAAAAGTAGACATTCTAGCAACTTTCTCAGTGTGTCAAGCATACACAAAGGTCTATATGAGCTTGCTTCGTTTAATGGTTTGGCGCCCTTTCTTAAGAGGACTAATTTTTGCCTTTTCCAACATTTAGGGAATACACCGTTTGCTAAACAGATGTTAAAGGTCATTAATAATATTTCAGGCCATGTTTCAGCTGCCAATCTAATGACTTCGTTTGGTATACCGTCTGGACCAGGGGTCTTTCCAGTTTTTAATTTTCTAATTGACAATTTCAATTCATCAGCATTAAAAGGTACTACTTCTTCGGTTGATACCATCTTTTCTTTGGTGTTCATTCCTTCTATATCCGTTGGGAATAACGTTTTTACTACTTCTTCTGCCCAAATGGGTTCTTTAATTCCCGGTATTGGTTTTCTCCCTCCGGTTTTCTTCATAACGATTTGGTATGGCTTACCCCATGGGTCTGCGTCAACTTCGTCACACAGTTCAGCCCATTTTTCCCGCTTGGTCCTTTTTATTGCGCTTCTTAAAGCCTTTCTTTTCATTTTATATTCCAATTTGAGAGATTCATCATGGGGGTGCCTCGTTGATATCCTACGAGCAGTCAAGCATAATTTTCTTAGCTCCCCAATTTCGGTAGTCCACCAGTAAACTGGCTGTTTATTTCCGTTGAAGTTTTTGATTTTCGGCATTCCTGCATTGCAGGACTTCGTAATGATTTCTTTTGTGAGAGCAACAATATCCTCACAGTTTCCAGATAGGTTATTTATTCTATTTATATTCTCCTCCTTAGCATGTAAGAGATATTCTGTAGTTTTCTTCACATTAAGTTTCCGTACATTCCATTAAGGGAGTTTTTCTTCGTATCGAAGAACAGGTCTCTTGTTAGTGATGTCAAATGTTATGTATTGATGATCACTTAAGGTAATTTCATCTAGTTATTGGTTATTCAGTTCAGTCGATCCAAAAGTTATATCGATAATACTGGTACTTTTTCCTCTTATGAATGTAGGAGTATCACCATTGTTAAAAATTGTTAGGCCGAGAGATGCCATCAATTCAGTAACGATGGTACCTTTCTTGTCTAGTTTTCTTGAATTCCATGCTAGGGATTTGCTGTTGAAGTCACCGCCTACGATAACTTTTCCCTTTGCTGTTCTGATACTTAGCTCTAATTTATTAATTGCATGTGAGAAGTTTGTGTAGTCCATATTCGGTGAAAAATAGCAGCTATAAATTCGTATCCCATTGATAGTTGCATAAACGAAGCCATCATTTTCCTCATTTACTTCGCTAATACATAATTGTTTATTTAATACCATCATTGCCGCTCTCTTTGTCAGGTCTTCGTACCAGATTTTAGAATGAGCTTTTCTATAGGGTTCACTAATAAGAACTATATCACATTTACTTTCTGCGGATTTTTGGATCATTAGATCATGCGCCTCTCTTCCATGTCCAAGGTTTATTTGAATAAATTTCATATTCATACTGTTCGGGGTTTCATCCTGTTTCCAACACACATCGCACTACAAATAAGGTGGTCTATATTTTGTAAACCAGCTTCCTGACAGAGTATACACCTTTCATCTTGCTGACACTCTTTAGCCAGGTGTCCTGGTTGGCAGCATTTTCTACATGTTCCCGTTCTATCTGCGCCTTTGCATTCTATTGCCCGGTGTCCACGGTCTAGACATCGAAAGCATATTACAGGCCGCGTCTTTGGTTGAATTCTGCATCGCACCCATCCTACGATGATCTTCCTTTCTTTCACAAGTTTTGCCGCAAGGTTTGCCGGCATTTGTACCAGAGCTTGCTTAGTCTTACCATATCCTTCCCTTAAACTAAGGATTTTGAACAAAGTATCCTGCTGTTCACCTGTTGCAGTCTTAAGGGCGTTTATCAATTCCTGCATATCTGTGCTTTCATCCATATCCCTGATATCAAGAGTTTGGTTTTTAAGTACAGATCGGATTGTTACATCTTCACCAAGCTTCATCGTTAACGCATCTCTCAATTTATTTGCTTGTCCTTTTCCAAACTTAACGAGAAGATCCCCCGCTCTTGTTCTTCGCATACCGCTGATTTCCACACCTATTTCGCTAGGGTTCACAGCATTCTTCATCTTCTTTATGACATCTGCATACGTTTCCGGGTTAGCTTTAATGGCAATTGCTTCACCTGTTTCACGTATAGCTCTTGGTTTTTTTTCTTTTCTCCTTTCGATGGTGTACGATTTTCCAATTGTTGGAATCCACTGAGGCCTCTTCCTCGGTGGGATCAACGACTGCTATCGCCTGCGGCCGTTCCTTGCTTGTACCAGGTAGGACATTTACGTGTGTTGTATTTACGGTCTTTGGTCTTTTCGGGACACTATCCTGCTTTGGCGAAGTTGACGATTGTCTTTTACTTCTTTCTCCTTGCTTTTGTTCGTAAGATGTTGTATGAGTTCTTACGTCTACTTGTATTGCCTTTGTTTCCATAGTAACATTAACTACAGGAGCAACCTCTGCAGTAGGACTTTTGGAAATTGCCTCTCTAAGCTCTCTCATCTGTTGGTATATGGCCATAGCACATGTAATATCATCCCGTATCGACTTGTGAATGTTCTTCGCGGTCATTAGTATCGCATTTACCGAACTAATTTTATTACCGATTTCTATAAAAGCTTTTTCCTCGTCTTGTTTTAGCAATAATAGATGCTTAGGATCTTCTCCATTTTTTTCCAGATCGCCTTGTTGTTTCTTGTCGGCAGTTCCCGTTGTGTTATTCGGGGGCGATCTTGCCAACACTGAGCTACGTTTGAAAGGGTTGTGTTGTTGGTAGCTCCCGTAAGTATCCTTGGGCTCACCTGTAAAAACTTCATCTTCGTTTTGATTCTTGTTATTGTAGTTGGGGCTGTTTCTGTTCATTTTTTCTTTTTTTTTTCTTCAGGGTCTCAACTCAAAGCCGTTATCACCGATTCGAAGTATAGTCACGTTTAGATCTCAAGGTTATCTATGCAAGCAGGGAGGCCATGCAGGGGTTGACATAAAATCCTTATGGGAAATTGTGTTCAGTACCAGATCCGTGTTAGTCAGGAGTTTTTCCTCAACTGAGCCTACACCACCAACTTAATGGCGACGAAAACGTTGAGCGTTCTTTGAGATTTGCCAGGTTTTGATGAGACGGAGGCAGTTTCAACATTAGCCCAGAAGTCATTTCCACAGAATGTCACCTCTGTGTACTGAGATTCCAGAATGTTAAGACCGTCGGCCCGGGGTTATGTCAGTTCATATTCGTAGTTCCAGAAATGCCATAACTAAAACCGTACTGGGCTTGGTTTTAATGCCTTTCGGCGGGAGTTATTTTCGGTTGGATACATAGTTTAGGGCGGCATCCACTCGCCCTGCCACAGGACTTCATCAAGCACATGTACCTTTTTAGTACGCCCTCCGTGCCTGCCAAAACTAGGGTCCGCGGGGTCGTTACTCCCGTTATCCTCTCCTGAGGATACCCTTGCGTGTTGTATGTATGTATGTATGTATGTATGTATGTATGTATGTATGTATGTATGTATGTATGTATGTATGTATGTATGTATGTATATGTATGTATGTATGTATGTATGTATGTATGTATGTATGTATGTATGTATGTATGTATGTATGTATGTATGTATGTATGTATGTACGTATGTATCTATGTATGTATGTATGTATGTATGTATGTATGTATGTATGTATGTATGTATGTATGTATGTATGTGTGTTTGTATGTATGTATGTATGTATGTATGTATGTATGTATGCATGTATGTATGTATGTATGTATGTATTGTATGTATGTATGTATGTAGGTATGTATGTTTTTTTTTTTTTTTTTTTTTTTTTTGTGTGTGAAGGTAGGTGAAAATCTTCCATCAGATACGCTGGTCTTTTACCCCCTGGGTTATGTCGGATTCCTACCGACTAAAAACACCTCCTTCCTCTTCCTTCAGCCCTGCGCAACTGTCTGTCATGATATTCCTTCGCAGGGTCGGATAGACCTAATTAGTCTCTACTTCTACCAGCAATAGCATCTTTCTGTGCTTCTCTTCTTCCCTCAGCTTTTTGTGGACTTCCTTGACTAGAGAGCAGGTCGCATCCCAGTTCTCTTTCTTTCTTGTCATCACGTCTATTATGCTTTCAGTATATATACTCTGTCCCATTAGATCCTCTGCGTGCCTACGCTCGTTTTCAAATCTTGGACACCAAAACATAACGTGTTCTGCATCCTCTAATTGCTTTGCGCAAGAGGGACAGTTTGGTGACGTGTCGAGTCCAAACTTGTGCAGATATTTTCTGTACCCTCCATGTCCCGTAAGAAATTGCGTTAGGTGGTAGTTCACCTCGCCATGCTTTCGCTTTAGCCAAGACTCTATTTTCGGTATAAGTCTAAAAGTCCATCTCCCCTTTCCACTTTCCTCCCATCTCTTCTGCCATGCCTGCATGGTTTTCCGTCTATCCATGTTTGGAGTCTCATTTGCATTTGGACTTAGTCTTTTGCGCTCATACACGCGTTTTGCCTCGTCTGCCATTATGGCAATTGGGATTATTCCCGCTATAACGTAAGCTGCATCGTCCGATGTAGTTCTATATGCACTGCTTACTCTTAAGGCACATACTCTGTATACGGAGTTTAGTTTGGCCGCAACCGACTTGACTTTAAGAGCTTCCGCCCATATTGGGGCCGCGTATAAAATGGTTGATTTTACCACTGAAGAGATTAGCTTCCTGTTCCCATGCCTAGGTCCCCCTACGTTTGGCATCATCCTAGACAAAGCTACCACGATGTTCGATGCCTTAGTGCATATTTTTTCAATATGTGATCTGAACTTTAGTTTGTCATCTATTACCACTCCAAGGTACGTAAGTTGCTGCTGGGACATTATGATGTGTTTTCCTATTTTTATGTTAATTTTATCCCGTTTTCGACGACTGCTTATAAGTAGTGCTTCTGTTTTATGTTCTGCTAGTTCCAAGCCGCTCGACTGCATCCATGACCTGATGGCATACACCGTTTCGTTCGCCAGTAGTTCGACTTCGTCGACATGCCTTAGCAGTTACTACGAGCACGATGTCGTCTGCGAAGCATACTGTTTTTGCCCCCTCTGGTATGGTAATGTTCAGAACCCCATTGTACATAATATTCCACAGTAACGGTCCTAGAACCGATCCCTGTGGAACGCCTGCAGTTATGTTGTATGTACGAGTTCCCAAATCCGTGTTGTATCGAAGCTCTCTCTCATAAAAGTAGCTCCCCACAATTTTAGTCAAGTACACCGGTATTCCAAGTCTGCCTAGATTGTCCATGATACGTTCCCAGTTTGCAGTATTAAAGGCATTCTTTACATCTAAAGTTATCAATGCGCAGTATTTCTTTCTTGCTTCCTGACCTTCTATAGCTCTTTTCGCTGTGTCCACTACTATTTTAATGGCATCAATTGTCGATCTCGACTTTCTGAATCCGTACTGGTGGTCGGATAGCCCACCCCTTGCCTCCACAATTGGGACCAATCTATTGTATATTACCCTCTCCAAAGCTTTCCCAATAGAATCAAGCAGACATATTGGCCTGTACGATGAAGGGTCTCCTAGTGTTTTGTTCGGTTTTGGAATGAGAACCAAGATCTGTTTCTTCCAGCAGTCAGGAAATGTTCCCTCCTCCAAGCAACGGTTGAATACTTCAACAAATAGGCTTGGATTGATTTGCATTGTCTTTTTTAATGCCTTGTTAGGGATGCCATCAGGGCCTGGAGCTTTTTTGTCTGATAGCTTCATCGCTATCTGGACAAGTTCCTCGTCCGTTACTGCCGTTACTGTATCCGGACTTATAGTCGTGTTGTTAGTGCGCAGAGCTTCGGTGTGTCTCGGAAACAGAGTTTCAACAATTTGTCTCACTAAAAGGGGGCATGTGGGTTGTGGTGATCTTCCTACCTTGAGGCGGGAAGTAACTAATTTATATGCCTTTCCCCATGGATCTGCATCCGCCTCCAGGCATATCTGCCTAAAGCAATTAATTTTACTCCTGGTTATAGCGCGTTGGAGTTCTTTCCTAAGTCGCTTATATTCGTTCTGTCGTTCAATAAAGTCGGGTCGGTTTCTTTGGCGTTGGCTCCTTCTTCTAGCACTGAGGCATTGTTTGCGCAGGCTATTTATTTCTGGGTTCCACCAGTATATTGGTCGCCGGTTTTCCGAATCCCTTCGTCTCGGCATGGAAGTGTCACACGCCTGTTTAAGTTTCGACATTAGATGTTCGACCATTTCCGAGGCTGTGCCATCAAAAGATCGGACATTAATAATCGTATCCTTAAGGGTTTCCACGTCCATTTTTTCAGCTGCCCATCCCCTATAAGTCGGGTGTGCGTCCTTCGCCCGGTTTTGCCCTCTCTTTGTATGTATGTATGTATGTATGTATGTATTAGGGCGGGTCGATTTGTATGGATGAAAAAAAAGTTAAAAATCGTATAGCAAAAACGTAATCTACAAAAAATTCTAAGAAAATTCTCCGAAGAAGCCATGGGTCTAAAATAAAATCCTAATCCGCGCCTCTCGACTTGAAAATTTTTTTACTTGGGTCAAAATTTTTTTTAGTTGAACAAAATTTTGAGTTTAAAACAATATAAAGTGCAAAAGAACTACCTTACTAAACAATTTTATTCAAAAAAGTCGATTTCTTTTTGGAAAAAGCTATTTCTTCAAAAAAAAATTTTTTTTTGCAAAGGCGGGTATATACATTTTCAAGTCGAGAAGCGCGGATTAGGATTTTATTTAAGACCCATGGTTTCTTCGGAGAATTTTCTTAGAATTTTATGTAGATTACGTTTTTGCTATACGATTTTCAAAAGCAAAAATCGACCCGCCCTAGTATGTATGTATGTAGGTATTTTATGTATGTATGTATGTATTGTATGTATGTATGTATGTATGTATGTATGTATGTATGTCTGTTTTTTTATACGAGGAAAAAATCATCAAAAGACCCTGGCCAGATGGTAGTGCCAGGAGTGCGAGACTTTAACACGCTAAAACAACCTCGTTTCACCAGCCCAAGAGTCCCTGTGGAACTACCGCAAAGCATTACCTCACAGGGTGAGAAAAGGTAGAAACCTACACTAGACTAATCCGATTTCCCTTCGTATCCTTTCTTCCCTACGAAGTTCAATTAGAACCAATTTCACATAATTACATACATGCTCCCAATTAGCCAAGGACGACAACATTTTATATACAATGTTTGTCGGTCCGACACTACATCCTAATAACACTTCCAAGTTAGCCCTCTCATCATTGAACCGAGGACAAATGAAAAATACATGTTCGGCATCCTCTTCCACATCACCAGTACAGTATGGACAGAACGGATCCCTCTCAATTTTAAAACGATGCAGATACGACTTAAAGCAACCATGTCCACTTAACATTTGCGTTAGATAAAAATTTAAGTCACCATGTTTCCGGTTAAACCAGTCCTCAATGTTGGGGATTAACTTATACGTCCATCTGCCCTTGTCGGATGTTGACCAACGTGCTTGCCATTTAGCAATAGTTATGTTCCTCGACATCCTGCGAATATTCACACTATCTACAGTTTCTGCTGCAGGTGTTATGTTTTGAAAATCTCGAGCTTGCAGGTCGATTGGTATCAGACCAGCAATAACAAAAGCTGCTTCGTCTGACACAGTCCGAAACACTGATGTAATGAGTTTAGCATAAGTTGAATACTTCAAAGACTCTGACCATATGGGGGAAGCATACAGGATCGTACTTTTGACAACTTCCGATAAGAGTTTTCTCTGTAGATATTTTGGACCCCTTGTGTTTGGCATTATTCGGGACAATGCTAGACATGTTTTCGTAGTTTTCGAACTTACGTACTGCAAATGATCGTTAAACGAGAGACGACAATCAATCATAACGCCAAGATATTTAAGATACGGTGTTGTCTCTATGCAGCATGTTCCAATTTTTAGCTTTAACGTTTCTCTTGATTTTCGACTACTGATTAGTACCGCTTCGGTTTTATGATCGGCTAAGGTTAGTCCCACAGATGAGAGCCAGGATCGAACGACTTGTATACTAGAATTGGTAACAGTTTCCGCTTCTTGTAGCTCCTTGGCTACACACACTAATGCTAAATCGTCGGCAAACCCAACGATTGAAGCCCTTTCAGGTAGTTTTAGCTTTAGAACACCATCATACATTACGTTCCATAGCAGTGGACCAAGGACAGATCCTTGGGGAGCGCCCGTCGTCAGCTGATGCTGCTTTATTCCTCTATCTGTATCATAAAACAGGACTCTGTTTCGGAAATAATCCCTTATTATGGCCAATAAGTACGGCGGAATATTCAATCGGGTAAGGGTATTCACAATGACCTCCCAATTAGCCGTGTTGAAGGCGTTTTTTACATCCAGTGTGACGACTACACAGTACTCTTTTGGACCATTTTTCCAGCACTTCCCTTCAATTGCCTTGGATGCAGTTTCTACAACAACGTTGATGGCATCTACAGTTGACTTCGCGGTCTTGACAAAGGTTTCCAATCTTTTGCAGATGATGCTCTCAAACAATTTTCCGCTTGTGTCTATCATACAGAGAGGTCGATAGGAGGACGGTTCATCAAGAGGTTTGTTATCCTTTGGCAACAAAACCAGTTTCTGTCTCTTCCACATTGATGGAAATTTGCCTTGTCTCAAACACGCATTTATCAGGGATGTAAATTGGTTTGGACAGCACTTGAAGGCTTCCTTCAGTACAAGATTTGGTATACAGTCCAAACCTGGAGCTTTATTATCTTGGAATTTTACGATTGCATCTTCGATTTCAGAATTTGTCACGAGGGGATAGTTATATAACTCTTCATGTATGTTATTATCAAAGGAAGTCGGTGTTTCATAAGGAAAAAGGTGTTCCACGATTCCTTTAAGGACTGACTCATCTGTAGGTGCTGAGGGATTTAAACATTTGAGTTTCTTTGTTACCAATTTGTAGGCAAGTCCCCATGGGTTATTCTCAAGATCATCACAGATATCAAGAAAACATCTTCTCTTGCTTCTACGTATCGCTAACTTAAGCGATTTTCTTAGCTTTAAACGTTTGGTGATTAATTTCATTCTCCGGTCTGCCTCGCGTTCTCGTATATTGTCGCCTAGCATACAGACATTCTGATCTCAGCTGGGCTATTTGGTTGCTTATTAATGCTGTTTTTCCTTCTCACCATGGATGCATCACATGCTCGGGAGATTCTGTTAACTAATTGTTCTGCCATAGCTTCAGGTTGGCCATACAGGTTAAGGTCTTCCATTGTGGTTTTGAATACATCTTTATCAAATGTGTTAACTTTCCAGCCTGCCAACTTTTTTGTCCGAATATTGACAGATGCGGGTGGTTTGTCAAGTGCTATGTCTATGGTTATGGCATAGTGATCGCTGTGTGTGTAAATATAAGACAAATTCCATTTTACTCGACTTACAATACTACTGCTGGCAAAAGCTATGTCAATAATTGACCCACTTTCTCCTCTTCTAAAAGTTTGCTCATTTCCTGTGTTCATTAACTCCACGCCAAGTACCGAAAATGCTTCAAGTAGTATCCTACCTCTTCCATCTGTGCGGGAGCTGCCCCAGTCAGTAGCCCATGCATTGAAATCACCTGCAATTAGTACAGGATTTCTAGGGATCGCATCAGAGACTATGTTGTCGATAATGGTTTCGAATTCTCCTATAGTGTATCTTGGTGGAATATAGCAACTGTAGATGTGTATTCCAGAAACTGTGGCGCGGGTAAATCCACATTGTGGTGTTGTTTTGTCCTGTAGTAATAACTTGTTGACCGACCAGATTGCTGAAGTGTTTGAACCATCAGACACCCAGTTTGGGGATCCAACGTTTTGATATTGTTCACTGAGTATGGCGATGTCGATATTAAATTCACGAACATTCTGTTTTATCAGCTCTTGGGCGGCTTGACAGTGGTTGAGATTTATTTGGAGTATTCTCATTTTCCAGTTTTAAGGGACTGAAGCGCTTTTTGATAGTATGGACAAATTGCGCATCCTGTCACATGGTCGCTCTTGGTGCTAGAGGCAGCACTACTACAAAGCATACAAACGGGGCTTTCCAACCTCCTATTGCTTATGCATACTGCACTACCAATGAGATGTTGGGTATTTGTTAGACCAGCTTCTTGGCATATTACACAATTTGGTTCTGCAGTACATTCCCTCGACTTATGACCTGGTGTACAACATTTCCTACATATTTTTCCTCTGTCTACGCCTTTACACTGGCTGGCAATATGGCCCGGTCCATCCACCTATAGCATTGTTTGGAATTAGTTTTGGTTCTAACCCTGCACATAACCCATCCTACCTTAATTCTTCCCGCGCGTAGAAGGGGTGCAGCGAGATGTTCGGATAACTGCACTAGCGCCTGTTTAGTACCACCAAAGGAATCCCTTACGTTCAGGACTTTAAATGATGTTGGCCCATCACTATTTGTCGCCACCATGAGAGCATTTATGAGGTCATCGACTTCAGTAGACCCATCTAGATCTCTTATGTCTATTGTATGATTTTTGGCAACTGACCTTATTTTCACGTCATCGCCAAACGTATCACCTATGGCATTCTTAAGTTTTTCGGCCTGTCCTTCACCTTTATCAAATTTTACGAGGAGCTCTCCAGCCCTGGTCCTTCTTATACCCTTAATCTCGACTCCAATTGCAGTGGGGTCAATTTTCCTTTTCATTTCTTTAATAACATCTGCATTAGGGTGTCCCAAAATTTATTTTTTTTTGTGATTTTCATAGGTGCTCAACTAAAATTTAAAAGTTTATAGGGTGAAGTATTTTTGATTTTTTTTTTAGAATTTTCGGAATAGGTTTATAGGTCGCGCAAATGGAGTTTTCATAAAAAACCGGAGTTTTCGGCCATTTATTTAACTTTACTCATAACTTGGTTAATACCACGAGTTTCTTCACTTTTGAGGAAACAGTTTTAAAGAAAAGTATCCAAGCTTTATTCCTGTGTGAAAAAATTATAATTTTTGGTGATGAGTGTACTCATTTAGATACCCTTAATTACAATTTTTCGTAATTTTTTAACAAATTCTGTAAATAACGTTTTATTACTTTTCAAATTTATATGAAAGGTATTAAAACTAATGATGCAGTTTGAAAGACAATTAATTCTAATTATTACGAATAAACAATTTTTAAATTTGTTCCTACCATTCCTGAGTTATACCCGTTTTTATCTTTATACCCAGTATATGTTATTATAAGCTGTTTGCCAGCTCTGTGAAAAATCATTTATTGAGGTTCTTGCGATGTAGTTCTATACCTTGCAACAAGTTCTGGTAATCAGTTTCAGAAGTTGTGACACTAATATTAGTATTAGCCAAAGCCACACCTCGTTCTACCACATCATTTACCACTTGTAATTGTTGAACTTTTTTCTTTGCCTCTTGAAATTACTTGTTAGCTTTCCAATTCTCTGGATCTATTTTTAAAAAATCGATTGAAATATTGCAAACTTCAAAAAAAGTTAGACTGGCTTTTGAAATAAATTGTTGAGTTTCTTTATTTCTAGATTTTTCTTCTGTTAAAGTTACATTTGCTACTTCGTAATCGCTCCATGGAGTATCTGCAAGTTTTTTTTGTCATTAAGTGCAAAGTTTTGGTGTCGATACGTTCATCAAAAAACGCTTAGGCAGCCAATTTCGGAGTTAAGTACCACTAATGACCTAGAATAGTTTTAAGCGAGGCTTTTTCAACGGCTTTATTAATAATTTTATAACTATCCAAATCCTTTAATAGGCTCAGATCTGATTGAGATTGAGAGGAGCGTATCAAGGGCACTGGCCCTTGATACGGTACCAATATTTGATACATATTCTTAAAATAAATGAACTTAATTCAAACAAGGCAATAACTGTTGATTTGTCTATATAAGATTGCAACTGGTTTCGGAAAATGCATATTTTCAAAGAATAGATAATTTTCATCATTCAGCGCGCCCGATTGATAGCCCCTGGAGCACACATAAAATAGAAAGTGAAAATGACAGCGTGTAACGATTCAGATCAATAAATGTCAGCAGTTAATGACAGTTAAAACCTAACTATAAAAATTATGGAAATATACAATAATTATAACGAAAAAAGTATCACCATGTTTAAGGTACAAACTATAAAAATAGTGTAACTCGGAAACTGTAGGACAAAATTCCATTTTTGTTTTTCTTAATTGTTTAGAACTTATCGGTTTTCAAAATCGCGTCCCTAGTTTTAATACCTTTCATATAAATTTGAAAAGTAATAAACCGTTATTTACAGAATTTATTAAAAAATTACGAAAAATTATAATTAAGGGTATCTAAATGAGTACACTCATCAACAAAACTTATAATTTTTTCACACAGGAATAAAGCTTGGATACTTTTCTTTAAAACTGTTTCCTCAAAAGTGAAGAAACTCGTGGTATTAACCAAGTTATGAGCAAAGTTAAATAAATGGCCGAAAACTCCGTTTTTTTATGAAAACTCCATTTGCGCGACCTCTAAACCTATTCCGAAAATTCTAAAAAAAAAATCAAAAATACTTTACCCTATAAGCTTTCAAATTATGCTTGAGCCTCTTACAAAAAAAAAAATTTGGGACACCCTAATCTGCATATGATGTTGTAGAGCTAGTTTTGATAGCAATAGCTTCGCCTTTATCTCTAAGGACTCGTTTTTGTTTGCCTTTATTTTGTTTCTTCCTTTTTTTCCTTTCGGTGTCTCACCACTTCCCACTCGTTTGTAACCCCCTGGGGATCCGGGGTGTACATCTCACCGGGGTTTTTTTTATCAACTTGGGCGTTTCCAGAGCTGAGATTGTTGCTGCCGTTTTAGCTCTTTTCCTCTTTGCGTCTTTTATCGGTGACTTGGGATCCACCCTACTTTTGTCGACCCTTTGGTCGCTTCCTCCTTCCGATACTGGGTAGGTGCGTAAAACCTCCCTGTGCTCCTTCAGTTCCTGGTACAATGCATAGATACAATCAAGATTATCACGTATAATCTTGTGAATGTTCTTTGCATTAGACACAACGCCGTTAATGGTGGACAGTCTCTTTCCAAGCTCAGTGAAAGCTCTATCCTCCGCCTGTTTAAGTTTCTCCTTATCGGTTTGCAAGATAGTTGGTCTTGTGTTTACCGTAAGGCCCTGCCTGAATTGTTTGGTAAGCACAGTTCCCTGCGACATTTCACTGACAACGGGAGTTGCGTTCGTAGCACCACTACTCTGTGGTGTATCATTTCTCTTTCCCAGTGGGGTACTGAAAGGAGTTGAGTGTGATCTTTGCAGTAATGAGCTCCTCCCAAATGGGTTGACAATTTTCGCTACACCCGTATTGTCTTCGTTTATTTTCATATTTTTTTCATTTTCTTGTATTTTGTTATCGTTGTTGCTGTTGTTTTTGTTGTTGTTGCACATCATTTTTCTTGTTGGGTCCCAACTCGAAGCCGCTATCGCCGTCTGAGAGTGTAGTCACGTATTGATCCCATTGTTGTCTATGCTTGCAGGGAGGCCATGCGAGGGTTGACATAAGATCCTTATGGGAACATATGTCAGTGCCAGATCCGTGCTAATCAGGAACTTCCATCTGAACCTACACCACCAACTTAATGGTGACATAACGACGAACGTACTCCGAGACTTGCTACGTTTTAACGAGACGGAGGCAGCGGTGACATTAGCCCATGAGCTATTTCGGTGGAATTCCACTTCCACCTACCGAAGTCATAGAATGCCACAGCTGTCAGCCCAGGGTGCGTCAGAATCCGAAACAGTGTCCAGGAATACCATAATTAGGACCATACTGGGCTTGATCCTAATGCCTTTCGGCGGGGGCAATATCGGGATATTCATTTTTCCAGAAATACCATAATTAGAATCGTACTGGGCTTGATTCTAATGCCTTTCGGCGGAGTTTTACCGGGGTTATGACCATATCCAATATATTATCCAGTGATACCATAATTAAGACCTTTCTGGGCTCGATCTTAATGCCATTTGGCGGGAAGTGACTAGGGAAACCACGGAGGCGTCATGCTCCTAACTACACATCCTTAGAGGGTACCCCTGTGGTAGGATACATATTTAAGGGCGGTATCCGCTCGCCCTGTCACAGGACTTCCCCGAGCACAAGTACCATTTTTAGTACGCTCTCCTTACCTGCCACAACTAGGCTCCGCGGGGGCGTTACTCCCCGTTATCCTCACCTGAGGATACCCTTGCAGGTGTATGTATGTATGTATGTGTGTATGTATGTATGTATGTATGTATGTATGTATGTATGTATGTATGTATGTATGTATGTATGTATGTATGTATGTATGTATGTATTGTTTGTATGTTTGTATGTATGTATGTATGTATGTATGTATGTATGTATGTATGTATGTATGTATGTATGTATGTATGTATGTATGTATGTATGTATGTATGTATGTATGTATGTATGTATGTATGTATGTATGTATGTATGTATGTATGTATGTATGTATGTATGTATGTATGTATGTATGTATGTATGTATGTATGTATGTATGTATGTATGTATGTATGTATGTATGTATGTATGTATGTATGTATGTATGTATGTATGTATGTATGTATGTATGTATGTATGTATGTATGTATGTATGTATGTATGTATGTATGTATGTATGTATGTATGTATGTATGTGTGTATGTATGTATGTATGTATGTATGTATGTATGTATGTATGTATGTATGTATGTATGTATGTATGTATGTATGTATGTATGTATGTATGTATGTATGTATGTATGTATGTATGTGTGTATGTATGTATGTTTGTATGTATGTATGTATGTATTGTATGTATGTATGTATGTATTGTATGTATGTATGTATGTATGTATGTATGTATGTAGGTATGTATTTTTTTTCCATTATGCAGGAGTAAAATCTTACATAAGATTCCCGTGTCCCTCTTGACCCCGGGTATATGTCGGATTCCTACCGACTAAAAACACCTCCTGCGTCATTCAGCACCCTGCGGAACTGTCCCTAGAGATACTGCATCGCAGGGTCCGAAAGCCATATTTAGGCTGCGTCCATTGTTTTAGCTTTCCTTAGTGTCTCCTCTATTACTAATTTTTGATGGATGTTTTTAATCATCGAACATACTATGTCCCAGTGTTCCTTTCTGTTGAGAATTATACTTATAATGTTTTCAACGTGCAGCTGTGTCCCAATCTCTTCTGTTGCTTTCTGCCGATCGTACTTAAAGCGTGGGCAGTGGAACATGACGTGTTCTGGATCTTCTCTTGATTCGAACATGTTTGACAGTATGGTCTACTGTCCAGGCCAAATCTGTGCAGGTAGCTTCGGTAACCTCCATGACCAGAAAGGAATTGCGTCAAGTAGTAGTTTACCTCTCCATGCCTTCTGTTTAACCAATTATTAATTTCCGGAATAAGTTTGAAAGTCCATCTCCCCTTGCGGCTGTTTTCCCACCTTCTCTGCCGTTGTCTTATAAATTTTTCTCTCTCAAGTTTACGTACACTGTTGCCAGGTTGTGTTGAGGTTCTCCTTATATCATATTATCTTTAAGCTTCATCTGCTTAGATATCTATGGTAATCATTCCCGATATGACTTGGGACGCTTCATCAGAATTGGTTCGATATGAGCAGCATACTCGTAGGGCAGATAGTCTGTATATCGACTTTAGTTTCTTCGCTATGCTTTTTACTTTTAAAGCTCCTGTCCATATGGGGGCGGCGTATAGTATAACTGAGCTCACCACTGTGGATATAATTCTCCTTTTACATTGCCTAGGCCCACCTACATTTGGCATCATTCTTTCCAGTGCCGCTCTGACGTTTGCCGCCTTGTTAGCAATGTACTCAACATGTGTTCTGAAGTTTAGTCGCGCATCAATAAAGACTCCCAAATATTTCAGACTCGGTTTTGAGGTAATTTAATGTTCTCCCACCAGGATTCTAATACTTTCTCGTTTTCGCCTGCTTGAAGCGAGTACGACCTCGGTCTTATGTTCTGCGAGCTCAAGACCTGCACTTTTCATCCAATTTTGGATAGTCCAGACTACTTCGTTGGAGATAAGCTCAACTTCGTCTACGTATCTTGCCGCGACCGTTACAGCTATGTCGTTGGCGAATCCTATAATGTTTGCTTCTACCGGGATATCCATCTCGAGTGACTTGGTGTGTTACGACGCCTTCATCGGTGTTGTAGCACAGCTTCCTGTCTGTGAAGTAGCTTTCTATTACCTTAGCTAGGCATGTCGGTATGCCAATTCTATTTAGCTTTCCAATTATTTTAGACCAATTTGCAGAGTTAAATGCGTTCTTTACGTTTCAGAAGTGTCACAACTTCTGAAACTGATTACCAGAACTTGTTGCAAGGTATAGAACTACATCGCAAGAACCTCAATAAATGATTTTTCACAGAGCTGGCAAACAGCTTATAATAACATATACTGGGTATAAAGATAAAAACGGGTATAACTCAGGAATGGTAGGAACAAATTTAAAAATTGTTTATTCGTAATAATTAGAATTAATTGTCTTTCAACCTGCATCATTAGTTTTAATACCTTTCATATAAATTTGAAAAGTAATAAACCGTTATTTACAGAATTTATTAAAAAATTACGAAAAATTGTAATTAAGGGTATCTAAATGAGTACACTCATTACCAAAACTTATAATTTTTTCACACAGGAATAAAGCTTGGATACTTTTCTTTAAAACTGTTTCCTCAAAAGTGAAGAAACTCGTGGTATTAACCAAGTTATGAGCAAAGTTAAATAAATGGCCGAAAACTCCGTTTTTTTATGAAAACTCCATTTGCGCGACCTCTAAACCTATTCCGAAAATTCTAAAAAAAAAATCAAAAATACTTTACCCTATAAGCTTTCAAATTATGCTTGAGCCTCTTACAAAAAAAAAAATTTGGGACACCCTAATCTGCATATGATGTTGTAGAGCTAGTTTTGATAGCTATAGCTTCGCCTTTATCTCTAAGGACTCGTTTTTGTTTGCCTTTATTTTGTTTCTTCCTTTTTTCCTTTCGGTGTCTCACCACTTCCCACTCGTTTGTAACCCCCTGGGGATCCGGGGTGTACATCTCTCCGGGGTTTTTTTTATCAACTTGGGCGTTTCCAGAGCTGAGATTGTTGCTGCCGTTTTAGCTCTTTTCCTC
The DNA here is from genome assembly GCA_930367215.1 of Pollenia angustigena. Lineage (NCBI taxonomy): Eukaryota > Metazoa > Arthropoda > Insecta > Diptera > Polleniidae > Pollenia > Pollenia angustigena. The sequence continues at coordinate 126,267,121 of OV884056.1, forward strand.
TTTGCGTCTTTTATCGGTGACTTGGGATCCACCCTACTTTTGTCGACCCTTTGGTCGCTTCCTCCTTCCGATACTGGGTAGGTGCGTAAAACCTCCCTGTGCTCCTTCAGTTCCTGGTACAATGCATAGATACAATCAAGATTTTCACGTATAATCTTGTGAATATTCTTTGCATTAGACACAACGCCGTTAATGGTGGACAGTCTCTTTCCAAGCTCAGTGAAAGCTCTAACCTCCGCCTGTTTAAGTTTCTCCTTATCGGTTTGCAAGATAGTTGGTCTTGTGTTTACCGTAAGGCCCTGCCTGAATTGTTTGGTAAGCACAGTTCCCTGCGACATTTCACTGACAACGGGAGTTGCGTTCGTAGCACCACTACTCTGTGGTGTATCATTTCTCTTTCCCAGTGGGGTACTGAAAGGAGTTGAGTGTGATCTTTGCAGTAATGAGCTCCTCCCAAATGGGTTGACAATTTTCGCTACACCCGTATTGTCTTCGTTTATTTTCATATTTTTTTCATTTTCTTGTATTTTGTTATCGTTGTTGCTGTTGTTTTTGTTGTTGTTGCTCATCATTTTTCTTGTTGGGTCCCAACTCGAAGCCGCTATCGCCGTCTGAGAGTGTAGTCACGTATTGATCCCATTGTTGTCTATGCTTGCAGGGAGGCCATGCGAGGGTTGACATAAGATCCTTATGGGAACATATGTCAGTGCCAGATCCGTGCTAATCAGGAACTTCCATCTGAACCTACACCACCAACTTAATGGTGACATAACGACGAACGTACTCCGAGACTTGCTACGTTTTAACGAGACGGAGGCAGCGGTGACATTAGCCCATGAGCTATTTCGGTGGAATTCCACTTCCACCTACCGAAGTCATAGAATGCCACAGCTGTCAGCCCAGGGTGCGTCAGAATCCGAAACAGTGTCCAGGAATACCATAATTAGGACCGTACTGGGCTTGATCCTAATGCCTTTCGGCGGGGGCAATATCGGGATATTCATTTTTCCAGAAATACCATAATTAGAATCGTACTGGGCTTGATTCTAATGCCTTTCGGCGGAGTTTTACCGGGGTTATGACCATATCCAATCTATTATCCAGTGATACCATAATTAAGACCTTTCTGGGCTCGATCTTAATGCCATTTGGCGGGAAGTGACTAGGGAAACCACGGAGGCGTCATGCTCCTAACTACACATCCTTAGAGGGTACCCCTGTGGTAGGATACATATTTAAGGGCGGTATCCGCTCGCCCTGTCACTGGACTTCCCCGAGCACAAGTACCATTTTTAGTACGCTCTCCTTACCTGCCACAACTAGGCTCCGCGGGGGCGTTACTCCCCGTTATCCTCACCTGAGGATACCCTTGCAGGTGTATGTATGTATGTATGTGTGTATGTATGTATGTATGTATGTATGTATGTATGTATGTATGTATGTATGTATGTATTGTTTGTATGTATGTATGTATGTATGTATGTATGTATGTATGTATGTATGTATGTATGTATGTATGTATGTATGTATGTATGTATGTATGTATGTATGTGTGTATGTATGTATGTATGTATGTATGTATTGTATGTATGTATGTATGTATGTATGTATGTATGTATGTATGTATGTATGTATGTATGTATGTATGTATGTATGTATGTATGTGTGTATGTATGTATGTTTGTATGTATGTATGTATGTATTGTATGTATGTATGTATTGTATGTATGTATGTATGTATGTATGTATGTATGTATGTATGTATGTATGTATGTATGTATGTATGTATGTAGGTATGTATTTTTTTTCCATTATGCAGGAGTAAAATCTTACATAAGATTCCCGTGTCCCTCTTGACCCCGGGTATATGTCGGATTCCTACCGACTAAAAACACCTCCTGCGTCATTCAGCACCCTGCGGAACTGTCCCTAGAGATACTGCATCGCAGGGTCCGAAAGCCATATTTAGGCTGCGTCCATTGTTTTAGCTTTCCTTAGTGTCTCCTCTATTACTAATTTTTGATGGATGTTTTTAATCATCGAACATACTATGTCCCAGTGTTCCTTTCTGTTGAGAATTATACTTATAATGTTTTCAACGTGCAGCTGTGTCCCAATCTCTTCTGTTGCTTTCTGCCGATCGTACTTAAAGCGTGGGCAGTGGAACATGCCGTGTTCTGGATCTTCTCTTGATTCGAACATGTTTGACAGTATGGTCTACTGTCCAGGCCAAATCTGTGCAGGTAGCTTCGGTAACCTCCATGACCAGAAAGGAATTGCGTCAAGTAGTAGTTTACCTCTCCATGCCTTCTGTTTAACCAATTATTAATTTCCGGAATAAGTTTGAAAGTCCATCTCCCCTTGCGGCTGTTTTCCCACCTTCTCTGCCGTTGTCTTATAGATTTTTCTCTCTCAAGTTTACGTACACTGTTGCCAGGTTGTGTTGAGGTTCTCCTTATATCATATTATCTTTAAGCTTCATCTGCTTAGATATCTATGGTAATCATTCCCGATATGACTTGGGACGCTTCATCAGAATTGGTTCGATATGAGCAGCATACTCGTAGGGCAGATAGTCTGTATATCGACTTTAGTTTCTTCGCTATGCTTTTTACTTTTAAAGCTCCTGTCCATATGGGGGCGGCGTATAGTATAACTGAGCTCACCACTGTGGATATAATTCTCCTCTTACATTGCCTAGGCCCACCTACATTTGGCATCATTCTTTCCAGTGCCGCTCTGACGTTTGCCGCCTTGTTAGCAATGTACTCAACATGTGTTCTGAAGTTTAGTCGCGCATCAATAAAGACTCCCAAATATTTCAGACTCGGTTTTGAGGTAATTTAATGTTCTCCCACCAGGATTCTAATACTTTCTCGTTTTCGCCTGCTTGAAACGAGTACGACCTCGGTCTTATGTTCTGCGAGCTCAAGACCTGCACTTTTCATCCAATTTTGGATAGTCCAGACTACTTCGTTGGAGATAAGCTCAACTTCGTCTACGTATCTTGCCGCGACCGTTACAGCTATGTCGTTGGCGAATCCTATAATGTTTGCTTCTACCGGGATATCCATCTCGAGTGACTTGGTGTGTTACGACGCCTTCATCGGTGTTGTAGCACAGCTTCCTGTCTGTGAAGTAGCTTTCTATTACCTTAGCTAGGCATGTCGGTATGCCAATTCTATTTAGCTTTCCAATTATTTTAGACCAATTTGCAGAGTTAAATGCGTTCTTTACGTCCAGCGTTATTATGGCACAGTATTTTTTATTTGCTCCCTTCCCTTCTATCGCAGTTCGGGCATTTTCTATTACCATACGTATCGCATCTATTGTTGATCTAGCTTTCCGGAATCCGTGTTGTCGGTCCGAAAGCCAGCCCTTTGCTTCTACAATGGACAGCCTTCTATTACATATGATTTTCTCAAAAATTTTATCATTCGTGTCGAGCAGGCATATTGGCCTATACGATGAGGAAACACCTTGTGGTTTATTGAGTTTTGGTATTAGCACCAGATTTTGCTTTTTCCACTGTTTTGGGAAGACTCCTTCCTTTAAGCATTCGTTGAATACCTCCACGAATAAGTTTGTTGCTGCTTTAATCGCGACCTTAAGAGCGTTGTTAGGGATCCCATCCGGCCCTGGAGCTTTGTTGTCTGCGATTCTCTCAGCTATATTGAGCACTTCCTCTTCTGTTACCAGCGGTATGTTTTCCGTTTGTGTTATACTTGTCGCGACTCGAGTTACACTCTCATGCTCTGGGAACAAGGATTTTACATTTCTTTCTAGCAGGACTGGACAACCTGGTTGCGGGGATTTCCTGTTCTTAAGTCGTGATGTTACCACTCGGTACGCCTTTCCCCAAGGGTCTGCATTTGCCTCAAGGCATATCTTATTAAAGCTATTTTTCTTGCTCTTCAAAATAGCATGTTGGAACTCCCGTCTTGCCGCCTGGAATTCGCAGAATGCTTCTTCAAAGTTGTGCCGGCCTCTACAACGCGTTGCTTGCCTTCTAGCTCTTAGACACTTCGATCGGAGGTCGCTTATTTCCGTGTTCCACCAATAGTTGGGCGGGCAGTTTCCTGTCGCCCTTCGTTTTGGCATGGATGCGTCACATGCCCGTTTGAGTTTCAATGAAATATGTCTGACTTTTTCCACTGCTGTACCATTCAGTTCTATGTTGTTTTCAAATTCCTGCTTGAAAACTTCCACGTCCAATCGCTTAGAGGCCCAGCCACTATAGTTTACTTTGGTATCCTTTTTAGCAGGGTTTTTTCTGTTAATTGAGAATATAATCGCCCGGTGATCGCTATACGTGTATTGGTCACTAACTCTCCACTTTATGTCCCTTGCCAAAGTAGTGCTTGCAAAAGTTAGATCTACTATCGAGCTTCTTTCAATAGTTGAGAATGTTGGAGCGCTACCACTGTTTACTAAGACCAGGTTACGGCCAGCAAGCGCTTCGAGCAGGATACGTCCTCTGGTATTTGTTTTTTTGCTTCCCCATTCGACTGCCCACGCACTGAAGTCTCCTGCTATGATTTTCGGGTTATCATTGTCCGAGTCTCTTAGCATATTATCTAACATATTTTCGAATTCGCTTATTGTTGCACTGGGGCGTGCATAGCAACTGTATATATATACCGCCGATTTTAGCTCTTGTAAATCCATCATTTGAGTGCTCCGAGATTTCCTCTATGGCTTTGTTGCCATATGCCCAGATTGCTGCTTTGCCTGACTGGTCTTTCACCTTATATTGCTCGCAGAGAATGGTGACGTCAAGATTTAGTTGCAGAATTCTCATTTTCGCAGTTTGCTAAGAGCCCGTCTGAATACGGGACATCTTCCACTCCCTGCCACGTAGTTTACAGATGCGCCCTCCACTTCCCTACAAAACATGCAGTTTGGATTGCCGGTACATTCCTTCGCGATATGTCCGCTTACTCCGCACTTCCTACATAGCTTCGACCTATCGTGATGATTTGCGCACGATGAAGTAACATGTCCATATTCTAGACATCGAAAGCATTTTTTTAAAAGCACCTTTTGCCGTAACCGGCATACTACCCATCCGATTCTGACCTTGCCAATTTCAAGGGCCCTGTGGCCAAGCTCGACTGGTAGGCATATCGTTGCTATTTGTGTGCCGCCGTAAGCCTTTCTAAGGCTTCTTACGTCCGTTTCCTTAAGTTCAGATACTCTTAGCAGGTCGTTAAGAGTTCTGCTTATGTCGTCTTTTGTTGTTATCTCATCGGTGTCTTTGCATTCAATTAGTATATCCGCTGTGCGTGTTACAATATTTGCTTGCAACCCCACCGACTTTTCCACCTTTCCTTGAAACTGCCTCACGCTATCTTTGTCGTTCGTGCCCATTTCCAAAAGTAGGTCTCCTTTCGGGGTTCTTCTTATACGAGACACCCGTTCCCCAAAGTCCTTAAGACTTGGATCTGCTTTTATATGCTTTAATATATCCGCATAAATTGTTTCTCCTTTCGTTGATATAATCATAACATCTTTCTTTTCCTTTCTTTTTCGAGGTTTCCTTTTGGGTTTCCTTCTGCGCTTCCTTCTGGGTTTCACAGTTTTCCAAGGGTTAGTTTCCTCCCTGGTGTGTGGGTTCCCTGTGACATCATCGTTTACCACCCGCATATCTTTTTGTGTTTTACCTGTGTTTTTACTTCTTTTACCCTGGTTAGATTCTGGTGATACTTCCTCAGATTCTCTCCCTCACTTAGTGTCTTTTTCAGGTTGTCTGTTCTCCGTAGTGGTTTGGGATGACTTGTCCCTTGTTTCAGGTACTCTAGCTGTCACTCTGTTAGGCACTTCTGCTCTAGCTTTGTTGTACATTGCTTTTATGGCTCTTGCCTTCTCCTTTATTGCGTGGTGAACGTTGTTTTTGTCCTTCATAAACTCTATTAGTCCTGATATAAGATTTCCGAGTTCTACGAAATATTCGTTTATCGGGCTTTTCTCTATCTGAGCTGCGAGTTGCACTTTCGATGTGGTGCACTCCATCTGTGGCGAACCACTTTGAGTTGTTGGTGGGGTCCTTGGAATTCCAGAGTTTCTACGGAAAGGGTTTTCCATATTCCACCGCTCCTTATTTGTGTTGCCTGTAGTTTTGCCTTCTAATTCAGCCAGGTGTGCTACCGGGTTAGAAGTATTACGGTAATTTGATCTCGACGACTGGGAGCCCGTTTTCTCACTCACCAAAGCCGCCGGTACTGGGTTTATTACTCCCTGCACCGTAACGTTTGATACTTTATTTTCCATATTTGGGGGCTTAAAGGGGTTTTGCGTTTTATACCTATCCGCCAGGTGTTGATTTTAGGGCCGTTCCTAACATGGATGCAGACGCCGACCAGGAAGCCGTCCACTATGGATACCGTCGCACCTGGGTTTCTGACTAGGGATCCACGAAGTTGTCAACCTTCCAACTGCACCTCTTCTAAGGGCACCCATGTGGATGGATACTTGATTGAGGGACCGTACCCCTCGCACCGTGTTTGACTGGGGGAGCCACGGAGGCGTCACTATCCTACTACTCCTCTCTTGAGTGTAGCCCCTGTGGGAGATACTTAGTAAGTGGCGGTACCTTCTCGCCACGTCGCAGAGTTTTTCTAGGGCCTTAACACCCTTTTCTAGTGTACCCTCGCGCTCTGCCGCTCTCGGTCGGGGACTGCTTATTTAATATTCGCAGCTAGCCTGAATATCTTCAGGCATTTGAGCTATCCGTCACCTGCTGTCCCCCATGGTAGCCTGAGCACGGCCCCATGTGTATGTATGTATTGTATGTATGTATGTATCCCAGCAAACACAGAAATACTCCTTATGTATTACCAAACGTATTGCTTCGAAGAAAAATATTATTGCGGCAATAATCGATTTCGTATTGCGGAAGATACTTCCTTTGGGAAGAAACGTGCCTCGATAGCAATACTCCTAAGCAATTCTTCTAGATGATAAACTAGCAATATTGCCAGATAACCACTTATAAGAAAATAGGACAATATCGCCAAAATATTATTGGGATGATAAAAAGAAGATTTACCATTTTTATTCACATAAAGGCACAAATTTTTATTTTAAATTAAGTTGTTTACCATAAACATGCTATTTACAGTTACGAATAATACCATTTATAATTAAAATAAAGTAAAATAATATAACTAGCAAAAATGACCAGATTTTTGATAAGAGTTGGCAACCATAGAGTGAAAACGTCATTTAATTTGCTTTCTTAAAAACATCTTTTTTCTAAATATTCCTTGTCTTGACAGGTTTCTTTCTATTTTTAGCCCTTGGGCGAACTTTGACCCAATCAGAGTTGTCCTTTCACCTTGCGATGTTTCGGCTATGGTGTCTGTCAAAACAGTATTGCTCATTGTACAGTTTTCTACACAATTACCAGTTATCTTTGGGATAGTATCCTTTTTCTTCTTTGGCTTGTTCTCTTTTGGGCTGAGGGTTGTGATATCTCTCTTCCGTTTGGGAGCAGCTATTTGCGGAAATTTTGGCCATAATGCCTCCTCTGTTTGCGTATGCGTGCTAATAAGTACGGTTTCGTCACTTTTTGCGGTCGCACTATTATTCTCTTCCGACACTTGCATAAACAGCGCCTCTATCTCACGAGAAAGTGTAACAATCTCCTTATGCACGTTAGTTTTTCCTTTAAGAAAATCAATTAGTCTCTTAATTTTACCACCTAACTTGTCCATATTTTTACTACTTGGATTTTCGTAGCTGCTAGATGTCTCACTTGCCACAGTTGCTGTTGGTGATCTCATTATCACGGAACTCCTTGCGAATGGGCTCTCTACGCCCCTTTCATCTCTCATCTTCACGATATCTCCTTGTTGTTGTTTGTTTTCAAAATTCATGTTATTGGGTCCCAACTCAAAGCCTCTATCTCCGATTCGATTATACGGTCACGTCAAGATCCCATGGTTGTCTTTGCAAGCAGTGAGACCATGCGAGGGTTGACAAAAGGTTCTTATGAAACCTTCTGTTCAGAGCCAGATCCGTGTAAGTCGGGAATAAACATCCGATCCTGCAAGCACCAACTTAACGGCGACGAACCTCGAAAGTACTTTGAGACTTGCTAGGTTTTGGTGGGACGGAGGCAGTTGTAGCATTATCCGGGAAGCCATTTTTGCAGAATTCCACTTCTGCATACTCAGGTTCCAGAATACGCAGCTGTCAGCCCAGGGTTATGTCAAATCGTGCCAGTTTTCCAGAAATACCATAATTAAGACCGTACTGGACTTGATCTTAATGCCCTTCGGCGGAAAGAATGACCGGGGGAACCACGGAGGCGTCACTCTCCCAACTGCACCTCTCTTGAGTGCACCCCCATGGAGGATACCTATTTAGTGGCGGTACCCACTCGCCACGTCGCATAGTCTTCTACGGGCATTAACACCTTTTTATGGTGTACCCTCATACTCTGCCGCTCTTGGTCGGGGACTGCTTAATAGATATTCGCAGCGAACCTACATATCTGCAGGCCAAGGTTAGAAATGAGGAAGAAGCAAGATAAACCACAACAAGGGGCAACGGAGGAAGATAATGGTCAGTGGCAAACAGTGCAGCGAAGAAAGAAGAGAAAAAAAGAGGGGACCTAAGAAAAGCCATAGACCAGACGCCATGATAATATCCGCAAAGGGCGAAACGACCTATGCTAATATTCTACGCAGGATGGAGGCAGATCCAGGTCTGCAAGATATGGGGAAGAGCGTCTCTGGAATTATAAGGACGCAGAAAGGGGATTTATTATTGGAGATAAGAGCGTGGGCTCGTCGATAAATTTCACGAGGAGATAAAGAAAACCATGGGTCAAGAAGTAGAGATAAAGACAAGGCGCAATGAGGTCCTAGTAGAATGTAGGAATCTGGATGAAGTCACCACAAGGGAGGAAATATGTGCCGCTTTTGCCATGGAAAGGGGGATAAACACAATAAAGCAGAGTACTATAATAAGCCTAAGAAGAGGCTATAATAGGACGCAGGTAGCTACGATTCTACTACCGGCGGACACTGCCCAAACCGTGCAGAGGAATCAGAGAATTTGGGCACATAGCTATGAGGTGCACTAGCTACCAGGATCGATCCAAAAAGTGCAGGAGGTGCGGAGTAGTGTTCTGTCTTTTGTCATGTACACACGTGTTTACGTTTAGTCCGTTAAATTTGTCCGAATTGTGGAAAAATATATTAAAATTAGTGCCCGTGCAGTTAAAAAAAAAAAAAAAAAAAAAAAAAAAAAAAATTAAAATAAACATAACAAATAATAACAAATTATTAACTCAGTAACAAACCAAAACAAACTGAAAAAAAAACAAATTAATCAACAAACAAACAAAACCGAAATTACATACCTACTAATTTACAAAATTTACAACAAATCTAAATAAAATCATAAACAAACAACCGTTTTAAAACAATACAAAAAAAAACTAGCAATTTAATTAACAACAACAATAAAACAAAAGTAATAATAATTCGTCAGTGATGGCCTTTTTTCGACGATGACCAGATCAGGGCTTTTATGGTCCTTTTTATGGCATTGTCTTTTGTGTTCCTTTTTCAACCGTCCTTTTTATTTTTGTTAGTGCGGATGTTCTTGTGTTAATCGTTGTTGAAATGTTTTGGTGATGAAGGTATAACACTGATCACCAAACAGTTTTTTAACGACTTTTAACATAGTGGATATTTGTACTTTCCGTTTGATTTGAATTTTTTTATATTGTGATGAGAGGTCGGTTTAGAATCGACTTTTGCAATATACGTGGGCTGAGAACGAATTTTTTCTCTGTGTATGCTCACGTTTGTCTCCACCGGCCGGATGTTTTCGGATCCACTTGATTTTCAGATTCCTGGATATCACCTTCTATCCCTCTTAAATCTTCATCGGGGTCTTGCTATGTACATACGCAATGAAGTTGTGTATCAGTGCCAGCAATCAATGGGCATGCTTGATGCGGAATTTAACTGTCTTTGGGTTAAATTCAAAATCGATACACACTATTTGCATTTCGGATTTCTTTACAGAAGTCCAAACGAGGGAACGGATATTACCTTATCGGGCTTCGACTCCCTTTCCGACTCAATAGCGAAGATTCTTGAGAATTGTCCCGACAGTGAAATCGTTGTTGCTGGTGATTTTAATGTCCACAATTCTTGGCTTCACCACTCGGGAACCATAGATCTCCTCGAGTCCAAGCTTTATAACTAAAGTAAATGGTTAATTTCTTCTTCAACACGTCCGTATATAAACCTGCCAAATCGGTTAAAAAATGGCAGAGTTATAACCGAAATACTGAATCCATATATATTTACAAGTTTATATAAGTGTTTATATATAAATATAACTTAAGTAAATGGTAAAATTCTTCCTTAACACGTCGGTATATAAAACTATCCCATCGGTTAGACAATGGGTAATTTATGAGCAAAATACTCCAAAAATGGGCTAAAAAACATCAACATTTTTATAAAAACCTAAATTTTAGGGCTGCTATACGTCCTATGGATATGGATATGACTTATATACCAAAATATCTGAAATTTCTAGTAGAACATATTTCATAAAAAACTCAGAAAAATCGGTTCAGATACAAAAAAGTTATGACCAAAATTAATTTTTTTTTTAAATACCCACTTTCGGGAACCATTGCTTTCCCCGAGTCCAAGCTTTATAACTAAAGTAAATGGTAAATTTGTTCTTCAACACGTCGGTATATAAATCTGCCAAATCGGTTAAAAAATGGCAGAGTTATAACCGAAATAAGGAATCCACAAAAATTACTCTTTTTATACCCTTCACCAAAGGTAAGAGGGTATATATAACTTTGTCATTCCGTTTGTATGTTCCAAAATATTGATCCTACACCCTATAAAGTATATATATTCTGGGTCCTTATGAAAAGCGAAGTTCAAATCCGGTTGTCCGTTTGTCCGTTTGTATGTTGAAATGGGTTTTCCGAAAACCTCAGAAATGATGTGGACTAGGTTGATGTATATTTATGTCACATATACTCCGTTTAAGTTTGCTATTGAAATTCAGCCAGATCGGTCCAAAAATGACGGAGATATGAGCAAAAAACCACGCCTACCTCTAAATTTTTCTAAAAATCCCTTGTTGTTGTTGTATTTTTTTATTTCTGTATATCTTGAGAACGGCAAGAGCCAAAGTTTCCAAATTAGGTACACATATTAAGGTTACCAATACACACCATCCTACAAAATGTGGGCGGGATTGGAGAAGTGGGCGTGGTACCTCCCGTACAAAAAAAAATTGAAAATTTTATAAAAACCTAAATTTAAGGGCTGCCATATGCCCTATGGATATGACTTATATATCAAAATATCGGAAATTTTTAGTAGAACATATTTTATAAAAAACTCGGGAAAATCGGTTCAGATACAAAAAAGTTATGACCAAAATTAATTTTTTTTTTTAAATACCCACTTTCGGGAACCATTGCTTTCCCCGAGTCCAAGCTTTATAACTAAAGTAAATTTTAAATTTCTTCTTCAACACGTCGGTATATAAATCTGCCAAATCGGTTAAAAAATGGCAGAGTTATAACCGAAATACTGAATCCACAAAAATTACTCTTTTTATACCCTTCACCGAAGGTAAGAGGGTATATATAACTTTGTCATTCCGTTTGTATGTTCCACAATATTGATCCTACACCCTATAAAGTATATATATTCTGGGTCCTTATAAAAAGCGAAGTTCAAATCCGGCTGTCCGTCTGTCCGTGTGTATGTTGAAATGGGTTTTCCGAAAACCCCAGAAATAATGTGGACTAGGTTGATGTATATTTATGTCACATATACTCCGTTTAAGTTTGCTATTGAAATTCAGCCAGATCGGTCCAAAAATGACGGAGATATGAGCAAAAAACCACGACTACCTCTAAATTTTTCCAAAAATCCCTTGTTGTTGTATTTTTTTTATTTCTGTATATCTTGAGAACGGCAAGAGCCACAGTTTCCAAATTAGGTACACATATTTAGGTTGCCAATACACACCATCCTACAAAATGTGGGCGGGATTGGAGAAGTGGGCGTGGTACCTCCCGTACAAAAAAAAATTGAAAATTTTATAAAAACCTCAATTTAAGGGCTGCCATATGCCCTATGGATATGACTTATATATCAAAATATCGGAAATTTTTAGTAGAACATATTTTATAAAAAACTCGGGAAAATCGGTTCAGATACAAAAAAGTTATGACCCAAATTAATTTTTTTTTTAAATACCCACTTTCGGGAACCATTGCTTTCCCCGAGTTTCCAAATTAGGTACACATATTTAAAATTAATTTTTTTTTAAATACCCAATTTCGGGAATCATAGATCTCCCCGAGTCCAAGCTTTATAACTAAAGTAAATGGTAAATTTCTTCTTCAACACGTCGGTATATAAATCTGCCAAATCGGTTCAAAAATGGCAGAGTTATAACCGAAATAAGGAATCCACAAAAATTACTCTTTTTATACCCCTCACCAAAGGTAAGAGGGTATATATAACTTTGTCATTCCGTTTGTATGTTCCAAAATATTGATCCTACACCCTATAAAGTATATATATTCTGGGTCCTTATGAAAAGCGAAGTTCAAATCCGGTTGTCCGTCTGTCCGTTTGTATGTTGAAATGGGTTTTCCGAAAACCTCAGAAATGATGTGGACTAGGTTGATGTATATTTATGTCACATATACTCCGTTTAAGTTTGCTATTGAAATTCAGCCAGATCGGTCTAAAAATGACGGAGATATGAGCAAAAAACCACGCCTACCTCTAAATTTTTCTAAAAATCCCTTGTTGTTGTTGTATTTTTTTATTTCTGTATATCTTGAGAACGGCAAGAGCCAAAGTTTCCAAATTAGGTACACATATTAAGGTTACCAATACACACCATCCTACAAAATGTGGGCGGGATTGGAGAAGTGGGCGTGGTACCTCCCGTACAAAAAAAATTGAAAATTTTATAAAAACCTAAATTTAAGGGCTGCCATATGCCCTATGGATATGACTTATATATCAAAATATCGGAAATTTTTAGTAGAACATATTTTATAAAAAACTCGGGAAAATCGGTTCAGATACAAAAAAGTTATGACCCAAATTAATTTTTTTTTTAAATACCCACTTTCGGGAACCATTGCTTTCCCCGAGTCCAAGCTTTATAACTAAAGTAAATTTTAAATTTCTTCTTCAACACGTCGGTATATAAATCTGCCAAATCGGTTAAAAAATGGCAGAGTTATAACCGAAATACTGAATCCACAAAAATTACTCTTTTTATACCCTTCACCGAAGGTAAGAGGGTATATATAACTTTGTCATTCCGTTTGTATGTTCCACAATATTGATCCTACACCCTATAAAGTATATATATTCTGGGTCCTTATGAAAAGCGAAGTTCAAATCCGGCTGTCCGTCTGTCCGTCTGTCCGTGTGTATGTTGAAATGGGTTTTCCGAAAACCTCAGAAATGATGTGGACTAGGTTGATATATATTTATGTCACATATACTCCGTTTAAGTTTGCTATTGAAATTCAGCCAGATCGGTCCAAAAATGACGGAGATATGAGCAAAAAACCACGACTACCTCTAAATTTTTCCAAAAATCCCTTGTTGTTGTATTTTTTTTATTTCTGTATATCTTGAGAACGGCAAGAGCCACAGTTTCCAAATTAGGTACACATATTTAGGTTGCCAATACACACCATCCTACAAAATGTGGGCGGGATTGGAGAAGTGGGCGTGGTACCTCCCGTACAAAAAAAATTGAAAATTTAAGGGCTGCCATATGCCCTATGGATATGACTTATATATCAAAATATCGGAAATTTTTAGTAGAACATATTTTATAAAAAATTCGGGAAAATCGGTTCAGATACAAAAAAGTTATGACCAAAATAAAATTTTTTTTTTTAAATACCCAATTTCGGGAACCATAGATCTCCCCGAGTCCAAGCTTTATAACTAAAGTAAATGGTAAATTTCTTCTTCAACACGTCGGTATATAACTGCCAAATCGGTTAAAAAATGGCAGAGTTATAACCGAAATACTGAATCCACAAAAATTACTCTTTTTATACCCTTCACCGAAGGTAAGAGGGTATATATAACTTTGTCATTCCGTTTGTATGTTCCACAATATTGATCCTACACCCTATAAAGTATATATATTCTGGGTCCTTATGAAAAGCGAAGTTCAAATCCGGCTGTCCGTCTGTCCGTCTGTCCGTGTGTATGTTGAAATGGGTTTTCCGAAAACCTCAGAAATGATGTGGACTAGGTTGATATATATTTATGTCACATATACTCCGTTTAAGTTTGCTATTGAAATTCAGCCAGATCGGTCCTAAAATGACGGAGATATGACCAAAAAACCACGACTACCTCTAAATTTTTCCAAAAATCCCTTGTTGTTGTATTTTTTTTATTTCTGTATATCTTGAGAACGGCAAGAGCCAAAGTTTCCAAATTAGGTACACATATTAAGGTTGCCAATACACACCATCCTACAAAATGTGGGCGGGATTGGAGAAGTGGGCGTGGTACCTCCCGTACAAAAAAATTGAAAATTTTATAAAAACCTAAATTTAAGGGCTGTCATATGCCCTATGGATATGACTTATATATCAAAATATCGGAAATTTTTAGTACAACATATTTTATAAAAAATTCGGGAAAATCGGTTCAGATACAAAAAAGTTATGACCAAAATTAAATTTTTTTTTTAAATACCCAATTTCGGGAACCATAGATCTCCCCGAGTCCAAGCTTTATAACTAAAGTAAATGGTAAATTTCTTCTTCAACACGTCGGTATATAACTGCCAAATCGGTTAAAAAATGGCAGAGTTATAACCGAAATACTGAATCCACAAAAATTACTCTTTTTATACCCTTCACCGTAGGTAAGAGGGTATATATAACTTTGTCATTCCGTTTGTATGTTCCACAATATTGATCCTACACCCTATAAAGTATATATATTCTGGGTCCTTATGAAAAGCGAAGTTCAAATCCGGCTGTCCGTCTGTCCGTGTGTATGTTGAAATGGGTTTTCCGAAAACCCCAGAAATGATGTGGACTAGGTTGATGTATATTTATGTCACATATACTCCGTTTAAGTTTGCTATTGCAATTCAGCCAGATCGGTCCAAAAATGACGGAGACATGAACAAAAAACCACGACTACCTCCAAATTTTTCCAAAAATCCCTTGTTGTTGTTGTATTTTTTTATTTCTGTATATCTTGAGAACGGCAATAGCCAAAGTTTCCAAATTAGGTACACATATTAAGGTTGCCAATACACACCATCCTACAAAATGTGGGCGGGATTGGAGAAGTGGGCGTGGTACCTCCCGTACAAAAAAAATGGAAAATTTTATAAGAAACTAAATTTAAGGGCTGCCATATGTCCTATGGATATGACTTATATATCAAAATATCGGAAATTTTTAGTAGAACATATTTTATAAAAAACTCGGGAAAATCGATTCAGATACAAAAAAGTTATGACCAAAATTAAATTTTTTTTAAATACCCACTTTCGGGAACCATAGATCTCCTCGAGTCCAAGCTTTATAACTAAAGTAAATGGTAAAATGGCAGAGTTATAAACGAAATACTGAATCCATATATATTTACAAGTTTATATAAATGTTTATATATAAATATAACTTAAGTAAATGGTAAAATTCTTCCTTAACACGTCGGTATATAAAACTATCCCATCGGTTAGACAATGGGTAATTTATGAGCAAAATACTCCAAAAATGGGCTAAAAAACATCAACATTTTTATAAAAACCTAAATTTTAGGGCTGCTATACTTCCTATGGATATGACTTATATACCAAAATATCTGAAATTTCTAGCAGAACATATTTTATAAAAAACTCGGGAAAATCGATTCAGATACAAAAAAGTTATGACCAAAATAAAATTTTTTTTTTTTAAATACCCAATTTCGGGAACCATAGATCTCCCCGAGTCCAAGCTTTATAACTAAAGTAAATGGTAAATTTCTTCTTCAACACGTCGGTATATAACTGCCAAATCGGTTAAAAAATGGCAGAGTTATAACCGAAATACTGAATCCACAAAAATTACTCTTTTTATACCCTTCACCGAAGGTAAGAGGGTATATATAACTTTGTCATTCCGTTTGTATGTTCCACAATAATGATCCTACACCCTATAAAGTATATATATTCTGGGTCCTTATGAAAAGCGAAGTTCAAATCCGGCTGTCCGTCTGTCCGTGTGTATGTTGAAATGGGTTTTCCGAAAACCCCAGAAATGATGTGGACTAGGTTGATGTATATTTATGTCACATATACTCCGTTTAAGTTTGCTATTTAAATTCAGCCAGATCGGTCCAAAAATGACGGAGATATGAACAAAAAACCACGACTACCTCTAAATTTTTCTAAAAATCCCTTGTTGTTGTATTTTTTTATTTCTGTGTATCTTGAGAACGGCAAGAGCCAAAGTTTCCAAATTAGGTACACATATTAAGGTTGCCAATACACACCATCCTACAAAATGTGGGCGGGATTGGAGAAGTGGGCGTGGTACCTCCCGTACAAAAAAAATTGAAAATTTTATAAAAACCTAAATTTAAGGGCTGCCATATGCCCTATGGATATGACTTATATATCAAAATATCGGAAATTTTTAGTAGAACATATTTTATAAAAAACTCGGGAAAATCGGTTCAGATACAAAAAAGTTATGACCAAAATTAAATTTTTTTTTAAATACCCACTTTAGGGAACCATAGATCTCCCCGAGTCCAAGCTTTATAACTAAAGTAAATGGTAAATTTCTTCTTCAACACGTCGGTATATAAACCTGCCAAATCGGTTAAAAAATGGCAGAGTTATAAACGAAATACTGAATCCATATATATTTACAAGTTTATATAAATGTTTATATATAAATATAACTTAAGTAAATGGTAAAATTCTTCCTTAACACGTAGGTATATAAAACTATCCCATCGGTTAGACAATGGGTAATTTATGGGCAAAATACTCCAAAAATGGGCTAAAAAACATCAACATTTTTATAAAAACCTAAATTTTAGGGCTGCTATACGTCCTATGGATATGACTTATATACCAAAATATCTGAAATTTCTAGAAATGATGTGGACTAGGTTGATGTATATTTATGTCACATATACTCCGTTTAAGTTTGCTATTGCAATTCAGCCAGATCGGTCCAAAAATGACGGAGACATGAACAAAAAACCACGACTACCTCCAAATTTTTCCAAAAATCCCTTGTTGTTGTTGTATTTTTTTATTTCTGTATATCTTGAGAACGGCAATAGCCAAAGTTTCCAAATTAGGTACACATATTAAGGTTGCCAATACACACCATCCTACAAAATGTGGGCGGGATTGGAGAAGTGGGCGTGGTACCTCCCGTACAAAAAAAATGGAAAATTTTATAAGAAACTAAATTTAAGGGCTGCCATATGTCCTATGGATATGACTTATATATCAAAATATCGGAAATTTTTAGTAGAACATATTTTATAAAAAACTCGGGAAAATCGATTCAGATACAAAAAAGTTATGACCAAAATTAAATTTTTTTTAAATACCCACTTTCGGGAACCATAGATCTCCTCGAGTCCAAGCTTTATAACTAAAGTAAATGGTAAAATGGCAGAGTTATAAACGAAATACTGAATCCATATATATTTACAAGTTTATATAAATGTTTATATATAAATATAACTTAAGTAAATGGTAAAATTCTTCCTTAACACGTCGGTATATAAAACTATCCCATCGGTTAGACAATGGGTAATTTATGAGCAAAATACTCCAAAAATGGGCTAAAAAACATCAACATTTTTATAAAAACCTAAATTTTAGGGCTGCTATACGTCCTATGGATATGACTTATATACCAAAATATCTGAAATTTCTAGCAGAACATATTTTATAAAAAACTCGGGAAAATCGATTCAGATACAAAAAAGTTATGACCAAAATAAAATTTTTTTTTTTAAATACCCAATTTCGGGAACCATAGATCTCCCCGAGTCCAAGCTTTATAACTAAAGTAAATGGTAAATTTCTTCTTCAACACGTCGGTATATAACTGCCAAATCGGTTAAAAAATGGCAGAGTTATAACCGAAATACTGAATCCACAAAAATTACTCTTTTTATACCCTTCACCGAAGGTAAGAGGGTATATATAACTTTGTCATTCCGTTTGTATGTTCCACAATAATGATCCTACACCCTATAAAGTATATATATTCTGGGTCCTTATGAAAAGCGAAGTTCAAATCCGGCTGTCCGTCTGTCCGTGTGTATGTTGAAATGGGTTTTCCGAAAACCCCAGAAATGATGTGGACTAGGTTGATGTATATTTATGTCACATATACTCCGTTTAAGTTTGCTATTTAAATTCAGCCAGATCGGTCCAAAAATGACGGAGATATGAACAAAAAACCACGACTACCTCTAAATTTTTCTAAAAATCCCTTGTTGTTGTATTTTTTTATTTCTGTGTATCTTGAGAACGGCAAGAGCCAAAGTTTCCAAATTAGGTACACATATTAAGGTTGCCAATACACACCATCCTACAAAATGTGGGCGGGATTGGAGAAGTGGGCGTGGTACCTCCCGTACAAAAAAAATTGAAAATTTTATAAAAACCTAAATTTAAGGGCTGCCATATGCCCTATGGATATGACTTATATATCAAAATATCGGAAATTTTTAGTAGAACATATTTTATAAAAAACTCGGGAAAATCGGTTCAGATACAAAAAAGTTATGACCAAAATTAAATTTTTTTTTAAATACCCACTTTAGGGAACCATAGATCTCCCCGAGTCCAAGCTTTATAACTAAAGTAAATGGTAAATTTCTTCTTCAACACGTCGGTATATAAACCTGCCAAATCGGTTAAAAAATGGCAGAGTTATAAACGAAATACTGAATCCATATATATTTACAAGTTTATATAAATGTTTATATATAAATATAACT
This sequence comes from Pollenia angustigena, assembly GCA_930367215.1. Taxonomy (NCBI): domain Eukaryota; kingdom Metazoa; phylum Arthropoda; class Insecta; order Diptera; family Polleniidae; genus Pollenia; species Pollenia angustigena. The sequence goes on from OV884056.1 coordinate 126,286,167, forward strand.
TAAGTAAATGGTAAAATTCTTCCTTAACACGTAGGTATATAAAACTATCCCATCGGTTAGACAATGGGTAATTTATGGGCAAAATACTCCAAAAATGGGCTAAAAAACATCAACATTTTTATAAAAACCTAAATTTTAGGGCTGCTATACGTCCTATGGATATGACTTATATACCAAAATATCTGAAATTTCTAGTAGAACATTTTTTATAAAAAACTCAGAAAAATCGGTTCAGATACAAAAAAGTTATGACCAAAATTTAATTTTTTTTTTTAAATACCCACTTTCGGGAACCATTGCTTTCCCCGAGTCCAAGCTTTAAAACTAAAATAAATGGTAAATTTCTTCTTCAACACGTCGGTATATAAATCTGCCAAATCGGTTAAAAAATGGCAGAGTTATAACCGAAATACTGAATCCACCAAAATTTCTCTTTTTATACCCTTCACCGAAGGTATGAGGGTATATATAACTTTGTCATTCCGTTTCTATGTTCCACAATATTGATCCTACACCCTGTAAAATATATATTCTGGGTCCTTATGAAAAGCGAAGTTCAAATCCGGTTGTCCGTCTGTCCGTGTGTATGTTGAAATGCGTTTTCCGAAAACCCCAGAAATGATGTGGACTAGGTTGATGTATATTTATGTCACATGTACTCCGTTTAAGTTTGCTATTGAAATTCAGCCAGATCGGTCCAAAAATGACGGAGATATGAGCAAAAAACCACGACTACCTCTAAATTTTTCCACACATCCCTTGTTGTTGTATTTTTTTATTTCTGTATATCTTGAGAACGGCAAGCGCCAAAGTTTCCAAATTAGGTACACATATTAAGGTTACCAATACACACCATCCTACAAAATGTGGGCGGGATTGGAGAAGTGGGCGTGGTACCTCCCGAACAAGAAAAATTAAAAATTTTATATACTCCGTTTAAGTTTGCTATTGAAATTCAGCCAGATCGGTCCAAAAATGACGGAGATATGACCAAAAAACCACGACTACCTCTAAATTTTTCCAAAAATCCCTTGTTGTTGTATTTTTTTTATTTCTGTATATCTTGAGAACGGCAAGAGCCAAAGTTTCCAAATTAGGTACACATATTAAGGTTGCCAATACACACCATCCTACAAAATGTGGGCGGGATTGGAGAAGTGGGCGTGGTACCTCCCGTACAAAAAAATTGAAAATTTTATAAAAACCTAAATTTAAGGGCTGTCATATGCCCTATGGATATGACTTATATATCAAAATATCGGAAATTTTTAGTACAACATATTTTATAAAAAATTCGGGAAAATCGGTTCAGATACAAAAAAGTTATGACCAAAATTAAATTTTTTTTTTAAATACCCAATTTCGGGAACCATAGATCTCCCCGAGTCCAAGCTTTATAACTAAAGTAAATGGTAAATTTCTTCTTCAACACGTCGGTATATAACTGCCAAATCGGTTAAAAAATGGCAGAGTTATAACCGAAATACTGAATCCACAAAAATTACTCTTTTTATACCCTTCACCGTAGGTAAGAGGGTATATATAACTTTGTCATTCCGTTTGTATGTTCCACAATAGTGATCCTACACCCTATAAAGTATATATATTCTGGGTCCTTATGAAAAGCGAAGTTCAAATCCGGCTGTCCGTCTGTCCGTCTGTCCGTGTGTATGTTGAAATGGGTTTTCCGAAAACCCCAGAAATGATGTGGACTAGGTTGATGTATATTTATGTCACATATACTCCGTTTAAGTTTGCTATTGCAATTCAGCCAGATCGGTCCAAAAATGACGGAGACATGAACAAAAAACCACGACTACCTCCAAATTTTTCCAAAAATCCCTTGTTGTTGTATTTTTTTATTTCTGTGTATCTTGAGAACGGCAAGAGCCAAAGTTTCCAAATTAGGTACACATATTAAGGTTGCCAATACACACCATCCTACAAAATGTGGGCGGGATTGGAGAAGTGGGCGTGGTACCTCCCGTACAAAAAAAATTGAAAATTTTATAAAAAACTAAATTTAAGGGCTGCCATATGTCCTATGGATATGACTTATATATCAAAATATCGGAAATTTTTAGTAGAACATATTTTATAAAAAACTCGGGAAAATCGATTCAGATACAAAAAAGTTATGACCAAAATTAAATTTTTTTTAAATACCCACTTTCGGGAACCATAGATCTCCTCGAGTCCAAGCTTTATAACTAAAGTAAATGGTAAAATGGCAGAGTTATAAACGAAATACTGAATCCATATATATTTACAAGTTTATATAAATGTTTATATATAAATATAACTTAAGTAAATGGTAAAATTCTTCCTTAACACGTCGGTATATAAAACTATCCCATCGGTTAGACAATGGGTAATTTATGAGCAAAATACTCCAAAAATGGGCTAAAAAACATCAACATTTTTATAAAAACCTAAATTTTAGGGCTGCTATACGTCCTATGGATATGACTTATATACCAAAATATCTGAAATTTCTAGCAGAACATATTTTATAAAAAACTCGGGAAAATCGATTCAGATACAAAAAAGTTATGACCAAAATTAAATTTTTTTTTTTAAATACCCAATTTCGGGAACCATAGATCTCCCCGAGTCCAAGCTTTATAACTAAAGTAAATGGTAAATTTCTTCTTCAACACGTCGGTATATAACTGCCAAATCGGTTAAAAAATGGCAGAGTTATAACCGAAATACTGAATCCACAAAAATTACTCTTTTTATACCCTTCACCGAAGGTAAGAGGGTATATATAACTTTGTCATTCCGTTTGTATGTTCCACAATAATGATCCTACACCCTATAAAGTATATATATTCTGGGTCCTTATGAAAAGCGAAGTTCAAATCCGGCTGTCCGTCTGTCCGTGTGTATGTTGAAATGCGTTTTCCGAAAACCCCAGAAATGATGTGGACTAGGTTGATGTATATTTATGTCACATGTACTCCGTTTAAGTTTGCTATTGAAATTCAGCCAGATCGGTCCAAAAATGACGGAGATATGAGCAAAAAACCACGACTACCTCTAAATTTTTCCACACATCCCTTGTTGTTGTATTTTTTTATTTCTGTATATCTTGAGAACGGCAAGCGCCAAAGTTTCCAAATTAGGTACACATATTAAGGTTACCAATACACACCATCCTACAAAATGTGGGCGGGATTGGAGAAGTGGGCGTGGTACCTCCCGAACAAGAAAAATTAAAAATTTTATAAAAACCTCAATTTAAGGGCTGCCATATGTCCTATGGATATGACTTATATATCAAAATATCGGAAATTTTTTGTAGAACATATTTTATAAAAAACTCGGGAAAATCGGTTCAGATACAAAAAAGTTATGACCAAAATTTAATTTTTTTTTAAATACCCACTTTCGGGAACCATAGATCTCCCCGAGTCCAAGCTTTATAACTAAAGTAAATGGTAAATTCCATATTCAACACGTCGGTATATAAATCTGCCAAATCGGTTAAAAAATGGCAGAGTTATAACCGAAATACTGAATCCACAAAAATTACTATTTTTATACCCTTCACCGAAGTTAAGAGGGTATATATAACTTTGTTATTCCGTTTCTATGTTCCACAATATTGATCCTACACCCTATAAAGTGTATATATTCTGGGTCCTTATGAAAAGCGAAGTTCAAATCCGGCTGTCCGTGTGTTTGTTGAAATGGGTTTTCCGAAAACCCCAGAAATTATGTGGACTAGGTTGATGTATATTTATGTCACATTTACTACGTTTAAGTTTGCTATTGAAATTCAGCCAGATCGGTCCAAAAATGACGGAGATATGAGCAAAAAACCACGACTACCTCTAAATTTTTCCAAAAATCCCTTGTTGTTGTATTTTTTTATTTCTGTACATCTTGAGAACAGCAAGAGCCAAAGTTTCCAAATTAGGTACACATATTTAGGTTGCCAATACACACCATCCTACAAAATGTGGGCGGGATTGGAGAAGTGGACGTGGTACCTCCCGTAAAAAAAAAATTAAAAATTTTATAAAAACCTAAATTTAAGGGCTGCCATATGCCCTATGGATATGACTTATATATCAAAATATCGGAAATTTTTAGTAGAACATATTTTATAAAATACCCACTTTCGGGAACCATAGATCTCCCCGAGTCCAAGCATTATAACTAAAGTAAATGGTAAATTTCTTCTTCAACACGTCGGTATATAAATCTGCCAAATCGGTTAAAAAATGGCAGAGTTATAACCGAAATACTGAATCCACAAAAATTACTCTTTTTTCATAATAAACTTTGTTAAAATATATATTTACAAGTTTATATAAATGTTTATATATAAATATAACTTAAGTAAATGGTAAAATTCTTCCTTAACACGTCGGTATATAAAACTATCCCATCGGTTAGACAATGGGTAATTTATGAGCAAAATACTCAAAAAATGGGCCAAAAAACATCAACATTTTAATAAAAACCTAAATTTTAGGGCTGCTATACGTCCTATGGATCTAGTAGAACATATTTTATAAAAAACTCGGGAAAATCGGTTCAGATACAAAAAAGTTATGACCTATAAAATATATATTCTGGGTCCTTATGAAAAGCGAAGTTCAAATCCGGTTGTCCGTCTGTCCGTGTGTATGTTGAAATGCGTTTTCCGAAAACCCCAGAAATGATGTGGACTAGGTTGATGTATATTTATGTCACATGTACTCCGTTTAAGTTTGCTATTGAAATTCAGCCAGATCGGTCCAAAAATGACGGAGATATGAGCAAAAAACCACGACTACCTCTAAATTTTTCCACACATCCCTTGTTGTTGTATTTTTTTATTTCTGTATATCTTGAGAACGGCAAGCGCCAAAGTTTCCAAATTAGGTACACATATTAAGGTTACCAATACACACCATCCTACAAAATGTGGGCGGGATTGGAGAAGTGGGCGTGGTACCTCCCGAACAAGAAAAATTAAAAATTTTATAAAAACCTCAATTTAAGGGCTGCCATATGTCCTATGGATATGACTTATATATCAAAATATCGGAAATTTTTTGTAGAACATATTTTATAAAAAACTCGGGAAAATCGGTTCAGATACAAAAAAGTTATGACCAAAATTTAATTTTTTTTTAAATACCCACTTTCGGGAACCATAGATCTCCCCGAGTCCAAGCTTTATAACTAAAGTAAATGGTAAATTCCATATTCAACACGTCGGTATATAAATCTGCCAAATCGGTTAAAAAATGGCAGAGTTATAACCGAAATACTGAATCCACAAAAATTACTATTTTTATACCCTTCACCGAAGTTAAGAGGGTATATATAACTTTGTTATTCCGTTTCTATGTTCCACAATATTGATCCTACACCCTATAAAGTGTATATATTCTGGGTCCTTATGAAAAGCGAAGTTCAAATCCGGCTGTCCGTGTGTTTGTTGAAATGGGTTTTCCGAAAACCCCAGAAATTATGTGGACTAGGTTGATGTATATTTATGTCACATTTACTCCGTTTAAGTTTGCTATTGAAATTCAGCCAGATCGGTCCAAAAATGACGGAGATATGAGCAAAAAACCACGACTACCTCTAAATTTTTCCAAAAATCCCTTGTTGTTGTATTTTTTTATTTCTGTACATCTTGAGAACAGCAAGAGCCAAAGTTTCCAAATTAGGTACACATATTTAGGTTGCCAATACACACCATCCTACAAAATGTGGGCGGGATTGGAGAAGTGGGCGTGGTACCTCCCGTAAAAAAAAAATTAAAAATTTTATAAAAACCTAAATTTAAGGGCTGCCATATGCCCTATGGATATGACTTATATATCAAAATATCGGAAATTTTTAGTAGAACATATTTTATAAAATACCCACTTTCGGGAACCATAGATCTCCCCGAGTCCAAGCATTATAACTAAAGTAAATGGTAAATTTCTTCTTCAACACGTCGGTATATAAATCTGCCAAATCGGTTAAAAAATGGCAGAGTTATAACCGAAATACTGAATCCACAAAAATTACTCTTTTTTCATAATAAACTTTGTTAAAATATATATTTACAAGTTTATATAAATGTTTATATATAAATATAACTTAAGTAAATGGTAAAATTCTTCCTTAACACGTCGGTATATAAAACTATCCCATCGGTTAGACAATGGGTAATTTATGAGCAAAATACTCAAAAAATGGGCCAAAAAACATCAACATTTTAATAAAAACCTAAATTTTAGGGCTGCTATACGTCCTATGGATCTAGTAGAACATATTTTATAAAAAACTCGGGAAAATCGGTTCAGATACAAAAAAGTTATGACCAAAATTTAATTTTTTTTTTAAATACCCACTTTCGGGAACCATAGATCTCCCCGAGTCCAAGCTTTATAACTAAAGTAAATGGTAAATTTCTTCTTCAACACGTCGGTATATAAATCTGCCAAATCGGTTAAAAAATGGCAGAGTTATAACCTAAATACTGAATCCACAAAAATTACTCTTTTTATACCCTTCACCGAAGGTAAGAGGGTATATATTACTTTGTCATTCCGTTTGTATGTTCCACAATATTGATCCTACACCCTATAAAGTATATATATTCTGGGTCCTTATGAAAAGCGAAGTTCAAATCCGGTTGTCCGTCTGTCCGTGTGTATGTTGAAATGGGTTTTCCGAAAACCCCAGAAATGATGTGGACTAGGTTGATGTATATTTATGTCACATATATTCCGTTTAAGTTTGCTATTGAAATTCAGCCAGATCGGTCCAAAAATTACGGAGATATGAGCAAAAAACCACGACTACCTCTAAATTTTTCCAAAATCCCTTGTTGTTGTATTTTTTTTATTTCTGTATATCTTGAGAACGGCAAGAGCCAAAGTTTCCAAATAAGGTACACATATTTAGGCTGCCAATACACACCATCCTACAAAATGTGGGCGTGATTGGAGAAGTGGGCGTGGTACCTCCCGCACAAAAAAAATTAAAAATTTTATAAAAACCTAAAATTAAGGGCTGCCATATGCCCTATGGATATGACTTATATATCAAAATATCCTATGGATCTAGTAGAACATATTTTATAAAAAACTCGGGAAAATCGGTTCAGATACAAAAAAGTTATGACCAAAATTAAATTTTTTTTTAAATACCCACTTTCGGGAACCATTGCTTTCCCCGAGTCCAAGCTTTATAACTAAAGTAAATGGTAAATTTCTTCTTCAACACGTCGGTATATAAATCTGCCAAATCGGTTAAAAAATGGCAGAGTTATAACCGAAATACTGAATCCACAAAAATTACTCTTTTTATACCCTTCACCGAAGGTAAGAGGGTATATATAACTTTGTCATTCCGTTTGTATGTTCCACAATATTGATCCTACACCCTATAAAGTATATATATTCTGGGTCCTTTTTTTTTTTTTTTTTAACGATAAACCAACACTCAGGGGATGCCCCCTATATATGCAGTGCATTGTGTTGATCAGGAAAATAAGGTTTGGGAAGGAGGAAAGAGGGAATAGTGTTTGTGGACATTTGACTTGAATCTTAATAAATAATAAGTACCGGGAAAGACCTCTGCGGGAAGTTTATTCCACATACGGATAGTTCGACTGAAAAACGAATTTTCTCTATAATGCGTTGTGCGAAACACAGGACAATCGACTACAAACGGATGTGATCCACTAGATGAGCGAGTATTACGAAGAAATACTCGGGCGGGTGGAATAAGTTCACTTATCTCAGTGGAACACCTCCCATGGTAATATCGATAGAAAAGTGTCACACAACCCACATACCGACGATGCCCCAATGAGTCAATAGAGTTGGATACCCTACTGTCATTGATGAGCTTCACCGCCCTCCTTTGTACACGGTCCAGAAGGTTCAAAATAGACTTTGAAGCCCCTGCCCATATATGGGAGTTGTATTCCATCTTCGGTCGGATATAGGTGGTATAGATAGTAAGGAGATCGGAGGAAGTGAAGTAATTCTTGCACCGTTTTAAAAAACCTAAACACTTGAATGCCTCTTTCGACACTTTGAAAACGTGTTTATTCCAGCGGACATCGCACTGTATTCTCATGCCCAGAACATCAAGAGTATCCGATTCCTTAATATCAATGCCACCCATTAATACAGATGACATAGTTGGTCCCACGGCCCGTCTGTGGGTCAACATACAACATTGGGTCTTGCGTGCATTAAATTCGACCCTATTCGCTTGACCCCACTCAGAGATTGCAGCTAGGTCCTGATTAAGAGTGTCATTCATATTTTGCCTTTTGCCCCCAATCTCAACAAGGCTTGGCCTATGATCGAAGGAATATGAATGACAAATGTTGCTGTCATCTGCAAAAGAGTAGATAGGATTTAAAGTATGACCAAGAAGGTCATTAAGAAATATAAGAAATAGCGTAGGAGAAAGGACAGAACCTTGCGGTACCCCTGAATTTACCTGAAACTCGTTTGATGCAATCCCATCTATAACAACACGTATAGTGCGATCACTGAGGAAACTCGATATAAATCGAGAGAAATCATTACCGACACCAAAAGCAATAAGCTTTGACACAAGCGCACCATGCCACACCCGATCAAACGCCTTGGAAATATCCAGAGCAACCACTTTGCATTCACCAAAGCGGTGAATGGACCGACTCCAACGTTCTGAAAGAAACGCTAACAGGTCTCCTGTAGATCGGCTACCACGAAAACCATACTGTCTGTCACTGAGAAGTGAATTTGTCTCCAGATACTTCACAAGATGGTAATTAACCATGCTCTCCATCACCTTCGAGAGCGAAGAGCAAATTGCGATTGGGCGGTAATTATCAGGGTTAGTAGCCTCACCCTTCTTGGGGATTGGCTGAACATTGGCCACCTTCCAGCAAGAGGGAAAGATTCCCGCACGGTACGAAGAGCTGAAAAGGTTGGCCAATGGACGAGCTAACGTCGAACAGCACTGTTTCAATACCAGTGCTGATATGCCATCCGGCCCCGGTGACTTGTTTACGTTAAGATCCGAAAGAACCCTTTTGACTGCGCGTGATCGGAAAAATATCTTGGGCATAGTACATGATACTCTTTCGACAACGGGCAGTGATTGATTGCTTTCCGGCAAGAACGAATTACTTGCAAACAGTTCAGCCAAGAGGTTAGCTTTATCAATCGGGTCAGTAAATATTTGGTCGTCCTTTAAAAGCGTTGGGATAGAAGAACTAGCACTGTCCCTTACTCTTTTAACGAAGGACTAAAAGGTCTTACTGCCCCGAGGAGCAGCAAGGACCTTAGCACGAAGACGCTGTTCGTGTAGAAATTTTTCCCGTCTAAGTACTTTGGCACACTCAGATCTTGCCCTCTTTCGTAGCTGATCAGTAGTTGCGTTTTTATTCAAACGCCAACTACTAAACGCCTTCTCTCTGGATCTGACTGCATTTTTGCACGTCTGGTTAAACCAACACTTAAGTTTTGGTTTAACCGAAATTTGCTTCGAGGGAATAAAAAGTTTCATTCCAAGCAAAATTACATTTACGACCATTTTTGCAGCGGCATCAACATTATCGTCAAGGAAACAACGTTTCCAGTTGAAATGCCGGTAAAATTCGTTAAGCTCGGCCCAACGAGCCTTTTCATAAATAAAAATCGAGCGTTTCGGGGCTGTTTTCGAGACGCTATGAAGTGCCGAATATGAAAAGCAAGCAGAAATGGTGTTGTGATCCGAATTCCCGAGAGGATCGAGTGTTCTCACTTCGTACTTTTCAGGGTGAGAAGTGAGAAAAAGGTCAAGAGTATTCCGAGATTGCCCTACAACACACGAATTGTGTGTTGGCTCATTTACTAGTTGCGCTAAGTGGTTATGCGCGGCGAATAACTCAACGTATTGGCCCACGGGAGTTGTATGGCTCGAATGGCGAAGCCAGGAACAGTTATGAACATTAAAATCGCCAGCAACTACAATTTCACTGTTCGGACAACTTTCCAAGATTCTAGAAATGGTATCGGAAAGTGCGTCAAAGCCATTAAGAGAAGCCACCGTTTCCATGTTTGGACTTCTATACAGAAATCCGAAATGCAACATGTGTGTCCTGATCTGGAATTTAACCCAGAGGGAACTAAATTCCGCATCACCACATGTAAGATGTTGCTGGTACTGGTACACAACATCGTTGCGAATGTACATTGCAAGGCCCCTATGAAGAGAAAAAAGGGATAGAAGTTGATACCCAGGTATGGGAAAATCCTGTGGATCAGCATCCCCACACACCTGGGTTTCACATAAGGCGAAAACATCCGGCCGATGGAAGCGAATGTGAGCATATAAAGAGAAATAATTCGCTCTCAATCCGCGTATATTGCAGAAGTCCATGCGAAATCTACCTGTCATTACAAATTAAGAAGATTCAAGGCAATACTCCCTACGATAACAAACGTGACAAAAATACCAAACCGCTGTTGAGAAAGTTACTCAATGGCCAGGGTTATACCTTTGTCATTAAGTAACCAACAGCAATCTGGCATGATGCCAATTAAATTTCGTAGAAGAATGGTATGGGAAAAGTGAACAGCAATGGCACTGTAAACGGGGACATAAAAGCCCCTCGTTTGGTCATTGCCAAAAAAATATATTGTTAATCGCGTATATCGAGCTGTAAACGTATCCTGATATTGTGTGGTTGTGTATTTGACGTGTGTTGTGGGTTATTTATGTAGATGATTGTGCACTTGTTTAGTTGTTATTGTAAATTTGATTTATAAAGAGTTGAAATGTGTTTTATTGTTTTTGTTGTTTGTTTTATTTTTTTTTTTTCCAATTGAAGCAACAGTTTTTAAGTGAATGTTGTTATTGTTTTTTCTTCTTAAGTGTTGTGTTTTTTTTTTTTTTATTTTAATATTTTCAGTTATGTTTTGTGTTTATTTTGTTTGTTTTTTTTGGAATTTGCATTTTTAGTTCAATATGTAAAATTTTTGGTCTATGTAAATATTTTGTTGTTTTAAGTTTTAATTATTTCTTTTGTATTTGTTTAAATATTTTATTTTTTTTTTTTATGAAAAGCGAAGTTCAAATCCCGTTGTCCGTGTGTATGTTGAAATGGGTTTTCCGAAAACCCCAGAAATGATGTGGACTAGGTTGATGTATATTTATGTCACATATACTCCGTTTAAGTTTGCTATTGAAATTCAGCCAGATCGGACCAAAAATGACGGAGATATGAGCAAAAAACAACGACTACCTCTAATTTTTCCAAAAATCCCTTGTTGTTGTACTTTTTTATTTCTGTATATCTTGAGAACGGCAAGAGCCAAAGTTTCCAAATTAAGTACACATATTAAGGTTGCCAATACACACCATCCTACTAAATGTGGGCGGGATTGGAGAAGTGGGCGTGGTACCTCCCGTACAAAAAAAATTGTATTTTTTTTATTTCTGTATATCTTGAGAACAGCAAGAGCCAAAGTTTCCAAATTAGGTACACAAATTAAGGTTGCCAATACACACCATCCTACAAAATGTGGGCGGGATTGGAGAAGTGGGCGTGGTACCTCCCGTACAAAAAAAATTAAAAATTTTATAAAAACCTAAATTTAAGGGCTGCCATATGTCCTATGGATATGACTTATATATCAAAATATCGGAAATTTTTTGTAGAACATATTTTATAAAAAATTCGGGAAAATCGGTTCAGATACAAAAAAGTTATGACCAAAATTTTTTTTTAAATACCCACTTTCGGGAACCATAGATCTCCCCGAGTCCAAGCTTTATAACTAAAGTAAATGGTAAATTTCTTCTTCAACACGTCGGTATATAAATCTGCCAAATCGGTTAAAAAATGGCAGAGTTATAACCGAAATACTGAATCCATATATATTTACAAGTTTATATAAATGTTTATATATAAATATAACTTAAGTAAATGGTAAAATTCTTCCTTAACACGTCGGTATAGAAAACTATCCCATCGGTTAGACAATGGGTAATTTATGAGCAAAATACTCCAAAAATGGGCTAAAAAACATCAACATTTTTATAAAAACCTAAATTTTAGGGCTGCTATACGTCCTATGGATATGGATATGACTTATATACCAAAATATCTGAAATTTCTAGTAGAACATATTTTATAAAAAACTCAGAAAAATCGGTTCAGATACAAAAAAGTTATGACCAAAATTAAATTTTTTTTTTAAATACCCACTTTCGGGAACCATTGCTTTCCCCGAGTCCAAGCTTTATAACTAAAGTAAATGGTAAATTCCTTATTCAACACGCCGGTATATAAATCTGCCAAATCGGTTAAAAAATGGCAGAGTTATAACCGAAATACTGAATCCACAAAAATTACTCTTTTTATACCCTTCACCGAAGGTAAGAGGGTATATATAACTTTGTCATTCCGTTTGTATGTTCCACAATATTGATCCTACACCCTATAAAGTATATATATTCTGGGTCCTTATGAAAAGCGAAGTTCAAATCCGGTTGTCCGTCTGTCCGTGTGTATGTTGAAATGGGTTTTCCGAAAACCCCAGAAATGATGTGGACTAGGTTGATGTATATTTATGTCACATATACTCCGTTTAAGTTTGCTATTGAAATTCAGCCAGATCGGTCCAAAAATGACGGAGATATGAGCAAAAAACCACGAATACCTCTAAATTTTTCCACACATCCCTGTTGTTGTTGTATTTTTTTATTTCTGTATATCTTGAGAACGGCAACAGCCAAAAATTCCAAATTAGGTACACATATTAAGGTTACCAATACACACCATCCTACAAAATGTGGGCGGGATTGGAGAAGTGGGCGTGGTACCTCCCGTACAAAAAAAATTAAAAATTTTATAAAAACCTAAATTTAAGGGCTGCCATATGTCCTATGGATATGACTTATATATCAAAATATCGGAAATTTTTTGTAGAACATATTTTATAAAAAATTCGGGAAAATCGGTTCAGATACAAAAAGTTATGACCAAAATTAAATTTTTTTTTTAAATACCCACTTTCGGGAACCATTGCTTTCCCCGAGTCCAAGCTTTATAACTAAAGTAAATGGTAAATTCCTTATTCAACACGTCGGTATATAAATCTGCCAAATCGGTTAAAAAATGGCAGAGTTATAACCGAAATACTGAATCCACAAAAATTACTCTTTTTATACCCTTCACCGAAGGTAAGAGGGTATATATAACTTTGTCATTCCGTTTGTATGTTCCACAATATTGATCCTACACCCTATAAAGTATATATATTCTGGGTCCTTATGAAAAGCGAAGTTCAAATCCGGTTGTCCGTCTGTCCGTGTGTATGTTGAAATGGGTTTTCCGAAAACCCCAGAAATGATGTGGACTAGGTTGATGTATATTTATGTCACATATACACCGTTTAAGTTTGCTATTGAAATTCAGCCAGATCGGTCCAAAAATGACGGAGATATGAGCCAAAAACCACGACTACCTCTAAATTTTTCCAAAAATCCCTTGTTGTTGTTGTATTTTTTTATTTCTGTATATCTTGAGAACGGCAAGAGCCAAAGTTTCCAAATTAGGTACACATATTAAGGTTACCAATACACACCATCCTACAAAATGTGGGCGGGATTGGAGAAGTGGGCGTGGTACCTCCCGTACAAAAAAAATTAAAAACTTTATAAAAACCTAAATTTAAGGGCTGCCATATGTCCTATGGATATATCAAAATATCGAAAATTTTTAGTAGAACATATTTTATAAAAAATTCGGGAAAATCGGTTTAGATACAAAAAAGTTATGACCAAAATTAAATTTTTTTTTAAAATACCCACTTTCGGGAACCATAGATCTCCCCGAGTCCAAGCTTTATAACTAAAGTAAATGGTAAATTCCTTATTCAACACGTCGGTATATAAATCTGCCAAATCGGTTAAAAAATGGCAGAGTTATAACCGAAATACTGAATCCACAAAAATTACTCTTTTTATACCCTTCACCGAAGGTAAGAGGGTATATATAACTTTGTCATTCCGTTTGTATGTTCCACAATATTGATCCTACACCCCATAAAGTATATATATTCTGGGTCCTTATGAAAAGCGAAGTTCAAATCCGGTTGTCCGTCTGTCCGTGTGTATGTTGAAATGGGTTTTCCGAAAACCCCAGAAATGATGTGGACTAGGTTGATGTATATTTATGTCACATATACTCCGTTTAAGTTTGCTATTGAAATTCAGCCAGATCGGTCCAAAAATGACGGAGATATGAGCCAAAAACCACGACTACCTCTAAATTTTTCCAAAAATCCCTTGTTGTTGTTGTATTTTTTTATTTCTGTATATCTTAAGAACGGCAAGAGCCAAAGTTTCCAAATTAGGTACACATATTAAGGTAACCAATACACACCATCCTACAAAATGTGGGCGGGATTGGAGAAGTGGGCGTGGTACCTCCCGTACAAAAAAAATTAAAAATTTTATAAAAACCTAAATTTAAGGGCTGCCATATGTCCTATGGATATATCAAAATATCGGAAATTTTTAGTAGAACATATTTTATAAAAAACTCGGGAAAATCGGTTCAGATACAAAAAAGTTATGACCAAAATTAATTTTTTTTTTTAAATACCCACTTTCGGGAACCATAGATCTCCCCGAGTCCAACCTTTATAACTAAAGTAAATGGTTAATTTCTTCTTCAACACGTCGGTACATAAATCTGCCAAATCGGTTAAAAAATGGCAGAGTTATAACCGAAATACTGAATCCACAAAAATTACTCTTTTTATACCCTTCACCGAAGGTAAGAGGGTATATATAACTTTGTCATTCCGTTTGTATGTTCCACAATATTGATCCTACACCCTATAAAGTATATATATTCTGGGTCCTTATGAAAAGCGAAGTTCAAATCCGGTTGTCCGTCTGTGCGTCTGTCCGTGTGTATGTTGAAATGGGTTTTCCGAAAACCCCAGAAATGATGTGGACTAGGTTGATGTATATTTATGTCACATATACTCCGTTTAAGTTTGCTATTGAAATTCAGCCAGATCGGTCCAAAAATGACGGAGATATGAGCAAAAAACCACGACTACCTCTAAATTTTTCCAAAAATCCCTTGTTGTTGTTGAACATATTTTATAAAAAACTCGGGAAAATCGGTTCAGATACAAAAAAGTTATGACCAAAATTTATTTTTTTTTTTAAATACCCACTTTCGGGAACCATAGATCTCCCCGAGTCCAAGCTTTATAACTAAAGTAAATGGTAAATTTCTTCTTCATCACGTCGGTAC
Source organism: Pollenia angustigena (assembly GCA_930367215.1). Classification (NCBI taxonomy): domain Eukaryota; kingdom Metazoa; phylum Arthropoda; class Insecta; order Diptera; family Polleniidae; genus Pollenia; species Pollenia angustigena. The sequence continues at coordinate 126,301,438 of OV884056.1, forward strand.
ATAAATCTGCCAAATCGGTTAAAAAATGGCAGAGTTATAACCGAAATACTGAATCCACAAAAATTACTCTTTTTATACCCTTCACCGAAGGTAAGAGGGTATATATAACTTTGTCATTCCGTTTGTATGTTCCACAATATTGATCCTTCACCCTATAAAGTATATATATTCTGGGTCCTTATGAAAAGCGAAGTTCAAATCCAGTTGTCCGTCTGTCCGTGTGTATGTTGAAATGGGTTTTCCGAAAACCCCAGAAATGATGTGGACTAGGTTGATGTATATTTTTGTCACATATACTCCGTTTAAGTTTGCTATTGAAATTCAGCCAGATCGGTCCAAAAGTGACGGAGAAATGAGCAAAAAACCACGACTACCTCTAAATTTTTCCAAAAATCCCTTTTTGTTGTTGTATTTTTTTATTTCTGTATATCTTGAGAACGGCAAGAGCCAAAGTTTCCAAATAAGGTACACATATTAAGGTTACCAATACACACCATCCTACAAAATGTGGGCGGGATTGGAGAAGTGGGCGTGGTACCTCCCGTACAAAAAAAAATTAAAATTTTATAAAAACCTAAATTTAAGGGCTGCCATATGTCCTATGGATATGACTTATATATCAAAATATCGGAAATTTTTAGTAGAACATATTTTATAAAAAACTCGGGAAAATCGGTTCAGATACAAAAAAGTTATGACCAAAATTAATTTTTTTTTTTTAAATACCCACTTTCGGGAACCATAGATCTCCCCGAGTCCAAGCTTTATAACTAAAGTAAATGGTAAATTTCTTCTTCAACACGTCGGTATATAAATCTGCCAAATCGGTTAAAAAATGGCAGAGTTATAACCGAAATACTGAATCCACAAAAATTACTCTTTTTATACCCTTCACCGAAGGTAAGATGGTATATATAACTTTGTCATTCCGTTTGTATGTTCCACAATATTGATCCTACACCCTATAAAGTATATATATTCTGGGTCCTTATGAAAAGCGAAGTTCAAATCCGGTTGTCCGTCTGTGCGTCTGTCCGTGTGTATGTTGAAATGGGTTTTCCGAAAACCCCAGAAATGATGTGGACTAGGTTGATGTATATTTATGTCACATATACTCCGTTTAAGTTTGCTATTGAAATTCAGCCAGATCGGTCCAAAAATGACGGAGATATGAGCAAAAAACCACGACTACCTCTAAATTTTTCCAAAAATCCCTTGTTGTTGTTGAACATATTTTATAAAAAACTCGGGAAAATCGGTTCAGATACAAAAAAGTTATGACCAAAATTAAATTTTTTTTTTAAATACCCACTTTCGGGAACCATAGATCTCCCCGAGTCCAAGCTTTATAACTAAAGTAAATGGTAAATTTCTTCTTCAACACGTCGGTATATAAATCTGCCAAATCGGTTAAAAAATGGCAGAGTTATAACCGAAATACTGAATCCACAAAAATTACTCTTTTTATACCCTTCACCGAAGGTAAGAGGGTATATATAACTTTGTCATTCCGTTTGTATGTTCCACAATATTGATCCTTCACCCTATAAAGTATATATATTGTGGGTCCTTATGAAAAGCGAAGTTCAAATCCAGTTGTCCGTCTGTCCGTGTGTCCGTGTGTATGTTGTAGTAGAACATATTTTATAAAAAACTCGGGAAAATCGGTTCAGATACAAAAAAGTTATGACCAAAATTAAATTTTCTTTTTAAATACCCACTTTCGGGAATCATAGATCTCCCCGAGTCCAAGCTTTATAACTAAAGTAGATGGTAAATTTCTTCTTCAACACGTCGGTATATAAATCTGCCAAATCGGTTAAAAAATGGCAGAGTTATAACCGAAATACTGAATCCACAAAAATTACAAATGTTCTACACCCTATAAAGTGTATATATTCTGGGTCCTTATGAAAAGCGAAGTTCAAATCCGGCTGTCCGTCTGTCCGTGTGTATGTTGAAATGGGTTTTCCGAAAACCCCAGAAATGATGTGGACTAGGTTGATGTATATTTATGTCACATATACTCCGTTTAAGTTTGCTATTGAAATTCAGCCAGATCGGTCCAAAAATGACGGAGATATGAGCAAAAAACCACGACTACCTCTAAATTTTTCCAAAAATCCCTTGTTGTTGTTGTATTTTTTTTATTTCTGTACATCTTGAGAACAGCAAGAGCCAAAGTTTCCAAATTAGGTACACATATTTATGTTGCCAATACACACCGTCCTACAAAATGTGGGTGGGATTGGACAAGTGGGCGTGGTACCTCCCGTACAAAAAAAATTAAAAATTTTATAAAAACCTAAATTTAAGGGCTGCCATATGCCCTATGGATATGACTTATATATCAAAATATCGGAAATTTTTAGTAGAACATATTTTATAAAATACCCACTTTCGGGAACCATAGATCTCACCGAGTCCAAGCTTTATAACTAAAGTAAATGGTAAATTTCTTCTTCAACACGTCGGTATATAAATCTGCCAAATCGGTTTAAAAATGGCAGAGTTATAACCAAAATATTGAATCCACAAAAATTACCCTTTTTATACCCTTCACCACAGGTGTAAAAGGGTATATATAAGTTTGTCATAACGTTTGTAATTTCCACAATATTGATTTTAGACCCCATAAAGTATATATATTCTGGGTCCATATGAGAAGAGAAGTTGATTTAACGATGTCCGTCTGTCCGTCTGTCCGTCTGTCCGTCTTACGTTTGATATGTGTTTTCCGGATAATCCAGACATGATAGCGGCTAGGTTGTTTTACATTTATGTCACATATAGTCCACCATTTCTTGCTATTGAAATTCAGCAAGATCGGTCCACAAATGGCTGAGATATGATCAAAAAACCACGACTGCCTCTAATTTTTTCCAAAAATCCCTTGTTGTTGTTGTATTTTTATTGCTTTTTTCTGTATATCTGGAGAACGGCAAGAGCCAAAGTTTCCAAATTAGGTACAAATATTAAGGTTGTCAATACACACCACCCTACAAAATGTGGGTGGGATTGGAGAAGTGGGTGTGGTACCTCCCGTACAAAAAAAATTAAAAATTGTATAAAAACCTAAATTTTAGGGCTGTCATATGTCCTATGGATATGACTTATATACCAAAATATCGGAAATTTTTAGTAGAACATATTTTATAAAAAACTCGGGAAAATCGGTTCAGATACGAAAAATTTATGACCAAAATATTAATTTTTTTTTGAAAAATACCCATTCTCAGGAACCATAGATCTTCCCGAGTCCAAGTTTTATAGCCAAAATAACTCATTTCTTGCTATTGAATTTCAGCAAGATCGGTCCACAAATGGCTGAGATATGATCAAAAAACCACGACTGCCTCTAATTTTTCCAAAAAAAACCCTTGTGGTTGTGGTTGTTGTTTTTTTGTTTTTTTATTTGAAACATGTACACATGCTTGTACATGATTGTTCGCTTTAATTGAAAAATACATACCTACAAATTAAACTAATAATATGACGAAGTATATTCTATTATAATGCTTTATTATTAACAAGGTTAATAGCTCAATGGTCTGGGCGGTTGCCCAAGAAGGTTTGTTTGTTATATTGCCGGGGTTCAAATCTCGGCATCTCCACCTTTACCAAACAGAAATTTTTTAACTTTTTCCATAAATATTTCTATAAACGATTTTAAAATTATTCAGCGATTTTTGATTTTTTCATTTTATTGACAATATAAATATGCATCGTTCGCCTTACATGTGAAACAAAAAACATATTTTACAATTTGTTTTTGGCTTAAATTTAAATACCTAAGTATGTACGAATATGCAAAAGTTATTTATGTGTATTGGTAGGCATTGTTTTCATGATTGTTGCTTTTTTTTCAGTTATAGAGACGGATTGTCTCTTCTTACATTTCAATTCAAAAATCTTACACGTGTTGCCATATTATTTTTAAAAAATATTATTATTTCTAAAAAAAATCCCATTTGTTATTTGAAAACAAAACATTCAACAATAAGTATTTGCGTACGTAAATGTTTAATTTAATCAAAAAGCTAGAAACATTTAAGTTAGGATAATTTTATTGACGAACCCAATGACATAGAAACAGATCTTAAAATTTGTTCACAGCTTACTCTGACATTAGGCAAGGCAAAGAAATGCTAAAAATTATTTTGAAAACGCTACAAATAATTCTTAAAGTTGTTCATTATATTGTTTTAAATCCTTATACATTTAAGTGACTCATTTTAAACAAAATTAAAATAAATGGTAATGTTTAAACAAGTATTTAGGTAGATTTGATAAAGCATCAGATATAAATACCACAATTGGTTAACCTTGAAATTGGAAGGCCCTCTAATAAAAACAAAATACAAACGGTTTTATAGGTATTTTGATTTAAAAGAATTTACAGACATATTTAGACCAGATTATTTTTTTTATATTTTAAAAAAACAGTCATCATTAATTGCGTAAAAGTTAGTTTATAACAATTTATTTTAGTTTTAATCGCTAAAGCGGATCATACACTTGCAATAAAATTGTTCAATTTTACGTATTGTACAATTATATCGCCAATGTGTATGCGATATTCGATGGTAGCACAATATATTGGCAACAATCAAAAGACTTTTGATTTTTATTGCACAACGAAAAGAAAGTGAAATGTGTTGGCAACATTGTATAATGCTGTTTATGCTATTCCTATAGTTTATGTTCACCTTTTTATTGAATGAATGAAACCATTGTGCGACTTATTGCATAATATAGGACAAAATTTAAATAATATGGCGAATATCATATACAGTAATATTGCAAGTGTATGGGCCGCTTAAGACTATTTCATCCAACTTTAAAAATTAATCAAAAGAAGCTTAAAACATTTTTCTAAAAAGCTAATAAAATGCCAAATGGAAATTTTACAGCTAAATCTAAGTTTTTTGTGCTGAATTTACTTTCAAAAATAAAAAATTCCCACACTACTTAAAAGTCTTCATTAAAAATCGCCCAAACATGCAGGCTTATCGTCTTGTAAAAAAATAAAATGAAAATTTTTTTACAATAAAATAAGAATTATCCATTTCCATACGAAATTTCATTTTGACTACAACTATTTTTTTTAGTCAAAATTTATTATAATTTATTATAATACATAAAAAACTTAAGATATATCAATACCTATTCTTCAATTTTTAAAATAATTCTAAAAAAGCTAGAATCATTCAATTAAAATGCTTAAAAAAATGCGAAGCGCTTAATGAAAGTATTTTAGCTAAATTAAAATTTTTAATCTAAGTAAAGCTGCAAAATTGCCAAAATGGTCACACTGCTTAAAAACCATACAAACAAGCAGGGTTATCCACTCTAAAAAAAATTGTATTTAGGGAATATTAGAAATGCCCTCATCATATAATTTTACGACTACAAAAAACCGCTAACATAACGAACAGTCATCTAGTGTCGTCAAAATATTAAAAGCAATCTTTGCCTTTTTATTGCTGACATTGATAACATATTAGTCACTTTTTTAGACAATTTATACAAAAATATATTCATATATACCTATATACGGGCCTGTTCTGAAATCACACCTGTGACTTTGTGGTGTTTTGAAAGTCATACCGTTGTTGTGTTTCTTGGTGTGCTTTTTGCAATTGAAGATCACACAAAAACGGGACGCTAAAATATCACACGTGTGATTTCAGTAGGCACATGTGATTTCAAATCACGTGATTTGAGTTAAAGTGATTTTCAGAACAGGCCTGATAATATCTTCTGCACAAAAGCGATTTAAAAGCATACACAATTTAAGCAATTTCTTGGTATGTTTATGTTGTATTATTGATAAATAAAAAACATTTAAATTGGTTTGCGACTTTTATTAACCAAAACGAAAGTTTACGTTTCAAAACGGTTAATGGTAACCCTGTAAAATAGTTGTTTTTTTTGTGGTTTTTATACCCTTCACCACAGGTGTAAAAGGGTATATATAAGTTTGTCATAACGTTTGTAATTTCCACAATATTGATTTTAGACCCCATAAAGTATATATATTCTGGGTCCATATGAGAAGAGAAGTTGATTTAACGATGTCCGTCTGTCCGTCTTACGTTTGATATGTGTTTTCCGGATAATCCAGACATGATAGCGGCTAGGTTGTTTTACATTTATGTCACATATAGTCCACCATTTCTTGCTATTGAAATTCAGCAAGATCGGTCCACAAATGGCTGAGATATGATCAAAAAACCACGACTGCCTCTAATTTTTTCCAAAAATCCCTTGTTGTTGTTGTATTTTTATTGCTTTTTTCTGTATATCTGGAGAACGGCAAGAGCCAAAGTTTCCAAATTAAGTACAAACATTAAGGTTGTCAATACACACCACCCTACAAAATGTGGGCGGGATTGGAGAAGTGGGCGTGGTACCTCCCGTACAAAAAAAAATTAAAAATTGTATAAAAACCTAAATTTTAGGGCTGTCATATGTCCTATGGATATGACTTATATACCAAAATATCGGAAATTTTTAGTAGAACATATTTTATAAAAAACTCGGGAAAATCGGTTCAGATACGAAAAATGTATGACCAAAATATTAATTTTTTTTTGAAAAATACCCATTCTCAGGAACCATAGATCTTCCCGAGTCCAAGTTTTATAGCCAAAATAACTCATATAGTCCACCATTTATTGCTATTGAATTTCAGCAAGATCGGTCCACAAATGGCTGAGATATGATCAAAAAACCACGACTGCCTCTAATTTTTCCAAAAAAAACCCTTGTGGTTGTTGTTTTTTTGTTTTTTTATTTGAAACATGTACACATGCTTGTACATGATTGTTCGCTTTAATTGAAAAATACATACCTACAAATTAAACTAATAATATGACGAAGTATATTCTATTATAATGCTTTATTATTAACAAGGTTAATAGCTCAATGGTCTGGGCGGTTGCCCAAGAAGGTTTGTTTGTTATATTGCCGGGGTTCAAATCTCGGCATCTCCACCTTTACCAAACAAAAATTTTTTAACTTTTTCCATAAATATTTCTATAAACGATTTTAAAATTATTCAGCGATTTTTGATTTTTTCATTTTATTGACAATATAAATATGCATCGTTCGCCTTACATGTGAAACAAAAAACATATTTTACAATTTGTTTTTGGCTTAAATTTAAATACCTAAGTATGTACGAATATGCAAAAGTTATTTATGTGTATAGGTAGGCATTGTTTTCATGATTGTTGCTTTTTTTTTCAGTTATAGAGACGGATTTCAATTCAAAAATCTTACACGTGTTGCCATATTATTTTTAAAAAATATTATTATTTCTAAAAAAAATCCCATTTGTTATTTGAAAACAAAACATTCAACAATAAGTATTTGCGTACGTAAATGTTTAATTTAATCAAAAAGCTAGAAACATTTAAGTTAGGATAATTTTATTGACGAACCCAATGACATAGAAACAGATCTTAAAATTTGTTCACAGCTTACTCTGACATTAGGCAAGGCAAAGAAATGCTAAAAATTATTTTGAAAACGCTACAAATAATTTTTAAAGTTGTTCATTATATTGTTTTAAATCCTTATACAGTTAAGTGACTCATTTTAAACAAAATTAAAATAAATGGTAATATTTAAACAAGTATTTAGGTAGATTTGATAAAGCATCAGATATAAATACCACAATTGGTTAACCTTGAAATTGGAAGGCCCTCTAATAAAAACAAAATACAAACGGTTTTATAGCTATTTTGATTTAAAAGAATTTACAGACATATTTAGACCAGATTATTTTTTTTATATTTTAAAAAAACAGTCATCATTAATTGCGTAAAAGTTAGTTTATAACAATTTATTTTAGTTTTAATCGCTAAAGCGGATCATACACTTGCAATAAAATTGTTCAATTTTACGTATTGTACAATTATATCGCCAATGTGTATGCGATATTCGATGGTAGCACAATATATTGGCAACAATCAAAAGACTTTTGATTTTTATTGCACAACGAAAAGAAAGTGAAATGTGTTGGCAACATTGTATAATGCTGTTTATGCTATTCCTATAGTTTATGTTCACCTTTTTATTGAATGAATGAAACCATTGTGCGACTTATTGCATAATATAGGACAAAATTTAAATAATATGGCGAATATCATATACAGTAATATTGCAAGTGTATGGGCCGCTTAAGACTATTTCATCCAACTTTAAAAATTAATCAAAAGAAGCTTAAAACATTTTTCTAAAAAGCTAATAAAATGCCAAATGGAAATTTTACAGCTAAATCTAAGTTTTTTGTGCTGAATTTACTTTCAAAAATAAAAAATTCCCACACTACTTAAAAGTCTTCATTAAAAATCGCCCAAACATGCAGGTTTATCGTCTTGTAAAAAAATAAAATGAAAATTTTTTTACAATAAAATAAGAATTATCCATTTCCATACGAAATTTCATTTTGACTACAACTATTTTTTTTTAGTCAAAATTTATTATAATTTATTATAATACATAAAAAACTTAAGTTATATCAATACCTATTCTTCAATTTTTAAAATAATTCTAAAAAAGCTAGAAACATTCAATTAAAATGCTTAAAAAAATGCGAAGCGCTTAATGAAAGTATTTTAGCTAAATTAAAATTTTTAATCTAAGTAAAGCTGCAAAATTGCCAAAATGGTCACACTGCTTAAAAACCATACAAACAAGCAGGGTTATCCACTCTAAAAAAAATTGTATTTAGGGAATATTAGAAATGCCCTCATCATATAATTTTACGACTACAAAAAACCGCTAACATAACGAACAGTCATCTAGTGTCGTCAAAATATTAAAAGCAATCTTTGCCTTTTTATTGCTGACATTGATAACATATTAGTCACTTTTTTAGACAATTTATACAAAAATATATTCATATATACCTATATACGGGCCTGTTCTGAAATCACACCTGTGACTTTGTGGTGTTTTGAAAGTCATACCGTTGTTGTGTTGCTTGGTGTGCTTTCTGCAATTGAACATGTGATTTCAAATCACGTGATTTGAGTTAAAGTGATTTTCAGAACAGGCCTGATTATATCTTCTGCACAAAAGCGATTTAAAAGCATACACAATTTAAGCAATTTCTTGGTATGTTTATGTTGTATTATTGATAAATAAAAAACATTTAAATTGGTTTGCGACTTTTATTAACCAAAACGAAAGTTTACGTTTCAAAACGGTTAATGGTAACCCTGTAAAATAGTTGTTTTTTTTGTGGTTTTTTTCATTTAAAATACTTGCGGTAAACTTCTTTTTTTTTTATTTAATATTACCTTCTGTATTACACACAAACAACAAACACATACATACTTTAATTTAATATAAATAAATATGGATATCACATACTCAAATCAACAACGACTTCTCATGCGGTTCGATGGTCGAACGGTCTAAACGGTCTGCCTCTTAACAATGTCTTATTGGTTTACTGGTTCGAATCCCATTCATTCCATTCTTTTTTTTGTTTTTTTATTTTATAAATCTTTTTATCTAAAAAGAAATTGGTCAGTTTTTCACTTTTTAAAATTTTTTAAATATATTTATGAACTTCATATACGTATATTTTATACATATTTACGCCTTTTAATTTACCCTTTTTATACCCTTATTTTTTTTTATTGATTTCATTTTTATACCCTTCACCAGAGGTGTAAAAGGGTATATATAAGTTTGTCATTACGTTTGTAATTTCCACAATATTGATTTTAGACCCCATAAAGTATATATATATTCTGGGTCCATATGAGAAGAGAAGTTGATCTAACAATGTCCGTCTGTCCGTCTGTCCGTCCGCCTGTCCGTCTGTCCGTCTTACGCTTGATATGTGTTTTCCGGGAAAACCAGACATGATAGCGGCTAGGTTGTTTTACATTTATGTCACATATAGTCCACCATTTCGTGCTGTTGAAATTCAGCAAGATCGGTCCACAAATGACTGAGATATGATCAAAAAACCACGACTGCCTCTAATTTTTTCCAAAAATCCCTTGTTGTTGTATTTTTATTGCTTTTTTCTGTATATCTGGAGAACGGTAAGAGCCAAAGTTTCCAAATTGGGTACACACATTTTGGTTGTCAATACACACCACCCTACAAAATGTGGGCGGGATGGGAGAAGTGGGCGTGGTACCTCCCGTACAAAAAAAAGTAAAAATTGTATAAAAACCTTAATTTTAGGGCTGTCATATGTCCTATGGATATGACTTATATACCAAAATATCGGAAATTTTTAGTAGAACATATTTTATAAAGAACTAGGGAAAATCGGTTCAGATACAAAAAAGTTATGACCAAAATTATTTTTTTTTTTTTTAAATACCCATTTTCGGTAACCATGGATCTTCCCGAGTCCAAGTTTTATAACACAAATAAATGGTAAATTTCTTGCTCAACACGTCGGTATATAAATCTGTCAAATCGGTTAAAAAATGGCTGAGTTATAATCAAAATACTGAAATCCCAAAAGTTACTCTTTTTTATAATTAAGTTTGTTTTTTTTTATAATTAAGTTTGCTTAAATATATGTACACATATGTAGGTATATATATATATATATATATATATATATGCCTAAAAGCCAATTTAATGGAAATGTTATTTTTAAGCACGTTGGTATATAAATCTGCCAAATCGGTTAAAAATGGTTAAGTTATGTGCAAAATACTCCAAAAAAGGACTAAAAACATTAACATTTTTATAAAAACTAAAATTTTACAGCTGTATTATGACCTATTCATACGTTTTAAAAATTGTATAAAAACCTAAATTTTAGGGCTGTCATATGTCCTATGGAAATGACTTATATACCAAAATATCGGAAATTTTAAGTAGAACATATTTTATAAAGAACTCGGGAAAACCGGTTTTTTTTAAATACCCATTTTCGGTAGCCATGGATCAAGTTTTATAACACAAATAAATGGTAAATTTCTTGCTAAACACGTCGGTATATAAATCTGTCAAATCGGTTAAAAAATGGCTGAGTTATAATCAAAATACTGAAATCCCAAAAGTTACTCTTTTTATACCCTTCACCGAAGGTAAAAGGGTATATATAACTTTGTCATTCCGTTTGTAATTTCTACAATATTGATCCTACACCCTATAAAGTAGATATATTCTGGGTCCTTATGAAAAGCGAAGTTCAAATCCGGTTGTCCGTCTGTCCGTCTGTCTGTTGAAATGGGTTTTCCGAAGCCCCCAGACATGATGGGAGCTTCGTTGGGGTATCTTTCTGTCAGGTATTCTTATTATAATTTTGCTATTGAAATTCAGCCAGATCGGTCCACAAATGGCTGAGATATGAGCAAAAAACCACGACTACCTCTAATTTTTCCCAAAAATCCCTTGTGGTTGTTGTATTTTTATTACTTTTTGCTGTATATCTGGTGAACGGAAAAAGCCAAATCTTCCAAACTAGGTACACAAAATAAGGTTGCCAATACACACCATCCTACAAAATGTGGGCGGGATTGGAGAAGTGGGCGTGGTACCTCCCGTACAAAAAAAATTAAAAATTGTATAAAAACCTAAATTTTAGGGCTGTCATATGTCCTATGGATATGACTTATATACCAAAATATCGGAAATTTTTAGTAGAACATATTTTATAAAAAACTCGGGAAAATCGGTTCAGATACGAAAAATTTATGACCAAAATATTAATTTTTTTTTGAAAAATACCCATTCTCAGGAACCATAGATCTTCCCGAGTCCAAGTTTTATAGCCAAAATAACTCATATAGTCCACCATTTATTGCTATTGAATTTCAGCAAGATCGGTCCACAAATGGCTGAGATATGATCAAAAAACCACGACTGCCTCTAATTTTTCCAAAAAAAACCCTTGTGGTTGTTGTTTTTTTGTTTTTTTATTTGAAACATGTACACATGCTTGTACATGATTGTTCGCTTTAATTGAAAAATACATACCTACAAATTAAACTAATAATATGACGAAGTATATTCTATTTTAATGCTTTATTATTAACAAGGTTAATAGCTCAATGGTCTGGGCGGTTGCCCAAGAAGGTTTGTTTGTTATATTGCCGGGGTTCAAATCTCGGCATCTCCACCTTTACCAAACAAAAATTTTTTAACTTTTTCCATAAATATTTCTATAAACGATTTTAAAATTATTCAGCGATTTTTGATTTTTTCATTTTATTGACAATATAAATATGCATCGTTCGCCTTACATGTGAAACAAAAAACATATTTTACAATTTGTTTTTGGCTTAAATTTAAATACCTAAGTATGTACGAATATGCAAAAGTTATTTATGTGTATAGGTAGGCATTGTTTTCATGATTGTTGCTTTTTTTTCAGTTATAGAGACGGATTTCAATTCAAAAATCTTACACGTGTTGCCATATTATTTTTAAAAAATATTATTATTTCTAAAAAAAATCCCATTTGTTATTTGAAAACAAAACATTCAACAATAAGTATTTGCGTACGTAAATGTTTAATTTAATCAAAAAGCTAGAAACATTTAAGTTAGGATAATTTTATTGACGAACCCAATGACATAGAAACAGATCTTAAAATTTGTTCACAGCTTACTCTGACATTAGGCAAGGCAAAGAAATGCTAAAAATTATTTTGAAAACGCTACAAATAATTCTTAAAGTTGTTCATTATATTGTTTTAAATCCTTATACAGTTAAGTGACTCATTTTAAACAAAATTAAAATAAATGGTAATATTTAAACAAGTATTTAGGTAGATTTGATAAAGCATCAGATATAAATACCACAATTGGTTAACCTTGAAATTGGAAGGCCCTCTAATAAAAACAAAATACAAACGGTTTTATAGCTATTTTGATTTAAAAGAATTTACAGACATATTTAGACCAGATTATTTTTTTTATATTTTAAAAAAACAGTCATCATTAATTGCGTAAAAGTTAGTTTATAACAATTTATTTTAGTTTTAATCGCTAAAGCGGATCATACACTTGCAATAAAATTGTTTAATTTTACGTATTGTACAATTATATCGCCAATGTGTATGCGATATTCGATGGTAGCACAATATATTGGCAACAATCAAAAGACTTTTGATTTTTATTGCACAACGAAAAGAAAGTGAAATGTGGTGGCAACATTGTATAATGCTGTTTATGCTATTCCTATAGTTTATGTTCACCTTTTTATTGAATGAATGAAACCATTGTGCGACTTTTTGCATAATATAGGACAAAATTTAAATAATATGGCGAATATCATATACAGTAATATTGCAAGTGTATGGGCCGCTTAAGACTATTTCATCCAACTTTAAAAATTAATCAAAAGAAGCTTAAAACATTTTTCTAAAAAGCTAATAAAATGCCAAATGGAAATTTTACAGCTAAATCTAAGTTTTTTGTGCTGAATTTACTTTCAAAAATAAAAAATTCCCACACTACTTAAAAGTCTTCATTAAAAATCGCCCAAACATGCAGGCTTATCGTCTTGTAAAAAAATAAAATGAAAATTTTTTTACAATAAAATAAGAATTATCCATTTCCATACGAAATTTCATTTTGACTACAACTATTTTTTTTTAGTCAAAATTTATTATAATTTATTATAATACATAAAAAACTTAAGTTATATCAATACCTATTCTTCAATTTTTAAAATAATTCTAAAAAAGCTAGAAACATTCAATTAAAATGCTTAAAAAAATGCGAAGCGCTTAATGAAAGTATTTTAGCTAAATTAAAATTTTTAATCTAAGTAAAGCTGCAAAATTGCCAAAATGGTCACACTGCTTAAAAACCATACAAACAAGCAGGGTTATCCACTCTAAAAAAAATTGTATTTAGGGAATATTAGAAATGCCCTCATCATATAATTTTACGACTACAAAAAACCGCTAACATAACGAACAGTCATCTAGTGTCGTCAAAATATTAAAAGCAATCTTTGCCTTTTTATTGCTGACATTGATAACATATTAGTCACTTTTTTAGACAATTTATACAAAAATATATTCATATATACCTATATACGGGCCTGTTCTGAAATCACACCTGTGACTTTGTGGTGTTTTGAAAGTCATACCGTTGTTGTGTTGCTTGGTGTGCTTTCTGCAATTGAACATGTGATTTCAAATCACGTGATTTGAGTTAAAGTGATTTTCAGAACAGGCCTGATTATATCTTCTGCACAAAAGCGATTTAAAAGCATACACAATTTAAGCAATTTCTTGGTATGTTTATGTTGTATTATTGATAAATAAAAAACATTTAAATTGGTTTGCGACTTTTATTAACCAAAACGAAAGTTTACGTTTCAAAACGGTTAATGGTAACCCTGTAAAATAGTTGTTTTTTTTGTGGTTTTTTTCATTTAAAATACTTGCGGTAAACTTCTTTTTTTTTTTTATTTAATATTACCTTCTGTATTACACACAAACAACAAACACATACATACTTTAATTTAATATAAATAAATATGGATATCACATACTCAAATCAACAACGACTTCTCATGCGGTTCGATGGTCGAACGGTCTAAACGGTCTGCCTCTTAACAATGTCTTATTGGTTTACTGGTTCGAATCCCATTCATTCCATTCTTTTTTTTGTTTTTTATTTTTTGTTTTTTTATTTTATAAATCTTTTTATCTAAAAAGAAATTGGTCAGTTTTTCACTTTTTAAAATTTTTTAAATATATTTATGAACTTCATATACGTATATTTTATACATATTTACGCCTTTTAATTTACCCTTTTTATACCCTTATTTTTTTATTGATTTCATTTTTATACCCTTCACCAGAGGTGTAAAAGGGTATATATAAGTTTGTCATTACGTTTGTAATTTCCACAATATTGATTTTAGACCCCATAAAGTATATATATATTCTGGGTCCATATGAGAAGAGAAGTTGATCTAACAATGTCCGTCTGTCCGTCTGTCCGTCTGTCCGTCCGTCTGTCCGTCTGTCCGTCTTACGCTTGATATGTGTTTTCCGGGAAAACCAGACATGATAGCGGCTAGGTTGTTTTACATTTATGTCACATATAGTCCACCATTTCGTGCTGTTGAAATTCAGCAAGATCGGTCCACAAATGACTGAGATATGATCAAAAAACCACGACTGCCTCTAATTTTTTCCAAAAATCCCTTGTTGTTGTTGTATTTTTATTGCTTTTTTCTGTATATCTGGAGAACGGTAAGATCCAAAGTTTCCAAATTGGGTACACACATTTTGGTTGTCAATACACACCACCCTACAAAATGTGGGCGGGATGGGAGAAGTGGGCGTGGTACCTCCCGTACAAAAAAAAGTAAAAATTGTATAAAAACCTTAATTTTAGGGCTGTCATATGTCCTATGGATATGACTTATATACCAAAATATCGGAAATTTTTAGTAGAACATATTTTATAAAGAACTAGGGAAAATCGGTTCAGATACAAAAAAGTTATGACCAAAATTATTTTTTTTTTTTTTAAATACCCATTTTTGGTAACCATGGATCTTCCCGAGTCCAAGTTTTATAACACAAATAAATGGTAAATTTCTTGCTCAACACGTCGGTATATAAATCTGTCAAATCGGTTAAAAAATGGCTGAGTTATCAGCGAAAAACCACGACTACCTCTAATTTTTTAAAAAAATCCCTTGTTGTTGTTGTATTTTTATTACCTTTTGCTGTATATCTGGTGAACGGAAAAAGCCAAATCTTCCAAACTAGGTACACAAAATTAGGTTGCCAATACACACCATCCTACAAAATGTGGGCGGGATTGGAGAAGTGGGCGTGGTACCTCCCGTACAAAAAAAATTAAAAATTGTATAAAAACCTAAATTTTAAGGCTACCATATGTCCTATGGATATGAGATATGAGCAAAAAACCACGACTACCTCTAATTTTTCCCAAAAATCCCTTGTGGTTGTTGTATTTTTATTACTTTTTGCTGTATATCTGGTGAACGGAAAAAGCCAAATCTTCCAAACTAGGTACACAAAATAAGGTTGCCAATACACACCATCCTACAAAATGTGGGCGGGATTGGAGAAGTGGGCGTGGTACCTCCCGTACAAAAAAAATTAAAAATTTTATAAAAACCTAAATTTTAAGGCTGCCATATGTCCTATGGATATGATTTATATACCAAAATATCGGAAATTTTTAGTAGAACATATTTTATAAAAAACTCGGGAAAATCGGTTCAGATACAAAAAAGTTATGACCAAAATTTAATTTTTTTTTTAAATACCCATTTTCGGTAACCATGGATCTTCCCGAGTTCAAGTTTTATAACACAAACAAATGGTAAATTTCTTGCTTAACACGTCGGTATATAAATCTGTCAAATCGGTTAAAAAATGGCTGAGTTATCAGCGAAAAACCACGACTACCTCTAATTTTTTAAAAAAATCCCTTGTTGTTGTTGTATTTTTATTACCTTTTGCTGTATATCTGGTGAACGGAAAAAGCCAAATCTTCCAAACTAGGTACACAAAATTAGGTTGCCAATACACACCATCCTACAAAATGTGGGCGGGATTGGAGAAGTGGGCGTGGTACCTCCCGTACAAAAAAAATTAAAAATTGTATAAAAACCTAAATTTTAAGGCTACCATATGTCCTATGGATATGACTTACATACCAAAATATTGGAAATTTTTAGTAGAACATATTTTACACAAGACTCGGGAAAATCGGTTCAGACACAAAAAAGTTATGGCCAAAATAAAATGTTTTTTTATTAAAATATCCATTTTTGGGAATCATAGATCTTCCCGAGTCCAAACTTTTTAAGTCAAGTAAATGGTAAATTTCTTCCTAAGCACGTCGGTATTTAAATCTTTCAAATCGGTTTAAAAATGGCTAAGTTATGATCAAAATACTGCAATCCCAAAAATTATTTTTTTTATACCCTTCACCGAAGGTAAAAGGGTATATATAACTTTGTCATTCCGTTTGTAATTTCTACAATATTGATCCTACACCCTATAAAGTAGATATATTCTGGGTCCTTATGAAAAGCGAAGTTCAAATCCGGTTGTCCGTCTGTCCGTCTGTCCGTCTGTCTGTTGAAATGGGTTTTCCGAAGCCCCCAGACATGATGGGAGCTTCGTTGGGGTATCTTTCTGTCAGGTATTCTTATTATAATTTTGCTATTGAAATTCAGCCAGATCGGTCCACAAATGGCTGAGATATGAGCAAAAAACCACGACTACCTCTAATTTTTCCCAAAAATCCCTTGTGGTTGTTGTATTTTTATTACTTTTTGCTGTATATCTGGTGTACGGAAAAAGCCAAATCTTCCAAGCTAGGTACACAAAATAAGGTTGCCAATACACACCATCCTACAAAATGTGGGCGGGATTGGAGAAGTGGGCGTGGTACCTCCCGTACAAAAAAAATTAAAAATTTTATAAAAACCTAAATTTTAAGGCTGCCATATGTCCTATGGATATGATTTATATACCAAAATATCGGAAATTTTTAGTAGAACATATTTTATAAAAAACTCGGGAAAATCGGTTCAGATACAAAAAAGTTATGACCAAAATTTAATTTTTTTTTTTTAAATACCCATTTTCGGTAACCATGGATCTTCCCGAGTTCAAGTTTTATAACACAAACAAATGGTAAATTTCTTCCTAAGCACGTCGGTATTTAAATCTTTCAAATCGGTTTAAAAATGGCTAAGTTATGATCAAAATACTGCAATCCCAAAAATTATTTTTTTTATACCCTTCACCGAAGGTAAAAGGGTATATATAACTTTGTCATTCCGTTTGTAATTTCTACAATATTGATCCTACACCCTATAAAGTAGATATATTCTGGGTCCTTATGAAAAGCGAAGTTCAAATCCGGTTGTCCCTCTACCCCCCCCCCCCCCCCTTTCAATTGTTTACATATACTAGCATAACGCTCAATATGATTTTCGTTATCATCCTTCTATATTATTTCATCTATTTAACCAAATTATTTTAACAAATGGAAACTAGGAATTTTTGTGTGTTTTTTTGCTACTTAAAAACTCCCCAAAATGATAAAAGAAAACAAACACTCATACTTACATGCCACAAACTATTTTGGTGAATATGTTTCCATATTTCAGTTCTCAACTCAAATAAGTTTTATGGTTTACAACTTTGCTATTGTGGTGAACAAAAGTAATTACAACCCTACACAGTGAACATAAAACGGGCCATATTTCATTTTAATGATATTCAAACAACGTTCCTTCATAGTTTAGTTGTCTAGGGGGTTAAGTTAGAAACTGTGAGTTCTCTGGTTCGAATCTGGTTTTTTTAAAAGAAAATTTTTTTTTAATTTTTATTTTTTTATGTTCTAAAAACGATTTAAAAAAAATATTTACCAGTTTTCGCTTTTTAAATTTAATTTATAATGGAGTTTAAAGTATTATAATTATGTATGTATACATATGTAAAAATTATTTAGTTTTTGTCTAGTTGCTCTGTATTCTGCTCCCACAATGGTGAAGGGTATATAAGATTCGGCACAGCCGAATATAGCTCTCTTACTTGTTTATAATTAAGTTTGTTTTTTATTTTATAATTAAGTTTGTTTTTTTTATAATTTAGTTTGCTTAAATATATGTACAAATATGTAGGTATATATATATATGCCTATAAGCCAATTTAATGGAAATATTATTTTTAAGCACATTGGTATATAAATCTGCCAAATCGGTTAAAAATGGTTAAGTTATGTGCAAAATACTCCAAAAAAGGACTAAAAACATTAACATTTTTATAAAAACTAAAATTTTAGAGCTGTATTATGACCTATTCATACGTTTTAGATATCAAAATATCGGAAATCTTTAGAAAAACTCGGAATATCGGTAAAAAAAAAAGTAATGTCAAAAATATAGTTTTTTTTTAATACCTATTTTCGTGAACCATAGAACTTCCCGACTACAAGTTTTATCACCAAAGTAAATGGTAATTTTATACTTTAAGATGTCGGCATGACCAAATACTGAAATTCGATCAAAACTTAACGTGCTATATATTAATTAAACTTTAAATATATTTAATGGCACGCAATCATGTGCAAATAATTAAATAAAACTAAACGATATATATTTTATAAATATACATGTATATATACATGTATTTAAATATATATATAAACTCCTGTTCTTTCCAAACCATGGTGAAGGGTATATAAGATTCGGCATAGCCGAATATAGCACTCTTACTTGTTTATAATTAACTTTGTTAAAATATATATTTACAAGTTTATATAAATGTTTATATATAAATATAACTTAAGTAAATGGTAAAATTCTTCCTTAACGTTGGTATATAAAACTATCCCATAGGTTAGACAATGGGTAATTTATGAGCAAAATACTCCAAAAATGGGCTAAAAAACATCAACATTTTTATAAAAACCTAAATTTTAGGGCTGCTATACGTCCTATGGATATGGATATGACTTATATACCAAAATATCTGAAATTTCTAGTAGAACATATTTTATAAAAAACTCAGAAAAATCGGTTCAGATACAAAAAAGTTATGACCAAAATTAAATTTTTGTTTAAATACCCACTTTCGGGAACCATTGCTTTCCCCGAGTCCAAGCTTCATAACTAAAGTAAATGGTAAATTTCTTCTTCAACACGTCGGTATATAAATCTGCCAAATCGGTTAAAAAATGGCAGAGTTATAACCGAAATACTGAATCCACAAAAATTACTCTTTTTATACCCTTCACCGAAGGTAAGAGGGTATATATAGCTTTGTCATTCCGTTTGTATGTTCCACAATATTGATCCTTCACCCTATAAAGTATATATATTCTGGGTCCTTATGAAAAGCGAAGTTCAAATCCAGTTGTCCGTCTGTCCGTGTGTATGTTGAAATGGGTTTTCCGAAAACCCCAGAAATGATGTGGACTAGGTTGATGTATATTTATGTCACATATACTCCGTTTAAGTTTGCTATTGAAATTCAGCCAGATCGGTCCAAAAATGACGGAGATATGAGCCAAAAACCACGACTACCTCTAAATTTTTCCAAAAATCCCTTGTTGTTGTTGTATTTTTTTTATTTCTGTATATCTTGAGAACGGCAAGAGCCAAAGTTTCCAAATTAGGTACACATATTAAGGTTACCAATACACACCATCCTACAAAATGTGGGCGGGATTGGAGAAGTGGGCGTGGTACCTCCCGTACAAAAAAAATTAAAAATTTTATAAAAACCTAAATTTAAGGGCTGCCATATGTCCTATGGATATATCAAAATATCGGAAATTTTTAGTAGAACATATTTTATAAAAAACTCGGGAAAATCGGTTCAGATACAAAAAAGTTATGACCAAAATTAATTTTTTTTTTAAATACCCACTTTCGGGAACCATAGATCTCCCCGAGTCCAAGCTTTATAACTAAAGTAAATGGTAAATTTCTTCTTCAACACGTCGGTATATAAATCTGCCAAATCGGTTAAAAAATGGCAGAGTTATAACCGAAATACTGAATCCACAAAAATTACTCTTTTTATACCCTTCACCGAAGGTAAGAGGGTATATATAACTTTGTCATTCCGTTTGTATGTTCCACAATATTGATCCTACACCCTATAAAATATATATATTCTGGGTCCTTATGAAAAGCGAAGTTCAAATCCGATTGTCCGTCTGTGCGTCTGTCCGTGTGTATGTTGAAATGGGTTTTCCGAAAAGCCCAGAAATGATGTGGACTAGGTTGATGTATATTTATGTCACATATACTCCGTTTAAGTTTGCTATTGAAATTCAGCCAGATCGGTCCAAAAATGATGGAGATATGAGCAAAAAACCACGACTACCTCTAAATTTTTCCAAAAATCCCTTGTTGTTGTTGAACATATTTTATAAAAAACTCGGGAAAATCGGTTCAGATACAAAAAAGTTATGACCAAAAATTAATTTTTTTTTAAATACCCACTTTCGGGAACCATAGATCTCCCCGAGTCCAAGCTTTATAACTAAAGTAAATGGTAAATTTCTTCTTCAACACGTCGGTATATAAATCTGCCAAATCGGTTAAAAAATGGCAGAGTTATAACCGAAATACTGAATCCACAAAAATTACTCTTTTTATACCCTTCACCGAAGGTAAGAGGGTATATATAGCTTTGTCATTCCGTTTGTATGTTCCACAATATTGATCCTTCTCCCTATAAAGTATATATATTCTGGGTCCTTATGAAAAGCGAAGTTCAAATCCAGTGGTCCGTCTGTCCGTGTGTATGTTGAAATGGGTTTTCCGAAAACCCCAGAAATGATGTGGACTAGGTTGATGTATATTTATGTCACATATACTCCGTTTAAGTTTGCTATTGAAATTCAGCCAGATCGGTCCAAAAATGACGGAGATATGAGCAAAAAACCACGACTACCTCTAAATTTTTCCAAAAATCCCTTGTTGTTGTTGTATTTTTTTTATTTCTGTATATCTTCAGAACGGCAAGAGCCAAAGTTTCCAAATTAGGTACACATATTAAGGTTACTAATACACACCATCCTACAAAAGGTGGGCGGGATTGGAGAAGTGGGCGTGGTACCTCCCGTACAAAAAAAATTAAAAATTTTATAAAAACCTAAATTTAAGGGCTGCCATATGTCCAATGGATATGACTTATATATCAAAATATCGGAAATTTTTTGTAGAACATATTTTATAAAAAACTCGGGAAAATCGGTTCAGATACAAAAAAGTTATGACCAAAATTAAATTTTTTTTTTAAATACCCACTTTCGGGAACCATAGATCTCCCCGAGTCCAAGCTTTATAACTAAAGTAAATGGTAAATTCCTTATTCAACACGTCGGTATATAAATCTGCCAAATCGGTTAAAAAATGGCAGAGTTATAACCGAAATACTGAATCCACAAAAATTACTCTTTTTATACCCTTCACCGAAGGTAAGAGGGAGATATGAGCCAAAAACCACGACTACCTCTAAATTTTTCCAAAAATCCCTTGTTGTTGTTGTATTTTTTTATTTCTGTATATCTTGAGAACGGCAAGAGCCAAAGTTTCCAAATTAGGTACACATATTAAGGTTACCAATACACACCATCCTACAAAATGTGGGCGGGATTGAAGAAGTGGGCGTGGTACCTCCCGTACAAAAAAAATTAAAAATTTTATAAAAACTTAAATTTAAGGGCTGCCATATGTCCTATGGATATATCAAAATATCGGAAATTTTTAGTAGAACATATTTTATAAAAAACTCGGGAAAATCGGTTCAGATACAAAAAAGTTATGACCAAAATTAATTTTTTTTTTAAATACCCACTTTCGGGAACCATAGCTCTCCCCGAGTCCAAGCTTTATAACTAAAGTAAATGGTAAATTTCTTCTTCAACACGTCGGTATATAAATCTGCCAAATCGGTTAAAAAATGGCAGAGTTATAACCGAAATACTGAATCCACAAAAATTACTCTTTTTATACCCTTCACCGAAGGTAAGAGGGTATATATAACTTTGTCATTCCGTTTGTATGTTCCACAATATTGATCCTACACCCTATAAAGTATATATATTCTGGGTCCTTATCAAAAGCGAAGTTCAAATCCGGTTGTCCGTCTGTGCGTCTGTCCGTGTGTATGTTGAAATGGATTTTCCGAAAACCCCAGAAATGATGTGGACTAGGTTGATGTATATTTATGTCACATATACTCCGTTTAAGTTTGCTATTGAAATTCAGCCAGATCGGTCCAAAAATGACGGAGATATGAGCAAAAAACCACGACCACCTCTAAATTTTTCCAAAAATCTTGTTGTTGTTGTAACGATTCTTATGAGTATTTTTATGGGAACGGGGCTACCTAATAAAGTCGGCCGTGCTCGTCGGTGGGCGTGTGTTTTGTTCCCAAATTAATTATAATATTTAAATCAATTACCAAAGGCTTTACTTTAGGTAGCTAATATTATACACAAAAATTATCTACACAAATAAAATAATATAGAAAAAAAAAATAAGTAAAGAAGTGGTTGATAATCGATATGTAGCTTGCGATGGATTTTGCTACATATTTCCTAAGCCCTCCCTCCATGCTGACAGGAGTTGAAGTAGGTTGTCAGCCCAATTAAAGAAAAATAATCACCGAGATGATTACCCCATACCTTTACCTTCACCTTTCGTAATTAATAACGAATATTCACAAATTCATGTTAAAAAAAGCAATGTCAAAAAAAACTATTTTTTATTAACCGTATAAAACACAAAACATATATGAACTAAAATTATTTTAATTAAGTAAAATTTAATAATTAATCTATTTAAACCAATAGTCACCTAACGATATATATTACTCTTTTTTTATATATTTTTTTATTTTAATGTTTAAAAGGAAATAAATTAAATTTAATAACGATGTGTGTAATTGGGAATAAATATGGGAAAACTAAATGCAATAGGAATATATACAAAATTATCTGAGGATAAATCAAAATCTATTGTTGTGGCACCACCAGTTACGAAAGGTAATTAAGTGCAACTATATATTCCACTATTTCAAATCTTATTGCATTTATTTAGTTAAAATCATTATCTATTGAGTTTTTTTTCTGTTTTGATGGTTTTTAAATAAAATATATCATAACTTACGATTTATAAGTCCATCGATGTCAGCCGGCGCCGTATGACAGTAGATTGGTACATTGTAAGGCTAAATTATAAGCAGTATGATTTATGTATACAGAAATGGGAATGTTAGGTGTTTATGTGTAAATGTGAAGGTAGATTATGTTAACTACTAAAATTTATAATAATTCATTCTTAATATAATCCACCATTTTGGGTCCGAAATGATAAGTGTGGTAGTGTAATGTAATCGTGTTTAATTTGACATTATGTATGGCAAAATCTCAGACAAGCAAATAAATTTTATCTTAGGTGACCATGTACTTCTTAGATTTACAAAACTATTTAAATTTACGGAAAACTTAAAAGTTTACAAAAGAAATATAACCGAATAGGGTTGCCAAACACAATAATTAATTTTAAAATTTAGGAAACGGAATTTAACAGTAAACACACAAAATTGAGCACTTAGTACATTAATAAAATTAAATAACCCGGATATTATCAAACACTATTGCCTAAATTTTGGAAATTGGGGAGATCTAATTAAATGAAAATTTTTCCTTTTCCTATTCTCCTCCACTTTGGTTTTGTTCCAAATCACTTTCTTTTTTATCTTAAGTTGCCAATTTTAAAACGCTGGTCACCTTAGAAATATTTTCCTTTAATTTGTGTACCCTAGTAATGAGACCGAGGATGTTCTTCCCTTTCAGGGAAGAAATAAAATTAAATATAAACTTCTCTTGATTCGTCCCTTGATGGAACAAGGCTCCAATGTAGGGACTCAATACTTGCTAAATATAATTCTCACAATAATCACGCAATCTCGTCGTCCAGTTAGTAAAAATAACAACACCCAACTGACGCGGATAGGTTTCCTCCAACACTTATAAAGCGATACTAATTTCTGCAACACAAAATAATCTGTATCATCACTTTACCTCTTGTATATTTAACTCGATTCTTACCCAGAAATAAGTATATAACAAAGACGATAAAAGAAAATCCTGTTTCGAATCCCACAATGATTATATCCAGAGCACGGCTTCTAATTTTTCTTAAACAAAATTCCAATATAATTTTTCAGTTTAAAATATTGTTTAATATTGATGAAAAATTTTCCGATTTTTGAATTTTCTAAAAACCCAAAAGTTAAGGCTACCTTTATAATATATTATTTAACTTTAAATTCAAAATACACCCAAATAAAATTATTATTAAACCTTTAAACGTAACTTGTTTCATTTTCTGGAAAACTCGTCACATCACAAAGCAGATAAAATTCCAAGTAGGCGAAGAAATTTTAACTGAAAAAGTGACTTTTAAAGTAAGAAAATTAATCATATCCACATATCCTTGAT
This sequence comes from Pollenia angustigena, assembly GCA_930367215.1. Taxonomy (NCBI): domain Eukaryota; kingdom Metazoa; phylum Arthropoda; class Insecta; order Diptera; family Polleniidae; genus Pollenia; species Pollenia angustigena. The sequence goes on from OV884056.1 coordinate 126,326,424, forward strand.
GTGATACACAGCTAAGTGACGGCCATTTATATCCTCAAGTTCATAATTTACCTTCCCAACTCTTCTTTTCACAACTGCTTTTACACCAATTGGAGCCAGTTTGGCATTAAAGTTTTTTACCAATGAGCTTTGTATAAAATTTCGATGAATAACTACCTGACCAATGTTAAACTCTCTTTGTCGGGACCTTAAATTATAGGACCTAACGTTGCGATCGTATGCCTCCTTAATTTTATTCCGTATGGAATCCCGTAAAAGTGTAAAATTATCCTGCCTTTGTACATTTGTGTCTGTTTCCGCCAAAAGTTTCAAGTTCCGTAAAATTTTATAGTCCTGTCCATGAGTAATCATTGTCTGACCAAATAGAAGTTCGTAAGGTGTTCGGCCTGTAGTTTGATGAATGCTACTACGGATAGCACAATTAACGCTGTTCAAGTACTCATCCCATTGTCGTTGATCATTTTGAACATAGGATCGTAGTGCTTCATTAATTGATCTGTTGACCCTTTCGCTCGAGGACTGTGAATTGCAGTAAATTGATGTTGAATTCCAAACTTCTCTACTAACTTTTTAAATTCAATGGATTTAAATTGGCTTCCGTTATCCGAAATTATCATTTCTGGAACACCAAAACACATGAATATATCGTTTCTAAGATATTCCACAATTGGCTTAGCAATAAATTTCCTTAGTGGTTTCAGGAATGTAAATTTTGTAAAATGATCGAGGATAATGAGAATTCCGATATTTCCTTTGCGCGAACGAGGAAAAGGTCCAATTAGGTCAACATATATAATCGTTGAAATGGTCTTTCCGTTTGTACTATTTGCCCCATCGGTGGCTTGAGTGATATTGTTGGTGGCTTTGAAGTTTTACAGGAACAACAATTCGAAACATAATTTTTGACATCTACAACTAGTTTTGGCCAATAAAAGAACTGCCGAATACGGTGAATGGTTTTGGTAATACCCCCATGTGATGCTGTTGGTACGTTATGTGCTGCAAAAATAACTTCTTCACGAAGTTCTTCAGGGACTAAAAGCTTCCAACTCTCTGATTCATCAGGATTCCCAGATGTGAAATTTGTTCTTTTATACACAAATTTATCAATGACCCTGAAATCCGGTAACTCTGACTTTGAAAATTCGTTTCTAATGCGCTGATATTCATCACTATCGAAAGCCTTAGAATTGAGATCAATACTAGGTAGTGTTTGTAACTCAACTTCAGCTATAGCTATGTCACTATCAAATGCCCGCGATAAAGCATCTGGTACCACGTTATCTTTCCCTTTACGATGTTCTATAGAGAAGACAAAACCTTGTAACTTCAGAGCCCATCTGGACAAACGTCCCGACAAGTCTTTTTGTTTCATGAGCCATTTAAGACTGGCATGGTCAGTTATTACTTTAAATTCCTGACCCTCAATATATGCTCTAAACTTTTTAATGGCTAAAATAACCGCCAAACATTCGAGTTCCGTAATCGAATAATTTCTCTGTGCTTTATTGAGCTTTTGCGACATAAACGCTATTGGTTTCTCATTTCCATCGTCATCAACTTGTGCTAAAACTGCACCAACTCCAAACATGCTGGCATCGCATTGGAGTAGAAAAGGTTCATTAAAATTCGCATGTACTAAAATGGGTGCTGACGTTAACTTAGCCTTAACAGTTTCAAAAGATTTTTGTGCACTTTCCGTCCAAACAAAGGATTTCTTTTTCGACAACAACTCAGTCATCGGGAATGTAACAATGGCAAATTCATCGATAAAACGACGGTACCAGCCTGCCATACCAAGAAACTGGCGAAGTTGTTTTATGGTTTTAGGTACAGGAAACTGAGAAATAGCTTCAATTTTCCCAGGATTGTACCTGCCGAAGACAAAAACTGCTTTTCACAACGTTGATTGTTAAGTTAGCTCTGCGAAGTTGTGTGGCTACTTCCTGTAAGTGCTTAATGTGTTCGTTAAAGTCTTTCGAAATAATTAATAAATCGTCAAGGTATACAAATACGTTCGTTTTTAAATAATACGGAATTACTTGGTCCATCAGTCTGCACATAGTCTGCGGGGCATTACACAATCCAAACGGCATTCTTGTAAATTGATACAAAGGCCGATTAGGGATAGTGAATGCAGTCTTAGGTCTTGAGGTTTCGTCCAATTTAATTTTCCAAACCGCATCTTTAAGATCTACCTTGGAAATAAAATAAATTGGAGGAAGTCTCGAAATTAGTCCTTCTATGTTCGGTATGGGGTACGCGTCTTTCGTCGTCACAGCATTTAATTTCCGGCTGTCTAAGCAAAATCGCACTTTACCAGGTTTTACGATCAAAACACAAGGTGATGACCATGGTGATGTCGGACATTCTTCTATGACACCTAACTGCAACATTCTATCTATTTCGCCGCAAAGCAGTTTTTCTCTAGCAGGTGATATGGGATAGTATCTTTGTTTGATTGGAGTTGCGTCTTAAGTATCAATGTTATGCTCTAATATATTCGTACATCCTAGACCATCACGCTCCGAATTTGGAAAATAATCGATGATCTTCTGTAATTGTTGTGTTTGTGATGTTGTTAAGGGAATTTTATCTGAAGATTCCTCAGAGATAAGTTCATTAATTGAGTTATTATTCACTATTTGGATATTAAAGTTCCTCCAAAAGTCCACACCACAAATTACGTTTTGGGTTATTGTCGGTACTAACAAAAATTCTACCATTTTCTTTTGAGAATTGTAACCTATTTCGAGCATTATATACCCAGACACACTCTGAAATTGGCCGTCTGCTGTTTTAACATTCTCCTTACAACGAATAAAATGGTTCGATCTAATAATCTCAGAACATAATTCTCCTCCGATTACATTAATGCTTGCGCCACTATCTAATAAAGCAAAATAGTTTTTATTACGAATAAACAGACTAATATAAGGTCTATTATCGTTTTCAATTTTTACTAACGATGATATAATATGTTTATTAAAATATTTTCTCCGTTTGTAGAAATCTCGTATTCTTTGTGAAGATCTCGTAAGTTTTGGTTTTGTTTCAGTATCATTAAAAATTCTAGCTCTAGCTCGAATATATTGTTCGAGGCGAATGTGAAATGGTCTTTGTAACGGATGCGTTTTGGTTGTATTCAGTTTAACAGCAGCATTTTGTAAATTTGAATTCTTAAGGTGGTTATAATCTAAATTTTGAATGGTTACACTTTGTATATTTTGTTTATTTGTTAAATTTGACATTTCAGATTGATCATATTTGTCTAGTTTTGTTGCGGATGTCCGTCCTTCTTCGATCGGACATCCTTCAATACGTTTCCCCGCTTTTTTAAACAGTCGGGGCATTTCGGTTTAAAAGTGTTCTTTGCCCCACAACCGTAGCAGAATATAATCCTTGGTTCCATACAATCTATAAAACTGTGACCCTCTTTATCACAATTCCAACATTTTAAGGACCTAACCAATAGACAAACTTCGGAATCTTTTCCATCAAAATTTCTATTTTCAACATATTGGGTATCTTCTGTATCAATCTCTGACACTTGGGCAAATGGTAACCTACGCTTGATAGAATTCGCAGAAGCCATATCTTTACAAAACTTCTCATATCTTCGCACCGTGCGTCTTAAATGGGAAACTCGTGAAATTTCTAAATGTAATATTTCATGTCTAACTTTTGATCTCAAATTCCGTTGGAGGGTTTCGCACAGTTCATATTCCGATAAGGGTGTTCGTAGTTTATCGCAAAGAACCAAAATTTAATCATAAAATTCGTCAAACGTCTCGTTCTGTCTTTGTCTTCTCCGCAGTATGTCATCCCTAATGTCAAAATCCGTTTTATCGTCCTTATATTGTCGTTTCATAGCATTACATAATTCGTCCCAGTCCAAATCCACGCAGCTCCTGTGGAATCTCCAAAACCACTTCAACGCATTTTCCCCGAAAAGTATATGTGCATGTTCAACAAGTAAATCAAAATCACCTCGAAGATTTGCATTTGTAAGAGTATTGATCCTATATATGAATTCATCCACTGTAATATCCGAAGAATCACCAGTAAACCTAACTTTCCAATTCCTTATAATGTTAAGTACCCTTTCCGAATACCGATCAAAATTTCCATCCGTGTATTCAGTTCCCCGATTTCTGTGATGGTTTCTAGACGTCCCATCGTCTGGGTCCGGACGATCCGCAACTGGCGGTTCTGTTTGGTCTTGTAAGTCATGTACTACTCGTCCCTGGTTCGTCATAGTCAAATCACGAAAGCCATCCGCAATCATGTTAATAACCTCGTTTCTAAAATCTCCTAAGGAGTTATTTACTATGCGACAAATTCGATCATTCTCCAAGTTCTCCCTCTCAGAGTTGTCCCTTCGCGTTTGTAAACGGGTTTTCGGTCTCCCAATCGGATTGGCGGGTGTTTGTGTATGAACACCAACACCCTCATCATCAGTCAATGCTGTGTTCGCAAAATCTTTATCTAACTCCGCTGGAATATTTCCAGTACTACGCACTAGAGGCATCGTGAAAAAACAATTACAATAAGATAAATCAAAGGAAAAATAAAATGAAATAAAAACTCTCAAAGAATCACAAGCACTAACTAAGCACCGTTAACTTCGAACAATGATAAGCACTAAACTGATAAGTTAAAAACAATGTTAATCGAATACAAATATTTTCTAAATTAAGCAGATTCTGAATTCCTAACAGAAAATCAAACCAATTTCCAAAATAAATAACCTCAAATACAAGACTTATTACTACTCAGTGAAGTTCTAGGTAGGGGTTAAAACAAAATAAAAAAAAAAAACAACTTAACAATTATCAAAACCACAAAGAAGTAAAGTTAAAAATACAGTAGAACTTATATTCGCTGGAAACTTTTGACATTTGCCAAAAGGAGTAATGTCCAAAACATAAATAAGTCAAAGAAAAGAAATTAGGGAGTAATTTTCCGTTGCAGGAAAGAAAACAATTGTCCATAAATCAGTAACTTTTAGTCCACACATGCGGAATAACTAAACAAAAAAAATAAAAATTTTTAATCAAAGAAATAATCCAAACCAAAAAGCTATTTCGAAGAGAGAGAGAGAGAGAAGAGCGTGAAACGAGTATTGAACCGATGACTACCAGAACAACTTCTCCAGTCCCAACTCAACCTCTTAACTATTAATGCATTTAATATCAATCGGGAATTTGTATACCAAATAATAAAGATACAAATTAGTCCCCAGAGACAAATTAAAAAAACTAACAGTTATATGGATGGGGAAAAAAAAAAAAAAAAAATAAGTAAAGAAGTGGTTGATAATCGATATGTAGCTTGCGATGGATTTTGCTACATATTTCCTAAGCCCTCCCTCCATGCTGACAGGAGTTGAAGTAGGTTGTCAGCCCAATTAAAGAAAAATAATCACCGAGATGATTACCCCATACCTTTACCTTCACCTTTCGTAATTAATAACGAATATTCACAAATTCATGTTAAAAAAAGCAATGTCAAAAAAAACTAATTTTTATTAACCGTATAAAACACAAAACATATATGAACTAAAATTATTTTAATTAAGTAAAATTTAATAATTAATCTATTTAAACCAATAGTCACCTAACGATATATATTACTCTTTTTTTATATTTTTTTATTTTAATGTTGAAAAGGAAATAAATTAAATTTAATAACGATGTGTGTAATTGGGAATACAAAAATCTCTATAACGATTCTTATGAGTATTTTTATGGGAACGGGGCTACCTAATAAAGTCGGCCGTGCTCGTCGGTGGGCGTGTGTTTTGTTCCCAAATTAATTATAATATTTAAATCAATTACCAAAGACTTTACTTTAGGTAGCTAATATTATACACAAAAATTATCTACACAAATAAAATAATATAGAAAAAAAAAAAAATAAGTAAAGAAGTGGTTGATAATCGATATGTAGCTTGCGATGGATTTTGCTACATATTTCCTAAGCCCTCCCTCCATGCTGACAGGAGTTGAAGTAGGTTGTCAGCCCAATTAAAGAAAAATAATCACCGAGATGATTACCCCATACCTTTACCTTCACCTTTCGTAATTAATAACGAATATTCACAAATTCATGTTAAAAAAAGCAATGTCAAAAAAAACTAATTTTTATTAACCGTATAAAACACAAAACATATATGAACTAAAATTATTTTAATTAAGTAAAATTTAATAATTAATCTATTTAAACCAATAGTCACCTAACGATATACATTACTCTTTTTTTATATATTTTTTTATTTTAATGTTTAAAAGGAAATAAATTAAATTTAATAACGATGTGTGTAATTGGGAATAAATATGGGAAAACTAAATGCAATAGGAATATATACAAAATTATCTGAGGATAAATCAAAATCTATTGTTGTGGCACCACCAGTTACGAAAGGTAATTAAGTGCAACTATATATTCCACTATTAAAAATCTTATTGCATTTATTTAGTTAAAATCATTATCTAGTGAGTTTTTTTTTCTGTTTTGATGGTTTTTAAATAAAATATATCATAACTTACGATTTATAAGTCCATCGATGTCAGCCGGCGCCGTATGACAGTAGATTGGTACATTGTAAGGCTAAATTATAAGCAGTATGATTTATGTATACAGAAATGGGAATGTTAGGTGTTTATGTGTAAATGTGAAGGTGGATTATGTTAACTACTAAAATTTATAATAATTCATTCTTAATATAATCCACCATTTTGGGTCCGAAATGATAAGTGTGGTAGTGTAATGTAATCGTGTTTAATTTGACATTATGTATGGCAAAATCTCAGACAAGCAAATAAATTTTATCTTAGGTGACCATGTACTTCTTAGATTTACAAAACTATTTAAATTTACGGAAAACTTAAAAGTTTACAAAAGAAATATAACCGAATAGGGTTGCCAAACACAATAATTAATTTTAGAATTTAGGAAACGGAATTTAACAGTAAACACACAAAATTGAGCACTTAGTACATTAATAAAATTAAATAACCCGGATATTATCAAACACTATTGCCTAAATTATGGAAATTGGGGAGATCTAATTAAATGAAAATTTTTCCTTTTCCTATTCTCCTCCACTTTGGTTTTGTTCCAAATCACTTTCTTTTTTATCTTTAGTTGCCAATTTTAAAACGCTGGTCACCTTAGAAATATTTTCCTTTAATTTGTGTACCCTAGTAATGAGACCGAGGATGTTCTTCCCTTTCAGGGAAGAAATAAAATTAAATATAAACTCCTCTTGATTCGTCCCTTGATGGAACAAGGCTCCAATGTAGGGACTCAATACTTGCTAAATATAATTCTCACAATTAATCACGCAATCTCGTCGTCCAGTTAGTAAAAATAACAACACCCAACTGACGCGGATAGGTTTCCTCCAACACTTATAAAGCGATACTAATTTCTGCAACACAAAATAATCTGTATCATCACTTTACCTCTTGTATATTAAACTCGATTCTTACCCAGAAATAAGTATATAACAAAGACGATAAAAGAAAATCCTGTTTCGAATCCCACAATGATTATATCCAGAGCACGGCTTCTAATTTTTCTTAAACAAAATTCCAATATAACTTTTCAGTTTAAAATATTTTTTAATATTGATGAAAAATTTTCCGATTTTTGAATTTTCTAAAAACCCAAAAGTCAAGGGTACCTTTATAATATATTATTTAACTTTAAATTCAAAATACACCCAGATAAAATTATTATTAAACCTTTAAACGTAACTTGTTTCATTTTCTGGAAAACTCGTCACATCACAAAGCAGATAAAATTCCAAGTAGGCGAAGAAATTTTAACTGAAAAAGTGACTTTTAAAGTAAGAAAATTAATCATATCCATATATCCTTGATGTGATACACAGCTAAGTGACGGCCATTTATATCCTCAAGTTCATAATTTACCTTCCCAACTCTTCTTTTCACAACTGCTTTTACACCAATTGGAGCCAGTTTGGCATTAAAGTTTTTTACCAATGAGCTTTGTATAAAATTTCTATGAATAACTACCTGACCAATGTTAAACTCTCTTTGTCGGGACCTTAAATTATAGGACCTAACGTTGCGATCGTATGCCTCCTTAATTTTATTCCGTATGGAATCCCGTAAAAGTGTAAAATTATCCTGCCTTTGTACATTTGTGTCTGTTTCCGCCAAAAGTTTCAAGTTCCGTAAAATTTTATAGTCCTGTCCATGAGTAATCATTGTCTGACCAAATAGAAGTTCGTAAGGTGTTCGGCCTGTAGTTTGATGAATGCTACTACGGATAGCACAATTAACGCTGTTCAAGTACTCATCCCATTGTCGTTGATCATTTTGAACATAGGATCGTAGTGCTTCATTAATTGATCTGTTGACCCTTTCGCTCGCATTCGATTGAGGACTGTGAATTGCAGTAAATTGATGTTGAATTCCAAACTTCTCTACTAACTTTTTAAATTCAATGGATTTAAATTGGCTTCCGTTATCCGAAATTATCATTTCTGGAACACCAAAACACATGAATATATCGTTTCTAAGATATTCCACAATTGGCTTAGCAATAAATTTCCTTAGTGGTTTCAGGAATGTAAATTTTGTAAAATGATCGAGGATAATGAGAATTCCGATATTTCCTTTGCGCGAACGAGGAAAAGGTCCAATTAGGTCAATATATAATCGTTGAAATGGTCTTTCCGTTTGTACTATTTGCCCCATCGGTGGCTTGAGTGATATTGTTGGTGGCTTTGAAGTTTTACAGGAACAACAATTCGAAACATAATTTTTGACATCTACAACTAGTTTTGGCCAATAAAAGAACTGCCGAATACGGTGAATGGTTTTGGTAATACCCCCATGTGATGCTGTTGGTACGTTATGTGCTGCAAAAATAACTTCTTCACGAAGTTCTTCAGGGACTAAAAGCTTCCAACTCTCTGATTCATCAGGATTCCCAGATGTGAAATTTGTTCTTTTATACACAAATTTATCAATGACCCTGAAATCCGGTAACTCTGACTTTGAAAATTCGTTTCTAATGCGCTGATATTCATCACTATCGAAAGCCTTAGAATTGAGATCAATACTAGGCAGTGTTTGTAACTCAACTTCAGCTATATCTATGTCACTATCAAATGCCCGCGATAAAGCATCTGGTACCACGTTATCTTTCCCTTTACGATGTTCTATAGAGAAGACAAAACCTTGTAACTTCAGAGCCCATCTGGACAAACGTCCCGACAAGTCTTTTTGTTTCATGAGCCATTTAAGACTGGCATGGTCAGTTATTACTTTAAATTCCTGACCCTCAATATATGCTCTAAACTTTTTAATGGCTAAAATACCCGCCAAACATTCGAGTTCCGTAATCGAATAATTTCTCTGTGCTTTATTGAGCTTTTGCGACATAAACGCTATTGGTTTCTCATTTCCATCGTCATCAACTTGTGCTAAAACTGCACCAACTCCAAACATGCTGGCATCGCATTGGAGTAGAAAAGGTTCATTAAAATTCGCATGTACTAAAATGGGTGCTGACGTTAACTTAGCCTTAACAGTTTCAAAAGATTTTTGTGCACTTTCCGTCCAAACAAAGGATTTCTTTTTCGACAACAACTCAGTCATCGGGAATGTAACAATGGCAAATTCATCGATAAAACGACGGTACCAGCCTGCCATACCAAGAAACTGGCGAAGTTGTTTTATGGTTTTAGGTACAGGAAACTGAGAAATAGCTTCAATTTTCCCAGGATCAACTTTTAAAGATCCTTCTCCAACAATGTATCCAAGGTATTGTACCTGCCGAAGACAAAAACTGCTTTTCACAACGTTGATTGTTAAGTTAGCTCTGAGAAGTTGTGTGGCTACTTCCTGTAAGTGCTTAATGTGTTCGTTAAAGTCTTTCGAAATAATTAATAAATCGTCAAGGTATACAAAAACGTTCGTTTTTAAATAATACGGAATTACTTGGTCCATCAGTCTGCACATAGTCTGCGGGGCATTACACAATCCAAACGGCATTCTTGTAAATTGCTACAAAGGCCGATTAGGGATAGTGAATGCAGTCTTAGGTCTTGAGGACATTGTTGAACATATTTTATAAAAAACTCGGGAAAATCGGTTCAGATACAAAAAAAGTTATGACCAAAATTTAACTTCTTTTTAAATACCCACTTTCGGGAACCATAGATCTCCCCGAGTCCAAGCTTTATAACTAAAGTAAATGGTAAATTTCTTCTTCAACACGTCCGTATATAAATCTGCCAAATCGGTTAAAAAATGGCAGAGTTATAACCGAAATACTGAATCCACAAAAATTACTCTTTTTATACCCTTCACCGAAGGTAAGAGGGTATATATAACTTTGTCATTCCGTTTGTATGTTCCACAATATTGATCCTTCACCCTATAAAGTATATATATTCTGGGTCCCTATGAAAAGCGAAGTTCAAATCCAGTTGTCCGTCTGTCCGTGTGTATGTTGAAATGGGTTTTCCGAAAACCCCAGAAATGATGTGGACTAGGTTGATGTATATTTATGTCACATATACTCCGTTTAAGTTTGCTATTGAAATTCAGCCAGATCGGTCCAAAAATGACGGAGATATGAGCAAAAAACCACGACTACCTCTAAATTTTTCCAAAAATCATTTGTTGTTGTTGTATTTTTTTTATTTCTGTATATCTTGAGAACAGCAAGAGCCAAAGTTTCCAAATTAGGTACACATATTAAGGTTGCCAATACACACCATCCTACAAAATGTGGGCGGGATTGGAGAAGTGGGCGTGGTACTTCCCGTACAAAAAAAATTAAAAATTTTATAAAAACCTAAATTTAAGGGCTGCCATATGTCCTATGGATATGACTTATATATCAAAATATCGGAAATTTTTAGTAGAACATATTTTATAAAAAACTCGGGAAAATCGGTTCAGATACAAAAAAGTTATGACCAAAATTAAATTTTTTTTTTTTAAATACCCACTTTCGGGAACCATAGATCTCCCCGAGTCCAAGCTTTATAACTAAAGTAAATGGTAAATTTCTTCTTCAACACGTCGGTATATATATCTGCCAAATCGGTTAAAAAATGGCAGAGTTATAACCGAAATACTGAATCCACAAAAATTACTCCTTTTTTATAATTAACTTTGTTAAAATATATATTTACAAGTTTATATAAATGTTTATATATAAATATAACTTAAGTAAATGGTTAAGTTCTTCCTTAACACGTCGGTATATAAAACTATCCCATCGGTTAGACAATGGGTAATTTATGAGCAAAATACTCCAAAAATGGGCTAAAAAACATCAACATTTTTATAAAAACCTAAATTTTAGGGCTGCTATACGTCCTATGGATATGACTTATATACCAAAATATCTGAAATTTCTAGTAGAACATATTTTATAAAAAACTCAGAAAAATCGGTTCAGATACAAAAACGTTATGACCAAAATTAAATTTTTGTTTAAATACCCACTTTCGGGAACCATTGCTTTCCCCGAGTCCAAGCTTTATAACTAAAGTAAATGGTAAATTTTTTCTTCAACACGTCGGTATATAAATCTGCCAAATCGGTTAAAAAATGGCAGAGTTATAACCGAAATACTGAATCCACAAAAATTACTCTTTTTATACCCTTCACCGAAGGTAAGAGGGTATATATAACTTTGTCATTCCGTTTGTATGTTCCACAATATTGATCCTACACCCTATAAAGTATATATATTCTGGGTCCTTATGAAAAGCGAAGTTCAAATCCGGTTGTCCGTCTGTCCGTGTGTATGTTGAAATGGGTTTTCCGAAAACCCCAGAAATTATGTGGACTAGGTTGATGTATATTTATGTCACATATACTCCGTTTAAGTTTGCTATTGAAATTCAGCCAGATCGGTCCAAAAATGACGGAGATATGAGCAAAAAACCACGACTACCTCTAAATTTTTCCAAAAATCCCTTGTTGTTGTATTTTTTTTATTTCTGTACATCTTGAGAACAGCAAGAGCCAAAGTTTCCAAATTAGGTACACATATTTATGTTGCCAATACACACCATCCTACAAAATGTGGGCGGGATTGGAGAAGTGGACGTGGTACCGCCCGTACAAAAAAAATTAAAAATTTTATAAAAACCTAAATTTAAGGGCTGCCATATGCCCTATGGATATGACTTATATATCAAAATATCGGAAATTTTTAGTAGAACATATTTTATAAAATACCCACTTTCGGGAACCATAGATCTCCCCGAGTCCAAGCTTTATAACTAAAGTAAATGGTAAATTTCTTCTTCAACACGTCGGTATATAAATCTGCCAAATCGGTTTAAAAATGACAGAGTTATAACCGAAATACTGAATCCACAAAAATTACTCTTTTTTTATAATTAACTTTGTTAAAATATATATTTACAAGTTTATATAAATGTTTATATATAAATATAACCAAAGAATATAAATCATATAGAATGCGCATCTCAAGGAAAACTAAAATATTTTTGAAAAAAAATGCATGATGCGGGCGGGAAGACAAAAGGGAAAGAAGCAAAAACAAAGAGCGTAACAATGCATCGTTCTCTCGTTGTTTATGAGAACTTTTAATTCTCATTTATCAGCGTATATGTATGTGCGTGCACGAGTGTGTATGTATGTACATTGCCAAGTAAAAAAAAAAACACATTAAGTAAAAAATAAAACAAAAACCTAACAAAAGAATTTTTGTTTCTTGCAATTTTTGTACAAATAACCTTCGTAAAAGCAAATGTGACCGATTGTGTAATTGTAGGGTAAGAGTATGTGTTTTATTGTTGTACAGATAAAACTATATCGGTTCGCACCGAAATTCAGATGCAGTTTTTCTGTAAAATTAAAGATTTATAGGAATATAAAAATATGTAAAAACATAAACTGCCTTGTTCATAAAAAATATTTTATGTTTATTAAAGCGGCATGGTCACACAATGCTTTTGGGGTCTTTTGTCAAACCATGTTATATATTTATTTCATAGCTGTGCAGTTTTAATATTCTTATTAAAGATATTTAAAAATAGATTAAAAAAAAACATATTATTATTCCTTCTTAAGGAATTTTGTTTGGTTTTTATTTAATCATGTTGCTTGGAAATTAAAAAAATTTAGTTCTCATATATTCGGAATAAATTTAATTTATTTCTAACTTTATGTCTATTCACAAATGTAAAAAAAATGATATTTACAAAAATAAAATTATTTCCAATTAAATTTTCAATCAACCAAAGCGATACAAATACATACATATTTAAAAAGAATTTAATGAGGATATCAACCACCCTAATATTTTAATAAATTAAATCATTCGTTTGATAAAACTTGTATTTTTCTTTTCTTAGAACTTCCTTTTTCTAAAGACCAAGAGCAATGTTTTCGGAGGAGTACTAATTTAATAAATGTTCACAAACTGAGCAATATGAAATTTATTTAACAAACAATCAAGGAGAAATACCTATTTATAATTATGCCACTCCTTTATTTATAAATTCCATTAATATACATACACACATGGTAAGTACATAATTAAATAGTCTAAAAAATGGAATTATAATTCGGTGCAAATCGATATAGTTTAGTTTTTACAAAAATAAAACACATACTGTTGCCCTACAACTACGCAATTGGTCGCATTCGCTCTTACGTAGGTTATTTGCACATAAATTGTTTTAAAACAAAACGAAATCAATTAAAAAAATACCAAAAACCGGTTTCAACGAAAAAAAAAAACACAAACACACACACACTTTGGCTGGCAAAAACAGCAAACATGTGTATGTATGTGTTAATGCTGCACATTTTGGATGCTCTCTTCAGTCCTCTAAGTGAAAACACAAACCAACAACAAATTGCCTTTGCAAAATTTGTGAGCGAAATTATATGAGACCGGGGCTTAATGATAAACCCCGCCATAAGAAATTTTGCTTCTACATGATGCGCATTCTATAAGATCTATATTCTTTGATATAACTTAAGTTAATGGTAAAACTCTTCCTTAACACGTCGGTATATAAAACTATCCCATCGGTTAGACAATGAGTAATTTATGAGCAAAATACTCCAAAAATGGGCTAAAAAACATCAACATTTTTATAAAAACCTAAATTTTAGGGCTGCTATACGTCCTATGGATATGACTTATATACCAAAATATCTGAAATTTCTAGTAGAACATATTTTATAAAAAACTCAGAAAAATCGGTTCAGATACAAAAAAGTTATGACCAAAATAAAATTTTTGTTTAAATACCCACTTTCGGGAACCATTGCTTTCCCCGAGTCCAAGCTTTATAACTAAAGTAAATGGTAAATTTTTTCTTCAACACGTCGGTATATAAATCTGCCAAATCGGTTAAAAAATGGCAGAGTTATAACCGAAATACTGAATCCACAAAAATTACTCTTTTTATACCCTTCACCGAAGGTAAGAGGGTATATATAACTTTGTCATTCCGTTTGTATGTTCCACAATATTGATCCTACACCCTATAAAGTATATATATTCTGGGTCCTTATGAAAAGCGAAGTTCAAATACGGTTGTCCGTCTGTCCGTGTGTATGTTGAAATGGGTTTTCCGAAAACCCCAGAAATGATGTGGACTAGGTTGATGTATATTTATGTCACATATACTCCGTTTAAGTTTGCTATTGAAATTCAGCCAGATCGGTCCAAAAATGACGGAGATATGAGCAAAAAACCACGACTACCTCTAAATTTTTCCAAAAATCCCTTGTTGTTGTTGTATTTTTTTTATTTCTGTACATCTTGAGAACAGCAAGAGCCAAAGTTTCCAAATTAGGTACACATATTTATGTTGCCAATACACACCATCCTACAAAATGTGGGCGGGATTGGAGAAGTGGGCGTGGTACCTCCCGTACAAAAAAAATTAAAAATTTTATAAAAACCTAAATTTAAGGGCTGCCATATGCCCTATGGATATGACTTATATATCAAAATATCGGAAATTTTTAGTAGAACATATTTTATAAAATACCCACTTTCGGGAACCATAGATCTCCCCGAGTCCAAGCTTTATAACTAAAGTAAATGGTAAATTTCTTCTTCAACACGTCGGTATATAAATCTGCCAAATCGGTTAAAAAATGGCAGAGTTATAACCGAAATACTGAATCCACAAAAATTACTCTTTTTTTATAATTAACTTTGTTAAAATATATATTTACAAGTTTATATAAATGTTTATATATAAATATAACTTAAGTAAATGGTAAAACTCTTCCTTAACACGTCGGTATATAAAACTATCCCATCGGTTAGACAATGGGTAATTTATGAGCAAAATACTCCAAAAATGGGTTAAAAAACATCAACATTTTTATAAAAACCAAAATTTTAGGGCTGCTATACGTCCTATGGATATGACTTATATACCAAAATATCTGAAATTTCTAGTAGAACATATTTTATAAAAAACTCAGAAAAATCGGTTCAGATACAAAAAAGTTATGACCAAAATTAAATTTTTGTTTAAATACCCACTTTCGGGAACCATTGCTTTCCCCGAGTCCAAGCTTTATAACTAAAGTAAATGGTAAATTTTTTCTTCAACACGTCGGTATATAAATCTGCCAAATCGGTTAAAAAATGGCAGAGTTATAACCGAAATACTGAATCCACAAAAATTACTCTTTTTATACCCTTCACCGAAGGTAAGAGGGTATATATAACTTTGTCATTCCGTTTGTATGTTCCACAATATTGATCCTACACCCTATAAAGTATATATATTCTGGGTCCTTATGAAAAGCGAAGTTCAAATCCGGTTGTCCGTCTGTCCGTGTGTATGTTGAAATGGGTTTTCCGAAAACCCCAGAAATGATGTGGACTAGGTTGATATATATTTATGTCACATATACTCCGTTTAAGTTTGCTATTGAAATTCAGCCAGATCGGTCCAAAAATGACGGAGATATGAGCAAAAAACCACGACTACCTCTAAATTTTTCCAAAAATCCCTTGTTGTTGTATTTTTTTATTTCTGTATATCTTGAGAACGGCAAGAGCCAAAGTTTCCAAATTAGGTACACATGTTTAGGTTGCCAATACACACCATCCTCCAAAATGTGGGCGGGATTGGAGAAGTGGGCGTGGTACCTCCCGTACAAAAAAAATTAAAAATTTTATAAAAACCTAAATTTAAGGGCTGCCATATGCCCTATGGATATGACTTATATATCAAAATATCGGAAATTTTTAGTAGAACATATTTTATAAAATACCCACTTTCGGGAACCATAGATCTCCCCGAGTCCAAGCTTTATAACTAAAGTAGATGGTAAATTTCTTCTTCAACACGTCGGTATATAAATCTGCCAAATCGGTTAAAAAATGGCAGAGTTATAACCGAAATACTGAATCCACAAAAATTACTCTTTTTATACCCTTCACCGAAGGTAAGAGGGTATATATAACTTTGTCATTCCGTTTGTATGCTCCACAATATTGATCCTACACCCTATAAAGTATATATATTCTGGGTCCTTATGAAAAGCGAAGTTCAAATCCGGTTGTCCGTCTGTCCGTCTGTCCGTGTGTATGTTGAAATGGGTTTTCCGAAAACCCCAGAAATGATGTGGACTAGGTTGATATATATTTATGTCACATATACTCCGTTTAAGTTTGCTATTGAAATTCAGCCAGATCGGTCCAAAAAGGACGGAGATATGAGCAAAAAACCACGACTACCTCTAAATTTTTCCAAAAATCCCTTGTTGTTGTTGTATTTTTTTTATTTCTGTATATCTTGAGAACGGCAATAGCCAAAGTTTCCAAATTAGGTACACATATTAAGGTTGCCAATACACACCATCCTACAAAATATGGGCGGGATTGGAGAAGTGGGCGTGGTACCTCCCGTACAAAAAAATTAAAAATTTTAAAATTTAAAGTTTCCAAATTAGGTACACATATTTAGGTTGCCAATACACACCATCCTCTAAAATGTGGGCGGGATTGGAGAAGTGGGCGTGGTACCTCCCGTACAAAAAAAATTTTAAAAAACCTAAATTTAAGGGCTGCCATATGTCCTATGGATATGACTTATATATCAAAATATCGGAAATTTTTAGTAGAACATATTTTATAAAATACCCACTTTCGGGAACCATAGATCTCCCCGAGTCCAAGCTTTATAACTAAAGTAAATGGTAAATTTCTTCTTCAATACGTCGGTATATAAATCTGCCAAATCGGTTAAAAAATGGCAGAGTTATAACCGAAATACTGAATCCACAAAAATTACTCTTTTTTTATAATTAACTTTGTTAAAATATATATTTACAAGTTTATATAAATGTTTATATATAAATATAACTTAAGTAAATGGTAAAATTCTTCCTTAACACGTCGGTATATAAAACTATCCCATCGGTTAGACAATGGGTAATTTATGAGCAAAATACTCCAAAAATGGTCTAAAAAACATCAAAATTTTTATAAAAACCTAAATTTTAGGGCTGCTATACGTCCTATGGATATGACTTATATACCAAAATATCTGAAATTTCTAGTAGAACATATTTTATAAAAAACTCAGAAAAATCGGTTCAGATACAAAAAAGTTATGACCAAAATTAAATTTTTGTTTAAATACCCACTTTCGGGAACCATTGCTTTCCCCGAGTCCAAGCTTTATAACTAAAGTAAATGGTAAATTTTTTCTTCAACACGTCGGTATATAAATCTGCCAAATCGGTTAAAAAATGGCAGAGTTATAACCGAAATACTGAATCCACAAAAATTACTCTTTTTATAGCCTTCACCGAAGGTAAGAGGGTATATATAACTTTGTCATTCCGTTTGTATGTTCCACAATATTGATCCTTCACCCTATAAAGTATATATATTCTGGGTCCTTATGAAAAGCGAAGTTCAAATCCAGTTGTCCGTCTGTCCGTGTGTCCGTGTGTATGTTGTAGTAGAACATATTTTATAAAAAACTCGGGAAAATCGGTTCAGATACAAAAAAGTTATGACCAAAATTAAATTTTCTTTTTAAATACCCACTTTCGGGAACCATAGATCTCCCCGAGTCCAAGCTTTATAACTAAAGTAGATGGTAAATTTCTTCTTCAACACGTCGGTATATAAATCTGCCAAATCGGTTAAAAAATGGCAGAGTTATAACCGAAATACTGAATCCACAAAAATTACTCTTTTTATACCCTTCACCGAAGGTAAGAGGGTATATATAACTTTGTCATTCCGTTTGTATGTTCCACAATATTGATCCTACACCCTATAAAGTATATATATTCTGGGTCCTTATGAAAAGCGAAGTTCAAATCCGGTTGTCCGTCTGTCCGTGTGTATGTTGAAATGGGTTTTCCGAAAACCCCAGAAATGATGTGGACTAGGTTGATGTATATTTATGTCACATATACTCCGTTTAAGTTTGCTATTGAAATTCAGCCAGATCGGTCCAAAAATGACGGAGATATGAGCAAAAAACCACGACTACCTCTAAATTTTTCCAAAAATCCCTTGTTGTTGTAATTTTTTATTTCTGTATATCTTGAGAACGGCAAGAGCCAAAGTTTCCAAATTAGGTACACATATTTAGGTTGCCAATACACACCATCCTCCAAAATGTGGGCGGGATTGGAGAAGTGGGCGTGGTACCTCCCGTACAAAAAAAATTAAAAATTTTATAAAAACCTAAATTTAAGGGCTGGCATATGCCCTATGGATATGACTTATATATCAAAATATCGGAAATTTTTAGTAGAACATATTTTATAAAATACCCACTTTCGGGAACCATAGATCTCTCCGAGTCCAAGCTTTATAACTAAAGTAAATGGTAAATTTCTTCTTCAACACGTCGGTATATAAATCTGCCAAATCGGTTAAAAAATGGCAGAGTTATAACCGAAATACTGAATCCACAAAAATTACTCTTTTTATACCCTTCACCGAAGGTAAGAGGGTATATATAACTTTGTCATTCCGTTTGTATGTTCCACAATATTGATCCTTCACCCTATAAAGTATATATATTCTGGGTCCTTATGAAAAGCGAAGTTCAAATCCAGTTGTCCGTCTGTCCGTGTGTCCGTGTGTATGTTGTAGTAGAACATATTTTATAAAAAACTCGGGAAAATCGGTTCAGATACAAAAAAGTTATGACCAAAATTAAATTTTCTTTTTAAATACCCACTTTCGGGAACCATAGATCTCCCCGAGTCCAAGCTTTATAACTAAAGTAGATGGTAAATTTCTTCTTCAACACGTCGGTATATAAATCTGCCAAATCGGTTAAAAAATGGCAGAGTTATAACCGAAATACTGAATCCACAAAAATTACTCTTTTTATACCCTTCACCGAAGGTAAGAGGGTATATATAACTTTGTCATTCCGTTTGTATGTTCCACAATATTGATCCTACACCCTATAAAGTATATATATTCTGGGTCCTTATGAAAAGCGAAGTTCAAATCCGGTTGTCCGTCTGTCCGTGTGTATGTTGAAATGGGTTTTCCGAAAACCCCAGAAATGATGTGGACTAGGTTGATATATATTTATGTCACATATACTCCGTTTAAGTTTGCTATTGAAATTCAGCCAGATCGGTCCAAAAAGGACGGAGATATGAGCAAAAAACCACGACTACCTCTAAATTTTTCCAAAAATCCCTTGTTGTTGTTGTATTTTTTTTATTTCTGTATATCTTGAGAACGGCAAGAGCCAAAGTTTCCAAATTAGGTACACATATTAAGGTTGCCAATACACACCATCCTACAAAATGTGGGCGGGATTGGAGAAGTGGTCGTGGTACCTCCCGTACAAAAAAAATTAAAAATTTTAAAAAACCTAAATTTAAGGGCTGCCATATGTCCTATGGATATGACTTATATATCAAAATATCGGAAATTTTTAGTAGAACATATATTATAAAATACCCACTTTCGGGAACCATAGATCTCCCCGAGTCCAAGCTTTATAACTAAAGTAAATGGTAAATTTCTTCTTCAACACGTCGGTATATAAATCTGCCAAATCGGTTAAAAAATGGCAGAGTTATAACCGAAATACTGAATCCACAAAAATTACTCTTTTTTTATAATTAACTTTGTTAAAATATATATTTACAAGTTTATATAAATGTTTATATATAAATATAACTTAAGTAAATGGTAAAATTCTTCCTTAACACGTCGGTATATAAAACTATCCCATCGGTTAGACAATGGGTAATTTATGAGCAAAATACTCCAAAAATGGGCTAAAAAACATTAACATTTTTATAAAAACCTAAATTTTAGGGCTGCTATACGTCCTATGGATATGACTTATATACCAAAATATCTGAAATTTCTAGTAGAACATATTTTATAAAAAACTCAGAAAAATCGGTTCAGATACAAAAAAGTTATGACCAAAATTAAATTTTTTTTTTAAATACCCAATTTCGGGAATCATAGATCTCCCCGAGTCCCAGCTTTATAACTAAAGTTAATGGTAAATTTCTTCTTCAACACGTCGGTATATAAATCTGCCAAATCGGTTAAGAAATGGCAGAGTTATAACCAAAATACTGAATCCACAAAAATTACTCTTTTTATTCCCTTCACCGAAGGTAAGAGGGTATATATAACTTTGTCATTCCGTTTGTATGTTCCACAATATTGATCCTTCACCCTATAAAGTATATATATTCTGGGTCCTTATGAAAAGCGAAGTTCAAATCCAGTTGTCCGTCTGTCCGTGTGTATGTTGAAATGGGTTTTCCGAAAACCCCAGAAATGATGTAGACTAGGTTGATGTATATTTATGTCACATATACTCCGTTTAAGTTTGCTATTGAAATTCAGCCAGATCGGTCCAAAAACGACGGAGATATGAGCAAAAAACCACGACTACCTCTAAATTTTTCCAAAAATCATTTGTTGTTGTTGTATTTTTTTTATTTCTGTATATCTTGAGAACAGCAAGAGCCAAAGTTTCCAAATTAGGTACACATATTAAGGTTGCCAATACACACCATCCTACAAAATGTGGGCGGGATTGGAGAAGTGGGCGTGGTACTTCCCGTACAAAAAAAATTAAAAATTTTATAAAAACCTAAATTTAAGGGCTGCCATATGCCCTATGGATATGAATTATATATCAAAATATCGGATATTTTATAAAAAACTCGGGAAAATCGGTTCAGATACAAAAAAGTTATGACCAAAATTAAATTTTTTTTTTAAATACCCAATTTCGGGAATCATAGATCTCCCCGAGTCTAAGCTTTATAACTAAAGTTAATGGTAAATTTCTTCTTTAACACGTCGGTATATAAATCTGCCAAAGCGGTTAAAAAATGGCAGAGTTATAACCGAAATACTGAATCCACAAAAATTACTCTTTTTATACCCTTCACCGAAGGTAAGAGGGTATATATAACTTTGTCATTCCGTTTGTATGTTCCACAATATTGATCCTTCACCCTATAAAGTATATATATTCTGGGTCCTTATGAAAAGCGAAGTTCAAATCCAGTTGTCCGTCTGTCCGTGTGTATGTTGAAATGGGTTTTCCGAAAACCCCAGAAATGATGTGGACTAGGTTGATGTATATTTATGTCACATATACTCCGTTTAAGTTTGCTACTGAAATTCAGCCAGATCGGTCCAAAAACGACGGAGATATGAGCAAAAAACCACGACTACCTCAAAATTTGTCCGAAAAATTGTGGACTTATAATCCATCATTAAGAATAAACATATTAACAATATATCGTAAAAACTTTTTTAATTTTGAAAAAAAAAACTTTTTAAATTTGAATTTTGATTATATTCTAATCAACTCAAAGAACCATAAATTCATAACCGATACACATATACATGTTAGCGATGAAATCTTAGAAAAAACTACCAATAGTTTGTAATCTGAATTTCAGATTGAACTTTTTATTTCTTAACTAAGCTAATCAGATTATCATTTGCACTTTATACATTTTCAAACTTAAAAGTTATTATAAAGTTTTATTTCTAACATTTATGAAATATTTTCAATACAAAAATTCATAAATAAATACATTTGAAGCACAGGTCGCGGACTATGACTTCGATAAAACAGACGAATATATAAATAAAAAACAGAATTATCAATCACATTGAAAAGTTTCAACTGTTTAGTTATAGTAGCGTTAGATTAGGGCAACATTTTATGGCTTATGAATAAGATAAACATAGTTACCAGATTGAAAGGTTTAAATTAATCAGTGCTGTCGGATCAGAAAACCTATGAAATGTAAGTTTTGGCTTATGGCTTAGATAAACAAAACTGTCAGATTACATTCAAATATACTTTTAAAACATATGGAAAAAGTGTGTGGCTTATGACTTAGATAAACAGAGCTGCCAGATTGAAAGGTTTAAATTTTAATAAGTGCTGTCTGATCAGAAAACCTATGAAATAGAATTTTTGGCTTATGGCTTAGATAAACAAAACTGTCAAATTACATTCAAATATACCTCTAAAACATATGGCTTATGACTAAGATAAACAGAGCTGTCAGATTACATTGAAAAGTTTCAACTGTTTAGTTATAGTAGTAGCGTTAGATTAGGGCAACATTTTATGGCATATGAATAAGATAAACATAGTTACCAGATTGAAAGGTTTAAATTAATCAGTGCTGTCGGATCAGAAAACCTATGAAATATAAGTTTTGGCTTATGGCTTAGATAAACAAAACTGTCAGATTACATTCAAATATACTTTTAAAACATATGGAAAAAGTGTGTGGCTTATGACTTAGATAAACAGAGCTGCCAGATTGAAAAGTTTCAACTTTAAGCAGTGCTGTCTGATCAGAAAACCTATGAAATAGAATTTTTGGCTTATGGCTTAGATAAACAAAATTGTCAAATTACATTCAAATATACCTCTAAAACATATGGAAAAAATTTGTGGCTTATGACTAAGATAAACAGAGCTGCCAGACTACAATCAAGTATACCTCTAAAACACATGGAAAAAGTTTGTGGCTTATGACTTAGATAAACATAGTTACCAGATTACAATCAAGTATATCCCTAAAACATATGGCAAAAAGCTTGTGGTTTATGTCTTTGCTAAACACGCAATTATAATAAATTTAAGAAGAGGGTAGTTGTGGGTTCAATCCCCAACACATTTTTTGATGCTCCAACTTTTTGTATGGCGAAAGTGCCGCTGAAGCCCCATAAACACACTACTTATGTACATCTAAAAGAAAATCTTGCAAAGTTTAATAAAACAATTGGCGTATGATATTATCCAATTATATTAACCTATGTACGGTTCTGAATAAAGAACACACATAAGGTGCAAAATAGAAACAAATTTATGTTTGTATTTTGATACTTAGTCAAACCTTTTTGCAATAGCACTTGGCGTAGAAGTGCTCAACACGCGGTTTTTCGGAGACGAGTGTCGTGCGTTTGAAAACTAAAGCGCATGAAAATTGGCTCGTTATAAAAGCATTTTCTGACATCTCTTTTTAATTTATGAAACACTTTGCTTATACCAAGTTACGATTTTTTTTGTTTTTAAAGTCTTTGCGTTCTTTTGTAGTGTTTCCGACTGCATGTTTTCACAATCACAATTAGTAATATTTTCTAAGCCATTTTCTATTTTTGAAACAGTGTCTACATGTTTAAAAAATGTTTACTACTAAAAACTAATACATACATCGTTTTTATTACGATTTCTAAATATGTAGTCAACGCTAAAAGTGCGACGTTTTGTAAAATTTCCAAATTGCTTGGATGTCTAGCTCTACAATGGGTGTGCTGGAAATCGCAAACGCAAAACGCAAGAATTTAAAATGTCGTTTTTTTGTAAGATTCCTGTTATAAAAGAATTTTATGACAACTATTATACAAACATTTCTCTATTAAACAGAATTTTATAACAAAAATTTGATTGAAAGTGCATCATAAACAGCCTCCAAATTCTTGCGTTTTGCGTTTTCGATTTCCAGCACACCCCCGTTAACCTCGTAAATAGAATATCTTTTATCACTTTTTTTTATTTATTTATTTATATCGATTTTCTAATACAACAAGATAGTATATCTTATAAATTACAGTATTAGAATCAGAACTGTTTAATAACTTTTTTTTATCATTTGGAATCTTAAAATCATTACAGGCCTTCTTAAAATTGTACCCCAAACAGCAAATCTCATCTAAATCATCCTCTATATAATCGAAGTTTGAAAAAATGTCGGAAAAAATAAAAAATTGTAAAAAGCACTAAAGGCACTAACGAAAAATTTAAAAAGCACCAAGTTACTGCTTTTTCTTAGTTTGGCACTATGGATAAAATTTTGGCATTTTGAGGCATCAAAAAGCACCATAAATAGTGCCAAAAGCACTAAGTTGGCATCACTGCATTTTATCATCATCGTTTACTCTTCTGTGCTTTGAATAGACATACATACTTATTCAGCATCTCACGTAAGTTGGAGAAGTATTTTTTCGTTTCGACTCTCACAGTTTTCTTTGAGTTTTTTCTCCTTCTTAGCAAGAGACCAGTACACACATACATACACACATTATTTACTGCTAATGTTGAGCTGCATAACAGTGTTGGACGTTTTTTTGTACCATTTAGTATTGTGTTTTTAAATGACAACACCTTTAGTATATTTGTTAACAATTTGGTGTTATTTAAAGTAATGGAAAAACAAGAAGCACAAGTTAGTGCATCAAAGCCAGCAAATATGGATTTAGCATCATTAAAGGTACAAAGAAGTACAATGAAGCGAACAATTACAAATTTGAATTTAAAAGCAGAAAAAGAAGGGACATCGTCTGATTATACAATTATGAAGTGTAGACTTCAAATGCTCGAAACATATTTTACTCAACTGAGCCATATTCAAACCCAAATTGAACGTCTGGATGTATCAGACGAATCACGTTCAGACTTAGAAGAAACTTTCATACAGGCTAAAGCTTATCTGGTTGATTTATTATCGAAAAAACGCCGCTCTAGCGATATGGATTTAGGTCTTTTAAATACAACAAGCTCTTCGTTTTCACATCAAAGTCGATTGCCTCAACTCAAGCTCCCAAGTTTTAATGGCAAGTACTCTGAATATTCTCGTTGTATCAGCACTTTTAATACTTTGGTTCATGAGGAGCCATGCATACCAACCATCGACAAATTCAATTATGTATCTTTTAAATTGCCTTAATGGCCCAGCACTTTCTGTTGTAGAAGCTTTTCAAATCGTTGAAGAAAATTATCAAAAGGCCTTAGATAGGTTGAAAGAACGATACGATAATAAAACTTTAATATTTATCGATAATATAAACTCATTATTGTCAATTTCATCAATCAACAAACCAAGTGCTACAGCATTGCATTCCATTTTGGATACTGTTGCCGCCCTAAGAATTTCTTTGCTTTCCTTGGGTTCTGAATTGGACGTTATGTGCTATACTTATACATATTGTCTTATCAAAAGTGGATTCAACATCAAAGTCAGTATATGATGAAAAACAGAATTTAAATCAATTGCCATTATGGGATGAATTTTATTATATTTTGAGCCGTAGATGTCAATTTCTCGAAAGCCGCACAGAGCCCGAATCATTTCACAATAATGATCAAAGACCTATAGCCAAAGTTAGACGACCTGGTTCTTCGTTTGTTACTACAAGTATCTTATGTGAATATTGCCAAAACAAAGAGCATTTTATTAGTAGCTGTCCTTCATACTTATCGTTACCTAATGCTCGTCGATTTGATTTCATAAAATCTTCAAGTTTATGCATAAATTGTCTTCGAAAAGGACATATTGTCGCGAAATGTCAATCGCGCTGCCGCACTTGTCGTGTTTCGCACCATACGTCCTTGCACAATCCAAATTCCCAATCATTACATGCACCACAAAACTCATCGACTTTATCGTATAAAAATCAGTCGTCTTTGAATTCATCGTCTTTTCATCCGTGTTCGTTTTTACATCAAGGCAGCCAGACTTGAAGGCCATCTTCATCGCAACATTCTTCGTTTTCGAACCAACCAAAGCAAAATGAAAATCCTACGTCTTTGCAATCTGCGTTATCGTCAGTTTCTCATCAACAATTCTACAAATAATTCAGCTGCGATTCATTTAACAACTCATTCTTCGTTTCTCACTCGAAATGGTCGTCGAACTTTGCTCCCAGCAGCCATTGTATATATCAAGGACAGTTTTAACACTCTACAGCCGGTCAGAGCTCTACTAGATTCTTGTTCAGAGGTTAATTTAATTACTCAAGAGGCAGTTAATCGTCTTCGACTAAAATTAGCCAAGTCCAATCAAGAAGTATCAGGGGTGTCAGAGATTCGCACTCAACTAAAATATAAGGTAACTGCTACAATCAAATCCCGAATTTCAAGTTTCGAATTTACTTCAATATTTGCTGTTACGAAATCGATTTCGTCAATTCAACCCTCGGAACGTTTTGACACCAGCAAATGGAAAATTCCTAATGGACTAGATCTTGCAGATCCACAGTTTGATGTACCTAAACATATTGATTTACTTAGTGCCGAAATATTTTTTGATCTCTTACTAGATGGCAAGATTTCACTTGGTGAAGGGCTCCCATGTTTAGTAAATATAGAATTTGGTTGGATAGTTGGTGGAAAAGTTGAATATCAACAACCAAATCGAGTCCTATCATGTAACGTAATTACAAATTATGAAGAACTGAATTCAATATTGAAATAAATCCCTACTGACGGAAGAAGAAAATCAATGCGAAAAGCATTTTGTTGAAAATACTGTTTTTGATGAAAGTGGAAGAGTAAAAGTACGTTTAACATTCAAATATTCTGTGAGT
Source organism: Pollenia angustigena (assembly GCA_930367215.1). Lineage (NCBI taxonomy): Eukaryota > Metazoa > Arthropoda > Insecta > Diptera > Polleniidae > Pollenia > Pollenia angustigena. The sequence continues at coordinate 126,353,310 of OV884056.1, forward strand.
AAGCTGGGAAATTCTTTTGAAGTAGCTCGTCGTCGGTTTATATACCTGGAAAAGAGGCTTTTAAAAGATGAATCATTGCGAAAAATTTACATAGATTTCATGAATGAATATATAAATCTCGGACATATGTCAATGGCAAGTTATGATATTTTAAATCAACCTCATTATGTTATACCACGTCATTCAGTTTTACGTCCACAAAGTTCTTCGACAAAGCTTCGAGTTGTCTTTGATGCGTCTTCTCCTACGTCAACTAATGTTTCATTGAATAATATTCTAATGGTAGGCCCAACTATACAAGAAGATCTAATCATAACTATTCTCGCTTTTCGTCTAAATAAATTTGCTTTGTCCGCAGATGTTTGTAAAATGTACCGTCAGTTTCTTGTGGATGAAAAAGATCGCAATTTTCAACTTGTTTTGTGGAGAGATAACATCAATGATCCAATTAATATTTATCGACTTAATACGGTGACTTATGGCACATCTGCTGCACCTTTCCTTGCAATAAGAAGTCTCAGTTTCATCGCGGATAGTTATAAACACAAGTTTCCTATCGGATCCAAGGTTTTAAAGCAAGATTTATATGTCGACGATTTGCTTACGGGGGCAGCAAATATCTTTGAACTTTCAGCTAAAAAGGCTGAAATTATTTAAATTTTAGAAAATGCTTGTCTTGAATTAACTTAATGGAGTTCTAATTGTCCACAATTGGCTGAGTCTACAAAAAAAAATGAATATAAAAACCAATAATGAACACATAACCAAGGCTCTTGGAATGTCCTGGAAACCTAATGAAGATCTCTTTTGTTTTCGATTTGATCTACCGATTATTGAAGTTCCTACCAAACGATCGGTTTTATCTGTAGTAGCAAGAATATTTGGTAGTTTGGGACTTTTAAGCCCCATTGTGATTTCATGCAAAATATTAATTCAGGAATTGTGGAAACAGCAAATTGAGTGGGATTTACCCTTAAATGAACATTTAAAAGCCGTTGGAGTCAAATTGAAAAGAGCTTACCATACATTAATCAAATTGAAGTGCCTAGATATGTACAAACAAATCCAGATGACAACATCGATATGCATGGGTTTGCGAATGCCTCTCAGTTAGCGTATGGATGCTGTATATATATTCGATCGGCGAATCTAGATTGTTTTCAGTCACATCTATTAATTGCAAAGTCGAAAGTAGCTCCTGTAGTGCAATTATCGTTGCCTAGGTTGGAATTGTGCGCTGCTCTTCTATTGTGTCGAACGTGGGATATAATTAAGCATAAATTTGAATCCTACTGTTAACGTATATTCTTTTGGTCTGATTCAAAAATTGTTTTAAGTTGGCTTTTAAATCATTCATCGTCTCTAGTGTGTTTCGTAGCCAATCGAGTATCAGAAATTCAAAATACTTCAAACAATATACCTTGGAGATATGTTCCATCGAAACAGAATCCAGCAGATATAGTATCCCGTGGGTGTCTTGCTAATGAATTAATGTCAACAATGTGGTTCAGTGGACCTGGTTTTTTGAATAAGGGAGATGAATATTGGCCTCAAATTAAAAATATTGACACTGATCTTCCGCCAGAAGAAATGAGAAAGTCTTCGTTTAACACAACTATTGTCGTAAAATCTATAATTTCGCATATTATCACCAGTCAATCGTCGTATAATATTTTCATTTTTTGTTATATTGGTTTTGAAATTAATTTTATGACAAATAGGTTTTTGAATTTAATTTTTGAAATAATTTTTTCCATAATTATTTTTGTTTTTTTTTTATTAAAAATATTGTTAATTTATTTTCCTGAGGATGCTTACCAAAGGTTAGCGAAATATCGAAATAAATAAATAAATTAATATTTTTTTTCTTATATAAAAAAAGACCTGGAGCTTAAAATTAAAAACAAGGAAAAAATTGTCAACTAAAATAACGTGCGTACATACATACATACGTCTCTTACGTTCAATAAAGTGATTAAAACAACGAACTGTAGCCTGATAAAAAACTAGTTAAAGTTTTCCTACTTAAGTACAAACATTCAGTAGATGGTAATATCTGAATCTGAACTATCGACAAATATCGATAGTATCCCAGCAGTACAAGATACAACAATTTTTTTAACCTTACGTATCTCTTCAAAATCTTAAATGGCGCTGTTGTCATGATATTAAAATTTTTTTATTGATGGTAGAAGCGCTGGGATCAAGATATTAACAAAATTCTCCAGTATTTCATTTTTTATTTTTATTCAGAAAATCCCAGGCAGCGCCGCACAGTGCTTTGTCCCCATATAACGAAGGGACATAAATAGAAGGAGTTGTCAGTTGAAATTTGGTACACTAGCATAAAATAGCTTAGTTAAGAAAAATATGAATTTTTGGACAAATCGGTCCAAGGACACGCCTACCTCCCATGTGTCCTGAAATGGAAAAATGTAATTTTAGCTTCAATAATGCCCACAAAACTACAAAAAAATGGGCATGCTAATACACACACAACTAGCAACGTGTGTGCAAATTTTCACTTAAATCTGAACAAGGACTCAAGGTCCTGCCATATATCCTTTTTCTTAAAAATGCTATAGTACCTACAAAAATTATCCAATCGTAAAAATTTGGTATGGAAATTGATATTTGTTAGAGATATACATATGTGTGCCGAATTTTGGTAGAATCGGATTATTAATGTGAAAAATACAAAAACATCATTAAATGAAAAATGAGTTAAAAACGCTTCAAATGCTCTTGCAAAAATAACAAGTAAGAAAGTATAATCAGTCAAACCCGACCATGTGATACCCTATAGTATAGTATTTAAAAACAAATTTCCTAGAGTGTAATCTATTTGGGACAAAATTATGTTATGAGGTTAAGATTCCTTTAAAAGTTCTTTCTCCCGAATATTGTTTAGATATCTTAAGCTCCGTATATGAGTTTTTTGGATGAGGGTTTATATGGAACCTATAGTTTATTTTAGACCTATCTGGACAACATTTTGTCATGACTTAGTAGCTATCGTAAAAATCACTGTCGCCAATTTGTATGTAAATACTTATATTTTTAAGGAAGCTGGCATTAAAAGCTTTTTCGGGAGAATGATTTGTATGGGAGCTACGTTCTAAAATAAAAAGATTCCAATAAAATTTGATGAGCTGATTTTGATTGCAATAAAATTAGTTTGGTTTGGACTAAATTTAATCTTGCCGATGTAATAAGAAAAAAAAAAATTAAAATGAAAATAAAAATTGTATGCGTTTTCCCGTAAAGCACTAAATTGTAAAATATGAAAACATATATTAGTGCCATTATTTGGCTTTATTTATAAACCTTTTATCGTCAATAAGTGGTGGATTTTTTTATTTGCCATAACCACAGTTTAAACTTTAAATACTTTAATTATTAGAAACTGGGAATTATTTCCTTCCGAAGGTAACTTTATATTATATTCAACATTTTTCATTTTTCGAATTTATTCTATGAGCTAAATTTCAGTTATGTATTTTATAAAGCTTTTTTGTAATAGTTCTATTCCTACAATTTTTCAGAAATGACTTTATACACTACCAGACTATTATATTGTATTTTCTATTTACATTTTACCTTAGCCTTCCGTTGGAAAGCAATGAGGTATATTGAATGTACAGAAAAATTTACAATTATTAGACACCAGCAGAATGTAATGCATTTTCTGGCCCGCTACGGCCGTCGTCAGCATTCTTTGTGTCTCACTGGATAGTGTTACTTTATAAATTGAATGTATTTAACTCAACTATTTTAACAAATAGAAACTGGGAATTATTTCCTTCCGAAGGTAACTTTATATTATATTCAACATTTTTCATTTTTCGAATTTATTCTATGAGCTAAATTTCAGTTATGTATTTTATAAAGCTTTTTTGTAATAGTTCTATTCCTACAATTTTTCAGAAATGACTTTATACACTACCAGACTATTATATTGTATTTTCTATTTACATTTTACCTTAGCCTTCCGTTGGAAAGCAATGAGGTATATTGAATGTACAGAAAAATTTACAATTATTAGACACCAGCAGAATGTAATGCATTTTCTGGCCCGCTACGGCCGTCGTCAGCATTCTTTGTGTCTCACTGGATAGTGTTACTTTATAAATTGAATGTATTTAACTCAACTATTTTAACAAATAGAAACTGGGAATTATTTCCTTCCGAAGGTAACTTTATATTATATTCAACATTTTTCATTTTTCGAATTTATTCTATGAGCTAAATTTCAGTTATGTATTTTATAAAGCTTTTTTGTAATAGTTCTATTCCTACAATTTTTCAGAAATGACTTTATACACTACCAGACTATTATATTGTATTTTCTATTTACATTTTACCTTAGCCTCCCGTTGGAAAGCAATGAGGTATATTGAATGTACAGAAAAATTTACAATTATTAGACACCAGCAGAATGTAATGCATTTTCTGGCCCGCTACGGCCGTCGTCAGCATTCTTTGTGTCTCACTGGATAGTGTTACTTTATAAATTGAATGTATTTAACTCAACTATTTTAACAAATAGAAACTGGGAATTATTTCCTTCCGAAGGTAACTTTATATTATATTCAACATTTTTCATTTTTCGAATTTATTCTATGAGCTAAATTTCAGTTATGTATTTTATAAAGCTTTTTTGTAATAGTTCTATTCCTACAATTTTTCAGAAATGACTTTATACACTACCAGACTATTATATTGTATTTTCTATTTACATTTTACCTTAGCCTTCCGTTGGAAAGCAATGAGGTATATTGAATGTACAGAAAAATTTACAATTATTAGACACCAGCAGAATGTAATGCATTTTCTGGCCCGCTACGGCCGTCGTCAGCATTCTTTGTGTCTCACTGGATAGTGTTACTTTATAAATTGAATGTATTTAACTCAACTATTTTAACAAATAGAAACTGGGAATTATTTCCTTCCGAAGGTAACTTTATATTATATTCAACATTTTTCATTTTTCGAATTTATTCTATGAGCTAAATTTCAGTTATGTATTTTATAAAGCTTTTTTGTAATAGTTCTATTCCTACAATTTTTCAGAAATGACTTTATACACTACCAGACTATTATATTGTATTTTCTATTTACATTTTACCTTAGCCTTCCGTTGGAAAGCAATGAGGTATATTGAATGTACAGAAAAATTTACAATTATTAGACACCAGCAGAATGTAATGCATTTTCTGGCCCGCTACGGCCGTCGTCAGCATTCTTTGTGTCTCACTGGATAGTGTTACTTTATAAATTGAATGTATTTAACTCAACTATTTTAACAAATAGAAACTGGGAATTATTTCCTTCCGAAGGTAACTTTATATTATATTCAACATTTTTCATTTTTCGAATTTATTCTATGAGCTAAATTTCAGTTATGTATTTTATAAAGCTTTTTTGTAATAGTTCTATTCCTACAATTTTTCAGAAATGACTTTATACACTACCAGACTATTATATTGTATTTTCTATTTACATTTTACCTTAGCCTTCCGTTGGAAAGCAATGAGGTATATTGAATGTACAGAAAAATTTACAATTATTAGACACCAGCAGAATGTAATGCATTTTCTGGCCCGCTACGGCCGTCGTCAGCATTCTTTGTGTCTCACTGGATAGTGTTACTTTATAAATTGAATGTATTTAACTCAACTATTTTAACAAATAGAAACTGGGAATTATTTCCTTCCGAAGGTAACTTTATATTATATTCAACATTTTTCATTTTTCGAATTTATTCTATGAGCTAAATTTCAGTTATGTATTTTATAAAGCTTTTTTGTAATAGTTCTATTCCTACAATTTTTCAGAAATGACTTTATACACTACCAGACTATTATATTGTATTTTCTATTTACATTTTACCTTAGCCTTCCGTTGGAAAGCAATGAGGTATATTGAATGTACAGAAAAATTTACAATTATTAGACACCAGCAGAATGTAATGCATTTTCTGGCCCGCTACGGCCGTCGTCAGCATTCTTTGTGTCTCACTGGATAGTGTTACTTTATAAATTGAATGTATTTAACTCAACTATTTTAACAAATAGAAACTGGGAATTATTTCCTTCCGAAGGTAACTTTATATTATATTCAACATTTTTCATTTTTCGAATTTATTCTATGAGCTAAATTTCAGTTATGTATTTTATAAAGCTTTTTTTGTAATAGTTCTATTCCTACAATTTTTCAGAAATGACTTTATACACTACCAGACTATTATATTGTATTTTCTATTTACATTTTACCTTAGCCTTCCGTTGGAAAGCAATGAGGTATATTGAATGTACAGAAAAATTTACAATTATTAGACACCAGCAGAATGTAATGCATTTTCTGGCCCGCTACGGCCGTCGTCAGCATTCTTTGTGTCTCACTGGATAGTGTTACTTTACAATATAATAGTCTGGTAGTGTATAAAGTCATTTCTGAAAAATTGTAGGAATAGAACTATTACAAAAAAGCTTTATAAAATACATAACTGAAATTTAGCTCATAGAATAAATTCGAAAAATGAAAAATGTTGAATATAATATAAAGTTACCTTCGGAAGGAAATAATTCCCAGTTTCTATTTGTTAAAATAGTTGAGTTAAATACATTCAATTTATAAAGTAACACTATCCAGTGAGACACAAAGAATGCTGACGACGGCCGTAGCGGGCCAGAAAATGCATTACATTCTGCTGGTGTCTAATAATTGTAAATTTTTCTGTACATTCAATATACCTCATTGCTTTCCAACGGAAGGCTAAGGTAAAATGTAAATAGAAAATACAATATAATAGTCTGGTAGTGTATAAAGTCATTTCTGAAAAATTGTAGGAATAGAACTATTACAAAAAAGCTTTATAAAATACATAACTGAAATTTAGCTCATAGAATAAATTCGAAAAATGAAAAATGTTGAATATAATATAAAGTTACCTTCGGAAGGAAATAATTCCCAGTTTCTATTTGTTAAAATAGTTGAGTTAAATACATTCAATTTATAAAGTAACACTATCCAGTGAGACACAAAGAATGCTGACGACGGCCGTAGCGGGCCAGAAAATGCATTACATTCTGCTGGTGTCTAATAATTGTAAATTTTTCTGTACATTCAATATACCTCATTGCTTTCCAACGGAAGGCTAAGGTAAAATGTAAATAGAAAATACAATATAATAGTCTGGTAGTGTATAAAGTCATTTCTGAAAAATTGTAGGAATAGAACTATTACAAAAAAGCTTTATAAAATACATAACTGAAATTTAGCTCATAGAATAAATTCGAAAAATGAAAAATGTTGAATATAATATAAAGTTACCTTCGGAAGGAAATAATTCCCAGTTTCTATTTGTTAAAATAGTTGAGTTAAATACATTCAATTTATAAAGTAACACTATCCAGTGAGACACAAAGAATGCTGACGACGGCCGTAGCGGGCCAGAAAATGCATTACATTCTGCTGGTGTCTAATAATTGTAAATTTTTCTGTACATTCAATATACCTCATTGCTTTCCAACGGAAGGCTAAGGTAAAATGTAAATAGAAAATACAATATAATAGTCTGGTAGTGTATAAAGTCATTTCTGAAAAATTGAAGGAATAGAACTATTACAAAAAAGCTTTATAAAATACATAACTGAAATTTAGCTCATAGAATAAATTCGAAAAATGAAAAATGTTGAATATAATATAAAGTTACCTTCGGAAGGAAATAATTCCCAGTTTCTATTTGTTAAAATAGTTGAGTTAAATACATTCAATTTATAAAGTAACACTATCCAGTGAGACACAAAGAATGCTGCTGGTGTCTAATAATTGTAAATTTTTCTGTACATTCAATATACCTCATTGCTTTCCAACGGAAGGCTAAGGTAAAATGTAAATAGAAAATACAATATAATAGTCTGGTAGTGTATAAAGTCATTTCTGAAAAATTGTAGGAATAGAACTATTACAAAAAAGCTTTATAAAATACATAACTGAAATTTAGCTCATAGAATAAATTCGAAAAATGAAAAATGTTGAATATAATATAAAGTTACCTTCGGAAGGAAATAATTCCCAGTTTCTATTTGTTAAAATAGTTGAGTTAAATACATTCAATTTATAAAGTAACACTATCCAGTGAGACACAAAGAATGCTGACGACGGCCGTAGCGGGCCAGAAAATGCATTACATTCTGCTGGTGTCTAATAATTGTAAATTTTTCTGTACATTCAATATACCTCATTGCTTTCCAACGGAAGGCTAAGGTAAAATGTAAATAGAAAATACAATATAATAGTCTGGTAGTGTATAAAGTCATTTCTGAAAAATTGTAGGAATAGAACTATTACAAAAAAGCTTTATAAAATACATAACTGAAATTTAGCTCATAGAATAAATTCGAAAAATGAAAAATGTTGAATATAATATAAAGTTACCTTCGGAAGGAAATAATTCCCAGTTTCTATTTGTTAAAATAGTTGAGTTAAATACATTCAATTTATAAAGTAACACTATCCAGTGAGACACAAAGAATGCTGACGACGGCCGTAGCGGGCCAGAAAATGCATTACATTCTGCTGGTGTCTAATAATTGTAAATTTTTCTGTACATTCAATATACCTCATTGCTTTCCAACGGAAGGCTAAGGTAAAATGTAAATAGAAAATACAATATAATAGTCTGGTAGTGTATAAAGTCATTTCTGAAAAATTGTAGGAATAGAACTATTACAAAAAAGCTTTATAAAATACATAACTGAAATTTAGCTCATAGAATAAATTCGAAAAATGAAAAATGTTGAATATAATATAAAGTTACCTTCGGAAGGAAATAATTCCCAGTTTCTATTTGTTAAAATAGTTGAGTTAAATACATTCAATTTATAAAGTAACACTATCCAGTGAGACACAAAGAATGCTGACGACGGCCGTAGCGGGCCAGAAAATGCATTACATTCTGCTGGTGTCTAATAATTGTAAATTTTTCTGTACATTCAATATACCTCATTGCTTTCCAACGGAAGGCTAAGGTAAAATGTAAATAGAAAATACAATATAATAGTCTGGTAGTGTATAAAGTCATTTCTGAAAAATTGTAGGAATAGAACTATTACAAAAAAGCTTTATAAAATACATAACTGAAATTTAGCTCATAGAATAAATTCGAAAAATGAAAAATGTTGAATATAATATAAAGTTACCTTCGGAAGGAAATAATTCCCAGTTTCTATTTGTTAAAATAGTTGAGCTAAATACATTCAATTTATAAAGTAACACTATCCAGTGAGACACAAAGAATGCTGACGACGGCCGTAGCGGGCCAGAAAATGCATTACATTCTGCTGGTGTCTAATAATTGTAAATTTTTCTGTACATTCAATATACCTCATTGCTTTCCAACGGAAGGCTAAGGTAAAATGTAAATAGAAAATACAATATAATAGTCTGGTAGTGTATAAAGTCATTTCTGAAAAATTGTAGGAATAGAACTATTACAAAAAAGCTTTATAAAATACATAACTGAAATTTAGCTCATAGAATAAATTCGAAAAATGAAAAATGTTGAATATAATATAAAGTTACCTTCGGAAGGAAATAATTCCCAGTTTCTATTTGTTAAAATAGTTGAGTTAAATACATTCAATTTATAAAGTAACACTATCCAGTGAGACACAAAGAATGCTGACGACGGCCGTAGCGGGCCAGAAAATGCATTACATTCTGCTGGTGTCTAATAATTGTAAATTTTTCTGTACATTCAATATACCTCATTGCTTTCCAACGGAAGGCTAAGGTAAAATGTAAATAGAAAATACAATATAATAGTCTGGTAGTGTATAAAGTCATTTCTGAAAAATTGTAGGAATAGAACTATTACAAAAAAGCTTTATAAAATACATAACTGAAATTTAGCTCATAGAATAAATTCGAAAAATGAAAAATGTTGAATATAATATAAAGTTACCTTCGGAAGGAAATAATTCCCAGTTTCTATTTGTTAAAATAGTTGAGTTAAATACATTCAATTTATAAAGTAACACTATCCAGTGAGACACAAAGAATGCTGACGACGGCCGTAGCGGGCCAGAAAATGCAATACATTCTGCTGGTGTCTAATAATTGTAAATTTTTCTGTACATTCAATATACCTCATTGCTTTCCAACGGAAGGCTAAGGTAAAATGTAAATAGAAAATACAATATAATAGTCTGGTAGTGTATAAAGTCATTTCTGAAAAATTGTAGGAATAGAACTATTACAAAAAAGCTTTATAAAATACATAACTGAAATTTAGCTCATAGAATAAATTCGAAAAATGAAAAATGTTGAATATAATATAAAGTTACCTTCGGAAGGAAATAATTCCCAGTTTCTATTTGTTAAAATAGTTGAGTTAAATACATTCAATTTATAAAGTAACACTATCCAGTGAGACACAAAGAATGCTGACGACGGCCGTAGCGGGCCAGAAAATGCATTACATTCTGCTGGTGTCTAATAATTGTAAATTTTTCTGTACATTCAATATACCTCATTGCTTTCCAACGGAAGGCTAAGGTAAAATGTAAATAGAAAATACAATATAATAGTCTGGTAGTGTATAAAGTCATTTCTGAAAAATTGTAGGAATAGAACTATTACAAAAAAGCTTTATAAAATACATAACTGAAATTTAGCTCATAGAATAAATTCGAAAAATGAAAAATGTTGAATATAATATAAAGTTACCTTCGGAAGGAAATAATTCCCAGTTTCTATTTGTTAAAATAGTTGAGTTAAATACATTCAATTTATAAAGTAACACTATCCAGTGAGACACAAAGAATGCTGACGACGGCCGTAGCGGGCCAGAAAATGCATTACATTCTGCTGGTGTCTAATAATTGAAAATTTTTCTGTACATTCAATATACCTCATTGCTTTCCAACGGAAGGCTAAGGTAAAATGTAAATAGAAAATACAATATAATAGTCTGGTAGTGTATAAAGTCATTTCTGAAAAATTGTAGGAATAGAACTATTACAAAAAAGCTTTATAAAATACATAACTGAAATTTAGCTCATAGAATAAATTCGAAAAATGAAAAATGTTGAATACTTTAATTATTTTTTAATTTTCCAAACACTTGTTTTGATACAAAATTGGGATGGACCCGTGAGCTTTTTGATCTTTCAGCACTCACTTTTTATTATAAACAAAATTATATACATACATATTTTTTTAACATTTATTAGTAACATTACGCAAAACTTTAAATATAAATTAAATTTAAATACCAATCTAAAATGCCACTCACATGACTGTAAAATATAAACACAACTATAATAAATATCATAAACGAAAATTGATACTTGAAAAATGTTTTTTCACGTTCTCATCTCTAATTTGAAATATAAATTAACGGCATTTTAATATGAAAACAAAGCAAAGAAAAATATAACCCAAGTCAAGGTGAAATTACTTTACAGGTGGCGTTAACAGCACAGCTGATCTATTTTTCCTATTTTGCCAAATTCACTAGTGATTGTTGTTGGAAATACTACAACAAACGCAAGAGCAACAAAAACAAGAAAACAAAGTTGCATGTTGTTTTTGCAAATATTGATTTCAACTTACATTTGAAAGACAGAAGTGGCTAATTGAATTTTAACTTCTTTTGAATTTTTAATATAAAAAGGTTGGTCATAAAGCACGTAGAACATTTATGTAAAAAAATTTTATTTTTTTCTTAATAATAAACTAATTTATTAATAGATACTTATGCCCAATTTCACCAATTTATTTAAACATCAATTAATATTAAAATAAATTTTTTCATATATTTTTTTTTTTTTTTTTACATGAAAAACAAATTTTAAACATAAATTGATATATAAATATTGTTGGTGAAATAGGCCCTAAGTTTAAAAAAAAAGAAACATTTGTAATTTTTTACAATTTTTGTTTGTTTATAAACTTAAACAATTATTGGGATTGATTTACCACAAAAATAGGTGTGCATATAACGTATTACTTTATCCTGCTGAAAATTACATAATTGTATCGCACTCTGATTAAGGGGCATGGTGCACAATTTGACTTTAATATTTTCTCAGTATTTCTTTTTTAAATGTTTTTTCATATAGCTTGTAACTTTACTTAAACATTTTAGCTCTATAATAAAAAAACTTTAAAAAAATTTGTGAAATTAGACCTATTTAAAGTGCATTTTTTGTTAAGTTGCGGTCAAAAACCGGCACTAATATTTTTACGGTCCTTTTAAGAACACTATTTGCTAAGAAAAAACGAAATAAAAAATGTCTGATTTTATATGATTTTTTTTAAAGTTCAAAAAAAGTTTTGTAATTTTTGGATTTTTTTGAAAAAAATATATTTTTTTTGAGCGATAAAAACTAACTTAAGTTAATATTTTTAATAAAAACTGTATTATTGCCAAATTTTGAACATACCAAGGATCACAAAAAAAATAACATTAAACTCTTTTTTAAAAAAATTAATTTTTGAGAGTTATTTTCTTAAAGCAATTCAATTCATTTTTTTTTTATTCATTAATTCTTTCTTAAATTTGACTGAATTTAGCGACCTCTGGCGGAGTCTAGGAGAGTCACACGAAATCAGTTCCAAAAAATTTTTATGAGTTGTGTTGTTATCTATCGATCAATATATCTTTTATCACATTTTGAGACTAAAATCTTTTTTTGATTTTTGTCTATGGGACAAAGCACCGTGCGCCGGCACCAAACACCTAGTGTGTTATAAAAATTATACAAGTAACACCTGAATGTTTAAATAAATGTCTGCATGTTTAAATAAAAATATACTTAATTTTCCTGAGAATGAATAACAAAGTGGTCTCATTATTTTACTAAATAAATTTTGCAAAAAGGACTTTTGATGTTCTTTGCATCTAAGCACATTCTCCTTATTGTCTACAAATTCAATGGTAAGCAACAGTAGGTTCACTTGAAAACTACATAAGGTAGGACTTATGGGAATTCACACATAATATAAATAACGTATTTTGAAAAAGATGTGAATTGGTGTAGCTTATCTCTTCCCTACGGAACTATTGTTTCATTTTTGATAGTGTAACGAACAAGTTTTTCATCCCACTTACTCATATGGAAACCATTTAAAAGGTACTGCATAAACATAAGTTTAAAGTCAAATAAGAACCAGTCTTTAATAAATTTAGCACCAAGATTACATTAAATACTCCTTCATGCTTAGTTAGTTAATTTAAAAAAAAAGCGTAGAATAAAATAGGTTTTGTGTATTGACTAAGTACCAAAAATAAAATTTATAAGATTCCAAAAAATTTTGGTCAACTTTCAATGGAAACTTTTTTAATAATGTTGACAGATCACAAACAAACTAAGGCCCGTTTTCACAACTTACCGATAGCTAAAGGTAGGATTTTATCGGCCGTATAAAAAATGTTCCATTGCTACAACTTCATTTTTACCTACCAGGTTGGATGAACCTTAATTTACTTTATCGCTCATATTAGGTTAAAGTAAAGTTTTAAAAGTGGAACACTTTTTATAAGGCCGTTTAAAGTCTACTTTTAGCTATCGGTAAGTTGTGAAAACAGGCCTAAGGGTTATAAAGTGAATATTTACATATTTTAATATACAATGTAATTTAGAAATTTTTTTTAGCTGAACGCAACATTCAGAAAAATTCGATTTCATTCAAAAATCCCATCTCTGAAAGTGTCTTTGTTATTTACTTCGCTACGTTCAGCTAGCAATAGTCTAAACCACAGAATACTAAACAGATATGTCACGAGACGGAAGATTTTGCGTTTTTTTGTTGTCTCCCTCTTTGAAAGCTGCCCTTTTTTCATTTCTCTTTGCATCACCTTTTTGCCGCAATACAATGAACACAAATTTGATAAGTTGAGATGTATTTGCAAAACTGTTGCTAAAATTAACTTATAAGTTTACCACAACACGAGCTAATAATATTTCAGTAAGTATATAACATTATAAAACAAACAATATATGTAACTAAATAATTTTTTTTTTCACAAAACACAACGTTTGTTGAACTAATGCATTTGTTTGTGTTTTCCTATTTTTGTGTTGATTATTGCGGCCTGTTACGCATTGCCTTTTCACTACCAAAAAAAGCTTTCTTCGAAAGTTGCCTTCGCAATTGATTTGGGCCCTTTTCACACATCACTTTTTACATATCTGTTAAGGGCAGTTTACATGGTAATACAATGTATTACGACCTTGCAAAAAAGATGTGGAATTAGAAAAATCTTATCATGTCAAAGCAAAATGTATTGAGTAAGAGATAATACGAATACAAAATCTGACAAGCGGTCGGTAAATATTTTTTTTTCTAAACCATTTTTGGTGTATTTTATCAGCATATATTGAAGGGGGTAACATTTTTATACAATTAAAAAATAACTAAAATCAACTCAGGAAATTTTCATGTTGTTTTTATAAAAATTGTGAAATTGTAACCATCTGCTTTTTGTAATTATTTTTGATTTTATTTATACCATCCTTGTAAACATGAAATATACTTACAACAGACTTATTCTTTTCGTTTAAACACGGAGAGAATTTCATATTATTTTGAGTCTATTTACAAAGTCGTAATACGTTGATTTGCCGTGTAAACTAGCCTTTAGTAATCTGTGTCCAAGATATCGTTTGACTGAACAAAACATTGGAAAAAATTAAGTTTTCTACTTAGAAATTTAACGTATTATTACAATCAAAAAATTAGTTATTAACTGAAAGCATGTTTAGAAAAACAGAATGAAAACTTCAGTAAAATACTCCTTGGATGTTGTAAAACGTTACATTCAGCAAAGTGGATGGTAAAGAAAAATTAACACACCTGAACGCGCCGATTTTTTAAAACCTTAATATCTATTATTTCACTAGCATGCTGCAGAATTTACGGTACATATTTTAATGTTAACTCAACAATCATTTACGAAGTAATGCTTCAAAATAAGAGTTCTGTATACAAAACAATTTAACATAAATCTCTAGATTAACAAAGGGCAAGTAGATATTTATGTTTATATTTTACTTTTGTTTTTAATATTAGTTTAAAAATCAAGAACATTTTAGTATATTCAAATTTTGCATTCAATTTCGTTAATTTTTAAATAGTTATACAGTAGGGCTTCCAATCGGGATTAGTTTTTTTGAATTCCGGGATTCGGGATTGAAGAAAATATTTCGGAATCCTGATTTCGGGATCCCGGGATTTTCGGGATATTTTGAATCCCTGGATTCACGGGATTTTTGAAAAATTTTTGGGATTTTTCGGGATTTATTTTTTTTATTTATACCAAAAATAAATACTTTTTAAGTTTTATGAAAAAAACTTAATTTTCCTGTATATACTCATATTTCATGAACATGTGTAGGTATTATTTATTTGTAAAATAGAATCAAAATAATATAAAATTCTCTCCGTGTTAAAACGAAAAAATAAAAGTCTGTTGTAAGTATATTTCATGTTTACAAGGATGATATAAGTAAAATCAAATATAATAACAAAAAAGCAGATGGTTACAGTTTTACAATTTTTACAAAAACAACATGAAAATTTCCTGAGTTGATTTTAGTTATTTTTGTAATTGTATAAAAATGTTACCACCTTCAATATATGCTGATAAAAAACACCAAAAATGGCTTAGTAAAAAAATATTTACCGACCGCTTGTCAGAGTTTGTATTCGTGTTCTCTCTCTTACTCAATACATTTTGCTTTTACATGATAAGATTTTTCTAATTCCACATCTTTTTTGCAAGGTCGTAATACATTGTATTACCGTGTAAACTGCCCTTAACAGATATGTAAAAAGTGATGTGTGAAAAGGGCCCAAATCAAGTGTACCTACTGTTGCCTACCACTGAATTTGTAGACAATAAGGAGAATGTGCTTAGCTGCAAAGAACATCAAAAGTCCTTTTTGCTAAATTTATTTAGTAAAATAATGCGACCACTTTGTTAATCATTCTCAGGAAAATTAAGTATATTTTTATTTAAACATGCAGACATTTATTTAAACATTCAGGAGTTACTTGTATAATTTTTATAACACACTGGTGCCGGCGTTGCCTGGAATTTTCTGAATAAAAATACAAAATGAAATACTGGAGAATTTTGTGAATATATTGATCCCAGCGCTTCTACCATCAATAAAAAAAATTTAATATCATGACAACAGCGCCATCTAAGATTTTGAAGAGATACGTAAGGTTAAAAAATTTTTGTATCTTGTACTGCTGGGAACTATCGATATTTATCGATAGTTCAGATTTCAGATATTACCATCGACTGAATGTTTGTACTTATGGGTGTGTGTGAAACGGTAGCAAAGTTCTATGGTGAAATGAAATTTGTTTGTGGTAGAAAATTTTCATATTTGTGCTGTGTGAAATTTTAACATTTTTGACAACGTAAAATTTTGACATAAAGAAAAAAACAATTACTAATAGTTTTGTGAAAATGAATAAATAAAAAAAAAAAACGTTTACCAATAATCATTTCAATTCTGTTGGAAATGAGATTGTCCCAACTATTTGAAGAATTCGTTCTGATATATTAACAATTTTTACAAAAAGTGTGGGCAAAAAAGGTTATACATATTTAAATACTTACATCTTGTATAATTCTTTTTAATTTTTTTGCCGCTGGTTCTGCTTCCATATTATTTTTATTTTGTTTAAACAAATTTGATGAAAAAAGAATAATTTTGTGATTGTCAAAAATTTCTAAACTAATGTCAAAATTTATACTAACCCCTAGGGCTAGTGAAATTTTATTCACCTCTATAGTGTCAAAATTTTACTTCCATGAGTACTTTGCTACCGTTTCACACACACCCTATGGAGGAAAACTTAAACTAGTTTTTTTATCAGGCTACAGTTCGTTGTTTTTATCACTTTATTGAACGTAAGGGACGTATACATGTATGTACGCACGTTATTTCAGTTGACAATTTTTAAAAATTGTGATGCTGATAAGTTCCTTTCTGAAGGAACCAAAGTAACAGGGACTATAAGATATTTTATTGCAACTAAAGATAATGTTCTAATTAGAAATAGCGGACTTTTTCTCTAATGGTCTCATTCATTATTTTATCGTATGCTCGCAATTGCATTTTTATTTGATTTTTTTACAACATCATAAAACTATCTGACATTTCAGTCCCATATACAAATTTCGTTTATATTTATTTATTTATTTATTTATTAGTAGTATTTCAAATACTTTTTGATATAACATTTCATGTTCAGTTTACAACTTAAATCTATAAACTCTGGTTTAAATTAAATATTTCTTATAAAATTAACAGTTTTTCTTCTAAATACTAAATTTGGATTTATTTCATTTTTAATATTATTAGGCATCATGTTGTAGAGATTTAATCCCTTATAAAAGAGAGATCTTTTCATCGTGTTGTTATCTGCTCTTTGTAATCTAAAATCTTGAGCGTTCCTTAGGCTATAAGGTTGAACATCTCCAACGTACCTTATTTGTTCAATTAAATAGTCAGGCGCATCTCCCATTTTCATTTTTTGAATAAAGTTAATTGTGTTCAGTTCTAATCTTTGTTGTATGTTAAGCCATTTAAGTGTATCTAACATATGTTTTATTGAGGTAAATCGATTATATTTAAGTATTGAGCGCATAGCTTTATTCTGCAGCTTTTGCAGTCTTGTTATTTGTTGTTCTGTGCAGCATGTATACAACACAGTTGACCCAAATTCAAAATGCGGTTTAATCATTACATTATAGATGTTTATTGCCGTTATAACAGATATTTTTTTTCTTATACGCTTGAAGAACCCGATTTTTTTTCCAATTTTTTTACATATATATTCAATATGTTCTTTTAATTTTAAGTCTTTGTCTATTATAAAACCCAGATATTTTATATTATATACTTTTTCTATTGTTACATCATTTATTTTAAACGTTGAGTTAGTGTTCATATTTATTTCCATTATTTTAGTCTTTTTTTCGTTTAATTTTAATTTGTTCATTTTTAACCATTTATTTATATTGTCCATATCATTTGTTAAATTAGCATAACATATTTCTTCCGTATCCGCTTCTGTAAAAATCAGCGTATCGTCTGCATATAAAATAATCTCGCATTTTTCCAAAACTTTTTCCATATCATTAATATATATAATAAATAAAAGCGCACCTAGAATTGAGCCCTGTGGTACTCCAAAATTATTTTCGATAGTATTTGATATTTTTTCATTAACCTTTGTAAATTGCCTGCGATTATTTAGATATGACTCAAACCATTTTAATTCATTGTCTTGAATTCCGTATTTATATAGTTTTTTTAATAGAATGTTCCTATCTATTGTTTCAAATGCTCTTTTAAAGTCCAGGAATATCGCCATTATTTTATTATTTTTCTTCATGAATTTCCACCTATTTATTACATAGTTGACTGCTGTTTCACATGAATACTTTTTCCTGAATCCCGACTGATATTTTGAGAGTAGTTTGTGTCGTTCCATATAGCTTTCTAATTGATTCTTAACTATCTTTTCAATGATTTTTTCGAAAGTTTTCAACGTATTTATTGGACGATATTCTTCACATTTTATTGTTTTTTTAACTTTTTCAATTGGTGTTATCATAGATTCTTTCCAATTATTGGGAAATATTCCCGTTTCTAGTGATTTGTTTATAATATTCAGCATAATATTGCCGGTAATGTTCCAATTATCTAAGATTATATTGCTTGTTATTTTATTATAGTCAGGTTTTTTCTTAGTATTCTTACATATAATTTTAAGTTCTTCTAAAGATATTGCACGGAATTTAAATTTTACATCTATCACAGGTATTTTGTTCTCATATTGCACATAAATAATGGAATTTCTAATTTCCTTAATACTATTAACGAAATATTCATTTAAATGTTCGGCTATTTGAAAATTATCCTTATATTCTACCTTATCTATTATCACAGTATTTATCACATTTCTGGGTTTTCTTAGTACTAGTTTTTTTATTTTGCTCCACATTTCTTTTTGGTTATTTGCGTTATTTATTTTGTTATTTATGTATTTATTTTTTTCATTTTCAATTCTAGTTTTATATGTATTTCTTATTGTTATATAGTTATTCCACGCTTCATTCGTGTTTTCACTTATTGCACTTTGATATCTAAAAATCTTTTCCCTTTTTAGCGTTCTGAGATCGTTGTTAAACCATTTGTTATTTCTATTTTCATTTATTTTTGTCTTTACACTAAATCTTCGTATTGTATTTTCAAAAACATTATCAAAGTTGTAGACATTATCGTTTAATTCTTTTTGTTCATCATATTGTAATATTGCACTTATTTCGTTTTTGAATCTTTCTTTATTATATTTAAAAATGTTTATTTCTTTAGTTTTATTGTCTCGTTCTATATATTCGCACTCAATAAAAATGTCTATAGATTCATGATCAGCTATTTTATTATTCATATTTCCCTTTGCTGAAATCATTTCACTGTTTGTTATAATATAGTCTATTAAAGTTTTTGAATTTTTTGTTATTCTAGTAAATTCGTTCATTACATGTTTGAGGCAATTATCATTAAGAATACTTTTTAATTTTCCCGTATAGAAATCGTTATTCCAGTCAATATTAAAATCTCCAGCTATTAAAATATCACAGTTCGGTTCGCACATTTCTTCTATAAAATCTTGAAATATATCACAAAATTCTGACTTTGAACTACTTGGTGATCTATATACTGCTATAATTATAATTTTTATTTTTTCATATTTTGCCATATATGCGCTAATCCAGTATTTTGAGTCTTTAATATTGTCTTTAAGTTTATCAATCTTCCAATGTTTTTTAAAATATATTATTATTCCACCAGTTTTTGACGAGTTTGACAATGTGCTGTAATGGTCGTATTGTTTTAGTTCAATTTCACTTTCATCTATTTCTGTAGTTTGATGTGTTTCTGTCAGTATTATGAAATCAGGTTTATCTGTTTGCGCTATTATTTCCAGTTGGTTGAAGTTATTTGTCAAGCCTTGTATGTTAGTATATAACCCATGTATCTGCTTTGATTGTTAGGCGGATAAACCTATCCTTCTCTTTTTTAAATTCAGTTTATTCTGATACACCGGACAAGCTCGGCTACCAGTGACGTGATTTTCATCAAGACCTAAATTTAATCTTTTATTTTCTTTTATGCAGTTTACACATTTCATTATTGTTTCCTTATTGCAATCTTTACTTCTGTGGTTTCCATGGCATTTGTGGCATACATCTTCATTTTTGCAGTCCGACGACTTGTGGTTATATCCTTGACATTTATAACATTGCATTATATTTGTACCATCGAATACCCTACATCTATCCCATCCAACATTCAGTTTTTGACTTGTTATTACTTTCGTATATGATTCATTGTCTATTTTTAATTTTGCGTTAAATATTGTTCTATTATATCTTTTTGTTTCAAATATTTTAATAACATCCATTTCACTATTTTTCAGTATTTCGTTTTGTTTTTTTAATTTTTCTATTAATTCTTTTCCTGGCATTTTAAAATTTATGTCTGTTATTACTATTTTCATATCTGTATCTTTTGGTACTTTCACTTCGTAGTCTTCACTAATTTCATTTTGTATTGCCTCTTTTATTTTTTCACGCTTTTCGACATTTTCACTTTGAATCACTAATGTACCGTTTTTTCTATTTTCAACATTTGTAATTTTGAAATTAATTGGATTAACTTTTTTGTTTAGTTCAGCCTTGGTTTTTTCTACACTTTGTTTTCCTTTGGTTTTACAATTAAGGGGACATTTTTTGACAGATCTGGCATCACTACATTAGCTGTTAGAGTTTGCGCGTAAGACATTTTTGTTGTTTTTACATTTGTTTCTTTTATAACCTTCTTTATTTCATTACACATTTTTACATTGTTTTTTTCAATTGTATCATACATATCTTTGTTTTTGTTTTCTACTTGATTTATATTTCCATATAAGTTTTTAACTTCTTGAACATTCTTTTCGCAGAGTTTTTGAATATTATCTATTTTTCTAAATCGTTCATCATACCGTCTTTCGATAGCTTCCAATAATGCTTTTATTTCATTTTCATTTTGTTTGAGTGAACTTTCAAATTCATTTTTATATTCAAGTAATGTTTGTTTATTTTTATCGACACTATTTTGGACTTCCCTTATAACAAGATCTACATTTTGGATGTATTGCATACAGTCATTGCATATAAATCTTACAAAATTGTTTTCATCTATAATATTTGCCGAATATTGATCAATACCGGCACATTTCTTTGTATAGTGATACACTTTATCACACACTCCATTGCATCTAATGCCACTTTCACCTCTTATTGCTGACTTGCATTTACTGCATTCAGTCATAGCTAAATTTTTTTAACAATTTTTTAAGTAAAAGAACTTATATTTTGTTGTTTCTTTGTTTTGCACTTTATTAATATTAATAAGTTTATGTTTTTCAATAGTCACTATCTATTTTTTAAACACTTTTATATTATTTTTTATTAATTAAATCAGAGCTTTGATACTTTGCTTGTTTATCGTAAACAGTGTTACCAACATTAGCTCTAGCAAATTCCTTTTTGGATAAGAATCTGCAAATACTTCTTGAAGATGGCGAGGAAATTGTCATGTTGTCGCCATCACATATAGACGAAGCTTTTGATTTGCAATGCAAGCACATCGAAAAGGACACCTCGCAGCACTATGCTTCGTTCCCATATAACGAAGGGACAAAAAATAGAAGGAGTTGTCAGATATTTTTGAAATTTGGTACACTAGCATAAAAAAGCTTAGTTAAGAAAAATTAGAATTTTTGGAAAAATCGGCCCAAGGACACGCCTACCTCCCATGTGTCCTGAAATTGAAAAATGTAATTTTAGCTTCAATAATGCCCACAAAATTACAAAAAGTGGTCATGCTGATACCAATGCAACTTGCAACGTGTGTGTAAATTTTTATTTAAATCGGGCTAAGGACTCAAGGTCCTGCTTATATCCTCTTTTTTTAAAACGCTATCACTCCTACAAAAATTGTCCGATCGTAATAAATTTTGATATGTAAGTTGATATTTGCAAGATTTATATTTATGCCAAATTTGGGTAGAATCGGATTATCAATGTGGAAAATACAAAAACATCACTAATTGAAAAAAAAGGCTAAAACGGTTAAAATGCTCTTGCAAAAACAAAACTATAAGGATATTTGAAAGATAACATAAATGAAAAAATTAAAGAGGAAAACTAGCAATGTTAACGTCATTAAAAAATGATGAAAAAATCATATCGCACTTGATCCATCAAAATTTTTATTTTTCCACTTTTCGCAAAAAATTGACGCGTAGTATTCATATCCGCTGTAAAAATATCGTGCTATTTTGCCTACTTTTTGGTAATGAAATGGTTGGTTTAAAAATTATTTTTCATATGCCTTTAATATTAAACTTAAAATTATTTGCTTCTACTGAACATTTTGAGTTAATACCCTCCTGTTGATTAAGTGCGATATATTTCCATAAACAAATTAAAATTTTGGATTTTGAAACACTGCCACTGCGACTGGAGCATAGGGCGCCGAAATTTCATAATTTCTTAAAAATTATAATAGCTTAACTTAATAATTATTTTTATCACTCCTAAAATAATAAAAAAAGTTAAAAAACATATAAAGACAAACTTATAACAAAGCATCATCGCTACTTGATTCTTCCCAAAACCAATTTTCGCTTAAGGAAGAACTCATCTCGTCTTCTATTATCTCATCTTCGATTTCAACATTTTCTCCAAGAATATATTTCCCAATTTCAGCATCTATTATTTTATTTTTAAACTTAATGTTTCTCTTTGATGATAATACGGGATCTGAAGACAACAACAAATATGTCATTAAATTAAAAACACCGAAGGTTTTTAAAAACTTAGCTCGAGTTATTTTTTTATGGCCCACTGAACTTTTTAATTTTTTTAACGGTGTTTGGAATGTGTAAAAAAAACTATTTAATGTTTGTAGAACATTTTAATCCTTTAAACACACGTTTTAAAGGCTTTCAAGAAGAATATATAAAAAAGAGACTTAAATGACTCCTAAAAATAGGAGTCATTTAATCTTAAAAATGGGAGATAGAGGGTTAGATAATATGTTAAGCTCAAAAGTAGATTTATTAAATTTTTTCGAATTATTTCAAACGACTTTGCTGAAACACAATTTGATAATAATATATGATAATTTACAACTTTACTGTTTTAAGCATTATGCTTATATCACACTGACCCCTAAAAATGGCAGATAGAGGGTTAATTAGTTCTATGAAAAAAACCGTCATCAAATTTTATTAAAATCATCTATTAACCTTATTTAGCTCAGAATTAGATTTAATAAATTTTTTTGACTTACTCAACGCCTTTAAAAAAAATTAAAAACTTCCGTGGGCCATAAAAAAAGAACTCGAGCTAAATTTTGAAAATACTTCAGTGGTTTTGGTCTACTAATGATATAATTAAATTTTTTTATTTTTTAACATTCAAAATCGTGTTGCGCAATGATATTAAACACTCTTAAATGCCTAATATTTAAGTAAAAATCATAAAGTTAAGCATTTCAAAAAACGCATTTTTTTAAGTTGTGGTAAAAATAGGCACTAATTTTTGAATACCCTGTTAGCTAAAAGTATAAACTTGCAAAAACAGAAAAAAAATATCTAATTTTATATAATTTTTTTTTTTATACTCCATCAAACTTAAGTAATTTTTGGATTTTCAACAAAAAAATGTGTTTTTCAGAGCAATAAAAAAAGTTATTTTGTAAATAAATACTAAATTATAAATTTGAATTTAACTGCAAATATATCAAAGTACTTGAAAACCAAATTTCGAGTGACTTTTTAAAAAATGAATTTTTCAGAATTATTTTTGTGAAACAACTAAAACTCATTTTTCTGTTAAGTAATTTTTGCAAGAAATTATCTGCTTTTAACGACCTCTCGTGGTGGCAAAAGCAATCAGAAATTTTTTTTTTTGTTAACATTTATTTGAGATACCTTATTATCTTTCAAAAAATCTGTATTTTAAAACAATTTGAGACAAAAAATTTTTTGATTTTTGTCTATGGGTTTGCATCCGTTAAAGCCATAATTTTAATTCCATATTTGGCCGGCTTCTGAGGCATATAAACCTTGAATTTGCATCTGCCACGAAATGGTACTAACATTTCGTCGATACAAGCATGAGTACCTATAGAGTAATTTGATTGCCAATTTTTGATAATAATTTCAAAAATTTCTGAAATCGCTGCCAAGGGGTCGTTTGATAACCTTTCTTTTCGGTCAGAAGAGTTATCAAACCGTAAACAAGAAAGTATGGTTAAAAATCGAAGTCTAGACATTGTCGCTCTAAAAATATCTCTGCCGGTTCCATCAGTTGCAAATAGAAGATCTATGGATTCTCGGTTAGATTTAAAAACAGACGTATAAAGCAACAAGCCCAAAAATGCTCTGAACTCAGTTTCGTCCAAAGGCTTCGCTTCTAATTTGTTTGTTGATTGATATACCATATCTAACTTTTTGTTGGTATGTTCGATGATTATGTTCTCAATAGAGTTATCAAATAGTTTCGACCAGTAATACATATTTTCTGGTTCGGCTTCAATATTTTGAGAGTACAGTGCAATTGGCAATCTTACGATATTATGTAGGGGAGTCCTACTAAAACGTTCTGGTTGTTGTCCTGACCATTTAAAACGATTTTTTCCATAAAAGTAACGAGATTCTGAGTAATCGTTTGATTCTACTTGGTTTTGTAAAGTTTCAATGCTTTCTTCAACGATATTTTCTCTTGTCATAAGAATCGTATCAACTTCCTCTTCGCTATTAGTTTCCGAAATTTCGGAGCTACTTACACTACAAATTTCAGGGACGAAGTTTGTATCCACGACTTCATCATCAACTTCACTTTCATCACCATATATTTCGTCACAGCAAAAATCCTCATCTTCCTCTAATATTCTAGTGATTTCCTAAATGCAAATTTTTTTTGAATGGGTAATTTTTCACTAGTTAATTAAATAGTATAAAAATATTGGAATAATTTTTTTATAAAACTTTAAACCAAACCATATATATTATTCTACAAGAAAACTTACGCTTATGTTGATGTGGTGGTTAAAAATTTTCTATGAAAAAAACTCACAAACAACTATGTGGTAGTAAAAAAGTAAAAAACGAATATCTCCGCGCTACTGTTACTGAAGACAAAGCAAACAATACTGAAATGAGGGCACATCATTATATGAGGGTACTGAGAATATAAAATTATTTGCGTTCAAAAGAGAGAAGTTTTTAAAGAAATAAAAAACAACGGTGTAAAATTTACTACCACGTCATAAGTTAAAGGTTAAGTGTTTGTTGTTTGTGTCAAAGGCAAAAAGAAGAAAAACAAAGAAAAAACTGTTACAAGAACTTGTTGCTCAGTAGCGGGAAACAGAAAGTAACTTTGTTTTGCTGCTGCTAAAAAGAAGAGGAATAAGAAAAAAAAGCTGTGAATATTTTGGTGTTGCCTAGAGAGTAAGAAGCCGTGTTTATATGCGTAGTGAAGAAGGTGAGTATGGTGTAGCAGTTGCTTAGTGAGAAGGTAGCGGTATATGCCCTGCAGATAACGAGACTAGTCCATACATGCATGTAAAGAGTAGTCCATAAAGGAGTAGGAGTACTCCAAAACTACTCCAAATATATGGGTAAAAGGTGGTCCATTTAACATTACGATGTCCTAGGAGGGGACCATATAACCCACCGAAGTAGTCCCTAAACTACTCCAAGGTGGGTTAGGCTGTTTTCCTAAACGTGTGTTCACAATGTATCAATACCGTGTTAATGCATTGTGTACTTAAATTTTTACCTACTTTGTATTGTATAAGAATATGGTTTGCATCTAAATTATTTTAACTGCATTATTTGCTTTTCTCTGCGCAGTGACAACAACAAATGCATTGTCAAAATTTGTATGGTTGCATTTAAGAACATGTTACCATGTATTGCTACAATGCAACAGGCGTTTAGGAAAACAGCCTTAGTTTTAAAAGTCATGGAGTACTTTTATACTACAGTATGGAGTACACTAAAGGGGTAGTTTAAGCATTTTTCTTTTTAATTTTTTACTAATCGCCTTTTATGGTGTGTACTGTATTCTATTATGTCTATTATTAAATATATTTACTTGGTATTTTTAATTTGTTTACCTTTTTTCCACAAATTTCACAAACTTTCACTTTTAAATGAACAATTAATAATGGACATCAGGGCTACCAATGTGTAATACTGTAAACTATAGAAAATTATACATCATGCAGTTGTTGGCAGCTCTTCGTGTTTATTTCTTATAACATGGTCCATACTACAGTACATTGGACCATGTTGTAAGTAGTCCATTTGAGCCACAATGGACCACGTAGTCCAATATTATCTGTAGGGTGGTCTACGTGTAGTTGATGTTGCCTAGTAAAGACGCTTTGGTGTACACACTAATGAAGCTGGTTGTAGATAAGTAAAAGATTGTATTCATCTTGAATTATATTTTATTTTTAATTGATTTGAATTTAACTTAAATTAACGTAACTTTTGAATATTTGAATTGATATTGATTGTCATCTTTGATTTTATTTTTAATTGATTTGAATTTAACTTAAATTAACGTAATTTTCGAATATTTGATTTGATATTGATCGTCATCTTTGATTTTATTTTTAATTGATTTGAATTTTACTTAAGTTAACGTAACTTTTGAGTATTTGATTTGATATTGATGGTCATCTTTGACTTTATTTTGAATTGATTTTTATTTGAATGGAATTAACGTAAGTTTTGAGTATTTGATTTTGATCGTCGTCTTTGATTATGATATTTTATCTTATTTGATTTAAATTTGGTTTGAATTAACGTTACTTTTGAGTATTTGGTTTTGATATTTATTGTCATCTTAATTAAATTTAATTTTTAATTGATTGGGATTTGACCTGTCGTCTTCGATTGTGGCATTGTGTTTTGGTTGGTTGGCTTGGCCTGGATTAGTTTTACTTTTGCTTCCTTTGACGTGACTTTTGTTTCTTTTGGTTGTGGTGTCGTAATGGACAGGGGTGCTGTTTTGGGATTGGGCGTTGGTGCTCTTATGGACGAATTGACGAAGTTGGGATTGGGTACGCAGGGACTTAAATCGGACTTATAGGGGAGACTTTTGGAGCACTACGGGTTGGATTTTTCTGACGCTAGGGTCGACGCGGGTAATGACGCCAGTTCTGTCGGTTCTATTGAGGGTGATTCTGTTGGGCATGCCGCCGGTAATGGGTTAATAATTCCCGCACGGAAGAGTATGTACACGCATAAGGATGTTGATGATAGTCTTTCGACATTTAGTGGAACAAATTCACCTGACATTATTCAGTGGATTACAGAGTTCGAGGAAATGGCGGAGATTGTACGGTGGACCCCGCTCCAAATGTTTGTATATGCAAGGCAATTGTTGGTTGGTGCTGCGAAAATGTACTTGAAGAGCCTAAGCGATGTAAAAGATTGGCCAACGTTAAGAGAAACTTTACAGAGAGAGTTTGGTGTTTGTTTTTCGTCAGCCGAGGTACATAGACAATTACGCAGTAGAAGATTGAATAGGAACGAGACGATGTTGAATATTTGTACAGTCTTATGGAGCTGGCAAGGCGAAAAAATTTAGACGAGAAAAGCATTGTTGAATATTTTATTGACGGAATTCCGGACTCAAAATTTAACAAATCAGTTTTGTACCAGGCCGATAACGTGATTGAACTTAAACGACAGATTCAGGTTTACGAGAAGATAAGACTTAATCCTCGGTCATCAAACAGAGGCAAAGAGTTAGTTGCGACTAAGAAGAAAGTTGAAAC
This sequence comes from Pollenia angustigena, assembly GCA_930367215.1. Taxonomy (NCBI): domain Eukaryota; kingdom Metazoa; phylum Arthropoda; class Insecta; order Diptera; family Polleniidae; genus Pollenia; species Pollenia angustigena. The sequence continues at coordinate 126,381,266 of OV884056.1, forward strand.
ATAGAAACCGGAGACTTCAAAGTCTGATAAAAGATGTTACAAGTGTGGCGCTACAGAACATCTGCCGAAAGACTGCACGGAGAAACGGGTGAAATGTTTTAAATGCCAGAAATTTGGGCATCGATCTTTTGAATGTCAGGCTAGAAGATCCAAGGGGAAGGTCTTCAAGTCAGAGCAGGGTGAGGCAAACATGGTTCGCAAGGGACCAAACTTGATTTTTAAAGATGTGGCGATTAAGGGCAGGACGTTTCAGGCCCTAATTGATACAGGACGCGACGTGTGCATTATGCGTAACGATATGTTAGTTATTTTGGGAGGTGTCGAGCTCATTCCCGAGAAGATGAAATTGTACGGTATAGGCGATAGCATGATCGTGACTATGGGCCGTTTTGATGTGGCGGTGAATGTTCATGGATTGGATTTTGAAGTAACGTTTTATGTTGTTAGGGAGAGTGACGTTTTTCACTCCATAATGATAAGTAATAGTTTGATGGGGAAGGCGGGGGTCTAATCACCGCATTCGATACTATCGTATCGAATAAACTATCGAATGTTTTTGCAACCGACAGACACTGACGTATCGAATGAAAACTCGATAAATGTAATGTCGCGTTACTCGATAACGAATGCTATTATTTCAAATTCCATAATTTTCATTCGATATCGAGTTTCATGATACCAAAATAAATAATTTCGATCAATTTTGCTCGATATCGTATGCGGTGATTAGACCCCGGAAGTTACGATTATGAATGGTATAGTGACGTTTAGCAAACCTTATAATGGGAATATTTTGCTGAAGGAATTTGGGAGTATTTGTTTGAACATGGAACAATATGTACCAAAGGCGGAGGTAAAATTAGATCATTTGGAGAAAGCCACCGCAAAAGAAGTGACACAGATGATAGAAGCGTATGAACCACGAAAAATGTTTGAAAGTCCAGTAAAGATGAAAATCGTTTTAAAGGATGATATACCGGTGTGGCAACAGCCGGGACGTATCACTTTCTCTGATCAGCGTATAGTGAAAACCCAAGTGACAGAGTGGTTGCAGCAGATGATAATACAGCCCAGTACATCAGAGTATGCTTCGCCAATAGTATTAGCAGCAAAGAAGGATGGATCTAAAAGGTATTGCTGCGACTATCTATATATATATAAAATTGTAACGTTACTGACTGACTCACTGACTGATTCATCATCGCACAGCCTAAACGCCTGAAGCTAAAAACTTGAAATTTGGACCAGGTATTGGTCACTCCCCAAATCGATCCACTAAGACGGGATTTTTGGAAATTCGAATTTTAAGGGGGTAAAAATGGGAAAATTCGGTAACCTTATATCTCCAAAACTTAAAGAGATACAAAAAAAAATGTAATACTATCGTTGTTCTTTAGAAAAAAAAGCGGACAGGTGTCTGGTACTTTTTTGAAATTCGGCCCTATTAGGGAGTAGACTGGAAAATCGGAATTTTAGTACTTTTTTGGCACCCCATCTATCTTTTGAACCAATAACTATAAAAACAAAGTTAATACCACATTCGAAACTTATCAAAAAAATACAAAAACTAATTTGGTACTTTTCCGAAATTCGAACATTTAAGGGGTGAAAATCGTAGCTATTTTTGGTACTTTTTTCACAAAATATTTTTCTGCATTCATTGACATATTCGTACTAAATTATGGGCTCCCACTACAATACTGAAATTTTAAATACTTAAATGGGGGCAAAAACAGTACCAAAAATGGGAAATACGGGAAATTTGATATTTTACTTTAGCCTTTTGGTTCTGCAACTGGCATTTTTTTTAATTATCGTTAGTGTTGGACCTTAAAACATAAGATTAAACATGCAATGTCCTAAGTGGATAAGAACCCATAAGGGGAAGTTCTTGGTACTTTTCTGTTCATTAACTGGTACTTTTTGAATTTCCGTTAGTATTGGACCTGTAAAAATAAAATTAGACATGCAATATCCTGAATGGATGAGAATCTATAAGAGGGAACTTTTTGGTAATTTTTTGTTCATTAGCTGGTACTTTTTGAATTTCCGTTAGTATTTAAAGTTTGAAACCCTCGATTTAACATTGACAACACATTTTCCTTTGGAAGTTCCTACAATTGTTCCACCGAAGCCTGATATTTGACGGGGATGCTTTTCGAGCGGAACAGCAAGTTTTTTTGGATACGAGTTGTAATAAAACTCTTTTCTGCTCCCGCGTCTAGAAGAGCACTCACCGTAAATAGTTCACCAGAATTATCTATCTGAATAAGTGCTGTAGGTAACACCGTAGTGAGTTCACGACGAACAAAATATGCTTGAATATTATCTTGAAGATTGCTATCGGAAACAGGCGAGATCTCGATTTGAGTATTAAAAGCATTGGTTTCGGTTTGAGTACCTGAAGTTGAACTTTTCTCATTTTGCAAAGGTTGCTGAGAATGACCCGTTGGTACGCTACTGTGTTTTACGGTTTCAGATTTTTCTAAGTGGAGCATTGTGTGATGCTTTTTGTGGCATACAGAACAAGTATTTGTACTTATACATTTTGATTTAAAGTGTCTAGGAGCTAAACAATTAACACAGTATTTATTTGCAAAAACAAATTTAACACGTTCACTTGGGGATAGAGATTTGAATGACTTACAAACTCTTAAAGAGTGATTCTGTTTACATTTTTTGCAACTTGCCGTTTGTTCACCCTGAGTGTAAAATGGATGAGTTCGTGAAGACTGGTTCTCTTTAGGTGTGGGCTTTTTCCTATCGCTCATAGTTTCTAAAATTTCTATTCGTTCAGTAAGAAACCCATTTAATTGTGGCCATGTAGGCAATTCGCGATGGTTTTTTAGGGAAACTTCCCACTCTTTTATTGTTTCATCAGAAAGTTTTGAAACAACGATATGAACCAAAAATGGATTGCAATTAGGCAATTCAATGGTTCTGTATTTGTCTAAGAGATTTTATGTTTTCATTTTGAGCTGGTGTGACCGCATGAATCTTTTTAGGTTGATCCTGAACCAAGAGCCTTCTATTATCAAATCTGTTCTTCAATTTCTCCCAAGCTAGACGAAAATTATCATCTACCAAGTAAAAATCCTTTATGGCTTGGTAGGCCTCCCCCCCCCCCCCCACTTTGCTACGCAAATAGTATAACTTTTGGGCTGGAGCTACTGACGAATCTTTTCCGATAACTGCCTGGAACATATCCCTGAACGCAGGCCACTTGGAGTAGCCGCCGTCAAAATTTTGTATTTCACATGCCGGCAACTTTAATGTGGAAATTTTTGTTTTTAAGGCCTGATACAAATCGCTTCGTATCTTCGTATCTTAAAGAAATGTCATCTTTTTGATCACTGCCCTCAGATTGGTCACCCCTAAAATATATTCTTCGTACGATTCGACCAATTTGACCCATCTTCTTTCTAGTTCTTGCCTTTTGACCTCAAGAAACGCAAACGAACAATCGCCGCTACAAGTTCTTTCAAAATTTGTACAGAATGCCACCAATTGTGTCAGGTCAAATTTGCATCTTCTTTTTGACGCTGCCATTTTCCTAATCCAGACCGAAAAACAACCCTAATGACTCAGATCAAAAAAATTTTTTTCTTTTTAAGCCCAATTGCTCCGAGAATCTAAATACTGCCTTAAACGTTAACCTCGTTCTGCAACTAAAGTCTTCTTGTGGAAACACATTCTGTTTATCTTTATTTGTATATATATATTTATACCCAATATTTTATCGGGTTTGGTAATAGCCAAATTCTAAAATTATTCTTATTTCAAAATAGCAATTTTTTTGTAATTTTTCAATATTGTTTTATTTTACCACAGGTTTTTTAAATATTTTGAAATAAAACAATTTTTTCGTATACCACTAAACTATACATTTTATTTTAGTTTGATTAATTTTTTTTTCGAAAAATAAAAATTATTCAAAAAACAACAAACTACAATCAAATTTGAAAACATCAACTACCTTTCTTATTAAATGTAAACGATCAGGTATCATTCCGAACTTTATTCAGAACATAACAAAAAGCATTAAGAATATTTTTGAAATTAACAATAGAATACCACAAAATTTAAAGAAACCTTTGTGGAAACTAATTTGCAATTTTCATATGAAAATATTAAAAATGCTAATACAACATAAACATAAACAAATTAAAAAGAACACAAAACAATTGGCAAAAACTAAAGAGATTTTAGAGAGGGAATTGGACAAACACGACATTGATTTGTTTTTTAAAAGCGAAAACATTTTACTTGAAAAACACAATAACAACAATAAAATGAGACATATTGGGAAACTAAACGCATTAAAACAACAACTTGACAAAGAATTGAGTATAAAGTACAACAAAGAGTGGTTTATAAACAAAACAAGTAAAAACATACAGTGGCTACTGTCACTAGGTCCCAAACATGCTTTACCAACAACAAATAAGACATTCCCGCTTTTTAAGTGCATTGCTGAAGGGGAAGACTGTGTACAAACAATTGAAAATAAAGAGAAACAAGAGAACGCAAGAATAAAATTAACATCGTTATTGGACAACCATTTGGAAAAAACAACAATTAACAGAAGAGATAGAATAATACTTGACACAGTGGGACAATCGCAACAATTTTTGAACAAAAATGATGACATACTTATTCTAAATGCTGATAAGGGAAATAAAACAGTAGCGATGGACAAAAATGAATATGAGGAGAAAATGAAAATAATTTTACAAGATTTTTGCACATATCGCCGTTTAAAGAGAGATCCGACACATAGTTTACAGACTAAAAATAACGTATTTGTGGAAAAATTATACAATCTTGGGTTAATTGATATATATGCGATGCACAAGTTAACCATAAGGACTGCGATAGCTTCTAGGATATATGGACTGCCTAAGATCCACAAGAATGGAATGCCTTTGAGACCAATATGCTCGTCGATAAATTCACCCTCTTATGGACTCTCCAAATACATAGTAGACATATTAAAACACTTGACGGAAAATTCGAAATATAACATTAATGATGCTGCAGACTTTAATTCAAGAGTAAATAACAGTTACATCGCCGATGACGAAATTCTTATTTCATTTGACGTGGTTTCATTATTTCCAAGCATTCCAATTAATTTAGCGCTAAGGACAATTGAAGAAAAATGGACATTTTTAGAGACACATACAAATATACCTAAAGATTTGTTTTTGGACATGTTGAGATTTTGTATCAAGGAGAGTAGATATTTAGTGTATGATGACAAAATCTATGAACAAAGAAAGGGAATGCCGATGGGCTCTCCAGCCTCATCAGTCATAGCTGATATAATTATGGAACAACTTCTTGACATATCACTGGATAAAATGGACGAAAAACTGTGAGGCACTGTTTTTTTTTTAAACTCAGATAAATAAATTTAACTTTAACATCATATCATTTTTTTTTGTTGGCTTTGAAAACTTTGTGATATTTGTAAATTATTTTCGAAATTTTTTATTACTGATTTAGAATTTGGTTTAAAAACATCGGATTTTTTGTTTTTGTATTTTGTGCTACATAAATAAAAGTTGGTGCATACATTTATATTTGTTTGTGAAGAAAATTGTGTTAAAAGGAGGGAGCCTATAAATTGCTCTTTAAGAAATTGTTCCTTAAAATTTAGGCTGGAAATTACAATTGTGTTGGTAAGTGTTGGTTATTGATGGTTCGTTCTTCCGTGGTATTGATTTTAAACATTTTTTTTGTGCAGAAATGTTTGTGGCTGCACAGGCCACGTGTGGCAGAAAACTGCGGAATACTCTTCATACTGTGTGTAATATTCAATTGATTGGATTCACAATCGGTTCAAGCCTTAATTTTGGTGACCATAAACCTAATTTAAAGTGCATACGTTTAGTTTTCCACCACCTCATCTATAAGGAGCACTGTTGAGCTCATACCTTTGGCAAAGTTGCAACAAAAACTTAGAAATTACATATTTCGCAGTATAGTTTTCTAGGCATATTTGACTCATGTGGTTTTGTCTTCGTTTCTTGTTTATTTTAGCAAGGAAATTATCGGAATTTTCCTTCTTGAAGGCTAATTTTTAAAGCTACAACGTATTACTGGACTAGACTTTCTTAAAAATTACCTAAATAATATTTTTTCATTTTAATACCATTGTTTAACAATGACACTAGTTAATATCATTATTTGACAATTTAATTTTTCCTTATTTTTATTTATTTGTAATTTCTATGAGTTTTATGGTTTTTAATTTTTACTCTGTTAAAGAACTCGGGGTTTTTTTTACGTTCGTTTTTTTTCTCATTTATTTTAAACATATCTATAAAAACTTTGAGTGAATATTTAAACTGATTAACATTATCAAGGCAAAACTCAAACTTCCAAAGGACTGCAGGCCTGAAGTCTTCGTGGGATTTAAAATTGGTGAGTCACTATTAATTATATTTGAATTTTCACTCTTACAACACTAAATATAAGATACGAATTTTAAAATATACGATGTTAGTTTTATGAATGGTGAATTATTAATAACCATGTATTTTTTTTTTATTTTTGTTTAGTTAAAATTTAACATAATAGATATTTTAGAATTCCGAACCAAAATGTTTTGGTTGCAAACATAGGTTTTTTTTTTATATTTAGTGCATAACTTAAACATATTTTTTTTTCTTTTTGTTTTGTGTTAATACCGATAATAACTTTAATTTTAAAATATTAACATTTTCTTGATATATTAACCCTAGTAACAGTATTAAATGACCATAATTTTGTCTTTACGATTATACATAAACAGGACAGCATTTACGAATTTTAAATATTATTCTCTAGAGGCAATTTGGTTTTTTTTTAATTTTTGTTTAGTTAAAATTGTACATTTGTTTTATTAGACTGGAGTATACATTATACATTTAAAATAGTCAATTCTTTTATAATTATTATTAATTTTTTTTTTTTTTATATATGAAAAATAAAACAATTTGATTTTTATTGTGCAATATGAATTGCTAAAATATTTTGATTTTTAGTTCATGAAAGGTTAAGGGTAGTTATATGTAGATCAGTGATGGGCTATCTGGGAAGTTTTAGATAAAGATAGCATGGTTGGGTGGTTAGAGAAAATACAAGAGGATTTTTACACCTTTTCCTCTTCTACCACTTTTCTCCTGTATTTACCTTTGAGCAGCTTTATTATTAGTATTTCGCATTTTGTTTTTTTTTTGTTTTGTTGTCGATTTTGTAGCTACCTAAATTTTAGTTTGTGTGGCGATCAATAAGCTGTTTCGATTGGGGTAAGAACCACCCCATTTTCCACTAGCACGGCCGGTAATAAAGGTAGCACAACCCCTTGAGAAATACGCCCTCGCGGTTTGGTTCGTTACATAAAATTAAATGGCGCCCAACGTGGGGCCTCAGCCAACATACTTTTCTTAAACATTCAAATGTTCTAAAACTTTTAATTCTCATAATAACATCTTGGTGTTGATGCTTCTACATATTTATATCTGATTTTTTTTATCGACTTGTTTTTTTGTTTCCCTCTTATTATTTGTCATCTAAATTTTAATTTTTCTTCTGGATTTTTGAACTTTTCAGAGTTGGGAGGTTTTAACTGAAGAATTTTAAGTAGATTTTATTTGGTGTTAGACTTCTGTTGAGATTTTTTATTTTAGATTTGTTTTGAAATAATACTCACAGTTTTCAACATTATGTTTTTGGGTAATCATTCACTGTGTGGTTGAGATTTCTGTATTTGGATGTATCTAAATACCTACTCTCATACTAATCTCATTGATAATTGTTTTTTTTTTTTTTTTTTTTTTTTTTTGTATTTAGAGGATTGATTCTTACAATGAATGTATAAAGTTTATTGTATGCGTTCTCTGAATATTATTTTAATCTGTTCTATTTTTTTTCCTGGGAGAAAGGTTTAGTAGTTTATTCGTTTTAATTTAGCTTTTTCTACATATTATTCTGACCCCAACTGAGTAGTGAAATTTTGTTATTTGTTTTTTTTCCAATTTTTAAAATGCCTGTGACGAGAAGTCATGATAATTTATTAAACTTGGACGTACCTACAAACTGCAGTTTTACCGTTTCGGTAGAAGACTCTAACACAAATCCGACGCAATCTACGTCCTAGGGACGTTCCAAAAGGAATCCGGTTCAGACTAGAAATGATGGTGCGGATATTGAATCTGATAATCATAATAAAATTGAACAAATCGTTTCCAATTCCATGATACAATTTCGTGGTGAAATGACAGAATTTGTTAGACATGAGCTTAGGTCAATGCTAAGTGAAATTAATTTTGATAGTAATTCTGAAACTCGTAACGTGGTATCTTCAAATAATGACGCATCTGGAACTCCTCGGACATCAAATTTTTCTCGGGAACCTTTCGTAGGTGAAAAGGTTTCCAATATAATTCGCAACTGGCGTATTAAATTTACTGGCAGTGACGACCAAATGACGGTGGACGATTTTATCTATAGGATAAATATACTAACAACGAATAGTTTAGACGGGGACTTTAGGCTTTTGGGCAAACATGCTCACGGACTATTTGACGGCAAAGCTTTGGAATGGAATTGGCGGTACCATCGACATGACAATGAACTAGACTGGTTTAGTTTGACGAGAGCTTTGCGTGAACAATACAAAGGGGATTACAACGATTATGACGTAATGGAGGACATACACAGACGCAAACAACGGACAAATGAATGCTTTGATGACTTTTACGACTCCATTTCGGCGATGACGGACAGACTTAAAACACCTCTTTCTGATGCGATTTTGTGTTCCATTGTAATTCGAAATCTCAGAAATGAAATAAGACATGAACTGATACACTTGGACATATCGACAGTAGCTCAACTTCGTCGTGAGGCTAAACGACACGAGAAGTTTGTAAAGGATATTCGCAATTACGATTCGCGGAAAACTGTCAGAGGACAAGTAACGGAAATAAGTGACACGAATTTCGATAATGATTTAACTACGGACTTATCACCGGAGATTTGTGCAATTCGTGGCGAAAATAAGTGTTGGAATTGCGACAAGACTGGACACAATTACTATGACTGCTTGGACAAAAGACGCATATTTTGCTATGGATGTGGTGCAAAAGACACCTACAGACCTTCTTGTCCTAATTGTGGTGTAAAATCACAGGGAAATGGACAGAAGGATGTCCGCAGGATCTAACGCGGGCATCCATGACATATGATTTGAATAACTTTGATTTGACTAATTTTAATCCTGACAATGCTAGAAGGACTGAGACAGAAGCTGGTATCCCCAGTGTGGTTAACCAACATCCATTAATGAGACCATACCACGTGCGTTTGTTGGAAAACCAGAAAGCTCGTGATCGAATTTTCGGACAATACGGCAAAATCAAAACGTTCATCATTACGTACACGAAATTTTTATAAAAACTTAAAATCTCTACGATCCATTACCATTTCGCCTATAATTTCGCAGGATGATGATACAAGACCTTTCATACAGTTAAAAATTGAAAACAAAAAAGTTTTGGCTTTATTAGATAGTGGGGCCAATAAAAGCGTGATCGGTGGTGCATTGGTTTTAGACGTAAGGGAGATGGAAGGTTTTCGGAAGTGTAACGGAAATGTAAGGACTGCGGATGGACAAAGACAAAATGTTTCGGGGACGGTGACAATGACTGTGACCTTTCAAAAACAAACGAAAACGATGGACTTTCTAGTAGTTCCAACTATCCAACAAGATATTATATGCGGGTTCGATTTTTGGACCACTTTTGGTTTGAAAATATCTGTTCCGGAAATCGGGGAGATTCAAAGAGAGAGAGTTTCAACATAAACGGACGTGTTTTTAATAATCTCCACAGTTTTTGGCAATTATTTATAAATTTTCGTAAAAATAAATAAAACAACTTAAATAAAATTTACATTGAAGTAATACAACCAGTTTTATAATCAAACAAACAAATAAAAATTTCAAAAAATCCCAAATCTTTCAAAAAAATCTATAAAAATAAATCTATATACACAACAAACTAAATTTAAATCATAAACAAAAATCCCCTTAAAAACAAAATAAGAAGAAAATGGTAAAGCAAAGAAAAAATCGCAGTAAAAACAACAACAATAATAAATTAAATCAAACTCAAGAAATGTATTCTACGGAGGAGTTTGAGACAACACAAGAAGAAATTGATTTTGCAACAACAACAAAAAATATAACAAAAAATACTGAAAACATTAATATACAAGAAAATTATAATACTCCCGAATCGAATATAGTACTAGAACATAAGCAAATTAATAAAAAAGAAATAATTAATACAATAGAATTAAAGCAGCTACGATTGTTATCCTATAATATTAACGGCTTAGAAAATAAATACTTATATCCATATTTTTTCAATTACATTTTGTCTTTTGATATTTTTGTGTTGATAGAAACACATATAACTGAAGAAAAAACCAAACAAGCAGAAAAATATTTCCCAGGCTTTGATATATATTGGGAACCGGCTAGAAGAAACAGTGGTTATGGAATAGCTATAGGAGGATGTATGTTTGCTGTAAATAGGGCTTTAATCGAGAATTGGGTAAAGCATGATTTTACTAGGGGAATTGTACCAACAATCAGATTGGCAATGAATAACACAATAGCAACAATAATACCTTTATATATTAGGGGTGCTGATTGGAATAGAGAATTTAATATAGTAAAACAATATGCAGAGGAAAATGAAATAATTAATCATAGGAGACCTTAATATAAGAATTGGTGAAATCAAGCAGGATATGGTTGATTGGTACAAAGAATGTTTCCCAGCAGGTACTGAAGAACGGCGTTCTATGGACAAAAAAATCAATTCAAACGGGCGAACCTTTTTAGAGTTTTCTAATTTTTACAATTTGGTTATTTTAAATGGGCAAACAGAAGGTGATGAAGAAGGGAATTTTACATATATTGGGCCCACAGGTAATTCTGTTAATGACATATGCACTGTAGCACATGATTTGTTACAGTATGTTGATAAGTTTACAGTAGAAGAGAAGATATGGTCTGACCATCTACCAATTGTGTTAACCATGAAAGTGGAAACGAGTGGCAGTAGTGTAAATAAACTAAGCCTTTTACCAAAGCTCTTGTGGAAGGACTCAAAAAGGGATCAATACCAACAAAAACTTGATTTAAATTTGAACACAGCTTTACAACAGTCCAATACAATCAATGTTAAAAATCTAACTGATATAATCGTTATGTCAACAATGGAAAATAAAGCTCTACAAAAGTATACCCCTAAAAATAACTGGTTTGATAACCGATGCAATTGGGCTCGGAAAAAGGTGTTTAAATTATTAAATAAATATAGAAAGTCAAAAATAGAAAGCGATAAAGAAGGATATTTGGTAGCAAAAAGTAAATACAAGCATATATGTAAAACGAGCAAAGAAAATTACTACAAAAACATTTCGGAAAAAATTAATAAGATTAAAAATGGCAAAGAATGGTGGAAATTAGTTAGAGAGATAAGAAACCAAGATTTTCAAATATGCCCAATGATATCATCTGCTACTTTTAAAGATTATTTTGTAACATTGCTTAATCCAGCTCAAATTTCACAAGACATTCAATATGCACCAATTTTAATACGTGATGAAATTTTGGATAGAGATATAGAGGTCGAGGAAATTAAACGTATGCTAAAAAATGTTAAATTGAACAAAGCACCAGGGGAAGACAGGATACCTTACGAATTCTTTGTAAATGCCACTGATGAATTTCTTAAAGAACTTGCCCGTATATACAATACAATTTTTGAAGATGGAATTATAGATGAATCATTTAGAAAAAGCATAATTCTTCCTATTTACAAAAAGGGATGTGTAAATGACCCAGCAAATTATAGGGGTATATCGTTTATGAATTATATCGCAAAAATATTTATGGGAATCCTTAATGATAGACTTGTAGCATGGATTGACGATAGAAAGATTATGAATGAATACCAAGCAGGATTTCGAAGGAAATACTCTACTGCAGACAACATATACAATTTAGCTTCAATTGTTAATATTAAACTCGAGGAAGGAAATAAAGTTTATGCTTTTTTTGTGGATTTCAAGGCAGCTTTTGACAAAGTTTCCAGAAAATCTATGATATACAAACTGTACACAATTGGAGTATCCTATAAATTCATTAAAATTATAAAAGAAATATATGAGCACACACAATCGGCGGTCTGGACAGGAATTGAGTTGTCTGAATACTTTGACACAACATCTGGCGTCAAACAGGGCTGTTTATTATCACCGATTTTATTTGCTCTTTATATAAACGATTTACATGATTTTTTGGAAGGTGGACTTGAGATTGAAGGAACCAACATCCGAATGTTATTATACGCAGACGATATTGTTATCTTGGCCGATGATAAGAAAACGATGGAAAAGATGATACGAAAGCTCGAGATATATTGTGATCTATGGAATTTAGAAGTGAACAAACAAAAATCAAAGATGATGGTATTTAGGAATGGGGGAAGACTAAGTATGCAGGAAAAGTGGCTCTTCAAAGGAGAAGAAATAGACATAGTATCAGAATACAACTATCTTGGAGTCATCCTTACTCCTAAAATGTCATTTTTTAAACATTTGCAAAATAGAAACGCGCAGGCAAAGTGTGCAATAAATGTAACATGGCAAAACTTTTTAAAAAAGAATGATATAACACTAGAAATGAAATAGAAACTCTTTATGGCAGTATGCAGATCCGTTCAAGCATACTCAGCACAGGTTTGGGGCTATTGCCTTTTCTAAGAAGTAGATAAACTACATAGATTCTTCCTAAAAAGAGTGTTAAAACTTCCTATAAATACACCAAACTATGCATTAGAGCTTGAAACTGGCATAGAAGAAGGGCATATATATACCTTGCAACTCCATCTCCAGTATATAACCAAAACTATGTTTAGCTACACAGAAGATAGGTTACCACACCACTTAACAAAAATAATCCTTAGAAAAAATATATTTTGGGCAAAAAGCCTTAACGATTTGGCAAATAAGCTTAACACTCAATGGGCAGATATAAATACTACGGAACCAGATTGGAACTTCCGAAACAGCTTGTTAATACAGAATCTCAAATATGAAAATTTTTTAAATAAAACACAAAGAGCTATGAGAAGCGAAACACGTATATATAAACACTTAGATTATAGAGTTGGGGCCATATATTTTCAAAGGTTCAACCAAAATGATATCACCTGGATAATCAAAGCACGTTGCAATCTTATATATCTCAATGGTAATAAGTATTCAGCAAATGAACGGGATCACCTTTGTACACTATGTAATCGGAGGGAAGCGGAAACATTGCAACACTTCCTAGGTCGATGTCCTATACTAACCTCTTTCCGAATGCGATATTTTTCAACAGCTACATTATCAGAAGATGAAATCAAAAGAATTCTAAATGGGCGATTGCAGTCAGATTGGACAAACTTAGTTAGTTATTTAAAATCATCCCTTAATTACCGAAAACTAATAATAAATGAATTTGAATGATATTTTATTAAGTAAATTACCGTATAAAAATAATAGCAATTTTAAAATGTATCCAGCTGACGACTTATTGTTATAGCTGTATAATCTTTATTATATATGAAATTATACAAATTAATAATGTAAATGAAATAATTATCCAAAAATAAAGATTTACTACTTACTACTTACTACTTACTTACTACTCCCGCGCAAAAACGACTAAGAGAAGTTTTGCAAAACTCTTTTCTTGGTAATGCATGCAAAACACCGCGGCTAACTAATACTGAATCGCCTCTTAAACTAATTACAATAATTGAAAAACGATTCGAAAAATTAACGAGCGTTCTAGAAAATATGATAATAACCAAATTTAATGAGTGCAAAGAAGAAATTTTAAGTGAATTTAATAAGAGATTCAATATAATGAAAACCAACGTTGATTCGCTCTTAGAAACAGTCTCAGTTGATATAGAAAATGTTAAAGAGAGAGTTTCAAAAATAGAGACAGTTGTGCATGAAAAATTAGCACAACAAAATGAAACTGAACAATTTAAAGAACAAATAAATTATTTAAAAGCGCATGTAAGAAAACAGGAAAACTCAATAGTGGCCTGTGACATTCGTATTAATGGTATTCCTAGTGTAAACATATACAATGATAATTTATACACTATATACGAAAAATTGTGTGGAGCTGTACAAATTGCACCTATGGCAGTTAAAGCTGTATATCGTGTTAAAAATACTAGGGGTAAGAAAGATATAGAATAAAATTCTATAGTCCTTATGACCGCAACTATATGTTAAAAATGGTGACCACCTATATGAAAACTCATAAATCTCTGCTATATTTAAATAAAATTGGTATTCAAAGTCCTAAACCGTTTTTTGTTAATGAGAATCTTACTCCCGAAAATCATCGTATTTTCCTTGCTGCTCGGAAATTAAAAAACGAAGACCAACTAATAGCGTCAGCACTTACTAATAGGGGTCTAGTATACATTCGTAAACTAGATAACGATGATCCTATACAAACTTATGACATTCAGATGTTAAATGACTTATTTCGTTTTCAAAAAGACGTCAATACATGCCATGATGAAGAGCTGCCAGATCCGAGTAATCAGTTTATTTTATAATCTTAACATAATGTTAAAATATTCTTATAATTGTTCAAATATTCTTTATAGTTATTTCAACATTTTTTATATTTTAAACACCTTTTTTTCATTTAAAAATAACGTTTATGTACATTCGTGCTTGCATTGCTAGTAAATATTATTATTTATTTTTATTCTTAAATGATGGTTTTTCCAACCTATAATACGAGGGTTGGTTCTGAAGACAATATTTTTAGTATGATTAGATTACTTTCTAATAGAAAATCTGGTCTTAAAATCTGCCATTTGAATGCTCAAAGCCTAAACAACAAAATGGATGAGTTTCGATTTATCTTTGAAGATTCCGGAGTAGACGTCGTGTGTGTCTCTGAAACTTGGTTTATTCCTGATGTCTGTGATAATTTTTATAACTTACGCGGCTATCGACTTTTTCGTGAAGATAGAGCTACTAACGCTGGTGGAGTTGCCATATATATGAAATCATCAATACACTGTAAGAAAATATATATGCAAACTGATACCAATGGCGCTAATCCACATGGGGAGATAGAACATATGTTCTTATAGATATTTAACGGAAGCATTAGGCTTTTATTAGGCACAATCTACAGGCCAAATAAAAGAATTAAAATGGATGACTGGCTAACCAAACTTGCAACAACAACAATGGGCTTTTCTGATGTTATTCTTGTTGGGGATTTTAACCACAATATATTAGAAAACAGGGAACTTATGGAAAGTATGTGCGCAATAGGTCTAGATTTAGTAAATTGCACAACACCAACACACTTTACTAAAACATCTAATACACTTCTTGATTTGTGTTTCGTTAACAACAAGTCCCGACTGCTACAATTTGACCAGATTTCTGCATCATTATTTTCAAAACACGATCTTCTTTTCTTAACATACTCTTTTAAAACTGAAGCCTGTAGCCTTCGCACAATAACTTTCAGAGATTTTAAGAACATTGATTATCAGTCATTGGAGACTGAGCTGGCCATGATTTCGTGGAATCAAATCTTCTACATGCCTACTGTGGATAATCAGATAACGTTTTTACACAACAACTTTGATTCGCTTTACAACAAATATGTCGCACTTAAGTCAAAACGTATACGTGTGGAGCACCCATGGTTTTCCAATGCAATAAAATCGCTTATTGATGCTAGAAATTCTGCATATTCTAGATGGAAAAGGTTCAAAACAACTGAGCTTCATCAAATTTTTAAATCATTTAGAAGAAAGGTAAACTCAGAGATTAAGATCGCAAAATCAAAATATTACGAGGAAAAATTTAAATCCGCTGTCTGCTCAAAAAAGAAATGGAAGGATGTTCGGAATATGGGTATTTTACATTGTGCAAACAATATCACATAGATAGCACTCTTGATGTTAATAAATTAAACTCAACTTTTACAAATATACCTACGCCTGAAGCAGATTTAAATTTTTACAATAATCTCTTTAGCGAAAGTACCAATAACTACACCAACAATATTAACGATAACATTCATGTCAACATATGCTTTGATTTTATTCGTTTTACTCAGGAAGATGTTCTGGAGTCTTTTTTGAATGTCAAATCTGAATCTGTGGGACATGATGGAATCCATCCAAAATTCTTAAAACTTATTTTGCCGTATATCTTACCACATGTCACTTACCTTTTTAACACAATAATAACAACATCCTGTTACCCTTCTATGTGGAAACATGCCAAGATTGTACCGATACCAAAATCAGATAAGGACTATCGTCCAATTGCCATTTTACCTTTTTTGTCAAAGGTCTTTGAGCGTTTGCTTCATAAACAAATGTGCAAATACCTTTATGAAAATTCATTACTTACTGAGCGACAATCAGGTTTTAGACCTAAGCACAGTTGTCTTACGGCGCTTATTGATGTATCGGAGGAATTAAGATGCCAAATGGATGATAACAATATTTCTTTCTTAGTGTTACTAGACCATTCTAAGGCGTTTGACACCGTAGAACATTCGATTTTATGCCTTAAACTCAAGCATATGTTTAGGTTTTCATCAACAGCAGTAAAACTAATGTCGTCTTATTTGTGTAATAGATCGCAGTCAGTTTGCCATGGTTCTAAAAAATCTAATTGTTGCGCAGTTTCTAGAGGTGTACCCCAGGGATCCATACTTGGCCCTCTTCTATATGCCATGTATTCAAATGACTTACCTTCCCAACTTCTACATTGTGGAATCCAAATGTATGCAGACGATGTACAGCTTTACATCAGCTGCGAGCCATCTAGAGTCATCGACTGTATTAGTAATTTAAACGAAGATCTGGACAGGATTAACCAATGGGCGACAAGAAATGGACTTTGTTTAAATGCCAGAAAGTCTTATGCGATAATAATAGGAAAACCAAAACGGTTTCCTTCTTTAATACCACCAATAAGGATTAATAATACAACAATTGAATTAGTTGAAACTGCTAAGAACCTAGGAATAATCTTTAATAAAAAACTAAATTGGTCAGACCACATAAATGCAATCTGTGGTAGAACATTTGCAATGTTACGTAATTTGTGGATCAGTCAGCATTATACGCCCTTAAAAATTAGAATGTTACTAGCAAAATCTTACCTACTGCCAACACTAATTTATGGATGTGAACTTTTCACAAACTGTGATTCGTCAAGTAAGAGAAAACTAAATGTAACATATAACAATATTGTCAGATATGTTTTTGGATTGAAACGTTTTTCTAGAATCTCACGCTATTCAAAGATAATATACAATATATCATTTGATAACCTGTTAAAGTGCCGTTCGTTAATTTTACTACACAAGATTATATACACAAAGCAGCCTAACTACTTGTATCGTAAACTAAATTTCTTTAGATCAAATAGGGGGAAAAAGATAACCAGTATCCAACATCGCGATGAGAAATCTAAAGCTAAGATCCCACTATCGGCTCAAATAGAACAATCTGTGACGATTTTTATCGTGCTATATCGGCGCACATTTAAAAACATTGCACAATTTATTCATGGGTGGTCCCATTATCGTCGCACATTGTGACAATTTTTTTCGGTTCATATCGGCCAAAACTCAATTGCGACAATAATCGGTACAATGCGGTCACACTATCGTGCTATTTGGGCAAATTAAATCAAATGTTTTTGTTTATTTAGGTACTTGTTGGCAGACATAATTTTACTTACGAAATTCGCAAAATTCTCCGGCCGAATATTAAATTATGTTTCTTAACAATTTTAAATAATATATTAATATACTTATGTATTACTACGTTTATACGCACCACTTATTTGCAAATAAATATATTGCAAGTAGAGAATATTGCCGCATAAACAGTGAATTAAATTTTTATTTGCGAATAGCTAACTCATGAAAACAATTCCTGATTAACGACACTATTTGCAAATAAGATTTTAAGCATTGCCACACTTTTAACCGTTTTACTGTTCTATTTCAATGTGGCACATTTATATGACAACAAACGTAAAATTAAATCAAAAATGTGCAAATGAATTTAAAAATACACAATAATTTTTGATCTTTTTCATTTAAAAAATAAAAAGTTTATATACATACAGTGCTACTAAATGAATAAATTTTCCATCTGGCATCACTTAAAAATAAGAATTTTCATTAAGAAATAGACATATAAACAGTAAGTTAGTTAATCGCAAATAATTTTTATTCGCGAGTAGGCTACGTATAAACGTAGTATATGTATAATAAAAAATATATTCAATTTCATTCAAACTTACTGCATTTGTTCTTTTTTTTTTTTTGTAATTGTTGTTTTGTAAAAAGATGTTTACAAACCAGGGATGGCAACATCGATACAACTGCAATGTTTCGGTTAAAGCGAATTGTTTTTTTTTTTTCAGTTAGTAGTACAAATGTACTTTTTAACGTTTCAATACATCAATAATAGATAAAACAAATGTAATTTTGGTACAATTAAGCTCAAAAAAGTAAAATTTTAGTAGCCAGTTTGTGCAATTTAAAAATTTCGTTTTGCCATCCCTTGTATCGGCGCTGATTGGCGACTGTAATCGGCACACAAGTGGCCGATAAAAATCGGTACATATTAAACAATTTGATTGCTCCACATTGTGCAAAATAGTGTTCACATTATCGGCGCATCTAGGTTAATTTTGATTGCCCACAGTCAGCACAATTTCGGCACAGATTGTCGCATATTACAACATTTTGACCGTTCACACTATCGGCACATGAAATACGCCAAAAATTGGTACATTGCGCCGATAGTGGGATCTTAGCTTAAGAAACACTTTTTAATTCACACAATTAGTCTCTGGAACCATTTACCTCATAACTTTCAAACAACAAGCAATGCAAAGCACTTTAAATGTGAGATTTTCAAGTATTATTCGTAACAAAGATGATTTAATTTTATTTTATTTAAATATTAAACTTAATTGACACTTTCTATGATTTTAAAGTAATACTGTGTAAAAATTGATAAAACAAACATTTAAAATTAGCATAACAAATGATAAATATGCTCAAATTTAAATTTATTTTTTGTTAAAAATTTGAATTGTTATTTCTGTCATTAATTGTTTAATTTATTCTCTATAATTATATTTTATTTGTTATTTAATTGAAACTATGTATGTACATATGTATTTATTAACAATATTTTCCCAATGCTGTTAAAGAGACTTGGTCTTGTAGCATTGGCGTGCAAAAAAGAAATAAATAAATAAATAAATAAATAAATAAAGTGAACCTGATAAATTGGTTTTGACACCTTTAGAGAAACAAAAACTTGAAAAGGTAATTTTAGCATTTCCTAATTCGGAGACTGAGGGGTTAGGGTGTACAAATTTGGTTGAACACCAAATTGATACGGGCGACGCCAAGCCAATTAAGCAGAGATATTATCCTATATCTCCTGCAGTTGAGAAACAGCTGTGTTCGGAACTAGACCGAATGTTATCGCTTGGTGTCATTGAAGAAGCTCCCAGTTCTCCGTGGTCATCTCCGACTGTGGTTGTAATAAAACCGGATAAAGTGAGAATGTGTGTGGACAGTAGGAAACTTAACTCTGTGACAGTAAAAGACGCTTACCCAATACCGAACATTGTCGGACTTATATCGAGACTTCCTTCAGTTTATTGCATTTCAAAAATTGATTTAAAAGATGCCTTCTGGCAAATTAAACTGGAGGTAAGCTCAAGACAAAAGACAGCTTTTACAGTTCCAAATAGGCCATTGTACCAGTTTACAAGAATGCCGTCTGGACTGTGCAATGCACCATTCCGTATCCATTGAAAACACATGTTTTTGTGTACTTGGACGACTTATTAATTGTTTCGACAAACTTCGACGAACATTTGACACATTTGCTGGAGGTGGCTACGGAATTAAGGAAAGCGGGTTTGACGATTAATGTCAAAAAAAGTAGTTTTGCTCTTAATAAGGTGAAATATCTTGGATATGTTGTAGGAAACGGGACTTTAGAATTGGACGATGACAAAGTTAGGGCAATACGTGACTTTCCGGTACCTATTCTATTATCTATTATCTATTAAACATTTACGGCGTTTTTTGGGAATGACAGGGTGGTATCGACGTTTCGTTCAGGACTATTCAACGTTAACTTTCCCACTGACAGAACTATTGACGAAAAAGAAGAATTTCAAGTGGACTAACGAAGCACAAGCTGCTTTCGATATTTTAAAATCTAGACTGACAACTGCCCCATTACTTGTTCATCCCGATTATAAGAAACCTTTTATTTTACAGTGTGATGCAAGCACACATGGTATAGGTGCACTGCTGGCACAAAAGGACGACAACGGACTTGAAAAACCTATTGCCTTCATGTCCCAAAAATTAAACAAAGCTCAGCGTAATTATACAATTACAGAGCTAGAGTGCATGGCGGTGGTAATGGCAATTAAAAAATTTAGACCGTACATAGAGGGACAAGAATTTAAGGTAGTTACCGATCACGCGAGTCTTAAATGGCTTATGAACCAGCGAGATATATCTGGTAGATTAGCACGGTGGTCCCTGAAGTTACAAGGGTTTCACTTTTCAATAGAGCATAGAAGTGGCAAGGATAATATTGTGCCAGATACGCTTTCACGTATTCATGAGGGTGAAGTGTTTGTTGACTCTATTGAAATTGAGTCCTTGCCTTCTATTAATTTAGAATCAGATGCTTTTGATAGTGCTGAGTATAGCGACTTGCGTGAGAGATTTTCATCATCTCAGTTGCCAGATTTTAAGGTCATTGACAAATTTATATATAAACGCGTGAACTTTTCGTCAGGTGACCTGGACGAATCAGACTCTTGGAGGCTTTTTGTACCTAATGACCTACGACATGGAGTAATTTATTCTGCTCATGATACGCCAAATTCTGCGCATAGTGACATTGCCAAGACTTCAGACGATACCAAGAATCAGACGATACTTATTTTGGCCAGGACTAGTGACTGACGTAAAGACTTATATACTGAATTCTGATATGTGTAAGACTTCAAAGACTCCGACATCGACTTTAAGACCACCATTGGGTAGGATGGTATCGACCGAAAGACCGTTTCAGCGTTTGTATATTGATTTAATCGGACCCTTACCCCGTACTAAATCTGGACATATCGGCATTTCAATTATTTTGGACCATTTTTCTAAATTCACTTTTTTGAAACCACTAAAAAAGTTCGTTTCGAAACATATTATTGACTACTTGCGGACGGAAATTTTTTGCTGCTACGGTGTTCCTGAAACGAGAGTTTCTGACAACGGATCCCAATTTAGAAGCAAAGACTTTGAGAAGTTTTTGGATAAATACGGTATTAAGCATATGTTGACGGCTGTATACAGTCCCCAAGCTAACGCTAGTGAACGAGTAAACCGCTCAATAAACGAGGCTTTGAGAAGTTATGTAAGGCATGACCAAAGAGAGTGGGATTTGTATGTACCCAGTATTAACTGCTCATTGCGGAATAGTATTCACCAATCGGTTGGCAGGACACCGTATCAGATAGTTTTCGGACAGAGTATGTTGACTCACGGTAAGGACTTTGAGGTTTTACGTAAGCTGAAAATTTTGGCGGACGCAGATTCTTTTGTGGAAAGACAGGACGAATTTTATTTGATACGGAGCAAAATTAATGATTATTTACGCAGGGCATATGACAGAAACGCTAAAACATATAACTTACGCTCGCGTACAAAGGATTTTGCATTGGGACAGAATGTTTTCCGACGGACATTTACACAAAGATCAAAAGCGGAATATTTTAACTCGAAACTTGCTCCAGTGGGTGTAAAAGCTAAGGTTTTGCGAAGAATTGGCAATGTTTATTATGAGCTATAGGACCTTGATTCTGGTAACAAAGGTACATATCATGCAAAAGACATCTGGTCATGATAAGTGTACATATATCTCACTGCTATTGATTTTGCCTTTTTTTAGCTTCAGTTTTGGAAGATGATATTCTAAAACTGTATCTGTTTTGTGAGGCACTGTTTTTTTTTTAAACTCAGTTAAATAAATTTAACTTTAACATCATATCATTTTTTTTTGTTTTGGCTTTGAAAACTTTGTGATATTTGTAAATTATTTTCGAAATTTTTTATTACTGATTTAGAATTTGGTTTAAAAACATCGGATTTTTTGTTTTTGTATTTTGTGCTACATAAATAAAAGTTGGTCCATACATTTATATTCGTTTGTGAAGAAAATTGTGTTAAAAGGAGGGAGCCTATAAATTGCTCTTTAAGAAATTGTTCCTTAAAATTTAGGCTGGAAATTACAATTGTGTTGGTAAGTGGTGGTTATTGATGGTTCGTTCTTCTGTGGTTTTGATTTTAAAAATTTTCTTTTGTGCAGAAATTTTTGTGGCTGCACAGGCCACGTGTGGCAGAAAACGGCGGAATACTCTTCATACTGTGGGTATGTATTCAATTGATTGGATTCACAATCGGTTCAAGCCTTAATTTTGGTGACCATAAACCTAATTTAAAGTGCATACGTTTAGTTTTCCACCACCTCATCTATAAGGAGCACTGTTGAGCTCATACCTTTGGCAAAGTTGCAACAAAAACTTAGAAATTACATATTTCGCAGTATAGTTTTCTAGGCATATTTGACTCGTGTGGTTTTGTCTTCGTTTCTTGTTTATTTTAGTAAGGAAATTATCGGAATTTTCCTTCTTGAATGCTAATTTTTAAAGCTACAACGTATTACTGGACTAGACTTTCTTGAAAATTACCTAAATAATATTTTTTCATTTTAATACCGTTGTTGTACAATGACACTAGTTAATATCATTATTTGACAATTTAATTTTTCCTTATTTTTATTTATTTGTAATTTCTATGAGTTTTATGGTTTTTAATTTTTACTCTGTTAAAGAATATGTTAACTCGGGTTTTTTTTTACGTTCGTTTTTTTCTCATTTATTTTAAACATATCTATAAAAACTTTGAGTGAATATTTAAACTGATTAACATTATCAAGGCAAAACTCAAACTTCCAAAGGACTGCAGGCCTGAAGTCTTCGTGGGATTTAAAATTGGTGAGTCACTATTAATTATATTATATCTTACAACACTAAATATAAGATACGAATTTTAAAATATACGATGTTAGTTTTATGAATGGTGAATTATTAATAACCATGTATTTTTTTTTTTTTTTTTGTTTAGTTAAATTTAACATACATAATAGATATTTTAGAATTCCGAACCAAAATGTTTTGGTTGCAAACATAGGTTTTTTTTTATATTTAGTGCATAACTTAAACATATTTGTTTTTCTTTTTGTTTTGTGTTAATACCGATAATAACTTTAATTTTAAAATATACATAAACAGGACAGCATTTACGAATTTTAAATATTATTCTCTAGAGGCAATTTGGTTTTTTTTTTAATTTTTGTTTAGTTAAAATTGTACATTTGTTTTATTAGACTAGAGTATACATTATACATTTAAAATAGTCAATTCTTTTATAATTATTATTTTTTATTTTTTTTTATATATGGAAAATAAAACAATTTGATTTTTATTGTGCAATATGAATTGCTAACATATTTTTATTTTTAGTTCATGAAAGGTTAAGGGTAGTTATATGTAGATCAGTGATGGGCTATCTGGGAAGTTTTAGATGAAGATAGCATGGTTGGGTGGGTAGAGAAAATACAAGAGGATTTTTACACCTTTTCCTCTTCTACCACTTTTCTCCTTTATTTACCTTTGAGCAGCTTTATTATTAGTATTTCGCATTTTGTTTTTTTTTTTGTTTTGTTGTCGATTTTGTAGCTACCTAAATTTTAGTTTGTGTGGCGATCAATAAGCTGTTTCGATTGGGGTAAGAACCACCCCATTTTCCACTAGCACGGCCGGTAATAAAGGTAGCACAACCCCTTGAGAAATACGCCCTCGCGGTTTGGTTCGTTACAAAACCGAGGATAATTATGAAATATGTGGATGATTTATTCGCAATAGTAAAAAATTACAGAATAAATGACACCATCGAAAAACTGAATTCCTTTGATGGACAAATACAGTTTACCATGGAGGAAGAAAATGACAACCAACTACCATACTTAGACGCAATTGCTATTAGAAAAGGGAACAATATAAAAGTTAATTGGTATCAAAAACCAACGATTGATAAATTTTAATTCTAAGCACCCTAGAAAAATTATTATAAATACAGCATCAAATTTCATACGACGAGTTCTAAAAATAAGTGACACGGAATTCCATAAACACAATATAACTAAAATAACGAATATTTTAACCATGAATGACTTCCCAATAAGGACAATTAAAAATCTTATAAAACGTGCAAAAACAACAGGCAACAGGTGGTAAGAGAACCAAAAAGGTATAACAGCATATCATATGTTTCTGGACTCTCGGAGAGATGGAAAAACTCAGATATTTATGACGAAGAAAAATTTGAACTAGCATTTAGAACGGACAACACTGTGAATCAGTTATTTAGCAAAACTAAATCAAAAATTAAAAAGGAGGACAAGTCAAATGTGGAATACAAAATTCCCTGTAGTGGTGACGGGCTCAATATATGCAATAAAGTATACGTTGGGACGACAAAAACAAAACTTAAGACAAGAATATCTTCGCACAAATCTGACCATAAAGCTATTGACAAACCTATTGAACAAAAAACTGCACTAGCAGCTCACTGTAGGTTGAAAAATCACAAACCACATTTTGAAGGAGTAAAAATATTACAGGAAGAGAGAAATTATTCAAGAAGATTTACATTGGAGATGCTGTTAATCCACAGCTTCGTCTCAATTACCGACAAGACACAGAAAATTGTGCACACATATACAGACAATTAATAAACAAAAACAGACGATCGATAAACTAGATTTAGCTAAGAAAATCTAATAAGTATTGGGACAAGTGTTATTGTGAATTTTTTGTGTTATTATAATTTTTAATTGTTTACATGTAATTATCTTTGTAATATTATGTTTTGTTTTTTGTTTAATATTAATAATAATTATTATTGTATTTATTTATCCAGACCCCTGAAGATGGTTAGCGATGCTAACCGAAATATTGGGAAAATAATAAAAATATAAAAAACAAAAATACCTAACAAGAATTTTTATTTTTTATTTTATTTATTTACGTGGACCTGCAGCCAAACAAATAATGAAAAATATTTTCTTCATGAAATTATTGCTAATCCACCAGATTAAACATCAATTAATTTCTCCAATTTAATTAAATTAAATAACTCACCGCTTTTTTTATAATGGCACACAAAAAATTTTGTTTGGGAGCCTCTAACTTCGTTCAAGTACCAAGTGCCGTCACTACTGCTGTAGGTTATTTGTTGACACCGGCAAACTTTGTGTTGTTGTTGTATTTTATATTTTGCGACACTTGTTTTTTGTCCACAAATATTTTTTCCTAACGGCGTTTTTTTCTTGTTGTTTTGTATTTTCCTTTTTACTTTTGTATTTTATACCATAAATAAATTTATTATATTTAAAGTAGACAATTTTTATAGAAAAATTGTTATTTACAACTTGAAGTTGGTTTTTTTTTTATTTGTGCCACAATTTATGTACTATGTAGTGGGAATTAATATTGATGTCTCGTTCTCTCTTTTCCTTTATTTTCTTATGGAAATTCGTTAGTGGTGACAATTTTTTGTGGTATAACTTTTAGCGGTTATTAGGGGTAATGTAATTTTGTTGCTATTTTTTAAGTAGTAGCCTTTCACCATGTATTTTTGACTGGATAATTTTAGGTTGAAAAATCTCCCTTTTTTTCCTTACTATTTTTATTTTTGAGAAAACACAATGTCGCACAAAATAACTAAAGAACACAGTACATACCTTCTTTCCGTTTTTGTCGCTTTTGTCAATTCTTCACCAATATACTTTTGCTTGCTACAGCCTTTGTGTAAAATGATGTACCTCTCCAGGATGGAATTAACCAAATATACTTCTTTTATGTTGACTGCTTCAATGACACGGAATGTACACTGAAGTGTTACCTTACTTTTTCTGCCGTTAGCCCGATGAAGTACACGATTATAAGACCACCTATTTATTGTCTTTGAGTTTTTTGGAGTTGCCGCCGGAGGTTCAAGCTGCCGTTTTTTTTTCAGAATTATGTAGACTCCAAGTCACTAATTCTTTCCTGTCCTAGCCTATTCTAGGATTTTTCGAAGGACCAAATGTTTGGTTAGGTAACTCCTTTTCCAAACAGAATATGTGTGTTTCCAAATAAAACACAAACAGATTCTTTTTTTATAAAACTTAGTAGACAAGCTTCTAGCTTTATTGAGTTCTTACTTATAACTAACTTAATCTCTAAAAACAATAGATGATATATATATATATATATATATAAATATGGTAATTACAGGAAAAAACCGCTGATTCAAAGGGGGTTTACATAAGTGCATGGGGAACAAAAGAAAATAAATAAAATAATCCCTCTCCAAGAGGATAAAATAAAAAAGTAAATAAAGAGATCTAATTACACTCACGAAAACTCGTCAATCGTTGTTGAACTGGCTTCAACACCTGGGTCCTTGCAACACCATAGTGACCGTGGTTATGTGCTATCTTTATGATTTCTTTTTCCATCCGGACTGGTACTACTATCAATTCTTTAAACAAAATATCGTTCTTCATAAAAACAAGTAAGAAAGTATAGTCTGTCAAGCCCGACCATATGATACCCTACACCACAGTATTTAAAAACACATCATGCTTATGTGTCCATAGAAATATAGATTTATCTATGTTTATAAACTTCACGAAAATTGGTTTGAAAGTTTGTGAGAGGCAGAAATTGCCCCCTACCTCCCCTTGTGGTCCTATTTTTGAAAAACTGTATAGCTAATGTGTCCATATAGATATGGATCTATCTATGTTTTAAATTTCATTAAAATCGGTTTGAGAGGCAGACATTGCCCCTATCTCCCCTCGTGGTCCTATTTTTTAAAAAAAATTCATACATTTTGTGTCTATATAGATAGACACAAAATAAAATTCATTGAAATCGGTTTGATAGTTTCTGAGAGGAAGAAATTTCCCCCTATCTTCCTTCGTGGTCCTACGATTCGGCCCATTTTCAACAGGCTTGGTCCTTGTGCCAATAAGAACCTATGACCCAAGTTTCATCAAATTATCTCCAAACTTGCGACCTGTACTTTGCGCACAAGGTTACATGGACAGCCAGCCAGCCAACCTGCCGGACGGACATCGTTAGTTCGACTCAGAAAGTGATTCTAAGACGATCGGTATACTTTAAGGTGGGTCTAGGACCAATATTTTAAGGCGTTACACACATCAGCACAAATGCATAATACCCAATATTCTTAGTCTCCCTTTTCAAGTATGGCTCTTATCGCCCTAGTTCTATCGTCATTCTCCTAGGCTTCTCTCATTCGATACGTCAAGCCACTTTTAGCTATCAGACAGGACCTTCGGCTGAGTGCATCAACGTGCATCATTTTTGTACCAGGCCTGTGCTCGATCTCATAGGAGAAATCTTGTTAAAACATTGCCCATCTTGATATTCTAGGTGGTACGTCCTTTTTGCCCATCGTCATCCTAAATGCACTGCAGTCCGTCACAATCTTGAAAGGAATACCCAACAAATACACATGCCAATTTTTCAAAGCCTCAATTATGGCCAGGACTTTCAACTCGCACGAATGGTATCTCTCTTCATAGGGTATGGTTCTCCGGCTCATGAACTGTACTGGATGCAACCGCTGATCCTCAACGCTCTTTTGCAATAGTATGGCACCATATCCGTATTTACTCGCGTCCGCGTGTACCTCCGTAGCAGCATCCAAATCATACAATTTTAGTACTGGGGCACTAACCAAAGCCTCCTTCAACTGTTGGCACGATATCAACACATCATCAGTTACAATGAACGGTACATTTTTTTGTAACAAATCCGTCAACGGCTTAGTAATAACCGCATAATCTTCTATAAACTTCCTAAAATATGATGTTAGGCCCAGAAATCTTTGCACTCCCTTCCGATCGGTTGGCACAGGGAAATCTCTTACCGCCCTTATATTTTCTTCCGATGGTTTTATTGAACCATTTTGTATCACATAGCCAAGAAAATTTACTTCCCGTTGTAAAATTTGGCCCTTACTCCACTTGATTCGCAGACCACTTGCCGCTGCCTTCTCCAATACTATCCCTAACTTGCGCGCACCTTCTATCACATCCTTAGAGGGAATGATGATATCGTCCATATAAGCTATTATGGTACCTTTACGTATCAACTCCATCAACACTGCAGATATAAAATGCGTAAAAACTGCCGGCGAGTTACCAATGCCAAAAGGCACATACAAGAATTCGAACTGCCCGCTGCTCGTTGCGAATGAGGTATCCCTTCTCCACGCCTCCTCCAACGGGACATGGAAAAATCCATTCATAAGATCTAGCGTAGTATACACACTGGCTTTCTGCAACTTATCCAAAACTTCGTCTATTAGCGGCATAGGAAAATGGTCACGTACAATCTTCTGGTTTTATCTTCTATAGTCGCAGCAAAACTTTTTAGATCCATCCTTCTTTGCTGCTAATACTATTGGCGAAGCATACTCTGATGTACTGGGCTGTATTATCTTCTGCTGCAACCACTCTGTCACTTGGGTTTCCACTATACGCTGATCAGAGAAAGGGATACGTTTCTTTTGTTGCCACACCGGTATATCATCCTTTAAAACGATTTTCATCTTTACTGGACTTTCAAATATTTTTCGTGGTTCATACGCTTCTATCATCTGTGTCACTTCTTTTGCGGTGGCTTTCTCCAAATGATCTAATTTTACCTCCGCCTTTGGTACATATTGTTCCATGTTCAAACAAATACTCCCAAATTCCTTCAGCAAAATATTCCCATTATAAGGTTTTCTAAACGTCACCATACCATTCATAATCGTAACTTCATCCTTCCCCATCAAACTATTACTTGTCATTATGGAGTGAATAACGTCACTCTCCCTAACAACATAAAACGTTACTTCAAAATCCAATCCATGAACTTTCACCGCCACATCAAAACGGCCCATAGTCACGATCATGCTATCGCCTATACCGTACAATTTCATCTTCTCGGGAATGAGCTCGACACCTCCAAAAATAACTAACATATCGTCCCTTATTATATTGTCCGTTACCAGCGATCACAAATCGTAGCCGACCACGGTTGACACCCTACAATCGGCCCTCCTGACGGCAATACGGCTCGGATTGCCACCTTTTTATAAAGTCAGCAACCGTGGTTGTCCGAGTTGGACCCTCATGGTCCCCAACCTTCTGCACTTCGTATCTTCCATGAGGCAATCTATTCAAAATCATGTACGGTCCGAAGAATTTTCCGCTTAGTTTAAGACCCGTTCCAAATTGAGTCCGCTTAATGGCGACCAACTCATTTAACTCATACTTCTTCTTAGCCCTACGTTTGCTGTTGAAGGTCTTACAGTTCTCCCTCTGAACCTTAGCTATATTACTTCTAGCTGCTACTCTTATTTCATCACGATCATTCGGGACACGGCAGAATTAATAAAGGATTGAACTCGTCTCACATGTTTGTACCAATTCTTTGGGACTTCTCCACATAGCTTCGATAACATTGGCACAATTATTTTGTGCATTCTTTCCACCTGGCCGTTTCCCCTCGGAACACCTGTGGCGATCAGTAAATGACGAATATTCTCATTCCCACAATAATCTTTAAACGCGTGGGATGTAAACGCTGCACCCCTATTCGTAATTATACGCATTGGGTTTCCAAAATTAGTTGATTGTTTTTCTAGACAATCGATCACCGACTTCGCATCTGTTGATTTCGTGGGATAAAGCCACACGAATTTCGTAAAACAATCCACTACTACAAAAAGGTAGTTGTATGCCTTCTTTGTCAGCTCCATCAGACCAACGTGGTCCACATGATACGTCCTCAAAGGAACGTCTTCCTGATCAATCGGATTAAGCAACCCCTCCCTTTCCCCGCCTTGGCCTCTGTGATGATGCCTTCCACACAACTCTTGACGACATCAGACACCTTTGCGGCCAATCTTGATACGTGATACTGCTTTTCGATAATTTCCTGGTGTTTGGTTAGGTAACTCCTTTTCCAAAGATGTGTGTTTCCAAATAAAACACAAACAGATTCTTTTTTAATAAAACTTAGTAGACAAGCTTCTAGTTTTATTGAGTTCTTACTTATCTTACTTATTCTTACTTAATCTCTTAAAATAATGGATGATGATGATGTTATATATATATAAAAATAATGTAATTACAGGAAACAAACCGCTGATTCAAAGGGGTTTACATAAGTTCATGGGGAACAAAAGAAAATAAATAAAATAATCCCTCTCCAAGAGGATAAAATAAAAAGAAGAATACATATACTGAGCGTACGGTTTATAACGTTTGAAGAAAAGAGCGAGTCCCGTGTTTCATTTCGCTGGTCAAAAATAAATTTTTGTAACGAACCCAGGGAGCAGCGAGCTCTACCCCAGCATAAGGTGGAAAACACGTCGTTACAGTGTTATAAGTCGTAACTCCCAGAAGGTATGTTTAGCGCTATAATCGCCAGCGGCTAGGAAAAAGGGTCCTAATGATTTAAAATATTTATAATATTGGCTTTCTGATATTAAAAATCTTGGCGGGGAGTATAACAATGAAATTACTAGGTTTCTTTTTAATTCCTCAACGCAAATGTTCGTTGCTTGGAGATAATCTTCACGATGCTCACACATTAGGTACATGGTATTTGACTCGGGTTTTTATCAAAATGGCAGAACCTCCACAAGCTCTTTCTCGCAGGTCCTTGTTATCATATAGTATATAACCATTGACTTTAAACGTATTTCTTGAGGTCAAATGAGATTCAGAAACCATCATTACAACAATTTGTTTATTTTTAAGAAAGTATTCTAATTCATTTTTATGTTGGCGGTTGCCGTTTGCGTTCCAAAAACAAATTTTTAAGCAGTTCATGGCTGAATGGAGCCGGAATGTCATTAGTGTTTACATGATTTGTAACCTGCATTTGAGGGGGATTAATTTTCGGTCCAACCGACTGCTTGACGATAGTGTATACAGGGCATCCTTTATAACTGGCAATGCGATTACCGCCACAGTTGCTACATTTTTTAACTTTGGGTTCGGTTTTAGACTTATCGCAAAGAACTGTACCATGTTATTCACTACATACTACGCAAACAGAGGGTAAGAAGCAGTATGCCTTAGTATGGCCAAATTCCTGGCAGTTTAGACATTGAACAGGACAATTTCTTTTGTGTGGCTCTTCTATAGTTACCCTACTGTACAGAATATATTTTAAGTTATAGATTGAATGCGTTTTATTTTTTTGAGCTTACCTCTCGCCGGGTTCTAACTCCACTCGAAATAGTGGTTGGGGATTTTTTTCCCTATTTTTGATATTTGTTACGTTTTTTTATTTTAAAGCCCTTCTCTTGGTCCTTTTGTGGCCGAAGCAACAGCTGAAGAGGTAGGGCTGCGACCCCGTTTTAGCAATGTTATATACCTGTTCATACCAACTTGTTCTTGAGGCTTTTGACAACTTTTCACTGGAGGGTTTTCCATTTAATATTTTTTAATGTATCACTATCAACTGTTTTTGTAAACACCGAGGGTGATAGGGAACGTGTACGAATAATTGGCTTAGTCGTTAGGTAGTTATTATTGTTTTTTTTTTATTTATTTCAGCATTGTTTTCGTTTGCATGAACTGATACATACACATTTCTTTCATTTAGTTTTATTATTGTTTCATTGGTTTTACTCATGCAAAAAGTTGTTTTTGTTTTTCATCGTTTTGCTGTGCCATTAATATTTTTGTTATGTATTGTATTTTACAACAACACAAAAAATAAGATATTTAAACTAAAATGTTTTTGTACAGAATATGTATACATTCACATGTATGAACATGAGTACGTATATATTTTTACTATTTTTCTTTATTTAATTTTTTACAGGTAAGACTTAGAGTGTTTATAACTCTTATTCGCTTAAGGTTTTATTTGTTTAATATTTTTGGCTTTTCTAAAATTTTTGGAAAAGGTTTCCTGATGAGCTGGTGTAAGCAACCGGCGAAATGCGCATAGAGGCTTGCTTTCCCTCAACAATAAATTTCAGTGTATTTATCAAATATGAAAAACTGGGAATTTAGCACGTCATACGAAGATCGTATTAATAATAAACTTTGTATTCCCGAAAATAACTTTGATAATATAATTGCATGTGCCCGTGCATAAAACTGAATTGGCAAATTGGTTTAGTTCGTTGTTTTCTTACGAAGACAATAGAATGAAGCGGTTTGTTTTTTAATTTTGTTTTTTCTTTTAACCCACTTACAACTAGAATTCGAGTCGGAAAGAACCCAACCAATTGTAGGGGGATGTAAGAAAAGATAAACTCACTGTTTATTGTTGGTGTTTTGTTTAAGCTTTGATATTGTTACAGGTAAGACTTAGAGTGTTTATAACTCTTATTCGCTTAAGGTTTTATTTGTTTAATATTTTTGGCTTTTCTAAAATCTTTGGAAAAGGTTTCCTGATGAGCTGGTGTAAGCAACCGGCGAAATGCGCATAGAGGCTTGCTTTCCCTCAACAATAAATTTCAGTGTATTTATCAAATATGAAAAACTGGGAATTTAGCACGTCATACGAAGATCGTATTAATAATTTTTCGTTTTAATTGTTCACTTTTATGTTAAATAATTTAAATAACAAAATATATCATTTATTTTTAAGCGTCCATTCGCTATTAATATTACAAAATCAAATGTGATTAATTAAAAATACAAATCGTAAGCGGGGTTAAGAATGCACGTCTGTATCACAACAAAGCACAAACCGACTTATTTAAGATAGCTGTCAGGGTTTCAGCTGGTAATTTAGGCGTTCAAAAGAGCTGCCGAATTATTTTTGAGGCTTTCAATTAGAACCAAGGTATATTTACACAAGGTAAACTCGTTGCTACAACAAGTAAAACAAGACAAAAACAACACGCCAAATTGTTTTTGTATTTGGAACCATGGTGTCAAAAAAAACGCAACACTGTGCCTTCAAAATAAAAACACAAATTGAAAAAAAAACAACACGTGCAGTTCAGAATAATAAGCTGAAACAATTTTTAATATATTGTGCATTCTCAAGCATAAAAATAAAAAAATAAAGTAAGGTTGCAGGAAATAATGTATTTAAATATATTTTCACCGATAGAGCTCAAAGATTTATTACAACAAATACAAGATGCAGAATAAGATCAAGCAGCGTTGGCCTTGTTAAACGAATGGAAATTTAATTCGAAAATACAACGCATAGAAATTGGTTCTTTGAAAAAGCGACTTATGTATGTACATCAAGTACTAATGCCAATACGGGTAGAAAAATGCTGGTAAAACTGGCTGCCACAAATCAAGCTAAACCATTGTGGACTGTTAATCGCAGCCGGGAAATAGCTACACACATTAAGTCAGTTTAAATTAGTAAATTGTGAAATATTGCTGATACAAATTACTCGATGTTTGGATGAGTGGAATAATAAAAGACGATTTACAATCGTTGGGCAATCGTTGCAAGCAATGTTTGCAGTCTTTGCAAACTAATGACAATGTTATACCCCGCATAGTAGCAAGTATTTCGTTCGCTATTTGTAAATTCATACTTAATTTGGGTTTCAATTTTTTTAGATTATTTAAAGTTGATCTTTAATGCTACTTAATTGAAATGATTAAAATGCTATAAATTATTGGACAAACGCTTGCCCCAACTCGAATTACCTATAGCTTTTGCTGCAACATTTTTGGATATGGAAAAACATAAAAGGACCCAAGAAATGCCTGGTATTTGGTTGTGTCAACGTTTCTTAACTCATCTAAAAGAGGCAGCAGTGTTAGCGGTGGTGGTGGAAATTCACGTAATCTACCGGTTTGCATCCGTTTTTAAATCGTAAACGTCATTAAATGTTATTTAATTTGGCCATTTCCAAGTTGGGTAAAAAAAAATAATATTTTTAAAGACGAGGCCAATCATGATTTGAATGGAGAATATGTGTATGAAATTATGGCCTACAGCATAGTACAGGAGTTCCATATAGAATACATATTACACTTGATCAACAAGAGGGTATTAAATTGAAAAATTTTCAGTAAAAGCAAAACTATTTTAAATTTAATATTAAAAGCAAATGAAAGAGAATAATCAAAATGTGGGCCAAATAGCACGATATTTTTACAGCGGGCAGATATTTTTTAAAAAAGTGAGAAATACAAAATTTTGTGTTAATACTCTCTTGTTGATCAAAAGCAACGTTAGTACTCAAAGTTTAATATTTTAACTTATGATGGCTAAAAAGCTAATTTTCTGCATTTATACCTTTGCTAACTGATCAGTTCCATTTAAATAAAAAAATGTAAATGTTTTCAAAATTTTTAATAAAATTTTTTTATTTTTGATGTCAGAAAATGTACATTAAAATAAAATGAAATGGTTTCATGCATGTTTTTCTGACATGTTTATACGATATGTAAATATCAATCAATTAAATTCCCCTTTTTTGTTTTATTTTGTGGAAGAGCCGTTATTTCTTTATGTTTTATCTTAATTTCATTGCGACATACAAAGCTGAAAGAAAAGAAAAACAAATTATGTATGTCTTAAATACATAATACGTGTTCTAAAATACTCTCCTTTTTGTGTTATTTGTTTAATGCTCTAGAAGTAATCAGCAGAGCCTCGTTTGTTATCGGCAGGATGCGCCACGTGCAGGTGAGGTTGCCTTGGGGCTTCGCTTCACTACCCCTTTACCCATCCCATCCTAAGACTAGTTGGTGTTGTAGTCTTAAGAAGTCTTTTCAGTGGAGACGTGATGTGGTAAAATGAGATATGTATTGAAATCTGTGAAAAAGGAAGTATAACAAGTTATAAATTACAGTTTAGTCGTGTAAGTTTGCAGACAATTTTTATAATACTTACATTTCTAATGGGCGGGATTTTTAAAGATTTATTTTAATCATTTTTTTTGACCCCATTATTTTTTGCCTGGCCTTTTGAATTCTCAACCTCTTGTTAAAATTTCGTACGCGGAAGTAAATGCGACATTTAAAAAATAATCGTTTTACTTTCTCTGGCACATTGATGCAGGAACTTCGCTCCAAAAGATGCTTTTGGAGGTTTCGGCGATGGGATATTTGATTGCCATTCACATTTTCAAATATCACTTCCATTTTTTTTAAATCCTCAAGGAAATGTTGAGCTGGCTTTTTAAATAACCCTTAGATACTTCATCGACCCATGAAAATGAATTGTTATGACTCTCGTATTCCTCAAGATGGAGCTTTTTGATTACATATCCTGATATGTATTCTAGAGCATCCTCTTGAAGAATACCAATGTCATCAAAACTCGTGTCCCCATATATAAAAAATATGTGAATATAATATGGCCCGTTTTCACGACTTAACGATAGCTAAATGTAGGAAGTTATCGAACAGATAATGAGTTTTTAATTATCACAAGTTCCCTTTAATCTAAAAGTGAAGGATAAGGTAAAGAGAGGAACGTTCTATCTTTAACTTTTGTCGTAAGGTTTAGATTTGAGATTGCCATATTATATTCACATATTTTTTATATATGGCAACTCCAAGTATACGTATATTTTGTAAATTAATAACAAAATCGTATTTTGACAAATAAAATTTACAAAATGTTAAATTCGCGTTTACGCGGTATTTCATTAATATTTTCCATTGTTAAAAAATATTTGTGCACACAAAAATTTAAAATGAGAAAAGAAAAAGAAAGTACGTAGTTGCCAGTTCGTATTTTTATTTTAACAAAAATAATCGGTATTTAATTTATTATTGCCACATTTTTAAAAATGTTAAGTTTATTTTATACAGAAGTTGTGAAAACGAAAAATAGTTGAAGGTAACTTTATTCCTAACTAGTGCTAAAGGTACCATTAACTATTTCGATCTTTAAAGGTAAGTCGTGAAAACGGGCCTAAATGTTTTATTTTAAAAAAAGAAATTTTACAACATAAACTTTATTAAAATTTCTTCTTAACTTTTTACTCTTGACCCAATCTTATTTAGGTTTTTTCACTTTAAATATTAATTTTTCCAGAAGTTTGCTTAGTAATCACAAGAATTAAAATTTCACAAAAATAAATTTTTTCACAATTTTTTAATTCAAAATGGCGCGCACTGACATGTAAACAAACACAAGGAACCAACATAAACAACTTTTGACACTTAGGTTCCAAATGGGGTAAACAGCTGACAAACATATGGGCCAACGAGTTTACCTTGTGTAAATATACCTTGATTAGAACACAAGGCAGGTTGTTGCCGAATTCGTATGGTAAATTCAAGTCCAATTTTATTTCAATTTACCAGTGCTTATATGTATACTATGTTTGAGATTTTAACCTAACCCTTCTTGATTATTCTAATTATCGACAGAGCTCTGGTTATTTCTGTCGGTACTATGAAGATAAAAATCAATATCAATAGGTTACTCCCTTTGCAATACTTCTTACCAATCAGAATGTTTTGAGTTTAGAATGCAATCAATTACATTGTTCACTCAATTTAGTGTCATCCACTTACACTCTGATTTATCAGCTTTGTTTTTGTATTTGTCGTCCGTCAGTTATGCCGTTGTTCGATCTTGTAAAATATCCTACTCTGTTTTATTTGGTATATGTAAATATCAGAGTGGTCTAAGGGTATGCGGTGGCAACTTATGAGGTACACTACAGAGGGAGCCCAGTGAAGTACCAGTACACCAGGCACTGATACAGGTAAGTATCTCCTGCGACATATCGTTTTCGCTAACTTTTTTTTAACGGTGAACTTCTCGTTTTATAGCATAATCCATGCAAAGGAAATTGGTTCAAAATACTTATAACAAAAATACAATATAACAAATCACTTAATTTTATTATCGAACCTTACTTTTCTATGAAATAATTAGAAAACAACTTGTTTTGTCTTTTAAAGTAATTTGATTAGATCCAGGAGATTAAGTTTTCGCAACATATTATTTTGCATAAACAAACCTGCTATAACCAACTTAGAATTTGTATCGGAATTACCTAGAAAGAAAATATAAATAAACTAGTAATGATATTAGTGTATATTAATTTACTATTGATAAAAGTACATATTAACTTTTTTTTGCACTGCAAACAAGTTGAATCGATTTTTGTTGTATATTTGAAGTTTTTCAAATTATTTTCGAACATCGATATTTTTATTAACATTTTTGTTTCCAACTTATATTAGTCTATTTTTTAATTTCTTACAATACTTGAATCTGCACAGGCGCTATTGTGTTAGTAAATTTTAATTGAATGTGAATTGGGGATAAATTTGTTTTATATTTATAGGATTTGCTATAAATAAGTTTTGTTTGCCTTAGAAAGATTCTCCTTTAATCATGCCGACGGGCTCTACTTATACCAGATACACCAGGGCATTTAATCACCTGGCAGCGACGTCCAATGTGGTCACAACTACGGCAATTCCATCCAATTAACAACAACCTATAAATACTATTCCACCTACAACTCAGAGGCAGGTCCTAAAACAACTTCATCACCGGAAACAAATAGTACAATTCGCTCACCAGAATATAGCAGTCTGGCAGCTCACAGTATCGCTCAACAACGTTCAAATATACTGCGACAAAACATTCAACTGCCAAGTCTTGTTGAAGAAGCAAGTCCCGAAATGCCGCTTAATATAAATGGTTATGCACTGCGAGAGTTTGTTAGTGCATCCGTAAGTGCTGCGCAGGCGACAATTATGAGAGAAGTCCAGGCGAATCTAATGGCAGTTGTCGCTCAAATTATTAGAAACTTTTTAAAATCAGAACACAATGCAAACTTTGAAAACCAACCGCGAAATCCATCAAAATTTAATAATTACCCAATTCGTTTTCCAAAGCAAAACAACTGCAGAAATTACAGAGAACCTGCTAATTTGCCACCTCAATCCCCACACCAATACTTTCCACACTATATGGTACCCAGCTTCAGCTATGTTACATCATTACAAATAGAAAAATGGGGAATTAAATATGACGGCAGTAACTAGACGATGAGTGTGGACGATTTTGTTTCGATAAGAGTCACTGCGTGAAGACTACCAAAGTCCTTTGAGCATATTTAGGAAAAAATTTCACCACCTAGTTATAGGCAATGTTCAAAAATGGTTTTGGGACTTTAGAAGATAAAATCCTTCGTGTGAATGGAGACATCTAAAGTACCAGTTGATTAGAAAATTGAGACGGTACGAAAGCGATTTTTAAATCCAAAAAAAGATTATGGAAAGAAGACAACATCCTTCAGAATCTGCAGATGCGTTTATAGCTTAAATAGTGAAATTAAAAAATCAGTTGAGATGTAGCATTCCTAAATACGAATTAGTTCGATTGGTAAAAGACAACTTAAAAGATGGTGTGACGCAAATAATATTTCCAATGGAAATAAGAAGTATGGATCGGCTTCTGGAAGATTATCGCAGAGCTGCACGTAATCTAGCAAAACGAATGAAGTACATTTTGAAAAAACGGCGGAGGAAAATGGCCAGTACGAATTAGAAGCCCTTAGCCACACAAACAATACAGCTAAACAACTAATATGCTGGAAATATAAAGCTACAGGATACTCGTTCGTTGACTGCACATTAACCCAGCGCAATCTGTTTTGTTATCGGAGTGGGTTCGACAATTAAATATCACCAAACTGTCCGAATTCCAAGTTAAACATTCAAAAGAATATGTTGAAAGCTGGACCGACATACTCTCAACAAAACCAGAGCCAGTAAATAACAACTGGACAGCCAAAAGCGAACAGGTAATTTGTTTTAGCGGAGAATAAAGAAAAACCCATGAAACGCGATTATAACCACAAAAAGTTGCGAGAGAAAACTCAAAGAACTGATTTCGGATGAAACAAGATTACAACCAGAAATCACAAAAGAATAGAAATTAAACCAAATACTTAGAACTTAGAAGATTTAGAAAAAGAAAGCTTCAGAGACAGGAATAAGCATCGGCCATTATTTTAGGTGAATTGGACATCAGTAGTGGGATTCTGTAACTTTTAACAATAACAGCAGTTGTTATAATTGTCAACATGTTTTGTTGTTTGCACTAACGATTATGTGATTCTGTAAATTGTTCTAAACAACATAGATACAAATTAACGTCAAGTGGCATCACTGTCAAAAAAATGGCAAAATAACGAAAAACACAAAGAGGAATAAAAAAAAACAAATAAAATTATTAAAACTAAACAGATTTTTTTTAGTTTCTTGTTTTTTTAAGAAGATAAGCCAAACATTTTACTATTAAATTAAATGCAAATTATTTAATTGCCAATTTCAAGTTATATTATTTCTTTTAACAAAATATTTTTTATTTTTTCGACATTTACCAATAAATAAACAACACTTAAAAAGTTTTCGTTTACTTAACACA
Organism: Pollenia angustigena; assembly: GCA_930367215.1. Classification (NCBI taxonomy): domain Eukaryota; kingdom Metazoa; phylum Arthropoda; class Insecta; order Diptera; family Polleniidae; genus Pollenia; species Pollenia angustigena. The sequence goes on from OV884056.1 coordinate 126,421,001, forward strand.
AACAGCTGTTTAAAATGTTACAGAATAGCCAAATCGTTAATTTGCTTGTTAATTTTTTTAACAATGACAACTTTTGTTAAAATTAATTACAGATTCGCACTACAGGCCGCTTAAGGACGTAAGCATTAATGGGTTAAAACTTAAAGGTTTAATGTACAGTGGAGCTTTGATAAGTTGTTTGGGCAAAGACTGTCTTGAAAATTATAATAGAAAACATTAAAGCAAATATACAATGTCACGAGTTGACCCCAGCACAGTCCACTACACTAGAAAACGTAAAACTATTGTTTAGAAGATACACCCGCAAAGAAATTGTGTTACTACCCTGTGATCCCAGCAACACAAAAACAAACATACGCGGAATTAGACAGAATACTAGAGCTAGATGTCATTGAAGTCGCCCCTAACGCAGAATGGAAAAATTGAACTACGCTCGTGATTAAACCTAATAAAAACCAAATAAGGTCACAAAAAAAGACGCGTATCCAGTAAAAACATAGATGGACTACTGGCACGACTGGGTGATACTCATTACATCTCGGCAATAGATTTAAAGAACGCTTTTTGGCAGATCCCATTGGAGGAATCTGCTAGTGCAAAGACATCATTCAAGGTCTAAGGCAGACCTCTATATCAAATTAAGGTGATGCCACTTGGTCTATGCAATGCTGCCCAACGCCTTTGCCGCCTTATGGATACAGTTAATCTATCAGAGATATCACGCAGAGAAAAAATATGGTGGTACACAAATAATTGTTATTTTTATTTAATATCAACAATATTATAGTTACTGTAAACATATCAATATTTATCGCAATTATGAATTTGAGTATTGTTGACCGAAAAATAATTATTTTTCTAACAACTTAATTATGATAACTTTCTAAACATATTATATTTCTCACAACCATATCATGATATTTAATAGCCATAACATGATAACTTTCTATACATTTATCATATTATGTTAAAGATGCAATCAAACTATTTTTACTCTAATCATATTATGTTAGCGCCATTTGTAAAATAATTTTGAAGCAGTTGTGTCGTTTTTTTTATTTGTGAGCGGTTAAACAATTAAAAGATAAAATTCCATAAAAAAATAAGTTTAAAGATATTAAAAAATTAAAAGTAGCGGAGTTCATTCAAGTATTAGTGATGTAATAGTGCAAATCCAACAACAAAACACACAGAGATTTCGTTATATTTTATAAAAGTGCTACGATATTTCATCAACATCTTAAAATCGAAAAAAATGGACACACGCGATTGCCCATGAAAACCACAGATTTTTAATTTACTCTTTTGCAAGCCTTATATTGAACTCCGCTATTTGATTAACGTTAAGAAAAATTGTAAAAAACCACAAAATAAAAAATCGATGCAAAAATATTTTAATTTATTTTGTATTTTTATGACAGCTATGAAAGGTGCTGTATCATAATATGATTGCTTCTCAATTTATTATGATTAACATGATGATAATATGATTACTTCTTAGCTTATTATGATTAACATGACAATAATTTGATTACTTACTTAATAATATGATTAAGGGAAAAATATTATGATGACATATTACGAGTATATTTAGTCAAAATATGAATCAATAATAATCTTAATATGGTGACTACAATCATAATTTTTATCATAATATGTTGCTCTTAGAATATGTTTACCACAACCATGTTTTTTCTTTGCGTGATCTTCTATCTAGACAATTTTTCCAAACTCACATGGAAATGTTAAAAGTTGTTGCAAACAAGCTTACAGCGGCTGGTCTAACTATCAATGTGCAAAACCCTAATTTTGTTAAAAAGAATTACGGTACATAGGTTATATTGTAGGCGGTGGTAGAATAACACCAGATTGCAGTAGGATGGTCCCGGAGGTTCATAAAAGATTTCTCTACTTAGACGTCCCATTTACCGACCTGCAAAAAAAATCACCGTTGTTCTAGCTATCGAAAAATTTCGTCAATAATTGACGAATAATGGAATTCACTGTCATAACTGGTCATTCAAGCCTTAAATGGCTTATGAAACAGCAAGATCTGAGTGGTCTGTTGGCTCGATAAAGTTTAAAGCTTCAACGATACAAATTTTAAATTGAACATCGAAAATATAATAAAAATGTAGGACCTGATTTTCTATCAAGGCAAGAGGAAGTTACAGCACCAGCTACGCTTATAGATTTTAACTCGGACGAATTTAAGAGCCAGGAATATTGTTGAACAAAACAAAAACAGGCAACCAGATCTAGGTAATGGATTATGTAGTGTACAAAAGGGTAAATTTCAATCGCGAGAAAGCCGAAAATGAAGAGGAAAATTTGGTTTCCTAAAGAATTAACAGATGAAGTCATAAAAAATCGCACGTGAACAATACAGCTCACGGAGGTACAGCAAAAACTCTTTTTAATAATAAAGATTTTTTTTATTGAGACTATATGGTTAAAGAAATAAAGGAAGTTGTAATAGAATGCGAAACCTGTAAAGAAATCAAACACCTAAATCAAACATTAAGACCGACAATGGGAAAAGCGGTTGTTACACAAAGACAAAGACCATAAAATGGGAATTTGTTTGTTTATGAAATACACACAATTGCTTTAGAAGGTAAATATTTTTCCTGTACATATTGGAAATTTATTGTGGCTCTACTTATTCCTTACGCCTTTTAAAATCCTTGTATTTACATTTTATGATCATTTTTTTTATTTCATATCATTTAAATAAGTTTTTCAAGTATTAAGATTTTGATTCAATTTTAACAAATTTTTTCACAAAATGTACAGATTTTTATACGTTAACATATGGTCCGGAATTGTTTGCTATTGAAATTCAGCACGATCGGTCTACAAATGGCTGAGATATGAGTAAAAAATCACGACAGTCTCAAATTTTTTCCTTTAAATGTCCAATTCGACGTTACATTACCATACAAACACTGTATTACTTAAACGACATAAACATACCATACAAACCAATTCAATTTTGGTTTCTACGGTCATACAGTGGCTATGGTAATATTTTTTTTTTTTTTTTGAGATATTTGATATTTATTATTGTTTTACCCATACAACAAGATATACAAAATCTTTTATTTTATAGTAGGGGTAACAGGTAGTTATACAATAAATAATAATAAATGAATTACAATAACATTTATGAATAATTTAAAAACATGCATAAAAAGAAAATTTTAAAACATAAAATGATTGAAAAATTACTAATATTAAGAGAACAGTTTAATAATTTCATTTTTGAAAACATTCGCATTGCTGATTGTTTGAATTCTGTTTGGAAGTCTGTTCCACAAACAGACAGCATTAATGAAAAACTGCCGCTCTGAAACCTGACACTTGTATCTAATACTTGTTAGTTTACAGCCGCGGTTCGATCTTACAAATTGCAACCTGTTGTACAAGTATGATGGTGTTTTAAGATAAATGATTTTGTGCAGTAGTATTAAAGTTCTGCTGTCAATAAGATTTGAGAAAGTCATGCCATACAATTGTTTAAAAAAGAAGTTATATGATCACGTCTGCGAAGACCAAAAACGTATCTGGTTATGTTGTTTAATGCTACCTTTAACTTTCGTGTACTATCTGAGTCACAATGTCCAAATATTTCACTTCCGTAAAGTAAGCAGGGCATTACGTACGTTTTGGCAATAAGCATTCTTATGTTAACCGGTGTGCAAGTAATGGTTGACCATAGAGAACGTATCATGGATTGAGTTTTACAAACAATAGAGTTAACATGATTCGACCAACTTAATGTTTGATTGAATACAAGCCCCAGGTTTTTTGATGAGGTAACTATATCAATTTTTTGTCCATTTATCATTACGTTAACATTGGGAATCAGTAAATTGGTTTTTCTGTGAATTATTATACATTTTGATTTTCTGGGACTTAAACAAAGGCTGTTCTCAGATGCCCATGAAGAGACTTTATTCAGATCTATATTTAGAGCACCAACACTTTGTTGTATGACTTAATGGGTGAACTTAGGTAGAGCTGTACATCATCCGCATACATGTGAAATCTGCAGTATGAAATACAGTTAGGTCGTTAGCATACATCGAAAATAACAATGGCCCTAAGATTGAGCCTTGTGGTACTCCTTTAGTAACTGGTAGAGCAGCAGAAAAATTATTTCTTAGGAAGACAGTTTGAAAACGGTTTGTGACGTATGATTTCATTAGTGAAACCGCAGTACTGGAAAAATTAAACTGTTGTCTTATTTTCTTACAAAGCACAAAATGATCAACTGTGTCAAACGCCTTTGAGTGATCTAGAAGAACCAACATCGTTATCATTCCATTATCTATATCACTGCGAATATCTTCGGAGACATCAATGAGCGCAGATACATAACTGTGCTTTTGACGAAATACAGATTGCTTTACCTCAAGAAGATGATTTCTTTCCAGGTATTTGCACATTTGTTTATGGACAACTTTTTCAAAAATTTTGGAGAGATAGAAAAGTATAGCAATATGTCTGAACTCAGGGCTTGTCCTAGGCATTGGTATAATTTTTATATATTTCCAACGTGAAGGAAAAACTGATGTTAAGATAATTGTGTTTATTAAGTGAGTTAAGTATGGTGGGATTTGTGGAATTAGTATCTTAATGAATTTCGGATTTATGTCGTCACACTCAATAGCAATTGACTTAATTGCGTTCATGCTATATAAAACATTAATTTCATCAATGCAGTGAAATTTAAATAAATCACAGTTTTGTAAGCCGAGGCTATTGCACTGATATAAATTATGTGTATTTATGTTTATTGGAGGTGTAGGCAAAGATACAAAAGCGTGATTAATATCATCTGCATTAAGATTTAGTTCCTTATTATGATTCTTAATATTACATATTCCTATTTCACGGATTGCTTTCCACGTGCTTTTTCCATCTATTGCTCTGGTAAAACGTTCGAAAAAGCATTTATATTTTGCTTTTTTAATCAGGCAATTGACTTTATTACGCTCAGCTCGAAAAACTTCCAATAGATACAATGTCTTAAATCGTTTCTATCGTTTGTAGGCTTTGTTTCGCGCTTCAATTTGATTTTTGATGGATGACGTAAACCATGGCCTCGTAGTTGGGTTTATAACTCTTGTTGTTAAGGGCACTGATGAAGTCTATAAAAAAAGAATATTTTCTTCAAGAAAACGTAGCTGTTCATCCATACAATGCATGCGAAATATACTGTTCCAGTTTATTAAAAATTGTTGATCTTCGAGTAGTTGAATATTTATTCCTTTAAAGTCACGAAATGTGATAGACTCAGTTTTACGAGACAAAGGGAAATCATAAATTTTATAAATCAGATCATGCCGAGAAAACCAAGGAGCTGGGAGCTGGTCATAGTGCAATATCTTAATTTATAGTTTACAAAAAAAACAAATCAAGAAGAGTACTGCAGGTGTTTGTGAAATGAGTAGGTATACTTTGATTAACAGGTACGAGACCAAGTTGTAGCATATCATCGGCAAGTTTATTATCTTCCAATAAGTTTGAGTTAAAATCGCCACAATTAATAGTTCCGCATATGGTTCAGTTATATATTACAGATTAAATAAAAACGAAGCTATGTCAACGTAGCGATTGGGCCTATAAACACACCCGACAAGAATTTTCTGCCATATGATATTATTTCAACGAAAATATATTCAACTTCTTCTCCGGTTATTGATTTGCATTTGAAATTTGACGTTAAATTAGAATTAATAAAGATTGCCACGCCACCTCCACGAGTTTTTCGATCAGCCCTGAACATATTGTTGCCTTTTATTTGAACTAAACCATCAGTTAAGTCTTCATTAAGCCAAGTTTTAGTAACACGTATTATGTCAATTTGAGAGTTTTCAAATATAAGTCTAAATTCATCGATCTTATTGTTAAGACTCTGAGCATTTATATGGCAAACATGCACACCTTCTGTACTGGGTTACTTTAAAGTCAGAATCCATACGTGAAATCATATTTCTTCAGGTCAATCATAGTTGTTGATCGTTCATGTTAGTAAACCGTTGCTATGAGATTTGTCACAGCAACTGTCACATAATAAATATGATATGAATTTGTGTAGACGCGTTGCAATAAAACTAATCATAATGGTAATACCAAGGCCCATTGAATAGGTCTGCGCAAGAAGCCTGATGATCATTGTTTATGTTCTTTTTAGTTGTCAAAAAAGTTGTTTACATTTTGCTTACATGTGCATGTATATGTTTGTTTACGTTTATTGTTTTTTTGTTCACACAAATTTAAGTGTCGTTGATTTTTTTGTTCAAATTTTTCGGTTATTATTGTTTTTCAAAAGTGTAATTTAAATTTCAACCCCAAACTTTTTGTTTTTTACATTTTTGTATACTAAAAACTACAATTAAATCATGAAAAGATTGTTCGTTTTTTTTAACTTATTAGCAAAGTTTTTTAAGAAAACCCTTATTTTTCTGTTCCCTTTTTATGAGTACAAAATTTGGCTGCCAAATATTTTTATAATCATCATTATTGTTATTTTAAGTGAAAAATTTATTTTAAATAAAATTAAATGTTGAACAAATATACATATTTTAAGTACTCGTTACAATTAATAATTATATAATTTCGGCAACGGTAAAAGGGACAAATAAATAGTAATAAAAAAAAATAAATAAACTATGAAATTTTTCTTTCGTTGGAATCGAAATTAATAACTTCTTTCATATTTTCAGTTTTCGATAAGCTATAAGGTGATAACATGGGTAAAACATTAAGAGCTTTAAGTTGTGGCAAACGTATGTTTAACTGAAAAAATATATTTAAATTTAATACCTATAATGTTTCATATTAAAGTTAAAATATTTACCAAATCATCCTTTGGTTTGCCTCCATTATTATTGTTTGTCCAATATAATATCCTGCATTTTATAAAGATCTAAAACACTAATAGATGGCTTAAAGCGCGATGTCTGGGAAGTAATAAAAAAAGCCGGTACCATTATTAATAACCGATGTAGAAATAAGCTGGTGGTACGAATAGGTTGATGTTAAGATGAACTTGATGTGTTGCATCGTTTATCTGGCATATACCGATTTCTTTGATATCCATATAAATAACTATTAAAATGATTCGGGTAATAAGCCTGAGTTGCAGGTGTATGATTATTGTGATGACAATATTGTTTAGAGTTAAAATCTTGTGTTAGTGTATAAGTGGTTATCATTGGTGTATCCCCATGTATATAGCCACCAGCATTCGTGTATTTGGTCAGCAACGAAGACGGCAGCACTTTATTAGTGTGAATATGATGCGGTTGAAGACTATTCACATTCTTACAACTTACTGTACATTATAATAGCGATTTGGTGCAGTCTGATATTATAACTTATATAAACATTAGAAGATTCATCTGGATGTGTGCTAATAATTTACAAAAAAAAAAAAAACAGAACAAATGTATGTTATTTAAATTTGTACATCTTTAATTTCATATTAAAAAAATGTGACGTACCTGCAATACTGTTCTGCCATTGTTTTTACTTTTATTTGATATCACGTTCAAACAAATTGTGTAGGATTTGCAATTTACCATTGTTTTCAATTTTTTAATTTTATTTTAGGTCCAAAAGAAATAAATTTTTTTTCTAATTTTACAAAAATTTGAAATTGTTTTCTACATTCAAATGTTTGTTTACGTTTATGGTATGCCACACATACACGTTTTTTTCTTTTTGCTTTGTATATGTGGTAGTAAGTGTTTGACAACTAGAAAGAAATTTTACACAAACAATATACATGTCGTATTTTGTTTTTGTTCAAGTAAGCAGACCTGATAGATAGGCCTTGGGTAATACCCTGTTTCGAAACACTTCCAAAATGTTTCATTCATAAATCGTTTTCATTCATTAAGCTATTTGATTGATAAATGTGTTTGAGGCCACGCGGTTCTTTCCTCATTAATAGATATACATACACGGTACCAAGTACATAATATTTAAAGTTTTCCAAGTGGTGATAGAGTCCATTGAAATATAAACTTATATAATAAAAGGGTGATTACACCTCCATTATTGAAGGAAGGAAAAATTAGTTTGTTGGCTATTAGCCCGATTGGTTCAAAGAACAGTGAATGGTAAATATATTTAATTAATGCTGACAATTGAATATCGAGACAATCATTTCTTTTGTATTTTAGGGAATAAAATCCAGGAACCTGTAGCATAGATACTTTTTTTTTGTGAGTATTCAGGAAGAATACGAAAGGAAAAAACCTTCAGTGTTGGGAGGGTTCCACTCAACCTACACACACGTGTTCGACGGGCATGATCCCCGATCATAGACTGGCAGTACCTAGAATTGTATACTACCACAACCAATGGAGAATGCAAGGTTAAGTTAAATTGTCATCAAGTATTGTTAACATCACAAAATACATACGACTCAGCTCAATAATCCAAAAAAAAGCAAGAAAAAAGAGGAAAATTAGTTATTTTGCCATATCCAAAAATTTTACTATAAATTTGATATATCCTCGTTACGTTACTAAATTCTCGGTGTCTTCTTTTACTCATTCATTAATTTGGTTTCAATTAATTCATTCTTATTTAATTTGTAAAATTATTCAATACCAATTTTTTTTTGTTTTGCTTTGTTTGTTTTTATACCCTCTCTTGGTGTGTCGATTTTTTTTCCTGGTACTCACTTACTCGAGTAAGTAGAGCTTACTCCAAAAATAGTGTAAAGTAAGTCCAGAGATCGACATATCAATAATTAAGTACCTATATACATTAAGTTTAATTATACCTTTTTTGTTGTTGTTGTTAGTATCTTGTTCATTTAAGTATAAAAGAGAAAACAAAGTTTAGTAACAACCTAAATTACTGCTGATTTTAGCCGTAAGAACCTCGATGGAGAAGATCTTCCACATCAGCCAACTTCGGTCATAAAAGAACAAGTAAGTGAATTTCTTTATTGTATTCAATTATTTTTTTCTTATTAGGGAGTATGAAATAACAAAGAGACTGAAATTATTCTCATAGTTAGTCTCTTCTTTTTATTTCATTTTGTAAATTTTTTTTCTCTCTTTACTTAATTTTTATTGTTTTAAAATTTTTCTTTTGTTTTGTTAAAATCAGTCAATGTAAATTTTTTTTCTTCATTTTTTTCATCGAGAATTTTGTTATATCAAAATTATCAGTTTTGTTTTGTTTACCTTTTTTTTTGGACATTATTATTATCATTAAAATAATAGTAAAGTAAATTTGCTAAATGTATACCTACATACATACCTACTTATAGTTAGTTTGTACGATATTCTTAAATACCCTATATTATTATTAAAATGATATAAACTTTTAAAATTGATTTATTTGATTAAATAAAGCAAAAATGAATTGCTAAACTATAAACATGGTCTGAAATTATGTAGTCTATAGGGTTTGTACTATCATCCAGAGGCTTGGAGGGTTAGGGAATAGGACAGGCTTAAAATGAGCACTGTTTAAATGAGTGGTTATCTATATTCTTTGTAACTGTAGTGTCAGGTACAGAACTTATCTACCGCCAGTTAATTCATAGGAAAATGTGTACAATTTTCTGTTTAACTAGACCTCGCTAGGGCAGTGTTATTTTTCTAATTTCAAGTCGAACCCACGCTGATTGAAGCAGCCGTTAAATATTCTAGGTACACATTTAGTTAAATGCAAAAATGCCATCAGGCCGCGACCCATTCAATGCAATAGCGAGGTGCGTTACAGAAATGGCGGCCAACGTGGGGCCCGATATTTTCAGGCCTCATAAATTCAATTGAATTGAAAAAAAAATCACCTTGGTTTGTCATGTGTTGATAGTGGTAGAAAAAGTTTTGTTGATAGTAATTTTTTTTTAAAAGAGTTGAGGCAACTGGAATTTATTGATGACTAGGGTAGTGGTCTCTTTAACCAGGTCTAATTCAGAAACTCAGTGTTAGTAGTTTAACAGGTTATTCGTATCGTTAATATTTATAATAAGGAACCGCAGTCATATAATTTTAATTATTATCGACCTTTTTAAAATTTTTTTTTTATTGTTATGTTTTTTAGAAAACTCTAAACGGGCTTATTAAGGTCTTGTGAATATGAAAATAAAAAGATTATAACATAATTTTTTCTTCCGACGTTTCGTTGGAGATTCCCAACATCTTCAGGGAGATATTTTTATTGATCTGGTAACCATAAACAATAGAAAAACAATAATTTAATAATATAACTTACATACATACCTATAATATTTTCGTCAATTGTTTTAATTTTACGTTATTTTACAAATTCAGTTTTGTACACACAACATAAAACATAAATTTTTTATTAACAACACAAATGAAAACAAACTATTACTATTAAAAAATTTAATGTTAAATTATAAAATTTTTGTCAAACTATATCACAGATGGTAAATTACACTATGGAATATTTTTGGGATTATTGTCTGGGGGGTGAGAAATTCCAAGTCAGGGTGATGGTACTTGGTCAGTATAGTAAAACCCTCAAAGGGTTTGGCGTTCGTATGTGTCAGTTTTTTTTATGACATTTTAAATTTTTTCCTTATCTTGATGTTTTTTCGCTTAGTTGTAACATATTGGCAAAAACGTAGTTTAACATAACTCGAGAACCACTTGTCCGATTTTGCTAAAACAAACTCAAAAAAATTTAGAATTACAATTTCTTTAATCCGTTCATATAACATTTTTCTTTATAATCAACAGTTTTGCCGGTAAAAATAAATTTGTGGAGAAAAAAAAATATTTTTTTGCCTAAAAATTAAAATTTTTTTTTTTAAATTCATAAAAAATCCAAAACGGAAAAAAGGATCAAGTGTTATTAATTTCATGTAAAGTCACATAACCTATAAACAAAATGCGACATAGATCATAGAAATCGATTAACGCGTTCTGCTTTTATTTACAATTAAGTGAAGGTATCCCATTTTGACAAGAATATTGATATTTGTTTTTTATTCAAAAAAGTGTCATTTATCGCCTTTTTTATAAATTTTCCCCAATAACTCCAGACTTCTGGCCATAAACTACTAAAAAAATAAAGTAAACATTTTTGTAATTTTTTATTTTTATTTTATTTATTTATTTTTTTTTATTTTAATAAATATTGCCTAGACTTTTTCGATTGTGGTTGTTCGGGACTAGTGGCATCGCATTCATCGCTATCATCAGTTTCTGAACCACACATAATGTCAATGTGTGACTCCACTGTTGGCCCTTCTGCATCTCCTGAAAATTCTTTATCATCAATATCATCCTTGTCTTGCCACACAAGCTTACTCCACCAGCAAATTTCCGCAATTATTGCACTCGGCGACTTTTTGCCTCTATATCTGTAAGTTTTTGTTTTATTAAAATGAGTTTGAAAAAATAAAAAATCAGTATTACCTCATTTCAAATGGCATAGCAACTTGATTATAGCGTTCACCTTGTTCATCAGATTCGGAAGCCAATTGTTTGCAGAAGTAGTCCAGATGATGATGTAAATAATGGATTTTCAAGGACATGTGGACACCAATTTCCGAGAATGCTCTTAACATCCTTGCGACAGAAACATCGTAGTTGTTAGAACGATGCTTTCCCAACAAGCCTTCTATTACTTCTTTGATTGCCTGCCATGCATTCAATTCAGCGTCAATCAAAATATTGTTGAATGCGTCACTTTTAGTCATTTTTAAAATATTTTCCAGTGCATCATATGTTTCTTTCGTTTCTGTACTATAGGCGATTGGAACTAAAGGTTTTTTATTGGTCTTATGCAGTAAAACCGCCTTCAAGCTGAGTTTTGAACTGTCAATAAATAATCTCCAGTCATCTGCTTCATATTTTATTTCCATTGCGTCCATCAATTTTCCTACATCCGGGCAATATGCAGAAGTTTTTTCATCATTCACAAGGAATAAACTTTGGAGTGTTGCCTGACGACTTCGATAAGCTGTGACTTTCACACCGGGTGCCAACAAATTCTTTGATTTCAAAATGGAAGCCAGCTCTTCCGATTTATGCTGTGTTAATTCCAACTTGGCAACAATTGAATCAAGCTTATTTTAATTTATTAAAATTGGCTCATTGGATACTGATGGCTCATATGGGGGATCATCACGTGCATGATATGTCGGAGCAGTCGTAGAAGAGAAAATATTGCGGGACTTGCGTAATTATACGATTTTCTTATCCTTTTTGCGGCTCCTTTACTCGCACATGCATAGCAATTCAATGGATTGTTACCCTCGCCAGGATTAGTCCAAGTCATTGGGATACCGAATGGCATACTTTCACGTCTTCTATTTTCCCAATCCATTAGACGGTTGTAGCAGCTTTTACACACTATATTTGGTACCCAATTTCCGTTTACTATAACATTTTGGTTGAAGTACATCTCGTATGTTTGAACAAAATCAGTACTGAAATTTCCCCTTTTTTTATGTGTTGAGACATATTGAACACAGCAGTAGCAAAAGCTATTTATATCTGGCTTGCACAGTTCCATATTCTGTTCTCTTTTGTTCACTTTTAAAAAACTGGAGAAAAATCACTTTTACTGTTCGCGTTCGTCGGCACTTGTTGAATGACAAAAATCGATAAATGAACACCTATAAATACTACGTATTTTTTACTGACAGGTACGTTCCAAAACATGAGCACTAATAGATGTGGGTGGAATTTCTGTAAAAGAATCATACAGGTAGCCAACGGAAAACCCCAAAGAATTAAAAAAGTGCACTTTCCTTTTTTCCTTTCAATTGTCCACGCACATTTATTACCGCTTATTACTTTGCTACCGCAATCATAAAAATCAAATAACCTTTTGTTTATTACTTTTATTTTTTTGAATTCTAAGAATCATAAAAAAAGTCATAAATTTTTTTGCAAAGAATTTTGTACATATCTCGAGCAAATTTTTGAAATGCATACCTTCACTTAATTGTTAATTAAAGCGAAACGCGTTCATCGATTTTCATGATTTATGTCTCATTTATTTCATAGGTTATGCGACTTCACGTGAAAGTAATAGGACTTGAAACTTTTTTTTACTGTTTTGGATTTTTTATAAATTAAAAATAAAAAATTTAAATTTTTTGGGCAAAAAATATTTTTTATCTTCATACATTCATTTTTAACTTCGAAAGTGTTGCACATATAGGAAAACGGTATAGAAACAGATTAGAGAAATTGTAATTCTTAATTTTTCTGAATTTGTTTCATCAAAATCGGACGAGTTATGTTAAACTACGTTTTTGCCAAAATGTTACAACTAAGCGAAAAAACATCAAGATAAGGAAAAAATTTTAAATGTCATAAAATAAACTGACACATACGAACGCCAAACCCTTTGAGGGTTTTACTATACTGACCTAGTACCATCACCCTGACTTGGAATTTCTCACCCCCCAGATTGGCTGTTGTACTGTGTTATTAAACTAAAATATTGCAATTGTATATATTGCATTGGTGTTATTTTTGTCCTCTTTTGTATTCAGTGCTCTAGTAGCTTTTTCCTGTATTCGCAAACTTTCAAGAGTGTATCGTTTATTTGTTCTCTTTTCCTTGTCTAATATTTTGATGTTTGTCAGATCGGGTACATGTTCCTCTTCAACACAGTGTGTGGACAGAGCTGTTGTAGTTTTGTTTTTCCTTATGTCTGCTTCGTGTTCTGATACTCTTGTACCGAGGCTTCTTTTTGTTGTACCCACATTAGGGTTGCCAGACGTACTGTTTTTAGCAGTACATGTACTGATTTTTGTCAATTGTACTGTTTTATGCACAACACCCAAAACAGTACGCAAATGTACTGTTTTTTACACTTTGTACTGTTTTCTGTACTGATTTTTAAGTTTAGTGTCCAAAAAACAAAGACATTAAGAAAAATCGTTTTTAAATAAAACACATTTGGGAATTTTTAACGGTATGCTATCAAGCCATATTGTCATAATATCCTTATCTTAGAATTTATTTACTCTCTAACTCTCATTTTTAAGGGGTAATTTTTGCCCTTTTTCCCAACTCTTAAACAAAAGTATACAAGACGGCACTTATTAGGGTTAAAAGAATTCTCGAAATTTCGGGAATTGAAATTTTTGAATTTCTTGAAAGGGCGTTTGGTACAAGTCAAAAAAATATACTAAATGTACTTCTGACCTAAAAGACTATTTCAGATGTCTTCAGTAGAATTGTATGGCAGTTCTTTTCATAGAATATATTAACCCTCTAACACTCATTTTAAGGGGTAATTTTTGTAATTTTTTTAACTTCTACACTAAAACGGTACGTTAGAGGGTTAAAATATTCTATAAATATTTTCTGCATCAAATTTCACTAGCGGTCTTCCAAGACCAAAAAATCGTGTAATGTATGTAAAACGGGTTTTCGAAAAATTAAAAAAAAACAAGGTCCGGAATTTCGAAAACCCGTTTTACTTGCATTTAATAATTTTTGGTCTTAGAAGGCCCCTAGTGAAATTTGATGCAGAAAATATTGGTAGAGCATTTTAACTCTTATAAGTGCCGTTTTAGTATCCTTTTTTTAAGAGTTGGGAAAAAGGGCAAAAATAACCCCTTAAAATGCGAGTTAGAGGGTTAATAAATTCTAAGAAAAGAATCGCAATACGATTCTACTGAAGACATCTACAATTATTTTTTAGCTCAGAAGTACATTTAGTATATTTATTTTGACTTATACCAAACGCCTTTTCAAAAAATTTAAAAACTTTAGGGGCCCATATTTCGGGAGCCCGAACTAATTTTTCAAAACCTTTTGGCAGATTTTCTCTACTAGTAGTCTACTTTCATTTCGCAGTGCAAGTGTTGAGGCTGGTGGCGATGACCCTAATTTTGTTGCACACTCTATTTTACAATATTTAGTTTAAAGGAATTGTTGTTTTGCAAACAAAAAAGTTGTAAAATAAAGAATTTTTGTACTGCGTCTATTGTTTTGTCAAAAATACACAGATTAAATAAGGAGTTGCTCACATCCTTCATATATTTTCGTGTTTTTATTTTAAGACATATGACTACCATTTAAATTAAAGAAAGAAACAAATATTTTCTGAAATTTATGCGTTAGTTCCACAATATGTGTGTGGTGAAAATTACTTTAAATACCAATATGTTTTAAGAAAATTCTACTAACCCAATCAATGAATAAGTTTTTTAAGTTAAATATAAACTAAGATATTTAAACATTATACATTGGAAAATGATACAATGGCCAAATGCTTCGTTTGTGGTGTATGCTTTATAAACGCAAATGGTGTGATTTTGTATATAAAATACCATTAAATGTAAATCTTTCCTTTGATGTTGATGTTTGAAGTCTATTTCTTTATATTATTGGTGTTCAAGAGTTGTAAATATTTAGTTATGGTTTCGTAAAAAAATGTACTGTTTTTTTCTTGAATGTACTGTTTTTTCATAACCAATGTACTGTTTTTCCGAATTCAAAATCTGGCTACCCTAACCCACATACACTTTGCCGCATTGTTCATTTGTTTTTCCAAGGCATGTTATTTCATATACAAGATTACTTTGGTCAGTTTTTTCTATCTTTGTCTTTGTTTTTGTAAATAGTGTATTAATTGTTTTGTTTGCTCTGTACGCCAGTTTTATCTCTTTGTCATTTGTGATTTCTTGAATTTGTTTGTTTTCTGTGAGTTTTGGAATGTAAGAGAGGCGGTAATATTTAGTGTTGCCAGATGTAGTGTTTATGTTTTCCCTGATTACCTTTTCTGTTTGCGCTTTATTTATTAAATTATTAATTAAATATGTTGGATAGCTGTTATTAGTCAAGATGTTTTTTAATTTTTCAATATTTTTGGATTTAAATCGGTTGTCACTTAATTTTAACGCCGTTGTTATTAAATTTATAGCAGTATTTGTTTTTTGACTTGTTGGTTGTGTGGAGTGATAATTAATTAGACGTCCAGATGCAATTGTTTTCGAGTACCAATCCGTAATTATGGTTTTATTTTCTCGAATTATTTTCATATCAAGATATGGGATAGAATAGTTTTCTTCTTTTTCTATTGTAAATTTAAGTTTACTGTGGTAGTTATTGAATTTTCTTAGAATGTGCTCCTCGTCCTTTGTTTTTATAATAGCAAACAAATCGTCCACATATTTTGATATTAGTTTTATGTTTACGTCGTCCTTTCTAAGATCTGCGGTGACTTGTTCCAATAGTGTATCTAAAACGATATCAGCTATTGTTGGTGATAATGGATTACCCATGGGCATTCCGTAAGTTTGATTGAAGTAAGTATCCCCATACATAAAATAATTGTTGTCGGTTAGACAAAATTGTAATATTTTCAAAAATTGAGTCCTAGGCATTGTGGTATGATTTTTTAAAATATTCCATTGTGTCATTATATTATTTATTGCTAAGTGAATTGGTATATTTGTAAATAGGGATACTACGTCGAGAGAGATCAGAATTTCGTCTTCGTCTAAAGTTATATTTTCGAATTTTGCCTTAAGTTCTAATGAATTTTTAATATTATATTTTTCTAATATAATATTTTTTAAAATTTGTCCAATATATTTTGAGAGGTGATAGCATGGTACCTCTATCGAAGATAAGATTGGGCGAAGTGGCATGTCGGGCTTGTGGATCTTCGGAAGTCCATATAGCCTTGGTGGTCATATTTTGTTTAGAAAGTAAACTGATGGCCATAGTATAAATACAAACATTTTTTTTTGTAGGCATTACTGAGGGCGTATAGTAATCAGTTGAGAAATTGGAGGTGGGAATTTGATTGTTCCTTGCTTACTAACTGAGGCAATGGCTATTCCATAGAGAATAGGGAAAACTAGTTATTTACAAAAAAAAACTACATAATCGATTTACCTAAGAGTAAGACCATACAAGTTTTAGAACCCTTGAAAGTTAATAAAACAATTTTTTCTCGTTTTTATTTGTAATTATATAACTCGGATATAAAGATTAAAACCAGATATAGTAAAAGGACTATTCATTTTTTTCAATATGTCTTTACGACACAGCAATGAAAGTTTGGCATCGGTAGTATGCACGATTTGTCGAGAGAACTTAAACGGGACTGCTCCAAATGATATATTGAGAACCTCTTGTAAACATCAATTTCATCGCAAGTGCTTATTAACTTGGTTAAAACGTTATTCGACCTGTCCACAATGCAGAAGTCATTGTAATGGTCGTGAGTTTGGAATAATTCCAACCCCTACTAGGGGAGCCCGAACTCGTTCTCGTGCAAATAATCATGCTCAGGACACATCTCTGAATTTAATTTCTATTGTACCATCAACTCCAGTACACGATCTAAGTCAAACGACAAGCTCAAATTTAAGGGCCGAACGATTAGCTGCTACTGCTGATGAACAGAATCCAAATAACACACCTTCTTTGGACGAAAGTAGAATTCGTAACCTTGTTACAGCAGTAATTTCTGCCAGACAGGCAACAATCGCTCAGGATCTAGATGAACGTATAACACGTTTTGTTGAGGGTGCATTATCTAATGCATTAGGTAATATGAATATAGCAGCTCAGGCTAATCGTTCTCGGGATACTGGTCCACATTGCCCACCTGAAGGGTTAAATCCTTCAAATAACCATTCGGAGAATATTTCGGGAAATAGACTTGAAAGTCGTATGGGTGATGTAAACGTTATGAATTACGCGGCTAAAGTGGCCAATTTAATTAACAGTTGGGATATTAAATTTTACGGAACTAGTAGACTGTCTGTGAAGAATTTTATTTATAGAATAGAATCCCAGGTGTTTGATAACCTAAATGGTAATTTTGAACTACTTTGTGAACACGCTCAGTGTTTATTTTTGAAAGAAGCTAAGGATTGGTACTGGTGGTATCGTCGAACAGTTAATAGGGTTACATGGCGGCTCTTATGTGAGGTCTTACGTACTAATTTTGGTCAGCATAGATCGGATATTGACATCAAAGAGGACATGCGTACAAGGAAACAGGGCCCGGTAGAATCATTTGATGATTATAAGAATGCCATATACAAAATTGCTGAAAATTTGTCTCTTCCCTTAGAAAAGCAAGAATTGGTAGACATTCTGCAACGTGACTTGCGACCTCGAATAAGGCAGCAATTGCTGTATGTTAGTGTAGGTTCAGTGGCGAAGTTACGTCGAATGTGTTTAAAAAGTGAGGTTCTATTGAGGGAAATTTTAAAACCGGTTAGTACTGTTAACCGTAATCAGTTCCAACGAAGGGTAATTAATGAAGTAGATGCCGATGGTAATAGTTAACCACTGATGAATAATACCTTGTTAGAAGACGAAATGAATGAAGTGTCAATTAGTCGCGAAATATGTTGTTATGTTGGAACTGTCGTAGGGAAGGCCATAGATATGTTGATTGTTTAGAGAAGCGAACAGTATTTTGCTATGGGTGTGGTGAAGTGGGAATTTATAAACCAAACTGCAAAAAATGTAGTTCGGGAAACTTGAAAATGAGCGAAGATTTGAAGGAAAATCTTCGTAAAGACCACCCGAGACACCATAGAAAATTTTACTAAATTCTGAAAAACATTTATCTCTTGATAACGTAAACTGTAAGCTTGTACCAATTATACCTTACGAAACTCGTCTTAAAATTTATAACGAACATTGAAAGCGGATTTTCGAGAACACACCTAGTAATCTGATAAGTAGGAGAAAATTAAGGTTGGCTTTACGACATCGACAGTTTTGGAAACATATAAAAACCTTAAACCACCAATTGTCTGCCTCAATATTTTCGATTAGACTTAAATCTAATGATCTTAGGCCTTATGCCGAAATTTTTATGTTGAATGAAAATCGTTTGGGTTTATTGGATAGGAGGAATCTTAGCTAAGTATATTTGTGGGAAGGGTGATTTAAAATTCCATAGGGCTTTTATTAGAACTGCGGATGGTAGGGAACAAGTGACGTTTACTAATTTTGAGACTGAGGTTACTTTTAGGAATCAATCGAGTTTAATTAATTTTTACGTGGTACCCACTTTATCACAGGCATTTATTCTGGGAGTAGACTTTTGGAGAACTTTTGAATTAGCACCCGACATAATTTCCGAGATAAAGGTGGACAGGGATTTAGAAGGGGTTGGTTACGAAATGCATACCTTGACACTGGCCCAGAGACGGCAGTTGGATCGGGTTAAAGCTCTTTTTCATTCCTTTGAAACAGACGGACTTGGGAAAACGACAGTTGTGGAACATGAGATCGAACTTGAACCGAATACTCGCCCTATAAAACAACGATACTTTCCCATATCCCCCGCCATTGAAAAGGTTGTTTACGAGGAAATCGATGAAATGTTGAAACTAAAAGTTATTGAAAATGCTCCTCCGAATAGTCCATGGTCCAGTCCCGTCGTCCTAGTAAGAAAGTCCCAAGAGGTTCGTTTGTGTTTGGGCTCGAAAAAGCTTAATGCGGCTACCGTTAGGGATGCATACCCATTGCCTCATATTGAAGGTATTCTGAGTTGTTTGCCTAAAGCGGAATATATTTCCTCACTGGATTTACGACGTGCATTTTGGCAAATACCTTTGTCAATAAAATTTCAAGACTATACTTGTTTTACAGTACCTAATCGCCCGCTATATCGTTTCTGTGTAATGCCTTTTGGTTTAACTAATGCGCCTCAAGCTCTTTGCAGATTGATAGACATTGTAATCCCTAGTCGTTTAAAACAAGAAGTATTTGTCTACCTTGACGACTTCTTAATAATTTCTGAAACTTTCCAACAACATATGTCAGTTTTGTCCGAAGTCGCAAATCAATTACGTAAGGCTGGTCTTACAATCAATGTTGCAAAGAGCAAGTTTTGCATAAAAGAGGTCCAATATCTGGGATACATAGTGGGAAACTGCACTCTACGTCATGACCCAGAAAAAATATCAGCCGTTACCAATTATTCCCGTCCTACTTCGGTGAAGCAGCTACGACGATTTCTCGGTATGGCTGGGTGGTATCGGCGCTTCGTCGAAAATGTTGCTGCTATAACTCTGCCACTCACCAATTTATTAAAGAATTGGCTCAATCGTAATTTGAGAGTTTAAAAAATAAATTTTCAGTTGCCCCGGTTTTGAGAAGCCCTAATTATGATCGGCAATTTATTGTTTTGTGTGATGCCAGTAAATTTGGGGTTGGCGCCGTGCTAGCTCAGCCCGATAATATGGGAAAGGAATTGCCAATTGCTTTTTTTTTCTAAAAAACTTAACAAATCTCAATCGAATTATAGTGTCACAGAGCTTGAATGTTTGGCTGTAATGTTAGCATTAAAAAATTTCGAGCTTATATCGAAGGGCAAGATTTCGTGGTAGTAACTGACCATTCAAGCCTGCAGTGGCTAATGAATCAAACTGATCTTTCTGGGAGGCTAGCCCGGTGGTCACTGAAGCTCCAGGGCTACCGTATGAAAATTGAACATCGTCGTGGATCACAGAATGTAGTGCCGGACAGTCTGTCGAGGCAGAACTTTAACCCTCTTGAAGAGATGGAAATATCTCCACTTATTGATCTAGATTCACCGGAGTTTAATTCACAAGATTATGCTACTTTAAGAGAAAGTATTGTAGTCAATGCAAATAAATTACCTGATCTTAAGGTAGTTGACAACAAAATTTACAAGCGATGTGATTTTGCAAACGGAGAGTCGGAAACGGAAATGTTTGCGTGGAAGCTTTGGGTTTGCAGCCCTAGTAAATGGGGTGATACGTAATGCACACAACCCCCCTAACAAATGCCATGGCGGAATCGCAAAGACGCTTGAGCGTCTAAAATTTAATTTGTACTGGCCAATGATGTAAGGGAATTTGAGTTACAATGTAAAATTTGTAAGCAATCAAAAGCCCCTAACATTAATTTAAGACCCCCTATGGTCCATTTCAAAATCTATATATAGACTTGTTAGGTCCGTATCCACGTTCAAAGCAATCAAATATCGGTATTATAATAGTACTGAATCAATTTACGAAATTTCCCATTTTAAAACCTATAAGAAAATTTTCGTCTTCCGTAATTATAGAATTTCTAAAAAGGGATGTGTTTCCCCTATTTGGAACACCAGAAACGCTTCTAAGCGATAATGGTAAACAATTTAAGTGTTTGCAGTTTGAAAATTTTTTTTAAAGGAACGCGGCGTGAGGCAAATATATACGGCCCTTTATAGTCCTCAGGCGAACGCAAGCGAGCGTGTAAACCGTACTATTATCGCTGGAATCAGATCATATATAACTGATGATCATTCACACTGGGATCATTATTTGACCACTATAGGGGAAGCTATTCGAAGTTCTTTTCACCAGACTTTAGGATGTAGCCACTATTTTTTTCTTTTTGGTCAACCAATGGTGACACATGGTGCAGATTTTGCACTACTCCGAAAATTGGAAAATTTTGACTGCCAGGTACTGAAGCGCCAGGATAGATTTAATATAATAAGGGAAAATATTTGCCGTCATATTGACAGGGCCTTTGAGAATTCTGCAAGGAGGTACAACTTAAGGAGTTATAATAAAGCTTTTAAAGTTGGTGATACGGTATATAGGAGAAATTTTGTTTTAAGTAAGGCTGGGAACAAATTTTGCGCCAAAATTTGTTCGTGCAACCGTAATTGGGGTAAAGGGAAACAACATAAGTATATGAACTACCGGATGACCTAACGGGCTGATGCAGTTTCTATCATGGTTAGGATGTAAAAAGTGGTTTATAGGCAACAGTAACCCTTTTCATGGTTTGACCGCCTTGCTGCAAAACATGTTTTGTACTGGGTTACTTTAAAGTCAGAATCCTTACTTGAAATCTTATTTCTTCAGGTCAATCATAGCTGTTGATCGTTCATGCTAGTAAACCGTTGTTATGAGATTTGTCACAGCAACTGTCTCATAATAAATGTGATATGAATTTGTGTAGACGCGTTGCAATAAAAATAATCATAATGGTAATACCCTGTTTCAAAACACTTCCAAAATGTTTCAATCATAAATCGTTTTCATTAATTAAGCTATTTGATCGATAAATGTGTTTGAGGCCACGCGGTTCTTTCCTCATTAATAGATATACATACACGGTACCAAGTACATAATATTTAAAGTTTTCCAAGTGGTGCTAGAGTCCATTGAAATATAACCTTATATAATATAAGGGTGATTACACCTCCATTATTGAAGGAAGGAAAAATTAGTTTGTTGGCTATTAACCCGATTGGTTCAAAGAACAGTGAATGGTAAATATATTTAATTAACAAATAGAAACTGGGAATTATTTCCTTCCGAAGGTTACTTTATATTATATTCAACATTTTTCATTTTTCGAATTTATTCTATGAGCTAAATTTCAGTTATGTATTTTATAAAGCTTTTTTGTAATAGTTCTATTCCTTCAATTTTTCAGAAATGGCTTCATACACTACCAGACTATTATATTGTATTTTCTTTTTACATTTTACCTTAGCCTTCCTTTGGAAAGCAATGAGGTATATTGAATGTACAGAACAATTTTACAATTATTAGACACCAGCAGAATGTAATGCATTTTCTGGCCCGCTACGGCCTTCGTCAGCATTCTTTGTGTCTCACTGGATAGTGTTACTTTATAAATTGAATGTATTTAACTCAACTATTTTAACAAATAGAAACTGGGAATTATTTCCTTCCGAAGGTTACTTTATATTATATTCAACATTTTTAATTTTTCGAATTTTTTCTATGAAGTAGCATGTTATTGCCCGTTCGGTACCACTTTTTCCTTACAAATTTGGGAGCATGGTATAACCCAGCAAACAATTTCATGTAAAAACTATCCCCTATCTATCCCTATGTATCCCCTTCTTATCTTGGAGTCGATATCGTAGTGAGCATTCGCGATCAAGATTTTATTTTCACCCTATAGTCGGTTGGTTAACTTAATAAGTTCATCGATTGGTACGCTACACTGAGCCGTGTATGTGTGTATATTGTTGTGACTTTATCGTGTTGTGGTTTGCGGTTTCTGATTTGCAAGCTCCACCACTTTTATTGTCTGTGTATGTTTGTGTGTGTGACCGTCTGGCAACCCTATGCGGGCTCTTTGTTAGGTGTTCGTAAAGGGTAGGGTGTGTTTGTTAGTGTAAATGTGTCCGTCTGGCAACCCTATGCGGGGTCATTGTTAGATGTTCGTAAAGAGTAGGGTGTGTGTGTGTGTGTGTGTGTGTGCGTGTAAATGTGACCGTCTGGCAACCTTATGCGGGGTCTTTGTTGGATGTTCGTGAATAGTAGGGTGTGTGTAGATACAAACATGTCGGATGGTATAATTTTTGTAATATTAAACCTTTTTATTTTGCAAATGAATTGTACATACGTAACAAATTTAAGTTTCAGAAAGTCTCAAAATTTATCGAAATACAAAGAAATTTGAGTAATATGTAGATGTGTAGGTGTTTTGAATTCTTAAAAAAAAAACAAAACAAAAAAATAACTTAATAAATATTTTATAGAGTCAGCTAATTGCTCCTTTTCATAATTATCTTTTTTGTGTAATATGAAACCTTTTTATTTTTCGAATTTTCAATTTCATAAAGCTTTTTTTTAAATTAATTCTAATCTCAAAATTCTTTTTGAGTTATATATGCAGGTGTACAGATGTTTGATTAAATGAAATAAACTAATGCAAAACTTTAAAATAAGAAAAAAATAACAAAATAAATATTTTAAAGAATCTGCTGATTGTTCCTTTTCATAATTGTCTTTTTTTTGTAATATGAAGCCTTTTTATTTGTACGTGATAAATTTATTTTATGTTTGTATGGAAATATGATTTTATAAAAAAAAGAAACTGTTTGTGCTTTGTTGTGATACAGACGTGTATTTTAGCCCCGCATACAATTTAAACTATTAATTAATCACATTTGATTTTGTAATCTAAGCAGCGAATGGACGCTTAAAAAAAAACAAAATAATATATTTTGTTAATTAAATTATTTAACATAATAGTGAACAATTTAAAACGATCAAATTAAATAAAATAAATCAGTAAAAATATATATGTACGTATGAATGTTCATACATGTGTATACATATTCTGAAAAAAAAACATTTAAATTCTGGTTTTTCTTTTGTTGTTGTAAAATACAATAAATAATAAAAATATTAAAGCAAAGCAAAACGGTGAAAAACAAAAACAACTGTTTGCATGAGTACAAATAGTGAAACAACACTAAGACAAAATGAAAGAAACGTTTACGTTTTAGTTAATGCAAATGAAAATAATGCAGAAATAAATAAAACAAAACAAAACAATATTAACTACCTAACGGCTAAGCCAATTACTCGAACACGTTCCCTCTCACCCTCGGTATTTACACAAACGGTGGATAGTGACTCATTAAAAAAACTACAACAAGATTTGGTGACAAGTGTTGCCAGGCCAGCAAGTATTGCCGTGACGTCAAAAACAAATTTAGTGGGCAATGATACCATGAACTTAAACACAAATGCAATGGAAAACCCCCCTGTAAAAAGTTGTCAAAAGCCTACAGTACAAGTTGGTATGGACAGGTACATAACAGTGCTTAAACGGGGACGCAGCCCTACCTCTGCAGCAGTTGCTTCGGCCTCAAAAGTACCATCTTTTGATAAAATAAATACACAAAATCGTTTCGCGATTCTGGAGGATGAATCCTCTGAAGCACCAAACGTCATTAAATCGTCTAAGCCACCCCCGATATACCTTAGAGAGCAAAACTCTAATGAGTTAATAAAAAGTTTAATTTCGGTGATTGGTGAAAATTCCTTTTATGTAGCTGCAATAAAGCGCGGTATCATTAACGAGACTAAAATACAGGTTAATCACGAGGATGATTTTCGAAAGGTAATTACAAGATTTGAGACTCTAAATAAAAACTTTTATACGTATCAACTGAAGAGCAGTAAAGGTCTTCAGGTAGTAATCAAGGGCATAGACTCATGCGTAGACCCAGGGGAAATTAAAGCTTTTTTGGAAGAGAAGGGCTTTAAAATCAAAAACGTAACAAATATCAAAAATAGGGAAAAAAATCCCCAACCACTATTTCGAGTGGAGCTTGAACCCGGCGACATTAAGCTCAAAAAAAATGAAACGCATCCAATTTATAATTTGAAATATATTCTGTACAGAAGGGTAACTATTGAGGAGCCGCACAAAAGAAATGGTCCTGTTCAATGTCTAAACTGCCAGGAATTTGGCCATACTAAGGCATACTGCTACTTACCCCCTGTTTGCGTAGTATGTGGTGAATTACATGGAACAGTTCTTTGCGACAAGTCTAAAACCGACCCCAACTTAAAAAAATGTAGCAACTGTGGCGGTAATCACACTGCCAATTATAGAGGATGCCCTGTATATACAATCGTCAAGCAGTCGGTCGGACCGAAAACTAATCCCCCTCAAATGCAGGTAACAAATCAGGTTAACACAAATGCAATTCAAGCCCCCCAGCCTAGTAATAACAGAACCTCTTACGCTAACGTCCTAAAATCAAACCATGAGCCAATGCAAGGTGCCTCGCCAAGTAATGATGAAACTCAATTTTCTAATTTAAGTCGTTTAGAAAAAACCATGGAAACATTAGTGCAAACAGTAAATAATTTTACGAACACAATGGGTAATATGATGCAGGAAATGCTTAGAATGCAATCGATGTTATTGCAAGCTGTACTTAACAAACCATGAACTGTTTAAAAATTTGTTTTTGGAACGCAAACGGCATCCGCCAACATAAAAATGAATTAGAATACTTTCTTAAAAATAAACAAATTGATGTCATGATGATTTCTGAAACTCATTTGACCTCAAGAAGTACGTTTAAAATAAATGGTTATATACTATATGATACCAAGGACCCTCGAGATAGAGCTTGTGGAGGTTCCGCCATTTTAATAAAGGCCCGAGTCAAACACTACCTAATGTGTGATCATCGTGAAGATTATCTCCAGGCAACGAACATTTGCGTTGAGGAATTAAATAGAAACCTAATAATTTCATCGTTATACTCCCCGCCTAGATTTTCAATATCGGAGGACCAATATTGTAAATATTTTAAATCATTAGGACCGTGTTTCCTAGCCGCTGGCGATTATAACGCTAAACATACCCTCTGGGGGTCGCGACTTATAACACCAAAGGGTCGTGTTTTATTTAACATAATTTCTAAAATGGATTTAAATGTGGTAGCGAGCGGACAACCAACATATTGGCCCACTGATCTTCAAAAAATTCCAGATGTCATAGATTTCGGCGTGGTTAAAAACATTCCCATAGAAACGATTCAAGTTGAAGCCTCCCTAGATTTATCTTCCGACCACACACCTACAATTGTTACTATAATGAACCCCAATAGAATTGTTCCTCCGACGACAGCTACGCAAATTAATTGGTTGAAATATAAAAAATATCTCAGTACCCATTGCACAGAAAATATTCCGCTCAGTACACCGGACTATGTAGATCGCTCTATTGACAATTTTGACAGTTTTCTGAAACTAGCTGTTCAACATTCCAATATTGCCCCCAAAAAAACAAAAACTATTAAAATATATTCCACAGATGTCGAGCATCTTTTGTCTGAAAAAAGGAGGGCTCGAAGAGAGTGGCAATTGCACAGATCCCCTCAACTTAAGAACTTACTTAAAGAGTGTACAAAAAGACTAAGAAAGTTACTGCAGACTAAGAAAACGGCTTCTCTGGAAAAATATCTTAAGGAACTTGATGCAACCCCACAATCAGACTACTCATTATGGCGTGCAGCTAGAAATCTCAAAAGGCCAGTTGTCTCTAAACCACCATTAAGAAACTTGAATGGAAGTTGGGCAAGAAATGATGTTGAAAAAGGAAATCTGTTTGTCAATCATTTAAAAAACGTATTTACCCCAAATATATCTCACGATATTGCGGTCGAGTTACCACCTGTTGCTGCTAGAGCAGCTGTTCCGCTAAGATTTGAGATAAGAGAAATCGAAAAGGTTATTTGTGATTTAAACCCCAAGAAGGCTCCTGGGTTTGACAAGATCAGCAACAAAATGCTTTTGGAGCTACCCAGCATAGCAAAGAAAATTATTCTTTTAATTTTTAATGCTATTTTACGCCTTGAATACTATCCTCAAAAGTGGAAGGTCTCCTTAGTCACCATGATACCTAAACCTGGAAAGGATCACACAAAAGTTGAGTCATATAGGCCTATAAGCTTACTTTCTAATATATCAAAGCTGTTTGAGAAGCTGTTAGCGTCAAAATTAACCCCAATTTTAAATGATAATAGATGTATTCCTAACCACCAATTCGGCTTTAGAAGAGAACACAGCACAATTGAGCAAACCCATCGTATAGTAAACGCAATAAGAAAAGCCTTTGAAGAAAAAAAATATTGTTCCGCTCTCTTCATCGATGTTTCTCAAGCTTTCGATAAAGTCTGGCATGAAGGCTTATTACATAAATTGAAGCTAAACTTACCAGTAAACATACACAAGCTGTTAGAAAGCTACTTAGTCGGTCGAAAGTTTATTATTAAAGAAGGTGATTATTTAAGCTCTCCTCAGCAAATTGACGCTGGTGTCCCTCAGGGAAGCATCCTGGGCCCACTTTTATACTTAATATATACCTCGGATATGCCAACAAACAACTACACACAAACTTCAACATTTGCTGATGATACAGCTTTTTTGAGCGTGCACGAAAACCGTCAAGAAGCATCTCGATACCTACAGGATCATATATTTCAACTCGAACTATGGTTAAAGCAATGGAGGATAGAGGTCAATGAGCAAAAATGCGTACATATAACATTCACCTTGCGTCGGGAATCATGCCCCCCTATTAAAATCAATAATCAAATAATACCTCAAAATTCGCATGTAAAATACCTCGGTATTCATCTAGATCGCCGTTTAACGTGGAAAAGCCATATAGAGGCAAAATTAACTCAAATGAAACTAAAAGCCATCCAAATTCATTGGCTTATTGGAAGAAACTCTGTCCTTAGTCTCGACTGCAAACTTCTTCTTTACAACTCTATCTTAAAGCCAATCTGGTGCTATGGTATTCAGCTATGGGGCACTGCCTCGGCCTCTAATATCGAAAAAATTCAAAGGCGCCAAAATAAACTACTTCGAATAATCACAGCTGCCCCTTGGTATGTTAAAAACTCAAATATTCACAAGGATCTCAATGTTCCATTAGTTAAAACTATGATTACGAAATATGCAGTAAAATACTTAAAAAGGCTCGAATTGCACCCGAACCCACTAGCACGAAATATTTTAAATGATAGCGGCCACACTCGCTTAAGAAGAAGAGACACTGCGGCACTTGTCCAATTAGATGAGCGATAAACACCTATAAAAGTGAACAGAACCCGCGATGAACAAAATTTTTGTCTGGCACTGGCAGGACAAAAAAATAATATTAGGTTAAGATTTGATTAATTATTGTTAGTTCATATTTAATATATGAAGATTCAATAAATAAATAATGAAGAAAAAAAAATGTTTTTAATAAATTATATTAGCCTCTGTATGTTCCTCAATAATTGAAATTATCTCGTTTTTATGGTTATTATGACCAGCACCTTCCGATGAAAGGAGTAAACGTAATCTGTCGACTAATTCATTAGGATCATCCCAATAAATATAGTTTGGTTTACGTTTTTCTACTAATTTTAAGGATAATCCACTACCTTTAGTAAGAATATTACTCTTTGTATTGAATAATTTTTTTACAATGCGTTCATATTTAAATGCTTTAGTTGCTTTAATTAGTTTATTTGACTGATAGTTACGTCTACGTACATTTGTATTAATAAGAATATCTTTATATTTTTTTAAATCTATTTTATTATAATGTAAAGGTTTTATGTGGAATAATAGTTCAAATAATCCTGGTGTCAATTTCAATTTTTTGTCGCCTATATATAAAGTGTTATCGTTATTAAATTTTAGTTTGGTTGTTCCATATCGCCAATTTCCAGCATGATCTATATTAAATCCATAGATTCTATCAATCATTTTATTATTTATTAACAACATAATATTCTCATAAATAGGTGATTCATTTGATTTAGAATTACTTAATTTAATTCGTTTCTTATCGGTATTTAATTGTGTTTTACTTTTACGTTTGGAAAATAAATGTGTGATTTTGTTGCGTTTTCTATCACCATCTTCATCGAAATTTGAAAGCAATGAATAATTCTTTCGTTTTAGATTTTTTTTGTTTTTATCATTCTTCGATTGTGCTGTGGATGTTGTTGTTGTTTTTAGTGAAAGGTGCTTTTTAGCACTGTTAGGTTTTGATGATTTCGTTGTTTCTGTTGATTGTAAAATTTTCATATTATTTTTCTTTCTCTTTATATTAGGTAGAGTAGATGTGTTATTGCTAAATGTTCTTATTCTTTTTAAGTTGTTTAGGTATTGGACTTTGTTATCATTATTATCTTCATTGTAATGGTCATCATCATCAATATCCATATCATAATTGGATTTATTTTCTTCATTTAACCTCATCAAACTAGAAACATTATCAATATCATCATCATAATCCATATTGGAATTATATCTATTTTCTTCATTAAAACCAGCTTCGTTATTATCGATATCTTCATCATTACCATAATCCATATTATTATTATTAGATTTATTTTCTTCATTTAACCTCACCAAACTAGATACATTATCAAAATCATCGTCATCATAAACCATATTGGAATTAGATCTATTTTCTTCATTAAAACCAGCAAAACCAGCTTCGTTATTATCATCCTCATCATCATAATCCATATAAGAAAGATTCTGATTTAAATTAGATCTATACAGTGATAGAGAAGATGGTGTATATAGTGATTGATATGATGGCGATCGTACTGTTCCAGAAGATTTTTTTGTCTTATCAAATTTTTTTATTATATGTTTTAAAGGGTTGTTATAGGCTTAAAGGTTTCTTCTTACATATTAACTTTCTCTATTTCATTAAGTTTAATATTTTTAAATTTTTCCTTTAATATCGCTCTGGTTTCTACAATATCTTTTAACAATTCATTATTTTTACTCATGATTGCTGTATGCATGTGTTTGTATTTCAAATTATAAACGATCTGCTTTATATCTGCTTCTGATCTGCTTTCGATCTGCGTCTGATCTGCTTTTGATCTGCTTTGCATCTGCTTTTGATCTGCTTTATATCTGCTTTCGATCTGTTTTATATAAAATCTTACTTATAATTGAATAAATTTATATTATTACCACAAATAACATCATCGAATATTATTATAGAGTGTGGGTTTGCTTTAGCTGGACTTAAAACTTTTTCATTTTCCGAGAATGTAAATAGATTTTGAATATATGTATATGTTTTTGAAACAAAGACCATTAGGACTTTCTATAAGACTAATCATTACATTAGTCTTACCACAGCTTTATGGTGCAACAATTAACGCTCTTATTGTGTTTGGTAATAGTGTGCTATGTACAATTTTAGCTTTTTTATTTTTCATCATCAGTATTTCTAATAACAATTTGTTTCGTTTGTTTAACTATTCGCATATTGCTCTGCTCTGCTGATATGCTTTATATCTGCTTCTGATCTGGCTTATATATGCTTTTGATCAGCTTTTCGATCTATTTTATGAATACAACCTTACTAATAATTGAATAAAATAATTAAATCCCATTCTCTAACGAATACCATTAATTCGATCATCCTTAAGGCTAGTTTTCACTATCTCACAAATCTTACGTATTCCATAATACTTTGTGAGATAGAAATCTAGTGAGTTTTATTACGAATGTCAAAAAATCTAAATTAACATAACAGTTTGTGTTCACATCATCAAACAAAGTATAAACACTCACACACGAAACAAAATGCAACTCTGATCTATTGTTTAGAAATTTTTTAAACGATGAAGTCGTATGGGATGTCAAACTTTTTTTCATAATACTTGTCATTTTCATCACACATACATGCACACTCTCAGACTTTTACATTTAACTTGAGTTGTTAACATGTTTTAATATAAAGTATAATAGGCTTAACAAGCCTTTACTTACAACAACAAAACCACAATTATCTTTCCAACAGTATATAGAGTATATGTTCACATATACTCCGTTTAAGTTTGATATGGAAATTCAGCCAGATAAGTCCATAAATGACGCGATTTTAGCAAAAAAAAAACACAGCTACTTCTAATTTAAACCACAAAAATGCCTTGTTGTTGTTGTTGTTTTTTCCGTATAGAATCAAAGTTTCCAAATTAGATACAAAGATATAGGTTTTTATTACACAGAATCCCACAAAATGTGGGCGGGATTAGAGAAGTGGGCGTGGTACCTCCCTAGCAGAAAGCATCAACAAATCTTGAATTTAATAAAATCTTGAAGATTTTATAAATTTGTTGATGTTTTCTTTTCGGCAGGTACCCTTAATTTTATTAATTTCCTGATGAATTCCTTAATAATTTTACCATTACACTCATCCTTCATCATCCCTAAAATTTTTTTATTAAGAAGTGGGATATTGTAGACATTATCTATCGGATATGCAGATGAATCAAAATAGGTATTTATATCATTTTTAATATCTCTGTATAGATCATCTGTTTTACAGCATTTCTAATAACAATTTGTTTCGTTTGTTCGCATATTGCTCTACTAAACTGTTTCATATCTGTTTTTGATCTGCTTTATATCTGCTTTTGATCTGCTTTCGATCTGTTTTATATATAATCTTACTTATAATTGAATAAAATTATTAAATTACTTTCTATAACGACCACCATTAATTGCATCTTCCATACTGCCATCAATAAAACCATAATTATCTTTCCCAAATTCTTACAAATTTTTTAACTAATAAAATAGGACGGGACTGTACCAAAAATATGATTAAGTGTGAAATTCAAATTTTTGATTGAGCATGCTTAATCATGTTTATAATTATTAAATATTACAAATACATTAATTACACTAACCTAGAAATATCAAAACCAAACATGATTGAACATGCTTAAAAGTAAAATTTTTTTCTATAATAATAAAGAGATATAAATACCGAATACAATTTATTTCAACAACTAGTTTATTATGATATTTCATAAAGTTAAAATAGTAGTTTTTAATAATTGTGTTTAATATATAAAAAACATAATTTATAAATTAAAATTAAAATGGTTAATGATTTAAAATCCGAATGTAATAATAAAGATCCTCATCATCATTTAAAACAATCTCCATTCACGCCACGCTATATCATGAACGATATTTTCCATAGAGAAGATAAACGTTTAAAAACTTTTACATGCTGGCCATTAAAATGGTAAGATAAAAGGGAATTGGCAATGACTGGTATGTTTTATAGCGGAGATTATGATAAAACAAAATGTTATTTTTGCGAAGTTGAAATTTGGAATTGGGGACCTACTGATCAACCTTTAACAGATCATTTGCGTTGGTCACCGAATTGTGCTTTACTGAGAAGACATTGGAATATATTTTATTTATAAAATAAAAGAAAATATATAACAAATATTTTTATATATTTTTTTTTTCTTTTTTCCCCAAGTATTCATTTTATTAATAACATTAAATATAAAGCGAAGAAAAGATCTGTATATCTTTATCTCTTTCTTTCACATCATTATATATAAATTGATTAAATATACTAAGATCGATTTAGTTTAACTCATATTAATTGAGAGAAATTTATTTAGTGCTTTAGTTGAAGAAAATAAACTAAAGTGAACAGTCATAGAAATGGACTCCTCTAAAAATCTAATAAACAAATTTAATAATCTGAGTTATAACAAATCCTTTATACATATAAAGGATCTTATAATGTCAGCCAAATATGTAATTATAAGTGCAGATACGATTACAACAAAATATGGTCCCACAATCAAAATTGAATTGGAGGATAATATATTGTTTTTGCCACTTCGCTACAATTCTCTAACTGATGATGATATTAAGAATTTATCTTCTAGAGCAAATCTTATATCAAGAGAAGGAGAGAAAAACCTGCGACTGAAATCATTAGAAGAGGGTGATATCTTTATATCTAATTCTAGATATCCCATATTCACTAATTTTAACAATTATTAAAATTAAATTTAATAATAAATAATAATATGTATATCAATATAATAATAATAATTAAGTTAAAACTAAAAAAAAAAAAAATATATAAAAATATTTGTAATATATTTTCTTTTATTTAATTTATTTACTAATTTTAATAAATAAAATATATTCTAATACAAATAAAATTAAAAACAAAATGAATATTATTAAATAATAATTAAAAAAGTATTTTGTTATATTTTTAATGGATGATGATGATAAAATTTCAGCGTTTTGAGGTTTAGTGTTTCAGCATTCAATAAATGAAATTGGGATTTTAAAAACTTGATCATCATAATATGTAATATGACTGCGAGTAGTGATATCATCGTTTTTCCCTTCCATATTGTTATTATACAGAGGAATGTTATAAATATTATCTTCTCGTATTTCACCTTTTACATCTCTGAGACCGCAAGTATCATAACTGGGTGGTGGTAGTTTTTCATCTAATATATTCGAATTAATAGGTACATTATTGGTACAACGTCTTCTCAGTAAAGCACAATTTGGTGACCAACGTAAATGTTCTGTTAAAGGCTGATCAGTAGGTCCCCAATTCCAAATTTCAACTTCGCAAAAATAACATTTTGTTTTATCATAATCTCCGCTATAAAACATACCAGTCATTGCCAATTCCCTTTTATCTAACCATTTTAATGGCCAGCATGTAAAAGTTTTTAAACGTTTATCTTCTCTATGGAAAATATCGTTCATGATATAGCGTGGCGTGAATGGAGATTGTTTTAAATGATGATGAGGATCTTTATTATTACATTCGGATTTTAAATCATTAACCATTTTAATTTAAATTTATAAATTATGTTTTTTATATATTAAACACAATTATTAAAAACTACTATTTTAACTTTATGAAATATCATAATAAACTAGTTATAGAAATAAATTGTATTCGGTATTTATATCTCTTTATTATTATAGATAAAAATTTTACTTTCAAGCATGTTCAATCATGTTTGGTTTTGATATTTCTAGGTTAGTGTAATTAATGTATTTGTAATATTTAATAATTATTAACATGATTAAGCATGCTCAATCAAAAATTTTAATTTCACACTTAATCATATTTTTGGTACAGTCCCGTCCTATTTTATTAGTTAAAAAATTTCTAAGAATTTGGGAAAGATAATTATGGTTTTATTGATGGCAGTATGGAAGATGCAATTAATGGTGGTCGTTATAGAAAGTTATTTAATAATTTTATTCAATTATAAGTAAGATTATATATAAAACAGATCGAAAGCAGATCAAAAGCAGATATAAAGCAGATCAAAAACAGATATGAAACAGTTTAGTAGAGCAATATGCGAACAAACGAAACAAATTGTTATTAGAAATGCTGTAAAACAGATGATCTATACAGAGATATTAAAAATAATATAAATACCTATTTTGATTCATCTGTATATCCGATAGATAATGTCTACAATATCCCACTTCTTAATAAAAAAATTTTAGGGATGATGAAGGATGAGTGTAATGGTAAAATTATTAAGGAATTCATCAGGAAATTAATAAAATTAAGGGTACCTGCCGAAAAGAAAACATCAACAAATTTATAAAATCTTCAAGATTTTATTAAATTCAAGATTTGTTGATGCTTTCTGCTAGGGAGGTACCACGCCCACTTCTCTAATCCCGCCCACATTTTGTGGGATTCTGTGTAATAAAAACTTATATCTTTGTATCTAATTTGGAAACTTTGATTCTATACGGAAAAAACAACAACAACAAGGCACTTTTGTGGTTTAAATTAGAGGTAGTTGTGTTTTTTTTTTTTTTGCTAAAATCTCGTCATTTATGGACTTATCTGGCTGAATTTCAATATCAAACTTAAACGGAGTATATGTGAACATATACTCTATATACTGTTGGAAAGATAATTGTGGTTTTGTTGTTGTAAGTAAAGGCTTGTTAAGCCTATTATACTTTATATTAAAACATGTCAACAACTCAAGTAAAATGTAAAAGTCTGAGAGTGTGAATGTATGTGTGTTGAAAATGACAAGTATTATAAAAAAAAGTTTTACATCCCATACGACTTCATCGTTTAAAAAATTTCTAAACAATGGATCAGAGTTGCATTTTGTTTCGTGTGTGAGTGTTTATACTTTGTTTGATGATGTGAACACAAACTGTTATGTTAAATTAGATTTTTTGACATTCGTAATAAAACTCACTAGATTTCTATCTCACAAAGTATTATGGAATATGTAAGATTTGTGAGATAGTGAAAACTAGCCTTAAGGATGATCGAATTAATGGTATTCGTTAGAGAATGGGATTTAATTATTTTTTTCAATTATTAGTGAGGTTGTATTCATAAAATAGATCGAAAAGCTGATCAAAAGCATATATAAGCCAGATCAGAAGCAGATATAAAGCATATCAGCAGAGCAGAGCAATATGCGAATAGTGAAACAAACGAAACAAATTGTTATTAGAAATACTGATGATGAAAAATAAAAAAGCTAAAATTGTACATAGCACACTATTACCAAACACAATAAGAGCGTTAATTGTTGCACCATAAAGCTGTGGTAAGACTTATGTAATGATTAGTCTTATAGAAAGTCCTAATGGTCTTTGTTTCAAAAACATATACATATATTCAAAATCTATTTACATTCTCGGAAAATGAAAAAGTTTTAAGTCCAGCTAAAGCAAACCCACACTCTATAATAATATTCGATGATGTTATTTGTGGTAATAATATAAATTTATTCAATTATAAGTAAGATTTTATATAAAACAGATCGAAAGCAGATATAAAGCAGATCAAAAGCAGATGCAAAGCAGATCAAAAGCAGATCAGATGCATATCGAAAGCAGATCAGAAGCAGATATAAAGCAGATCGTTTATAATTTAAAATACAAACACATTTACGAACAAATGTAGAATTCACATGCATACAGCAATCATGAGTAAAAATAATGAATTGTTAAAAGATATTGTAGAAACCAGAGCGGTATTAAAGGAAAAATTTAGAAATATTAAACTTAATGAAATAGAGAAAGTATTAACTTAGAAGAAACCTTTAAGCCTATAACAAACCCTTTAAAACATATAATAAAAAAATTTGATAAGACAAAAAAATCTTCTGGAACAGTACGATAGCCATCATATCAATCACTATATACACCATCTTCTCTATCACTGTATAGATCTAATTTAAATCAGAATCTTTCTTATATGGATTATGATGATGAGGATGATAACAACGAAGCTGGTTTTGCTGGTTTTAATGAAGAAAATAGATCTTATTCCAATATGGTTTATGATGACGATGATTTTGATAATGTATCTAGTTTGGTGAGGTTAAATGAAGAAAATAAATCTAATAATAATATGGATTATGGTAATGATGAAGATATCGATAATAACGAAGCTGGTTTTAATGAAGAAAATAGATATAATTCCAATATGGATTATGATGATGATATTGATAATGTTTCTAGTTTGATGAGGTTAAATGAAGAAAATAAATCCAATTATGATATGGATATTGATGATGATGACCATTACAATGAAGATAATAATGATAACAAAGTCCAATACCTAAACAACTTAAAAAGAATAAGAACATTTAGCAATAACACATCTACTCTACCTAATATAAAGAGAAAGAAAAATAATATGAAAATTTTACAATCAACAGAAACAACGAAATCATCAAAACCTAACAGTACTAAAAAGCACCTTTCACTAAAAACAACAACAACAGCAACATCCACAGCACAATCGAAGAATGATAAAAACAAAAAAAATCTAAAACGAAATAATTATTCATGGCTTTCAAATTTCGATGAAGATGGTGATAGAAAACGCAACAAAATCACACATTTATTTTCCAAACGTAAAAGTAAAACACAATTAAATACCGATAAGAAACGAATTAAATTAAGTAATTCTAAATCAAATGAATCACCTCTTTATGAGAATATTATGTTGTTAATAAATAATAAAATGATTGATAGAATCTATGGATTTAATATAGATCATGCTGGAAATTGGCGATATGGAACAACCAAACTAAAATTTAATAACGATAACACTTTATATATAGGCGATAAAAAATTTAAATTGACACCAGGATTATTTGAACTATTATTCCACATAAAACCTTTACATTATAATAAAATAGATTTAAAAAAATATAAAGATATTCTTATTAATACAAATGTACATAGACGTAACTATCAGTCAAATAAACAAATTAAAGTAACTAAAGCATTTAAATATGAACGCATTATAAAAAAATTATTCAATACAAAGAGTAATATTCTTACTAAAGGTTGTGGATTATCCTTAAAATTAGTAGAAAAACGTAAACCAAACTATATTTATTGGGATGATCCTAATGAATTAGTCGACAGATTACGTTTACTCCTTTCATCGGAAGGTGCTGGTCATAATAACCATAAAGACGAGATAATTCAAATTATTGAGGAACTTACAGAGGCTAATATAATTTATTAAGAACATGAGTTTTATAAATAAATTTGGAGGAAGCTCATTACCTAAGTGTAAGTTTAAAGATTCAAAATTAAGACCAATGCTATTGGTCTTGGTGTAAGCAATCATGTTTTTGATATGCATAAAAAAAGAATATCTGGAGGATAGAAATAAATTGCAAACAATAACTAATCGATATGGTGAACATTACAATAATTATGCTTGATCAGTTGAAAATAATACGTGTGATCTAGATACTTTTTCCTGTTCCCCGCTTTAAGAAAACAAAAGAATCTGTCTTAGAAGAAGCTAAAGAAATCATGGAATATTATAATAATAATGTATATAATTTAACTAAATCTAAAAATTATACTTTTAATAAAATTAAAACATAAACATCTATCAAACTATTTGTTTTATTTTCTAATTCACAAACAGTTTCTTTTTTTATAAAATCATATTTCCATACAAATATAAAATAAATTTATCACGTACAAATAAAAAGGTTTCATATTACAAAAAAAGACAATTATGAAAAGGAACAATCAGCAGATTCTTTAAAATATTTATTTTGTTATTTTTTTCTTATTTTAAAGTTTTGCATTAGTTTATTTCATTTAATCAAACATCTGTACAACTGCATATATTACTCAATTTTTTTTTTTTTTTGTTTTTACAAGAATTTTGAGATTAGAATTAATTTAAAAAAAAGCTTTATGAAATTGAAAATTCGACAAATAAAAAGGTTTCATATTACACAAAAAAGATAGTTATGAAAAGGAGCAATTAGCTGACTCTATAAAATATTTATTAAGTTATTTTTTTGTTTTGTTTTTTTTAAGAATTCTAAACACCTACACATCTACATATTACTCAAATTTCTTTGTATTTCGATAAATTTTGAGACTTTCTGAAACTTAAATTTGTTACGTATGTACAATTCATTTGAAAAATAAAATGGTTTAATATTACAAAAATTATACCATCCGACATGCTTGTATCTACACACACCCTACTCTTTACGAACATCTAACTAAAGGTTTTGAAAAAGTTAGATGGTTAAAAGAACTACTTGGAGGAGAAATCGAAATTTATATAATTAATTTAGATTATTTCAATTGTCCAAATATCAAGACTTTATAAAAAAATAATCCTTATATTAATATTTGTAAGAAACATACTAATTTTAATCAAATGTGTGCTGAAAAGAATGTAATTTTATTAAGAAATTATGTGAATTTATATTTAAAATAAAAAAAAAACCTTATTAATCAATAAAACATTTGAAGTTGATCATTTAATTTTTAGTTGATTCTAAGTCTTTAAATAGAGTACATCCCTAGTACGATTTAACTCAAAAATGATATCATCAGCTGAATTGGAAGAATTATTGACAAAACATAGTTACCAGATTGATAAGGAACATATGGATTTATTTATGAAACTTATAGATGAATTTAGAATTTATAATTATGTAAATAGTCCATTTATATGTATAAATAATATCATACATAGATATTATTATGAAAATGTTTATTCACAATCCTTTAATATTTGTCGATGTCAAACACTTTATAAACAACATTTGTTAACACTTAAGCTTTTTAATCTTTATAAACGTATTTTTAATTTTGAATCTGTAAAATCTGAAAAAAATTCCTAATAAAATTTAAAATAAAATAACACAACATAATATAACATTGTTCTTATTATGTAAAAATTTTATTTTTAATAAAATGTAAACAAATACATATGTACATACATATATCAAACTATTTGTTTTATTTTCTAATTCATAAACATAGTTTGTTTTTTTATGAAATCATATTACAAAAATAAAATAAATTTATTACGAACAAATGTAGAATTCATTTGAAAAAATAAAAAGGTTTCATATTACATAAAAAAGATAATTATGAAAAGGAGCAATTAGCTGATTCTATAAAATATTTATTTAGTTATTTTGTTTTGTTTTTTTAAGAATTCTAAACACCTACACATCTGCTCAACTAATACTCAAATTTCTTTGTATTTCCAAGAATTTTTGGATGAGGACTGTTAAAAAAAGCTTTATGAAATTTAAATTTGTCACGTATGTACAACTCATTTGAAAAATAAAAAGGTTTCATATTACATAAAAAAGACCATCCGACATGGTTGTATCTACACTAGGGTGGTCGTTAACTGTATGGATCAAATTTTTTTTCTATTTTTCCATGCTCTAACCCCCCAATTCGGTGGGTATTGATAAAAAAAACAACTCAAAAAATTTTTTAGGACGATCGGCGAAGGCTAAGCCGTCCCTCAAGCCCGCCAAAGTTTGAGAAAAATCGTAAAGTCCGACTTGTATGACTTATATTTAGGAAAATGTTAGTTTTACATAAAAACCGTTTTGTAAGAAGTTGTTGTTAGTAAAGTTTCCAATAACTTTTGCCTTAACAAGTTTTCTCTAAAACTCATATTGAACAAAACCTAATTAAAATAAAAAGTAAACAGCAGCATTGGTGCGAATTGTTTCTTTAGAACTGTTTTTTCTTACACACGTCAAGAAAAAAAAAATAGTCAACGCATATCATTTGTTTCTAACGTACCACGGTTGA
Organism: Pollenia angustigena; assembly: GCA_930367215.1. Lineage (NCBI taxonomy): Eukaryota > Metazoa > Arthropoda > Insecta > Diptera > Polleniidae > Pollenia > Pollenia angustigena. Next base: position 126,461,229 of record OV884056.1, read on the forward strand.
TAAAGTTGGTGCAATTGTACTTTTTTGATACAATTCAAAGCCAAAAAGTAAGGTGGTACCCTAGGGTGCCCGTTAAAATCAAAAGTTGGGTTTATTTAGGTCTCACTAGCCAATTTGTTGGGTATTAATAAAAAAACAACTCAAAAATTTTTAGGACGATCGGTGAAGGCTAAGGGGACGGCCCACCAAAGTTTGAGAAAAATTATAATTTTACATGAAATCTGACTTTTATGTTTAATAACTTAGAAAATATTAATTTTGTAGAAAATTTGTTCACAAGTTTTTCTTTATCCCTTATTTAACAAAATAAACTTAAAATATCGAATAAGCCACTTAAAAATCTACTTTTAATTCATTAAAGAAACGCATTTTCTATGAATAAGTTTTGTTGAAAAACATTTTTATTATTTATTTAAAAAAAAAAACCGATCAGCCGGGCACCTGCCGTTTTACCCTAATTCAGGTACGCTGAATTCAGTGGTGCTAACTGTGTTTTAGGTTAGCTCTTGTTTTCAAAATTTCGAAAACGGAGGAGGTTGCACAGCGTATCTCAAAAAAACTTGACGCTGTAGTGGCCAAATTTAAGAATTATATTAAACCGGCATATTTGTATGGGAGCCCCCCTAAAGGGTGGAGATGCAAGGCAATTATGTTTTAAGAAAATGTTAAGCACAAAAAACTAATGAAGGTCCGTCATATATTTAATCCCCCTTGGGGCGATTCCTTGGCAGTTCTGGGGCTTTTTCTTCAATATATTTCTAGTCTGTGTTGACAATTTTATTTGAGAGCCCCCTTAAAGAATAAAGAAAGCGTGCAGGTATGTTACAGGGATGATAAATGAGAAAACCAATATCGTACTTACGAACTTCTACAATCGTACTTTTTCGACCTCAATAGTAATAAATATTTTTTTTTTTATAAAAGAAAAATACTTTTGTTTCGGTTACACTTGAAACTATTGGTACATACGGTCTATTTTGTTCCTTTGTTTTTATAATATTTTGCCATGAAGCCTTATATGCTGCCGCTGATACTTGATTTAGAATGTGGCATATGCAATCGTCCAATGATTAAGTGCAAACATCTATTCACAATAGCGAAGTTTAGTGTTTGGTGCAAATGGTCTTGCAAAGAGCAAATGCAAAATATCACAGCTGTTTTGGTAAATCCAACAACAAAATACACAGAGTTTATTTCAGATTTCATAAAAACGCTACGAAATTCTGCATTTGCACTTTGGCAAAACCAAAGACTGAAATCAGTTTATATTCATTGGACAGTAAATACGAGTTGCCATTTTATATCAATTATAAATATTTAGGTTTGAAAAATTTGGAAATAGTACCAAATGAGTCACGGTGGTACCACCGTACTTTTTGGCTTTGAATTGTAGCAAAAAAGTACAATTGCACCAACTTTATCAACCGTGGTACGTTAGAAACAAAGGATATGGGTTTGACTATTTTTTTTAAGCAAACGCACACAAACACAAATATTTAAGCTGAATTGACGTGTGTAAGAAAATACAGTTCTAAAGAAAAAATTCGCATCAATGCTGCTGTTTACTTTTTATTTTAATTAGGTTTTGTTCCATATGAGTTTTAGAGAAAACTGGTTAAGGCAAAAGTTGTTGGAAACTTTACTAACAACAACTTCTTAGAAAACGATTTTTATGTAAAATTATTATTTTCCTAAATATAAGTCATACAAGTCGGACTTTACGATTTTTCTCAAACTTTGGCGGGCTTGAGGGACGGCTTAGCCTTCGCCGATCGTCCTAAAATTTTTTTGGAGTTGTTTTTTTATCAATACCCACCAAATTGGCGAGTGAGACCTAAATAAATCCAACTTTTGATTTTAACGGTCACCCTAATCTACACACACCCTACTATTGACGAACATCCAACAAAGACCCCGCATAAGGTTGCCAGACGGACACATTTACACACACACACACACCCTACCCTTTACGAACACCTAACAAAGAGCCCGCATAGGGTTGCCAGACGGTCACACACACAAACATACACAGACAATAAAAGTGGTGGAGCTTGCAAATCAGAAACCGCAAACCACAACACGATAAAGTCACAACAATATACACACATACACGGCTCAGTGTAGCGTACCAATCGATGAACTTATTAAGTTAACCAACCGACTATAGGGTGAAAATAAAATCTTGATCGCGAATGCTCACTACGATATCGACTCCAAGATAAGAAGGGGATACATAGGGATAGATAGGGGATAGATTTTACATGAAATTGTTTGCTGGGTTATACCATGCTCCCAAATTTGTATGGAAAAAGTGGTACCGAACGGGCAATAACATACTACTCTATGAGCTAAATTTCAGTTATGTTTTTTATAAAGCTTTTTTGTAATAGTTCTATTCCTTCAATTTTTCAGAAATGACTTTATACACTACCAGACTATTATATTGTATTTTCTTTTTACATTTTACCTTAGCCTTCCTTTGGAAAGCAATGAGGTATATTGAATGTACAGAACAATTTTACAATTATTAGACACCAGCAGAATGTAATGCATTTTCTGGCCCGCTACGGCCTTCGTCAGCATTCTTTGTGTCTCACTGGATAGTGTTACTTTATAAATTGAATGTATTTAACTCAACTATTTTAACAAATAGAAACTGGGAATTATTTCCTTCCGAAGGTTACTTTATATTATATTCAACATTTTTAATTTTTCGAATTTATTCTATGAGCTAAATTTCAGTTCTGTATTTAATAAAGCTTTTTTGTAATAGTTCTATTCCTTCAATTTTTCAGAAATGACTTTATACACTACCAGACTATTATATTGTATTTTCTTTTTACATTTTACCTTAGCCTTCCTTTGGAATCAATGAGGTATATTGAATGTACAGAAATATTTTACAATTATTAGACACCAGCAGAATGTAATGCATTTTCTGGCCCGCTACGGCCTTCGTCAGCATTCTTTGTGTCTCACTGGATAGTGTTACTTTATAAATTGAATGTATTTAACTCAACTATTTTAACAAATAGAAACTGGGAATTATTTCCTTCCGAAGGTTACTTTATATTATATTCAACATTTTTCATTTTTCGAATTTATTCTATAAGCTAAATTTCAGTTATGTATTTTATAAAGCTTTTTTGTAATAGTTATATTCCTTCAATTTTTCAGAAATGACTTTATACACTACCAGACTATTATATTGTATTTTCTTTTTACATTTTACCTTAGACTTCCTTTGGAAAGCAATGAGGTATATTGAATGTACAGAAAAATTTTACAATTATTAGACACCAGCAGAATGTAGTGCATTTTCTGGCCCGCTACGGCCTTCGTCAGCATTCTTTGTGTCTCACTGGATAGTGTTACTTTATAAATTGAATGTATTTAACTCAACTATTTTAACAAATAGACAATTCATTCATTCTTATTTAATTTGTAAAATTATTCAATACCAATTTTTTTTTGATTTGCTTTGTTTGTTTTTATACCCTCTCCTGGTGTGTCGATTTTTTTTCCTGGTACTCACTTACTCGAGTAAGCAGAGCTTACTCCAAAAATAATTGTAAAGTAAGTCCAGAGATCGACATATCAATAATTAATTACCTATATACATTAAGTTTAACTATACCTTTTTTTGTTGTTGCTAGTATCTTCTTCAATTAAGTATAAAAGAGAAAACAAAGTTTAGTAACAACCTAAATTTCTGCTGATTTAAGCCGTAAGAACCTCGATGGAGAAGATCTTCCACATCAGCCAACTTCGGTCATTAAAGATCAAGTAAGTGATTATCTTTATTGTATTCAATTATTATTTTTCTCTCTTTACTTAACTTATATTGTTTTAAAATTTTTCTTTTGTTTTGTTAAAATCAGTCAATGTAAATTTTTTTTCTTCTTATTTTTTTTCATCGAGAATATTGTTATATCAAAATTATCAGTTTTGTTTTGTTTACCTTTTTTTTGACATAATTATTATCATTAAAATAATAGTAAAGTAAATTTGCTAAATGTATACCTACATACATGCTTACTTATAGTTAGTTTGTACGATATTCTTAAATACCCTACATTATTATTAAAATGATATAAACTTTTGAAATTGATTTATTTGATTAAATAAAGCAAAAATGAATTGCTAAACTATAAACATTGTCTTAAATTATGTAGTTTGATTATGTAGTCTATAGGGTATTTACTATCATCCAAAGGCTTGGAGGGTTAGGGAATAGGACAGGCTTAAAATGGGCACTGTTTAAATGAGTGGTTAACTATATTCTTTGTAACTGTAGTGTCAGGTACAGAACTTATCTACCGCCAGTTAATTCATAGGAAAATGTGAACAATTTTCTGTTTAACTAGACCTCGCTAGGGCCAGTGTTATTTTTCTAATTTCAAGTCGAACCCACGCTGATTGAAGCAGCCGTTAAATATTCTAGGTACACATATAGTTAAATGCACAAATGCCATCAGGCCACGACCCATTCAATGCAATGGCGAGGTGCGTTACACTTCTTTCTGATTAGCGAGGAGGTCATAACGCTATCACTGGAACAATAATTAATGCTACTCATTTTGTTTATTAGAACAAGTTCTGCGAATAAACACAATTACAGTAATGCAAAATATATTCAAAAAGTATAATATAAAAAATATTTTAACCCTAGCTCTGGCACTATTTACATATGTAAATATAAGGATTTTAAAAACGCAATAACTTGTATATTTTTGATCCAATATTGAATTGACTGAGTGACTAATTTCTTATGTTTCGTGGACAAATAAGAAAAAAAATTAAAAAATTATATTTTAGATCAATTTTTTTCCATTTTATTGAAATTTATTTATTATTTGGCACTATTTACATTTGTAAATATGTTAAAATTACTACTTTATTTGTATGTAATTCAATTTAATTTATGTTATTTCTACAGAGAAAGACGAGCAGTAAACGAAAAAAAGTTAATTATTCTTTTAGGCATTGGTTACATTTTGTTTGGACTTTACTATGCTCATTGCAAACAGCTTTCTTACATAGGCCGCATGCTTTTCGGGTCGATCGTTTTCTTTTATTGTTCTCTCGATAGCATATGTAGCAAGCGACCTTCACTATCGAATGTCCACGGTCGTCTTCATCTGGAAGGAAATATTCAGTTCTGTCCTTAATTAGTGATTCGATAGGAACACCCATTATTCATTCGATTGCATTCTTTGTTGGAAAGAATGATTGGACTAGCGGAATTTGTGCCCTTTTTAAAATTATTCTTGAAAAAACAGACGACGACCACCTATTTTAGCGGAAAAAAAACTGAGTAACACTCTGTGTTGTAAATTTTAATAAAAAAAACAATCACCTCTCTTGGACTTAAACTTTGATGGATTATTTTCTGAATATAATATATAAGCTGCAAGAGCTGATATATCCAAAATGTTATAAAAAAGTGCAAGGGGCCAACGATTTGTTTTCCGTTTTGTTGAATATTCCTTTAACATGTCAACCCCTCCTTTTGTTTTGTTGTGAAACAATATAATATTTGGTTTTTTCTTTATCTCAGATATTGTGTCATCATACGGCATTGTGGACAACAAACTGACGGCTTTGTTCTTTTTGGGAACATATGGACAAAGTGTCATGTTTTCGCTATATCCGAAGATAGTTGAATATTCAGCTCGTTGCGAAGATGGATTAAAATCGGAGGGAAAATAGGGTTTATTTTTTTTAATGTTCCGACAAGTTCCATTCTGTAAGTGCATTAGCTAACGAAAGGCTTGTAAAAAAATTGTTACAGGTAACCTTTCTCCCAGTGCTTTTATATTGTTTAACCAAGTCTTTAACAACCCTCTCTCCTTTATTTTGCTCTCTATTGCTTCCTGATTTGCCAGTGTTTATTTGCCCAGTAAGTGGGTAGTACGATTTTGCATCACATACCCACAACAACTTAATACCATATTTCAGAAATTGGTGCTGCTTTATCTGTTAGAGATCTTTCATTTCTCGTAATTTGCTGATCAAACCGAATAAATCTTGAAATATTCAAAAATCTCTTTGAAGATATGGTTGCTCGATACAGTGGGAATGCTTTACTTTGCCAAAGCACTTCTAGCCTTTCGCTGTTGGAATGATGAGACCCCATTGTAATTAGTATTCCAAAGTATGCACTAAGATCTTCCTCAGTAATATACTTCCATACATATTTTCTACGAATAATTTTACCGCATCTTTCTAAAAATATGTATTTCAAAGCAAAAACGATATTTACCTAAATTTTCTAAATTTTCATATACAGCCTTGCCTTTTCTGTTGGTGTTACGACAAATAATTGACAACATTGTTGGGTGCATTAGAGCAAAAAAGGTTTCACTGGTGGACAAGTTCTTAGTATTCGTATTCGCTGCAGCTATGGAGCAGTTTTGTTCCACTTTGTTCCATCCTTTGCTAGAAAAAAATTTTCATCATCACAAGGGCAAGCTTCCGCTAGGCCATGTCCCTCTTCACTTACAGAAACTGCTACCTCATCGTTATTGTCAATGCAAAAGTCATTGTCTGAGTCACCTGCATGCCCTACTTCTACTGGATATGCTGAGACAATATCAGAGTCATCAGCATTCTCTGTGGGATAAGATATTGTAATATCAGATTCAGCATTAAGAGAACTAGGGAGTAAATCTGCTATGGTTTTCAAAATATCTCATTTGCTTATCCAAAGAAAGCCTATAACAATAAACTCAGTCTTTAACAATTTCATATGCGTAAATATGTACAATATTCTTACCTAGCCACAGAAGCTGAACTCAAAATTTTAAATTTGTTATTATTACTTTCCATTTTAAACGAACACTTCAAAAATTTGCAATATTTCACAACCAAGAGCTGTTATCAATTAAGCAATTAAATTATACACAGTACAGTAGCACGAAAATATAACGGTAAATCAAAACATTATGCATAAAAACAAACGAAAAGCACTTGACAGTAAACATTAAAGCCCTGCACGAATGCATTTGTTTCTTTTTCACATTTCTCCACACCAACTCATTGTTGTGTGAAATACTGAGTTCTTTTTTTAAAATCAATTCGAATGATACACAATGAAAAACCGAATCAATATTAAACAGTAGCTCGTTTGATTTAAAAAAACAAATCAACTCAATGTATAATTTAATGTGGAAGAAAACATAACACACAACAATTGTGAGTCTATAACAGGGAATTCCATTTCTTTGCCAAATTGTGCGTACCACTACTAACACATATTTTTATGATCATCAATTCAGTCGTCGATGTGACTTCCACAGAATACACAGAACTGTCACGAGACGGAAGATTTTGTGTTTTTTTGTCTCTTTCAAAGAAAGCTGCCCTATTGCATTTCTCTTTTCATCATATTCTATGCCGCAATACAATAAACACAAATTTATTTAGTTAAGATTTATTTACAAAACTGTTGTAAAAATTAACTTTTAAGTTTACCACAACACGAGTAAATAATATTTAATTACTAAAGACATTTTTTTGCACAAAAAACAACGTTTGTTGAACTAATGCATTTGTTTAACGTGGTTTGTGTTTTGTTATTTTTGTTTTGATCACGCCATTTGTGTTGATTGTTGCGGCCTGTTTTTACACCTTGCCACTTTACTACCAAAAAATGCTTTCTGTCTCTTTCTTCGAAAGCTGCCCTCGCAACTGATTTGGGCCTTTTTCACACGTCACTTTTTACAGTTCTGTGTATTCTGTGGTGACTTCGACAAGTGTACATGTCTAGCGGATGCTATGTTATTTTGTTTCATCTTAACAGAAAAAAACTTTATGATGACAAAAAAAAAATTATTTCATACCTGTAAAAGGGTTCCTTTTTCCTTCGTTAAAAAGACGTATGTACCTAAATACAGAAATTATTAAAAAAAAATAGCCACAAGAATTTGTTGGTATTTTGTGCTTGTAAAAATATTTTGGTTTTTGTACCAATCGCGTCGGTGGGGTTTTTTTCTTCTTAGAAAACACTTTTCTTAAGTAAGTAAAATTTTTAGAAAAACAAGTTAAAAAAAGGCTTGTTTTGCTACAATTTATGTGTAAATAACCTATATACATAATAGCAAATGTGACAGTAGGTAACATGTTTGGGTAGAAAGATGTGTTTCATTGATGTATTAATGAAACTTTATTGTTTCGCACTATTTTTATTGCATACTTTTTATGCTACAATTATATGACCGAGCCCAAAGAGTTAACCTTGCCTATTTATGGTAACTATTTAACGCAACTTTGACCTGTTATAATGTCTTTATACATTTTTGCAGGTAAACTCAGGTGCGCATTTGGTATTTTGTAAAATGTTATGATATACCATTAGGGAAAATACTACACAACTTGATGCAGTATCCAACGAATTGCTAATGTATGAAAGCTTAAATGTTAGTACTGTAGTATGATTTACTTTTTAAACTTAATTCCTTACCAAGTTTATCTTGGAAGCAAGATTATAACTTGGAATTTGGCTAGTTAATAAAACATTTTTAATTTTTCGAATTTATTCTATGAGCTACATTTCAGTTATGTATTTTATAAAGCTTTTTTGTAATAGTTCTATTCCTACAATTTTTCAGAAATGACTTTATACACTACCAGACTATTATATTGTATTTTCTTTTTACATTTTACCTTAACCTTCCGTTGGAAAGCAATGAGGTATATTGAATGTACAGAAAAATTTACAATTATTAGACACCAGCAGAATGTAATGCATTTTCTGGTCCGCTACGGCCGTCGTCAGCATTCTTTGTGTCTCACTGGATAGTGTTACTTAATAAATTGAATGTATTTAACTCAACTATTTTAACAAATAGAAACTGGGAATTATTTCCTTCCGAAGGTAACTTTATATTATATTCAACATTTTTAATTTTTCGAATTTATTCAATGAGCTAAATTTCAGTTATGTATTTTATAAAGCTTTTTTGTAATAGTTCTATTCCTACAATTTTTCAGAAATGACTTATACACTACCAGACTATTAATTTGTATTTTCTTTTTACATTTTACCTTAGCCTTCCGTCGGAAAGCAATGAGGTAAATATACCAGCAGAATGTAATGCATTTTCTGGCCCGCTACGGCCGTCGTTAGCATTCTTTGTGTCTCACTGGATAGTGTTACTTTATAAATTGAATGTATTTAACTCAACTATTTTAACAAATAGAAACTGGGAATTATTTCCTTCCGAAGGTAACTTTATATTATATTCAACATTTTTAATTTTTCGAATTTATTCTATGAGCTAAAAAAAAATGTTAAAAGAAAATACAATATAATAGTCTGGTAGTGTATAAAGTCATTTCTGAAAAATTGTAGGAATATAACTATTACAAAAAAGCTTTTTAAAATACATAACTGAAATTTAGCTCATAGAATAAATTCGAAAAATTAAAAATGTTGAATATAATATAAAGTTACCTTCGGAAGGAAATAACTCCCAGTTTCTACTAGTTAATAAAACAATTTCTGTCTTGATTTTCAAAACTATGATTGTTTATTGATTCTTTTATTCTAAATTTACATTTCTTATATACTAATTTCTTATGGTTATTTTGAGTGAACAAAATCACTCAATACTTACTACTACTTATTTTGTTTGTGTGTATGTTTCATTCATGTATGTTTGTGTGAAGTTCAAGTGCAATAGCCGAATTTATGCTGACTATTTTTAATAAGCAACAGAATGTTTTGCACACGAACATACATGAATGGTTCAGTCAAGTAAAGTGCAGTTATAAACAAAGAATGTTGACACACGCAGAATCAAATTTCTTTATTGCAGTTCAATACACTGCGTTAATGTAAACAATTTAATATTATGTGTCAACAACTTTATGCACTCTACTTGATTTTGGTAGGTATACTACAGTACTAATGATTTCAACATTTTGCAATGGTGGAACTTACATCAAAATGAATTTCCTATTCTCTACAAAGTGAGCTGCAAAATATTAGCAACGCCTGCTAGTAGTGCAGCTTCAGAAAGAGTTTTTTCAGTAGCACGGAATTTGATTTCTGAAAAAAGATGCAGCATTGCTTCAAACGGTGATTCTATAAATGCCATAATGTTTCTTCATTCAAATATAGAAGCAACTGAAATAAAAAATGAACTTTTAAACTGTACAAATTAATATATATTTTAAACCATTTTGCTCATTATATTATTTTTATCTTAATTTTGCAATTAATTGAATTTAGCTTTTCATTTCTTTTTTACTTTTAATAAAATATTTCAAAATATATTTTTGTTACTTTTGAATAAAATAATTTAAAATAAAAACTTAAGCGTTGTATAAAAATATTTTGCATCTTCATTTGTTTTTTGCGCAATATAAGTTTACTAGTCATACCTAATAATAAAAAAATTCAATAATTCAAATCACCTATTTTGTTACTGTTGTTTGGTGTGATTTGGTCTGATTCGTTTGAATCGTTTGATTCGTGCGATTCGTATGATTTGGTGTAGTTTGTATTATTCGTTGTTGTGTGTAGTATATTTCGTGCTCTTTACACTTCGTATTTGGTCGTTTATAACACACAAATTTAAATTCATTTGCATTTGTGTGTTTATATTCTTTTCGTGCTTTATGTGTTTTTCACAATACATAGTTTGATTCGTTAGCAAAATGCAATCGACAATCACGAGTTGAAAAACACACGAATGATTTGAAACGGCATTCAAATGCATTCGTGCAGGGCTTTAGTAATGGCGCCCGTACACGACATGTATTTGTCATCTGACATGTCAAATTTTCAAGTCACATGTAATTGTTCATGTCTGTCAAAATTGCTGTTTTACATAAGGTTTATAATATTCGGTCACAAACGTACATGTAATGTGGACGAGAAGATAACAAAGTAGATAACAAAGTACTCAATTTGAAGAGAGTAATATTTTTCTTCACTCAACAAAGAGAGAGGAAATGTTACTCAATTGCACAGAGAAATGAGTGTGTTTTAAGAGTTGCCAGACCGCAAATGCTTGTTTTTAGGAAAAAAAATAGTTTTTTTAGAATTGTGGTAGCACTTTTAGTACAAAATAATTAATTAATATGGCAATATTTTATAAAAAAAAGAAAAAGAAGAAGAAAAAAAGACAAACCTTTTTAAATTTTAAATAAAATCTACACTCGTAAAACTGCTCTGAGTGGAGAAGCAGCTCGCGCTTTTTGTCATTAATTCTTAAGGGCAAACAGGTCGTTTTTGTTTGTCTGCTTTTGTTGCGTTTTGCGTTGTCACCCCGCATTGGTTAGTGTTTCGGCGTCGTATAACTGTACCGAGTTACAGTTTTTGCGGTATCTGCATTAACTATATGCAATCGTTTTTAACCTCAATTTGAGGTTTTGTCTGGTGGAGAACCATTAATAACTCATGTGACTGGTGGAGAACCAATATAACTCAGACGTTTTACTGGTGGAGTACCAAGGAAATAACTCAGACGTTTTACTGTGGAGACAAGATATACTCTGGAGCTTATTCTGGAAGCTCTTCGCCTTCCTATACGAAGGTCTAGGTCGATCGAGGACTTGTGGATGAGGCTCCAACAAACCGTGTGATACCCTGGCAATATAACTCTAGATAGTTAGCCAAAAACTTTTAGTTTTTAAGCAAAGTCAAAAAAAAAAAAAAAAAAAAAAAATAAAATCTAGGAATTTATTTCTCATGTTGAGTAAATATCCTTTGTATATTTAAATAAAAAAAATTTATTTATTTAAGTTTTTATTATTTTATTTTCAGTGGAGGCTCTTAAAGTGCAGGAATTGGAACTGAATATGTTGGAAGGACAAATAAAATTTTGGTATGTATATTAAATTACTAATTTTTTGTGTTATACCATAGAGGAGAAAATCTTTGTGCCCGGCCGAAGGCCGGCTATGCAGAGAAGATTCCCAGCTAGCATTTTCAATCGTCTAGGAGTCTACTGGGAATCTCATGAAGAGTGTTTTTGATCGTCGACGAGCTCATTTTTTAATCGTAGACGATTCCTAGCACTGGAGAAACTGTTACACGTGCTGATTCGTCTGTGAGATTCATCTAAGACGCTTATATTAATCGTAAAGTGAATCGTTTGTGATGTATGTAGAGATTATCTAACGAGTCTTTTAAAAAGCATGCCAAGAGTCGTATGAGACTCATGTAGGGATTATTTTACAACTCGTGAAATGCTCAGCCGTATAACTGAGCTACCTAAAAAGGGGCATCAAGCGTGTTTTTTATGTTAAAACTTCTAATTTTCATACAATTTATATAAAACAAACCTTCGCCTGTCGCGAGATCAACACCATCCATCGGAAAAATCCTTTTTTACTGATCCTTAGGCCGGTTTGTTTTATTGAAATTGTATTGACAATAGAATTTTTATATTTCAAAAACAATCTTATATAGTAATTGTTATATGACTCTTACAGAGAGTCACAAAAGGTTCATTCCAAGATTAAAAGACGAGCGTGTCAAAAAATTTATAAAAAAGTAAAAAATGTAGATGTTTTTGTTTTTGTTACTCGTCAGATAATCATCAGAAGACTCTTTTGGGAGTTGTATATTAAACACAATCGTCTAACAAACAGCCTATGCTAGCTGGGTTTAGTTAGTGAAGCCAGTAATTGTGTTAGTAATAAAAAACTAATAAGTATTGTTAATGTGAATTGGATGATAATCAAAATACTTTTGATTTTTATAAAAATTTCCGCCTGTAATATCTTTAAATTTTATATATTTTTTGTTTAAAAATTTAATTTTAAATTTTTTATATTGAAGTTGGATTATTTAACATATTATTAAATTATTTCCGACGTAAAATCAAATTTTGTTTATTATTACAAGAAAGTATAATTACAAATTATGAAAAAGAATCAGGCTTTGGAAGTTTGTGTGCTCCTTTCGTCTTACTTTCTGAAGTTTGTAAAATTCTTATAAAGGTTTGCAAAAATATTTTTACAAGATAAAGCAATCAAAATAATAAAATCTTTATTGTTGAGTACTGCGTAAATTATACCAAAATTTAAATACCTATATTCTTTTTGGTTTGCGGAGAGTAACGTATGTACATACATACATATAAACACAGGATGGATATGCTTATTACTGTGAAAAGTCAACGAAATAAACTGCAATTAAATTACAGATGTTAATCCTGCTAGGGATAAAAATATGTTGCCAATCATATGTATATCAACTTTTTTCAAGTTGATGTTTAAGTATCTTATCGTCCACCGATTTTAATGAATATGTTGAATGTGCTTATATCGCTAAATGGACAATAACGTAAATACTTTCTATTAAACTTCCTTATAGCGCAAAAATAAAGATTAAATAGACTATATCTCTACTGTGACTAAAACGGAAATGAATATAAACGAAAAGTACTGTAAAAAAAATGTTGTTACTTCCCCCCCTCATCATTAAGAAGCTCAACATTTTTGAAAATTTCAAATGTACTAAGTCCCCTTTTACAATGTCGCAAGTGGAAGGCAGACAGACGAAGTTTGTGGGTGAGGGGTTGTAGAGGTAGAGTGTGTAGTACATGACTATCTGTACTGGACATTTTTAGACATTATTTTGCTTATCTTTTACACTTTTCGGCATTTTCATGTTGTTGCTTCATATCATTTTTCTCACACGAATGTAATTTTAGTATCAATGCCTGTTAAATGTTTATCTCTGTCAACAGAGAAAAAGAACGAAAAATGGAAAACAATAATTTCTGTCTGTCTATTAATTTCGCGATTGTGAAAGGTTTAGGGAAGTTCAAAAGAGAATAAGAAAAATGTCTGCCTTTCAATTTCAACGTTATAAATTGGGACTAAGTGCAACATCTTTATATATTTATAGTATTTGATAAAACTTAACATACACTGCCTGTTTAACGATTTCGAACGTTAACGTTCGCATAGAAAATTACATTTAAAACAAAAACAAATTTTCGAATATTGTTTTTGTTTTAAATATAATTTTCTATACGAACGTTAACGTTCGAAATCGATGAACAGGCTGACAATGTTCTGAGTGACAGAGAATCTGTAAGAGGGATTTATTTGTAATTTTTCTTTCTTTAATAAGTACTTTTTGAATTCCCGTTAATATTGCAGCTAGAAACATAAAACTTAACATACAATGTTCTGAATGGCAGAGAATCTGTAAGAGGTATTTTTTGGTACTTTTTTTTCTTAAACTGGTACTTTTTTTCGTTAACTGGTACTTTTTGAATTTTCGTTAATATTGAAGCTAGAAACATAAAACTTAATATACAATGTTCTGAGTGACAGAGAATCTGTAAAAGGGATTTTTTTTGGAATTTATTTTTGAATTTCCATAAATATATTATAGTAATTTTTTTAATTTTTTTCTGTGTACTTATACTGTAGGTGTAAAAGCTATCATTGCATTCTTTTTAAAAGAATTGAACAACATTAATGCATTTGCATTTATTGAAAAAAACAATAATTTTTATATTATATTATTTTTATTTATTTTTAATCCAAATTTTTAATATTTTTAATTAGGCTTAAGTTCATGAAATTTAATTTTCATTAAATTATTTTTATGAAGAAAGGAATTTTACAACATGAAAATTAATTAAAATTGTTATTGATAATCTTTCATTCTTGACGTGGCTCGGGCTCGAACCCTGGCCGGCAGGTTACTATGACATGTTTCGATCGCAACCACTCGATCTGCTCAGATGGATTTGCCGTCTTACACTCGCAGCCATCGACGACTGCTGACGTCAATAGTCAAACATCAATCCTTAAACCAAATTGTATTTTTTAACATTTGGTAGATCGAAATTTGCTTTCTAGAATGATTATCCATTTTAATTGATTTTACATGTTTTTTCCTTTACTTCTGTTTTTTCGTACTTTCGTCAAGAATTTTTCTTGAAGTCAAATTTCGATCTACCAAATGTTAAAATACAGTTTGGTTTAAGGATTGATGTTTGACTAGTGACGTCAGCAGTAGTCGATGGCTGCGAGTGTAAGACGGCAAATCCATCTGAGGAGATCGAGTGGTTGCGATCGAAACATGTCATGGTAACCTGCCGGCCAGGGTTCGAGCCCGAGCCACGTCAAGAATGAAAGATTATCAATAACAATTTTGATTAATTTTCATGTTGTAAAATTCCTTTCTTCACAAAAATAATTTAATAAAAATTAAATTTCATGAACTTAAGCCTAATTAAAAATATTAAAAATTTGGATTAAAAACCATAAATAGTTCAACAAAATAACCACAATACTAATTATTGTTAAAGCTAAGGCACGAGCTCTATGTGTACATTTGTCCTTTAAGTTGTGCTGAAAAAGGTCAACAGAAAAGAGAAAGACAAAATGAAAAAACAAAAAATGTACTTGGACTTCAAGAAAAATTCTTGACAAAAGTACGAAAAAACAGAAGTAAGGAAAAACATGTAAAATCAATTAAAATGGATAATCATTCAAGAAAGCAAATTTCGATCTACCAAATGTTAAAAAATACAATTTGGTTTAAGGATTGATGTTTGACTATTGACGTCAGCAGTCGTCGATGGCTGCGAGTGTAAGACGGCAAATCCATCTGAGGAGATCGAGTGGTTGCGATCGAAACATGTCATGGTAACCTGCCGGCCAGGGTTCGAGCCCGAGCCACGTCAAGAATGAAAGATTATCAATACCAATTTTAATTAATTTTCATGTTGTAAAATTCCTTTCTTCATAAAAATAATTTAATGAAAATTAAATTTCATGAACTTAAGCCTAATTAAAAATATTAAAAATTTGGATTAAAAACCATAAATAGTTCAACAAAATAACCACAATACTAATTATTTTTATTTATACTTTAATAAGGGCTTTTGATATTACTAAATAAATACACTTTTTTACATTTTTAGCATATTATTTTCTGGAGTTGGTTTTTTAAGAAGGAAGACGACGACGTAAGTAGATATCAAAATTTGTTTTTTTTTCATTTTTAGAATTGAAATATCTTATTCGTTTTAAGGTTGGGACGAATTCGTACGAAGGACAATTTTTAAGGTATGTTCTAGTTAATTTAAAAAAAAAAAACCATTTAACTTTTAAAATACAAAATAAAAACCATAAAAAGTTCAACAAAATAACCACAATACTGATTAAACAAAATAAAAAATAAAAAAAACTTAATAATTTTTTGTTTTCTTACTTCATTATTTAGGCAAAGCAATGAAAAAGCGTAAGCATAATTATAGTATTAGTGATTTAAAATCCATACTGATAAAATGTCCTTTTTTAGAGGAATTGCAGATAAGTTCTTCTATAAAAAATTTTGAATTATTTGAAATTATTATAAATTCTTTAAATGCTATAAATAAAAATAGTAAATACAATAAAACTCAAAATAATATTAAAAATAGAAGAAACATCTGTAGTATGGCAAAATACTTGTTAAAAAATAGCAAGGTTAAAAGCTTAGGTATGTCTAAAAATGGCGTGAATGAAAATTGTAAAGAAAAAAATTATATTTTATTAAATTCTGAAACAGTTTTGGAACAAAAATCTTTGAAAAATTTATTTAATGATATGAATTGTAATGAAGAGAATAAATCGGAAACTGAAATCAATATAGATGATGTAGCAACAAAAAACTTGAAAGATCAAATCAAAATGATTTCGAAGAATTATGAAAACTTGTGTAAAGATTTTTGCGAAAAAATGAAATTTGTCGACGAATTTAAATGTGACTTTAAAATGATTAAAGATGAATTAATTAAAATAAATGACGAATTTAGACATAGTAATGACTGTGCATTAATTGAAAGCAATAAAATAGAAAATTGCAAGAAGCAAAATTGTTTAAATATACCTGATTCTGCTAATAAATTGAAAGTGCAGAATAAAAATCGCGATCACACTTTGAGCCCATTTGAAATTACAAATGATTCGATTAATGTTTCAAACTTTCTAAAATACAGAAAGGAAGCCAACCCCGATGAAAAGTGTAACAGAAACGTATTGCGTGTGGAAGCGAATAATTTAAAACCTAAAAGAAACTTTAAAAAAATATTTTTGATTGTTCATTTTCTATTAATTTAGATATTATAAAAAAGTTTAATGATGATAAAAACACTAAAAAGAAACTTCTTGAAGATTTAGTAAGAGAAGAATATTAAGTGCATAATAATGTTTGCATTTTATGTTTTTATTGTGTTTCGCGCATTAAAGATAATACGTTTTTATATGCATATTGTAGATTTAACGATTGTACCACATTTCGTTTTGAAATAAGTCCTAATGGAACTGTTGTTGTTTATAGAACGAAAGATTTAAAAAATGCAGATAATGAAGTGCATGTAGGTCAGATTCGTGGGGTGAAAAGATCTGTTATGAAAAGTAAACTAAAGAATAAAAATGCGTACTTATTTAGAAAGCAGCAAATATTAAATGCTGCTGATGATATTGCTGAAAAGGGCAATTTTCAAGGTATTCATAAGTTAGAAGCATTAAGAAAAGTAAAATCGGAAGGAAATTTTAATTTCTATTATCATCCAGATCCCTTTTTTTCTCTTATTTTAATGAAAAGAGGTCCATATAAGAGTTATATACATATGGTTGCTGCACCTTTTGCAGTTTATACATGGGAAAAATTTACATTTGAGACCATATCAAATAATAAAACAATCCTCGAAGATTGTAAGTTTACATTACATTTAGATGCTTCAGGTGAAAGTGTTAGGCATTTAGAATGTGCCGAAAAAAGAATTTTGACTTATAAATTAGTTCTGCGAAATTGCAGATTAAAAAAAATCATCCCTATTGCGGAGGCAATTTTATCCCGGCACACACGTGATGCAATTACCGGTTTTTTGGATGCATTAAAACTATTTCTAAAAGAAAACAAAGTAAAATATCAGTTTAAATGGTCTTTTTGTAAAAGAGTTTGCACTGATGTTAGTGCCGCATTATATGGAGCGGTATTAAAAAGTTTTAATAATCAAACTTTGCTAGATTACCTACACAGAAATAATTATTTTTTTTTTATTTATTTATTTATTTATTTATTTATTTATTTAATCAATGGATATTATCCTTACTGACTAATAACAATATTGACTTAAAATTAATGAATAACAATAAGCATTTTAAAATATACTACACTTTACAGAATATATGTACATACAAATTTACGAATTAAGAAAAACCATAATTTGCCGAATTATTTTCAAACAAACGCTTGTTTGAAAATTTTTTTAATTTCTACAAATTTTTTTACTGATTCAATTAAAATTTTTGTTTGTAAAAAAATTTCACTCTTTTTAAACAACAGAAACAACAACAACATTATAAGAAACAAAATAAATTTTTGGTTGGTTTCAAAGTTGGTTAAAAAAAACCAAAATCCCGTATTAAATTTTTTCAAACTGTTTGCTTAAATACATCAAATACAAAAATATAATGATGACGAAAAACATATCGAGTCGGTCTGTCGCCGTTTTTGGGTTACATTTCTTCTTCATTAGCAAAGGAAAGGATACAGCAACAGTGAGTGATGACGAAAAACATTGTGTGTATAAAAAAAGACTTCGTTCAAAAATTATTCCAACAAAAAAATGTGTCTCAAAGCCAGCCGGCCGCTCTGCTCTCTCTGCCATCATCTTCTAATACAGTGCCTGCTTGTGTGCGCATCATTGCTTGTGCAAAAACCTTTTTTTTTTTTTGATTTTGAAATTTAGTATATGAATTTCAGTAAACTTTTTGTTTGATTCAGTTAAATTATTTGTTTGGAAAAATCAGTGTTTTTTTCAATAAACAAAATGCAAATAAATTGTTTGAATATGCGAATTTGTTTATAGGACCGATTTCAGACAAAAAATTGTTTGATTCTACAAATTTTTTGTTTGAATTGGAAAAATAATTTTTTCTGTGTAAATGCTTGCGCCTCATTCTTAAATAGCCTAAAAGTTAATCCAAATTCCAAACCTAAATTTGTTATATTGCAGTGGTGTAAATGCCACTATATTCATATAATGTGTAAAGACTTAAACGCTAAATTGGGTAAAAATCATATCTTAAGGCCCTTGTTAAAGAATTCATTAATAGCTGCTTTTAGCATAACGACTATTGAAGAATGTCAACAATGGTTTAAACATATTTTTATAGTGTTACTCACGCCATACAAGTCTCCTAATTTTGAAAGGAGTTTTAAAATATTGCATGATTTTTTAACAGAATTTGTTGAAGAAAACATAGGCAAGGAATACCACCTTCCTGATGATGAGCAAATAGATCCATTAGAATCTATTTCATCAAATAGCCCTTTTCGAAAAATGTTCTTTTCCATTTACTGTGAAATTGAAAATGATGTAAAAGTTATTAATAAAGGAAATGTTTTAAATGAATATCGAAATGATGACATGTGCATCTTTATATTAAACAAATATTGTTCTTTTATTGTTATGTGGACGAACATTATGGGTATTCACGTTGATCCAACAGGAGAACATATAAGTAATGCTCCCGTTGAATTTTCCTACTTTTTACAAAAGCATATTATATTGCAAGAAAAATCTGTTAGAGCAGATGTTTTTGTAAAAATAATGAGAATTGACTACCTTAGTTCATTAAAGGAATTGCGATACAACTATAATATGTTTGGATCAGTTTCCGCAGAATCGAAGCTATATTTACTTCAAACGTTAATGATTTTAATGAAGAAGTAAATAGTAAAAGGTTGAAAAAAGAACATTCCTTTACTACTTCAACACTTATCGACAAAAAAGATTTAAGTGTTGAATTTATAAAAAAAATGTTCTTATACTAATTTAACACCCATCGATAAAAAAGATTTGAGTGTTGAAAATATAAAAAAACATCATTCCTATACTAGTTTTACACCCACCGATAAAAAGGATTTGAGTGTTGAAATTATAAACAAAGAACACTGTTATTCAATATCACCTTTACATATTGAGCCAGTTGAAGAATGGAACAAAAAAAATGTTAAAAAACAAAAATTAATTAAGCCAAAAATTATGCAGGAATCTAAGGCATTAAAAAAACTAACTGCTATACAAAAAAATAAATCGAAATCAGTTACACCAGTTGCTAAGTCATAACTGATGGAAGAATCAAAAGACACATTTTTTCTCTTTAAACTAGATTTAGTATTTTGCGAAGTTAATAATGTATCTAATCCAATAGAAATTGGATTTTATGTTTATTTAGAAGATTCCGATTGGAATTCATTGAACAATGGAAATTGGTTGACAAAATTTGTGCTAGATGCTTGTCTTTAGGAATTATAAAAGAAAATAAAACTAGTAATTGTTATTGTATGCCTTGTCAATTTGATAAAATAAACGTTGACAACATAAATATATTCATACAAAATAAACCAAATTTGTTATTTGTTCCAATTTTGAAATCTAGTCACTTTACACTTTGTGTACTTAAGTTTTCTACACATGAATTTATGCATGTTAATTCATTTTTATCTCAAAATGTAGGTAAAGAAATATATAATACCTTCAAAACTGAGTTCGGAACTACTACACATTTGTGGAAGTATCAAGAAATTACAGAAAGGAAAACACAACAAGATGGCTCAAATTGTGGAATTTTCGTTTTAATGTATGCATTAAAAATACTTAAAAATCTGTCATTAAAAAATTTGTGTGAGCCCGAAGAGTTTAGAAAGAAAATGAAGATATCATTACTAAAATATCAGGGCGATAGAACAAGATTTTGTTGCCATTGTGGTTGCCTTAAGAGTGATAAAGGATATGTTTATGTATGTAAAGATTGTGGTTTTTGCGTTTGTAGAAATTGTACACATAAACATTGTAGAAGAAACTCTAACGTTTGTAAAATAATTGAAAGAAATTATCATTGTAAAAATGTTGTTACTTAACGTTGGATAAGATTTTAAGTCGATTCTGTGATATATACCAAAGTAAATTTAAGTTAATATAAGAATATAATGGCATGTAGGCCTATTGGGGAAGCCAGCCATTAAAAATAATTGGCAACGCACATAGCATAGTACCTCTTGGGTTGTGCGGAAATCTATGCAAAAATAATGATAAATTTAAAAAATTGTGTTAACTAGGATTTTGTGAAGCGAATATTATGTAAAAACAACTATAGAAAAAAGCATTGTAAAAAAGAGTTTTTCGGAACCCTTTCCATAATTTGCAACTGTTATTTTTTCTTGTAATAAAGATACAAATTTACATAAAGTTTTAGCTACATAAGTATAAATTTATGAACTAAATCTTCGTACAGACCGTGGTCAGATCTTACAATCAGTGATGCCAACTTTTTGAGAGCAAAAAGCACTAAAAAGCACTATTTTGAACAAAAAAAAAAGCGTAAAAAAGCACTAACAGAGCTACCTAAACAAGAGCGGCAAGCGTTTTTTTAAACATGCAAATTCTATTGCCAATACATTTTCAATAAAAAAAAACGACCAAGCGATCTATCAAATAAGATTTTACAGCCGGGTGGTGTTAAATTCGCGTTCTAAAGGTTTGTTTCGTATAAACTCTATGAAAATGAAAAGTTTTGACATAAAACAGACGCTTGCCGCTCCTATTTAGGTAGCTCAGTAAGACATTTTTTAAATTTAATTAAACACAAAACAAGTTGCATTCGGCTGTGCCGAATATTATATACCTCCAAAATTTAAAAAAGGCGATGGCGTTGCTGGGTGACCATTTTCATTTAAAATTAAATATACAGGTATGTGATGAAAATCGATCGATTTCAAAACGACCGTTTTTAAAAGGTGTGATGAATTTCGAACGATTTTAAAATCTATTTCTGAATAAAAGTCTTAAATTTTCGTTCAGAATACACTTCAGTTAACGTATATAATATAAATTTTTAAAGAATCAACACTGAAAATAAAAGGAATATGCATATAAAAACCATTTTAAAAGATACTGAAAACGATATTTTCGGTTTCAAATCGTATCGTTTTTAAAATGGATTTCCATCACATACCTGATAATTATATTTGTATATAAACATTTCTAAATTTATTATTATTACCTTCAATAAAAATTATATCAATCAAATCATTTGGATCATCATCAGCTGAGTTTGAATTGGTCATAAAACAGTAATAAGGTGCGAGCTCGATTTTCGTAGTTAGAAAAAATCTGGCCTGTTGCAATTACCGAAAATTTGCAGTGACCGACCATTCTTTATAAAACTTAATGACAGCCCAAATTTTAATAAAAAAAAATATGTTGTCAACGCTAAAAAGTACACGTTTTGTAAAATTTCCAAATTGCTAGGAAGCCTAGCTCTAACCTCGTAAATAAAGTTTTTGGTAAAACGAATGCAACTTTCTTTTGTAAATTTTTTTATCATTTGAAACCTTAAAATTTGTATAGGCCTTCCCAAAATTGTACCCAAATAGCAAATCTCATCTTAATCATCCTCAATATAATCGAAGTTTTAAAAAATGGTACAAAAAAAAAATATTGTTAAAGGCACTTAAAAGCACTGTGAGAAATTGCTAAAAGCACTATAAATACCCGCTTTTTAAAAACGGGTGTTTAACAAAATTTCGGGTATTGCATAAGCAAAAAAGCACCAAAAAATACCCGAAAGGCACCAAAATGGCAACGCTGCTTACAATGTTGTCATTAAAATTGCCTAAAAATGTCTGAGCATTGTAAGCTCATTTGGCAGTTATGTAAAATTAATGCAATTGACAATGGTATCATTGTTAGAAAAATGACAACATTGTAAGATCTGACCACGGTCTGTACGAAGATTTAGTTCATAAATTTATACTTATGTAGCTAAAACTTTATATATAAGGATATATAAAAGCTTTAAAATTATATAAATAATGGCCACATACTTCAGAGATGTAGTGTAAAATCGTTTGTATATATGAAAACTTTAGAGGTATATAACTCGAAAACTATGCGTTTGCGCTACTTTTTTCATTTCATATTTTCTGCTTGTTTTCCAATTTTCCGTCAACCTATGTAATTTAATTTTTATTTGGAGCTCCGTCGGTAAACTAGATGTTTTCCGAAACCTGTCCATAATTTGCAACTATGTAATTTTTTTCTTGTGACCAGGGCTGCCAAATTTAACGATTTCTTTCTTTCGAAAGTGCCGAGTTTTTTCTTAAAAAGTGTCGATTTTATTTAAGCGGCTCATACACTTGCAATACAATTATTCAATTTTACGAACGTAATTCAGCCCTAATCACTTCGAAAAAGAGATGATTGACATTTAAGTGATATGCTAATCACTTCGCTGTGTTATCTGTTATTCTATCAATATTATTTCATATATAACTCGCACAATATTTTTATATTTATTTAGACAGCATTTCACGTGAAATGCTGAACAGAGTAACAGGCTGTATTGAAGAATCACAGAGGAATTAGCTAGTGTTACGATAAGCAATTGTAACAATCGTAGCAATCGTGGACGATAAAAAAAACGCTCTTAATGAAGTAATTATTTTATTGTTTGATTTTTGTTTTTTTTTTTAAGGAACAAAGTAATAACCAAATTAAAACTGTTAAGAAACCCAGTGTTTTAAAATAGCAACAGCACTAAAATTTTTGCTTTGTTTACTTTTTTTGCTCCAAATAAAAAAAACTGTATTTTTGAAGGCCTTATATAATAATAATTTGCTTTTCTCGCTATGTGTGTGTTCTTTGCTTAACAGTCAGCTAAGCAACCACTTACAAAAAAGCATAAACATATTACTTACAGCAACAAAATTTTTTAAGTGGTTGCTTGGCTGACTGCTTAAAGGCCTAATCATAATATGCATAGCTTTTCTTTAACCTACTGTCAAAAATTAATAAAGAGTATCTTAAATGTATTTAAAAAACATAAACAAAGCTTAAGCACATTATGGTTGGGCCTTAAGGCGTAAAGCTGAGAGCATAAAATTGCTTAGCTTAACTTAAGAAAAAGAACACAGTCAAAGTGAAAAGTAAGAGTAAATAAGTTATTTATTTATTTAAAGCATTAAAAATAGTCAAGAATTTTTCAACACTGAAGAAAACAAAATTTTGTTGTACGATTTTTTGACGATTTTTCTCAGAAAATTTACGATTTGTCCACAAATTTATCTGGCAGCCCTGCTTGTTATAAGCGACAAATTTACAATTCTGGGGCACGCCGTTTTGGGTAAACATCAATTGACCAAAATACTCTTAATTTACAATCGTCCAGCTTATCACAAAATAAATCCTATACACCGCCTCCAACAAGTAGTAAAAATCCTCCTCATAGCAATAACTTTAAATTAAAACTAGATAATGTCATATTTAACCGAGCAAATTCTGAAAATATTTTGCATTTAGATAATGATACTGAATGTGTAATAAAAAAACGCAATGTTAATTGGCAATCGCCTATTCACAAATTTGCCAACACAACAACAACACAGGAAAAACAACAGCAAACATCTCCTCAATCTATTTCCACTACAAGCAGTACACATACATCTCATGTTGGTGAGAACTCCAGTATTTCATCAGATAGCATAAATGAATCGCCTACAAAAACTGTACGTATTGATGATTGCGTTCAGGAATTTTATGATGATCTTATTAATCGTACAATGGAACCTATTTTGGGTGGCGGCGTTAGTATAACTGTTTCAAATGCACGACGTACAGTTGGAGAAGATGACGGTTTCGAAAGTCTCAATGGTAAAAGTTCGAGTGGGGAAGATACAAATGCTTCTCCCAATTTAACAAAAAATCAATTGCGCTTACGTTTAAGTACATTAGACAATCATCAATGTATACAAAACTTAAATGAGGTAAATAAGATATTGCAATAATTTGGTAGCCAATATAGTAAATAACTTTATGCCTCAAGCCTTTACAACAAAATACCGCTTCAATTTGCTATCGGCGAAAAAGTCCACATACGTCTGCAGAAAATTCAGAGTATAAATGTTGCGGGCACGGGATGGGGGGAGCCGGAAAAAAATTCTGCGTTAAAAACCAAATGGAGACACTACCTCCTGACCCGAGTCCCAGTGTAATTAAGTAAAAACATCTTTTTTATGTTTGTTTTGTGTTTTAATAATGGTGTTTGTATGTATGTATGTAGGTTAGGCTGAAATGAAAGTAAGGAAAGTATCAATTGTGGGTTAGTTGTAATTAGAACGATACATATTTACCCTTATTAAGTTCCTCCAGCAGTCCAAAAAGTAGAAGGTGTTACCTGGAAATAGAAAAGAAATATAGGAAAATGATTATTAATAAAATACTTACCATGGTGTGTCTTCAGCTGTGTAAAATAATATTAATAGAAACATATGACACTCAATCATACCAACATGTACATAGTGTCGGTAAAGCAGATCAGTGGTACACACCGACAAACTAACAGAGTTGGATGTTCATTCATAAATTTATGGTAGAATAAAGATATGAAGAGAAACTTATGTTAAAGGAAGCAGACAAAAAAATAAAGTAGAAAGTATGTTGCTATTTTTGTTGAGAGCCTGGTAAGACAGGGTTAGAAGAGTCCTGTTTCAGCTATGGAAAAGAGCGGGATAGAACCATTAGTGTTATACTAGGATGAAAATAAAATTTAAATTGATGCCCTTATACGGTAATAGGAATGTAGCTGGGAGCTGAGCATGACCGCAGGGATTCAGGGGAAGGGACAAACGAAATATACATAAGAATTCAAGGCCAAATAACTGGTTAATAGGAGCAATGAGGGGAATTATTTAGGATGTAATGTAAAAGTCGTTAGTTCTGGTATACATATAGGAGTAAATAGGTAATGATCGCATATTATGTAAAAAAATAAGAAATGATTAAGCGGGCAAAATATTGAAAAGGTTTTGTTAGATTATAAAAGATCAGGCAAGCAGTGCAGTCCGTAAACGGAAATTATTGTTTAAAAAGAGGAAATTGTGTTTTAAATTAATAAAGTGAAATTTTTATCACAAATTTTAAAATTTGGTGAAGTGGAAAAGTTCTGCCAATGATAAGTGCTCAGGGCTTGGGCAAGTGGAAATTTTTATAAATATTAACGAATTAGAGAAAAACCTGGCTATTCGTCCAAGACGGTGGAAGTCTTTGAAGCCTTTGGAATACCAAATAGCCAGGTAAAGTTTTTATTTCATCAAGGGAAAAAAATATTTAAAAGTGAGCTACAAAACCTTAAAGAAAAAAAGGGAAATAAAAGTAGTGAGTGGCAGATGTGCTTTGAAGAAAAAAGTAATCAAATATAAAAGTTCTTGAATTAAATTTTAACTGCTTAAGACTTGATCTAAATAACAGTGGAAAGGCGTATTATCAGTCAGCGTTATTAATCTTTGTTCATGTGTATGTTTTTTTTGTAGTGATAAGTTTATTTTGTGTATTTTATATAAAATCATTAGTTTAAGTAAAATCAAGTTTTTCTTTAATAGAATTTTCCTTACCAGTTAAAAAAGAAAAAAAAATCCCCCCCCAAATATAAGCTTATATCTCGAGTGTTTAAGTTAATCGGTGGTATTTTCTTCATAACCAGACGGATATAAGTCTGTACAGAAAAGTATCTTCAGAGAGCTCTTTTAGGATGCTAGGTAATCGTTTCGTAATTGTGAAAATTTGAATTTCTTTATTTTGGTACTTCTGAGATATTGGAATATATGAGGTGGAATGTAAAAAAACAGGGGAACATTGTGTATAATTAATAGAGTGAAAATAAAGAAAAACTTAAATTAAAAAAAAAAAAAAAAAAAAATTAACAAAAAAATTGATAGTAATAAGGATTTTATTTATTGTATTATTAGTTATATTTAGTGTATTTATTTGTCGTGTTTTTTTGTAATATAATAAATTAAGAATGTTTTGTTTAAATTGAAATTATAAAGGTAAAAAAAATCATGGTCTAATAATTTAAAGGCAATGGAAGTAGTGGATCGGTAAGTGTAGAGGGGGTCCGGGCGGCTTTTGGGGTCGTAGAATGAAGTGAAAGCGGTCGCCTCTACGACAGGTTGGGAGGGCAACACAGGGTATTCCATCTATCCCTAGAATTCGTTTATTGTGGTGTATTTTTGTTGTGTTTAAAGTTTCATATCCGGTTATGTTTTTTTTTGTTTCCGTTTTAAATAAATTTTTTTTTGTTCGGTTACGCTGTCGTCAGGAAGGGTTGGAACCACCTGAGGAGAGAACATGAGCTAGTTGGACACCTCGGCGACAAACCGTACCGTAACAGAATGGCGCCCAAATTAATGAATAAATAATATTAGTTTCATAATAATAAAATAGTGTTCTTTTTAGAGTACCATAGCTATTCGTGAAACATAGATGAAATGATTTATATAGCCCTCCAAAATAAAAAGATAAATAATAAAAGGAGGTATTGTATGTAAACTTTTTCATATATGTTGATCGAAAAGTCTCAAGTTGTCCATAATAAGGCGATTGCTAATAACTTAGCGAACGTGTGTGAAAGTCTCTAATCGTATTGTAATTCGTCTTATTTTTAATGGAATTCACTTGAATTTTTGTTTGTGTAAGGAATTAGATAATGTTTTTTTTTTTTGTTAGTATAGAGATAGCCTCTCGTAGTAAGGGTATTTACGAGGTTAGTTGTATCATATACTTCAGGAAATAAACAAAATTGTTGCCCGTAATCTCAAAGTTATTTTGAAATAATAGTTTGACCGTATTGGCAATCTTGCTCAAAATTCTTTCCACAAGAGAAAAGGATATTTAGTGTACATTTTTTTTTAGCCACAGTTAACAAAATAAATATAACTACCGTCAAACCTCTACCTCCGTCCATTAATTCCAAAGCCAAATGTAAAAATACATAATAATTCAATTCGTAAAAATATATATTTGTGTATGATTTTTTTTTGGTAAACATACTAACATACATAGTTTGTTGTTTTTTTTTGTGTTACATTTTATTTATTTTAAGAATTTTTATTTAAATATTTCGTCTTAACATATTATAATACATTTTTATTATTAATTTTCTGTAGTTATTATTATTAATTTTCTGTAGTTATTAGTTTTTTTTTATTTATTTTTATGTCGTTTTTTTTGTTTGTTTATCTGTCTTAATACTACTGTCTATTTATTTTTTTTTATATCGAACCAAAATTCTTGAATATACGCAGAAAAAAAAAATTCTCCAAAATTGTTCACCAATTAAAACAATAAGCAAAAGTAAGGAAGATCGTATTAGTGATAAAAATTGGTTTTAATTAAACATTTTTATCAAGTATATTTAACGTTTAATTAATACTAATAAATTGTTTACTGGTGCGAGATTAATTAATTTTTTTATTATTGATATCACCATTTTTTTTTATTGAAATCAATTTATATTTTTTTCTGTGTATCTTTCAAAGTTTAATATCACAATTTATCTAGCTATTTCAAAAAAATTTTAGTACATATTAGTTTTGCATGTTTGTTTCTATTTTATGTTTTAATAATACTTATTTTATTTATTACAATTTTTATAGTGTTCCAATTAATAGATCTTTACAAAGAATAAAAGATTATTAAATGTAACGAACGTTTAGTAGGGATAATTTTCATATTTACATAATTTGTTCTTTATATCTTAATTAAGTTTTATAATTTTTTTTTGTGAAAACTGGTATTAGTTACTTGAATTGCAGAGTCCTTTTAGTTCTTTTTGAAATTGGCATATAATTTATTCTAAAACGTCCTCATTATAATTGGCCTTGAATATTATGAACAATAGTCCTCCTGTAACAAAAACCAGAAAAAGAAATAGACAAGTTAATTTTGATTTGAATCGTTCTACGCCTCACGTTTTATACAAAATACAAAAATATAATACACCAAAGTCTAGCATAAAGCCTAAATTGAATCTAGAAATGGCTGAGGAAAATGTAGATAACATTCGGGATTTATCAGGGACAATAATGTCGAATACTCAGAATGTTCATCAGGGTGCCCAATCATTGCCAACGAGTGTACAGGGAGTAGGCAGTCAGTTTCTTAGGTCCAATAGCGAAAATATGGAAGTGTCAATAAAAAAATTGGTAGATAAGGGTATAAATGCACAAATGGTCGAGATGAAGAAGTCCATGGCGGAATTAACAGCCACCGTCAGCCGACTTAGTATAGTTGTTCAGCAAACACAAATAGAGAATAGAAAATTAATGGAGGTTAACTTACCAAATGTGTCGAAAAATTCAATAGATGTCCAGCAGCCAATGGAAACGTCAGGCAGGCGTTCCAATTCGTCAAGAGCTTCATCAGAAAACGGAGATGAGTACACCAGGGGTTATAACCGGCCCAGTGTTGATAAATGGGGTATACAGTTCGATGGTGACTCTAACAAGCTAGCTGTAGATGACTTTGTGTTTCGAATTGAGCGGCTACAACAACAGTACAACTTTTCCTGGAAAGAAATACTGGATAACTTTCACCTATTAGTAAAGGGACCAGCGGAAAAGTGGTACTGGTTGTTCGTGAAAACAAATTTTGTCAGTGACTGGTCCAGCTTAAAGTTAGCTTTATTAAAGCAATACCAATCTACCCGGTCTAGTTTCGAGCTGATGAGGGATCTGGTTGACCGTAAGCAACAGCCTGGGGAGTCGATAGATGACTTTTTCTTTATTATGACTCAGCTCCGGTCAAGGTTAAGTATATCCATGCCTGAGTATGAAATGATAAAAATGATTAAGAAAAATTTAAGGGAAAATATTGGTAGGATAGTTTACCCGATTAGCGTATCATCAGTAGAAGAATTAAGGATAAGTTGCATAGATGCGGAAAAGACTTTTCTTAGAAAAGACAATAGGATAGCACCACCATCAATAAACCGCTACCCTAGGCATGTAAGCGAAATTTGCGAGCAATATAATGATGGTTTTGTAATACCAGAGAGTGAAGGTCCAGAAATAGCGGCTGTAAAAGTCTCAAATTCAGCCAATATGAGATCCATTATAGTCTGCTGGAATTGCCGACAGAATGGCCATGCCTTTATGGATTGCCCGGCAACTGAGAGAGCGATATTTTGCTACCGCTGTGGAAAGCCGGATGTCATAGCACCAAATTGCTCCAGCTGCCGAAATAAAAATTTTTCGAGGAACGAAGGAAAAGCGGGGGACCCTCGTTCAACATCAGACCCGCTAGCTCACCTACAAAATTAAATTCAACTTCAAACATAATTAAAAAAATAGAACAATTTAATAAATTTATACCACAACAGAGGCATTTGTACACTTTAGAGGAAAGAAAACAAAATTATAGGGAAGTTCGTAATAAAATATTTAATTCAGAAATAAGTATTGAGAGACCAAACAGATATAGGAAGATAAAATGGCTCAGGGAAAAATTTAATCAAAGGAAAATGGCGAGAAAAATGGCTATAGGGGCTATAAAAACAGCAGACAGGAATAGGTCAGATCCCAGGCCATACGCCGAGTTTAAAATTGGCAATGTTATAATGAAAGGTCTTCTTGACACTGGTGCATCGGTGAGTATTTTAGGGAAAGGATGCAGGGAACTTTTTGAGGAACTCGATGTTACCTTAGTACCTATATTTACATGTATTTCTACTGCCAGTGGACATAAACATAGACTTTTAGGAAAAATTAGAGTAGACGTAGAATATAATAATATGATAAGAAAAATTGAATTTTATTTGTGTCCTGACTTAGAACAACCGGCATATTTAGGGGTTGATTTCTGGCGAAATTTTGAAATTGCCCCAGAAGTAGTGGGTGTATCCGAGATAAACGTGGAAAAAATTATTGAGGATTTTTCAACTCAAAACCACAAGTCTGATCCCCACCTGTTGACTGATGGTCAACAAAATGCTTTGGATGAAGTTATTAAAACTTTTCCGGCATTTGAAACGAATGGTCTTGGATGTACTTCACTAGAAAAACATTCGATAAAACTAATTGAGGGAGCTGAACCTTTTAAGGACAGACACTACCCCATGTCGCCAGCAGTGCAGGAATTAGTTTACGGGGAGATAGATAAGATGTTAGCGTTAGGAGTCATTGAGGAAAGTGAAAGCCCATGGAACAATAGAACCACAATAGTTAGAAAACCCGGCAAGAATAGGTTTTGTCTAGATGCAAGGAAAATTAATAAGTTAACAGTCAAGGATGCCTACCCGCTGCAAAATATAGATGGTATCCTCAGCCGCATAGACGAAACGTATTACATTAGTAGTGTTGACCTAAAATTTGCTTTCTGGCAAATAGAGTTAGATGAAGAGAGCAAACCGTACACCGCGTTTACCGTAGCAGGGCGACCACTCTACCAATTCCGCGTCATGCCTTTCGGCCTTTGCAACGCAGCGCAACGACTCTGTCGTCTAATGGACAAAGTCATTCCTCAGAGACTGAAAGATAACGTATTTATTTATTTAGATGATTTGCTAGTGATATCTGACACTTTTGAAAAGCATTTAAAATTATTGTGGGAAGTTGCACAGTGCTTACGAAACGCAAATCTTACTATTGGTTTATCAAAGTCGCAATTTTGTTTTAAACAATTAAAATATCTTGGTTTAATTATTGGCGGTGGTATGCTTAAAACAGATTCTGAAAAGGTTCAAGCGATAAAAGAAATTGAAATTCCGAAATCAATACGGCAAGTTAGAAGCTTCTTAGGAACAGCTGGGTGGTATCGGAGATTTATTAGGGATTTTTCTACGATATCAGCTCCATTAACGGATACCCTGAAAAAGGGCAAGAAATTTAATATGAGCCCTGAAGCAATTTCCGCATTTGAAAACCTTAAGAAAGCATTAACGTCAGCGCCGGTCTTAAAACAAGCTGATTTTTCAAAGCGCTTTTATATTCAGTGTGATGCCAGTGACTATGGTATAGGAGCCGTTTTATACCAGCTCGATGCCAATGAAGAAGAACACCCGGTGGCATTCTATTCACAAAAATTAAATACGTGTCAAAAAAATTACACAGTCACAGAAAAAGAGTGTTTAGCAGCCGTTATGGCAGTAAAAAGGTTTCGCCCTTACGTTGAAATGATGCCTTTTACCATAATAACCGATCATGCTAGTCTTAAATGGCTTATGTCATTAAAAGATTTAACAGGCAGATTGGCACGGTGGTCGCTACAGCTCCAAGCTTTTGATTTTGATATATTACACCGTAAATGATCAGAAAATGTAGTAGCAGATATGCTATCCCGACTGCCAGACGAAAATGTTGATGAAATATGTATGGAAGATATATTTGACTTTGAGACCACAGAATTCGAGAGTGAAGAATATAAAGCGTTAATTAATCAGATAAGAGATAATAGTGAGCGATTACCAGACTTAAAAATTGATAGTGGAATGATTTATAAAAAAATGTCTTTTGAAGATGGCCAAGATGACTGTAAATGGAAGCTTTGGATACCCTCAAATATAACTCAGGCCTTAATTGAAAAAGCACATTGCGCAATAACAACTTGTCATGGAGGCACAGCAAAGACACTGGAAAGGCTTAAACGTTATTTTTATTGGCCCAAAATGGCTTTCCAAGTCAAAATGTTTATAAAAGAGTGTAAAACATGCAAGGAAACGAAGCCAAGTAACCAACATCTAACACCAGAAATTGGGAATCAGGTCATAACAGAAAGGCCATTTCAAAAACTGTATGTCGATTTCATGGGGAAATACCCGAGGTCCAAAACTGGCAATTGCTACATTTTTATAGTGGTAGATCATTTCACGAAGTTTACGTTTCTAAAAGCTATGAAAGAAGCAACTACAAACAACGTTATTAAATTTCTTGTACAAGAAATTTTTCATAAGTTCGGTGTGCCCGAAGTCCTGCATAGTGACAATGGTTCACAATTTGTAGCCAAAAGTTTTGAAAATCTTATGAAAACCTATAAAATTCAACATTTAAAAACAGCTGTATATTCTCCGCAAAGTAACGCCAGTGAAAGGGTGAATCAATCTGTACTGTCAGCAATCCGTGCATACCTAAAGGACGATCACCGAGATTGGGATTTGTATTTGTCTGAGATTGAATGTGCCTTAAGAACTTCAGTTCATTCAGCTACTGGATATACCCCTTTTTTTGCATTATTCGGGTACCATATGTATTCAAGTGGAGCCGAATATAAATTAGGAAAAAAACTACAATCGCTTACCGACCACCAGATACTAGAACTCAACCGAAGCGATAAATTAGATACAATTAGAGAACAAATAAAAGTAAATATGAATAAGGCGTACGAAAAAAGTGCCGAAAGGTACAACAAAAGAGCACGCACTGTAACATTCATCCCCGGACAAGAAGTATACCGCAGGAATACTGTTTTAAGCGACTTCACGAAAAACCGAAATGCGAAATTTTGTAGAAAATTTTTAAAAAGTAGAGTGGTTCGCCCTATTGGAAACAATATGTATGAATTGGAAACCCTACAGGGAAAAACTTTAGGTATATATCACGTTAAGGACATTAAGGTCTAGATAATTGTGGGAAAAGGTAACTACGTTACGGGATATGTGCAATTTTTTTTTACAAATATTGCCTAGAAATGAAAATAAAACTGTGATACTTTTATACAACGCCTAACCTGACTAAGTTTCTAATTATACCCATACATATTTATTTTAAGATTTATTTTTTTTTTACATACCAGGAGCCGGTGCAATATAGTTTAGGAAACGTGACAATTTAATTTTAGGATACATTCTTACATCTGTGATCATTTTCTGTCTTGTGATGTCCTTTAAAATAAGTCTGGGATTGTACTTCCATAAATCCACAGACGTCTGGAAAAAAAGAAAAAAAAATCACAAAGTACCTGTCCAAGTTTTCAAATTGATTAAAATACTACTTCCCGTAAAATTATATTGTGGATTTCATCCAGCTCTGAATCATTTATCCGTAAAAGATTCCAGAGATGGAAGTTGCAAGCTGCAGAGCGTACCGATAGGGAAAATTAATTTAGAGGCTTAACCCGAGCTTTTGATTTGACACGGTGATTCACCAAGATTAATTTATTTGTTTAACTGCCTCAAAGATCAAATTTGTGGGCGTTCGTTTTAATATTAAGCACAATTGGTGCTATACTGGAATATCCGGTAACGAGAATATTTTGTTGATGGGTTGCCTCTACGATTTTTTTTTGCCTTTGGATGGAAAAAAAATTCGGCAGAGCGCGATTTTGCAATGGCAACACGGAATCTATAATGTGAGGGCAGGAGAAAAATAGTTGTCGCGAGTGTCCTGGGAAAAGTGCAGGTAAAATTTTGCAAACGTTGAATAGGACATGAACTTATCTTGTAATTGGCCCTGCTAGCTCAGGATGTGGAGCATGAGACTCTGTCTCAGGGTGTGGGAGTTCCCCACGTTGGGTTTAATATATGGTAGAATAGGTACAGGGTATAGTCGTAGGAAATTTTCAGGTGTGTGATGGAAATCGATTTTAAAAACGATACGATTTGAAACCGAAAATATCGTTTTCAGTATCTTTTAAAATGGATTTTAAATGCATATTCCTTTTATTTTCAGTGTTAATTCTTTAAAATTTTAAATTATATACATTAACTGAAGTGTATTCTGAACGAAAATTTAAGACTTTAATTCAAAAATGGATTTTAAAATCGTTCGAAATTCATCACACCTTTTAAAAACGGTCGTTTTGAAATCGATCGATTTTCATCACATACCTGTTTGTTCTCAATTTCAAAACCCATATAACGTCAAACAAAAGAAAATATTAAAAAAAAATCAAATAAAGTATGTATGTTAACATTACATGGGTGGAAAAATGAAAATTCTCCTTAATGAACATACGGGCATTATTATAAAAGGACCATATTATAAGCCGCACACCGTTTCCTCGGCCACCAGTGGAGAAACCGGAGTTTTGTTGCGGGCACGGGATGGGGGGAGCCGGAAAAAAATTCTGCGTGGCGGCTCCTTAGGAAAGCCGATTTGGGAGGAGGTCAACATGAACCTACGACCTCGAGTCCCGGTTAATATTAATTCATAATGGGGAGGGGCGTTAAAAACCAAATGGAGACACTACCTCCTGACCCGAGTCCCAGTGTAATTAAGTAAAAACATCTTTTTTATGTTTGTTTTGTGTTTTAATAATGGTGTTTGTATGTATGTATGTAGGTTAGGCTGAAATGAAAGTAAGGAAAGTATCAATTGTGGGTTAGTTGTAATTAGAACGATACATATTTACCCTTATTAAGTTCCTCCAGCAGTCCAAAAAGTAGAAGGTGTTACCTGGAAATAGAAAAGAAATATAGGAAAATGATTATTAATAAAATACTTACCATGGTGTGTCTTCAGCTGTGTAAAATAATATTAATAGAAACATATGACACTCAATCATACCAACATGTACATAGTGTCGGTAAAGCAGATCAGTGGTACACACCGACAAACTAACAGAGTTGGATGTTCATTCATAAATTTATGGTAGAATAAAGATATGAAGAGAAACTTATGTTAAAGGAAGCAGACAAAAAAATAAAGTAGAAAGTATGTTGCTATTTTTGTTGAGAGCCTGGTAAGACAGGGTTAGAAGAGTCCTGTTTCAGCTATGGAAAAGAGCGGGATAGAACCATTAGTGTTATACTAGGATGAAAATAAAATTTAAATTGATGCCCTTATACGGTAATAGGAATGTAGCTGGGAGCTGAGCATGACCGCAGGGATTCAGGGGAAGGGACAAACGAAATATACATAAGAATTCAAGGCCAAATAACTGGTTAATAGGAGCAATGAGGGGAATTATTTAGGATGTAATGTAAAAGTCGTTAGTTCTGGTATACATATAGGAGTAAATAGGTAATGATCGCATATTATGTAAAAAAATAAGAAATGATTAAGCGGGCAAAATATTGAAAAGGTTTTGTTAGATTATAAAAGATCAGGCAAGCAGTGCAGTCCGTAAACGGAAATTATTGTTTAAAAAGAGGGAATTGTGTTTTAAATTAATAAAGTGAAATTTTTATCACAAATTTTAAATTTTGGTGAAGTGGAAAAGTTCTGCCAATGATAAGTGCTCAGGGCTTGGGCAAGTGGAAATTTTTATAAATATTAACGAATTAGAGAAAAACCTGGCTATTCGTCCAAGACGGTGGAAGTCTTTGAAGCCTTTGGAATACCAAATAGCCAGGTAAAGTTTTTATTTCATCAAGGGAAAAAAATATTTAAAAGTGAGCTACAAAACCTTAAAGAAAAAAAGGGAAATAAAAGTAGTGAGTGGCAGATGTGCTTTGAAGAAAAAAGTAATCAAATATAAAAGTTCTTGAATTAAATTTTAACTGCTTAAGACTTGATCTAAATAACAGTGAAAAGGCGTATTATCAGTCAGCGTTATTAATCTTTGTTCATGTGTATGTTTTTTTTGTAGTGATAAGTTTATTTTGTGTATTTTATATAAAATCATTAGTTTAAGTAAAATCAAGTTTTTCTTTAATAGAATTTTCCTTACCAGTTAAAAAAGAAAAAAAAATCCCCCCCCAAATATAAGCTTATATCTCGAGTGTTTAAGTTAATCGGTGGTATTTTCTTCATAACCAGACGGATATAAGTCTGTACAGAAAAGTATCTTCAGAGAGCTCTTTTAGGATGCTAGGTAATCGTTTCGTAATTGTGAAAATTTGAATTTCTTTATTTTGGTACTTCTGAGATATTGGAATATATGAGGTGGAATGTAAAAAAACAGGGGAACATTGTGTATAATTAATAGAGTGAAAATAAAGAAAAACTTAAATTAAAAAAAAAAAAAAAAAAAAATTAACAAAAAAATTGATAGTAATAAGGATTTTATTTATTGTATTATTAGTTATATTTAGTGTATTTATTTGTCGTGTTTTTTTGTAATATAATAAATTAAGAATGTTTTGTTTAAATTGAAATTATAAAGGTAAAAAAAATCATGGTCTAATAATTTAAAGGCAATGGAAGTAGTGGATCGGTAAGTGTAGAGGGGGTCCGGGCGGCTTTTGGGGTCGTAGAATGAAGTGAAAGCGGTCGCCTCTACGACAGGTTGGGAGGGCAACACAGGGTATTCCATCTATCCCTGGAATTCGTTTATTGTGGTGTATTTTTGTTGTGTTTAAAGTTTCATATCCGGTTATGTTTTTTTTTGTTTCCGTTTTAAATAAATTTTTTTTTGTTCGGTTACGCTGTCGTCAGGAAGGGTTGGAACCACCTGAGGAGAGAACATGAGCTAGTTGGACACCTCGGCGACAAACCGTACCGTAACATAAAACAACAATAGTGCAGTCGCATGATGTTAGTAGCGAAGAAACTGACGAAGATGGGGATGATGGTGAACTTATATCCAGCCCTGCTTCACAAGGCAATGTATCAAATTATAACGAATGTACAACCTCTGCCACAGAATGGCTGGGCATAACCACTAACAGTAAGCCATTATAAACACTGTGTTAAATGAAATGAAATCTAATAAAAAATAAAAAAAAAATATATTTGCGTTCCTTCATAAACATTTTAATAGGTGATGATTGCAGTTATAGTTCAGAGTATGATAATCCAGATAACTACAAAAGTAATCAATATTCTGATGAAAACGGGAGTGATTTGGACTTTACACCAACCACCATATTAAATTCTAATGGTACAAGTGATAGAAGTATGCATTAAATGGCCAAAACACTATAAGGCAAAATTCACAAAGTGTTCTATTGTGTGTATCTGCTTTATTTTTGCTAATGACACATTCATAAAACTATTGCATATGCAATATGTCAGAATTGTCAAAAGTAGAACAGTTTTTGAGATATTCCAACTAGAAATATGGTTAAGACAATGGGGGATAATGGTCAATGGGCAAAAATGCGTACATAACATTCACCTTGCGCCGGGAATATTGCCCCCCTATTACAATTAATAACACTACGTGACAAAATTTCAGCAATGTCGTGACCAAATGAATCTGACAGCTAATCATTATGTAAAATTTTCCGCTAAATGGAGTCAGAATTGTCAAAAGTAGAACAATTTTTGAGATATTCCAAAAAAATACGTTATTTGTGTTTTTAAAAAAGATGCTGTGACTGAAATTCAAATATCCAAAAAATAAAATTTTAGCCTATTTCAATACGAACATTTTGTGCTCAATAGGATCTGGATCGGTGCAAAAACAAGAAAGTTACTGAAGATTTATTGAACTAACCCACAACAAATTAATATACAAAGCTAAATTTTTAGTATCAATAAATATTAAAAATTGCTTAAAAGTATTGAATTTCTATGTGGGTTAATTTACTAAATCTTCTGTAGCTTTGTAATTTTTGTACCAATCTATGTATTGTTGAGCGCAAAATGTTCATATTAAAACACCCTAATGTCGCATGCAATAAAACAGTAGGATTTTTAAATCATTGGTTTAAAAAAAAAAAAAATAACTTGAATAGAGCAAAATTGAACAAAATCATAAAATTTTCAATGAAGCTTGAATTTTTGTCCCCTGTTACTCGGTCATTTCTTGACCAATCTTCACAAGCAATCCATGGTTATTTTAGAAATTTTATAACCTTTCACTAGAAAGAAAGAATTACATACCCCGTTTAAAAATTTTGAAAATATTTGCATTTCAGTCACATCATTCTTTTTAAAAACACAAATAACGGTTTTTTGGACAATTCTGACTCCATATTCAGATTCAGCGGAAAATTTTAATTAATGATTAGCTGTCAGATTCATTTGGTCACGACATTGTTGAAATTTTGTCAGTAATTGTAATAGGGGGGCAAGATTCCCGGTGCAAGGTGAATGTTATGTACGCATTTTTGCCCATTGACCATTATCCCCCATTGTCTTAACCATATTTCTAGTTGAAATATATTATGCTGTAAGTAACAAGATGCTCCATAACCGTTTTCATGGACGCTTAGAAGAGCTATATCGTCTGCAAATGTTGAAGTTTGGCTGTAGTTATTTGTTGGCATGCCCGAAGTATAATAGAGGGCCCAGGATGCCGCCTCTCCTGAAAATCATTTTAGTTCGGCCTTTCAATTCAATTTCGTGATATAATTTACCCTAGGCCCCAAATAAATCCTACTTCCGGAAACCGTTAAAAATATGCTATCATAACAAAATTTGGTACAACACAGTTTTATATGACTAGAAATCACACTAATAAATTTCGTGATGATCGGTCTATAATCTACTTTACGCCTAAGACCGTAGCACTTAGCTTCATATGGCCAGAAAAAATGTTATGCAATTTTGTGATATACAGTCCATAATAAACCTTAGATCCTTAGATCAAGCAGCCTTCTGAAATTCACGGCACATGCTTAAGCTAATTTCACCGCTGCATAAGTTCAAAGCATTACATGGTTCCAATATTAATTCCCCTCCTGAAAATCATTTAGGATCGGTTTAAACTATTTAACTAATTTCACCGCTGCATAGTTCATAGCATGCCATGGTTCCAATATTAATTCCGCTCCTGAAAATCATTTAAGATCGGCTTAAACTGTTAATCATGATATTTTACCCAAGCTAGTGAAAATTGCTTAAAAAAAGCCTACTACTTTCTGATTGTCGGTCAATAATTTATTATTATATATATATATATATATATATATATATATATATATATATATATATATATATATATATGTATATATATATATATATATATATATATATATATATATATATATATATATATATATAACGCTTAAAATACTTATACAAGTATGACTTTAGATACATAAGCCTTAATTAAAAATTTTCTTTTTGTAAATTCTGTTTCATTTTTAATAATAACCAAACCTAAAAGGGTAAGGGTGTAGTGTGTCTATACTTAGTTAAGGCACTGTAGCAATGTAAAAATTTTATTTACTCTAAGTATGACATTGAACTTGAAATTCAATTAATTTTTTTTTTGTTTACAACAAGTATTTTTTTTAGAATTTAATTTTTAAAGCCAACGAACTACAATTATAACTGCTTTTTGTGTTTGGTCAGCATAAATGAGTATTGAGCTTTTTGTAGCGAAATGTTGGCATGGGAATGGTGTAATGTAAACTTTGTATTGAATATTTTTGCAATAATTGTTTTCACGAGCCAACAAATTCTAGTAAACAAAAGAAGGATTTGTCAAAATTGCAAATTCCCGTGGGAACAGCAAATTAACTATTGATTTGTTGCTGTACCATATTAATGCTGACCATAGAATACATTAGTATATAAGTTGGTAATTTGAATGAATAAAATCAGAATTTATTGAACAGCTGAAAGCACAAGCTTCTTTAAATCTCTGATTAAACGGCTGCAGAGCTTAGCAAATACTGAAGACTAGTTTTTTCCTTTATTAAATAATAAAAATACCACAATAGAACTGGCTCATGGTTATTTAATAGTTGATCTTACTCAAGAAATACCAAACGCTTTAAGATTTAGATCAAAAATGTTTACTACAGATTGCTATATATGTATATGCAAATATAAATAATGACTTCAAATCTAAAGTTACTGAAGGAGAACAAACATATTCTCTATGTTCTTAAAAAAGCGGATCACAAACTACGAAATGCAATTTTTAAAAATGTTGACAATGTTGTTATCAAAACTTTAAATGAAATGTTTTAAAATATTATAAACAGAAATCATAAAATAAACAAAAATGTGTTTGAAAAACTTAAACCATATAAAAATACTTTGAGGAAAGTTTGCTCATCACAAACCTCTATGCGTCAAAAGAGGAAACATCTTATTCAAAAGGGAGGATTTTTACCCATTATTATTACATCTATATTAAGTGGAGTCATTGGAAAAATTTTAGAAAATGTCAAATAAATGATCAAAACTTATAGTTTTTCATCCATCAACTTACGAAAAATTTAAAGTTAAACATTCTGATTCAGATTTTTTACATCGGAAACTCTTGCCAATATATGGTTCACATACACTGAAGGATATAAACAAATGGTATTATATTAAACAAGAACTTGCTAAATATTTAATTGGATCCCAACGATCATCTAATCAGAATAAAATATCAACAACAACAATAAAATATCAACAACAGAATAAAATATCAACAATTGAAAAAAAAAATTCAGGTCGTGGATCATTTCTTTTTTTCTTTCTTTAGTCCTATTTTCATCCATACATGATCTAGAAACTAAATCCGTTATCATATTAGAGTTACTACAAAATCGCATTTATATATATTCCAGAGCACCGTGTAAAATGCATCTAATTTGCACAAATCTAAATTATTTACATACAAAGATGATATACTTGGCAAAAGATACAATTTGATACCCATATTGCCCTATTTAAAACAAAGGGTTACCACCCCATTGCATTTTAGTCAAAACGCGAAATAGCACGAATTTCAAAAAAAGCTGAGACACGTATTTAATTAAATCGACTAAAGATTAAAATATGTTAATTTGGCACTTTTATTACAAACAACCCCGAACAAAAAATTCAAAAACCGTTTTTTTTACAGAAAATCCTTAAAAAAAGGACATGGATGATCGTCCTTGGACAAATTTTATATACAGTTGGACGCGCCTGAAAAAAACCTTTCTTACGATACCCAACCTGTATATGTTGGTAAGGAAACAGATTCTTAAAGTAACAAAACATGCAAAAATAGACCCTTTTTCAAACTGGTCCAGCTCACGAGAGGTCAACCCTGGAGCCGAAATATTTAAAATGAAATATTAGAAAAGTCCAAGGTTCATTTTTAGGAGGGTACATCGAGCACTTTTTTTGGTGAGTCGCTCTAATGTACACATATTAAAATTGATTTGGAATACTTGTTTTGTATTGTCTCGATTATGTGAACTTTTCCATTTAGTGAAGAGGCCCTGTCGTAATTAGTTCATATAAGCGAGCGTCTACTGTATATCTCTTACTATCTAAATAACTTACGGCCATTTTCACCAAGTTCGGTTAAAACTAACTTTCAATTAAAGTTCCGGTTACCAATATGTTTTGACAGCTATAACCGATAGTTAGTTATAACCGATCTTGGTGAAAATGGCCATTAATGATATTTTATTAATTAAGGAGGTATACAACACATGTAGTTTTGACTTAAAAATATACATATTTCCATAATAAATTTGTTTGTTAAATAAACAAATTTTAGAATCAGATAGACTGTTACATATGCTACTCTTGACACCCTTAGCCTTTTTAATTTCCTGCATATCTGCTGTTTTAAAAGCATACATTTTTGCTTTCAAACCTACAAATTCTTTCATAATAATTCCATTATTTTCGTCTTTCATCATCCCTAAGAATTTTTTATTTTTTTTTTTTTTTTTTTGGTATTTCAATTTTATTATTTCAATGTCGTTAATTATATCTTTATAGAAGTCATCCGTTTCAAATGTATAAATAAATGAATCTGTGTCCATATAATTTAATTCTACTTTAGTTTTATATTTTGGTAATATGTAATCGTAATGAAAATCATACATTTTCCATTTCGAAAGTTCTAAGATTGTAAAACCTAAGAAAAAGGCTTATTGTAAAATGAAAAAGATTTATTAAGTTCAACTGCTACCATGTTTTCTTCAAATATACTTACAGAAAGAAATTCTGGTTTAGCAATAAGAGAACGAGCTCCAAGTCTCTTACCAACATTTTCCCAATTATTAACTATTTTAATATTTTTACGTTTATCGACGTTTTCCATTGTTTTTCCATTGTTTTTAATAATTTGAAGAAATTTTTCTCAAAGGTGTTTTTTGCGTTAGTTCTATGAAAATTATTTAGTGAAATATATTTTTTTAACCAATAAGACTGTTTAAATTTTAATATCACTGGTTTACAGCCAAAAAATACCAAGAACACCACATGCCTAGATAAGTTAATTGGGACCTCCTGAACACGAAAACCGCTGTAATTTTTTTTCCTAAGTACCGTTTTTAAGATAACGGTACTTTTGTGTTTTTCGGTGTATGGTCCCACTCAAACCCTTGTGCAGCCCTACCAAAAAGTCCGATCGAAATAAACGGCATATCGTTGGAAAGGCAATTGAATGCCTTTTCTATCTGATAAGAAATGGCTGAGTAATGGCACCTCAAAATTCAAAAAATGTAAGTTTTTTACGTTTTTTTCAAAATTTTTCATTTTTATTTCGTTTTTTACTACGTTATACTAAATATCTGGAATGTTTTATTTCTTAACCAAATAGTATATTTAATTACCAACACTTTTAAGCGTAATTTGAAAAAAATCGGATGAAAAATAAAGTTTTTATTAAGGATTTTGTGGAACGACAATATTTTCATCTCATATAAAACTCCGTGTTTTTTAAATCCATCAGTTTTAACTATTTGTGTAAGAAATAAAACATTCCAGATATTTAATATAACGTAGTAAAAAAACGAAATAAAAATGAAAAAAACTTAAAAAATTTACATTTTTTGAACTGAGGTGCCATTATTCAGCCATTTCTGTTAAGCTCCACAAGGGTTTCAGTGGGAACATACACCGAAAAACACAAACGTACAGTTTTCTAAAAAACGGTACTTAGGAAAAAAAATTACAGCGCTTTTCGTGTTCAGGAGGTACCAATTAACTTATCTAGGCATGTGGCGTTCTTGGTACTTTTCCAAATTAAAAATTTGTAAAGCAGTGTATTCTATGAATTTTAGTTAGCTTCAAACCATGTTTTAAACATTGCTGTAAATTTTTATAATAA
Source organism: Pollenia angustigena (assembly GCA_930367215.1). NCBI lineage: Eukaryota > Metazoa > Arthropoda > Insecta > Diptera > Polleniidae > Pollenia > Pollenia angustigena. The sequence goes on from OV884056.1 coordinate 126,504,869, forward strand.
ATTACATACTCCGATTTGTTATTTAAATCAACGTAACTTTTTTTCTTTGGAATCTGGTGGAGTCTTGTTTTCACTACAAAAAGGTAATTTATTGTGAGTATCATGCATTTCTGTTGGATATACTAAATCAACTTCTAAAATATTTCCAATATCTGAATCATTTGGTATTGAGTCTAAAGAAAAATTAACAATGTTTCTTACCCACTCAAAATTACCTTCTGGTAGAGCTTCAGACATTGCCCAACCATATAAATAATTTGCATCTAAAACATTAAGTATTTAGAAGGTTGGCTTTGATCATAATCTGGCAAATATTTATTGTTAGCAATAGAATGCTTTTGAGAGCTTTGAACTATTCCTCCTCTAATACCCTTTTGAAGAAAGGAAATCATTTCTTAATCAGTAAGCAAATCTAATTTAATATTTGTTAATTTAAGCATAGCATCCCATGACAATCCTGGAGCTGTGAAATAATGGCATGGGTCAAAATTATAAATGTCTTTACAAACAATTCTCAAATACATCTGCTAACAATAAAACATCAGTTTTAAGGTATAACATTAAATAGTCTTCCAAAGTTTCACATTGAAATGTACTCTAAACCATTTTAGCATGAATGTTGTCTTCTTCAGAACAATGTGTATTATTTAACTTATTAAAGAAATCTTCTATGCTTGGCAAATGTTTTTCTGTAAGTTTCGCAACAGAATTCAAATAATTATGCGGAAAAACTCCTTTTCTAACAAGTAAATTGAATTTAGTTTTATCATCTACACAAAATGATTTCACTATTTTCAATTAATGTTTAGTTAAATTCTTAACGAGATTGTCTAAGCTTGAGGGCACAAATCTATAGGAGTCTAAAAATCGTATTTCAATATTATCAGTGCTGTCGCCTTTTATAGACTTAGACAGTGATATATGAGCCGTTTATTTTGAAAGTGGCATAAGTCATTTCGGTTTTTAAGTCGAGATATTTAAGGGTTAAAAATATGGATGCTAACTTTCGAGAAGATTCACTTGTATTTGATATATCATGATAATGATATTTTTCTCAGTATTATTATTATTATTTATTATTATTATTTATTATTATTATTTATTATTATTATTTATTATTATTATTTATTATTAACTCGATTTTTTTTGAAAAAGTGACTAATGCCACTTTCAAAATAAACGGCTCATATACAGCTCCTTATTAAGTGGAATAATATTTATAGGACCATCATCAATATTGTTTAGCTCTTTAATAAATAAATGACTGTCACAGGCCGAAAAAATATGAAAAATAACAGGGAAAATTTTGGTATTTTATAATTGATATTGCAATAGTTATGAGCTGGTCCTCTATACTTTCCACTTAAATGGCAATGACATTTTACTTTTATGTCATGTGTAATAGCTTGAGAACAAATATGACAAACATTATTGTTTTCCAAATTTAAATTTTCCTGTTCGGTTAAGGGTGCCATTGGAACATTAATAGTAAGAATATTATTATTTAAATATTTTATATCTAGTACTAAATTTTCTATAAAGAGCTTTGCGGAATCAAGCCCCTTAAATATTCTTAATCTATTTAAATTATCATTGAAATTACACTTAATGAAATATGAAAATGCATAGAGGATATGCTTATCAATCAAAGTTGTTGATGAAGTATCCCCTTCCGGAATGCACGTTTGAATGTTTTCAAAAATGCATTCCGAATCAGCATATATCACAAATGGAACTTCAATGGAGTTACTGAAATTCTTAAATTCTAATTTTGACTCACTTTCCTTTGGAGCATAGGCGATTTTTCAGTTGCAGTGTTGTTGGTGATTATTTAATTTATCCTTTTAGTAAATATACTGCAGGCAGTCATCGCATACAAAAATTTTGCCTTAATGCTTCGTTGTTTGCAATCTGATTAATCTGCAAAAAGAAAAATAAAGGTAACATTTTAATAACACAAAATTATAACGGTTGTCAATTATAAACTTACCTTGAAATATTTTTTATCCACATGAAGTGGGAATTAACTCCATTTTTCTCCTGTAGGAACATAAGGGAAATGTGTTTGGATTTTTTCCCTTTAGTTCTGTAATAGGGTCCAACAAGTATATCTTTTTCGTCATCATATCCAAAAACATTGATACTGATCAGAGGGTTGTTTTCTTCAAAAATGGCTATTTCTTTTATTATAACAGGGAAGCTTTAAGGCATAACCATTTATGGCAATTATTTTTTCCTCAATCTCAACATTGTACATAAAGTCAGCTATTGCTGATATAACAGCCCATTTAAAACAAAACTCATCTCTGTTTTTAATATTGAGGCAGGCTTTTTTACCATTAGTTTTCTAGGAAGTGGTATGAAACTTGATCATTCATTGGTTGATACTTGTTCAAATTGATATCCACTTTTATTATTTCAATGAGAGTCAAGCCACTATCCCTTTCTTGAAACTCCTCCATTTTTTGTAATACTTTTTAAATTTTGTTATCGAAAATAACATCAAAATCTTCAATATAATATATTTCTTCCATTTTGGTTTGGAAGGTTTTTAGTTCTATTGATATATTTTCTCAGTCTTAAATGTTGGGCTTTATATAAAACCCAGAAAGTTCCATATTGAATTTCAATATGACATGGAGTCTTAAAAACTTCTCCACTTCCGACTTTATTACCGCGGCAGCTTCTTTTAAAAATATTTCCGGAATAATATTTTTTTTATTCATATTTTCATATGAAAGAATTATTATTCTATTTTTAAAGGAACTTGTCACTTGTTTCACTTTTCCTAATTAATTTTTTGAAGATGAAGATGCATGCGTTTTATCATGCAATTTTAAGTCCATTTCTTTTTCAAAAACTTTTTTGCACTCACTACATTTAATTATACCGGCCATGACTATAGTTTCAAAAATACTTGATAACTGTTTAATAAAATATGTTATAATTATTATAAATAATTAAATAAAATACATTTGAAAAGTTTAATAACTCATAATTTAATATTAAGCAAACATTCAAGGTTAATTCTTAAACTTGAAAAATGCTACGATTGCATTTTTTCACTTATGAAAAGTTTATTAACTCATAATTTAATATGAAGCAAACATTCAAGGTTAATGTTTAAACTTTAAAAATGCATACGATTGCACTTTTTAGCATAACGAAAAGTTTATTGACTTTTAATTTCCACAATAACAATTGTATATTTACTTTTTACCAGAATGTTCTTAAAAGTTCAATAATCATAGATCAGTTTTCAAAATATGCTTCGATTAACATTAAATATATACACCAAAATAAAAAATAAGTGCATAAGTAAATAAATATATGTTTTACGAGGTATTTTCAAAAGATTTTTTATTTAATTAAAAAACGGAACGTGTTAAACTCAGTTGCGAATTTTGCAAACATTTAACATTTGCAAATAAATATAACAAAAAAAGGCACTTTATGCGGGTGCATAATTTTAGTGCAAAGAAATCAACATTTCAAAAACAACATCCCGCAGATATGAACATGAAGGAGGAGGTCCCTGACAACGCGAAGGAGGAGATTCCTGACTTCGTAAAACAATTTATGCAGGAGGAGGACTCGTATTTTTTGGAAATTAAATTTTAAATTTTTATATGTAAAATTATTTTAAATAAAAGTAATAAAAATTAAAAAAAATCTTGTTTTTGTTTTATTATATTTATCTTTTTTTTTTTTTTTTTTTTTTTTTGTCATTATTTTTTATTGAATCTTCATATATTAAATATGAACTAACAATAATTAATCAAATCTTAACCTAATACGTTATTTTATCTCCTGCCAGTGCCAGACAAAATTTTCTTCATCACGGGTTATGTTCACTTTTATAGGTGTTTATCGCTCATCTAATTGGGTAAGTGCTGCAGTGTCTCTTCTTCTTAAGCGAGTGTGGCCGCCATGATTTAAAATATTTCGAGCTAGTGGATTTGGGTGTTGTTCAAGCCTTTTTAAATATTTTATTGCATATTTTGTAATCATAGATTTCACTAATGGCACATTGAGATCCTTATGAATGTTTGAGTTTTTAACATACCAGGGAGCGGCTGTGATTATTCGAAGAAGTTTATTTTGGCGCCTTTGAATTTTGTCGATATTAGAGGCCGAGGCAGTGCCCCATAGTTGAATACCGTAGCACCAGATAGGCTTTAAGATAGAGTTGTAAAGTAGAAGCTTGCAATCGAGACTAAGGACAGAATTTCTTCCAATAAGCCAATGAATTTGAATGGCTTTTAGTTTAATTTGAGTTAATTTTGCCTCTATATGGCATTTCCACGTTAATCGCCGATCCAGATGTATACCGAGATATTTAACATGCGAATGTTGAGGAATTATTTGATTATTGATTGTAATAGGGGGGCAAGATTCCCGGCGCAAAGTGAATGTTATATGTACACATTTTTGCTCATTGACCATTATCCTCCATTGTCTTAACCATATTTCTAGTTGAAATATATGATGCTGTAAGTAACGCGATGCTTCATAACGATTTTCGTGGACGCTTAGAAAAGCTGTATCGTCTGCAAATGTTGAAGTTTGTGTGTAGTTGCTTGTTGGCATGTCCGAAGTATAAATTAAGTATAATAGGGGGCCCAGGATGCTGCCTTGTAGGACTCCAGCGGCAATGGGCTGAGGTGAACTTAAGAAATTTCCTTCTTTAATAATAAATTGACGACCGACTAAGTAGCTTTCTAGCAGCTTATGTGTGTTTGCTGGTAAATTTTGCTTCAATTTATGTAATAAGCCTTCATGCCAGACTTTGTCAAAAGCTTGCGAAACATCGATGAAGAGTGCTGAGCAATATTTCTTTTCTTCAAATGCTTTTCTTATGACATTTACTATTCGATGAGTCTGCTCGATTGTGCTGTGTTTTCTTCTAAATCCGAACTGATGGTTTGGAATACATCTATTTTCACTTAAAATTGGTGTTAATTTTGAAACTAATAATTTCTCAAACAGCTTTGACATATTTGATAATAAGCTAATAGGTCTATAAGACTCAACTTTTGTATGATCTTTACCTGGCTTTGGTATCATGGTAACTAAGGAAACCTTCCATTTTTCAGGATAGTATTCAAGGCGTAAAATAGCATTAAAAATAAAAAGAATAATTTTCTTTGCTATGCGAGGTAGCTCCAAAAGCATTTTATTACTGATTTTATCAATACCAGGTGCCTTCTTAGTGTTTAGGTCACAAATAGCCTTTTCGATTTCTCTTATCTCAAATCTGAGGGGAATAGCTGCTCTAGCATCAACAGGTGGTAACTCGACCGCAATATTGTGAGATATATTTGGTGTAAATACGTTTTTCAAATGATTTACAAACAGGTTTCCTTTTTCATTATCATTTCTTGCCCAACTACCATTCAAGTTTCTTAATGGTGGCTTAGATATAACTGGCCTTTTTAGATTTCTAGCTGCACGCCATAATGAGTAGTCAGATTGTGGAGTTGCATCAAGTTCCTTAAGATATTTTTCTAGAGAAGCCGTTTTCTGATTCTGTAGCAACTTTCTTAGCCTTTTTGTGCATTCTTTTAATAAAATCTTAAGTTGCGGGGATCTGTAAAGTTGCCACTCTCTTCGAACTCTCCTTTTTTCAGTCAAGAGCCGCTCGACATCTGAAGAACATATTTTATTATTTTTAATTTTTTTGGGGGTAACGCTGGAGTGTTGAACAGCTAGTTTAAGATAACTGTCAAAGTTAACAAGAGAGAGATCCACATTCTCCGGTGTACTAAGCGGAATATTTTGTGTGCAATGGGCACTGAGAAATTTTTTATATTTTAACCAATTTATTTGTGTGGCTGGCGTCGCTGAGTAACCTGACGGAAATACAATTCTATTTGGGTTCGATATAGTAACAATTGTAGGTGTGTGGTCGGATGATAATTCTAAGGAAGCTTCAACATGAATCGTTTCTGTGGGGATGTTTTTAACCACGCCAAAGTCGATAACATCTGGAATTTTTTGCTGATCAGTAGGCCAATATGTTGGTTGCCCGCTCGCGACCACATTTAAACCCATTTTAGAGATTGTGTTAAACAAAACACGACCTTTTGGTGTTATAAGTCGTGACCCCCAGAAGGTATGTTTAGCGTTATAATCGCCAGCGGCCAGAAAACAGGGTCCTAATGATTTATAATATTTATAATATTGGCCTTCTGATATGGAAAATCTAGGTGGAGAGTATAAAGAAGAAATTACTATGTTTCGATTTAGCTCCTCAACACAAATAGTCGTTGCTTGCAGATAGTCTTCACGGTGATCACACATAATGTAGTGTTTGACTCGAGTTTTTATTAAGATGGCAGAACCTCCACAAGCTCTATCTCGAGGGTCCTTGGTATCATATAGTATATAACCATTGATTTTAAACGTATTTCTTGAGGTCAAATGAGTTTCAGAAATCATCATGACATCAATTTGTTTATTTTTAAGAAAGTATTCTAATTCATTTTTATGTTGGCGGATGCCGTTTGCGTTCCAAAAACAAATTTTTAAACAGTTCATGGTTTGTTAAGTACAGCTTGCAATAACATCGATTGCATTCTAAGCATTTCCTGCATCATATTACCCATTGTGTTCGTAAAATTATTTACTGTTTGCACTAATGTTTCCATGGTTTTTTCTAAACGACTTAAATTAGAAACCGGAGTTTCATCATTACTTGGCGAGGCACCTTGCATTGGCTGATGGTTTGATTTTAGGACGTTAGCGTAAGAGGTTCTGTTATTACTAGGCTGGGGGGCTTGAATTGCATTTGTGTTTACCTGATTTGCAACCTGCATTTGAGGGGTATTTGTTTTCGGTCCAACCGTCTGCTTGACAATATTATATACTGGGCATCCTCTATAATTGGCAGTGTGATTACCGCCACAGTTGCTACATTTTTTTACGTTGGGGTCGGTTTTAGACTTATCGCAAGAAACTGTACCGTGTAGTTCACCACATACTACGCAGACAGGGGGTAAGTAGCAGTATGCCTTGGTATGGCCAAATTCTTGGCAGTTTAAGCACTGAACAGGTCCATTTTTTTTGTGCGGCTCTTCTATAGTTATTCTTCTGTAGAGAATATATTTCAAATTGTAAATAGGATGTGTTTCGTTTTTTTTAAGTTTTACGTCGCCGGGTTCAAACTCCACTCGAAAAAGTGGTTGGGGAATTTTTTCTCTATTTTTAATATTTACTACATGTTTTACCTTGAAGCCTTTTTCTTCTAGGAATGTTTTAACCTCTTCTGGGTCCACACATGAGTCAATACCCTTAATCACTACCTGTAGACCTTTACTGCTTTTCAGTTGGTAGGTATAAAAGTTTTTTTTAAGCGTTTCGAAGTTGTTTACTATTTTGCGAAAATCATTCTCATTATTTACTTGTATTTTTGTCTCGTTTATACTTCCACGCTTTATAGCCGCTACGTAAAACGAATTTTCACCTATCACCGATATCAAACTCTTTATGAGCTCATTTGAATTTTGCTCCCTTAGATATATCGGGGGAGGCTTGGATGGTTTAATGACGTTTGGTGCTTCAGAGGATTCATCCTCCAGAATTGCAAAACGATTTTGAGTATTTATTTTATCAAAAGATGGTACTTTTGAGGCCGAAGCAACTGCTGCAGAGGTAGGGCTGCGTCCCCGTTTAAGCACTGTTATGTACCTGTCCATACCAACTTGTACTGTAGGCTTTTGACAACTTTTTACAGGGGGGTTTTCCATTGCATTTGTGTTTGAGTTCATGGTATCATTTCCCACTAAATTTGTTTTTGACGTCAAGGCAATACTTGCTGGCCTGGCAACACTTGTCACCAAATCTTGTTGTAGTTTTTTTAATGAGTTACTATCCACCGTTTGTGTAAATACCGAGGGTGAGAGGGAACGTGTTCGAGTAATTGGCTTAGCCGTTAGGTAGTTAATATTGTTTTGCTTTTTTTTATTTATTTCTGCATTATTTTCATTTGCATTAACTAAAACGTAAACGTTTCTTTCATTTTGTCTTAGTGTTGTTTCACTGTTTGTACTCATGCAAAGAGTTGTTTTTGTTTTTCACCGTTTTGCTTTGCTTTAATATTTTTATTATTTATTGTATTTTACAACAACAAAAGAAAAAACCAGAATTTAAATGTTTTGTTCAGAATATGTATACACATGTATGAACATTCATACGTACATACATATATATTTTTACTGTTTTATTTTATTTAATTTTATCGTTTTAAATTGTTCACTATTATGTTAAGTAATTTAAATAACAAAATATATTATTTTTTTTTAAGCGTCCATTCGCTGCTTATATTTATGTATTACAAAATCAAATGTGATTAATTAATAGTTCAAATCGTATGCGGGGCTAAAAATACACGTCTGTATCACATCTTAATTCTTAATCTTAATTGATTTTTTCAGAGTTTAGATATAATTTAAATCGAATATTGCAGGTCCATTTGGTAATTGACGCCCCTTGTAAATAATTGTCCAAACTTTATCATTCATTTGAGTTAAGTATGGATCCTCCTTGTTTAAAAATTTCATCATTCTATTGGGGAGATAAAACCATTTATTGTCATCTAAATTGGCAATGATTTTAGACCATATTGTGTTTCTTTTCATTCAAAATTCACAATTTTCAAAGATTGGTTTAAAGGTATATCATCTATTCTAATATACTCAGGCTTAATACTTTGGGCAATATTCACAATTTTTTTATACATCTGAAACAAACAAGAAAAAAATAATAAATAATTAAATATACCTTTATGTACGAAATGCTTACCATTTTTATTAAGTTTCCTTTAAAGTGGCAATTAGAATAATGATGTGGAATATACTCCCTAAGTCTTTTTATATTAATGGCAAACTTTCAAATTGAGTTAATCTCTATACTTACATGTGCTGCATATTCTAAATATATTACACATTACTCTATCTTATTTTAAAATACTCAAACAATTTATTTGTACACATTTTTAAATTTCTCCTCATTGAAGAAAATATAATCAACTTTATATAATTTTTATTTAAAATTACTCAAAATTTATTTAAAATTACTCAAAATTTTTTTATTTTGTTTATATTTAAAATTCCTCCTTATGGAAAAATCCATTGGAGCAAAAAAAATAAGTTGAAAAATTAATCTAGAATATCTAAGTTTGAAGTTACATTTCAATTTAAAAATTCCTCGTTGTGCAAACGTAATTTCTTATATGTGAGAATGTTTTATTGTATGTTTCCTTTATATTTATCTTTCTTAAAAGAGGTGATATTTGATAAAATTATTCCAAAACAATTTTCTTACATGGTCTGTAATCTAAGGAAGAGTTCAAAGAGAAATATGTTATTCGGATTAACGGTAAATTTTTATTTTATTTTAATCATTATTGAGTTAAATTATTATGGAAAAAAAAAATTTCACGTTCGAAATGTCACGTATCGACCCAGATTCTGGCTTTAAAAAAAGAAAATACAGAAGATTTTGGAATCAAACCAAGACATTTTACTGTTACATTGCTACGTAAAATTCTGAAAGTAGTTTGACTAAAAAATTGTACCAACCCAGGCATAAATTACGACCCTGTAAATACAAAATTGTGACTCTACCAAATATATGGTACCATCACAACACTGTAGATACAAAATTACAACCTTAGTTTGTTTATACCCTTTTTAAATAAGATTCAACACCGGTACAACACCCTAATAACAAATATACGACTTAAGTTTTTTAAGTCGTATTTACCATAAAACTATACCGCTACAACACTGTATATACAAGAATTAAACCTTAATTTTCTAATACCGCCCAATAAAAAATGGAGCTTCCAACGAAGCAGGTTTGTAAGGGAGAAACATAAAAGTTTCGCTTACCATTGCGCTTACGGAAGACATGAATTTTATATGGCGAGTTCCAACTTTGAAGCAATACATTTTTGACACATAAAGCGCATTATTCAGCGCATATAAAAATTGTTGTATGTAACGATCAGCCTTACACACTGAATGTTTTGATACAGTTATTTTTTCGTATGCTCCCTTACAAACCTGCTTCGTAGTAAGGGAATGCCGTAGCACTTGAAATGTTTTTTTTTTAATAAAAGTTGTTGAGAGTTCTTTCACTTACTTTACTGCATTTCTGTATGTCTTATTGCGTAGCGCATAATTGTGCGCTTATTTTTTAAATGTACCTTTAGTGCTTCGCAAAATGATAAGATTTTTTATTGGGCGTGTTTATAATAATTCTATACCGCTACAACGCTGTATATATGTACAAATATTTAGTCTTATTAATTTAATAGTGTCGTATTAAAATGAAAACACAAAAACTATTTTAGGTTAGAAAATAAACAAATTTTTGCTTATTTATTAGCGAATTTATATATGTAACAATATTGAAAATAAGAGTCGAAAAATGGTTGTGACTACGTTGTAAATTCGTGACTCCAACATTGTAAATTTAAATTTACAGTACTGTGACAACACTAAAAAGAAGAGTTGGAAGACGCACATTTGGCGTTATCATTTTAATATTGTGACAACATTGTAAATTTGGTAAACAGTGCGTTGTATTGATGTTGATAGTACCCCCTGCAACGTCGACACAGCGTTTCTGCCTGGGAGGTTTCGCTAAATTACGCCTTTTTATACATGGCCACAAGAACTACTTCTGTTTTTTTCACGTTCGAATCGCTACTTCTTTTGCCATTATCTTTTACCTAGAATATCGCCCTCCATAAACTTTAGCATAGATAACAGTGCTTTCTTAGTGCTATAATTTAAGGGTTAATAGAACATAAAAATTGTTACGCGCCGTTACAAAACTTTTCAAAGAAAAAATTCAAATAACGATCCAAGACCAGCTGAGGGGGTATAAAAGATGGCCCGCTAGCTCAGTAAGCAAATTTGACCTCAAACAGGGTTTTGGCACGTAAGCATATCCATACCTCACACCCCTGGAAGTATGTTTACAATATCACGAAATTTACACAAGAAGAAAAAAAGAAGGAAGGGCGAAATGATTATATAAGGTATCGCCTAAGCGATGATATGGCACGATGTTAAGCCATTAGGGGTACATTGGTCCCATCCCCAACCTGCGACAGGCGAAATACCCTAAATTCCCTAACCTGTCCCGTATACAAAACAATCGTCACACTACGGGGATACTTACCACGACCAAGTTTTCCCTAGCATCCATAAAAAAAAATTTTATCAATTCATTTCAATAATCAGTTAAATTTCATTATTCTATTTTATTCTTTTTGATTTTTTTTTCTTTTTTTTTAACTTTAAATTTTAATTTCAATTTTAATACTAATTTTAATTTTAACTTTAATATTATTTTTAATTTTAATTTTAACTTAATTTTAAATCTTAATTTAAATTTTAATGCTTATTTTTATTTTAAATTAAATTTTAAGATTAATTTTAATTTTAAGTTTAATTTTAATTTCAACTTTAATTTTAATTTTAATATTATTTTTAATTTTAATTTTAACTTAATTTTAAATCTTAATTTAAATTTTAATGCTAATTTTTATTTTAAATTAAATTTTAAGATTAATTTTAATTTTAAGTTTAATTTTAATTTCAACTTTAATTTTAATATTATTTTTATACCCTTCACCTCAGGTGGAAAAGGGTATATATAAGTTTGTCATAACGTTTGTAATTTCCACAATATTGATTTTAGACCCCATAAAGTATATATATTCTGGGACCTTATGAGGAGAGAACTTGATTTAACCATGTCCGTCTGTCCGTCTGACCGTCTGTCCGTCTTACGTTTGATATGTGTTTTCCGGATAATCCAGACATGATAGCGGCTAGGTTGTTTTACATTTATGTTACATACAGTCCACCATTTCTTGCTAGTGAAATTCAGCCAGATCGGTCTAAAAATGACGTAGATATGAGCAAAAAACCACGACTACCTCTAAATTTTTCCAAAAATCCCTTGTTGTTGTTGTATTTTTTTAATTTCTGTATATCTTGAGAACGGCAAGAGCCAAAGTTTCCAAATTAGGTACACACATTTAGGTTGCCAATACACACCATCCTACAAAATGTGGGCGGGATTGGAGAAGTGGGCGTGGTACCTCCCGTACAAAAAAAATTAAAAATTTTATAAAAACCTAAATTTAAGGGCTGCCATTTGTCTTATGGATATGACTTATATATCAAAATATAAAATTTTTAGTAGAACATATTTTATAAAAAACTCGGGAAAATCGGTTCAGATACAAAAAAGTTATGACCAAAATTAAATTTTTTTTTTTTAAATACCCAACTTTCGGGAACCATAGATCTCCCCGAGTCCAAGTTTTATAACCCAACTAACTGGCAAATTTCTTCTTAAACACGTCGGTATATAAATCTGTCAAATCGGTTAAAAAATGGCTGAGTTATAATCAAAATACTGAAATCCCAAAAATTACTCTTTTTATACCCTTCACCTCAAGTGGAAAAGGGTATATATAAGTTTGTCATAACGTTTGTAATTTCCACAATATTGATTTTAGACCCCATAAAGTATATATATTCTGGGACCTTATGAGGAGAGAACTTGATTTAACCATGTGATGTCCCTCTACCCCCCCCCCCCCCCCCCCCCCCTTTCAATTGCTTACATATACTAGCATAATGCCCAATATGATTTTCGTTATCACCCTTCTTTATTATTTCATCTATTTAACGAAAATATTTTTACAAATAGAAACTAGGAATTTTTGTGTTTTTTGCTACTTAAAAACTCGCCAAAAAAGATAAAAGAAAACAAACAAACACACATACATGGCGCGAACTATTTTGGTGAATATATTTCCCAACTTTGTGGTGAACAAAAACATCAGAAGTAATTACAACATAACTTTGTTGAATTTTGTGAACAGTCAACGTGCCATATTTCATTTTAATGATATTCGATTAACGTTCCTTCATGGTTCAGTTGTCTAGGGGGTTTGTTAGAAACTGAGAGTTCCCGGTTCGATTCTTGGTTTTTTAAAAAGAACATTTTTTTTTTAATATTTTTATTTGTTTTATGTTCTAAAAAGATTTAAAAAAAATATTTACCAGTTTTCGCTTTTTAAATTTTATTTATAATGAAGTTTGAGGTATTGGAAATATGTATGTATATGTAAAAATTATTTAGTTTTTGTCTAGTTGCTCTGTATTCTGCTCGCACAATGGTGAAGGGTATATAAGATTCGGCACAGCCGAATATAGCACTCTTGTTAATTTTAATTTTAAATTTTAACTTTAATGTTTCTTTAAATTCAATTTCAATTTTAACATTTTTTAATTTAATGTTACTTCAAATTTAATATTAATTTTTCTTGTTTCTTTTTATTTAATTTTGTTTTATTTTCAATTAATTATATTGTTTTTTTTTTTGCAGTATCACTTTCTTGTTTGTTTTATCAGTTTAAGAAAGGACGAAATTGTCGTTGTTTTAACGTTTGTATCGTTTTCTATATTTGTTAAAAATATATCTTTTAGTAATTGTTGCTGTTGCAATTGAAATTGTTGGTATTTTTGAAATTTTTGTTTATTATAATTTCGTCGCTTTTTCATTGGTTTATTTTGCATTTTACACTTTTTGTATTACGTGTATTTATTGACTCTTTGTTTGATAAATTATTTTGTATCCTTTTGCTTCACAACGCTCAACATGAGCGAGACTCTCTTTGTTTTTATGTAGTATTTATTAAGAAATGAGGTCGATCCGACGGTCACCACCGTTAGTAAGAGCGACCTATTTTCTCCCAGGTATATTAAAACTTATTTTAAGTACAATGAAACACTTTAGCAAGCAAGCAAAACTTTTGCCCAAAAAACAAATTATTAAACGTCTTGCAACGCAGCTGACCGGATCTTGACTGCCGAAAATCAACTGACCTGGGCCACGGCCCAGAATCAACTGCCTGAACTTGCATCATGATTCTTATCAGAATGCATTTCATTCATAAAAAAAACTGTTCTTTTTTTTTTCCTTTTTGCCATTCCATCTTTTGCCCTTTGTTATTGTTGTCGCGAGAGAGATATTATACACGTATAGGTGTGTGTGTATGCAATTTTACACATCAAATGTGATGGAACAAAAAAAACTCTACATTAGTGTTGGTCATTTGTCTTTTGTATAAGTCTCCTACGCAGTGCAGGTTGCGAGAACGTTTGTATGTATTTTTCAGAGGAAGAAGTAATAAGAAAAAAATTAAATCATGCGCAATGACAACCCAGGTTACATTACTCAAAACAGGTTTTCTGTTAACGGTAGTATCAGGCCACTGGTTGTATGTTATGATGTAAAACGATTTTATTTTTACATCAGGATGAGAGTTGTTACCAACTGAAAGACATTTGCATGATACCGTAAGCGTAAATATGCGAATGGTAAAAGTATGCATATAAGTATGCGAAAATAATAAAAGAAGATGCATATTAGGCGCGTGATGATGCAATTTAATGATACAGTTGCGTGTTTAATATATATTAGGTAAGGGCAAAAATTTGTGGTCAGTAAGAAATACAGGAAAAATATATATGATGACGAAATTAAGGAGTATGAAAAGATGAAAAGATACTAATTCATTAAAATGGAAAAAAAATTTCAAATTCTAATTTTAATTTAAATTTGCATTCAAATTTAAATTTCAATCTAATTTTAATTTTAGTATTAATTGTTTTTTCTTAATTTCAATTCCAATTTTAATATTAATTTTGATTTTAATATAAATTTTTAATTTTAATGTTACGTTAAATTCAATTTCAATTTTAAATTTAATGTTAATTTAATTTGTTTTCAATTTCAATCCTAATTCCAATATTAATTTTAATTTCAATACTAGTTTTAATTTTGATTTTAATTTTGATTTCAAATTTAAATTTTAATTTAAGTTTTAATTTTAAATCTAATTTTAACTTTATTTTTAGTTTTAATGCAATTTAAAAATAATTTTTTTTTTTTTTTTTTTTTTTAAATTGTAAGTCTAATTTTAATGTCATTTTAAATTTTTTTTTTAAAAAAAATTATTAGTCCAATTTTAAAGTAATTCCATTTTTTCTCAAATTCTTTTCTCTTAAGTAAAAATATTTTCTGTCATTTAAATTTTAATGGAAAAGAAATTTTATTATTTCAATTTTTAACGTTAAAAAAAATTGTATTAAATGGAAAAACTTTTAAATTCATTATATTCTTTTAAAAATGTTTCGTTAAGTGTGTTTAAAAGAAAATAGAAAAAATTTGAAAATGCACTAATTCATAAAATGTGTATTAAAAGTTCTATTTTTTTCCCAAATTTTTCCTTTTTTCTTACGGAAAAATATTTTCTCTCAATTCAAGTCTTGATGTGAGAAAAAAAAATTGTTAATTCAATTTTAAATATTTCAAAAAAAGAAATCTTATAAAATTCTTTGAAATTTACTAAAATGTTTCTTAAAGGTTCTTTATAAAATTTTTTATTTATATCGAAGTATTTTAAATTTTCGTAGCTTTTAAGTTTTATATTCTCTTTTTTTTTTTTTTTTTTTTTTTTAAATTTTAATTTCAATTTCATTCTCAATTTCAATTTTAATTGAAATTTTAATTTTAATATTAATTTTAATTTCAATTTTAATTTTAATTTTAATTTTAATTTTAATTTCAATTTTAATTTTAATTTCAATTTTAATTTTACTAATTTTAATGCTAATTTAAATGCTAATTTTAATTTTAAATTTAAATCTAATTTTGAGTTTAATTTATTTTCAATATTAATTTTTATACTAATTTAATATAAATCTAATTTTAATTTTGATTTTGATTTTAATTCTAACCTTAATTTTAATTCTAATTTAAATTTTAGTTTTTAAATTTTCATAAAATTTCTGGATGCTAAGAACTGGCAGTGGTACTTATAACGATTGTCTTGTAAAATAAAAAAAAAATAAAACGATTCGTAAAATGGAAGAAAAAAGAAATAGCGTAGAAAGGCTGTGATACCCTTAGTACCCTGTCTCTCCCTACACTAGTTGATCAAATCTGTTCCTATGACCGAATATGATGTCTCAACATTTATTCCCATTTCCCCTTTTTTCCAGCAAACATTTTCAAAACCGCGTGTTCCGACAACCCACGTGTCGAATTTAGTTTCAAACCTGGATTATCTAACAACATGCCTACCATTTTTAAAAGACACAGTCAGACAAGGACTTAGATAATTCAGTTTTGTGCTACATAATGTCCCATGAACAAGGTATTATCACCGCGATAATACTGACCTCTACTTGGAATCAGTCCCAGACTTGCAATAAATCCCTATTATCAAAAAACAAAATTTAGATGGAAAAACACAGTTAAACGAAGTTATTCCCATGTGTACCATGGTTTGCAGCGCAATTGAAACCAGGCTACAGAATCCCAGAATTCACGACTTCTACAAACAATAGCACTAAGACTATGTTTGCGAAGAAAAAAAATTACGAATCAACAAATATAATCATTTCTCCCCTCCTACCTTAAAGTGGTTTTTCACTTGGTTTAGAAAAAAAGTTCATTGTCACCCTACGGGTGGCTTTAACGTTGGGCGCCATATATGTTACGGCGCCAACCTGTTCATTAGGTTGCGAAAATTCGAACTCCACCATACAGGTGGCTTAACGTTGGGCGCCATATATGTTACGGCGCCAACCTGTGCATTAGGTTGCGAAAATTTGAAATCCACCATACAGGTGGCTTTACGTTGGGCGCCATATATGTTACGGCGCCAACCTGTGCATTAGGTTGCGAAAATTTGAAATCCACCATACAGGTGGCTTTACGTTGGGCGCCATATATGTTACGCGCCGTTACAAAACTTTTCAAAGAAAAAATTCAAATAACGATCCAAGACCAGCTGAGGGGGTATAAAAGATGGCCCGCTAGCTCAGTAAGCAAATTTGACCTCAAACAGGGTTTTGGCACGTAAGCATATCCATACCTCACACCCCTGGAAGTATGTTTACAATATCACGAAATTTACACAAGAAGAAAAAAAGATGTTAACCGTAATCCCAAAAGAAGGAAGGGCGAAATGATTATATAAAGTATCGCCTAAGCGATGATATGGCACGATGTTAAGCCATTAGGGTTACATTGGTCCCATCCCCAACCTGCGACAGGCGAAATACCCTAAATTCCCTAACCTGTCCCGTATACAAAACAATCGTCACACTACGGGGATACTTACCACGACCAAGTTTTCCCTAGCATCCATAAAAAAAAAATTTTATCAATTCATTTCAATAATCAGTTAAATTTCATTATTCTATTTTATTCTTTTTGATTTTTTTTTTCTTTTTTTTTAACTTTAAATTTTAATTTCAATTTTAATACTAATTTTAATTTTAACTTTAATATTATTTTTAATTTTAATTTTAACTTAATTTTAAATCTTAATTTAAATTTTAATGCTTATTTTTATTTTAAATTAAATTTTAAGATTAATTTTAATTTTAAGTTTAATTTTAATTTCAACTTTAATTTTAATTTTTATATTATTTTTAATTTTAATTTTAACTTAATTTTAAATCTTAATTTAAATTTTAATGCTAATTTTTATTTTAAATTAAATTTTAAGATTAATTTTAATTTTAAGTTTAATTTTAATTTCAACTTTAATTTTAATATTATTTTTAATTTTAATTTTAAATTTTAACTTTAATGTTTCTTTAAATTCAATTTCAATTTTAACATTTTTTAATTTAATGTTACTTCAAATTTAACATTAATTTTTCTTGTTTCTTTTTATTTAATTTTGTTTTATTTTCAATTAATTATATTGTTTTTTTTTTTTGCAGTATCACTTTCTTGTTTGTTTTATCAGTTTAAGAAAGGACGAAATTGTCGTTGTTTTAACGTTTGTATCGTTTTCTATATTTGTTAAAAATATATCTTTTAGTAAATGTTGCTGTTGCAATTGAAATTGTTGGTATTTTTGAAATTTTTGTTTATTATAATTTCGTCGCTTTTTCATTGGTTTATTTTGCATTTTACACTTTTTGTATTACGTGTATTTATTGACTCTTTGTTTGATAAATTATTTTGTATCCTTTTGCTTCACAACGCTCAACATGAGCGAGACTTCTCTTTGTTGTTATGTAGTATTTATTAAGAAATGAGGTCGATCGGACGGTCACCACCGTTAGTAAGAGCGACCTATTTTCTCCCAGGTATATTAAAACTTATTTTAAGTACAATGAAACACTTTAGCAAGCAAGCAAAACTTTTGCCCAAAAAACAAATTATTAAACGTCTTGCAACGCAGCTGACCGGATCTTGACTGCCGAAAATCAACTGACCTGGGCCACGGCCCAGAATCAACTGCCTGAAATTGCATCATGATTCTTATCAGAATGCATTTCATTCATAAAAAAACTGTTCTTTTTTTTTTCCTTTTTGCCATTCCATCTTTTGCCCTTTGTTATTGTTGTCGCGAGAGAGATATTATACACGTATAGGTGTGTGTGTATGCAATTTTACACATCAAATGTGATGGAACAAAAAAAACTCTACATTAGTGTTGGTCATTTGTCTTTTGTATAAGTCTCCTACGCAGTGCAGGTTGCGAGAACGTTTGTATGTATTTTTCAGAGGAAGAAGTAATAAGAAAAAAATTAAATCATGCGCAATGACAACCCAGGTTACATTACTCAAAACAGGTTTTCTGTTAACGGTAGTATCAGGCCACTGGTTGTATGTTATGATGTAAAACGATTTTATTTTTACATCAGGATGAGAGTTGTTACCAACTGAAAGACATTTGCATGATACCGTAAGCGTAAATATGCGAATGGTAAAAGTATGCATATAAGTATGCGAAAATAATAAAAGAAGATGCATATTAGGCGCGTGATGATGCAATTTAATGGTACAGTTGCGTGTTTTAATATATATTAGGTAAGGGCAAAAATTTGTGGTCAGTAAGAAATACAGGAAAAATATATATGATGACGAAATTAAGGGGTATGGTTGCATGACTTAACATATTGGGTGAGGGTAAAAGTCATGGTATGAAAATACAAAAAAAATCCGTAACAAAATATTTTTTGTTTAAAATGTTTGTACAAATTACATTTGTACATATTATATAAAATTTTAAATTTTCTTAATAATAACCAAACTTACCGTACAAAATGTGATTTTATCATTTTTTCTAAACTACATTGCATTACAAATTACATTTTTTATCTGTTAGTTTTTCATATATTATACTCACCATTAATACTCGCGTGAATTTGCTGTGAGTTGCACGCACTGCCAGGCCGATACTCGTCATAACCTTTCCAAAAGTCATTTGTAACGAACTTTCGTTAAATGCTAGCTAACATGACTTATCTTTTCTTCTTGTAACGAGTGTTCTCTCCATTATCTACCAGCAGCGAAACGAGCAACGTCTCAACCACCCGCCAGTGCGAACAACTGGCAGTAAATCCACAACTTAAAATATAAATCAATTTAACACAATTGATCTGTACCCTAAACGTATGTATAGCTTAAGAGAAATAGAATTGTAATAAATTGAATTGAAAATATTACTAAAATTCTGTTCTCGCTTTCTTTTCTTAATTTACCCCATTATAATTACTCCTTTGGAGCAATTATAATAATAACCTTCCTTTCGATAGCCCACCGTGTATCTCAGCGGTCATCTCCTATTCTCTGTCCAGAGGAAGTTTATTTAGCACTGGTGTTCATCCCACACATCAGTACAATGTTATTGAATTTTTGATGCGTACGACTGTCACGTTCAACACTTTGGAATTTCCCATATGCAGAGGCGCAAATTAGAGAAAGTGTGGTATGTAAAGCGATCTTAGATATTGGCAAATCATTGCCGGATTTTGAGGGCAAACTTGAAACATATGTTTCATGAAGGAAAGCGGCACATACCGCATATAAAATATACTAGAAGTATTAAGGCAGTTCAACTCATTATCAGGCCCTTGGCATTATTAGAAATAAAGTAAGAGGTCCTGCGGACAATGTACTATCTTCATTTAATACCTCTTTAAATTTTAAGGCTATTATAAATAGACTTGACTTTACGTACGCTGACAAGCTGATAGAACAGGAACTTTTCACCCTGCGACAGGGAAATAAAACACCTACACTTCTATGAAGAAGTTGAAAAAAAACTCACACTTCTCACTTAATGAAAAATACAGAACGGATGCTTTACGAGTGTTCGTTTCTTTAAGTGATATCCTTTTCTCGGCAAAGCCTAGAGACCTTCCATCAGCTTTGGCATTGGCCCAAGAGGTTGAGTCGAATCATGAGCGCTATGCTTTTGCTAGCACTTATGCCAGAAGAATTGAGGATAAGGCCCATTAGGGACAACAGCTAAAAAAATGAACACCCATATTTTAGCTGGCGAACCGCCAATAAAAATCAACAAGAACAACAAGTAGAACCAATGGATATTGATTCATCATGATGGTTTACCCAGCCCAAACAATTCAATAATCAATGGCGAAACCAGCCACAAAATAAAATAAATCCTGCAATAAAAAGGCCAAACAGTGGCACAGCAAGATTTACATGGCCAAAACAGCAGAGGTTTAATCACTTGACACAAAATGAAAATTCATATGACCAGGGGGAATTAAATTATAGAACTGAGGCAGGTACACGCAAAGAAAAAACATGGTTGATACAATCACAATCGCAAACGATCATTAATGTTTGTAGTAATGATTGTGGCAAACACGTCTTAAGTAACAATATATGTTCAGACATAATGTTAATAGCTAATTATTGTCTCAAACATATTATTATGTTCAGATTCCTAACACCATGCAAAATGTCTATTTAAACATGTTACATGATTGTCACAAATAAAAGCAAAAGGAATTTAATTTCAAACATTTACTTTTTTTATTAAAATTGCATGTACGTACACTTTGTATTATATATACATACACAGAATGTCAAATATTAAAAATTTCCCTGTAGTAAATAAAATAGTCAGTTGCAAAAAACACTAACTATAAATTAACTTTTTTTTTAATGACTACAAATTGGTTTAAATCTCATGCAGATATCAACCAAAAAGGCACACGTAAAACACAAATAAAAGCAAAATAAATAAAACAAGCATGCCATGAAGTCAAATGAAAAAAATATATACAAACATTTAAAAATAATTAAAAATTAAATCGATACAAATCTGTTTATGTACTAGCAATTATGTGGCGTATTTACTTCAGGACTATTATACATCATCATTTAGGGCAGTTTAATGCAAAATTTTCATAAACAATTATTTATATATCAAAATATATAAAGATAAACATATGTATGCATGTTCATATGAACATATGTATATTTTTTTTGACAAAAATTATTTAAAAAATAAATAATTTATTATAAACTGACAATACTTTTAATTAATTACAAATAGGTGGAAAAATAAGTAGTTAGTAGTCAGTTAAAAAGTCATGCAAAGATGGCCAATTGACTACTGCCTATGACATGCCTATGTTAAAATAGTGAGTCGTGGACAAGGAAAAAAGTCACTTAATCAACTAGTTTTGGTTATAAAAAAAACCAGTTTGAAGTTAGTTATAAATGTGTTTGACTTCCTACAGGGTTAAGTTAAATAAATAAATTTATATATGTGTTATATACGTACATATGTAAGTATAAATGTAATCACTTACTTGTGTTGAAGGTAGTTTTTCTGTTTGATACAAAATGTCTGCATACAAAATGTCGCCTGCAACAATCTCATATATCTGCAGTTCGGAGATATGTATGTTGTTAAAAGTATCTTCCTAAAAAAGTTCTTTGGAATTTCTGATAACTTCACAATATCTTGCGGCAAATCTCTACGAATTAACACAAGGCATCACCCAATTTTTATACGTTTGGTTTTTATATTTATTTGGGCTAATGACAAAATTTATATGCCGGTTTCAATATTTAAGTTTTTTTATTGGTTACAAGAAATATATATGTATTTATTTTTATAACTATACATATGTATATAAATAACTTACCTATTTCAATAAACGTGAAGCAATTTATTTCGTAAATTTGCAAGGCAGCATGGCCTTTTTCTCCCCGAAAACGTTTTAATTCTTTTGTTATCATTCATGTAACTGTCGCTCGCGGACAGAAATAACGTGGGAGAAAATTTTATTGTCTTTATAAACACACACTGTTTGTTTCGACAATAAATGTTTGCTCATTTAGAGAATTTCACATAATTTAATATGTTTAGCTAGATCAGAGTAACTTTTTAGATGTAAAACACTATATAATATTATTATAGTGAATTTAATAATGTTTACGACAAAAAATATATTTTCAAGTTACATGAGGACCATAAAAAATGTATTATGGTAAACATATTTGGCAAAAATGAATAAAAATGGTCGTAGTGACCACTCATTAATCATGTTTTTTCTCTGCGTGTACGGAAGTCGAAAACATAGATAGTGAATTTTTGAAGTTGGATCAAATTAATTTTTTAGAAATAACTCCATGCTTCCGTTCATCGAAAGAACAGTAGCAAGGAGAGTAATCAAATTATTAATAGACACATGTACGTCAAAGAATAATATAAAGCCATTGAAAGAATTAAAACACATAAAAAACGTTGATCAACACTTTTTGGTAAAGTGTGTTTTGAATATTTTCGATACTAATGCGTATTTTTTATTTTACCTAATCTTGAAACGTTTGATGGAATAATTGGACTCGATTTGCTAACAGAAACTAATTCAAAATTAGATTTTAAGAACACAAAGCTAGAAACTATTACTGGATCATGACAGATTCAGTTTCTTAAATGTAAAAATGTCAATTTCGTAAGCATCAAAATGTTTGGCATTAAGCTTTAATACAAATATTGTCGCAAGGTTTCGTACAGAAAATGAAGATCCTATATATTCGAAGCTATATCCATATCCAATGGGTGTAGTGAATCTTGTGAATACGGAAGTTCGAAACCTTTTAAAAGATGGCATAATCCGACCATCTAGATCACCCTACAATAACCCTGTATGAGTGGTTGACAAAAAAGGTACTGACGACTTTGGAAATAAAAAAAAGAGACTTGTAATATATTTTAGAAAATTAAACTCTAAAACGATTTCTGACAAATATCCCATTCCAAATGTGAATGTAATATTGTCAAACCTGGAGAAGGCAAAATACTACTCCACATTGGACCTCAAATCCGGATTCTATTCAGTCGGAAATGGAAAATATGAGTTTTGCAGACTGCCCTTTAGTCTGAACAATGCACCAAGCATTTTTTAAAGAGCCATCAATGATGTGCTCAGAGAAAGAATAGGGAAGTCATGCTATGTTTACATTGATGACGTAATCATTTTTTCACAAAATATGAAAGACCATGTCGAACACATCGCTTGGGTCTTGGATAGATTATATGAAGCCAATATGCGAGTTTCTAGCGAAAAGTCTAATTTCTTTAAAGAAAACGTGGAATTCTTGGGCTTTGTGGTATCTCGAGGGGGAATTTCAACCAGCCCCGATAAGATTAAAGCAATACAGAACTATGAACAGTCTACTACACTTTTCGGTCTTAGATCAATTCTTGGACTTGCAAGTTATTATAGATGCTTTATTAAAGACTGTGCTTCAAAAGACGGATATCCTCAAAGAAGACAATGGCAAAGTTGGTGCTAGCTAATCCAAAAAGATTGAAATAAAATGAGTCACAACTTCAAGCTTTTAACAAACTTAAAGAGGTCTTAGAATCCGAGGATGCAATGCTACTGCACAATTGATACTTCTGGCTACCATTGAGTATTATTAAACAATTCATACCGTTACAAATAAACGACCTATTGACGTTATTCAGTCCACTCTGCCAGAACTTGAGAACGATATGAAAAATAGGATACAAAGAGCACAGGAAATTAAATTACAGCGACTAGTGTGGTCCACAAGGACAATTTAAGATAACTCAGTTTTATTGATTTTGGTTTTATATAATCCTAGGACTCTTATGATGCTGCTTTTTGTTGTATCAGCAACTGCAAAACTAACTGACTATTCTAGATCGGATTATATCCCTTTTTCGGTTCCGCGACGATTTGGCGAAAGTTTGAATACTTACGGCATACTACAAATATTTCAATGTATGCGGAGATGGCTGATAAAACAATATTATTGAGGAGCCATTTTCCGCAGTCACATATGAAAAAGATAATAGACGCGGACATAGACCACATAAACACATTGCTTGCTGAAATAATGTTCACCACACGAGAGCTCATTGACGCGGAACCTAGGCAGGTTCTTATAAATACAAGGGTGCAACAGCAAATAAATAACTTAACAGATAGGTTAGGTTAGGTTCGACTTGGGAAAAATATAATTTTAATCTCAGAACTAGATGGCCTAATGCTTTCGATTACACTCCCAAAGGTCGGTATTGTTAGCCAGCAAATTCTTGATAGTAGTGTGTTTAGAGCGGTTCTGTATAGACTTTCCCATACAAAGTTGGGAGCCAGTCCTTTTATACTGTAGGGGTTCTGTATAGACTTTCCCATGCAAAGTTGGGAGCCAGTCCTTTTATACTGTAGGGGTTCTGTATAGACTTTCCTAACAGAATCGCGGCCAAACTCAGGCCGGATATACCCCCAAAGCACGCGTGAAATAACTCTAAAGGAGATGAACCATATCAAAGTGAGATTGATTGCCTTGGCTCAAAAGGCAATTTTTCATGAAGAGTATCAATGTTTGCTAAAATCTCAAACAATAGCATAAAAAGGCACTTTAAATACCTTAAACCAATTTCTTGATGCAAATTCTGTTATGAGGGTAAATGGCAGACTGGCTCAATCGTCTCTTGCCTACAATGAAAAATATCCCATGATACTGCCAGGCAACTCCCGATTTTGCCATCTATATCTTACACATTTTCATGAGTTTCTATACCATGCAGAAATTAGTCAGATGTGCCGAATGGTACAAACTGAGTATTATCTTTTTCGACTCAAGCCCCGAGTGAAAAAGGTAATACGGCAGTAAAAAACTTGCATTATTTATAAGCAGCAAGCGTGTGTTCAGCTTATGGCACCTTTACCTCCAGAAAGGTGTAATTTATCTTTACCATATCAGGTTACCGGTATAGATTTTGCCGGCCCGTTTGACCTCAAGTCATCGGCATTACGCACTACAGCTCTAACAAAAGGATATGTGTCAGTTTTTGTCTGTTTCAGCACGAAGGCGGTCCATCTGGAACCATGCTCGGACTTATGCGCAAGCAGAGAGCTGGAGCACGACTTTGAAATATTTGTTAAGACGATAGAACGAGATATCTCCCAAAGGTATGTATCACACGGGTTTGAGTGGAGGTTTATTCCGCCGCATGCACCTAGTATGGGCGGCTTATGGGAAGCCGCAGTAAAAAGCTTCAAATTTCATTTGAAGCGAGTAGCAGGGGCAAGGAAATACGATTTTAAGAATTTGCCAGCATTCTCACCCGAAAAAAATCTTCTAATAGCTATTAACTCAAGGGAATCTCTCTAGCAATTAATTCACACAGAGATGAATATATTCCTTTTTCAACTGAAGACGTTACCAACTGCCCGATGAATACATATGCCAAAACAAGCAAGTCAAGCTCAAGGGGGACACACTTGCCAATTCCTGTGAAATCAGGGCTGCCAGGTACTTTTTTTCCTTGTCCCCAAAAAATTAAAAAAATATCCCCAAAAATCCCCAAATTAAGAAAATAAACCTTAATAAGTAAATATTTTTCTGTTTGTTTTTTTCTGACCAAATTTAAAATTTTTTGTTTTTAAAAAAGTAAAAATAGTAAGAAAAATTTTAATTAGAAATCCCCAAAAATCCCCAAATAAAAATTTTTTGTAAAAAAATTATTTTATATTGTTTGTACCCTGAAGGAAAAATAACATAAAATTATAAAGTACCTTTAAAGGTGTTATGATACTTGCTATTTTTTGTATTGGATTTTTTTAGGATTGACTGAATGAAACAACAAATGCGAGAAAGAACAAGAAATACAATTTGATAAAATGTAAACAAAACAAACAATACTGCCCACGTTTTTTCCTCACAAAAACCCGTCATAAAAACTAAAAATCGCAAAAAAAAAGTTAAAAACCGTTTTTTTCGATGAAAAACTAAAAAAATTGGCAACAGTGCTAACAATTAATCTGGAAATGTCAATTTTAAGTTAAAAAATTTTATATTTTTTTGACAGTCTTAGATTATTTATCGATAACACTTTTTTTTTTGTTTGACTTTTCAAGATTTTTTATGATATAATCATACTCTTTACACTTAGTCAGTTTTCCTATGCAAATATATTTGCACTGTTCTCCAAAATAGAAAAAATACAAAAAATAGCAAGTATCATAACAGCTTAACACTACCTTTTAACTAAAATGATAGTCTTAATAAGGACCTTTTACACCGTATAAGTTGTTGATAAGAGTAAGATAAAAGTTTTGTTTTTAATACGAGACAAAGAATAATAAGCATAAATAATAAAAGGGAAAATATATTAAAAGAGTGTAAATCCCCAAAAAATCCCCGAATTTTTTTTTTAAATCCCCAAAAAAATCCCCAATCCCCAAATGACTTTCTTTGCCCTTTTTGCTCGCATAAAATCCCCAACTTTGGGGATAAATCCCCAAGTCTGACAGCCCTGTGTGAAATAAACAATTTTAACAACCGGAACACAGCCAACTGCAAACTTATCCGAATTCCATCCAACACAACATGGACACAATTAAAAAATCCCAACAACTGGATTTTTGCTTCCACCACAGAAGTAGAAATCTCAGCAGTCTGCGGCACAGAAACTTCACAACACCTTATAAGAGGCACTGGCATAATGCAAATAGACAAAACTTGTATAATCAAAACCAATTTCATCACGATTCAAGGTCACTTTAGTGCGTCAAACAGTTTGCACACATCATACGTCCAACTTAAACACATCGACCATATAAGCAGACCACAGGAAAAAAACCAGATTCTTAACACTACATATAGCCAGTTTGAGGCTCACCTTAATCAACTCAATAACCTGCAAAAACCACTTAATGAGTCAACAATTACACGTCTACCACAGCTAATCAAGTCTAATAGACAACATCATCATATAGTAAGCTACTCCGCGCTTATAATTTCCTTGCTCATCGCGGTAACCATAACACTAATTAAAAGAAGCTCAACCCATCAAGAAGAAAGAGGCCACAACTCCCACCAACCAAGACCGCATCCAGTTCCATTACCCCGACCTGTCACCATTGACATCATAGACACCTAACCAACATAGGTTATCATCGACCAGCGGTCGACGCGGGGGAGAATGTTGACATTCACATCAACATACATTTAATTTTAATTTCATTTTTAACTATGTTACTTAATGTTAACACGTTGGCTGCCACCATATAAAAAAAAAGTCATTCCAAAAAAAATTTTTTTAATTACAGTTTCACGGTGATTGTTATTGTTTTATTTTGTGTTCTTACCTTGTCTTTAGTCATTTTTGACGATTTGTGAGTGTTTTCAGCCTGTGACCACCGGTGGTTCACATGGCACTCTACGAATTGCGTTTTAAAGTAATGCCATGTGTACCACCGGTGGTCACACATGTATTGAGGTTTTTAGTTTCATTATTATACTTATTTCCTATTTGTTTTTTGGTTTTTGTTTTATTTATATATTTTAGAAAATGTCGAACAAGTCACACATGTATTGAGGTTTTTAGTTTCATTATTATACTTATTTCCTATTTGTTTTTTGGTTTTTGTTTTATTTATATATTTTAGAAAATGTCGAACAATAGTTTACCTATCTCGTCCCGTGTATTTTACGGGCACAAAAATAATGAATCTGATGAGGAGGACTTAGATTTTGAGGCATCAAACTGTAGTGAGTACCATCCATCCAGTACTGAGTCTAGTGATTGTGAATCGTCAGATGATGAGGATGTTGAGCCCGATGATGGTATCCATATTCCCATCAACACATGGACTCCTGTAACTGGATGTACACTAAAAACATTCAATTTTCTAGACAATCAATCTGAGCCCGAAACAGACGATATAAGTAGCGGAACAACAAAACCAATTGATTTTTTCCATATGATGGTAACGAATGAGGTTTACGAGCTGATAGTATACCAAACGAATTTGAATGCCCAACAATTCTTAGCCAATTCTACTATAACTCGAAGATCCCGAGTAAAGATGTGGACTGACACAAATTTATCCGAGATAAAAAAGTTTCTTGGAGTAGTAATGTACATGGGAGTAATAAAGTATCCAACGATCTCTTCGTACTGGAGTAACGACGCATTTTATAAAAATTGTTTTGTCCCCCGAGTTATGTCTCGTAATCGGTTTCAATTACTGCTCAAGTTTATTCACTTTGCTGACAACTCTACTATCATAGGCAGCCGTTTGGGAAAAGTAAGCAATTTACTAAAAACCTTAGAAAAAAACTATATAAATGCTAGAAATCCTGGCGAAATCTTGGCAGTTGATGAAAGCATGATTCCATGGCGTGGAAGACTCCAGTTTCGCCAGTATAATCCTGGAAAGTCACACAAATATGGGGTCAAAGTATACAAGCTTTGCGATCCAGCTGGATATACATATACTAGCGCTGTTTACGGTGGCAAATGTTATGAAAACAACCTAAGGGGCCGACCTACAGAAAACACTTCCCATAGTGCACAGATTGTTCTAGACCTATGTGAAAGATATTTGGATAAAGGCAGAACAATAGCAACCGATAACTTTTACACATCTGTGTCGCTAGCAAAATTACTAATAGGTCGAGGAACGCATCTTGTAGGAACTCTTCGAAAAAATAGATCTGGAAATCCGGCGGATGTGGTAAATGCAAAACTGAAAAAAAATGAGGTAATTGGTCGCGAAAACTCAGGAATTGTTGTTGCCAAATGGAAGGACAAGCGAGATGTTGTTATGCTTACCACTAAACACAACTTAGTTGTTGTTTCCACAGAAAAGCGAAACCGCAATAACGTCGAAATAAAAAAGTTAAAAATGATTATCGACTACAATTTTGCTAAACAAGGAATTGATATTTCTGACCAGATGGCTTGCTATTTCACACCTCTGCGTAAATCCATTAGATGGTATCATAAGGTAGCATTTGAATATCTGTTGAGTACATCCGTGGTAAATGCTTTAGTGCTTTACAAGCGAATCAACAAAAATATTCAAATTCTTCAATTTAGGCAGTCGATCTGCGAGTCTCTTTGTGATGTTGGTCCTTTTCCTGGAACAAGCAAAGCCAAACACGAGTTCAAGGAATTCGAAACCCGAGACAAATCTAATAGAAGAATTAGAAAACGTTGTTCCAGTTGCTATAAGGAAATAAGTAAAGTAGAAGGAAGAAGCGCCGCAGTAACAAAGGCTAAAAAAGTAACAACATATTGTGGTCAATGCAATGGTGAACCTGCCTTATGCCTGGAGTGCTTCAATAAAAATCATTAATATATTGTGACTGTTCTACATTTTTTTATATTTTTTCTTTTTTACGCATATAATTGTCCGAGAATTAATTATAAATAATAAATAGCTAATAAAATGAAGAAAAAAAAATAAACTAAAATCAATGTTAAAAATTCGACTTGTGTGAGCAGAGCACTAAAAAAATTTTATACAGCAAAAATAATATAGTTTTACCAAGGTGCCACCGCATGAAACTTTTATCTACCATCACCGGGCCAAAAATTATTTGATGAACAAGTAAAGTATATGTGTGCACCACCGGTGGTACACATGGCCTCATAGTAAAAAAAAATGTGACCCACCGGTGGATCACATGGCAGCCAACGTGTTAATGAACTACATAAGTTCAGTTTATCGCTGACATAACCTAATTTAATTTTTTTGTTTTATTTTTACCTTTTCTTTATAAATAATTGTTGACATCATTATTTTATTTTTGTTTACTTGAAGTTCAATCATCCTAAACAATTTTATTGTTTACTTTTGTTCATAATTGTTAACATAGCATTATTTTATTCTGTTACCTGAATCATAATTTTATACATTGAAATGTTAGTCTGCAATTATGCAAAACAATTAATTGGGTCACTTCCGCATTGTGCAATAGTGGCATTCAGTTTTTAATTAATTAAATTTTAGTATATAAGACAGAACCAAAATAAAGAACGTGTTCAATTACTATAAGGCATTTACAGTGTTTTATTGATTGAATCTATTAGCGTTCTACAAGTTAAAGTGCTTGGAGGACAATTAAGGCAATTAATATATCAGTTCAGATTTATGTGTTTGAACTGAATCATATCGAGCCCTAACAGCGAAAATAGTGTAAGCGACATGATTTTCAATTTTCGTTTTTTTTGATAAATTACTTTATTGGCAACACTTGCATCATCTCCTAAAATATCATATAATGTACCGTTACGATTTTATAGCCAAAACAATTTTAGTGTAAGCGACAAATTTCATACAAAATTTAATATGTAATAAAACAAAAAAGCTCTCTCCTGAAAAATTTGATTTTTGGCGCTTACATTATTTTCGCTGTTAGGGCTCGATATTATAGCCGCATTTCATATCACATTTATACAGGTATGTATCACACGGGTTTGAGTGGAGGTTCATTCCGCCGCATGCACCTTATATGGGCGGCTTATGGGAAACCGCAGTAAAAAGCTTCAAATTTCATTTGAAGCGAGTAGCAGGGGCAAGGAAATTCGATTTTAAGAATTTGCCAGCATTCTCACCCGAATCGAGTGAGTACTCAATTCGCGCCCTATCTCCGCTCTATCGGAAGATCCCGCTGATCTGACGGCGCTGACACCTGGGCATTTTCTGCGTGAAGCTCCGCTTATGGCTTTACCAGAGCAAGACTTTCAGAGCATGTCAGTGACAAATAGATGGGAAAAATTAAAGGCCATGCACCACCAATTCTCCTTACGATGGAAGGAGGAGTATTTACGAGCACTACAAAGAAGATATAAGTGGAAAGACTCGGCTCCTAATGTACAAGTCAGAGATCAGGTGGTGGTAATGGATAATTTACTACCACCCGCTGAATGGCGGCTTGGAAGTGTAGAGAACGTGTATAGCGGTGTGGATGAAAACGTACGCACGGTTGACGTACGTTTGGCCACTGGGGTTATTACACGACCCATCGTGAAACTATGCTACCTCTCTCTGTTAAATAAAGAGGATGCAAGTTAATGGAGGCTGAATTACCCATTGTAACGACTCTAAAATTTTGCACTTATAAAGAATTTAATTGTACTTACGTCATTTTTTTATACTCTTGTTAATTTATACTCACACCAATTTACTCTTACAACAAATTTTACACTCATACCAATTTCATACTTGCCATTTAATGTACTTACACCATGTTAAACTCATGTACATTACCCTCTATCCCCCCTAATCAACCTCTAAAATCCCATTCAACCTAACCAAGTATCACCTGCCACTTCCCACAGTAACTTGTATCAGTACTAATCTAAGAATTTTATCTCTTTTTACTGTCTTCTATTTTTTATAGTCATAGGTCAAATCGACGTCTTACTGCTACCAGGGTAGTCCGTCCGAGCCGTAGTGAGAGTAGAAGCCCACACCGTAGTCCCAGCAGGGGCCAAAGTCAACAGCCAAGGGACCTAGAGGTTATTTATTGTGTGGTGTGCGAAGGGTACCACGGCTTACGTTTTTGTAAGCGATTCAAGCGCATGACGGTCGAGAGCAGGCGGGAGGTAGTATCTAACCAGGGGTATTATTTTAACTGCCTAGCGAAAAGCCAGTCAAAACTACTGCACCTCGCTCGAGGTATGTCGACAGTGCGACCAATTTCATCACACGCACATGTGCAGTCTCGTCAGGAGCGGCGAGAAGAGCTAGCTGTGGTCAGGACCACTGCCAGAAGTCAGCGGCAGCAGTCCCGTACTCGTCAGCCATCACCACCCCAGCGTCTACAACCCCCACGTCCACGCCAACAGCCACAACGCACACCACATCGCAGGACTCGCCAACAGCAATCACGCAGGACTCGCCTGTCACAGCAACGCAGGACTGGTCCTCTGCAACAACAAATTACTCAGCCCCAGCGTCAGCGCCAACAACAACAACGTCGTCAGCGGCCATCACGCCAGCGGCGTCAACCATCACCACCACCAACAGCAACACCACCTGCAGCAGAACCACGACCAACAACAGCAACGAGGTCTTGATCGCGGCTATCAAATCACTAGCAGAGGTGCTATGCATCGACTAGAGGACTTCAGCCAGTATCCAAGTCCGGAGGCCGGAGCATGTACAATCTACATTGTACACTCCTGAAAATATCGTTTATTGTATATTTAAAATTTATTATTATTTACATTTCCTTTTTGCATTGAAAAATATTGTCTTAAACATATATTTGAAATTATTATTATTTACGTTACCTTACATTTTTTACCCTTGAAATTTACTAACGGTCGTCATTTGAATCATTTCTAATGAAGTATGTATTGTGAATTATAAATTGAAATTATTGAAATGACCACTGTGAATGAAAGACCAGACTGTCAAGCCTGGCTTTGGAGAGTAAGAAAGAAAGATGGCCTAAGCTTAAGTCGCGCCAGAAAGGAAAACTCAATTTGCATACAACTTTCAATCGTAGAAGTTCATTTTTTTTTTTCAATTATAATTTTAAAGCTTTTGCCTATACCACATGGTATCTTTAAACTTGAATTTTGACAATTTCAACTCCATTTAAATTCCTATTATAATTGAAGTCACTTTGAATTTATATTATAAATTAATTTTCTTATAAATTAATTCAATTAAATTTGCGTTACAATTTAAATTTCTTATAAAAAAACCCCCCCATAAATAAACAACCAGCATTGTCACTGAATTAAATCAACACTACTCTTTCTTATACCAAAGGCACCCGACTCACCAAAGGTAAGCATCCACGTAAAATCTACTTTTTATGCATTTGAGTTACTATAATCTCTAAAATACCCACCCTTATTTGCTTCCAAATTCCTTAATCATCAACTAATTTTAACTGCTCTGCGGAGTAATCGAAATTTAGTTGCTTTTACAGATTTCTCCTTCTCTAGTCCCCTAAAAGAGGAAAATCTGTAAAATTAATAAGAATTAGGCTTCCCAACAGGCTAATTTATACAGGTACATAACAATTTTTAAAAAACTGCCATCTAAAATAACGTGCGTATATGCATACATACGTCTCATACAATCAATTAAGTGATAAAAACCACGAACTGTAGCCTTATAAAAAAAATTAAAGTTTTCCTGCACAAGTACAAACATTCGGTCGATAATAATATCGATATATCGATAGTGAATAATATATCGGTAGTTGAAAATATCGATAGTGAAATCTGAACTATCGATAAATATCGATAGTAGAAAATATGGATAGTATCTCAGCACTAGTACATATAAGTAAAAATTGAAAAAAAAAATTATTTCTTTTAATTTTTTATTGTAAATTTAATTTAATTTCCTTAAGATACTAACCAAAGGTTAGCGAAATATTGAGAAAAATAAATATACACAATACATTTTTTTTTTAAAGACCTCAAGCTTAAACAATTTAAAATAATTATAAAAAAAGAAAGGTTAAATAAAACAAAATAGTATATTGTATATTTAATTTAAGGCGAAAATGCGGAACTATGCGCTGATTTTTTTCTATT
Organism: Pollenia angustigena; assembly: GCA_930367215.1. Classification (NCBI taxonomy): domain Eukaryota; kingdom Metazoa; phylum Arthropoda; class Insecta; order Diptera; family Polleniidae; genus Pollenia; species Pollenia angustigena. Next base: position 126,538,599 of record OV884056.1, read on the forward strand.
TGTATTGTCTAAAATGTATGCAAATATTTATTTTATAATAAAACCGATAATCTTATCAGCTGCTTTATGTTTTTGGTCATGTGTTTACAGAAGAGAACGGCTTTCTGCGATTGCAAAAAAATCGCAGTAAATGAACACCAACAAATACACTCGTTCATACAAACAAACTTGCGCAACCGCACACATTCGCTGCTGGTTTGCAGTCATTCAAATAATGCACATCGTGCTTTGTTATTTATTCCGTCGTTTAGCTTCGTTTGTCAATTAAGATGTTTGAGTGTTTAGTCCGACAATGATTGTTTTGGCAAAGAAAAAAAAATACAAACAAAAAAGCCAGAAATCAAGCAATAACACAGTACAACAGCCAATCTGGGGGGTGAGAAATTCAAAGTCAGGGTGATGGTACTAGGTCAGTATAGTAAAACCCTCAAAGGGTTTGGCGTTCGTATGTGTCAGTTTTTTTTTATGACATTTTAAATTTTTTCCTTATCTTGATGTTTTTTTGTTTAACATAACTCGAGAACCACTTGTCCGATTTTGCTAAAACAAACTCAAAAAAATTTAGAATTACAATTTCCTTAATCCGTTCATATAACGTTTTTCTTTATAATCAACAGTTTTGCCGGTAAAAATAAATTTGTGGAGAATTATAATTGATAAGTGCAAAAAAATTTTCAAGCCTGGATGTATGCAGCAGATTTTATCACAAACCTGCACTGCAATTTTTGTGACTTTTTTTAAGCGATCGGTGAAAATCGTCGGACTTTTGTTTGTTATTTGAAAGAATACACCCACATTCAGTGATGCCAACAGTAGGGGATTTCCCCTTTTCTAGGGATTTTTTTTCGGATCATTTTTATCTTCAATCGGATCTTAATAACTTCTTTTTATGGTGTAATCATAATATGATGGAGCTGAATCTTGTGAAATGCAAAAGCATGCGTTTTTATAGAAATAACTGTATTGCTGTTAATTATGCTTTTGGTGGTCATCAACTGGAGTTGGTTGATTCGTTTCTTGATATTGGAGTCTTACTGGATCCTAGACATTCAGCAGTTACTATGTAGTACAAGAAAAAAATTGAAATGTAACTAAACGCACATATGTAGGTACAAACAATTTCCATAGAAACAGAAGACTTTTTTTATCATCTTAAAAAGTACAGTAGTTCTGTATGTACAATGTATTCTTGTTATTGTTGTTAATTTTAACAAAGCGTCTCATTGAGTGGTTTATTGTTGTTAATGTTGTTAATGTTAACAAAGCGTCTCATCGAGTGGACAATGACTACTTGAATGCAAAAGTATAAGAATGTGTGCCTTTTGACTTTACACAAATAAAGGCTCAACCATAATATGCATAGTCTTGCTTAACCTACTGTCAAAAATTAACAAAAAGTCTCTCAAATGTATTAAAGAAAACAAAAACAAAATAAAAAAAAATTTGATTCCGTACGGAATGTGCGATTAGATTCGCACCTTGCTTAAGCAAATGACAGTTTCATTAAACTTAGCAAAATGTTTCCTTAAGTACAAAATGGTTTGCTTCATATAATTTACATGTATTGGCTCATTCGCTTAAGCCAACTTAATCACATTGTGGTTGGGCCTTCAGTTATATTGCGTGCGCAACAAAAATGCAAACAAAGCTCTTTCAATAAAAAACGCACACATGCAAAAATGAAATGTGAACGAAACGATGTAAAAATTACCAACGTTGAACTTTATTTTGCAGGCAAAGAGTGAATGCAAATTTGAGCGTATGAATAAATCAAGAAAAATAGTGATTTTGCAGTTCTCTGGTTTACAGCTTTAAATTAAATTTTTGTTTAATAATTTTTTAAATTATGATTTTTGCGTTAAAATGTTGTTAAAACTTGTGTCTTTAATAAATGAAATTATAGAAAAGAAAATAAGAAGAGGAAATACAGTTGTTTATATATGTATTTATTAGTATGACTCAGTTCAAACACATAAATTTGAACTGTACTAATTTTATTTTTGTTTAATTTTAACTTTCAAGCACTTGTAACTTGAACGTAATGATCAATAAAAAAAAGCGAGTTTTTACTACTGACCAATTTAATAAGTTTTATTCAATTATTTATACTAAAATTATGCTTACTAAACCAAATTATTTTAACTTAAAATTTATGACTTTTTAGCCAATGGGAATCGAGAATGCTAAAACTTGCTGAGTTATTATAATTTTGCTTAAAAATTTTATAAAATTTTTGGCTTTTGAACCAATGGTTAAAAAGCATGCAATTAATGCAACTTAATATTCATGTGACAATTTTCGTTCACACAAGAGTAATATGAACCACTTAATATTAAGGTGGCTCACAAAAAAAATTACAATTAATATTAAGAGCACTCAATAATTTCAAGATTGAACATTCTCCCCCGCCTTGAACGAATGTTCAAAAAAAAAAAAACAAACAAAAAGAAAAAAAAAACAAAATAGTTGAAATTGATTCAATCGGATTCTAGTCTTCGGTTGCTAGATGTCAAGACTGAATTTGGAATGCTGGCGTGGCATTGGTAGAGGTGTCTTCTCGTGTTGTTCGATGTATGGTTGAAGTTTAACGTTTTCTTCAGTTAATTTTTCTAGTGTAGTCGGATGTGGGTTTTGAGCATTTTGACTTAATTTTCATTTTGTCAGCAGAATGATGATTGCAATGCTGCTTAGTAAGAGTGCTAGATAGCCAATTGTATAGCTGTGCGTCTGGTGGGACTTTAATTTATTGGGTAACTCAGCGATGTCATGTTGTTCTAGCGACCTTTGTAGAGTTGTTAGGTCTTTAATATTTTTGGCATATGTACTTTCCAAGATTGTCGAGTTGACTATATTGTAGTTTATGGAACTAGTAGTGTTGTTTGGTACTATTAAGTCTGAGATATTGCCAAGACTTGTGTACGAAGACCTCAACGTGCTGAATATGGTTTTTCTTCCGTTCATATTGACAAATTCGTGTTTAAGCATGCATTCTGGATTAAGAGTCAGTAAGCCAGAGCCCTTTAATGATATAGGAATGATTTCCCTGTTGCAGACAGCTGTGGCCCTTGCGGATGGTGAGGAAGCATATATCCATTGATTTCCTTTGCTGAGTGGTATCCATCGGATATTAGTTTCCACTAGGATACAAGTTGGTGTCGTTTTGTTGTTGAATAAATTAATTTCGCATTTACAGACTTCCGACCCATAATTATTAACGGATTTAGATATTGGAACAAATAAACACGCCTTGTTCCATTGTGTCGCAAGCGCTTAACTCTGACTTTGTAAAAGGAATATATTGCTCATGGGATGCAGATATGCCTAAAAACGTAGCACATGTTTTAATGGAGACCATTGTATTGTTCATAATGTTGGGTACAGGAATCAAGTGAAACATCTGGAATTTTTCACGTTCAATCAATGGTAGAGTAATTTAAAAAACAGCGTGTTGGTGCATTAGTCTGCCTTTTACCGTCATGAGTTTGAATAATTGCAGCAATTCAGTTTTTTCTGTCACTGGAAGACTCATTGATGGTGGTGAATGGAGTGTGATCTGATTAACTTCATTTTGTAACTGTTCTGGAGTGAGTAACCACTGACTAATTTTTCCATGACGTGTATCCATGAGAGTGTCAAGGATTGATGATTGTATGTCTTTTATGTTGTTTGCAACTAATGTTAACTCAAGAACAGCTGCATTAAATAGTTGATTTAGTCGCACTTGCAATAGCATATTTTTTATGTCTTGTATACCATTTGAGAAGGTTTTAATTTCCTGTTCCAATTGTTCAAATTTTGCCTTAGCTGTTATTTGATTCTGCCGGATGATATTAATTGTAGAATCAACGATTGATGTCTGATTCTTTAACAATTTTAGCAAATACGATTCATTTTCATTGACTTGTTTTATTGTCTCTGACATCTGTTCAGCGTATTCTGCATCCAGGACGCCAAATAATGAGTGGGCGATATTACCAACAATATCCAGTGCTCCTGTTTTAGCTCGTAGTAGTCGGTTATCTAATTGTAGTTCTCTCTCCAGGTGCTGAAAGTGCTCAATGATACCAAGACATGATGTGTTCGTTTTCCAATGACCTTGTCCCATTGACAAGAATTGATGTTTCGGACCAGTAAGAAGCTAAATCATAGTATACAATTAAATTCCATTCGGTAGTTGAAATGGCTGTTGTTCCAATTTGTTCAAAATGGATTCCGACCCTTGATCGAAACTTCTTATTTTTGATTGGAGAACCAATTACCAGTGGTAATAACAACAGTGTAGTGAGTACTGCTAGGGTTAAGTGATTTATTGGCATTTTCATTTTCTTCGCCTTAGGTTCTTCAACTGGAGTAGAAGTGGAATTGTTAATATTTTTATTGCCGTCTTCAGTAGTAATAGATGCTTCTGAATCCTGTTGTATAGGTAAAAGAGCCAGTCGATGTATTGGACGCTTGAATATTCCTGACGCAGTTTTTACATCAGCAACTCTTGCTGCCCCGTCTTCACCTGGGTGAACTTGAATGATTCTACCTTAAGGCCATTTCATAATAGGTACATTGTCTTCTTTAATAACGACCATGTCTCCAATTTTGAGGTTAACGAATTGCTTTTGCCATTTATGCCGTTGTTGTAGTTCAATTAAGTATTCCTTGGACCATCTATTCCAAAATTCCTGCTTAAGGTGGGTTACATGTTTCCAATGAGATAGTCCTGATGTATTTATTGGCTGTGCCCTGCTATCCACTTGTGATGTAAGTGCCTCGCCAATAAGAAAGTGACCAGGGGTTAAGGCCTCTAAATTATCTGGATCGTTCGTCATGGGTGTTAGTGGACGAGAGTTTAGTATCGCCTCAATTTCCAACACGACTGTTTCCAATTCCTCGTGTGTTAACGATGCAGTCGCGACACTTCGAAGTAGAAGATATTTCGCAGATTTTACAGCTGCTTCCCATAAACCTCCAAAATGTGGCGCTCTCGGAGGAATAAAATGAAAATGTATTCCCCTTGAGCTAAAAGTGGAGATAATTGATTCTTGAGCCTTGTTTGAATAAATGCTATCGGCTAGCTCCGATAGCTGATTCTTTGCTCCGATCAAATTGGTGGCGTTATCAGAATAAATATTCTTACAGCGTCCTCTACGGTCAATAAATCGCTTTAATGCGCCAATGAATGCGTCTGTTGATAAATCAGAAACCAATTCAAGGTGAATGGCCTTCGTGGAAAAACAACAGAATACGGCTATATATGCCTTTGTTGGCTTTTTGCCTCTGACCCTGTGGTGAATCCAAAAGGGCCCACAATAATCCACACCAGCGTTGATAAAAGGTCGTGCTGGAGTAACTCTAGTTTTAGGAAGATTGCCCATAATTTGTTGACATAGCTGTGGTTGTGCCCTGGCTCATTTAACGCATTTCTGAACGGTTGATCGTGCCATCATTTTGCCCTTTATTGGCCAAAATCGTTGTCGTACTATGCTCAATAGTGCTTGTGGTCCACAATGTTTGTTTTCCTCGTGAACCATTGTAAACAAAAGTTTCACAAGGGGATCAATATATGGAATCAGCATTGGATGTTTTGTGTCGTATGGTAATAATGACGCCTCTAATCGTCCTCCGACTCGCAAAGTGAAATCTTGTATACGAAATCATTGCTGAAATGGCAGTTGTCTTTTTTTCTCGGTGTCATTAGGGATTTGGAGTTGTTGCATGAACTTGGGTGGCCACATTTCTTCTTGTCCATGGATAAACAATGGTCCATAAAACCATAAATTGCATTCAGAGAGCTTATGTGCTGGTAAACCCCTGGACAATATATCAGCTGGGCTGTCCTTTGATCTGACGTGGCGCCATTGATCGGGCAACGTCAATGATTGAATTTTGGAGACTCGATTGTCTACAAAAGTATGGTACAAAGAAGATTGGGCGTTGATCCACTATAGCACTATTTCGGAGTCATTCCATAAAAATATAGATTGATTTTTAATCTCGAGATCCCTTTTGATTCTATGCACAAGTTGAGCAGCCATGAATGCAGCACATAACTCTAGTCGAGGTAACGTTTGTTGTTTTAATGGAGCAACCCGTGTTTTGGCACAAAGGAGTTGTACAATAACTCTTTTATCCTTCAAAGTAGCTCGGATATATGCAACTGCACCAAAGGCCCTTTCAGAGGCATCTGAGAATATATGCAGCTCTGTTTTTGCTGTGAGGTTCCCCTTAAATATATGTCGAGGAATCTTGAAGTAGTTCAAACTGTCTAATTCATTTCTGAATTTTGTCCAGGCAATGATTCATCCCAATCTAACTTCAATTGCCATAACTTTTGAATAAACATCTTCGGCTTGATAACTACAGGTGCTAGTAACCCAAGAGGATCAAACAGTTTTGCCAGATCTGAAGTTGCTGTACGCTTTGAGACAGTCTGTAAATGATTTATTTTTACCTTGACGCAAAATTGGTCTGTCTTAGGCAGCCATAACAATCCTAATGTTTTTATGGTGTTGGTGTTGTTGCTATTGAAGTCTAAATCAACCTCCTGATCACCGCACAGTGTGGTAGATCGCAAATCTAGCTGGACAAAATTTATTAATCGCGTTAGGTTCACTTCTCACTCCTGAATTAAATAAAAAATAAGATGATCAAATATATTAATGAATATGGAGCGGGATCCCGGGAAATTTAAAAAAAATTGCCGCTTTGCCGGGAAAAAAACTTCTAGTATATCTTGAAGGGCATATCTAACCATTATTAACGTAAATAATACGTCTTTCCGATGTATTTTGGGAGTTCAATCTTGAAATTATTGAGTGATCTTAATATTAATTGTAATTTTTTTTTTGTGAGCCACCTTAATATTAAGTGGTTCATATTACTCTTGTGTGAACGAAAATTGTCATATGAATATTAAGTTGCATTAATTGCATGCTTTTTAACCATTGGTTGAAAAGCCAAAAATTTTATACAAATTTTTAAGCAAAATTATGATAACTTAGCAAGTTTTAGCATTCTCGATTCCCATTGGCTAAAAAGTCATAAATTTTTAAGTTAAAATAATTTAGTTTAGTAAGCATAATTTTAGTATAAATAATTGAATAAAACTTATTAAATTGGTCAGTAGTAAAAACTCGCTTTTTTTATTGATCATTACGTTCAAGTTACAAGTGCTTGAAAGTAAAAATTAAACAAAAATAAAATTAGTACAGTTCAAATTTATGTGTTTGAACTGAGTCATACTAATAAATACATATACAAACATTTTTTGGTGACTCCGACTACGTTTTAGACACTGTTTTAAGCTTCGCGTCACCAGTGGTAAGGGGCTTTTAACAATCTAAAATCAACACGCACCATAACATTGGTGACCAAATTCATCAGTCCAGCAATTCTGTTGGAGCATATACAACAGGCACCATAACATTGGTGACCAAATTCATCAGTCCAGCAATTCTGATTGGAGCATATACAAGAGGCACCATAACACTGGTGACCAAATCATCAGTTCCTGGATAATAATCAACACCTGAGCAGATTCATCAGTTCCTGGATTTAAGTCAACAAATCAGCATAACAACAGACAAAATCCATATACAATGGAGACGGCGGAACAATTATTGGATGCCCTACAAAAAACGGGCGAATCAATTCAATCGATAGTCCGAAACTTCAAAAAGGATTCTGCGGACAGAAAATCAACCGCAGAATACTTTGAGGAGCGTTTACGACGACTATCGGAAGCCTGGGACAAGTTTGAGACCAAGAATTCAGAATTACGTATGCTTGATGAAGTTAAAACGCTGAAAACAGAGCATGAGTATTTTACGGAGGACTATTACTCGAAAATCAGTGAGTTAACAAACTCATATACAATGTTATTCTCAACAGAGGCTAATCAAAATCTACCAGCAGGTTAAAACACTGGTGCCTCATCCTTGCTTCAGTAGGAGTCCTTTAAAAACCAAGGCTTGATCAGGAAGACACAAGCTATGATGATAGCTCTAAGCAGACAGTATATGCGAAAGTTTTGACGATCCATTACGTTCTGTTTTTGACATCAACAAGTTTTATGAGTTAAACGACAAGGTTCAAGAGCGTTTGGTAAGCCTGTCCATAATGGCCAACAAGGTACAGAACGACTGTACAATTCAGTCAACTCATTCAAATCAGCCGACTCCTTCAAATCAGTCAACTTCTTCATTACATTTGCCAAAAGTTACCATACCGAAATTCGATGGCGACTATTTGAAATGGCGACAGTTCTATGATTTGTTTTCTGAAATGGTGGATAAACAGCCGATTCCCGCCATTCAGAAAATGTGGTATTTGAAAAACAATGTGTCAGGAGAAGCCGAACATTTAATAAGTAAATTTTCTCTATCCGAGACGAATTGTAAGACTGCCTGGGGAACCTTACAGGATCGCTACAACAACAAGAGAATTTTAGTATTGAACCCCGTTGATAAAATACTCAACCAACAGTCCGTGACGTCCTCTGCTAAATCGATCAAATCTATGCATGACACCACCAAAGAGGGCTTACTTGCGTTGAACAATTTAGAAATTGAAACATCTACTTGGGATGCAATACTAATACAAGTATTGATTAAAAAACTTGATAAAAACACGCACATTAGGTACATTCAATCACTAACCAACCCAAGGGATGTGCCAACGATAACTGAATTTTTATCATTCCTGGAACTTAAATTTCAATCTATGGAGGCAATCGTTCCAAAGGAAAAACCGACACAAAAGGCGGTCTCAACAATAATAACATCCACTGGACACAACATTAGCATATGCAAATTATGCAATAACAGTAGCCATAAACTCTACCATTGCAACAAGTTCTGCCAATTATCAGAAGGAGAACGACTACGCTGGGTACAACGACAAAATCTATGCGTCAACTGCTTTGGAAGTGATCACGCGTCTAAGAACTGCAAATCAAGTAATTGCAGAAAATGTGAAAATAAGGTACAACACAATGCTTCACTTGGATCGGAAAAACAACAACCAAGAAGATACAAAATCAGATCCGCAACCACACATCAGCATCCACCAACATCGCTGCGGGCCGCCAGGGCTATGTCTTGTTAGCAACAGCAAGTGGTAATTATAGCCCCAAATGGTGCATCAAACAAATTTAGAGCGGTATTGGATTCAGGATCACAAGTGAATATTGTATCAAAACGTCTTTGCCAAAAATTATCCATTTCACCATCAGGGGCTTCCCTTTGCCTTGACGGCGTCGGCGAAATCCAAAAGAATTCCAAATATCGCACGAACATTCAAATGAAGTCCAGGGATCTTTGCTTCTCAGTAAACGTGGAAGCATACGTATTACCAAGTATAATTCACGCCCAACCAAGTCAACATATTGACATTTCATCACGGTACATTCCCAACAACATTCATCTTGCAGATCCTCATTTTGACCAGCAAGAAAAAATAGACTTGCTACTGGTAGCAGAGTTATATTAAAATATATATATATATATATGTTCCTTTAACTCCCACTGGAGCATAGGGCGCCAAGTTATATTAAAAACTAACCAAAAATGGGACGATACATCTTGCTGATGATCTCCAAACCCTACAAAACACAACATTAGGATGGATTGTTGGGGGTGCAATAGTAAAAAATCCAATTCCTAGCCCATTATGTGCACTTACACGTGCAATATTTGAAAACAACAATTCATTGGAAGAAGGCATAGAGCATCTTTGGAAACTAGATGAGATTGAAACCAGCGAAAAGGTTCTTTCGCCGTCAGAAAAACAATGTGAGTCAAATTTTACACAACACACGCACACCGATGTAGATGGCCGTTTCACAGTCAGCCTCCCTTTTCGGGAAAACCCAACAGCATTAGGAGAATCCCATGCAATGGCCTACAACAGGTTTATGGGATTAGAGCGTCGACTCCTAAAAAATGAAGATATTCGAACGCAATATATAAAGTTCATGCGAGAGTACGAGGAACTAGGACACATGCAAAAGGTAAACATTGATAGAGTGTCAAATCCAAAATACTTCATCACGCACCATAGTGTATTGAAACCTGATAGCACTACAACGAAATTAAGAGTAGTATTTGATGCGTCAGCAAAGACATCTTCAGGCCTTTCTTTGAATGATCTAATGTATACGGGGCCAACTGTCCAAAGTGAATTGTTTTCGATCCTCCTGCGCTTTCGATTACCAAAATTTTGTATTAACCACAGACATTGAAAAAATGTACAGACAAATACAACTTGATCCCGGTAATCAACAATATCAACTAATAATTTGGAGAGAAGACCCAGGGTTGCCGATCAGTTATTACAAGCTTAACACTGTCACTTATGGGATTCGAGCAGCACCTTATCTCGCCACTAGATGTTTAACAAAAATCGCTGATGAAAACATTATAATTTATCCGTTCGGTCCTCACATGCTTAAAAATAACTTTTACGTTGATGACGGCCTTGGTGGTTCCGACAGTCTCAACATCGCACTTGAGACACAAAACGAACTTATAACAATTCTGAAAATGCATGGGTTCAATCTATAAAAGTGGTGTGCAAATCATCCACAACTTTTGAAGAACATTCCACCCGGTGCACACTGTGGTAAATCCCAAATCTAGGTGGACAAAAAAAAAAAAAAAATAAAATATTACAATTAATATTAAGCTCAATCAATAATTTCAAGATTGAACAACAGTAATCATTTAAATGTTCATACATATGAAATAAATGCCATCGTTGTTTATATTTGTGTAATTTTATTGTTTTGTAAATATATAAAGCGAATTTATTAAAAATATGTTTAAACTAATAAATAAATAAAATGATCATGGAAAAAGCCGCACTAATTTAAGTTCGAACAAAAACAACCATAACATTGGATTTCATGACACCAAATTTAACTTAATGTTTTTATAATAAAAAAAAATAAAATTTAAAAGTAAACCGCTGGTTAATAAGTTTTGTTAACAGCACTGCTTGAAAACAAAAGTAAAATTCTTAACAGCTGATACGTAAAAACGGAGCGAAATTTTAATTTTATCAGGTTCATCCGCAACACAGCGTTACGTTTACGTGTGAGTACCTATTTACACATAAGAATAACGAGGCCTTTAGACTTAACCCTGCATATAGCCAGCCAAAGTTCTTCTTCAGTTACATTTCTAAAAGAAAAAGAATCATCCAGCTGTTCCAAAGAACCATAATTAACTTCATTAACACTGCGAATCCATATCGTTAGAAAAATAGTAATTAAGTCTATCAACATTAAAGTCACACTGTATTCCGAAATCACTAGCTGTTCCACGTCCCTTTAGTAACCTCCACATAGCAGATGAATCAAGCCCAGAAAACTTTTTTGCAAAATATTTTCTTCTCTCTTAGAATAACGCTTTTAGCTGTATTGTTATTCCTACAGTAAAATTTCCAATTTACATCAGTAGCAGATGACCGAAAGGCAGAGTAAGCTAAGTCTCGTAAGGAATTTGCTAGCACTACACTGTTGGACTTCATCCAATTATCAATACCAATCTGGAGGCTTATTCTGAATTGCGATGCGAAAATCAATGCGATGCGAAAATTCATAAATGCGAACAGTTGCTATTCTGTATTGCGATAATCGCAAAGTTTTTTTTTTAATCGCATTTCAAATGCGAAAAGGTGACAAGTCGGTATTCTACATTGCGAAAACAAATGTCAAATTCGCAAAATTTATTCGACAACAAAATAGCATTCGCAAAGTACAAACATGTTAGTGAGAGATAATATTTTATTTATTTATTCATTCATATATTTATTAATTCAGGGAAGCAAGCAATAAGACCACCAAACCGCGTCAATTTGATATAATGATGGAACTTGTGAATAAGCACAGCCAATTGGCAAGAGGCTATTTGAAAACACTAAATGCACGTCAGTCGGCAAATACTTTATGGCAAACGTTAACTGAAGAACTAAATATCAATGGACCACCTATTAGAGAAGCTGCAGGATGAAAAAAGTATGAAATATATAAACCAGTTTTTGACTTCAACTTTAATTTTAATAGGTTTGGGCCGATTTTAAAGTACATACAAAACATTTTCATTTTCTTCTTAGTCGAACCACAGTGCCACAAAAACCATGTTTATTATTTTTTTTTTATTACAGAATGTCTAAAATAAATTTTTAAACAATTTTCACAGCCAAACACAAACAAATTAATTTATGTATGTTTAATTTGACTTTTATTGACACTGACGTATATTTGAGCAGCGTTGCCACAATTTGAAATAAATTGCGAAAGCGAATGCGAAAGTCTAACAGAATACCAATTTTCTTTCGCATCGCATTTCATTTGCGCATCGCATTGATTTTCGCATCGCAATTCAGAATAAGCCTCCTGAATTTTCCTTCTAACAACTGAAACAAAATCAAAAATTGATTCCATAAGAGAGCACAAATAAGAAGATTGGAAATCAATAGAAGGAGAGTTAAAAAACGGCACTGAATCTAAATTCATCAAAAAAAGGCAATACAATTCCAGTCAATTTCATTAAAATGACTATACTCTATAAATTCCTCAGAACGCTTGACAATAACACGGAACGTGGCAAAAATTAATGCATGATGAGAGATAGAGGGGCATTGAACCTGGTCCGAAAATTCTACCATAGAGTTATCACTAACCAGCCAATAGTCTAATAAGGACGTCGATGAATGTGCCACATTGAAATAAGTGGGCCTAGAGTTATGAAATAGAGATAAGTTGCATCTTACACACAGCGATCTAACGAGATTAGCCTTAACAGTGTCAAACAAATTATTATTGAAATCTCCAACAATAATCACATTAGAGTATTTCATAAATAAATCAAAGTGTCTCTCTTCAAAAGACGTAAGAATCCCATTAGGCAAACAAACAACATCTAACAGGACAGACACGCCACAGCCCTCTAACTGAAGATAGCGAAAAAATAGTTCAAACAAGCCATAAAATTGAAATGGAATGGCAAAAATTTTCTAAAAATTGCTAAATTTGCTAACAGCGTCATGATAGCAGAGTCTACTATTTATTATAAATCGTTAAAGCTGTAAAAAAACAGAAAACTTACAGGAACAAATCGCTTCCATCGCGAGCATGGCTAAAATTCGCAAAAAATTGCAAATTTTAAACAAACCATAAAACTAATTTGAGATGCTAAATCAGTAAAAAGAAACAAATTGTCAAAAAATAACATACAAAGCGTTAAAAAATTACAATTTTATTATGTTTGTTTGTGCTTTCGACAATGGAAAATCACACCGAAAAACACAAAAACGATCACCCTTATCGCGAATCTCAAGGGAATAAATTTTAGGGAATAATTTTTTTATTCCCATGAACAACAAATTGGCATCGCCAATTGTAAGGGAATAAAATAAACATATGTTGCAAGTCGAACATTCTATTGTGAATTGATGTAATTTAATTTTTTATGCGAACTTTTGTAATTTTCTTAATAAATAGTTATTATTCAGTAAAATGCATAGTATTTCGCTAAGATTTATTTTATTAGAAGAAGAAACAAATTTATTGGAGCAAAAAAAAAAGACGAAATTTGAGAGATGCAGCAAATCCACTGTGTTTACCAGAAATAATGTAAGTGAAAACATGAATTGTTGGCAGTATGCATATAAATAAATTCTTTGCAGGTTTCAACGACATTTCCGAGTTAACAAAGTTGCTTTTAAACACCTTTTAGACATTTTGGTCCAAAACACTATTTTACTATTTTACAAAATAACAAGACAACTACTTACATTGTGCTTCCTTTTTTATTCCCAATCTAAATGTTTGTGAAAAAAGTCACACAATTTTTGGGAGAAATCCCACGCGAATAACAATTGGCGATGCCATATTTTTTTCGAACATGCGATTTTTTTCACGTGGAAATAATTCATGATTGCAATTTTAGGGAAAAGGGAAATAATTCGAGGGAAAAAATATTCACGATAGGGGTGGATGTGATTTACAGAACACCACACGTGTGATTTTGTGGTGTTTTGAAAGTCATCCCGTTGTTGTCTTTCTCGGTGTGCTTTCTGCAATTAAAGATCATACCAAAACACACAAAAACGGGACGCTAAAATATCACACGTGTGATTTTAGAAGGCACATGTGATTGGAAATCAAGTGATTTGAGTAAGTATACTAATATTCAGGCCTGTTCTGAAATTTTTGTAGTGTCGTCGAATTTTCTTATTTTTAAATGATTTGTTGTAAATAAAATAGCTTATTGCATAAAAAATCAATAACCAACACATTGAATATTTTCTATAAGTAATTTATAATGACGGTCATCTTGCAATAGTCGCAAAAATAACAAAGTGATTTCAAAAAGTTGTTTACGTAGCTGAACGTTTTAAAATCACAAAATAATATGCCTAGAACACCTTTCTTGAGATTTCAAATCACTTTCATAAAATGTAATTTTCAGAACAGGCCAGATAGATAAAGTTTTTTTGTTTTATTTATTTAACAATCTTTGTCTACTGTCGTTAATTTCCAATATTGTATGTTTACGTTAGTGACATTCTGCGATCATTTTGAAAAAAATTTAGTTGATATCATTTTGATTTCAATCACAATTGGTTGCAGTATTTTACAGCAAAACATCTTGATCTACATTTTAAATCTGAAAATATGTAATATATAATAATACCAAAAACAAATTGTATTTTTAATTAAATTTATTTCATTTTAATTTTTATAATATAAATACAAATTTGTATGCTTATTAATTATGTTTATCATTAGTAAATGGATTTAAATTAGCATCGTAGCAGTGTAATGTTATGCTTTTGCAGTTTTTTTCATGTTTAATCGCAAAAGGTTTCGAGTTTTCGTATATTTTTATTGAATTATCATTCCCCGTAGTGTTTGTTTTTCTAATTATATCATCACATTGAAAATTTAATTGTCCTAATTGCTTAAAAATGTCAACTACAAAATTCTTATTACCGTTCTCACTATCGATATATCTATATAACTCAGCTTTTTTTATTTTTTTAGTATATTTTTGGATATCTGTACATACAATGCACACTAAAGTTTCATTGTATTGCGTAATACATTCTCTGTGATAAGAATGTTGGCATAAGAAAATTACCATAGGTTGTTTTATCATTTGACTGCAACTATCGCAAGATCTGCTACGAAATTCTATTGGTCGTTTTAAATAATTATGTAAAATATCTACTATGTGAATTACACGATCTTCAAAAAATAACACCATCTTGTAAAGTTCATCGCATTTAGAATTTGTAAAAAAAAAATCCTGCAGAAGTAATTCATCTAAATGCGAAAGCAAAAAATTATCGCAATTTACAAAACTGTTAACTACTTCTAATATGTAGTATGGGTTGGAATTAATTATATTTTTAACTATATCAGTAACATAATGTAAAGTTAAATTTCTTGCCAGATTCTCCATTTTAAGTATATGGATCCACATTTCATTTAAGTTTTTACAATTTTTTTCTTGAGTATAAATATTTGTATATTCGGGAAATGATTTAATGCACTTTAATAAACAATAAATGCTACTAATATACATACCACATTTATCAAACATTATTTTAATTCCTGGCCAAAACTTGTAATTTCGACATATTACAAAAATATTATCAGAAGACATTTTAGTTTGATGTGATTCAAAAAACTTAATCACTAGCTTTGTGTCAATATTACCACCAAGCCACTTTTGCAAAATTAATTCGGTTAAAATAATATATATTGACTTATGCTCGCAGTTATAAATTAGTTTATCGAAAAAATTCATTGTGTTGAATTTATTCATAAGCGATAATGGAAGTAATATTTTATAAAATATATTGTTTCTTAAAATATCATCTGATAATACATATTTTATTATTTTAGTTGATACTTCTGGATATTTATTTATTAAGCTATAACCGTAATCTAAAAGAAAGTTCTTAGCTTCAGATTTCGATAATTCAAAAAAATAAGTAAGCAAAATGTCTTGATTTTTTTGATAACTATTTATAGTCAATAATAGGTTTCGATTAGAATTTACAGCTGCGCGATCTACATATAACTGCGTGTGTTTGTAGTCATCTGATTCAAATACACGATGCGTAGTTTTTGGTAAATCAACGCGTCTATAACAATTATTGAGAAGATCGAGATGTTCGGGAATATTTTCTGTCTGAACCAATTTAAATAAATATTGTATTAGGTACTCATTATAACGAAAATCCTTTAATTTATTTATTATTAAAAAGGGTGGGGCTGTTCCGATTGTTTTAGAATAAGCATGAACAGCACCTAATGGGTCTCCGCGCTGTAATAAATAGTCACCATATTTAACTAATATGTGTGAAACAATACTATCATCTCTGGATTCTTCCAAAATTTTCAACGCAATATCATACAAGTTTTTTTTAATTAAATTTGATAATTTATAACGCATTTCTTGCTCCTTTAATGTAAATATGTCTCCATTCTTTTGTAATATTAAACAACTGGATTGGTCTAATGTGGGTAATAAACATAATACCTCACCAAATTCTTTGTTCAGAACGGTTATCTTGTTATCCATATCATAAATTAATAAATTTGATGTGCATCTATTTAAATACAAACATTCTGCAGACTTTACGACTATAACCATATGTTTTCCAAAGCACTCAACACTCTGCTTTAGTCCACTAATTGCATAGCAGGGTCCTCTTCCATCAGCTGTGTAGCAATAAAGGCCATCATCGCGGGCTACGACTAAATATTGTTCTCCTGTTAAATTGAATGTGGGTTTCAAAGTAATACAATGAATTGTGGAATTCATATCGTCTAAAATTAACTTAGTTTCACTTAATATTATGTTGTTAGAAATTGTATAACAATATATTCCTACATCAGAACAAACAAACATGCTTAAGTTGTCTCTATTTGTAGTAAACTTTACCCCTTTAATTTGTTTTGTGCTTACACTAAGGCACTTAAAAGCATTTAAAGAAATCTCTTTTTGTAGATAGTTCTTGTAAAACAAGATATTTCCATTGTCAAGACCAATTGCAATACATAGTTGAGAGTCCGAGAAATTAGACGCACTTAAAGCTGTTACTTTACTATTACTCTCTATACATGCGTTGCTAATTAAAGTTACAATTTTTCGTCCCAACTCAATTGAAATAGTGTATACTTTTAAAACTATTTTTCTCGAATTCGGGAGTTGACACAAGAGTAATAGATTTTCAGTATCCTCAGGAATGCAACAAAACTTTAAGTTTTGTACCTTAAGAGTAATGCATTCCCAATCGTTCCAAAATATTTGCACTTCATCATCTATGTTGCAAAAAACTTTGTAAGTAGTATTATTGCAATGGGAGATAATTTTTTTTTTAATTTTTATAGTTTTAGTTAATGGAATAACTTTAAAAAAATTAAACATTTTAAACCACAATCACAGCAAAAAATTAACTAAAAAGTAGTAGGCGACGGTTAACAGCAGAATCAAGGCCCATCTATCAGGTCTGCTTACTTGTACAAAAACAAAAAACGATTCTTTTTAGTTGTCAAAAATTTACTACCCCATATACAAAGCAAAAGGAAAAAAGGTGTATGTGTGGCATACCATAAACGTAAACAAACGTATACATGCACATGTAAGCAAAATGTAAACAACTTTAGACAACTAAAAAGAACATAAACAATGATCATCAGGCTTCTTGCGCAGACCTTTTCAATGGGCCTTGAGCAGAATCATGATAGAATAAGAAGTTGGCTCACTAGGCCAGAGTTCCCAGTTTCTGGGATATTTTTTTTGTAATTGGGGATTAAAATTTCGTAAAAATCCCCAGTGGATTTTTTGGGGAAAAACACTTTTTTCGCTGGGGATTTTTGGGGATAATATATTACTATAAATCTTTTTTTGCAATGGCAAGACCGATTTTGCCCAAATTGTAGTCTTTTTTGCGGCTTAAAACTTTTTCAAGAAATTGTTGAAATAGTTTTAAATATGGTTTTGTACCAACTAGCGTTACTTCTGTTGAACTAGTCTTTTTCTGTTATGAATACAACCAAAATCAATGTTTGTAACAGAATGCAATATAAGTTATTAGAATTAATAAGAATAAATACACACTTTAAAATAATGCAGCTTGCTGTGACAAATTTATTCAATCATCTCAAATGCACTTTTTAAACAAACAACATGTAAAACAATATTACACTGGCTGATGAATCAGAGGATTTTGATTCCCTAGTTTTTGAAATGATAAATATTGACGCATAATTATTTTTTCTTTTGCGTTTAAACGTTACCCTTGTTACATACTATACATGTGTACATAGATATGTACGTAGAACCCAAAGAATAAATAACATTAGTTTTAATAATATTACACAAATGGATTTATTTATATAAATCGATGTATTCATATTTTTCCATTGACATAATATTATGTATATTATTTTTAAGCAAATGTGGGGATTTTTGGGGAAAGAAAATAGCTATATTGGGGATGAAAAATCGAAAATTGGGGATAAGACTTAAAATAAAACTGGGAGCCCTGCACTAGGCCTGCTGTTCACCAGGGTTGTCAGATTGATTTTGACCTTTTTCGCCAAATTCAATGTCAAAAATCGCCAAAATAGCCAAAGCATTTATTTACCAGATTTTGACAATAAAATACATATTTTTTAAATTATTAAAAACATTTTTTATAAATCCTAAAAAATAAATTAGTTCCGTATCGCTAAAATACGCCAAAAATTCAAAAAAAGTCGCCATGATACATATTATGTTTAATTTTTATTTAGAACGAAATAAAAAAAGTAAGTGAACACAAAAAACGCAAGGTAAATAATTTATAGTAGTCTACTTAAAGCAACAAAAAAAGAATTTTTGCAGCCAGTACTTAATAAATATTAGAAATGCACTATTTACATTAGTTGCAGTTTTATTATAAGTATGTATATCTAAAACGCTTCACCGGCAAGACTCGCTATTTGTTTTCTTATTTGGAATACACTGTGAGGGTATTACATTTCTTCAACGAAAGTACAAAAGAAAAGCAACATGTACTATTCCCATACATATAACTTATAACTCCCAATAACGCTTCTAGAAGTTCGTATTGCATTCTAATTCAAAGGGGAGTTTTAGTGGAGTTCATAGTTTCAACACTGGCATTACTAATTGTAATTATCGCATATAAAGGACAGCCAAAGTATAGTCCTTAAAATTGTATAAACCTGCCGTATCCATGTAGCTTTACAATTTTGGCTTAAACTTATTTAGCTATCTTTCCAATTACCCAACGCCAATTTTTTCCATTGTGTTTCATAAACGTCGAAAGTTATGTTAGGATCCATAAAAATCTTTAAAATTTCACTAACAACAACGTATTTTATCTGTGATAATAAATTGCTACATGCATATATAATGCAAAAATGTGTATAGACTTAATACATATTAATGTTTTAAGGAATTCTATTTATTGATTTTTTTAAGATCACTTTTAAATATGAAAAACAATTTTCTAGAAGATTTTCATCAACTTCATCAGCCATTTGAACATACCTTCAAATACCTTTTATACATATGAATGCCTGAAATTTTATTCATAAAAATACGAGAATTAAAATAATGTTATTTCTAAGTATTGAATTTTACGAATTTCAAAACAAATTCATAGCTCATCAAAAATAGCCAACAAAATCGCCGAAAAATCGCCATGTCGCACAGAGGAGTATTTGGCCTGAAAAGCTGGCCAAAAAGGCAAAACTGAATTTTAAGAAATCCTAAGAACTAAGTAAGCAGCTCGACAGACAACAATATTTTACATTATATTGTAAATTTTGAAGACTTTTAGTTGCGATTTGTAGCTCTGAGACCCTGCTAAAGTCAGGAAAGTGAAGAAAATTATATGAGATTTAAATGTTTTTTTTTCGGTTTCTGGATGTTTATATGATATTTTTTTGCGGCTAAACGAATAAAGGTTTAACAAAGATTTTTTTCGCTGAAAGGTTTGATCAAAAGTTATTTAAAACAGCAAAAAAAAATTTAAAATATGTTGAATATTCATGTTGAAACAATTCGTTCAAAAGCTAAAAAAAACTAATTATACACTTTTTTTTTTGCAAAAAAAGGAAAAGAAGAGGTTTTTAAAGGTGAGGTTAGCATGTCTACGAATAATGTTTGATACCACAATAAAATTTGGAATCTCTAATTTTAGAATCCAAAAAAAAGTGTGCGCAAGTTTGCGCCATTATTTTTGACGATTTTTTTAAATTTTCACATTTCTTCTATTTTTGCTCATCGGGCACTTTTTCTTATACCTTTATATCGTCATAAACTTTTATGTATTTTGAATTATTGATTTCAACTGTTATTCACATCACTTTTAACACTTCACAATATTAATACCTGCCTATATGTAATTATAAATTGCAAAAATTCTTAATTAAGGAGCGATGAAGATAAAGCAATTGTTAAATCAAATCAAAAATTAGGTCGCCAAATGAGTTTGAAAATCGCCACGTTTGGCGAGAAATCGCCACACATGACAACCCTTCTATTCACAGTGTTTTCGCCGTGTTGTAAGCACGGACGCAAGGCGAATTTTTAACAGGAAAGTGCAACTCTACAACCAGGGTTGTCAGGTGTGGCGATTTTCAAACTTGATTGGCGACCTAATATTCGATTTGGCGACATGGCGATTTTTTGGCGATATTTTAAAATAGTTGGCGATTTTGTTGGCTATTTTTTGGTGAGCCATGTAATTGTTTTGAAACTAGTTAAATTCAATACTAAAAATTATATTATTTTTTTTCTAGTATTTTTATGTAAGAAATTTTAGGCTTTTATAGTCAGTATGTATTTGAAACTAAATTATGTTATTGCTGTAGTTGTTTCTTTGGCCGGAATGATGAATTTATGAATGTTATTTTTGTCAAGCTAATAAGGCCTAAATTTCTTTAATGTAAATAAAATTCAATTTTTAATTACAATATTTTGTTCCCGACGTTTCGTCGATTGTTTGTCGACTTTTTCAAAGGATTGGATATTTAAAAATTATAAAACAATAAAATACGTACAATAATTTAACACATAAACAATAAAGACTTACAATATGAGATTTAATCACATTAAAAAGTTTCTGATGTACTCAGGAGCATACAAATATAAAACATAATTTTAATAATTTTTATGTTATGTTGAAAAGTCTGACGAATATATTGAAAATCCAGGAGAAAATTATTTTTCATTTAAAAAAAAAATTAATAAAACATGAATATACCTATTTCAAGTTTACGAACATTTCTCCATTATAAAATGTGGCAAATTAATATCACAAACAAAATTCGTTGTTATTGAAGATATCAATGAATCGTAACGTCCTTTTGGATGTTTATGAAACACAATGGACAAAATGACCGTTTGAAATTGGATGATATTATATCTTAAATCAGTTGTGGCCAAAAGTCTATAGCTATTACGACACGTCAGGTACGTACCATTTTAAAGTACTTGCTTTGGCTGTTCATTATATGGTGCTAAATCCAACTAGTAATGGCTGTGTTGAAAATGTATTTTCAATAACGAACTTCACTAAAACTCTCCTTCTAAATAGAATGCAGTTCTTGACGCGGTGTTACGAGTTAAAAATTACTATATGAATGTTAATACTACATGATGCACTTCTTTTGTACCTTCGTTGAAAAAATTTAATTCACTTACAATGTATTTCAAAAAATAAGAGTTTTGGCGCTGAAGTGTATAGCGTTTTAGATATATAATAGAACTACACTACATACATACATATATCCAATATTTGTGTAATACTAACCACAAAAATTCTTTCTTTGCTGCTATTAGTAGACTACTATTAACTTTTTAATAGTGCAATGTTCCTTTTTTGTCTTCACTAATAATTTTTACTTGGTTCTAAATAAAACTAAGCAGAATATATATTCTGGCGACTTTTTTTAAATTTTTGGCGGATTTTAGCGACTTGGAACAAATTTATTTTTTAAGATTTATAAAAAATATATTTAATAATTTAAATCATCTATATTTTATTGTCAAAAAGTTAAAAATAAAGGCTTTGGCGATTTTGGCGATTTTTGACATTGAATTTGGCGAAAAAGGTCAAAATTGATCTGACAGCCCTGTCTACAACTACAAAACAAGGC
This sequence comes from Pollenia angustigena, assembly GCA_930367215.1. Classification (NCBI taxonomy): domain Eukaryota; kingdom Metazoa; phylum Arthropoda; class Insecta; order Diptera; family Polleniidae; genus Pollenia; species Pollenia angustigena. The sequence continues at coordinate 126,560,785 of OV884056.1, forward strand.
GACTTGTTGTCAAATTTCAGTATAGAAACAAAACAATATTTTGACTGACGCAAGGCGAATTTATTATCTCCGTGAACATAACAAACTTTTTAACAAACTTTTTTTTCCACTCATTGTGCAGAGAGAGTGTGCAGGAATCTCTCATGAAAACAATATGGCGAATGAGTATTTTATGCGTTGCAGACTAAATTTTAGTGCTACCAAGTTCGGAAAAGTGTTTTTAGTACATATTTTCATACATTTATTGTGAATGCCTGTTCTTCTTCTTATTTGCTATATGGGAGAGAATTTTCGGTTTTCAACAAACTTTTTAACAAACCTGCGCGAATTTAATAATTCGTTAGGATTTATTTTATTTAATAAATGATTTAAAGGTGTTTTTAATTAAAAATAAATAAAACATAACAATGCAAGCACTTATAAAAAAGCATTTTTTTATTTTACGAAACCCATAACTAACAAATATACTCTGAGCAAATAAGAGTAATACTTTTATGAAAACAACCGATCACCTATTTGGCCGATTTAGAAAAATTTAGGACTTGTGACAAAAATGTGAAAACGGAGCGTTATAGAGGAGGGTCTTGGCTACATTTCCTCGTATTCAGTTTTTTTCGTTAAAGTTTTTTGTAGAACGATTTTTTTCCAACAAACTTTTTTCAAAAGTCACTCATACTATATTTGGACCCATTATGCAAAATTTAGGATCTGTGACAAAAATGTGAAAACGGGGCGTTATAGAGGAAGGTCTTGGCTACATTTCCTCATATTCAGTTTTTTACGTTAAACTTTTTTGTAGAACGATTTTTTTCCAACAAACTTTTTTCAAAAGTCACTCATACTATATTTGTACCATTATGCAAAATTTAGGACTTGTGACAAAAATGTGAAAACGGGGCGTTATAGAGGAAGGTCTTGGCTACATTTCCTCATATTCAGTTTTTTACGTTAAAATGTTTTTGTAGAACGATTTTTTTCCAACAAACTTTTTTCAAAAGTCACTCATACTATATTTGCACCCATTATGCAAAATTTAGGATCTGTGACAAAAATGTGAAAACGGGGCGTTATAGAGGAAGGTCTTGGCTATATTTCCTCATATTCAGTTTTTTACGTTAAACTTTTTTGTAGAACGATTTTTTTCCAACAAACTTTTTTCAAAAGTCACTCATACTATATTTGGACCCATTATGCAAAATTTAGGATCTGTGACAAAAATGTGAAAACGGGGCGTTATAGAGGAAGGTCTTGGCTACATTTCCTCATATTCAGTTTTTTACGTTAAACTTTTTTGTAGAACGATTTTTTTCCAACAAACTTTTTTCAAAAGTCACTCATACTATATTTGGACCCATTATGCAAAATTTAGGATCTGTGACAAAAATGTGAAAACGGGGCGTTATAGAGGAAGGTCTTGGCTACATTTCCTCATATTCAGTTTTTTACGTTAAACTTTTTTGTAGAACGATTTTTTTCCAACAAACTTTTTTCAAAAGTCACTCATACTATATTTGCACCCATTATGCAAAATTTAGGATCTGTGACAAAAATGTGAAAACGGGGCGTTATAGAGGAAGGTCTTGGCTACATTTCCTCATATTCAGTTTTTTACGTTAAACTTTTTTGTAGAACGATTTTTTTCCAACAAACTTTTTTCAAAAGTCACTCATACTATATTTGGACCCATTATGCAAAATTTAGGACTTGTGACAAAAATGTGAAAACGGGGCGTTATAGAGGAAGGTCTTGGCTACATTTCCTCATATTCAGTTTTTTTCGTTAAAGTTTTTTGTAGAACGATTTTTTTCCAACAAACTTTTTTCAAAAGTCACTCATACTATATTTGGACCATTATGCAAAATTTAGAACTTGTGACAAAAATGTGAAAACGGGGCGTTATAGAGGAAGGTCTTGGCTACATTTCCTCATATTCAGTTTTTTACGTTAAACTTTTTTGTAGAACGATTTTTTTCCAACAAACTTTTTTCAAAAGTCACTCATACTATATTTGGACCCATTATGCAAAATTTAGGATCTGTGACAAAAATGTGAAAACGGGGCGTTATAGAGGAAGGTCTTGGCTACATTTCCTCATATTCAATTTTTACGTTAAACTTTTTTGTAGAACGATTTTTTTCCAACAAACTTTTTTCAAAAGTCAATCATACTATATTTGCACCCATTATGCAAAATTTAGGATCTGTGACAAAAATGTGAAAACGGGGCGTTATAGAGGAAGGTCTTGGCTACATTTCCTCATATTCAGTTTTTTACGTTAAACTTTTTTGTAGAACGATTTTTTTCCAACAAACTTTTTTCAAAAGTCACTCATACTATATTTGGACCCATTATGCAAAATTTAGGACTTGTGACAAAAATGTGAAAACGGGGCGTTATAGAGGAAGGTCTTGGCTACATTTGCTCATATTCAGTTTTTTTCGTTAAAGTTTTTTGTAGCACGATTTTTTTCCAACAAACTTTTTTCAAAAGTCACTCATACTATATTTGCACCCATTATGCAAAATTTAGGATCTGTGACAAAAATGTGAAAACGGGGTGTTATAGAGGAAGGTCTTGGCTACATTTCCTCATATTCAGTTTTTTACGTTAAACTTTTTTGTAGAACGATTTTTTTCCAACAAACTTTTTTCAAAAGTCACTCATACTATATTTGGACCCATTATGCAAAATTTAGGATCTGTGACAAAAATGTGAAAACGGGGCGTTATAGAGGCGTTATAGAGGTATTGAATTATTATTAATGAAACACAATAAAAAATAGCTCAAAATTTTAAATGGAATGTATATTTAGACATAAATCGCTAAAATCGCTCTTTTTAGAAAGAAATTATTGAAATATTATAACACAATATAAAATGGCACAATATTTTAAATAGAAAGTATATTTAGTCATAAATCGCTAAAAACCACCCTTTTTGAAAAGAAATTATTGAATTATTATTAATGAAACACAATAAAAAATAGCTCAAAATTTTAAATGGAAAGTATATTTAGACATAAATCGCTAAAATCGACCTTTTTAAAAAGAAATTATTGAAATATTATAACACAAACACAATATAAAATAGCACAATATTTTAAATAGAAAGTATATTTAGTCATAAATCGCTAAAAACCACCCTATTTGAAAAGAAATTATTGAATTATTATTAATGAAACACAATAAAAAATAGCTCAAAATTTTAAATGGAAAGTATATTTAGACATAAATCGCTAAAATCGACCTTTTTAAAAAGAAATTATTGAAATATTATAACACAAACACAATATAAAATAGCACAATATTTTAAATAGAAAGTATATTTAGTCATAAATCGCTAAAAAACCACCCTATTTGAAAAGAAATTATTGAATTATTATTAATGAAACACAATAAAAAATAGCTCAAAATTTTAAATGGAAAGTATATTTAGACATAAATCGCTAAAATCGACCTTTTTAAAAAGAAATTATTGAAATATTATAACACAAACACAATATAAAATAGCACAATATTTTAAATAGAAAGTATATTTAGTCATAAATCGCTAAAAACCACCCTATTTGAAAAGAAATTATTGAATTATTATTAATGAAACACAATAAAAAATAGCTCAAAATTTTAAATGGAAAGTATATTTAGACATAAATTGCTAAAATCGACCTTTTTAAAAAGAAATTATTGAAATATTATAACACAAACACAATATAAAATAGCACAATATATTTAGTCATAAATCGCTAAAAACCGCCCTATTTGAAAAGAAATTATTGAATTATTATTAATGAAACAATAAAAAATAGCTCAAAATTTTAAATGGAAAGTATATTTAGACATAAATTGCTAAAATCGCTCTTTTTAGAAAGAAATTATTGAAATATTATAACACAATATAAAATGGCACAATATTTTAAATAGAAAGTATATTTAGACATAAATCGCTAAAATCGCCCTTTTTAAAAAGTAATTATTGAATTATTATTAATGAAACACAATAAAAAATAGCTCAAAATTTTAAATGGAAAGTATATTTAGACATAAATCGCTAAAATCGACCTTTTTAAAAAGAAATTATTGAATTATTATTAATGAAACACAATAAAAAATAGCTCAAAATTTTAAATGGAAAGTATATTTAGACATAAATCGCTAAAATCGACCTTTTTAAAAAGAAATTATTGAAATATTATAACACAAACACAATATAAAATAGCACAATATTTTAAATAGAAAGTATATTTAGTCATAAATCGCTAAAAACCACCCTTTTTGAAAATAAATTATTGAATTATTATTAATGAAACACAATAAAAAATAGCTCAAAATTTTAAATGGAATGTATATTTAGACATAAATCGCTAAAATCGCTCTTTTTAGAAAGAAATTATTGAAATATTATAACACAATATAAAATGGCACAATATTTTAAATAGAAAGTATATTTAGTCATAAATCGCTAAAAACCACCCTTTTTGAAAAGAAATTATTGAATTATTATTAATCAAACACAATAAAAAATAGCTCAAAATTTTAAATGGAAAGTATATTTAGACATAAATCGCTAAAATCGACCTTTTTAAAAAGAAATTATTGAAATATTATAACACAAACACAATATAAAATAGCACAATATTTTAAATAGAAAGTATATTTAGTCATAAATCGCTAAAAACCACCCTATTTGAAAAGAAATTATTGAATTATTATTAATGAAACACAATAAAAAATAGCTCAAAATTTTAAATGGAAAGTATATTTAGACATAAATCGCTAAAATCGACCTTTTTAAAAAGAAATTATTGAAATATTATAACACAAACACAATATAAAATAGCACAATATTTTAAATAGAAAGTATATTTAGTCATAAATCGCTAAAAACCACTCTTTTTGAAAAGAAATTATTGAATTATTATTAATGAAACACAATAAAAAATAGCTCAAAATTTTAAATGGAAAGTATATTTAGACATAAATCGCTAAAATCGACCTTTTTAAAAAGAAATTATTGAAATATTATAACACAAACACAATATAAAATAGCACAATATTTTAAATAGAAAGTATATTTAGTCATAAATCGCTAAAAACCACCCTATTTGAAAAGAAATTATTGAATTATTATTAATGAAACACAATAAAAAATAGCTCAAAATTTTAAATGGAAAGTATATTTAGACATAAATCGCTAAAATCGACCTTTTTAAAAAGAAATTATTGAAATATTATAACACAAACACAATATAAAATAGCACAATATTTTAAATAGAAAGTATATTTAGTCATAAATCGCTAAAAACCACCCTTTTTGAAAATAAATTATTGAATTATTATTAATGAAACAATAAAAAATAGCTCAAAATTTTAAATGGAAAGTATATTTAGACATAAATCGCTAAAATCGCTCTTTTTAGAAAGAAATTATTGAAATATTATAACACAATATAAAATGGCACAATATTTTAAATAGAAAGTATATTTAGACATAAATCGCTAAAATCGCCCTTTTTAAAAAGTAATTATTGATATATTATAACACAAACACAATATAAAATAGCACAATATTTTAAATAGAAAGTATATTTAGTCATAAATCGCTAAAAACCACCCTATTTGAAAAGAAATTATTGAATTATTATTAATGAAACACAATAAAAAATAGCTCAAAATTTTTAAATGTAAAGTATATTTAGACACAAATCGCTAAAATCGCTCTTTTTAAAAAGAAATTATTGAAATATTATAACACAAACACAATATAAAATAACACAATATTTTATATAGAAAGTATATTTAGTCATAAATCGCTAAAAACCACCCTATTTGAAAAGAAATTATTGAATTATTATTAATGAAACACAATAAAAAATAGCTCAAAATTTTAAATGGAAAGTATATTTAGACATAAATCGCTAAAATCGCTCTTTTTAGAAAGAAATTATTGAAATATTATAACACAATATAAAATGGCACAATATTTTAAATAGAAAGTATATTTAGACATAAATCGCCCTTTTTAAAAAGTAATTATTGATATATTATAACACAAACACAATATAAAATAGCACAATATTTTAAATAGAAAGTATATTTAGTCATAAATCGCTAAAAACCACCCTTTTTGAAAATAAATTATTGAATTATTATTAATGAAACACAATAAAAAATAGCTCAAAATTTTAAATGGAAAGTATATTTAGACATAAATCGCTAAAATCGACCTTTTTAAAAAGAAATTATTGAAATATTATAACACAAACACAATATAAAATAGCACAATATTTTAAATAGAAAGTATATTTAGTCATAAATCGCTAAAAACCACCCTTTTTGAAAATAAATTATTGAATTATTATTAATGAAACACAATAAAAAATAGCTCAAAATTTTAAATGGAATGTATATTTAGACATAAATCGCTAAAATCGCTCTTTTTAGAAAGAAATAATTGAAATATTATAACACAAACACTATATAAAATAGCTCAATATTTTAAATAGAAAGTATATTTAGTCATAAATCCCTAAAATCGCCCTTTTTGAAAAGAAATTATTGAAATATGGTAAAACAAACACAATAAAAAATAGCTCAATATTTTAAATAGAAAGTATATTTTGTTATAAACCAATAAATACCACCCTTTTTGAAAAAATGATTGAAATAATATAACAGAAACGCAATAAAAAATAGCTCAATATTTTAAATAGAAATTATATTTAGTTATAAATCGCTAAAAACAACCCTTTTTGAAAAGAAATTATTGAAATTTTATATAATTTAGCGATAAAACGCCAAAAAGTTTTACTAATAAATTTTATTTAAATTCGCTGGTTTTGACAAGAAAATTGCTACATTAGCAGCAGTGTAGAAATAATCACACAGAGTTGCACTTGAACAGCGTTGCCATTTGTCATATTTCCCCTTTTTTTTAAATATTGTTAGACGTACACATGTTTAAAATTTGTATAAAGATTTTTGTCAATATATAATCTAATCTTTGCAGTATATTAGATGAAAACGTTAAGTGAAGTTAAGTGCAACAAAGCTATCTTAGATTCTATCTGCTTTATTACTGTAACGTTGTTTAATTTTGTTTACTCCTTCAATACTTCATACCTTAACGATCACAAATGTATTCTTTAAGGTGCTGAAGTATCTAAAAATGATGAAATCGACTTTAGTGTTCACTGTTCAAAGTCTTATATTGAATTATGCAATGTTCTGTTCAAAAGTTAAATTTTAATAACGACCGTCTGTAACAAGTTGTAGTTTTACTTTTTATTACTTTAAGCACTTTTTATTCTATAATGAATTGGCTCTAAAAAAATTTTATTGTATTTCATTATTAATAAAAATGTACCAAGGTTTTTTTATGCACCTGTTACATGCTCTTTATCTCGGAAACCATTTAGCATTTTGTTTTCTTGTCTTCACCATAATCTTAGCTATAAACTGGGAGAAGGAAAGCTTAAAACAAAATAAGCGTAAAAACAGTATTTAGTGAATTAAAATTGCTAAAATATTAAATTTTTAAATATTTTGCACTATTTTTGGCCCATAGTCCAATTTTTCAAACTCTTTCTCGTGTGGAATTTCTCGAAGTACTTTTCGTAACCACCGAAACTTTTGCGTTTTGCTAGTTTTTATTTTATTTTTCTCATGTCTTAATCTCGGAAAGCAATTATTTTCGCCATAATTGTAGCTATAGACTCTTAGAAAATAAGTAGAACAAAATAATCCGAAAAAATTTATCTAAAGCCTCAAAAACATTTTTGGCCCGTAGCTGCCAAACGGTAATCTTCAGAAAAATACTCCTTTTACTCTAATTCATAATTCCTCATATATAGTTACTGAAAAATGCATTTTTTCACATTTTTCAGTTGTATTTTTTATCGGAAATTCGTGAAATTTATGAAATACATTGCAAAAGGTAAAAACGTAAATTATCCAATAATAATTTTTTACACATATTTCGAATTTTCGATATAAATACAGCTGAAAAATGTAAAAAAAGAATTATGATGTTCTAAAGAATTTTGAATTATATTATAAGAATTATTTTTTCTGAATAGAACTTTACTAAAGAATCCACAGTTTGGCCGCGGCGGGCCATGAATGTTAAAAAAATAAATTAAAATTTGTCGACATTTTAGCAATTCTATGGCGCTAGCTGCAGCTTTTTTGCGTTAGTTCGTTATACAATTTTTGTCTCCTAGTGTAAAGCTGCAATTATTAAAACAATATCATAATTGGTTTCTGAAAAATATGCCTGTTTAAAAAATAAAAAATTAAGGGTTAGCCAAAATTTTCAAAAAGTACAAATTTGTAACAGTTTTCTCTTCAGATGTACTATATTTGTTTGCTGTCTCTATGATAAGGAACACAATTGCACCGTATGAACGTAGTAGTCTACGACGTAGATACGATGTCAAATTAATATGTATACTATTGTATACAAAGGCACACAATAGCTGGCGCAAATCTAAAAGCGTATCTACGTCGTACGTCGACTTACAGAAAATTCAGACGGGGGCTTTTACAACTTCTCTTTTGGTTTGGTGGCTAACGGTTAAGTGAAGATAGAGGGGTAAACAAAAATACTTGGTTTGTGTTTTTCATGACTTTTTCTCAGATTTATCTTTCAACTTATTTATTTTCTTATCGTTACGTTTTATAAATTGAAAATACAGTAAGTCCTCGATCATCCATAGCAACAATTTTGAGTAGTTTTTTGTGTGTTTCATCTGCCGGTTAATCGAATGACAGATAATCGAGGCGCTTCTGCAAATAAAAAATACGTAACTTTAAATCATCGTATAAACACAAAGGATTTTTGAAAGTTGCTGGAGAAGGGAAATAAAAATTGAAAATTTAATTTAAATTATTTTTGTGTTCTCAAATTGAATATTTGATAACAACATAAACCAAGGAAAAAATTAACAAAAATTTAGATTTTTTTAAGATTATTTTCAAAAGAAAACTCGATTTGTGTACGACGGAATTGTAAGTAAATAGATCGTGTTTTAAAAAATGTACGACCGTTAACTTACGTTCTTAAGTGGCTCATACACTTGCAATAAAATTGTTAAATTTTAAGTATTGTACAATTATATCGATGTGTATGTGATATTCGAAGGTAACACATTATATTGGCAACAATCAAAAGACATTTGATTTGTATTGCACAACGAAAAGAAACTGAAATTTGTTGCTAACATTGTACAATGCTGTTGATGTTATTCATAAAGGTTATGTATGTACACCTTTTTTTTAATGAAAGTTGAGCAATATTTAAATTTAAACCATTGTGCGACTTATTGCATAATTTACGACAAAATGGAAATAATATGGCGAATATCATATACAATAATATTGCAAGTGTATGGGCCGCTTTACAACGTATCGTAAAGAACATAGGTTTCAATTTTAAGCAAAATTGTTAAAAACAAGTGTTTACAAAAAGTACCCAAAAGTAGGACTTTTTACACCTGTTTTATCTTCTTGTCTTTTTCCTAAACCTTTGCGTAGCAATTACAAATAAACACACAGAGGGAAGTCAAAAAAACCACATAAAAAGATATAAGAAAATTAAATAAAAAAAATATATTTTTATTTAAAAAAAATTGATAACAAGAAACTATTTACAGTCAAATCCCGATAAGTCGTACCCCGGTAAATCGTTATTCCCGATAACTGTCGGTCCTTTGAAAAAATCTCGTTATTTCGTAAAATTTCCATACATTTTGGTCCCCTCGCTAATTATAAATTTTTTTTCAAATAAAATCTTCTTTATCTCTTATAAATCGTAATTGTTTGCTAACTACCACTTATCATTCATAATAAAAACAACAGAAACATGGAAAGAATAATTTTTTTTTTACCGCTTTGTTTTTTGTGGGTTTTTGCTTGTGTGTGTGTTTATTTTCTTAATATCAGTTTGTTACATGTATAATTTTTATATATTTTATTTTCAACAATTGTTTTTTATGTTTTTTTTTATCGTTTTAGTAAATAAATTGAAAACCCCCTTTAATTCGTATTTTTTTTATTTTAACCCCGTTAAATCGAAAGCCCGCTAAATCAAAAGCCCCTATAATTCGTAGGAAATTGCTGGTCCCTTGCGATTACGAATTATCGGGATTCTACTGTATTTCAAAAATAAAAACATAATTCATATAAGCAGATCTTTAAAATGACACATATCGCTTTTGTTCAACAATAGTGTATTAATCCAACATTTCTGTTTAAATTCATATTTGGTATAGATTTGGTAACGACAAAATATATATTATGGAAAAAATTCAGACTCATCGTAATATCTTACTTTGGAGACGCAAAAATTTCCAATATTTTGCTCGTTCCATTAAATATGTTCCTTAAAGTTTAAACGTAGTAGGTCAATCCACTCACTAAGTGTGAGTTAATTGGTAAAAAAGTGCGAGTGTATTAAAACTTGATCGCGCAACCCTTAATTAAGGCATTAAGGGGTACACATTAAGTCCCAATTCACACGTTGCAAGTCTTATTGATCAGCCTGCTACTCTATAACGAGAGTGAAGAGAGGAAAATAAACGTTTCTCTCTCACTCTCTCTCGCCTATAAGGTAGCAAGCTGGTCAATAAGACTTGCAACGTGTGAATTGGCACTAAGGGGTACACAAAACTCAAAAACGTTGCACTAATAAAGGACAGATAAAATATAAGATCGGTCAAAAGCAAAAAATCATCATATAATAGTCATCCAATATACAGCAAATTTAATTGTATCAGCCGTTTAAAAAAATAAAATAAGTTTAAAATAGGTTTTAAGGCAGAATGTTCATGCGCTGTAATTCACAGTAATTTTTTATGAATACGGCAGGATATTTTTAAAAACCTTCTTTAACTTTAAAACTTCGTAAATAAAACAAGTAAGAGTGCTATATTCGGCTATGCCGAATCTTATATACCCTTCACCATGGTTTGGAAAGAACAGAAGCTTATATATATATTTAAATACATGTATATATACATGTATATTTATAAAATATATATCGTTTAGTTTTATTTAATTATTTGCACATGATTGCGTGCTATTAAATATATTAAAAGTTTAATTAATATATAGCACGTTAAGTTTTGATCGAATTTCAGTATTTGGTCATGCCGACATCTTAAAGTATAAAATTACCATTTACTTTGGTGATAAAACTTGTAGTCGGGAAGTTCTATGGTTCACGAAAATAGGTATTAAAAAAAAACTATATTTTTGACATTACTTTTTTTTTTTACCGATATTCCGAGTTTTTCTAAAGATTTCCGATATTTTGATATCTAAAACGTATGAATAGGTCATAATACAGCTCTAAAATTTTAGTTTTTATAAAAATGTTTTTAGTCCTTTTTTGGAGTATTTTGCACATAACTTAACCATTTTTAACCGATTTGGCAGATTTATATACCAATGTGCTTAAAAATAATATTTCCATTAAATTGGCTTATAGGCATATATATATATACCTACATATTTGTACATATATTTAAGCAAACTTAATTATAAAAAAAACAAACTTAATTATAAAATAAAAAACAAACTTAATTATAAAAAAGAGTAACTTTTGGGATTTCAGTATTTTGATTATAACTCAGCCATTTTTTAACCGATTTGACAGATTTATATACCGACGTGTTTAGCAAGAAATTTACCATTTATTTGTGTTATAAAACTTGGACTCGGGAAGATCTATGGCTACCGAAAATGGGTATTTAAAAAAAAACCGGTTTTCCCGAGTTCTTTATAAAATATGTTCTACTTAAAATTTCCGATATTTTGGTATATAAGTCATTTCCATAGGACATATGACAGCCCTAAAATTTAGGTTTTTATACAATTTTTAAAACGTATGAATAGGTCATAATACAGCTGTAAAATTTTAGTTTTTATAAAAATGTTAATGTTTTTAGTCCTTTTTTGGAGTATTTTGCACATAACTTAACCATTTTTAACCGATTTGGCAGATTTATATACCAACGTGCTTAAAAATAACATTTCCATTAAATTGGCTTTTAGGCAAATATATATATATATATATATACCTACATATGTGTACATATATTTAAGCAAACTTAATTATAAAAAAAACAAACTTAATTATAAAAAAGAGTAACTTTTGGGATTTCAGTATTTTGATTATAACTCAGCCATTTTTTAACCGATTTGACAGATTTATATACCGACGTGTTGAACAAGAAATTTACCATTTATTTGTGTTATAAAACTTGGACTCGGGAAGATCCATGGTTACCGAAAATGGGTATTTAAAAAAAAAAAAAATTATTTTGGTCATAACTTTTTTGTATCTGAACCGATTTTCCCGAGTTCTTTATAAAATATGTTCTACTAAAAATTTCCGATATTTTGGTATATAAGTCATATCTATAGGACATATGACAGCCCTAAAATTAAGGTTTTTATAAAATTTTTACTTTTTTTTGTACGGGAGGTACCACGCCCACTTCTCCCATCCCGCCCACATTTTGTAGGGTGGTGTGTATTGACAACCAAAATGTGTGTACCCAATTTGGAAACTTTGGCTCTTACCGTTCTCCAGATATACAGAAAAAAGCAATAAAAATACAACAACAACAAGGGATTTTTGGAAAAAATTAGAGGCAGTCGTGGTTTTTTGATCATATCTCAGCCATTTGTGGACCGATCTTGCTGAATTTCAATAGCAAGAAATGGTGGACTATATGTGACATAAATGTAAAACAACCTAGCCGCTATCATGTCTGGATTATCCGGAAAACACATATCAAACGTAAGACGGACAGACGGACAGACGGACATCGTTAAATCAACTTCTCTTCTCATATGGACCCAAAATATATATACTTTATGGGGTCTAAAATCAATATTGTGGAAATTACAAACGTTATGACAAACTTATATATACCCTTTTACACCTGTGGTGAAGGGTATAAAAAGAGGGACAATTTTTCACAATGGCAACGCTGATGTAATGCAACTCTGTGTGCAATTTTGTACACTAACACATTCTTACATTAATATGTATTACAGTGTTACCAGTGAAATTTCGAGAAAGATACATTTTAGTTTCCAAAATGATACCCTTTTTCCCAAATAGATACATTTTGAAAAAAATTTGAATATCCATTTCTAACGTTTAACTTTTATTAACATAACATTTTTATTTTATATTTAATGACTATTTTTAAGATAATGATATCATATTTTTTTTTTTTTTTTTTGTCATTATTTTTTTATTGAATCTTCATATATTAAATATGAACTAACAATAATTAATCAAATCTTAACCTAATACGTTATTTTATCTCCTGCCAGTGCCAGACAAAATTTTCTTCATCACGGGTTATGTTCACTTTTATAGGTGTTTATCGCTCATCTAATTGGGTAAGTGCTGCAGTGTCTCTTCTTCTTAAGCGAGTGTGGCCGCCATGATTTAAAATATTTCGAGCTAGTGGATTTGGGTGTTGTTCAAGCCTTTTTAAATATTTTATTGCATATTTTTTAATCATAGATTTCACTAATGGCACATTGAGATCCTTATGAATGTTTGAGTTTTTAACATACCAGGGAGCGGCTGTGATTATTCGAAGAAGTTTATTTTGGCGCCTTTGAATTTTGTCGATATTAGAGGCCGAGGCAGTGCCCCATAGTTGAATACCGTAGCACCAGATAGGCTTTAAGATAGAGTTGTAAAGTAGAAGCTTGCAATCGAGACTAAGGACAGAATTTCTTCCAATAAGCCAATGAATTTGAATGGCTTTTAGTTTCATTTGAGTTAATTTTGCCTCTATATGGCATTTCCACGTTAATCGCCGATCCAGATGTATACCGAGATATTTAACATGTGAATGTTGAGGAATTATTTGATTATTGATTGTAATAGGGGGGCAAGATTCCCGGCGCAAAGTGAATGTTATATGTACACATTTTTGCTCATTGACCATTATCCTCCATTGTCTTAACCATATTTCTAGTTGAAATATATGATGCTGTAAGTAACGCGATGCTTCATAACGATTTTCGTGGACGCTTAGAAAAGCTGTATCGTCTGCAAATGTTGAAGTTTGTGTGTAGTTGCTTGTTGGCATGTCCGAAGTATAAATTAAGTATAATAGGGGGCCCAGGATGCTGCCTTGTGGGACTCCAGCGGCAATGGGCTGAGGTGAACTTAAGAAATTTCCTTCTTTAATAATAAATTGACGACCGACTAAGTAGCTTTCTAGCAGCTTGTGTGTGTTTGCTGGTAAATTTTGCTTCAATTTGTGTAATAAGCCTTCATGCCAGACTTTGTCAAAAGCTTGCGAAACATCGATGAAGAGTGCTGAGCAATATTTCTTTTCTTCAAATGCTTTTCTTATGACATTTACTATTCGATGAGTCTGCTCGATTGTACTGTGTTTTCTTCTAAATCCGAACTGATGGTTTGGAATACATCTATTTTCACTTAAAATTGGTGTTAATTTTGAAACTAATAATTTCTCAAACAGCTTTGACATATTTGATAATAAGCTAATAGGTCTATAAGACTCAACTTTTGTATGATCTTTACCTGGCTTTGGTATCATGGTAACTAAGGAAACCTTCCATTTTTCAGGATAGTATTCAAGGCGTAAAATAGCATTAAAAATAAAAAGAATAATTTTCTTTGCTATGCGAGGTAGCTCCAAAAGCATTTTATTACTGATTTTATCAATACCAGGTGCCTTCTTAGTGTTTAAGTCACAAATAGCCTTTTCGATTTCTCTTATCTCAAATCTGAGGGGAATAGCTGCTCTAGCATCAACAGGTGGTAACTCGACCGCAATATTGTGAGATATATTTGGTGTAAATACGTTTTTCAAATGATTTACAAACAGGTTTCCTTTTTCATTATCATTTCTTGCCCAACTACCATTCAAGTTTCTTAATGGTGGCTTAGATATAACTGGCCTTTTTAGATTTCTAGCTGCACGCCATAATGAGTAGTCAGATTGTGGAGTTGCATCAAGTTCCTTAAGATATTTTTCTAGAGAAGCCGTTTTCTGATTCTGTAGCAACTTTCTTAGCCTTTTTGTGCATTCTTTTAATAAAATCTTAAGTTGCGGGGATCTGTAAAGTTGCCACTCTCTTCGAACTCTCCTTTTTTCAGTCAAGAGCCGCTCGACATCTGAAGAACATATTTTATTATTTTTAATTTTTTTGAGGGTAACGCTGGAGTGTTGAACAGCTAGTTTAAGATAACTGTCAAAGTTAACAAGAGAGAGATCCACATTCTCCGGTGTACTAAGCGGAATATTTTCTGTGCAATGGGCACTGATAAATTTTTTATATTTTAACCAATTTATTTGTGTGGCTGGCGTCGCTAAGTAACCTGACGGAAATACAATTCTATTTGGGTTCGATATAGTAACAATTGTAGGTGTGTGGTCGGATGATAATTCTAGGGAAGCTTCAACATGAATCGTTTCTGTGGGGATGTTTTTAACCACGCCAAAGTCGATAACATCTGGAATTTTTTGCTGATCAGTAGGCCAATATGTTGGTTGCCCGCTCGCGACCACATTTAAACCCATTTTAGAGATTGTGTTAAACAAAACACGACCTTTTGGTGTTATAAGTCGTGACCCCCAGAAGGTATGTTTAGCGTTATAATCGCCAGCGGCCAGAAAACAGGGTCCTAATGATTTATAATATTTATAATATTGGCCTTCTGATATGGAAAATCTAGGTGGAGAGTATAAAGAAGAAATTACTATGTTTCGATTTAGCTCCTCAACACAAATAGTCGTTGCTTGCAGATAGTCTTCACGGTGATCACACATAATGTAGTGTTTGACTCGAGTTTTTATTAAGATGGCAGAACCTCCACAAGCTCTATCTCGAGGGTCCTTGGTATCATATAGTATATAACCATTGATTTTAAACGTATTTCTTGAGGTCAAATGAGTTTCAGAAATCATCATGACATCAATTTGTTTATTTTTAAGAAAGTATTCTAATTCATTTTTATGTTGGCGGATGCCGTTTGCGTTCCAAAAACAAATTTTTAAACAGTTCATGGTTTGTTAAGTACAACTTGCAATAACATCGATTGCATTCTAAGCATTTCCTGCATCATATTACCCATTGTGTTCGTAAAATTATTTACTGTTTGCACTAATGTTTCCATGGTTTTTTCTAAACGACTTAAATTAGAAACCGGAGTTTCATCATTACTTGGCGAGGCACCTTGCATTGGCTGATGGTTTGATTTTAGGACGTTAGCGTAAGAGGTTCTGTTATTACTAGGCTGGGGGGCTTGAATTGCATTTGTGTTTACCTGATTTGCAACCTGCATTTGAGGGGTATTTGTTTTCGGTCCAACCGTCTGCTTGACAATATTATATACTGGGCATCCTCTATAATTGGCAGTGTGATTACCGCCACAGTTGCTACATTTTTTTACGTTGGGGTCGGTTTTAGACTTATCGCAAGAAACTGTACCGTGTAGTTCACCACATACTACGCAGACAGGGGGTAAGTAGCAGTATGCCTTGGTATGGCCAAATTCTTGGCAGTTTAAGCACTGAACAGGTCCATTTTTTTTGTGCGGCTCTTCTATAATTATTCTTCTGTAGAGAATATATTTTAAATTGTAAATAGGATGTGTTTCGTTTTTTTTAAGTTTTACGTCGCCGGGTTCAAACTCCACTCGAAAAAGTGGTTGGGGAATTTTTTCTCTATTTTTAATATTTACTACATGTTTTACCTTGAAGCCTTTTTCTTCTAGGAATGTTTTAACCTCTTCTGGGTCCACACATGAGTCAATACCCTTAATCACTACCTGCAGACCTTTACTGCTTTTCAGTTGGTAGGTATAAAAGTTTTTTTTAAGCGTTTCAAAGTTGTTTACTATTTTGCGAAAATCATTCTCATTATTGACTTGTATTTTTGTCTCGTTTATACTTCCACGCTTTATAGCCGCTACGTAAAACGAATTTTCACCTATCACCGATATCAAACTCTTTATGAGCTCATTTGAATTTTGCTCCCTTAGATATATCGGGGGAGGCTTGGATGGTTTAATGACGTTTGGTGCTTCAGAGGATTCATCCTCCAGAATTGCAAAACGATTTTGAGTATTTATTTTATCAAAAGATGGTACTTTTGAGGCCGAAGCAACTGCTGCAGAGGTAGGGCTGCGTCCCCGTTTAAGCACTGTTATGTACCTGTCCATACCAACTTGTACTGTAGGCTTTTGACAACTTTTTACAGGGGGGTTTTCCATTGCATTTGTGTTTGAGTTCATGGTATCATTTCCCACTAAATTTGTTTTTGACGTCACGGCAATACTTGCTGGCCTGGCAACACTTGTCACCAAATCTTGTTGTAGTTTTTTTAATGAGTCACTATCCACCGTTTGTGTAAATACCGAGGGTGAGAGGGAACGTGTTCGAGTAATTGGCTTAGCCGTTAGGTAGTTTATATTGTTTTGTTTTGTTTTATTTATTTCTGCATTATTTTCATTTGCATTAACTAAAACGTAAACGTTTCTTTCATTTTGTCTTAGTGTTGTTTCACTGTTTGTACTCATGCAAAGAGTTGTTTTTGTTTTTCACCGTTTTGCTTTGCTTTAATATTTTTATTATTTATTGTATTTTACAACAACAAAAGAAAAAACCAGAATTTAAATGTTTTGTTCAGAATATGTTTACACATGTATGAACATTCATACGTACATACATATATATTTTTACTGTTTTATTTAATTTAATTTTATCGTTTTAAATTGTTCACTATTATGTTAAGTAATTTAAATAACAAAATATATTATTTTTTTTTTTTTTAAGCGTCCATTCGCTGCTTATATTTATGTATGTATTACAAAATCAAATGTGATTAATTAATAGTTCAAATCGTATGCGGGGCTAAAAATACACGTCTGTATCACAACAAAGCACAAACCGAACTGTGAAATCATATAAATTCATTTTTATATCTATTTAAGTCATAAATATAGGGTACCTATGTAATTTTTAAGCAAACATTAAAATAATTTAAATGTAACTATCTTTGGATGTTATTAAAACAAATTGGATGTTATTAATTTATAAAAATTAACATATAAACAAGAATAAGCAGACGACAGAAGAACTTAGAAAACTTAACAGCAAAATAAAACAATTTAGTTGTCACTGTTTTTTAGTATTCATAACAAAATATCTTTGAAAAACTTTGCCAGAAACGTAGGGTGCTCCTAGACGGGTAAAATCTATGACCAACCTTACTTTATTTTTAATCTCCATTATTTATTTCTAACATACCTAACCGCTATCTCCTTTCCTTAAGGGGGCTCCCATATAAAATTTTCAATACAGTCTAGAAATATATTGAAGAAAAAGACCCATAACTGGCCAGGAATCGTCCCTAGGTGGATAACATGTATGACCGACTTCTATTAGTTTTTTGGCCTTAACATTTTCTTTAAATATACTTGCACCTTATCTGCACCCCGTAGGTAGGCTCCCATACAAATATGGTGGTTAAGTGAAATTCTAAAAGTGGCCTCTGCAGAGTGTAGGGTGCTCCTAGACGGGTAAAATCTATGACCAACCTTACCTTATTTTTCATCTCTATCATTTATTTCTTACATACCTAACCGCTATCTCCATTCCTTAAGGGGGCTCCCATATAAAATTTGCATTACAGTCTAGAAATATATTGAAGAAAAATATCCATAACTGCCCAGGAATCGCCCTTAGGGGGATAAAATATACGACCGACCTATATTAGTTTTTCGGTTCCAACCTTTTCTTTAAATATACTTGCACCTATCTCAACCCCTTAGGGAGGCTCTCATACAAATATGGCGGTTTAATAAAATTCTTAAAGTTGGCCCCTGCAGAGCGTGGGGTGCTCCTAAACGGGTCAAATCTATGACGGACCTTACTTTATTTTTCATCTCCATCACTTATTTCTAACATACGTAACCCCTATCTCCATTCCTTAAGGGGGCTCCCATACAAAATGTGCAATACAGCCTAGAAATTTATTGAAGTAAACGTCCCATAACTGCCCAGGAATCGCCACTAGGGGGATAAAATGTATGACCGACCGCTATTAGTTTTTTATCCTCAACATTTTCTTTAAACATACTTGCAACTTTTCTGTACCCCGTAGGGAGGCTCCCATACAAATATGGCGGTTTAATGAAATTCTTAAAGTTGGCCCCTGCAGAGCGTAGGGTGCTCCTAGATGAGTCAAATCTATGACCAACCTCACTTTATTTTTCATCTCCATTATTTATTTCTAACATACCTAACCGCTATCTCCATTCCTTAAGGGGGCTCTTATATAAAATTTTCAATACATTCTAGAAATATATTGAAGAAAAAGACCCATAACTGACCAGGAATCGTCCCTAGGGGGTAAAAATGTATGACCGACTTCTATTAGTTTTTCGGCCCTAACATTTTTTTAAATATACTTGCACCTTATCTGCACCCCGTAGGTAGGCTCCCATACAAACATGGTGGTTTTTTGAAATTCTTAAAGTGGCATCTGCAGAGCGTAGGGTGCTCCTAGACGGTTCAAATCTATGACGAACCTCACTTTATTTTTCATCTCCATCATTTATTTCTTACATACCTAACCGCTATCTCCATTCCTTAAGGGGGCTTCCCTATAAAATTTTCAATACAGTCTAGAAATTTATTGAAGAAAAATATCCATAACTGCCCAGGAATGGCCCGCAGGGGGATAACATGTATGACCGACCCCTATTAGTTTTTTGGCTCCAACATTTTCTTTAAATATACTTGCACCTTATCTCAACCCCTTAGGGAGGTTCTCATACAAATATGGCGGTTTAATAAAATTATTAAAGTTGGCCCCTGCAGAGCGTAGGGTGCTCCTAGACGGGTCAAATCTATGACGAGCCTTACTTTATTTTTCATCTCCATCATTTATTTCTAACATACATAACCCCTATCTCCATTCCTTAAGGGGGCTCCCATACAAAATGTTCAATACAGCCTAGAAATCTATTGAAGTAAACGTCCCATAACTGCCCAGGAATCGCCCCTAGGGGGATAAAATGTATGACCGACCGCTATTAGTTTTTTATCCTCTACATTTTCTTTAAACATACTTGCAACTTTTCTGTACCCCGTAGTGAGACTCCCATACAAATATGGCGGTTTAATGAAATTCTTAAAGTTGGCCCCTGCAGATCGTAGGGTGCTCCTAGATGAGTCAAATCTATGACCAACCTCACTTTATTTTTCATCTCCATCATTTATTTCTAACATACCTTACCGTTATCTCCATTCCTTAATGGGGCTCCCATATAAAATTTTCAATACAGTCTAGAAATATATTGAAGAAATAGACCCATAACTGCCCATGAATCGCCCCTAGAGAGATATAATGTATGACCGGCCTCTATTAGTTTTTTGGCCCCAACATTTTCTTTAAATATACTTGCACCTCATCTCCACCCCTTATGGAGGCTCCTATACAAATATGGCGGTTTAATGATATTCTTAAAGTTGGCCCCTTCAGCGCGTAGGATGCTCCTAGACGGGTCAAATGTATGACCAACCCCACTTTATTTTTTATCCCCACAAAATGTTTCTAAGATATCTACCCGCTTTCTCCATTCCTTAAGGGGGCTACCATACAGACTAGAAACATGTTGCAGAAAAGTCCCATAGCTGCCCAGGACGCGCCCTTGGGTGATAAAATATATGGCAAACAAATGTATGACAAACAAACAAATTTATTAAAAACAAACAAACAGATTAATTATTGGTTGTTTTTGTTTGGCTGTAGGTCCAAGTAAAGAAATAAAAATTAAAAACTTGTGATTTTTGTTTTTAAGTTTTTATTTTTAATTCCCAATATTTCGGTTAGCGTCGCTAACCATCTTTAGGGGTATGTAAACAATTAAAAAATAATAACAAAACTTCACAAAAGCAACTGTTTAACTTGCTATAAGATTTTCTTAACTGAATGAAACAATCAAATAAACAAGCAAACAAACAAACAAACAAACATCCGAACAAACAAACAAACTACAAACAAGCATACGGACAGACTTACAGACATTCAAAAAAATAAACATTACAATATCATTACAACCAACAAACATACGAACAGACAGACAGACATACATACATACAAAATAAAATAACATTCCAATATATTTATATGTACACATGTATATCTAAAAAAAACGATAATGATTTTCAGTGGTAACACGTTTTGTTTATGCTTTTTGTAAGAAATGCACATGTGTACTTAAAAGGTGGTCTAAGTATTACAACCAATACAACAACAAGCATAGACAAATGGGATTAAAAAGTAAACAGCTGTTTCTTACTACCCACCTTGGATATAATGCTTAATCTCTAAAAACAAAGAAAAAACGCAAAAGCACAGAATTAATGGCGTCAAATGTATTAATTTAAAATTGAAAATATGGCAGCACACGAATGGAAAATTTTAAATAAAAATTAAAAATGTAGGCATTTATTTAGAGTCTATAAATTAATGGATACGTTATTTATAAAAAGAATTAAAAGTAAATTAACAATCAAAAAAAAAAAATTTAAAAAAAAATAGTACTCAAAGTGTTATGTGCCCAAAATCTACTGGTGGTATACGACTTTTTTGGGCACCGTCCTCAAAGAATGCAAATGTTCCCAAAAAATACGGTAGCTCGAAAAAAGTGCCGAAAAAGCACGCTGTGCATATATATATATATATATATATATCGCACTTGTAAATATGTATATACATATATTTTGAACAATTTATAAACACATAAAATTGTAAGCAAATTGTGACATAATATAAGGTTCGTAAACAATATTCAGCTGGCTAAAGCTAAAGGAAGGAAAATCTTCATTTGGCGAAAATAAAATCTTATCTTCAAGAGAAAAATTATAAGCCATATAAATTTCTGTATTTATTTTTAGAATTAAAGAATTTCGGCATTGCCCTTTTTCAATAACATGTATGGAATTGTAGTCAAACCAAGCTGAATAAGATGGTACAATAATATGATGAGTCTGTTCGGTAACATTATCTTCCATGTCTTCTTTGGCTGATGATGCGAATTCTTGCGTATTACTGTTTTCACTTGTTTTCTCAGTTTGAGAGTTTTCACCGTCACATGCCGACAAAGCTTGTGTGCCACTTCCACCAGTCATTTCATAATCTAAATCAGTTAAAGTTCCACCTAAAAAATTTCAAATATATTTGTTAGCAAATTTAAATTATAAAAAAGTATGTATTACCTTTAATCGGCATCATTGTCAGCTCTAGATTTGCTAGGAGGTGCTGGACTGGCTGTGGATGGCAGAGAAGTTGTCTTAATAACCTCTTGTAGACTAGTTTCAGAAGGTGGATCTTCCATGTCACGTGTTAAATATTCATCTTCCTCATCATTACGAGATTTTTTATGAAGAACTGCAGGAGAACGTTAACGTTTCCCTGGTTTAGAAGAACTAGGTGATGGGGAGCGTCTTCGTTTTTGTTTTGCTGTTACCAGAGTTCCGCTAACTACTTTTTTATAGTCTATGCCATCAGACAACAATCAACAGTCATCAACAATCGCTTCAACATATTGAAGAAATTGGATCAATAACTGAGATAAAGATACTTTTGTGATAGGTTCGTTACTGCTGGCTAAATACTAAAAAAAATAATTTAGTTTTATGGCACAAAAATAAGTTTTTACGCCATTTTCAATGCAGTGTTTTTCTTAGTCTACATTTTTCATGCCGTTCTACTTACTTTTTTACAATTTTTCTGCAGCCATAGGCGTATAGATTCAAAACCTTGCAATGACTCAGGAGAATTATAAACTCGATATTTGGAGCTAAAGTACACTTTTTTTGTTTTTGTGCTTTTATTCTATTTAACTTGAAAATTTTCCTAAAAATATATACTCCAGCAAGACGCACATACGAACAACAAAAACGACGCACGAATAATTGTCAATGTTTGTAGCGCTGCCAGATGAAGCATCAAAAAAGAACTTGGCATTACTTGCAAAAACTACCCAAAAATGTTTGTATACCGTGCGGCCACACGGTCAAGTTGTTCTTGATAGTCTTTTACTTTATGGCCACACGAGCAAGTTTTGCATTTCAATTCCATTCAATTTGCAATACACTCTCAATTTTTTATTAAAACACTCACCCTTTTTAAATTGACCACGAGATGGCTTTCAATTTCACCTTTCTTTCGGTTTGGCAATTTTACTTTCAATTTAACAGATGTTTACATGTTTATCTTTATAAATTGTTTTCTTGATGACATCTTGAAAGTAAATTGCTCAAAACTTGAATGCAGCCTACGTCACAGCTTTGAATTTATGTAAATTTTGACAACCAGTATATGTAAAAGACTATCAAGAACAACTTGATCGTGTGGCCGCAAGGTTACATATACTGCTTGTCAAAATTTACATAAATTGAAAGCTGTGACTTAGGCTGCATTCAATTTTTGAGCAATTGACTTTCAAAATGTCATCAAGAAAACAATTTATAAAGATAAACTAAAAATTTGCTCACTAACCTTGAAATCAGCTGTTTTCTTGAACGTAAATTGAAACACCCACTGGCAAGAGAATTTTAAAGGCAAGTTCGTATCAATTTTAAAAAGTATGAGTGAATTGGAAAAAAAGTGTGAGTGTATTAAAACTTGATAGGCAAAACTTGATCGTGCAACCATTAAGTTAATCGACTTATTTTTAACATGCAGTCTACAACTGACATGAAATGCTTAACTTTAACACTAATATGATGTTAGTGTTAGGTATAGACTCATAATGTTAGAGGTTTTCTCATGTTATAACACGGTTGTTAATGCAAATGTTTAAGAATTTAAAATATATTAATAGAGAAAGCATATTAAACATTTGTTGCGAAATAATAGTTTTTTGTTATTAATAAAAATTACACATAAAATAATTTGTACTCCAGTTAGTTTTAAAGTTATGGAATTGTTGTGTTTTGATCAGATTCATAGTAATAAATTCGTTTTGATATGAACCCAATGGAAATATTGCCTTTTAAGATGAACTAGGTCATTTTTCATTTTAATTTATTTTTCATTTTAATAATATTGTAATTTCCCATTTTGTTTTGAAGTAAATAAGTTTTATATATATAGAAAATAAAAAACACATATATAATTAACTTCACTTTTCACAAATATTTTGAAATTGTTTATTGATAACAAATATTTTGAAATTGTTTATTGATAACAACATAATTTTGACATTTAATTAGTTTTATAATAATATAAATTGCTTTATAAATTTTAATGTGTAGTATATAATAAATATTAGATAAAAAAAATTGCATTTTGTTATGGAGCTCCTCAAATATTAATTAAAAAATTGTTTTACAAATATTCAAAATTAAAATAGTTAAAAAAATGCCAAAATATAAAAATTATAGAATCCTTAACTAGCTTAAAAGTTTTTTATGTAACTAGACAACAAATTCTTAAAAACATTTATTACAAAAATTTTCATAATTAAAAATAATAATTTTTCCTTTTTAAAATCAACTTTCCATCTCTGAGTAGTTTTATTTAATCTGGTAGCACTTCAAATTTCAGTCTGCAAAGCAAAATAAAATCACTCAATTATGTCTGCAAAATTTC
The DNA here is from genome assembly GCA_930367215.1 of Pollenia angustigena. Lineage (NCBI taxonomy): Eukaryota > Metazoa > Arthropoda > Insecta > Diptera > Polleniidae > Pollenia > Pollenia angustigena. The sequence goes on from OV884056.1 coordinate 126,585,455, forward strand.
TCAGAGATTTAAACCTTCCTCTCTTTGAATTAAGTGAAAAAAAAAGTTTGTCAGCAAAAGTTTGTTATTTTCTCGCGGGTGAATTTATTACAGTAGTGGGATTCTGTAACTTTTAACAGTAACAACAGTTGTTATAATTGTCACCATGTTTTGGTGTTTGCACTAACGATTATGTGATTCTGTAAATTGTTGTTAAAAACATAGATAAAAATTAACGTCAAGTGGCATCACTGTCTAAAAAAGGGCAAAATAACGAAAAACACAAAGAGGAATAAAAAAAAAATAAAATTATTAAAACTAAACAGAATTTTTTTTAGTTTTTTGTTTTTTTAAGAAGATAAGCCAAACATTTTACTATTAAATAAAATGCAAATTAATATAATTGCCATTTTCTAGTTATATTATTTCTTTTAGCTAAATATTTTTTATTTTTTCAACATTTAACAATAAATAAACAACACTAAAAAAGTTGTCGTTTACTTAACACAAGCAGCTGACTTAACGATAACAAGTGATGTTTAAAATGTTAAAGAATAGCAAAATCGGTAATTTGCTTGTTAATTTTTTTAACAATGACAACTATTGTTAAAATTAATTACAGAATCGCACTACAGGTGGTCTTAAAGCCCATGGTAGAACAGTTAACAACAAGTTAGAGTGCTATATTCGGCTGTGCCGAATCTTTGATACCCTCCACCAACAGTTCGAATGTTTAAGGAGTAATATATGTATGATGTTATTATTATCTTAAGCTGTGACGATTTGTTATTAATTATGGTTTTAGGCGAATAACTGTTTTCCTGTAGTAGGGTTTATATGGGGCATAGGGTAAATTATGGACCGATCATCACTAAATTTCACAGCGTCATTTCTAGTCCTTTAAAACTGTGACGTACCAATTTCTGTTATGCTAGCATTATTAATTATGGTTTTAGGTGTTCTAAACGGTTTTCCGGGAGTAGGGTTTCTATGAAGCCTAGGGTAAATTATGTACCGATCTTCACGAAATTTCACAGTGTTATTTCTAGTCCTAAAAAACTGTGACGTACCAAATTTTGTTACGCTAGCGTTATTTTTTACGGTTTTAGGCGTACTAAACTGTTTTCCGGTAGTAGGGTTTATATTGGGCCTAAGGTAAATTATGGACCGATCGTTACGAAATTTAACAGCGTGATTTCCAGTCAACAAATTTTTGCAAAATCTTATCTCATTCCGTGCCTTGTTCCAGCATTTATGTTATTTTTTGTAACAAAATTATCAATTTTTTTAGGTGGTGGTCCGTATTTTTATTCACAGCTCTGGTCCTACTGAGCCGATTTTGCAGGATTTCAATCCCAAACTGCTTAGGATAACTACAAGCAATTTGCCACCAAGTTTGTTCATTTCTTTTGAGTTGTTCGAAAGTGAGCGTGTTTTCAACAGACGGACATGGCTAAATCGACTAAGAATTACTCAAGGACCCAGAATATATATGCTTTATGGGGTCTGAGATGAATAATAAAAAACTTTCACACGGAATGACAAACTTAATATACCCTCTTCACAACTAATTGGGGTGAAGGGTATAAAAACGTCAACAAATCGTCAAATATTTAAATTTTACAAATTGGAGAGAATTTATTGCATTGAGTGGTTCAAAAATCTAAATCTTTAGCAAGAAATTATTTTTTTGATAAAGAAAGTGATATTGTTAAGTTTTAATCTATTTATTTCACCAAGTGGGCTGAAATATATTGCACTAATTTTTCTACACAACTTCTTATTAAGAACTAACTTTTTACTTCCTAACACTCAACTATACTTAGAATAACTAACCTAACAGATTTAAATGGTAATTCGCCTTTTTACACGCAAATAGAAAAATTCTTCAAATATGATTATGACTTCAGCGAAAAAATGAAATCGTATGTAGCGACGCAAATCGAAATCATTAAAACGCAAAACGGATTTAACCAATTTTTAAAAAGCGGACCAAATAGGACCGACGCAAATCGGGTCTCTGGTGTATATTTTTTTGCCGTATCGATGGCATTCATTTAATTAAAGAATTTGAATTAGTAGTGCTTGTAATGAAAACCACCTGGTTTGTGATGGTTGAAGAACTTTTTTGTTTAATTTCTAATAATTTTTGTATATCGAAAAATGATTTTTACGTTTTGAACGGTTCCCAATATAATTGTTAATATTTCACCCGCGAGAAAATAACAAATTTTTGCTGACAAACTTTTTTTTCACTCAATTCAAAGAGAGTAATTGGTAAATGTCTGAGAAATGTTGCAGACATAATTGAGTGATTTTATTTTGCTTTACAGACTGAAATTTTCAGTGCTACAGATTAAATAAAGATACTCAGAGATGGAAAGTTGATTTTAAAAAGGAATAATTATTTTTTACTAATAGTTCTAAAAAATGTTTTTTTTTGCCCAATTTAACTAGTTAAGGATAATAAACATTTTAATATTTTCTTAATTTTGACAATTTATAAAACCACTTTTTAATTAATATTTGAGGAGCTCCATAACAAAATGCAAGTTTTTTGTCTAATTTTTACTAAATACTATTCTACGTATTAAAATCTAAAAAAATTGTTATACAGTAGTTTTGACTTAACTCCCTTTTGTTTACTTGCACTTTTGACTTAACTGCACAAAACTGATAATTTTTAAAATTATTCGTTATAATTCCATACAAATTACTTTTTTAAGTGCACTTTTTATACCTGCACATTTAAGATAAATGCGCAAAATTTTTGGCATTTTAAAATTATTTTCATACAAAAAATCAAAGTTAGCTGCACTTTGACTTAACTGCCCAAATTACATATTTTATTGAATTATTCTTCAAAATCCTTTTTTACATGCATTTTGTATAATGTGCAGGTATACATTTCATTATTTCATATTTCATATTATTGGGCAGCTTTAAAATATTTTCATACAAAACATCAAAGTATATCAAAAATATATGGTGACCACTTTTTCACATAAATATCCAATTTAAGCTGTTTATAAAAATATAAATCGCAAATATTTAGCTTTTTTCCATAAATTTTTATGTTTTTTGTGAATTCTCATTGTTTTTGTTAATGTTTCGTTTATCTATATATATAAAATACGATGTGTGTATGTATGTATATATGTATGTATGTATGTATGTATTAGGGATGACAAACGGGAAATCCCAAATCCCGAAATCCCGGGATTTATTTTTATTAATCCCGGGATTTTTCATATATCAACTTTTGTGAACAAGAATGTTCGTTTTTGTTGAATTTTATACTCAATACAAAAAAAAAAAAAATATTAAAAATTATGTATCAGTTGTATTTTTTATTTTTATAACTCTTATTTTTCTTTTGAAAATTCATAAATATATAAAAAGTTTATTTATTTAAAAAAAAATCCCGAATCCCGGGATTTTCTAAAATCCATCCCGATTGGCATCCCTAGTATGTATGTATGTGTGTAACGTATGGACTCCAAAACGGCTGGGCCGATTTTGATAAAATTTTCAGGGAATCTTCAGAATATTCAGGCGGGTGACACTGTGAAGTCTGATTTTTGATTTTCGGTCTGCGGGCGGAGGGGCGTGGCAAAATCCAATTTTCATATTGCAACACCAGTACCATCTATATAATTTGGACGATTTGTTCTTTAAAATTATCGCCATGGTCCAACTTAGATTTATACGAAAAGAAAATTTTGCCCCGCCCACTTTTACGCCCACTTTTTTCGAATTACCTAAAATCAGAAAACGGTTCCATCGATTTGACAAATTTTTCTTTCAAATGTTTGTATTAATTCATTTTAAGTTTTCATCGAAAGACAAATTTAGCACGCCTACTTTTAAGCCTACTTTTTCTATTTAGCGCTTAATTCGAGAACGGCTTGACCGATTTGGACGATTTTTTCTTTAAAATGATTTCCATGGTCCAACTTAGGTTTTAACTGAAAGAAAATTTTGCCCCGCCTACTTTTTTCGATTTATCAAAATCCAAAAACGGCTACATCGATTTGACTAATTTTTTTTTAAATGTTCGTATTAATCCATTTAAACTTTTCATCGAAACAAAAATTTACCACGCCTACTTTTACGCCCACTTTTTCTATTAAGTGCATAACTTGAGAACGGCTTGACCGATTTGGCCATGGTCCAACTTAGATTTATACGAAAAGAAAATTTTGCCCCGAATTACCTAAAATCAGAAAACGGCTCCATCGATTTGACAAATTTTTCTTTCAAATGTTCGTATTAATCCATTTTAAGTTTTTATCGAAAGAAAAATTCACCACGCCCACTTTTTCTATTAAGCGCATAACTTGAGAACGGCTTGACCGATTTTTTCTATAAAATCATTGCCCCGCCCACTTTAACGCCCACTTTTTTTCGATTTACCTAAAATCAGAAAGCGGCTCCATCGATTTGACTAACTTTTCTTTCAAATGTTCGTATCTTTTTAACGGATTTTAAAAATCGAACGCAAACATTTTTCCTAATTTGGACAGGACAACGTCTGTTGGGTCAGCTAGTATTAAATAAACATACATAAAATGATGTTATTTCCCAGCTAGCATAGGCTGTTTAGTAGACGATTATGTTAAATATACAACTCCTAAAAGAATCTTCTGATGATTATCTGACGAGTAACAAAAACTTCTAAATCTTTTTTTAATTTATTATTTTTTGTATATTTTTTGACATGCTCGTCATTGACTGCCTGTTTAACGTTTTCGAAAGTCATCGTTCGCATAGAAAATTATATTTAAAATAAGAACAAAATTCTTAAATTTGTTTTTGTTTTAAATGTAATTTTCTATGCGAACGTTAACGTTAGAAATCGGTGAACAGACTATAAATCTTGGACTGAACCTTTTGGGACTCTCTGAAAGAGTCGTATAAAAATTACTGAGCTACCTAAATAAGACCATTTTTGAAGTATGAAAATGCTATTACCAATAAAATGTTAAAAAAACAAACCGGCCTAAGGATCTGTAAAAAAGCATTTTCCGACAGGATGGTGTTGATGAATTGTATGAATATTAGAAGTTTTGTCATGAAAAATACACCTGATACCCTTATTTAGGTATTTCAGTCATACGGCTGAGCATTTCACGAGTTGTAAAATACTACCTACATGAGTCTCATACGACTCTTGGCATTTTGAAAGACTCGTTAGATAATCTCTACATACTCTAAACGATTCCCTTTACGATTAATATAAGTGTTTTTTGCTGCGTTATGGAAGAATCTCTCATAGTAATCAGCACGTGCAACAGTTTCTCCCGTGCGAGGAATTTTCCACAATTTAAAAATGAGCTCGTCGACGATCAAAAACACTCTTTGTAAGATTCCCAGCAGACTCCTAGACGATTGAAAATGCTAGCTGGGTTAAAATAAAATTTTAATCTATATATATAAAATTGTAACGTTACTGACTGACTGACTGACTGACTGACTCACTGATTCATCATCGCACAGCCTAAACGCCTGAAGCTAGACACTTGAAATTTGGACCAGAGATTGGTCACTCCCCAAATCGATCCACTAAGACGGGATTTTTGGAAATTCGAATGTTTAGGGGGTAAAAAAGGGTAAAAACGGGAAAATTCGGTAACCTTATATCTCCAAAACTAAAGGAGATATAAAAAAAATTTAATACCTATCGTTGTTCTTTAGAAAAATAAGCGGACAGGTGTCTGGTACTTTTTTGAAATTCAGCCCTATTTGGGAGTAAACGGGTAATATCTGAATTTTAGTACTTTTTTGACACCCCATCTATCTTTTGAACCAATAAACATAGAAACAAAGTTAATACCACATTCGAAACCTAACAAAAATATACGAATTTAAATTTGGTACTTTTTCGAAATTCGAACATTTAAGGGGTAAAAATCGTAACTATTTTTGGTACTTTTTTTAAAAAACATTTTTCTCCATTTATTGAAATATTCGTACTAAATTATGGGCTGCCACTATTATACTGAAATTTTTTATACTTTAATGGGGGGAAAATAGTACCAAAAAGGGGAAATACGAGAAATTTGATATTTTACTTAACTTTTTGGTTCTACAACTGGTATTTTTTAAATTATCGTTTATGTTGGACCTAAAACATAAGATTCATCATGCAATGTCCGGAATGGATAAGAATCCATAAGGGGCAGTTTTTGGTACTTTTCTGTTAATTGACTGGTACTTTTTGAATTTCCGTTAGTATTGGACCTATAAAAATAAAATTAAACATGCAATGGATGAGAATCTATAAGAGGGAACTTTTTGGTACTTTTTTGTTCATTAACTGGTACTTTTTGAATTTACGTTAATATTGGACTTAGAAACATAAAATTCAAAATGAAATGTCCTGAGTGGTTAAGAATCCATAAGGTGAAGTTTTTGGTACTTTTCTGTTCATAAAATGGTACTTTTTGAATTTCCGTTAGTAAAAATAAAATTAAACATGCAATGTCCTGAATGGATGAAAATCTATAAGAGGGAACTTTTTGGTACTTTTTTGTTCATTAACTGGTACTTTTTGAATTTCTGTTAGTATTGGACCTAGAAACATACAATTCAATATGCAATGCCCTGGATGGATGAGAATCTATAAGAGGGAACTTTTTGGTACTTTTTTGTTCATTAACTGGTACTTTTTGAATTTACGTTAATATTGGACTTAGAAACATAAAATTCAAAATGAAATGTCCTGAGTGGTTAAGAATCCATAAGGGGAAGTTTTTGGTACTTTTCTGTTCATAAAATGGTACTTTTTGAATTTCCGTTAGTATTGGACCTATAAAAATAAAATTAAACATGCAATGTCCTGAATGGATGAAAATCTATAAGAGGGAACTTTTTGGTACTTTTTTGTTCATTAACTGGTACTTTTTGAATTTCTGTTAGTATTGGACCTAGAAACATACAATTCAATATGCAATGCCCTGGATGGATGAGAATCTATAAGAGTGAACTTTTTGGTACTTTTTTAATCTTGGACTGGTACTTTTTGAATTTCCGTTGGTATTGGACATAGACAGATAAAATTAAACATGCAAGGTCCTGGGTGGATAAGAATCTAAGAGGAAAGTTTTTGGTACTTTTTTGTTCATTTACTGGTACTTTTTGAATTTCCGTCAGTATTGGACCTAGAAACATAAAATTAAACATGCACGATACTGTGTAAATGAGAATCTTTAAGTGGGATCTTATTGGTACTTTTTTATTCGTTAGCTGGTACTTTTTGAATTTCCGTTAGTATTGGACCCAGAAACATGCAATTAAACATGGAAGGTCTTGAGTGAATGACAATCTGTTAGAGAGATCTTTTTGGTGCTTTTTCGTTTTTTAACTGGTCCTTTTTTTAAATTTTCGCTAATGTTGGTCTAATGAAAATAAAATTAAACGTGCATGGTCCTGAGTGAATGAGAATCTCTAAAAGCGCTTATAGGTACTTTTTAGTTATTAAACTGGTACTTTTTGAATATCCGTTATTATTGGACTTAGAAACATAAAATTCAAGATGCAATGCCCTAAGTGGATAAGAATATATAAGAGGGAAGTTTTTTGTACTTCTTTGTTCTTTAACTGGTACTTTTTGAATTTCCGTTAGTATTGGACCTAGAAACATAAAATTAAACATGCAAGGTCCTGAGTGAATGAAAATCTGTAAGAGGGCTTTTGGTACTATTTTGTTCTTTAACTGGTACCTTTTATATATCCGTATTTATTGGATCTAGAAACATAAAATTAAACATGCAAGCTCCTGAGTGAATGAGAATCTGTAAGAGGGATTTTTTTTTAAATAAACTGGTAATTTTTTTAATTTAATATTTATTTTTGTGCATTAAATAAAAAAGCAAATTGGTGTCTGGTACTTTAACGAAATTCGGTCGTTTTAGGTAGTAAATCTAGCTTTTAAGCCAATACGTATAGAAATAAAAATTAAATAACATTTGGTACTTATCTAAAAAATACAAATGCGAATTTGGTACTTTTTCGAAATTCGAACGTTTCAGGGGTGAAAATTGTACCTATGTATATCGATCCCGCGAACCTCATACCTCCTAAACTAAAAGAGATAAAAAACATCAGCAATTCGCTAACCGTATATTTCCTAAACAAAAAGAGATACAAAAAATTTAATACTAATTATTGTTCATTAAAAAAAATAAACGGAGAGGTGTCTGGTACTTTTTTGAAGGAAGACCTTTTTGGGGTGTAAAAGGGTAAATAAATATTGTATCACATTTTTAGCTTATCTAAAAAATACAAAACAGGTTTGCCCCTTTTTTGAAATTCAAACGTTTAAGGTGTGAAAATCGTTCCTAATTTTGTTACTGTTTTCTCAACATTTTTCTCCATCTCTATATAATATAAATTTGTAAAGTAACTGACGGATTCATCATCGCACATCCTAAACTCTTGAAGCTAAAAAGCTGACTTTTGGACCGAAGGTTGTCCTCTCGCCAAATCGATTCCGCTAACCAAAAAAAAATCCAAAATTAAAGAGATCCAAAAAATTTAACACTTATTGTTGTTCGTTAAAAAAAATAAGGGGACAGGTGCCTGGTACTTTTTTGAAAATAAACTTTGGCATAAAAATATGTCCACGAAGAAAAAGGAGACGCTAACGAAGTAGCGGGTTAAATGCTAGTCTATATATATAAAATTGTAACGTTACTGACTGACTGACTGACTGACTGACTGACTCACTGATTCATCATCGCACAGCCTAAACGCCTGAAGCTAGACACTTGAAATTTGGACCAGAGATTGGTCACTCCCCAAATCGATCCACTAAGACGGGATTTTTGGAAATTCGAATGTTTAGGGGGTAAAAAAGGGTAAAAACGGGAAAATTCGGTAACCTTATATCTCCAAAACTAAAGGAGATACAAAAAAAATTTAATACCTATCGTTGTTCTTTAGAAAAATAAGCGGACAGGTGTCTGGTACTTTTTTGAAATTCGGCCCTATTTGGGAGTAAACGGGTAATATCTGAATTTTAGTACTTTTTTGACACCCCATCTATCTTTTGAACCAATAAACATAGAAACAAAGTTAATACCACATTCGAAACCTAACAAAAATATACAAATTCAAATTTGGTACTTTTTCGAAATTCGAACATTTAAGGGGTAAAAATCGTAACTATTTTTGGTACTTTTTTTAAAAAACATTTTTCTCCATTTATTGAAATATTCGTACTAAATTATGGGCTGCCACTATTATACTGAAATTTTTTATACTTTAATGGGGGGAAAATAGTACCAAAAAGGGGAAATACGAGAAATTGGATATTTTACTTAACTTTTTGGTTCTACAACTGGTATTTTTTAAATTATCGTTTATGTTGGACCTAAAAACATAAGATTCATCATGCAATGTCCGGAATGGATAAGAATCCATAAGGGGCAGTTTTTGGTACTTTTCTGTTAATTGACTGGTACTTTTTGAATTTCCGTTAGTATTGGACCTATAAAAATAAAATTAAACATGCAATGGATGAGAATCTATAAGAGGGAACTTTTTGGTACTTTTTTGTTCATTAACTGGTACTTTTTGAATTTACGTTAATATTGGACTTAGAAACATAAAATTCAAAATGAAATGTCCTGAGTGGTTAAGAATCCATAAGGGGAAGTTTTTGGTACTTTTCTGTTCATAAAATGGTACTTTTTGAATTTCCGTTAGTAATAACAAAATTAAACATGCAATGTCCTGAATGGATGAAAATCTATAAGAGGGAACTTTTTGGTACTTTTTTGTTCATTAACTGGTACTTTTTGAATTTCTGTTAGTATTGGACCTAGAAACATACAATTCAATATGCAATGCCCTGGATGGATGAGAATCTATAAGAGGGAACTTTTTGGTACTTTTTTGTTCATTAACTGGTACTTTTTGAATTTACGTTAATATTGGACTTAGAAACATAAAATTCAAAATGAAATGTCCTGAGTGGTTAAGAATCCATAAGGGGAAGTTTTTGGTACTTTTCTGTTCATAAAATGGTACTTTTTGAATTTCCGTTAGTATTGGACCTATAAAAATAAAATTAAACATGCAATGTCCTGAATGGATGATAATCTATAAGAGGGAACTTTTTGGTACTTTTTTGTTCATTAACTGGTACTTTTTGAATTTCTGTTAGTATTGGACCTAGAAACATACAATTCAATATGCAATGCCCTGGATGGATGAGAATCTATAAGAGTGAACTTTTTGGTACTTTTTTAATCTTGGACTGGTACTTTTTGAATTTCCGTTGGTATTGGACATAGACAGATAAAATTAAACATGCAAGGTCCTGGGTGGATAAGAATCTAAGAGGAAAGTTTTTGGTACTTTTTTGTTCATTTACTGGTACTTTTTGAATTTCCGTCAGTATTGGACCTAGAAACATAAAATTAAACATGCACGATACTGTGTAAATGAGAATCTTTAAGTGGGATCTTATTGGTACTTTTTTATTCGTTAGCTGGTACTTTTTGAATTTCCGTTAGTATTGGACCCAGAAACATGCAATTAAACATGGAAGGTCTTGAGTGAATGACAATCTGTTAGAGAGATCTTTTTGGTGCTTTTTCGTTTTTTAACTGGTCCTTTTTTTAAATTTTCGCTAATGTTGGTCTAATGAAAATAAAATTAAACGTGCATGGTCCTGAGTGAATGAGAATCTCTAAAAGCGCTTATAGGTACTTTTTAGTTATTAAACTGGTACTTTTTGAATATCCGTTATTATTGGACTTAGAAACATAAAATTCAAGATGCAATGCCCTAAGTGGATAAGAATATATAAGAGGGAAGTTTTTGGTACTTCTTTGTTCTTTAACTGGTACTTTTTGAATTTCCGTTAGTATTGGACCTAGAAACATAAAATTAAACATGCAAGGTCCTGAGTGAATGAAAATCTGTAAGAGGGCTTTTGGTACTATTTTGTTCTTTAACTGGTACCTTTTATATATCCGCGAGGAATTTTCCACAATTTAAAAATGAGCTCGTCGACGATCAAAAACACTCTTTGTAAGATTCCCAGCAGACTCCTAGACGATTGAAAATGCTAGCTGGGTTAAAATAAAATTTTAATCTATATATATAAAATTGTAACGTTACTGACTGACTGACTGACTGACTGACTGACTCACTGATTCATCATCGCACAGCCTAAACGCCTGAAGCTAGACACTTGAAATTTGGACCAGAGATTGGTCACTCCCCAAATCGATCCACTAAGACCGGATTTTTGGAAATTCGAATGTTTAGGGGGTAAAAAAGGGTAAAAACGGGAAAATTCGGTAACCTTATATCTCCAAAACTAAAGGAGATATAAAAAAAATTTAATACCTATCGTTGTTCTTTAGAAAAATAAGCGGACAGGTGTCTGGTACTTTTTTGAAATTCGGCCCTATTTGGGAGTAAACGGGTAATATCTGAATTTTAGTACTTTTTTGACACCCCATCTATCTTTTGAACCAATAAACATAGAAACAAAGTTAATACCACATTCGAAACCTAACAAAAATATACGAATTTAAATTTGGTACTTTTTCGAAATTCGAACATTTAAGGGGTAAAAATCGTAACTATTTTTGGTACTTTTTTTAAAAAACATTTTTCTCCATTTATTGAAATATTCGTACTAAATTATGGGCTGCCACTATTATACTGAAATTTTTTATACTTTAATGGGGGGAAAATAGTACCAAAAAGGGGAAATACGAGAAATTTGATATTTTACTTAACTTTTTGGTTCTACAACTGGTATTTTTTAAATTATCGTTTATGTTGGACCTAAAAACATAAGATTCATCATGCAATGTCCGGAATGGATAAGAATCCATAAGGGGCAGTTTTTGGTACTTTTCTGTTAATTAACTGGTACTTTTTGAATTTCCGTCAGTATTGGACCTAGAAACATAAAATTAAACATGCACGATACTGTGTAAATGAGAACCTTTAAGTGGGATCTTATTGGTACTTTTTTATTCGTTAGCTGGTACTTTTTGAATTTCCGTTAGTATTGGACCCAGAAACATGCAATTAAACATGGAAGGTCTTGAGTGAATGACAATCTGTTAGAGAGATCTTTTTGGTGCTTTTTCGTTTTTTAACTGGTCCTTTTTTTAAATTTTCGCTAATGTTGGTCTAATGAAAATAAAATTAAACGTGCATGGTCCTGAGTGAATGAGAATCTCTAAAAGCGCTTATAGGTACTTTTTAGTTATTAAACTGGTACTTTTTGAATATCCGTTATTATTGGACTTAGAAACATAAAATTCAAGATGCAATGCCCTAAGTGGATAAGAATATATAAGAGGGAAGTTTTTGGTACTTCTTTGTTCTTTAACTGGTACTTTTTGAATTTCCGTTAGTATTGGACCTAGAAACATAAAATTAAACATGCAAGGTCCTGAGTGAATGAAAATCTGTAAGAGGGCTTTTAGTACTATTTTGTTCTTTAACTGGTACCTTTTATATATCCGTATTTATTGGATCTAGAAACATAAAATTAAACATGCAAGCTCCTGAGTGAATGAGAATCTGTAAGAGGGATTTTTTTTTAAATAAACTGGTAATTTTTTTAATTTAATATTTATTTTTGTGCATTAAATAAAAAAGCAAATTGGTGTCTGGTACTTTAACGAAATTCGGTCGTTTTAGGTAGTAAATCTAGCTTTTAAGCCAATACGTATAGAAATAAAAATTAAATAACATTTGGTACTTATCTAAAAAATACAAATGCGAATTTGGTACTTTTTCGAAATTCGAATGTTTCAGGGGTGAAAATTGTACCTATGTATATCGATCCCGCGAACCTCATACCTCCTAAACTAAAAGAGATAAAAAACATCAGCAATTCGCTAACCGTATATTTCCTAAACAAAAAGAGATACAAAAAATTTAATACTAATTATTGTTCATTAAAAAAAATAAACGGAGAGGTGTCTGGTACTTTTTTGAAGGAAGACCTTTTTGGGGTGTAAAACGGTAAATAAATATTGTATCACATTTTTAGCTTATCTAAAAAATACAAAACAGGTTTGCCCCTTTTTTGAAATTCAAACGTTTAAGGTGTGAAAATCGTTCCTAATTTTGTTACTGTTTTCTCAACATTTTTCTCCATCTCTATATAATATAAATTTGTAAAGTAACTGACGGATTCATCATCGCACATCCTAAACTCTTGAAGCTAAAAAGCTGACTTTTGGACCGAAGGTTGTCCTCTCGCCAAATCGATTCCGCTAACCAAAAAAAAATCCAAAATTAAAGAGATCCAAAAAATTTAACACTTATTGTTGTTCGTTAAAAAAAATAAGGGGACAGGTGCCTGGTACTTTTTTGAAAATAAACTTTGGCATAAAAATATGTCCACGAAGAAAAAGGAGACGCTAACGAAGTAGCGGGTTAAATGCTAGTCTATATATATAAAATTGTAACGTTACTGACTGACTGACTGACTGACTGACTGACTCACTGATTCATCATCGCACAGCCTAAACGCCTGAAGCTAGACACTTGAAATTTGGACCAGAGATTGGTCACTCCCCAAATCGATCCACTAAGACGGGATTTTTGGAAATTCGAATGTTTAGGGGGTAAAAAAGGGTAAAAACGGGAAAATTCGGTAACCTTATATCTCCAAAACTAAAGGAGATACAAAAAAAATTTAATACCTATCGTTGTTCTTTAGAAAAATAAGCGGACAGGTGTCTGGTACTTTTTTGAAATTCGGCCCTATTTGGGAGTAAACGGGTAATATCTGAATTTTAGTACTTTTTTGACACCCCATCTATCTTTTGAACCAATAAACATAGAAACAAAGTTAATACCACATTCGAAACCTAACAAAAATATACAAATTCAAATTTGGTACTTTTTCGAAATTCGAACATTTAAGGGGTAAAAATCGTAACTATTTTTGGTACTTTTTTTAAAAAACATTTTTCTCCATTTATTGAAATATTCGTACTAAATTATGGGCTGCCACTATTATACTGAAATTTTTTATACTTTAATGGGGGGAAAATAGTACCAAAAAGGGGAAATACGAGAAATTTGATATTTTACTTAACTTTTTGGTTCTACAACTGGTATTTTTTAAATTATCGTTTATGTTGGACCTAAAAACATAAGATTCATCATGCAATGTCCGGAATGGATAAGAATCCATAAGGGGCAGTTTTTGGTACTTTTCTGTTAATTGACTGGTACTTTTTGAATTTCCGTTAGTATTGGACCTATAAAAATAAAATTAAACATGCAATGTCCCGAATGGATGAGAATCTATAAGAGGGAACTTTTTGGTACTTTTTTGTTCATTAACTGGTACTTTTTGAATTTACGTTAATATTGGACTTAGAAACATAAAATTCAAAATGAAATGTCCTGAGTGGTTAAGAATCCATAAGGGGAAGTTTTTGGTACTTTTCTGTTCATAAAATGGTACTTTTTGAATTTCCGTTAGTAATAATAAAATTAAACATGCAATGTCCTGAATGGATGAAAATCTATAAGAGGGAACTTTTTGGTACTTTTTTGTTCATTAACTGGTACTTTTTGAATTTCTGTTAGTATTGGACCTAGAAACATACAATTCAATATGCAATGCCCTGGATGGATGAGAATCTATAAGAGGGAACTTTTTGGTACTTTTTTGTTCATTAACTGGTACTTTTTGAATTTACGTTAATATTGGACTTAGAAACATAAAATTCAAAATGAAATGTCCTGAGTGGTTAAGAATCCATAAGGGGAAGTTTTTGGTACTTTTCTGTTCATAAAATGGTACTTTTTGAATTTCCGTTAGTATTGGATCTATAAAAATAAAATTAAACATGCAATGTCCTGAATGGATGATAATCTATAAGAGGGAACTTTTTGGTACTTTTTTGTTCATTAACTGGTACTTTTTGAATTTCTGTTAGTATTGGACCTAGAAACATACAATTCAATATGCAATACCCTGGATGGATGAGAATCTATAAGAGTGAACTTTTTGGTACTTTTTTAATCTTGGACTGGTACTTTTTGAATTTCCGTTGGTATTGGACATAGACAGATAAAATTAAACATGCAAGGTCCTGGGTGGATAAGAATCTAAGAGGAAAGTTTTTGGTACTTTTTTGTTCATTTACTGGTACTTTTTGAATTTCCGTCAGTATTGGACCTAGAAACATAAAATTAAACATGCACGATACTGTGTAAATGAGAATCTTTAAGTGGGATCTTATTGGTACTTTTTTATTCGTTAGCTGGTACTTTTTGAATTTCCGTTAGTATTGGACCCAGAAACATGCAATTAAACATGGAAGGTCTTGAGTGAATGACAATCTGTTAGAGAGATCTTTTTGGTGCTTTTTCGTTTTTTAACTGGTCCTTTTTTTAAATTTTCGCTAATGTTGGTCTAATGAAAATAAAATTAAACGTGCATGGTCCTGAGTGAATGAGAATCTCTAAAAGCGCTTATAGGTACTTTTTAGTTCTTAAACTGGTACTTTTTGAATATCCGTTATTATTGGACTTAGAAACATAAAATTCAAGATGCAATGCCCTAAGTGGATAAGAATATATAAGAGGGAAGTTTTTGGTACTTCTTTGTTCTTTAACTGGTACTTTTTGAATTTCCGTTAGTATTGGACCTAGAAACATAAAATTAAACATGCAAGGTCCTGAGTGAATGAAAATCTGTAAGAGGGCTTTTGGTACTATTTTGTTCTTTAACTGGTACCTTTTATATATCCGCGAGGAATTTTCCACAATTTAAAAATGAGCTCGTCGACGATCAAAAACACTCTTTGTAAGATTCCCAGCAGACTCCTAGACGATTGAAAATGCTAGCTGGGTTAAAATAAAATTTTAATCTATATATATAAAATTGTAACGTTACTGACTGACTGACTGACTGACTGACTGACTGACTGACTCACTGATTCATCATCGCACAGCCTAAACGCCTGAAGCTAGACACTTGAAATTTGGACCAGAGATTGGTCACTCCCCAAATCGATCCACTAAGACGGGATTTTTGGAAATTCGAATGTTTAGGGGGTAAAAACGGGAAAATTCGGTAACCTTATATCTCCAAAACTAAAGGAGATATAAAAAAAATTTAATACCTATCGTTGTTCTTTAGAAAAATAAGCGGACAGGTGTCTGGTACTTTTTTGAAATTCGGCCCTATTTGGGAGTAAACGGGTAATATCTGAATTTTAGTACTTTTTTGACACCCCATCTATCTTTTGAACCAATAAACATAGAAACAAAGTTAATACCACATTCGAAACCTAACAAAAATATACGAATTTAAATTTGGTACTTTTTCGAAATTCGAACATTTAAGGGGTAAAAATCGTAACTATTTTTGGTACTTTTTTTAAAAAACATTTTTCTCCATTTATTGAAATATTCGTACTAAATTATGGGCTGCCACTATTATACTGAAATTTTTTATACTTTAATGGGGGGAAAATAGTACCAAAAAGGGGAAATACGAGAAATTTGATATTTTACTTAACTTTTTGGTTCTACAACTGGTATTTTTTAAATTATCGTTTATGTTGGACCTAAAAACATAAGATTCATCATGCAATGTCCGGAATGGATAAGAATCCATAAGGGGCAGTTTTTGGTACTTTTCTGTTAATTAACTGGTACTTTTTGAATTTCCGTTAGTATTGGACCTATAAAAATAAAATTAAACATGCAATGTCCCGAATGGATGAGAATCTATAAGAGGGAACTTTTTGGTACTTTTTTGTTCATTAACTGGTACTTTTTGAATTTACGTTAATATTGGACTTAGAAACATAAAATTCAAAATGAAATGTCCTGAGTGGTTAAGAATCCATAAGGGGAAGTTTTTGGTACTTTTCTGTTCATAAAATGGTACTTTTTGAATATCCGTTAGTAAAAATAAAATTAAACATGCAATGTCCTGAATGGATGAAAATCTATAAGAGGGAACTTTTTGGTACTTTTTTGTTCATTAACTGGTACTTTTTGAATTTCTGTTAGTATTGGACCTAGAAACATACAATTCAATATGCAATGCCCTGGATGGATGAGAATCTATAAGAGGGAACTTTTTGGTACTTTTT
Organism: Pollenia angustigena; assembly: GCA_930367215.1. Lineage (NCBI taxonomy): Eukaryota > Metazoa > Arthropoda > Insecta > Diptera > Polleniidae > Pollenia > Pollenia angustigena. The sequence goes on from OV884056.1 coordinate 126,602,551, forward strand.
TGTTCATTAACTGGTACTTTTTGAATTTACGTTAATATTGGACTTAGAAACATAAAATTCAAAATGAAATGTCCTGAGTGGTTAAGAATCCATAAGGGGAAGTTTTTGGTACTTTTCTGTTCATAAAATGGTACTTTTTGAATTTCCGTTAGTATTGGACCTATAAAAATAAAATTAAACATGCAATGTCCTGAATGGATGAAAATCTATAAGAGGGAACTTTTTGGTACTTTTTTGTTCATTAACTGGTACTTTTTGAATTTCTGTTAGTATTGGACCTAGAAACATACAATTCAATATGCAATGCCCTGGATGGATGAGAATCTATAAGAGTGAACTTTTTGGTACTTTTTTAATCTTGGACTGGTACTTTTTGAATTTCCGTTGGTATTGGACATAGACAGATAAAATTAAACATGCAAGGTCCTGGGTGGATAAGAATCTAAGAGGAAAGTTTTTGGTACTTTTTTGTTCATTTACTGGTACTTTTTGAATTTCCGTCAGTATTGGACCTAGAAACATAAAATTAAACATGCACGATACTGTGTAAATGAGAATCTTTAAGTGGGATCTTATTGGTACTTTTTTATTCGTTAGCTGGTACTTTTTGAATTTCCGTTAGTATTGGACCCAGAAACATGCAATTAAACATGGAAGGTCTTGAGTGAATGACAATCTGTTAGAGAGATCTTTTTGGTGCTTTTTCGTTTTTTAACTGGTCCTTTTTTTAAATTTTCGCTAATGTTGGTCTAATGAAAATAAAATTAAACGTGCATGGTCCTGAGTGAATGAGAATCTCTAAAAGCGCTTATAGGTACTTTTTAGTTATTAAACTGGTACTTTTTGAATATCCGTTATTATTGGACTTAGAAACATAAAATTCAAGATGCAATGCCCTAAGTGGATAAGAATATATAAGAGGGAAGTTTTTGGTACTTCTTTGTTCTTTAACTGGTACTTTTTGAATTTCCGTTAGTATTGGACCTAGAAACATAAAATTAAACATGCAAGGTCCTGAGTGAATGAAAATCTGTAAGAGGGCTTTTGGTACTATTTTGTTCTTTAACTGGTACCTTTTATATATCCGTATTTATTGGATCTAGAAACATAAAATTAAACATGCAAGCTCCTGAGTGAATGAGAATCTGTAAGAGGGATTTTTTTTTAAATAAACTGGTAATTTTTTTAATTTAATATTTATTTTTGTGCATTAAAAAAAAAAGCAAATTGGTGTCTGGTACTTTAACGAAATTCGGTCGTTTTAGGTAGTAAATCTAGCTTTTAAGCCAATACGTATAGAAATAAAAATTAAATAACATTTGGTACTTATCTAAAAAATACAAATGCGAATTTGGTACTTTTTCGAAATTCGAACGTTTCAGGGGTGAAAATTGTACCTATGTATATCGATCCCGCGAACCTCATACCTCCTAAACTAAAAGAGATAAAAAACATCAGCAATTCGCTAACCGTATATTTCCTAAACAAAAAGAGATACAAAAAATTTAATACTAATTATTGTTCATTAAAAAAAATAAACGGAGAGGTGTCTGGTACTTTTTTGAAGGAAGACCTTTTTGGGGTGTAAAAGGGTAAATAAATATTGTATCACATTTTTAGCTTATCTAAAAAATACAAAACAGGTTTGCCCCTTTTTTGAAATTCAAACGTTTTAGGTGTGAAAAACGTTCCTAATTTTGTTACTGTTTTCTCAACATTTTTCTCCATCTCTATATAATATAAATTTGTAAAGTAACTGACGGATTCATCATCGCACATCCTAAACTCTTGAAGCTAAAAAGCTGACTTTTGGACCGAAGGTTGTCCTCTCGCCAAATCGATTCCGCTAACCAAAAAAAATCCAAAATTAAAGAGATCCAAAAAATTTAACACTTATTGTTGTTCGTTAAAAAAAATAAGGGGACAGGTGCCTGGTACTTTTTTGAAAATAAACTTTGGCATAAAAATATGTCCACGAAGAAAAAGGAGACGCTAACGAAGTAGCGGGTTAAATGCTAGTCTATATATATAAAATTGTAACGTTACTGACTGACTGACTGACTGACTCACTGATTCATCATCGCACAGCATAAACGCCTGAAGCTAGACACTTGAAATTTGGACCAGAGATTGGTCACTCCCCAAATCGATCCACTAAGACGGGATTTTTGGAAATTCGAATGTTTAGGGGGTAAAAAAGGGTAAAAACGGGAAAATTCGGTAACCTTATATCTCCAAAACTAAAGGAGATACAAAAAAAATTTAATACCTATCGTTGTTCTTTAGAAAAATAAGCGGACAGGTGTCTGGTACTTTTTTGAAATTCGGCCCTATTTGGGAGTAAACGGGTAATATCTGAATTTTAGTACTTTTTTGACACCCCATCTATCTTTTGAACCAATAAACATAGAAACAAAGTTAATACCACATTCGAAACCTAACAAAAATATACGAATTTAAATTTGGTACTTTTTCGAAATTCGAACATTTAAGGGGTAAAAATCGTAACTATTTTTGGTACTTTTTTTAAAAAACATTTTTCTCCATTTATTGAAATATTCGTACTAAATTATGGGCTGCCACTATTATACTGAAATTTTTTATACTTTAATGGGGGGAAAATAGTACCAAAAAGGGGAAATACGAGAAATTTGATATTTTACTTAACTTTTTGGTTCTACAACTGGTATTTTTTAAATTATCGTTTATGTTGGACCTAAAAACATAAGATTCATCATGCAATGTCCGGAATGGATAAGAATCCATAAGGGGCAGTTTTTGGTACTTTTCTGTTAATTGACTGGTACTTTTTGAATTTCCGTTAGTATTGGACCTATAAAAATAAAATTAAACATGCAATGTCCCGAATGGATGAGAATCTATAAGAGGGAACTTTTTGGTACTTTTTTGTTCATTAACTGGTACTTTTTGAATTTACGTTAATATTGGACTTAGAAACATAAAATTCAAAATGAAATGTCCTGAGTGGTTAAGAATCCATAAGGGGAAGTTTTTGGTACTTTTCTGTTCATAAAATGGTACTTTTTGAATTTCCGTTAGTAATAATAAAATTAAACATGCAATGTCCTGAATGGATGAAAATCTATAAGAGGGAACTTTTTGGTACTTTTTTGTTCATTAACTGGTACTTTTTGAATTTCTGTTAGTATTGGACCTAGAAACATACAATTCAATATGCAATGCCCTGGATGGATGAGAATCTATAAGAGGGAACTTTTTGGTACTTTTTTGTTCATTAACTGGTACTTTTTGAATTTACGTTAATATTGGACTTAGAAACATAAAATTCAAAATGAAATGTCCTGAGTGGTTAAGAATCCATAAGGGGAAGTTTTTGGTACTTTTCTGTTCATAAAATGGTACTTTTTGAATTTCCGTTAGTATTGGACCTATAAAAATAAAATTAAACATGCAATGTCCTGAATGGATGATAATCTATAAGAGGGAACTTTTTGGTACTTTTTTGTTCATTAACTGGTACTTTTTGAATTTCTGTTAGTATTGGACCTAGAAACATACAATTCAATATGCAATGCCCTGGATGGATGAGAATCTATAAGAGTGAACTTTTTGGTACTTTTTTAATCTTGGACTGGTACTTTTTGAATTTCTGTTGGTATTGGACATAGACAGATAAAATTAAACATGCAAGGTCCTGGGTGGATAAGAATCTAAGAGGAAAGTTTTTGGTACTTTTTTGTTCATTTACTGGTACTTTTTGAATTTCCGTCAGTATTGGACCTAGAAACATAAAATTAAACATGCACGATACTGTGTAAATGAGAATCTTTAAGTGGGATCTTATTGGTACTTTTTTATTCGTTAGCTGGTACTTTTTGAATTTCCGTTAGTATTGGACCCAGAAACATGCAATTAAACATGGAAGGTCTTGAGTGAATGACAATCTGTTAGAGAGATCTTTTTGGTGCTTTTTCGTTTTTTAACTGGTCCTTTTTTTAAATTTTCGCTAATGTTGGTCTAATGAAAATAAAATTAAACGTGCATGGTCCTGAGTGAATGAGAATCTCTAAAAGCGCTTATAGGTACTTTTTAGTTATTAAACTGGTACTTTTTGAATATCCGTTATTATTGGACTTAGAAACATAAAATTCAAGATGCAATGCCCTAAGTGGATAAGAATATATAAGAGGGAAGTTTTTGGTACTTCTTTGTTCTTTAACTGGTACTTTTTGAATTTCCGTTAGTATTGGACCTAGAAACATAAAATTAAACATGCAAGGTCCTGAGTGAATGAAAATCTGTAAGAGGGCTTTTGGTACTATTTTGTTCTTTAACTGGTACCTTTTATATATCCGTATTTATTGGATCTAGAAACATAAAATTAAACATGCAAGCTCCTGAGTGAATGAGAATCTGTAAGAGGGATTTTTTTTTAAATAAACTGGTAATTTTTTTAATTTAATATTTATTTTTGTGCATTAAATAAAAAAGCAAATTGGTGTCTGGTACTTTAACGAAATTCGGTCGTTTTAGGTAGTAAATCTAGCTTTTAAGCCAATACGTATAGAAATAAAAATTAAATAACATTTGGTACTTATCTAAAATATACAAATGCGAATTTGGTACTTTTTCGAAATTCGAACGTTTCAGGGGTGAAAATTGTACCTATGTATATCGATCCCGCGAACCTCATACCTCCTAAACTAAAAGAGATAAAAAACATCAGCAATTCGCTAACCGTATATTTCCTAAACAAAAAGAGATACAAAAAATTTAATACTAATTATTGTTCATTAAAAAAAATAAACGGAGAGGTGTCTGGTACTTTTTGAAGGAAGACCTTTTTGGGGTGTAAAAGGGTAAATAAATATTGTATCACATTTTTAGCTTATCTAAAAAATACAAAACAGGTTTGCCCCTTTTTTGAAATTCAAACGTTTAAGGTGTGAAAATCGTTCCTAATTTTGTTACTGTTTTCTCAACATTTTTCTCCATCTCTATATAATATAAATTTGTAAAGTAACTGACGGATTCATCATCGCACATCCTAAACTCTTGAAGCTAAAAAGCTGACTTTTGGACCGAAGGTTGTCCTCTCGCCAAATCGATTCCGCTAACCAAAAAAAATCCAAAATTAAAGAGATCCAAAAAATTGAACACTTATTGTTGTTCGTTAAAAAAAATAAGGGGACAGGTGCCTGGTACTTTTTTGAAAATAAACTTTGGCATAAAAATATGTCCACGAAGAAAAAGGAGACGCTAACGAAGTAGCGGGTTAAATGCTAGTAAAATATAAATTTATGTATAAATAAAATAATTTTTTTATTCTACTTTTAAATCAAACACTTTACTTTAGCTGCACTTTTGTGCAGGTAACCACAATTGTGTACCTGCACATTAAAGCAGGTAAATGCATTTAAGATAACTGCATTTTTGATTTACCTGCACAAAAAATCGTGCAAAGGAGATTGTGCAGCTAAGTCAAAACTACTGTAATTATAAAACTAATTAAATGTCAAAATTATGTTGTTTTCAAAAAACTTCAAAATTTTGTGAAAAGTGAAGGTAATAATTAGGGATGCGATTTCCATGCAAATGCATGTTTTTTGTCGATAGTCTAAGAACGATATCGTCCAATTATTTTTCCGACTCATTAAATTTGCGTTAAAATGGCATCGATTTGTTTCTGCATATTTTGGTGAAAGTGCATATTTTTGCATATTTAGGTTTTAAATGCATATTTTGATATTTTTGAGGGATTTTTTAATTTCCACATAATAAAAAAGTTCTTAAAAAAAATTTTCAATACACAAAAAAAAACTTCCAAAAAATTTTTAAATAATAAATAAATTCTTTTGGAGCTTTGCTTAAAGTACTAAATTTTCAAGATTTCCAAAAAAATGCTTCTGTTTTAAACCGATTCAGCACCTTACATCGTTAAGGCTTCCAATGGGTTACAAATTACTTGCTTGGCACATAAAAAAGGTAAAGAAATATTAAATTTAAATAACATCAGATCAATTAGCATTTGTATTTACCAATTACGGATATATGTATTGGTGAAACAATAACTAATTAGAAGGGATTTAGTTCACATAATACTCAAGTCAAATTAATTGATACAGTTGTTTTCGGTTAATTGAGCCTCGCATAATCGACTTTCCCGTTTTATTGCACTAAAAATCATGGAACGAAATCATTCAGTATAACTGTCTTTGTAAAAATAACCCTTTAGTTGAGTTCCGTTTAATTGCGTCACCTGCTTAATTATTTCACAAAATAAGAACTTAATGTGTTTTTGCTCCACAAACGTAAAAAAACAATTTTGCGGCAAGAAAGATTGTATGATGAACGTACCTGATTTATATTTTGTTTAAAAAAAGGTTTAGGTTTTTTTCTATCTACACATGGGTGTTTCGCTTTATTGCACATCTTGCTCAATTAAACGATTTTCGTTTCAATTGCGTCGGCGATCCAATTAACTGAGTACTGCTTAATTGAGTTCCCGTTTAATTGTGTCAAAAGTCGTGCATTTTTAGAAACTCAATTAAGCGGAAATAACTATATTGCAAAAAGTAAAATTAACAATGTGGAAAATCCAAAACGTTTTGCAAAAAAAATTAAGGATTTAAAAAAATAAAATAAATTTCGAATATTATTGATTTTATCTGGAACACTTTTTTCCTGCAAGCAAATTTTTCCAAAATGCATTGGCATTCATCAATCAATGTACTGATGTGATGTTAAAATTGTTGTTCATAATTGTACTTCAACCGCACTGTAAATACTAGAATGTTCGTTATTAACGCTTAAAAGTATGCCTCAGTTTACGATGCCTAATAACTCAATTAATTCAGCCATATAGATAGTAAATATAGCTAAATAAGTTTAATTAACAAAATAGCCGTTATGAGGCGAACTTTCTAGAGCCATCTAGACATTACTAGTATCATCTGCACGTCTGGGCTTGAGTATAAATAGAAAAGAGATGGCATAAAATCATTCTAAGTTCAGACTTTGTCAATAACGTATCACGCGGAGAAAATTACAAACATTGTAGTGAGTTGTGAATAAAAGCTGTAAATAACGGTTGTTAAAGTGACTAAAGCTGGGGTCACACGATTGCCGCAATGCACCAATTTTCACACTTATTAATACTCCAATCGTGTGACTGCATAACCAAATGGCTCATGTACCAATCGAGGACAATATTGTGCTTACTTTTGCCAAACAAATAGAACCCTGGTGCGTCAATCGTGTGACTGTTTGCTATACAACCGCGCGTCAATAAAAATAACAAAGATGCACCAATATTTATTGTGTTCTTGTGCGGAATCAAACAACACAATACGCGCCAATATTTGCCTTTTTTAATAAATTAACTTTTTTGGGTTTCTTTTAGTAGGTAATGAAGATAAATATGGATTTATTTATTATGCATTTTTTTTTTTTTTTAATTATTGCTATTAACAAAATATGTATGTATGTTCACAAGCATATTTAGCTGTTCAGTGCGAATATGCGAACCTTAACATACGAAATTGTTGAACAGACTGTTCATTTTTGGAATTTCTTAAAAAATTTAAATTAAACTATTCAACAAAAATTTGTATATAATACAAATTTAATTTGTTTTAATAAACAAACCAACAAAAACTTTCAAACAAATAAAAAAACTACCACAACAGCTGTTTTCGCAGTTAACACAAGTAACAACAATTAACAACTGTGCTGCGGCAATTGTTGTAACCATTTCGCTTTGTACCAACTAGCGGCAATTAAATTTGTTTAAAATTGGGCAATCGTCTGATTTTAGAATATTTGATTGGTGCAATTTCATTATTGTGCGTCAACAAAGAACAATAAAAATTGTGTCATATTGGTGCATTTGCGGCAATCGTGTGATCCCAGCTTAAGTTCTAAATTGATCTGTGTAAAAAATAAATAAGTGTTATAAAATGAAGTGTTGTGTTTATTTAATTTTATTAAAGTGCAATAGAGAGAGGTTTATTTTAAAGGAAAAACCGAAAACTTTATTAAAAAGGCAGTAACGTAAAAATATGTAAAAAAAACAACGGAAAAATTATTATCAGTTAAAAAACAAATTTTCAGTTCTGGATGTTTAGTTTACTCCATAGTACGATTAATAAGGTATCCCTAATAGCTCAGACAGCTTATTGTTTCGATCTTTACATTATCTCAAAAAATACATATTGTTTTCGACTTCTGATACTTATTAAAGAACTAGGACCTAACTTATTTATTGGATCATGGTGTAAATTTTTTTTGTGTTTATGTAATTCAGTTTCACTGCATAAATAAATGCAAACAGTTTGTGTAATGTGAGGTATTTTTTCGTTTTTTTACTCGCTCAAACACAACAACATAGGTTTTGCGAGATAAAATTTAGCTTGTCTTATGGTTATGCTTTAGCAGAAGGAGATTCATACCGTATATATATTTATACGTTATAAACTTACAACATAAAATTCCTAGTTTAATTACCAGGGAAACCAAAAATATGCAATTGCATGTTTTTTTCCTTGTGTGACCAATGAAGGCATAAACATTCAATTTAACCGTTTAAGAGCTTTTTATGAATTTTGGCATCGATTTGTTAGTGCATATTTTTGGATATTTTATCGTTCGGAGCATTTTTTTTTTTGCATAATTTGATTAAAAGAGCCTTTTTGCAGCATTTTTTAAGTTTTTAGCTCATATTTGGCCTTTTTGCGGCATATTTTGATGCATGTTAAAATTTGTTTTTTTTTCGACGCATACAAGAGCTTCCGCAACAGATAAAAAAAATTTTTTTTGCGATGTTTTGGCTTTTTTTATTTTAACTATATATCTGTTTACCCAAGGTGTTGCTTCAATTTCACCATCAACATTTAATTTTTACCCGAAAATTGTGAGACAAAGCAGGTTGTCATTAAAGGTTAATGTTATTTTAAACTTTAAAATTGTATATACTATAGTAAACATCCCAGCAAAAACTTGGTAATGCCTTGCCATTACTGAACAACTTACTTTTCAATGACTACTTCATACCATCTGCATTACATAGAAGTAGTTTAGTAATGGCTGACATATAATCTGTTATCTAAGTACTTGTGTATGAGTTGATTAACGAAATTTATAATTTATTCATAATAAAATGCATCTACGGTTTAATTTTTTTCAAATCTAATACAAATTGGTTTTAAATATTTATTCTTACAATTTGTTTTTTTTTTATTACACTGAAAGAAAAATGCTTCATATATTTAATGAATCATTTTCATAAAAAAATTTTCCTTGGGTAAATGAAAATTTTCATTGTCTAAAACGAATTTCATAGTTATAATGAAGTATTTTCGTTAAAATCGCTTCATTGGATTTCGTAATTACGTTAAAAATTTTCATTGGATATATGAAAACTTAAGTTTGTCCAAGTTAAACAAAAAATTTTAATTGGGAGCATAAAAAAAACAATATACAAACATAACTATATTCATAAATTAATACAAAATTATAGTTTCCTTAAAAAAAATGTTTAATTGTTAATTAAAAAATGTAAGATTTAATAATTTCATACATCTAATGTTAAATCTATGCCAATAATTTTATGAATTAAAAATTTATTTTTTATGACAATAAAAATGTCATTATAGTAATGAAACAAAAACTTTCAATCAACGTTTTTATTGTTATTATGGACAATTTAATCTCATATTTACGCTCTTAATTGAGTAAAAAACATAGTTAGTGTGAGTCTATCAGCACCGAGGTTGAGCGATCGAATCCCACCAGAGACAGAAAAAAATAAAAAATGAAACAAAGTAAAATAAAATAAGAAAAATAGAAAAAAAAAATAAAATAAGAAAGAAAAATAGAAAAAAAAAAAATAATTAAAAAAAATAATAAAAAAAATTTTTTTTTTAAAGTCATTACTTGTTAGTTGTAATTTTGGTGACATCGGAGTAAGCGAGGGTGGTAAGTACTTGCCTCCAATGACATCACCGTGTTAAAATAATGAGTTAAAATGCCAATGTATAAGTAGTGAAGAGTCGTTATATTAGCTTTTTAACTCATTACTTTGCAATGTAAGTTTTTGCTGGGATGTTGTCCGAACTTGTGGGAAAATTATTTTTATGTCATTTCAATACGACGAGGGCAAATCCAAGAGTCCAAGATCGAAACCCATACCGAAATGAACTTTCGTATCATCTCAAAACACCTCGATACAGCAAAGAAAAGTTACTATACGTATCAACTTAAAAGTGCTAAGGGCTTGACTGTCGTCATAAAAAGTATAGAGAGTTCCGTTCCCACAGAGGAAATAAGATCTGCCTTAGAGTTGAAAGGGTATGAGGTGAGATCTGTTCATAATATTTTGAACAGGAACAAAGTTCCTCAACCAATGCACCGTATCGAGATAGCTTTCGATTCATCGCTCCTGAAATCAAAAAATTCGGTTCGGTAGGAGAATAACAGTAGAGGAGCCATTAAAATGCAAGGGTCCCACTCAGTGCACCAATTTTCAGGAAAACGGGCATACAAAATCGTATTGTAGAGTATCCTTACACTTAAAATAACATGAGCGAATCCAAAAATATGCGCACTCCCAATATCGTCCACCTTATGCGTCCAGCTTTCCCGCGGGCTATTATGTTAACTCTATACAAACCAACACACAAAACCCCTGATATACCAAAGTCCTGAAAGAAAACTCCCACAGACATAATCCTGCGAAAGTAGCTAACGCAAACCAACCCTCCTACGCTAATGTTCTTAAAGGCCATTTTAGACTATAATACTTTGTGTTAAGACATGTCAAAAACTAACAAATCATTCATAATGTATAATAGTGTAAAAACATTTTGTAATGAAATGTCAAAAAATACGTAAAGAAATTTGGCAGTCGTATGGTTCTCTCTATTTTTTGAAATTTTTCTAAACGATTAGATTTTTCATTTTATCAGAATTGTATTTTTACAAAAGCACAAGAAGAAAATCAGGGATGGAAAATTAAAATTTTGTGCACAAATATTCACTATTATTTTTTCTAATCAAAAATTGCAAAACGATAAAAAAAATATAAAATTTCAAGTGAATTCTTTTAAAATTTAAATAAATCACAAATATTTGTTGTAAAAAATCGTTAAATACGGTACACAGACGAAAAAAAAAAATAAAAAAATATGATTGTATCAACTTTTCCACCCTAGAAGAAAATAAAAAAACACCTGTTGAATAATTTGCCGGCCACATCAAAATAAAAATTATTAAATATTAAAGAAATATTAAAAATAAAGCAAAAATATATCTGAGGACCAAGGTGCAAGTTTAAATGTGCAAGTTAGTGAATAATACGCCAGCTAACTATGTTACAATGCTTAATAATATGTTTTTTCGTCTTTATTTTGTAATCTAAAGTGGATCTCATAAATCACAAAGATTTTACTTTTTATTTGAAGTGTGATAGTGTAGAAGCAAAATGTAATGAAAAAAAAGTTCTCTTTGATTTTTTGACAATCAGACCAAAAATCATTTCATTTTGTAAGACCAAAAGTCTTAAGACTTGTGTGATAGTGTAAAACAGCCTTAAGGAATATCCACAAATACCTTCTGCAGACATATCGGACTCAATTGAAAATCTAGTTCAAATTATTAATAACTTCATGGCCACCATGCAGAACATGTTTCAGGAAATGATGCGAAACCAAAACATGCTCTTGCAAGTGTTACTAAATAAAAAATTAACCAGTTAAAAATATGTTTCTGAAACGCAAACGGGCTCTCCCAACATAAACACGAATAGCACATTTTCTTCAAATGCACGACATCGACGTGCTTCTCGTCTCTGAAACCCACTTTAAGCGAAAAAAACTGCTTTAGTGTAAATGATTACGACACAAAACATCCGAGCGGACGGGCTTGTGGTGGCACAGTCATAATTGTGCACAAACAAGTCGGACACTTTCCAATGCCGGAGTACAAGGAAGATCTATATACATCTATAAATCTTACAGATTTTAAAATCACGCTATCATCCGTATATTGTCCCCCTAGACATAAAATTTCTTAACTTCTTCTCCACATTGGGACAAAAATTCATTGCAGCAGGCTAAGCATATGTATTGGGGCTCCAGACTAATAAGTGCTAGAGGTAAACAGCTATATAACACTGCAAAAATCTTGATGTCGTATCGAGTGGAGAACCTACCTACGTCTTTGCCATAATTAAAAATATCAAGCGCGATCAATTACTAACTAGTTCCTTACACGATTTGTCGTCTGATCATACACCTTCAATCTTTATTTTAAAAGGCAACTTTGATAACGCAGCTGAAAATTTTATTTCCTATCCAAACAAAAACACAAATTGGTTGAAGTATAGAAGACTATCTAAACAGCCTAGATGCCACAAAAAACTCAAATTGCAGCTTAAGGAAGGCTGTAAGACATATGCAATGCCCTATAACCCACGAATCTCCACTAAGACTGGAAAACCGTACCTGGGCCAAGAACACAAATGAAAAAACAAACGCCTTTGCAAGCCACTTGGAGAAAGTGTTCACGCCCCATGTTGCTCATACTTGTTCCTGTCGTCCAATTATTCCTGATACACTTAACGATCCAATAAAATTTAAATTAACTCAAGTAAAATCAGCGATAGAAAATGTCAACATTAAAAAATCTCCCGGTCCGGACCGCATCACAGGTTCAGTGATAAGAAACTTACCTACGTCTGCGATATTACGAGTTGGCTACTTCCCATCTTCTTGGAAGACCTCTACAATTGTTATGATTCCTAAGTCAGGAAAAGACGCTAGTCAAATTACGTCGTACAGATCCTTTAGGCTACTATCAATATTATCAAAGCTATTCGAAAAAATATTCCTTTAACACGCAATCATTCCGGATCATCAGTTCGGATTCCGGAACCTCTCTATTGCCAATATTAACAGAAGTTTCAAACAAGCTGTTGAACATTCATCCATGCCCCCTAAACAAACCAGATATAACCAAATATATTTTGCAGATGTCGAGCGACTCTTAGTTGAAAAAAGAAGAGTTCGAAGAGAATGGCAACTCCACAGATCGCCCCAGCTTAAAAGTCTATTGAAAGAATGCACAAAAAAACTAAGAAAATTACTGCAGTCCCAGAAAACAGCATCTCTGGAAAAATATCTTAATGAACTTGACGCGACTCCACAATCTGACTACTCATTATGGCGTGCAACTAAAAATCTAAAAAGACCGATTATATCCAGACCCCCGTTGCGAAACTCAAATGGAAGCTGGGCAAGAAATAATGTTGAAAAAGGAAACCTGTTTGTTGAACACCTAAAAAATGTATTCACCCCTAATTTACCAAACGACACAATAGTCGAGTTGCCACCTGTCGTTAGCGGAACAGCTATACCCCTAAGATTTAAGATAAGAGAAATTGAAAAAGCTATTGCCGATTTAAACCCCAAGAAAGCACCTGGTTACGACAAAATAAGTAACAAAATGATTATCGAGCTCCCCCGCATAGCAATAAAATTAATCCTTTTCATTTTTAATGCAATCTTACGAACAGAATACTACCCTTCAGAATGGAAGGTCTCACTAGTTACCATGATACCTAAGCCAGGGAAAGATCACACAAGAGCTGAGTCATATAGGCCGATTAGCTTATTATCTAACATTTCAAAGCTGTTTGAGAAACTGTTAGTTTCTAAATTAATTCCGATATTGGATGAAAATGAAAGTATACCAAATCATCAATTTGGATTTAGAAAGAAACATAGCACAATCGAACAAACACACAGACTAGTAAACGCCATTAGAAAAACTTTTGAAGAAAAAAAATATTGTTCTGCACTCTTCATTGATGTTTCTCAAGCTTTCGACAAAGTCTGGCATGAAGGCTTAATACATAAACTAAAGCTTAATTTACCCGTAAACACACATAAACTGTTAGAAAGTTACTTAGTCGGTCGAAAGTTTGTTATAAAAGAAGGAGATTTTTTAAGTTCAACCCAACCGATCAATGCTGGAGTCCCACAGGGAAGTAATTTAGGGCCAATATTGTATTTAATATATACTTCAGACATGCCAACCAACAACTACACCCACACATCAACTTTTGCTGATGACACAGCATTTCTAAGCATCCACGAAAATCGCTACGAAGCATCTAGATACCTACAGAACCATATATATCAATTGGAAAAATGGTTAAAACAATGGAAAATAAAGGTAAACGTACAAAAATGCATACATATAACATTTACTTTGCGTAGAGAATCATGTCCCCCTATTAAAATCAATAACCAAATAATACCACAACATTCGAATGTAAAATATCTCGGGTTACACTTAGATCGACGTTTAACGTGGAAATGCCATATAGAGGCAAAGTTAACTCAAATGAAACTAAAAGCAGTTCAAATAAATTGGCTCATTGGAAGAAATTCGACCCTTAGTCTAGATTGTAAACTCCTTATTTACAACTCTATCTTAAAGCCAATATGGTGCTATGGTATTCAGTTATGGGGCACTGCCTCGGCTTCCAACATAGAGAAAATACAAAGGCGTCAAAACAAAATTCTTCGAATCATTACGTCCGCTCCCTGGTATGTAAAAAACTCGAACATTCACAAAGACCTCGATGTACCATCAGTAAAATCGATGATCACTAAATATTCAATTAAATACTTAAAAAGGCTCGAATCGCACCCAAACCCATTAGCTCGAAATATTTTAAATGATGGTGGCCACACTCGCTTAAGAAGAAGAGACACTGCAGCACTTATCCGATCAGAAGAGCGCTTAACACCAATGTGAACCGTTTTTTAGGGGTACTGTCGTCTGGCATTGGTAGGACGCAAACCTAAAAATTACTAGATTAAGATTTGATTAATTATTGTTAGTTCATATATTTTATGAAGATTCAATAAATAAATATGAATAAAAAAAAAAAAAAAAAAAAAAAAAAAAAAAGTTCGGATTCCGAGCAAGGCATGGTACTATCGAACAAGTGCGTAGAATTGCTACCCAAATTAGATCTGCGTTTGAGAGAAAGGAATATTGCTCAGCATTGTTTATAGACATTTCTTAAGCATTCGACACAGTTTGGCATGATGGGCTGCTCATTAAAATAACACGAATGCTTTCACAAAACACTCACAAACTCCTTAAGAGCTATTTAACTGGCAGAACATTCATGGTAAGATCAAAAAACAAATACTCCCCCACCAAGAAAATATCAGCTGGTGTCCAGCAAGATAGCATATTAGGGCCGTTACTGTATATAATATATACAGCTGATATGCCAACAAGCCCGAGCATACACACTTCTACGTTTGCAGACAACACAGCATTTATTAGTGTTAATCAGGACCCAAAAGTTGCATCGCAGCATTTACAGTCCTACATCAATGAACTAGAGGCCTGGCTAGAAAAATGGAAAATAAAGGTTAACCCGGCTAAATGTGCCCACTTAACTTTCACGCTCAGAAGACAAACGTGCCCAGCTGTAAAAATAAATGACATCACTGTTCCGGTAGAAAACCATGTTAAGTAATTAAGAATTCATATAGATACAGGTCTCGTCATATTGAAGCGCAAATAACGGCTATGAAACTTAAAGCAGCTCAACTACATTGGCTATTCGGTCGAAACTCAAATTTATCCTTTGACAACAAAGTTCTCTTATACAAGTCTATCATAAAACCAATATGGACACATGGCATCCAATTATTGGGTACTGCATGCGCATCTAACATCCAGAAGCTACAAAGAAGACAGTCTAGGATATTACGGCAAATTGTCTGCGCCCCATGGTATATACGTAATGGCATTTTTCACAGAGATCTTAACATCGCTACTATCCAGGAAGAAATTAAAAAGAATTCAGTCAAATACATAGATAAACTAATGGTCCATCCCAGCTACCTCGCTCGGGATCTAATAAAGTTCGAAGGCCACCGGAGGCTGAAAAGATCTGACACTTTGAGCCTAGCAGGCTTTTTTGCAAACTTAAATGCAATTAATTAGCGGTTACATTGGCAATGGCTAACAAATTTAAATAAGAATTAGGATAAAGCTTTGAATACATATTGTAATTTTCGTCAAGAAAAATTCAATAAAAAAAAAAATATACGAATAAGCAAAAATTTATGGTAACGGCAATTATGTATATTCATTTTTGGCGGTGTGTGTAATACATAGAAATCTGGATCAATCTTTAAGTATACCGATCGATTTAGAATCACTTTCAAAGTGATCAAACGATAACGAGCCGTCCGTCTGGCTAGTTGCCTGTCCATGTTAATTTTGGGCGCAAAGTACAATTGTAATCTTGTAGATAATTGGATCAAATTTGGTAAATACACTTTAACTGTACTAAGGACAAATTCTATGTATATGAATCGGTCTAAAATTTTACATATTCCCAATAAAAACTTTTTTCCAACTTAGACTCTTTGTGCCCGTAAACCATATCATTACGTTGGTTTTTAGATTAAATTCGCAACAAAAATGTTTTACTGCAAACTAAACTCTTTTCAAATCATTTAACAATCTATAATAGCATTAACTTCGTTTGAAATGTCTTCACTAATAAACAATTTAGCGACCGTCCCTAAAATCCCTTTAAGACAAATAATCTATGGATGTTGATATCTTCATAATATACGGCACAAATCACTCTCATGTGAATTTTAACCTCTTAACGTAACTTTGTTTTTGTGAGCCGATGACTGCCCATCGATTGGAAATAGGGTAAAATCTCGAAAATTCGTCTGTTAATACTATGGTGTTTGGGCTTTACCAATAATAATTTAGGATTATTTTTATCAAATGTTATTAAATTGTTAAATATTTCGTATTCAAATTAGCAATTTTTGAATTTGTTGGGGCATATTTTTAACAATTTTCAGGGCATATTTTCAAGTTTTTATTGCATACTTAATGCGCATAAAACTTGTTTTAAGATCATATTTCTGGTTTCCCTGTTAATAACCATAATATATGGTTTTATATAATGTTTTAATAGCAATTGGGTAATTCCATGTCAAAACGACCAAGAGTGGGACACGACCCCTTCCGATTTTAATGAAATTTGGTGAGAAGGTTCGTTTTATCTTATGAGGAACATATATGAACGAAAAAAAAATTTAAAAATAAATAAATAAACTAAACCGTTCTGAGTTACACGAATATATGAATATATTTCGAAATAACGGTATATCTTGAAAACAAGAGCTAACCTAAAAAAAAGGTTAGCACCACTGGATTCAGCTTGCCTCAATTAGGGTAAAATGCCAGGTGCGCGGCTGGTCTGTTTTTTGCAACTTATTGCTCAAAATTACAATAATAAAATTCTATTTTAAGATTATTTTTTTAAAGAATGCGAAAGAAAAAAATCATATCTTAAAAAAGAAAAAAACACCTCCTTCAAAGTTTCAGGATTTTTACAGAACAGTTTGAGGTATTATATAAAAAAAATCAGCCAAATAAAAAAATAGGTTTCTCTTTAAAATGACATTAAAATTATCTTCGTATGTCAAGTAATTTTCAAGTATTGAAGAAAAACGCTAAACACATTCGGTTAATTCAGCGAAATTATGACATTTTGAATCTGACAAAACTTTTGAAAAAAAAATTTTTTTTTTCGTTCATATATTTTCCTTATGAGATAAAAGGAACCTTCACGCCAAATTTATTTAAAATCGAAAGAGGTCGTGTCCCACTCTTGGTCGTTTTGACATGGAATTACCCAGTTATTAAAAATTAATGTATGGTATATAGTTGACTGTACCATCAGTATATTGAGAGATAATAACAAAATAAAATCATATTTCACAAACAATATAGAGAATATTTTAAGGAAAAAGGCACAAATTAATGTTTCTATAGGTAACAGTTAACAATTTTACAAAATATTAGTTTCTTATTGTGAGTTTGGTTTGATAATTTTTGGAAGTTTATTTTTGATATGATTACGTATGTATATTAGAGCGACTCACCAAAAAAAGTGCTCGATGTACCCTCCTAAAAATGAACCTTGGACTTTTTTAAGATTTCATTTTAAATATTTCGGCTCCAGGGTTGACCTCTCGTGAGCTGGACCAGTTTGAAAAAGGGTATATTTTTGCATGTTTTGCTACTTTAAGAATTTGTGTCCTTACCAACATATAGAAGTTGGGTATCGTAAGAAAGGTTTTTTTAAGGCGCGTCCAACTGTATATAAGCATATGTATTGGGGCTCCAGACTAATAAGTCCTAGAGGTAAACAGCTATATAACACTGCAAAAATCTTGATGTCGTATCGAGTGGAGAACCTACCTACGTCTTTGCCATAATTAAAAACATCAAGCGCGATCAATTACTGACTAGTTCCTTACACGATTTGTCGTCTGATCATACACCTTCAATCTTTATTTTAAAAGGCAACTTTGATAACGCAGCTGAAAATTTTATTTCCTATCCAAACAAAAACACAAATTGGTTGAAGTATAGAAGACTATCTAAACAGCCTAGATGCCACAAAAAACTCAAATTGCAGCTTAAGGAAGGCTGTAAGACATATGCAATGCCCTATAACCCACGAATCTCCACTAAGACTGTAAAACCGTACCTGGGCCAAGAACACAAATGAAAAAACAAACGCCTTTGCAAGCCACTTGGAGAAAGTGTTCACGCCCCATGTTGCTCATACTTGTTCCTGTCGTCCAATTATTCCTGATACACTTAACGATCCAATAAAATTTAAATTAACTCAAGTAAAATCAGCGATAGAAAATGTCAACATTAAAAAATCTCCCGGTCCGGACCGCATCACAGGTTCAGTGATAAGAAACTTACCTACGTCTGCGATATTACGAGTTGGCTACTTCCCATCTTCTTGGAAGACCTCTACAATTGTTATGATTCCTAAGTCAGGAAAAGACGCTAGTCAAATTACGTCGTACAGATCCTTAAGGCTACTATCAATATTATCAAAGCTATTCGAAAAAATATTCCTTTAACACGCAATCATTCCGGATCATCAGTTCGGATTCCGGAACCTCTCTATTGCCAATATTAACAGAAGTTTCAAACAAGCTGTTGAACATTCATCCATGCCCCCTAAACAAACCAGATATAACCAAATATATTTTGCAGATGTCGAGCGACTCTTAGTTGAAAAAAGAAGAGTTCGAAGAGAATGGCAACTCCACAGATCGCCCCAGCTTAAAAGTCTATTGAAAGAATGCACAAAAAAACTAAGAAAATTACTGCAGTCCCAGAAAACAGCATCTCTGGAAAAATATCTTAATGAACTTGACGCGACTCCACAATCTGACTACTCATTATGGCGTGCAACTAAAAATCTAAAAAGACCGATTATATCCAGACCCCCGTTGCGAAACTCAAATGGAAGCTGGGCAAGAAATAATGTTGAAAAAGGAAACCTGTTTGTTGAACACCTAAAAAATGTATTCACCCCTAATTTACCAAACGACACAATAGTAGAGTTGCCACCTGTCGTTAGCGGAACAGCTATACCCCTAAGATTTAAGATAAGAGAAATTGAAAAAGCTATTGCCGATTTAAACCCCAAGAAAGCACCTGGTTACGACAAAATAAGTAACAAAATGATTATCGAGCTCCCCCGCATAGCAATAAAATTAATCCTTTTCATTTTTAATGCAATCTTACGAACAGAATACTACCCTTCAGAATGGAAGGTCTCACTAGTTACTATGATACCTAAGCCAGGGAAAGATCACACAAGAGCTGAGTCATATAGGCCGATTAGCTTATTATCTAACATTTCAAAGCTGTTTGAGAAACTGTTAGTTTCTAAATTAATTCCGATATTGGATGAAAATGAAAGTATACCAAATCATCAATTTGGATTTAGAAAGAAACATAGCACAATCGAACAAAAACACAGACTAGTAAACGCCATTAGAAAAACTTTTGAAGAAAAAAAATATTGTTCTGCACTCTTCATTGATGTTTCTCAAGCTTTCGACAAAGTCTGGCATGAAGGCTTAATACATAAACTAAAGCTTAATTTACCCGTAAACACACATAAACTGTTAGAAAGTTACTTAGTCGGTCGAAAGTTTGTTATAAAAGAAGGAGATTTTTTAAGTTCAACCCAACCGATCAATGCTGGAGTCCCACAGGGAAGTAATTTAGGGCCAATATTGTATTTAATATATACTTCAGACATGCCAACCAACAACTACACCCACACATCAACTTTTGCTGATGACACAGCATTTCTAAGCATCCACGAAAATCGCTACGAAGCATCTAGATACCTACAGAACCATATATATCAATTGGAAAAATGGTTAAAACAATGGAAAATAAAGGTAAACGTACAAAAATGCATACATATAACATTTACTTTGCGTAGAGAATCATGTCCCCCTATTAAAATCAATAACCAAATAATACCACAACATTCGAATGTAAAATATCTCGGGTTACACTTAGATCGACGTTTAACGTGGAAATGCCATATAGAGGCAAAGTTAACTCAAATGAAACTAAAAGCAGTTCAAATAAATTGGCTCATTGGAAGAAATTCGACCCTTAGTCTAGATTGTAAACTCCTTATTTACAACTCTATCTTAAAGCCAATATGGTGCTATGGTATTCAGTTATGGGGCACTGCCTCGGCTTCCAACATAGAGAAAATACAAAGGCGTCAAAACAAAATTCTTCGAATCATTACGTCCGCTCCCTGGTATGTAAAAAACTCGAACATTCACAAAGACCTCGATGTACCATCAGTAAAATCG
The DNA here is from genome assembly GCA_930367215.1 of Pollenia angustigena. NCBI lineage: Eukaryota > Metazoa > Arthropoda > Insecta > Diptera > Polleniidae > Pollenia > Pollenia angustigena. The sequence goes on from OV884056.1 coordinate 126,623,313, forward strand.
ATGATCACTAAATATTCAATTAAATACTTAAAAAGGCTCGAATCGCACCCAAACCCATTAGCTCGAAATATTTTAAATGATGGTGGCCACACTCGCTTAAGAAGAAGAGACACTGCAGCACTTATCCGATCAGAAGAGCGCTTAACACCAATGTGAACCGTTTTTTAGGGGTACTGTCGTCTGGCATTGGTAGGACGCAAACCTAAAAATTACTAGATTAAGATTTGATTAATTATTGTTAGTTCATATATTTTATGAAGATTCAATAAATAAATATGAATAAAAAAAAAAAAAAAAAAAAAAAAAAAAAAAAAGTTCGGATTCCGAGCAAGGCATGGTACTATCGAACAAGTGCGTAGAATTGCTACCCAAATTAGATCTGCGTTTGAGAGAAAGGAATATTGCTCAGCATTGTTTATAGACATTTCTTAAGCATTCGACACAGTTTGGCATGATGGGCTGCTCATTAAAATAACACGAATGCTTTCACAAAACACTCACAAACTCCTTAAGAGCTATTTAACTGGCAGAACATTCATGGTAAGATCAAAAAACAAATACTCCCCCACCAAGAAAATATCTGCTGGTGTCCAGCAAGATAGCATATTAGGGCCGTTACTGTATATAATATATACAGCTGATATGCCAACAAGCCCGAGCATACACACTTCTACGTTTGCAGACAACACAGCATTTATTAGTGTTAATCAGGACCCAAAAGTTGCATCGCAGCATTTACAGTCCTACATCAATGAACTAGAGGCCTGGCTAGAAAAATGGAAAATAAAGGTTAACCCGGCTAAATGTGCCCACTTAACTTTCACGCTCAGAAGACAAACGTGCCCAGCTGTAAAAATAAATGACATCACTGTTCCGGTAGAAAACCATGTTAAGTAATTGGGAATTCATATAGATACAGGTCTCGTCATATTGAAGCGCAAATAACGGCTATGAAACTTAAAGCAGCTCAACTACATTGGCTATTCGGTCGAAACTCAAATTTATCCTTTGACAACAAAGTTCTCTTATACAAGTCTATCATAAAACCAATATGGACACATGGCATCCAATTATTGGGTACTGCATGCGCATCTAACATCCAGAAGCTACAAAGAAGACAGTCTAGGATATTACGGCAAATTGTCTGCGCCCCATGGTATATACGTAATGGCATTTTTCACAGAGATCTTAACATCGCTACTATCCAGGAAGAAATTAAAAAGAATTCAGTCAAATACATAGATAAACTAATGGTCCATCCCAGCTACCTCGCTCGGGATCTAATAAAGTTCGAAGGCCACCGGAGGCTGAAAAGATCTGACACTTTGAGCCTAGCAGGCTTTTTTGCAAACTTAAATGCAATTAATTAGCGGTTACATTGGCAATGGCTAACAAATTTAAATAAGAATTAGGATAAAGCTTTGAATACATATTGTAATTTTCGTCAAGAAAAATTCAATAAAAAAAAAAATATACGAATAAGCAAAAATTTATGGTAACGGCAATTATGTATATTCATTTTTGGCGGTGAGTGTAATACATAGAAATCTGGATCAATCTTTAAGTATACCGATCGATTTAGAATCACTTTCAAAGTGATCAAACGATAACGAGCCGTCCGTCTGGCTAGTTGCCTGTCCATGTTAATTTTGGGCGCAAAGTACAATTGTAATCTTGTAGATAATTGGATCAAATTTATCACTTTATCACTTTAATCACTTTAACTGTACTAAGGACAAATTCTATGTATATGAATCGGTCTAAAATTTTACATATTCCCAATAAAAACTTTTTTCCAACTTAGACTCTTTGTGCCCGTAAACCATATCATTACGTTGGTTTTTAGATTAAATTCGCAACAAAAATGTTTTACTGCAAACTAAACTCTTTTCAAATCATTTAACAATCTATAATAGCATTAACTTCGTTTGAAATGTCTTCACTAATAAACAATTTAGCGACCGTCCCTAAAATCCCTTTAAGACAAAAAATCTATGGATGTTGATATCTTCATAATATACGGCACAAATCACTCTCATGTGAATTTTAACCTTACTTAACGTAACTTTGTTTTTATGAGCCGATGACTGCCCATCGATTGGAAATAGGGTAAAATCTCGAAAATTCGTCTGTTAATACTATGGTGTTTGGGCTTTACCAATAATAATTTAGGATTATTTTTATCAAATGTTATTAAATTGTTAAATATTTCGTATTCAAATTAGCAATTTTTGAATTTGTTGGGGCATATTTTTAACAATTTTCAGGGCATATTTTCAAGTTTTTATTGCATACTTAATGCGCATAAAACTTGTTTTAAGATCATATTTCTGGTTTCCCTGTTAATAACCATAATATATGGTTTTATATAATGTTTTAATAGCAATTGGGTAATTCCATGTCAAAACGACCAAGAGTGGGACACGACCCCTTCCGATTTTAATGAAATTTGGTGAGAAGGTTCGTTTTATCTTATGAGGAACATATATGAACGAAAAAAAAATTTAAAAATAAATAAATAAACTAAACCGTTCTGAGTTACACGAATATATGAATATATTTCGAAATAACGGTATATCTTGAAAACAAGAGCTAACCTAAAAAAAAGGTTAGCACCACTGGATTCAGCTTGCCTCAATTAGGGTAAAATGCCAGGTGCGCGGCTGGTCTGTTTTTTGCAACTTATTGCTCAAAATTACAATAATAAAATTCTATTTTAAGATTATTTTTTTAAAGAATGCGAAAGAAAAAAATCATATCTTAAAAAAGAAAAAAACACCTCCTTCAAAGTTTCAGGATTTTTACAGAACAGTTTGAGGTATTATATAAAAAAAATCAGCCAAATAAAAAAAATAGGTTTCTCTTTAAAATGACATTAAAATTATCTTCGTATGTCAAGTAATTTTCAAGTATTGAAGAAAAACGCTAAACACATTCGGTTAATTCAGCGAAATTATGACATTTTGAATCTGACAAAACTTTTGAAAAAAAAATTTTTTTTTTCATTCATATATTTTCCTTATGAGATAAAAGGAACCTTCACACCAAATTTATTTAAAATCGAAAGAGGTCGTGTCCCACTCTTGGTCGTTTTGACATGGAATTACCCAGTTATTAAAAATTAATGTATGGTATATAGTTGACTGTACCATCAGTATATTGAGAGATAATAACAAAATAAAATCATATTTCACAAACAATATAGAGAATATTTTAAGGAAAAAGGCACAAATTAATGTTTCTATAGGTAACAGTTAACAATTTTACAAAATATTAGTTTCTTATTGTGAGTTTGGTTTGATAATTTTTGGAAGTTTATTTTTGATATGATTACGTATGTATATTAGAGCGACTCACCAAAAAAAGTGCTCGATGTACCCTCCTAAAAATGAACCTTGGACTTTTTTAAGATTTCATTTTAAATATTTCGGCTCCAGGGTTGACCTCTCGTGAGCTGGACCAGTTTGAAAAAGGGTATATTTTTGCATGTTTTGCTACTTTAAGAATTTGTGTCCTTACCAACATATAGAAGTTGGGTATCGTAAGAAAGGTTTTTTTACGGCGCGTCCAACTGTATATAAGCATATATATTGGGGCTCCAGACTAATAAGTCCTAGAGGTAAACAGCTATATAACACTGCAAAAATCTTGATGTCGTATCGAGTGGAGAACCTACCTACGTCTTTGCCATAATTAAAAACATCAAGCGCGATCAATTACTAACTAGTTCCTTACACGATTTGTCGTCTGATCATACACCTTCAATCTTTATTTTAAAAGGCAACTTTGATAACGCAGCTGAAAATTTTATTTCCTATCCAAACAAAAACACAAATTGGTTGAAGTATAGAAGACTATCTAAACAGCCTAGATGCCACAAAAAACTCAAATTGCAGCTTAAGGAAGGCTGTAAGACATATGCAATGCCCTATAACCCACGAATCTCCACTAAGACTGGAAAACCGTACCTGGGCCAAGAACACAAATGAAAAAACAAACGCCTTTGCAAGCCACTTGGAGAAAGTGTTCACGCCCCATGTTGCTCATACTTGTTCCTGTCGTCCAATTATTCCTGATACACTTAACGATCCAATAAAATTTAAATTAACTCAAGTAAAATCAGCGATAGAAAATGTCAACATTAAAAAATCTCCCGGTCCGGACCGCATCACAGGTTCAGTGATAAGAAACTTACCTACGTCTGCGATATTACGAGTTGGCTACTTCCCATCTTCTTGGAAGACCTCTACAATTGTTATGATTCCTAAGTCAGGAAAAGACGCTAGTCAAATTACGTCGTACAGATCCTTTAGGCTACTATCAATATTATCAAAGCTATTCGAAAAAATATTCCTTTAACACGCAATCATTCCGGATCATCAGTTCGGATTCCGGAACCTCTCTATTGCCAATATTAACAGAAGTTTCAAACAAGCTGTTGAACATTCATCCATGCCCCCTAAACAAACCAGATATAACCAAATATATTTTGTAGATGTCGAGCGACTCTTAGTTGAAAAAAGAAGAGTTCGAAGAGAATGGCAACTCCACAGATCGCCCCAGCTTAAAAGTCTATTGAAAGAATGCACAAAAAAACTAAGAAAATTACTGCAGTCCCAGAAAACAGCATCTCTGGAAAAATATCTTAATGAACTTGACGCGACTCCACAATCTGACTACTCATTATGGCGTGCAACTAAAAATCTAAAAAGACCGATTATATCCAGACCCCCGTTGCGAAACTCAAATGGAAGCTGGGCAAGAAATAATGTTGAAAAAGGAAACCTGTTTGTTGAACACCTAAAAAATGTATTCACCCCTAATTTACCAAACGACACAATAGTCGAGTTGCCACCTGTCGTTAGCGGAACAGCTATACCCCTAAGATTTAAGATAAGAGAAATTGAAAAAGCTATTGCCGATTTAAACCCCAAGAAAGCACCTGGTTACGACAAAATAAGTAACAAAATGATTATCGAGCTCCCCCGCATAGCAATAAAATTAATCCTTTTCATTTTTAATGCAATCTTACGAACAGAATACTACCCTTCAGAATGGAAGGTCTCACTAGTTACCATGATACCTAAGCCAGGGAAAGATCACACAAGAGCTGAGTCATATAGGCCGATTAGCTTATTATCTAACATTTCAAAGCTGTTTGAGAAACTGTTAGTTTCTAAATTAATTCCGATATTGGATGAAAATGAAAGTATACCAAATCATCAATTTGGATTTAGAAAGAAACATAGCACAATCGAACAAAAACACAGACTAGTAAACGCCATTAGAAAAACTTTTGAAGAAAAAAAATATTGTTCTGCACTCTTCATTGATGTTTCTCAAGCTTTCGACAAAGTCTGGCATGAAGGCTTAATACATAAACTAAAGCTTAATTTACCCGTAAACACACATAAACTGTTAGAAAGTTACTTAGTCGGTCGAAAGTTTGTTATAAAAGAAGGAGATTTTTTAAGTTCAACCCAACCGATCAATGCTGGAGTCCCACAGGGAAGTAATTTAGGGCCAATATTGTATTTAATATATACTTCAGACATGCCAACCAACAACTACACCCACACATCAACTTTTGCTGATGACACAGCATTTCTAAGCATCCACGAAAATCGCTACGAAGCATCTAGATACCTACAGAACCATATATATCAATTGGAAAAATGGTTAAAACAATGGAAAATAAAGGTAAACGTACAAAAATGCATACATATAACATTTACTTTGCGTAGAGAATCATGTCCCCCTATTAAAATCAATAACCAAATAATACCACAACATTCGAATGTAAAATATCTCGGGTTACACTTAGATCGACGTTTAACGTGGAAATGCCATATAGAGGCAAAGTTAACTCAAATGAAACTAAAAGCAGTTCAAATAAATTGGCTCATTGGAAGAAATTCGACCCTTAGTCTAGATTGTAAACTCCTTATTTACAACTCTATCTTAAAGCCAATATGGTGCTATGGTATTCAGTTATGGGGCACTGCCTCGGCTTCCAACATAGAGAAAATACAAAGGCGTCAAAACAAAATTCTTCGAATCATTACGTCCGCTCCCTGGTATGTAAAAAACTCGAACATTCACAAAGACCTCGATGTACCATCAGTAAAATCGATGATCACTAAATATTCAATTAAATACTTAAAAAGGCTCGAATCGCACCCAAACCCATTAGCTCGAAATATTTTAAATGATGGTGGCCACACTCGCTTAAGAAGAAGAGACACTGCAGCACTTATCCGATCAGAAGAGCGCTTAACACCAATGTGAATCGTTTTTTAGGGGTACTGTCGTCTGGCATTGGTAGGACGCAAACCTAAAAATTACAAGATTAAGATTTGATTAATTATTGTTAGTTCATATATTTTATGAAGATTCAATAAATAAATATGAATAAAAAAAAAAAAAAAAAAAAAAAAAAAAAAGTTCGGATTCCGAGCAAGGCATGGTACTATCGAACAAGTGCGTAGAATTGCTACCCAAATTAGATCTGCGTTTGAGAGAAAGGAATATTGCTCAGCATTGTTTATAGACATTTCTTAAGCATTCGACACAGTTTGGCATGATGGGCTGCTCATTAAAATAACACGAATGCTTTCACAAAACACTCACAAACTCCTTAAGAGCTATTTAACTGGCAGAACATTCATGGTAAGATCAAAAAACAAATACTCCCCCACCAAGAAAATATGCCAACAAGCCCGAGCATACACACTTCTACGTTTGCAGACAACACAGCATTTATTAGTGTTAATCAGGACCCAAAAGTTGCATCGCAGCATTTACAGTCCTACATCAATGAACTAGAGGCCTGGCTAGAAAAATGGAAAATAAAGGTTAACCCGGCTAAATGTGCCCACTTAACTTTCACGCTCAGAAGACAAACGTGCCCAGCTGTAAAAATAAATGACATCACTGTTCCGGTAGAAAACCATGTTAAGTAATTGGGAATTCATATAGATACAGGTCTCGTCATATTGAAGCGCAAATAACGGCTATGAAACTTAAAGCAGCTCAACTACATTGGCTATTCGGTCGAAACTCAAATTTATCCTTTGACAACAAAGTTCTCTTATACAAGTCTATCATAAAACCAATATGGACACATGGCATCCAATTATTGGGTACTGCATGCGCATCTAACATCCAGAAGCTACAAAGAAGACAGTCTAGGATATTACGGCAAATTGTCTGCGCCCCATGGTATAAACGTAATGGCATTTTTCACAGAGATCTTAACATCGCTACTATCCAGGAAGAAATTAAAAAGAATTCAGTCAAATACATAGATAAACTAATGGTCCATCCCAGCTACCTCGCTCGGGATCTAATAAAGTTCGAAGGCCACCGGAGGCTGAAAAGATCTGACACTTTGAGCCTAGCAGGCTTTTTTGCAAACTTAAATGCAATTAATTAGCGGTTACATTGGCAATGGCTAACAAATTTAAATAAGAATTAGGATAAAGCTTTGAATACATATTGTAATTTTCGTCAAGAAAAATTCAATAAAAAAAAAAATATACGAATAAGCAAAAATTTATGGTAACGGCAATTATGTATATTCATTTTTGGCGGTGTGTGTAATACATAGAAATCTGGATCAATCTTTAAGTATACCGATCGATTTAGAATCACTTTCAAAGTGATCAAACGATAACGAGCCGTCCGTCTGGCTAGTTGCCTGTCCATGTTAATTTTGGGCGCAAAGTACAATTGTAATCTTGTAGATAATTGGATCAAATTTATCACTTTATCACTTTAATCACTTTAACTGTACTAAGGACAAATTCTATGTATATGAATCGGTCTAAAATTTTACATATTCCCAATAAAAACTTTTTTCCAACTTAGACTCTTTGTGCCCGTAAACCATATCATTACGTTGGTTTTTAGATTAAATTCGCAACAAAAATGTTTTACTGCAAACTAAACTCTTTTCAAATCATTTAACAATCTATAATAGCATTAACTTCGTTTGAAATGTCTTCACTAATAAACAATTTAGCGACCGTCCCTAAAATCCCTTTAAGACAAAAAATCTATGGATGTTGATATCTTCATAATATACGGCACAAATCACTCTCATGTGAATTTTAACCTCTTAACGTAACTTTGTTTTTGTGAGCCGATGACTGCCCATCGATTGGAAATAGGGTAAAATCTCGAAAATTCGTCTGTTAATACTATGGTGTTTGGGCTTTACCAATAATAATTTAGGATTATTTTTATCAAATGTTATTAAATTGTTAAATATTTCGTATTCAAATTAGCAATTTTTGAATTTGTTGGGGCATATTTTTAACAATTTTCAGGGCATATTTTCAAGTTTTTATTGCATACTTAATGCGCATAAAACTTGTTTTAAGATCATATTTCTGGTTTCCCTGTTAATAACCATAATATATGGTTTTATATAATGTTTTAATAGCAATTGGGTAATTCCATGTCAAAACGACCAAGAGTGGGACACGACCCCTTCCGATTTTAATGAAATTTGGTGAGAAGGTTCGTTTTATCTTATGAGGAACATATATGAACGAAAAAAAAATTTAAAAATAAATAAATAAACTAAACCGTTCTGAGTTACACGAATATATGAATATATTTCGAAATAACGGTATATCTTGAAAACAAGAGCTAACCTAAAAAAAAGGTTAGCACCACTGGATTCAGCTTGCCTCAATTAGGGTAAAATGCCAGGTGCGCGGCTGGTCTGTTTTTTGCAACTTATTGCTCAAAATTACAATAATAAAATTCTATTTTAAGATTATTTTTTTAAAGAATGCGAAAGAAAAAAATCATATCTTAAAAAAGAAAAAAACACCTCCTTCAAAGTTTCAGGATTTTTACAGAACAGTTTGAGGTATTATATAAAAAAAATCAGCCAAATAAAAAAAATAGGTTTCTCCTTAAAATGACATTAAAATTATCTTCGTATGTCAAGTAATTTTCAAGTATTGAAGAAAAACGCTAAACACATTCGGTTAATTCAGCGAAATTATGACATTTTGAATCTGACAAAACTTTTGAAAAAAAAAATTTTTTTTTCATTCATATATTTTCCTTATGAGATAAAAGGAACCTTCACACCAAATTTATTTAAAATCGAAAGAGGTCGTGTCCCACTCTTGGTCGTTTTGACATGGAATTACCCAGTTATTAAAAATTAATGTATGGTATATAGTTGACTGTACCATCAGTATATTGAGAGATAATAACAAAATAAAATCATATTTCACAAACAATATAGAGAATATTTTAAGGAAAAAGGCACAAATTAATGTTTCTATAGGTAACAGTTAACAATTTTACAAAATATTAGTTTCTTATTGTGAGTTTGGTTTGATAATTTTTGGAAGTTTATTTTTGATATGATTACGTATGTATATTAGAGCGACTCACCAAAAAAAGTGCTCGATGTACCCTCCTAAAAATGAACCTTGGACTTTTTTAAGATTTCATTTTAAATATTTCGGCTCCAGGGTTGACCTCTCGTGAGCTGGACCAGTTTGAAAAAGGGTATATTTTTGCATGTTTTGCTACTTTAAGAATTTGTGTCCTTACCAACATATAGAAGTTGGGTATCGTAAGAAAGGTTTTTTTAAGGCGCGTCCAACTGTATATAAGCATATGTATTGGGGCTCCAGACTAATAAGTCCTAGAGGTAAACAGCTATATAACACTGCAAAAATCTTGATGTCGTATCGAGTGGAGAACCTACCTACGTCTTTGCCATAATTAAAAACATCAAGCGCGATCAATTACTAACTAGTTCCTTACACGATTTGTCGTCTGATCATACACCTTCAATCTTTATTTTAAAAGGCAACTTTGATAACGCAGCTGAAAATTTTATTTCCTATCCAAACAAAAACACAAATTGGTTGAAGTATAGAAGACTATCTAAACAGCCTAGATGCCACAAAAAACTCAAATTGCAGCTTAAGGAAGGCTGTAAGACATATGCAATGCCCTATAACCCACGAATCTCCACTAAGACTGGAAAACCGTACCTGGGCCAAGAACACAAATGAAAAAACAAACGCCTTTGCAAGCCACTTGGAGAAAGTGTTCACGCCCCATGTTGCTCATACTTGTTCCTGTCGTCCAATTATTCCTGATACACTTAACGATCCAATAAAATTTAAATTAACTCAAGTAAAATCAGCGATAGAAAATGTCAACATTAAAAAATCTCCCGGTCCGGACCGCATCACAGGTTCAGTGATAAGAAACTTACCTACGTCTGCGATATTACGAGTTGGCTACTTCCCATCTTCTTGGAAGACCTCTACAATTGTTATGATTCCTAAGTCAGGAAAAGACGCTAGTCAAATTACGTCGTACAGATCCTTTAGGCTACTATCAATATTATCAAAGCTATTCGAAAAAATATTCCTTTAACACGCAATCATTCCGGATCATCAGTTCGGATTCCGGAACCTCTCTATTGCCAATATTAACAGAAGTTTCAAACAAGCTGTTGAACATTCATCCATGCCCCCTAAACAAACCAGATATAACCAAATATATTTTGCAGATGTCGAGCGACTCTTAGTTGAAAAAAGAAGAGTTCGAAGAGAATGTCAACTCCACAGATCGCCCCAGCTTAAAAGTCTATTGAAAGAATGCACAAAAAAACTAAGAAAATTACTGCAGTCCCAGAAAACAGCATCTCTGGAAAAATATCTTAATGAACTTGACGCGACTCCACAATCTGACTACTCATTATGGCGTGCAACTAAAAATCTAAAAAGACCGATTATATCCAGACCCCCGTTGCGAAACTCAAATGGAAGCTGGGCAAGAAATAATGTTGAAAAAGGAAACCTGTTTGTTGAACACCTAAAAAATGTATTCACCCCTAATTTACCAAACGACACAATAGTCGAGTTGCCACCTGTCGTTAGCGGAACAGCTATACCCCTAAGATTTAAGATAAGAGAAATTGAAAAAGCTATTGCCGATTTAAACCCCAAGAAAGCACCTGGTTACGACAAAATAAGTAACAAAATGATTATCGAGCTCCCCCGCATAGCAATAAAATTAATCCTTTTCATTTTTAATGCAATCTTACGAACAGAATACTACCCTTCAGAATGGAAGGTCTCACTAGTTACCATGATACCTAAGCCAGGGAAAGATCACACAAGAGCTGAGTCATATAGGCCGATTAGCTTATTATCTAACATTTCAAAGCTGTTTGAGAAACTGTTAGTTTCTAAATTAATTCCGATATTGGATGAAAATGAAAGTATACCAAATCATCAATTTGGATTTAGAAAGAAACATAGCACAATCGAACAAAAACACAGACTAGTAAACGCCATTAGAAAAACTTTTGAAGAAAAAAATATTGTTCTGCACTCTTCATTGATGTTTCTCAAGCTTTCGACAAAGTCTGGCATGAAGGCTTAATACATAAACTAAAGCTTAATTTACCCGTAAACACACATAAACTGTTAGAAAGTTACTTAGTCGGTCGAAAGTTTGTTATAAAAGAAGGAGATTTTTTAAGTTCAACCCAACCGATCAATGCTGGAGTCCCACAGGGAAGTAATTTAGGGCCAATATTGTATTTAATATATACTTCAGACATGCCAACCAACAACTACACCCACACATCAACTTTTGCTGATGACACAGCATTTCTAAGCATCCACGAAAATCGCTACGAAGCATCTAGATACCTACAGAACCATATATATCAATTGGAAAAATGGTTAAAACAATGGAAAATAAAGGTAAACGTACAAAAATGCATACATATAACATTTACTTTGCGTAGAGAATCATGTCCCCCTATTAAAATCAATAACCAAATAATACCACAACATTCGAATGTAAAATATCTCGGGTTACACTTAGATCGACGTTTAACGTGGAAATGCCATATAGAGGCAAAGTTAACTCAAATGAAACTAAAAGCAGTTCAAATAAATTGGCTCATTGGAAGAAATTCGACCCTTAGTCTAGATTGTAAACTCCTTATTTACAACTCTATCTTAAATCCAATATGGTGCTATGGTATTCAGTTATGGGGCACTGCCTCGGCTTCCAACATAGAGAAAATACAAAGGCGTCAAAACAAAATTCTTCGAATCATTACGTCCGCTCCCTGGTATGTAAAAAACTCGAACATTCACAAAGACCTCGATGTACCATCAGTAAAATCGATGATCACTAAATATTCAATTAAATACTTAAAAAGGCTCGAATCGCACCCAAACCCATTAGCTCGAAATATTTTAAATGATGGTGGCCACACTCGCTTAAGAAGAAGAGACACTGCAGCACTTATCCGATCAGAAGAGCGCTTAACACCAATGTGAACCGTTTTTTAGGGGTACTGTCGTCTGGCATTGGTAGGACGCAAACCTAAAAATGACTAGATTAAGATTTGATTAATTATTGTTAGTTCATAATTTTATGAAGATTCAATAAATAAATATGAATAAAAAAAAAAAAAAAAAAAAAAAAAAAATTCGGATTCCGAGCAAGGCATGGTACTATCGAACAAGTGCGTAGAATTGCTACCCAAATTAGATCTGCGTTTGAGAGAAAGGAATATTGCTCAGCATTGTTTATAGACATTTCTTAAGCATTCGACACAGTTTGGCATGATGGGCTGCTCATTAAAATAACACGAATGCTTTCACAAAACACTCACAAACTCCTTAAGAGCTATTTAACTGGCAGAACATTCATGGTAAGATCAAAAAACAAATACTCCCCCACCAAGAAAATATCAGCTGGTGTCCAGCAAGATAGCATATTAGGGCCGTTACTGTATATAATATATACAGCTGATATGCCAACAAGCCCGAGCATACACACTTCTACGTTTGCAGACAACACAGCATTTATTAGTGTTAATCAGGACCCAAAAGTTGCATCGCAGCATTTACAGTCCTACATCAATGAACTAGAGTCCTGGCTAGAAAAATGGAAAATAAAGGTTAACCCGGCTAAATGTGCCCACTTAACTTTCACGCTCAGAAGACAAACGTGCCCAGCTGTAAAAATAAATGACATCACTGTTCCGGTAGAAAACCATGTTAAGTAATTGGGAATTCATATAGATACAGGTCTCGTCATATTGAAGCGCAAATAACGGCTATGAAACTTAAAGCAGCTCAACTACATTGGCTATTCGGTCGAAACTCAAATTTATCCTTTGACAACAAAGTTCTCTTATACAAGTCTATCATAAAACCAATATGGACACATGGCATCCAATTATTGGGTACTGCATGCGCATCTAACATCCAGAAGCTACAAAGAAGACAGTCTAGGATATTACGGCAAATTGTCTGCGCCCCATGGTATATACGTAATGGCATTTTTCACAGAGATCTTAACATCGCTACTATCCAGGAAGAAATTAAAAAGAATTCAGTCAAATACATAGATAAACTAATGGTCCATCCCAGCTACCTACCTCGGGATCTAATAAAGTTCGAAGGCCACCGGAGGCTGAAAAGATCTGACACTTTGAGCCTAGCAGGCTTTTTTGCAAACTTAAATGCAATTAATTAGCGGTTACATTGGCAATGGCTAACAAATTTAAATAAGAATTAGGATAAAGCTTTGAATACATATTGTAATTTTCGTCAAGAAAAATTCAATAAAAAAAAAAAATATACGAATAAGCAAAAATTTATGGTAACGGCAATTATGTATATTCATTTTTGGCGGTGTGTGTAATACATAGAAATCTGGATCAATCTTTAAGTATACCGATCGATTTAGAATCACTTTCAAAGTGATCAAACGATAACGAGCCGTCCGTCTGGCTAGTTGCCTGTCCATGTTAATTTTGGGCGCAAAGTACAATTGTAATCTTGTAGATAATTGGATCAAATTTATCACTTTATCACTTTAATCACTTTAACTGTACTAAGGACAAATTCTATGTATATGAATCGGTCTAAAATTTTACATATTCCCAATAAAAACTTTTTTCCAACTTAGACTCTTTGTGCCCGTAAACCATATCATTACGTTGGTTTTTAGATTAAATTCGCAACAAAAATGTTTTACTGCAAACTAAACTCTTTTCAAATCATTTAACAATCTATAATAGCATTAACTTCGTTTGAAATGTCTTCACTAATAAACAATTTAGCGACCGTCCCTAAAATCCCTTTAAGACAAAAAATCTATGGATGTTGATATCTTCATAATATACGGCACAAATCACTCTCATGTGAATTTTAACCTCTTAACGTAACTTTGTTTTTGTGAGCCGATGACTGCCCATCGATTGGAAATAGGGTAAAATCTCGAAAATTCGTCTGTTAATACTATGGTGTTTGGGCTTTACCAATAATAATTTAGGATTATTTTTATCAAATGTTATTAAATTGTTAAATATTTCGTATTCAAATTAGCAATTTTTGAATTTGTTGGGGCATATTTTTAACAATTTTCAGGGCATATTTTCAAGTTTTTATTGCATACTTAATGCGCATAAAACTTGTTTTAAGATCATATTTCTGGTTTCCCTGTTAATAACCATAATATATGGTTTTATATAATGTTTTAATAGCAATTGCGTAATTCCATGTCAAAACGACCAAGAGTGGGACACGACCCCTTCCGATTTTAATGAAATTTGGTGAGAAGGTTCGTTTTATCTTATGAGGAACATATATGAACGAAAAAAAAATTTAAAAATAAATAAATAAACTAAACCGTTCTGAGTTACACGAATATATGAATATATTTCGAAATAACGGTATATCTTGAAAACAAGAGCTAACCTAAAAAAAAGGTTAGCACCACTGGATTCAGCTTGCCTCAATTAGGGTAAAATGCCAGGTGCGCGGCTGGTCTGTTTTTTGCAACTTATTGCTCAAAATTACAATAATAAAATTCTATTTTAAGATTATTTTTTTAAAGAATGCGAAAGAAAAAAATCATATCTTAAAAAAGAAAAAAACACCTCCTTCAAAGTTTCAGGATTTTTACAGAACAGTTTGAGGTATTATATAAAAAAAATCAGCCAAATAAAAAAATAGGTTTCTCTTTAAAATGACATTAAAATTATCTTCGTATGTCAAGTAATTTTCAAGTATTGAAGAAAAACGCTAAACACATTCGGTTAATTCAGCGAAATTATGACATTTTGAATCTGACAAAACTTTTGAAAAAAAAATTTTTTTTTTCGTTCATATATTTTCCTTATGAGATAAAAGGAACCTTCACACCAAATTTATTTAAAATCGAAAGAGGTCGTGTCCCACTCTTGGTCGTTTTGACATGGAATTACCCAGTTATTAAAAATTAATGTATGGTATATAGTTGACTGTACCATCAGTATATTGAGAGATAATAACAAAATAAAATCATATTTCACAAACAATATAGAGAATATTTTAAGGAAAAAGGCACAAATTAATGTTTCTATAGGTAACAGTTAACAATTTTACAAAATATTAGTTTCTTATTGTGAGTTTGGTTTGATAATTTTTGGAAGTTTATTTTTGATATGATTACGTATGTATATTAGAGCGACTCACCAAAAAAAGTGCTCGATGTACCCTCCTAAAAATGAACCTTGGACTTTTTTAAGATTTCATTTTAAATATTTCGGCTCCAGGGTTGACCTCTCGTGAGCTGGACCAGTTTGAAAAAGGGTATATTTTTGCATGTTTTGCTACTTTAAGAATTTGTGTCCTTACCAACATATAGAAGTTGGGTATCGTAAGAAAGGTTTTTTTAAGGCGCGTCCAACTGTATATAAAATTTGTCCAAGGACGATCATCCATGTCCTTTTTTTAAGGATTTTCTGTAAAAAAAAACGGTTTTTGAATTTTTTGTTCGGGGTTGTTTGTAATAAAAGTGCCAAATTAACATATTTTAATCTTTAGTCGATTTAATTAAATACGTGTCTCAGCTTTTTTTGAAATTCGTGCTAGTTCGCGTTTTGACAAAAATGCAATGGGGTGGTAACCCTTTGTTTTAAATAGGGCAATATGGGTATCAAGTTTTATCTTTTGCCAAGTATATCATCTTTGTATGTAAATAATTTAGATTTGTGCAAATTAGATGCATTTTACACGGTGCTCCGGAATATATATAAATGCGATTTTGTAGTAACTCTAATATGATAACGGATTTAGTTTCTAGATCATGTATGGATGAAAATAGGACTAAAGAAAGAAAAAAAGAAATTATCCACGACCTGAATTTTTTTTTAATTTGCGGAAAAAATATGCCGCCAAAAAGTCGTGGATCATTTCTTTTTTTCTTTCTTTAGTCCTATTTTCATCCATACATGATCTAGAAACTAAATCCGTTATCATATTAGAGTTACTACAAAATCGCATTTATATATATTCCGGAGCACCGTGTAAAATGCATTAATTTGCACAAATCTAAATTATTTACATACAAAGATGATATACTTGGCAAAAGATAAAACTTGATACCCATATTGCCCTATTTAAAACAAAGGGTTACCACCCCATTGCATTTTTGTCAAAACGCGAACTAGCACGAATTTCAAAAAAAGCTGAGACACGTATTTAATTAAATCGACTAAAGATTAAAATATGTTAATTTGGCACTTTTATTACAAACAACCCCGAACAAAAAATTCAAAAACCGTTTTTTTTTTACAGAAAATCCCTAAAAAAAGGACATGGATGATCGTCCTTGGACAAATTTTATATACAGTTGGACGCGCCTTAAAAAAACCTTTCTTACGATACCCAACTTCTATATGTTGGTAAGGACACAGATTCTTAAAGTAGCAAAACATGCAAAAATAGACCCTTTTTCAAACTGGTCCAGCTCACGAGAGGTCAACCCTGGAACCGAAATATTTAAAATGTCATCTTAAAAATGTCCAAGGTTCATTTTTAGGAGGGTACATCGAGTACGAATTTTGCTTCCATACAACTTGAGTCGCTCTAATGTATATATTTCTTGATTTATTTCTATTTGATAATTTTTTTTTTTTTGTTTTTTTTTCTTCTTTAATTCAAATACTACATTAATGAAGTGGATATAAGATTTAAACTCGCGATAATGTTTATAACACTTTAAAATATTTGTTGATTATAGCTAGACCCACTTCCTTAATACATCGAATTAGGGTTGCCATTTTTGAAATTAGAAAAATCAGTACATCGTAAGAAAAATACCAGTACATTCGAAAAAAAACCAGTACACAAATTTTGACCCAAAATTTTATTGAATTCATTAGTTTTAGAAAATTACACATTAAAAATTATTCATTTTTCTATTTTTTAAGGCAAGAACTTAACAAAATACATATAATAAAAACATCACGTTGAATTATTAAAAATAGATAGAAGTAATGTCATTGATCGGCACATTTGTTGTAAATGCACAAAAAATTCTAAATTCATACAAATTATTGTCAATATAATGAGGGTATTCACGAGGTCTCCTATCTAGCTATATTGTTATAGGTTCTTATTTTAAATTCACTTAAAATTTTCTGTTTTTGAATTTTGAAATTTATTTATTTGAATACAAAGTTAGTGTGGTAAGTTAAGAGTAAACAAAAATAAAACGTAAGACTGAATTTTAACTAGGTGATTCATAACAAATCAAAAGTAATAAGGGAAGTAAACCAGTTTCAAACAAGTAAAATTATTTGGGGGCGAAATTTAAAAAAACCAGTACATTTGCGTACTGATTTGGGTGTTATGCTTAAACCAGTACATTGAATAAAAACCAGTACGTGTACTGGTAAAATCAGTACGAATGGCAACCCTACATCGAATCAACCTACTTAAAATTAATTTTTGAATTGATATTTTGATATCTGTACACTAAGCTGATAGACTAGTTGTTCATAGGTTTACATAAACTGCTCAAAATTCTTTTAATTTACCAAATTTTAATTGAATTATCTATAAAATTGCAACCTTATCCATATACATATACTAGAAAGAAATATTTATTCTAATTACCTTTTTACTTAAATCAATTTAACCATAAACCAGTCGGACTGGTTGGTTGGCGGTCCATGTAAACCTAAAAACCATATTTCATGGAATTATCTCTAAAATTGTTTGCACTCAAATGTGGTTTTTAGGTTTACATGGATCATTGCACACAAACAATTTTAGAGATAATTCCATGAAATATGGTTTTTAGGTTTACATGGACAGCCAACCAACTAGTTCGACTGGTTCATGATTAAATTGATTTAAAGAGTAATTCTAAGTTAGAAAGTTGATTCTGTATGTAAAAAGATAATTAGGATCAGTATTTACGTATATCTCTTTTGGTTTGGGGGATAATTAAAATATAATTTTCTATATAACATCATGATGAGAACATAGTCAGGGTATTCATTTCAAAATTTTTTTGGTTGTTAAAAAAGCAAAATTACATCTTATTGACGTGAACGGTATTTTTTTTAGTTAAAGGTACAAAACTGTCAAAAACAAAAATCTGTCATATAATTCTGGGAAGTAATTGATATTTTTCAAGATGCCAAATAAAAGAGTTAAAATTTAATTAATGGATTATTTAATTGTCACGTAATTTTTAAGTTCTTTTTTCTATTTTTTTTTTTTTGCATAGAATTCATTTTTAATTTAGTTTTGAAAAACGACGTTTTAAAAAGTAAAATTTGATTTAATAAAAATGGATTTTAAAGAATCATAGTTGATTATCTTAAAAAGAGATGTAAATTTTAGTGCTTTTTGTGAAAAATAACATTATTTTTAATATGGTGGCAACCACACTCAATTAGACGTTTGTGAATTGCCAACTCTTTAAAAATTGTAAAATTGTAATTTTCCAATCAGATTTTTTTACACTTGGTAAAAGCTTGTTTAAATTGAAACTTTCGGTGGAAAAGTTTTTCCTTGCGTTTGTTGTAACAAAAATTACATATTTCCACTTTTCCATTTTTCCAACAAATAAAAAAAACTGAAATGAATACCCTTAGTGAAACTATTGACTATAATGTAAAAGAATAAATTTAAATGGAATGTAATTTCAGAGATAATTCAATGAAATTTTAATTAATTTTAAGAAATTTGTGATGATCATGTAAACCTTTGCACAGATAGGTATACGGATATCAAAATATTAATTCAAAAATAATTCTAAGAAATTTGATTCGATGTCTTAAGAAGTTGATCTGGGTTTGATTAACAAATATTTTAAAGTGTTACAAGCATCATTACGAATGTGTATTTATGTCTAAAAAGCTTCTTGAATTGGAAAATTTAAATGTACACGATACACAAACTCTAGATGATGAACCATCTAAAAATTCTAAAAAAATAAATGTAAGGGAAATACAAAGCCTGAAAATATCTTAAAAAAAAAGAATTTGAAGTATATGAAGTCACAACAAATTTTTAATCTACGTATTAGGCTTTTGCACTAAGTACATTTAAATTCAAACACATTTGCTTTTTTAAAAATTCTCAGATTAAAGCTAAGTACAAAAGGGAATCAAAGCATATAAATTAAAAACAAACAAACACAAAGAAAAAAATTATTCTCTTTATACGCTCAGAGTTCTTATTTTTACTTATTCTTACTCACTATAAATAAGTCAAAGTAAACATTTTTTTTGCTAATGTTCTGTAAGTATTTTGCAAGATTCTTATTTTACCATGTGGGTATTATAAGCAATAAATGTAAGCAATGGTTATTGCTTTTTAATTTGTCTTATTTCCAGATTATTACTGATTATTAAAATAAAAACTATAACTTTGTTTAACCGCTATTTATATTTTGTCTCTTTTGGTGAATTTTATAGTTTTAACACAGTATTTTTATATACATATTTTATATATTTTACAGAAATTCTGTTGGTTTTTATTTTTGGCATTAATTTTGCAATTAATTTTATGGAACATACATACATATGTATGTACATACCTATCTAGGTATATATAACTATTGATATGTTGATAATTTGATCATAACATCAAATTGAACAAAAGCAAAATTTCATACAAACGAAATAAAACTTGCAAAAATACTCAAGTATTTTAGTAAATGATTTAAGTACTTCTTGTCTTAAGTCCAAACATGTGCATCTACTGGTTTTTATTTTGCTTACTTCTTACCATGCTTAAGACTCGCTTTATTTATTTTTTACAGGAACAATATTTATTGTGTTTGTTTCTTATAAAAGAGAACAGCAATTTTCTCTGTAAAGAGAAGGTACAATAAAACAAATACACGAAAAAAAGAGAATGTGTTTAAGTCAGGGATGTCAGCGCCTTGCACAATTGTGCAAATTAATTCACATGTACGCTTACGCTCTTTTATTTTGCGATCGTAAAATATAATTGTTTACTATGAAACACTCTCATTCAGCGGGAAATATCGCAAATATTGCAAGGCCTGTTTTGAGGCCTCTAAATATATTTATGTATATAAATAAATATACAATAACTGTATGTAGGTACATCTTTTTTGTTTGTTTTATTATCTTTTTTATTTTATTTATTATCTATGTTTTTGTTTTGTTTTATTTCTGTTTTTGACATTGTACAATGATTTTAAAACAGGGATTTCCATTTCTTTGCACAATTGTGCAATTGTGGTTATTTTTTAAGATAGAATTTTAAAATTTTATAAAAATATATATGTAAAGTGAATCCTAATCAACAAAAATTTCAAATTTTCAAAATAATTGTTTTGCATTTAAGCTAACGATATGTGTTTTGTTCGTGAAAAAAATTCGTTGATGCCTGTAACAGGGTCCCTTTTTCTTTCGTTAAAAAGACGTACCTAAATGCAGAAATTATTAAGAAAAGAAAAAGCCACAAGAATTTGTTGGTATTTTGTGATTGTAAAAATATTTTTGTTTCTGTACCAATCGCGTCGGTGGGGTTTTTTTTTTGAAACTCTTTTCTTAAGTAGGTAAAAATATTTAAAAAACAAGTTAAAAAAGTCTTGTTTTGCTACAATTTATGTGTAAACCTATACACATAAAAGCAAATGTGACAGCAGGTAAAATTTTTGGGTAAGAAGATGTGTTTTATTGATGTATTAATGAAACTTTATTGTTTCGCACTATTTTTATTGCTTACTTTTTTATGCTACAATTATATGACCGAGTCTAAAGAGTAAACCTTACTACTTTATGGTATTTATTTAACGTAACTTTGACCTGTTATAATGACTTTATACATTTTTGCAGGCAAACTCAGGTGCGCATTTGGTATTTTGTAAAAAGTTATGATATACCATTAGCTAGAATTAAAATGTATGCACAGATGTTTGAAGTATGAATAACCCAACACCGTGAATACCCTTTCTATTTTACTTACCACTATGAATACCCTAACTTTTTACTAAAATAACTTTTTCACGTTATAATTCTCATGTAATTCATTTTATTTTTGAATAAATAGACCAGGGAAATCCATTTCTATGTACAATTGTGTATACCTGTAAACTTCAAATTAGAATTTCATTTAATAGTCTTGTAGACAGCGATAACGGACGTGCAAGCGGATTAGTTTATTAAAAAAAAGATAAATGATGCCATATAAAAAATATTTTATGATAAAAAATGCATTTAATTATTTTCAATGTCTCTTATGTTTTAAAACATTTGAACTTAAGAGATTGTATACTTTGAAAAGGCATTATGGTCATTTCCATAATGATATTAAACAATATGAAGTAAAAGAAAGGGAAAACCAATATAAGATTAAAAAAAAGGTTTATTTGGATAGCTTGAAAAGTTGGGTATCACAAGAAGAAGAGCATGAAGATAGGATAGAAGAGTTAAAAATAGAAAAATCAAATTTACTAACTTTGGAAATAGTAAAACAGGGAAGACCATTTTCCGATGGGGCATTTATAAAAAAGCTTTTCAATGCAGTTTTGGAAAAACTGAAAATCGATTGCAGCGTAATAAAAACGCTTCCCATGAGCCGAAATAGTGTCGTCAAGCGCACATCAATTTTAGCTGCACATATACAATCTGTGATTAGGGAAAAGTTAAAAAATTGTGAATATTTTTCTTTTTGCCTCGACGAAAGCACCGACATTAATGATCTTTGCCAATTGGTCATTTGTGTTCGATGCATAGATAGTGAGTACAATGTTTTTGAAACTATGTACTCACTTGAAACGTTTTACGGTAATGTAACAGGTAAGGTATTATACGACGTAGTCTTTGAAAACCTGATATCTGTTACACAAGCTTCAAAATTAGCAGGAGTTTGTACGGATGGTGCAAACGTTATGGCCGGGAAGTATGAAGGTTTCGTAGGACAGCTTAAGCAAAATGGAATTGATGTACATGCTTTCCATTGCATAATTCATCAGTCCATGCTTGCCTCAAAATTTATAAGTGATCATGCCGCTATTAAGACTGCAGAGCGGATAATCAATAGAATACGGGGGGGTCATCATTCATTAACGCACAGAAAATTTGTAAGTTTTCTTAAAAACGTAAACGCCAATCACCACGACTTAAAAATGTTTACGGAAGTTCGTTGGCTTAGTCGGGGTGATTGTCTAAACAGGTTATTCGATCTTAGAAAAGAGGTGTTGCGTTTTTGGGAAACGGAAAATTTAGACGAATGTGAATTAATACAGTTGAATGATTATGAGTTCATTTTAGACCTTGCGTTTCTGGCGGATACAAGCAGTATTTTAAATGAGCTAAATTTGGAACTACAAGGAAAGGGAAACAATTTAAGTGACATATATACGATTGTTTTTAATTTAAAAACCAAATTATTTTTATTAACAAATGAAATAAATAATGAAGATTTTCTCAACTTTCCTAAAACTTTGCTTATTTATGACAAGGAGAAATATTTGAAAAAATCTGAGTATTTGGCAATTTTTGAAAACCTTTTTTACAACTTTCAAGATCGTTTTCAAGATTTTGAGGATATAAAACCACTACTTAACATATTCCAAAATCCCTTTAAGTGCGACATTGCGAGTTATGAATTCAGCATCCAGTCGGAACTAATCATACTTAGGAGCGAAATTAATCCTCCAGACAGGGAAAATATTATTGAGTTCTGGAAAAATTTAGACGGGGCGCTATATCCTATATTAAAAAAAAATTCCTTCAAATGTTTGTCGCTTTTCTCCTCAACATATCTTTGCGAACAAATATTTTCCGATTTGAAATACATTTGCTCAAAACAACGCAATAAATTAACATCCGCAAACCTAAAAAATGTTTTGTTGTTACGAAACTGCAATATAAATTAAGAAGATATTATTGGTAAATAAAAGTATTTATTATAGGCTAGTAAAATCTTCTCTTTTTATAATGTTTGTAAATACTTACAGAATATTTTTAAACTTAATATTTGCATTAGTATGAGCAAATGAATTTTCATTGTTAGAATTCGCAAAGGTATGTTGAGCCAAAAACGAAAAATATTGGAAAGAATTGTATTAGGTTGTAAAAAGACTTCAAATATTGTGAACTGCGCAATTTTTCCAAAAAATAAGCAAAGTTTCTGAGGTTCCAAATTAAATTTATTTAAATAATAACTGATTGTGTCTGTCCATAACTCAACATTTTTCGATAATTGTATTATTATTTATTGCTTTTAAGTCTTCATAGCAATAAATGTAAGTTAACTTTAAATGGTCTGATGAAAAATGAATGGAAAGCATGAACTATATTTCCTCGCATAATGCTGGCCCTGCTGTTTGCATCGCCCTTTCATGAAAATGTTTTGTAAGTTTTAATACCTTACCTGATTCCCAACAATTTAATCGAACATAGATGACCCTTAGAAAAGGTCTTTAATAAGGCCTCGCATTTGAAAGTTTACGCACCGGTACGGTTTTCTAAAAAAACCCACCCCAGTTGTAATGATGGATCGAGGCATCTGTTTAAACTCATTGAGCTATCCCGATATTTTGCACACCCTGAAAACTTATTGCTTGCAATGTTGACGGATCCTCAGCCATAAATTCGCGAGTTAGCTATTGACCGGATTTTAGAACTGAGTATAACGACATTAAAAAAATTACTTATGTTTCAGTTACCAAAGATTAACTTCAACGCATCAACATATTATGAGCTCCTGAAATGGCAAGAACCTATCACTGAACCACCCATATTAAATCAGTTAGCGAAGAAAATCTTCGATTGTTAAGTAAACAAAAGGGAAAATCAGAAATTGAGTTACTATCTCCTCCTTGTCATACACAAGCAGTAGAAACAGCAGTGACTAGTGCTTCATCTTCTTTGTACAATAAAACTAGAAGAGAAGGATTCAGTAAGTCACAAATAACTAAATCAATGCCGAAATTCGATAGCAAAAAGGATTTGAACTCAAAATAAGCTCATCAATAAAATTACATAATTATTATATATTGTTTTTTATTTATTGTAAAAATGTTATGTAATGCTTTGTTTTCTTTAATAAATATATTTATGATTGATAAAATTTTTTACTTTTAAATAATATTGAATTGAGTAGCATTATTTACTATATTATACTGATATCCTTTTGTAACCATGTTTTTGACAAATTAAACATGAAACCGTCGGCAGAAGATTAACTATGATTCTTGGCGGGGTGCAATAACGCCTTAAGAAATAAGGCCTTTAAGGCTTTATTTCACTTTCAATTGAGAAATAAGACGTTTTTTGCGAAAAAGGCTTTACTGCTCAATTGAAAGTGAAATAAAGCCTTTATTGGAATTTAGCCAATGGTGCAATAAAGCCTTTATTTTATATTTTTTGATTCTTTTGTTACACTGTTCAATTTATAGATTTTTCCAATATCTTTAAACAACTCCTAATAATACATATTGCTCATAATGAACATGTAAGTATATATTTCCGGTGGCATGTCATAATGTCCATGAATATTGTGACACACGAATAGCGACATAATGTCCATGGACTTTATGCACTACGTAGGAAAAAGCCACCTAAATCTTCACTTAATACAGTTTTTCTGCGTGGCGGCCTGCGGCCGCTCTTAGGGGTTTTCTCCTCCATGGGATGCGGCAGGTGGCTTCGCTGAATACAGTTTTCCTGCGCACGACTCATTATCAACCGTAGTGTTGCAGTTAAATTAACATTTGTTTTTTTTTAATTATTAATGTTCTATTATTTTTTGTTAATATGAAATTTTTTAAAATTGTTCAATAAAATATAATAAGAATAAGAATTTTTATTGCTTCATTTAAAAAGAAATTTAAGTGTAATAACCCCTTTACGACTTTATTTCACTTTCAAAGTGCAATAAAACCTTTTTGAAAATAAAGGCCTTATTTCACTTTCCATTGAGAAATAAAGCCTTAAAGGCCTTATTTCTTAAGGCGTTATTGCACCCCGCCATGATTCTTAACAAACTTTGTAATCTATAAGGAATTGTATTTTGGCATCTTCCTGTCACTGTGCACGTTAAAAAAATCAATATTTTTTTTCTTCATACATAAAAGCCCCAGCCTAATGCATTTATTAATTCCACAGAAAACCAAATAAATTGTTACATTCATATGCACATGCATATTACATATGGATGTATATATTTATTTTTTTTTTTTTTTTGGATATCACGAATTATTAAAACTTATTTTATTATTATAGAAACTGGGAATTATTTCCTTCCGAAGGTAACTTTATATTATATTCAACATTTTTTCATTTTTCGAATTTATTCTATGAGCTAAATTTCAGTTATATATTTTATAAAGCTTTTTTGTAATAGTTCTATTCCTTAAATTTTTCAGAAATTACTTTATACACAACCAGACTATTATATTGTATTTTATTTTTACATTTTACCTTAGCCTTCCTTTGGAAAGCAATGAGGTATATAGTATGTATAGAAAAATGTACAATTAT
Source organism: Pollenia angustigena (assembly GCA_930367215.1). NCBI lineage: Eukaryota > Metazoa > Arthropoda > Insecta > Diptera > Polleniidae > Pollenia > Pollenia angustigena. The sequence goes on from OV884056.1 coordinate 126,649,144, forward strand.
TAGACACCAGCAGAATGTAATGCATTTTCTGGCCCGCTACGGCCTTCGTCAGCATTCTTTTTGTCACACTGGATAGTGATACTTTATAAATTGAATGTATTTAACTCAACAATTTTAAGAAATAGAAACCGGGAATTATTTCCTTCCGAAGGTTACTTTATATTATATTCAACATTTTTTCATTTTTCGAATTTATTCTATGAGCTAAATTTCAGTTATATATTTTATAAGGCTTTTTTGTAATAGTTCTATTCCTTAAATTTTTCAGAAATGGCTTTATACACTACCATACTATTATATTGTATTTTATTTTTACATTTTACCTTAGCCTTCCTTTGGAAAGCAATGAGGTATATTGTATGTATAGAAAAATGTACAATTATTAGACACCAGCAGAATGTAATGCATTTTCTGGCCCGCTACGGCCTTCGTCAGCATTCTTTGTGTCACACTGGATAGTGATACTTTATAAATTGAATGTATTTAACTCAACAATTTTAGCAAATAGAAACTGGGAATTATTTCCTTCCGAAGGTAACTTTATGTTATATTCAACATTTTTCCATTTTTCGAATTTATTCTATGAGCTAAATTTCAGTTATATATTTTATAAAGTTTTTTGTAATAGTTATATTCCTTAAATTTTTCAGAAATGACTTTATACACTACCAGACTATTATATTGTATTTTATTTTTACATTTTACCTTAGCCTTCCTTTGGAAAGCAATGAGGTATATTGTATGTATAGAAAAATGTACAATTATTAGACACCAGCAGAATGTAATGCATTTTCTGGCCCGCTTCGGCCTTCGTCAGCATTCTTTGTGTCACACTGGATAGTGATACTTTATAAATTGAATGTATTTAACTCAACAATTTTAAGAAAAAGAAACTGGGAATTATTTCCTTCCGAAGGTTACTTTATATTATATTCAAAATTTTTTCATTTTTCGAATTTATTCTATGATCTAAATTTCAGTTATATATTTTATAAAGCTTTCTTGTAATAGTTATATTCCTTAAATTTTTCAGAAATGACTTTATACACTACCAGACTATTATATTGTATTTTATTTTTACATTTACAGAATGTAATGCATTTTCTGGCCCGCTACTGCTTTCGTCAGCATTCTTTGTGTCACACTGGATAGTGATACTTTATAAATTGAATGTATTTAACTCAACAATTTTAAAAAATAGAAACTGGGAATTATGTCCTTCCGAAGGTTACTTTATATTAAATTCAACATTTTTTCATTTTTCGAATTTATTCTATGAGCTAAATTTCAGTTATATATTTTATAAAGCTTTTTTGTAATAGTTCTATTCCTTAAATTTTCCAGAAATTACTTTATACACTACCAGACTATTATATTGTTTTTTATTTTTACATTTTACCTTAGCGTTCCTTTGGAAAGCAATGAGGTATATTGTATGTATAGAAAAATGTACAATTATTAGAGACCAGCAGAATGTAATGCATTTTCTGGCCCGCTACGGCCATCGTCAGCATTCTTTGTGTCACACTGGATAGTGATACTTTATAAGTTGAATGTATTAAACTCAACAATTTTAACAAATAGAAACTGGGAATTATTTTCTTCCGAAGGTTACTTTATATTATATTCAACATTTTTTCATTTTTTGAATTTATTCTATGAGTTAAATTTCAGTTATATATTTTATAAAGCTTTTTTGTAATAGTTCTATTACCTAAATTTTTCAGAAATGACTTTATACACTACCAGACTATTATATTTTATTTTTTTTCCGGCCCGCTACGGCCTTCGTCAGCATTCTTTGTGTCACACTGGATAGTGATACTTTCAGTTATATATTTTATAAAGCTTTTTTGTAATAGTTCTATTCCATAAATTTTTCAGAAATGACTTTATACACTACCAGACTATTATATTGTATTTTATTTTTACATTTTACCTTAGCCTTCCTTTGGAGAGCAATGAGGTATATTGTACATATGTATAGAAAAATGTACAATTATAATTATGTACAATATAATATAAAGTAACCTTCTGAAGGAAATAATTCCCAGTTTCTATTTGTTAAAATTGTTGAGTTAAATACATTCAATTTATAAAGTATCACTTTCCAGTGTGACACAAAGAATGCTGACGAAGGGCCGTAGCGGGCCAGAAAATGCATAACATTCTGCTGGTGTCTAATAATTGTACATTTTTCTATACATACAATATACCTCATTGCTTTCCAAAGGAAGGCTAAGGTAAAATGTAAAAATAAAATACAATATAATAGTCTGGTAGTGTATAAAGTCATTTCTGAAAAATTTATGGAATAGAACTATTAAAAAAAAGCTTTATAAAATATATAACTGAAATTTAGCTCATAGAATAAATTCGAAAAATGAAAAAATGTTGAATATAATATAAAGTAACCTTCGGAAGGAAATTATTCCCAGTTTCTATTTGTTAAAATTGTTGAGTTAAATACATTCAATTTATAAAGAATTACTATCCAAAATACAATATAATAGTCTGGTAGTGTATAAAGTCATTTCTGAAAAATTTAGGGAATAGAACTATTACAAAAAGGCTTTATAAAATATATAACTGAAATTTAGCTCATAGAATAAATTCGAAAAATGAAAAAATGTTGAATATAATATAAAGTAACCTTCGGAAGGAAATAATTCCCAGTTTCTATTTGTTAAAATTGTTGAGTTAAATACATTCAATTTATAAAGTATCACTATCCAGTGTGACACAAAGAATGCTGACGAAGGCCGTAGCGGGCCAGAAAATGCATTACAATTTGCTGGTGTCTAATAATTGTACATTTTTCCATACATACAATATACCTCATTGCTTTCCAAAGGAAGGCTAAGGTAAAATGTAAAAATAAAATACAATATAATAGTCTGGTAGTGTATAAAGTCATTTCTGAAAAATTTAAGGAATATAACTATTACAAAAAAGCTTTATAAAATATATAACTGAAATTTAGCTCATAGAATAAATTCGAAAAATGAAAAAATGTTGAATATAATATAAAGTAACCGTCGGAAGGAAATAATTCCCAGTTTCTATTTGTTAAAATTGTTGAGTTGAATACATTCAATTTATAAAGTATCACTATCCAGTGAGACACAAAGAATGCTGACGAAGGCCGTAGCGGGCCGGAAAATGCATTACATTCTGCTGGTGTCTAATAATTGTACATTTTTCAAAATGTAAAAATAAAATACAATATAATAGTCTGGTAGTGTATAAAGTCATTTCTGAAAAATTTATGGAATATAACTATTACAAAAAAGCTTTATAAAATATATAACTGAAATTTAGCTCATAGAATAAATTCGAAAAATGAAAAAATGTTGAATATAATATAAAGTAACCTTCGGAAGGAAATCATTCCCAGTTTGTATTTGTTAAAATTGTTGGGTTAAATACATTCAATTTATAAAGTATCACTATCCAGTGTGACTAGGATTGCCATCCGTCCTCTTTTCCCCGGACACCGTCCTCTTTTTGTGGGTATCCGGGGCAGTCCTACTTCTTTTTCATCAAGTGTCCGGGGTTGTCCGGCTTTTTACACCTTCATTGAAAATTTGTTCCTGCATTTAAACTTTAAATGACAGGTTACAAAATTCATTAAAAAAAGATTTAGGTGCTCTGGTTTTTTTTAAGATAGGTATGATTTAATTTTTGGGGACGTTACGGGACAAAAAGAGTACTTTTCTTTGAAAATGGAGCTCCAAAAAAAAAAAAAAAATCCAACAAATAAGCGACAGAAACCTTATCAATGTCGTTACTTTTGTTCAAATAAATACTTATTGCTCAAATGACCATATTCAAATCTTATTTTAAGATTTTTTTTTTGGAAAGAAATAAAAAATCATATCTTAAAAAAAAGTACATCCTTCAAAGTTTCAGGATTTTGAAAGAACAGTTTGAAGTATTATATAAAAAAAAAATCAGCAAAAAATTGGGTTTTGACTAAGTTCATTTTTAAAATTTAATAATTTGCAAAGACATTTTTTTCAATATATTTATTAGAGCCTCAAGTATTCTCTTTAAACTGACAAAAAAATAAACTCAACACGTTCGGGTTATTCGGCGAAATTATGACATTTTGAATATGAAATAACTTTTGAAAAGATTAAAAAATTGTTTTTCGTTGATATATGTTCTTTATGGGATGAAAGAAACCCTCTCGCCAAATTTCATTCAAATTGAAAGGGGTCAAGTCCCACTCTAGGTCGATTTGACATGGAATTACCCAAATTAAGTTTTTGTGTAAAAACATATTTTGTTGGTTAATTTTTATGCCGTCGTAAATTTTGTTAAAATTAGGTTATTTAGAAAGTGTCCTCTTTTTTCAAGCAAATGTCCTACATTTTTTATGCTGTCGTCCTCTTTTTCTCAAAATAGAAATGGCAAGCCTAAGTGTGACACAAAGAATGCAAACGATGGCCGTAGCGGGCCAGAAAATGCATTACATTCTGCTGGTCTCTAATAATTGTACATTTTTCTATACATACAATATACCTCATTGCTTTCCAAAGGAAGGCTAAGGTAAAATGTAAAAAAAAATACAATATAATAGTCTGGTGGTGTATAAAGTAATTTCTGAAAAATTAAAGGAATATAACTATTACAAAAAAGCTTTATAAAATATATAACTGAAATTTAGCTCATAGAATAAATTTGAAAAATGAAAAAATGTTGAATATTATATAAAGTAACCTTCGGAAGGAAATAAGTCCCAGTTTATATTTGTTAAAATTGTTGAGTTAAATACATTCAATTTATAAAGTATCACTATCCAGTGTGACACAAAGAATGCTGACGAAGGCCGTAGCGGGCCGGAAAATGCATTACATTCTGCTGGTGTCTAATAATTGTACATTTTTCTATACATACAATGTACCTCATTGCTTTCCAAAGGAAGGCTAAGGTAAAATGTAAAAATAAAATACAATAGAATAGTCTGGTAGTGTATAAAGTCATTTCTGAAAAATTTATGGAATATAACTATTACAAAAAAGCTTTATAAAATACCCAACAAAAACTTTACTTACAATCCTACTTTTAGTGACTTCAAGAAGTCATTACTTTGTAGCTTTATTCGCCACTTTTTGGAGTATTAGTTATATATTAAATAATAACTTAATTATTATACTTAAATATACAGAAAAATTTAAATTTTCATTATGACAATAAAAATGTAATTATAGTCATTATAGTCAAAAAACAATGTTTTTTAATACAAAAACTAGACTGCCCCGGTAGACTAGCTGGTAGCGAGCTAGTCTATCAGCACCGAGGCTGCGGGATCAAATCCCGCCAGAGACAGAAAAAAAATAAAAATTTAAATAAGGTAAAATAAAATAAAATAAGATAAAATAAAAAAAAAAAAAAAATAATTAAAAAATATAAAAAAAAAATAATTAAAAAAAAAATTTCAAAATTTTTACTTTATTTTTATAAAAAAACATATTATTTTTTAGATTATAATAGGCTAAATTATAAGTGGTTACTTTTGGGACATCTCGAACAAAAATCATTACTTTTTCTAGTAGAAAAGTAAGTAGTTGACTCCTCAAATTCTCATTATTTTTCTACTCATTTTGTAAGCAAAGTTTTTGCTGGGTATATAACTGAAATTTAGCTCATAGAATAAATTCAAAAAATGAAAAAATGTTTAATATAATATAAAGTAACCTTCGGAAGGAAATAATTCCCAGTTTCTATTTGTTAAAATTGTTGAGTTAAATACATTCAATTTATAAAGTATCACTATCCAGTGTGACACAAAGAATGCTGACGATGGCCGTAGCGGGCCAGAAAATGCATTACATTCTGCTGGTCTCTAATAATTGTACATTTGTCTATACATACAATATACCTCATTGCTTTCCAAAGGAACGCTAAGGTAAAATGTAAAAATAAAATACAATATAATAGTCTGGTAGTGTATAAAGTAATTTCTGAAAAATTTAAGGAATAGAACTATTACAAAAAAGCTTTATAAAATATATAACTGAAATTTAGCTCATAGAATAAATTCGAAAAATGAAAAAATGTTGAATTTAATATAAAGTAACCTTCGGAAGGACATAATTCCCAGTTTCTATTTGTTAAAATTGTTGAGTTAAATACATTCAATTTATAAAGTATCACTATCCAGTGTGACACAAAGAATGCTGACGAAGGCAGTAGCGGCCCAGAAAATGCATTACATTCTGCTGGTGTCTAATAATTGTAAAAATAATATATGAAAAATAAAATACAATATAATAGTCTGGTAGTGTATAAAGTCATTTCTGAAAAATTTAAGGAATATAACTATTACAAGAAAGCTTTATAAAATATATAACTGAAATTTAGATCATAGAATAAATTCGAAAAATAAAAAAATGTTGAATATAATATAAAGTAACCTTCGGAAGGAAATAATTCCCAGTTTCTTTTTCTTAAAATTGTTGAGTTAAATACATTCAATTTATAAAGTATCACTATCCAGTGTGACACAAAGAATGCTGACGAAGGCCGTAGCGGGCCAGAAAATGCATTACATTCTGCTGGTGTCTAATAATTGTACATTTTTCTATACATACAATATACCTCATTTCTTTCCAAAGGAAGGCTAAGATAAAATGTAAAAATAAAATACAATATAATAGTCTGGTAGTGTATAAAGTTATTTCTAGAAAATTTAAGGAATAGAACTATTACAAAAAAGCTTTATAAAATATATAACTGAAATTTAGCTCATAGAATAAATTCGAAAAATGAAAAAATGTTGAATATAATATAACGTAACCTTCGGAAGGAAATAATTCCCAGTTTCTATTTGCTAAAATTGTTGAGTTAAATACATTCAATTTATAAAGTATCACTATCCAGTGTGACACAAAGAATGCTGACGAAGGCCGTAGCGGGCCAGAAAATGCATTACATTCTGCTGGTGTCTAATAATTGTACATTTTTCTATACATACAATATACCTCATTGCTTTCCAAAGGAAGGCTATGGTAAAATGTAAAAATAAAATACAATATAATAGTCTGGTAGTGTATAAAGCCATTTCTGAAAAATTTAAGGAATAGAACTATTACAAAAAAGCTTTATAAAATATATAACTGAAATTTAGCTTATAGAATAAATTCGAAAAATGAAAAAATGTTGAATATAATATAAAGTAACCTTCGGAAGGAAATAATTCCCGGTTTCTATTTCTTAAAATTGTTGAGTTAAATACATTCAATTTATAAAGTATCACTATCCAGTGTGACAAAAAGAATGCTGACGAAGGCCGTAGCGGGCCAGAAAATGCATTACATTCTGCTGGTGTCTAATAATTGTACATTTTTCTATACATACTATATACCTCATTGCTTTCCAAAGGAAGGCTAAGGTAAAATGTAAAAATAAAATACAATATAATAGTCTGGTTGTGTATAAAGTAATTTCTGAAAAATTTAAGGAATAGAACTATTACAAAAAAGCTTTATAAAATATATAACTGAAATTTAGCTCATAGAATAAATTCGAAAAATGAAAAAATGTTGAATATAATATAAAGTTACCTTCGGAAGAAAATAATTCCCAGTTTCTATAATAATAAAATAAGTTTTAATAATTCGTGATATCCAAAAAAAAAAAAAAAATAAATATATACATCCATATGTAATATGCATGTGCATATGAATGTAACAATTTATTTGGTTTTCTGTGGAATTAATAAATGCATTAGGCTGGGGCTTTTATGTATGAAGAAAAAAAATATTGATTTTTTTAACGTGCACAGTGACAGGAAGATGCCAAAATACAATTCCTTATAGATTACAAAGTTTGTTAAGAATCATGGCGGGGTGCAATAACGCCTTACGAAATAAGGCCTTTAAGGCTTTATTTCTCAATGGAAAGTGAAATAAGGCCTTTATTTTCAAAAAGGTTTTATTGCACTTTGAAAGTGAAATAAAGTCGTAAAGGGGTTATTACACTTAAATTTCTTTTTAAATGAAGCAATAAAAATTCTTATTCTTATTATATTTTATTGAACAATTATAATAAATTTCATATTAACAAAAAATAATAGAACATTAATAATTAAAAAAAACAAATGTTAATTTAACTGCAACAATATTGAAAATCTTTGCTTTATAAAGTTTTTCTGCGTGGCGGCCTGCGGCCGCTCTTAGGGGTTTTCTCCTCCATGGGACGCTGCAGGTGGCTTCGCTGAATAAAGTTTCCCTGCGCGCGTCACACTACGGTTGATAATGAGTCGCGCGCAGGAAAACTGTATTCAGCGAAGCCACCTGCCGCGTCCCATGGAGGAGAAAACCCCTAAGAGCGGCCGCAGGCCGCCACGCAGAAAAACTTTATAAAGCAATAATATAGTAAATAATGCTACTCAATTCAATATTATTTAAAAGTAAACAATTTAATCAATCATAAATATATTTATTAAAGAAAACAAAGCATTACATAACATTTTTACAATAAATAAAAAACAATATATAATAATTATGTAATTTTATTGATGAGCTTATTTTGAGTTCAAATCGTTTTTGCTATCGAATTTCGGCATTGATTTAGTTATTTGTGACTTACTGAATCCTTCTCTTCTAGTTTTATTGCACAAAGAAGATGAAGCACTAGTCACTGCTTTTACTGCTGTTTCTACTGCTTGTGTATGACAAGGAGGAGATAGTAACTCAATTTCTGATTTTCCCTTTTGTTTACTTAACAATCGAAGATTTTCTTCGCTAACTGATTTTAATATGGGTGGTTCAGTGATAGGTTCTTGCCATTTCAGGAGCTCATAATATGTTGATGCATTGAAGTTAATCTTTGGTAACTGAAACATAAGTAATTTTTTTAATGTCGTTATACTGAGTTCTAAAATCCGGTCAATAGCTAACTCGCGAATTTATGGCTGAGGATCCGTCAACATTGCAAGCAATAAGTTTTCAGGGTGTGCAAAATATCAGGATAGCTCAATGAGTTTAAACAAATGCCACGATCCATCATTACAACTGGGGTGGGTTTTTTTAGAAAACCGTACCGGTGCGTAAACTTTCAAATATATATATATATATATATATATAGAGAGTGGTAAGATTTGTAGAGGTACACTCAACTGAAACATATAGGCGAAGAATTCTATTTGGACGAGTGAGCCATTGGGCATTAGACATTTTTCCTGTGCCCATGTTCTGTAACTCTCGCGTCGAGAAAGTTTTCGATTGAAATGTGTGAAATGAAACAAAAATGTCATAAATTGAAACAAACAGCTGTTTTTCTCACTTAACTGTGTCTGTAACTTTTTTGGCGAGTACAAGCTGTCACGTAAGGAAATAACTCGCCAATTTACAGAAAAAGTGTGTCTGCAACATTTTGGTGAGAAAAGTTCCCGCTTTGAACTGTCAAATAAACTCACGAATAAAAATGGGGCGAGAATAAATTTTAACACTAAAAAACAATTAAAAATGCAAAATGCAAAGAATAATAATAATATTTTATTATTGGCACATTTTTCATTGTTTTATTATTTTGCTTTTAACCTTCTTATAAAATATACGAATGTCAACAAACATTAAAGTCGCTCTTTACACAATTTGGCATAGCCGACGGTTGTGTTTTCGCCGCCGTCGTTGAAAAATGTTCAATTTAAGTAAATTTTGGTCGCCGTCAACTATATGTGTTACTGGCGTTCTGAACGTCTGCAATGTCACCTCGGCTTCGAGTGCAATATTATGACATTTATAACGTAACGACGTAATCTCTTTTGATAGTTTTCGACATGAGTTACAGACACACATTTTTCTCACTTTTCGAGAAACGATGGAATATTTTGTTTCACATCTTTTCGATGCAAGAAGTTCTCACTAAAGTTACAGAACATGGGTACTGGTATTTGTTTGCTAAATCGCTTTTAACAATGCCGGTTGTAACTGATTCGACTATTCTGTACAAATACTTTTGGTCTATACTAATATCTTCAACAAGAAGCTCTGGTTAATTTGACGAAATTTGTTGAAACTGTGTTATTGGCCTTTTTTCGTAGTTTTCATGTGCCTTGCCAAGTGGCCCCGAAAATGTCTGTGGTCCGGATGTACCGCCATCAACGTGTTGAAATAGGTGTCTGAAAGGTTGTTCATTCACATGAAATAAACAAACAATCCATTGCAAGGATCTACCCAATCATTTTTCTAAGGTTCGTATAATGCCGCCAAATTTACCAACATTTACATTTGTGCCATCACAACCAATTGCATTTAAAAAATCCATTGAAATACCCGTATGCAAGAAAAATTCGAATAATTCTTGTTCTACACACTTAGCAGGGCCTGAAACAGGTGTTACATATCCTAAAAACTTCGAGTCAGGTTCTTTTATCAAACAAATATGCTCTTCAAGTATGCATTGTCTGTATTTTTTTCCATCTTTTTCAGTAATAGTTAAAGTCTGGTCTTTCCTTCCATCGAAGTACAAAGAGGGTATATGTGAAACGGTTTGTTGCAGTCATGATTTCTCTAGTTTTTTCCTTTCTACGCGAAGTTTATTTTTTAATCAATAATTTGTGAACTCGAGGCGTGCAGAACTGCTGATGCGATTGCAGCTCCTGGCCTGTCAGACACTCCAAATCTATCACATGTTTTTGATAGTAAGGTAAAATCAATTTCAACACTGTTCTCTTTGCTCATCTATTTAATTTTTTAAGCAGGCAATTGAATTTGTGTTGTTTCTTCACAATCCGACTGAACACAATCGCTTTCAGATGCACTACTGAGTGTTTCTGTCAATATTTCGACAAGCTTTTGTTGTTTTCTCTTCGATTTTTCTCGTAACATCTTTCTTTTCGGTGTTTTTTTTTCTGCTTTGTTGTGCCAAGATCTAAGCCACTTATCACCATCTACCTAGTCGTTCTTTGGTCTGCTATGAAACTATGTTCTCTTGCAGGAATTTTTTTGTTTTCAACGCAAAAACATTTCAGAAATTCTCTGCATTTACATGCCGATATATCAAATAATATCTTGCTGTTAAAACGAAACTGTTCCAACTTGTTTTATGGAATCTTTGGATGAGACTTCAGAAGCTTTTTATATTTTATATAATACGTATGTAACATTACCTTCACCCGTTTCGTTTCAACTGTGGGACTGGATGATTTTTGCCATATTTCTGTTAGATTTTCAATTACAATTGCCTCTACTTCTTTATATGTTGGCTCCTTTTTTGCTTCCTTCTCATATTTTATTCTATTTCGAGTACGTTCCATACCTCCGATGGTGCAAAACCAATAAATAAAACAAACAAGAGTGTCTAGATAATAACAAATATAACCACTTTATTTTAACCTTTTTTTTTGTTTTTACTGGCTGTACGTTTGCAACTGAATGGCAAATATTAGATAAAATATATTTCACACTTACCCAGCTATTTTACGGTGATTCCCCTTATTTCAAAATATATTGTGTAACGTTTGCAAACAAAATATTTATAAAAGTTCATTGATTTTTAAAGCTTAAGCCTGGTACTCTGTTCAACATTTCTTGTGCGGAGTATCTATTAAATAATGATTATAGAGTTGTACTCTGTTCATTTTGTGAAAAAGTTCCGAAATGTTTCTGGCAACAGTTTTTTACTACTGGGAAATATTGTAAGCTGCCCTTATTTCACGTGGAATTTTGAGTAAAAGCAAAAAAGTATAAAATGATTATTAAATAAGAAATGAAAAATTCAAATAACACAACCGGTAACAGTTTTTATCCATGTTTATTTTCTTTGTTTTCATACGCAAAACAATGTCGCATACTTTGCAGAAATAAAAAAGACAATTTGTACAAACTCGCATGAAAGGTAACATTGATACATGTCAAAATTTTCGTGTGAAATAATTAATGTTACTGAACATTTTTCATAAATTTGAACGGAGTACTAGGCTTTAAGCAAAACATATATAAATGTTCATTTATGTTCAAGGATTTTTTACATATATAAACGAGCAACGTTTTAATTTTACAGGTTTTCATGATTTTAAATATATTTTAAATTTGTTATACGAGAGTAGTTACAATTCTCAAATTGTGAATCTGTGTTTATTTACTATTATGTATAACATTTATTAAAAATTATATATTATTATTAGTGTCATATCATAGGTTTACATTATCTTAAGTTTCTATCGCAATCCGGAGGCAGAGAAACTAAAAATTATTTTACAAAACTTTACATATAGGGCACTGCTACACGTTCAATAAATATCGTGATATTTGGATCGCGATCCATTTTAAAATATTGATGGATCACGAGCGTATGCTACGTTTATCAATGTCGCGAGAAAACCAAAAGAAAGCCTGTTTAGCTATTTTGCTTGCTTTTTTTAAAAACCTTTAATAATTTTTGCAGTGCAGTCGTTCTTTTTATTTTGTCGAAATAAGCTTTAGCCGACGAGTCCCACAATTTCGGCATTGCCTCCAAATTAAAAATAAAATCTTTTAAAATAATTTTTTCACTGGTTAATTCCGATTCCACCGGCAGAACCTACTCGATTTTACTGTCTTCTGCCATTAGCCTTTATTTTAATAAACTTTACACACATTTTGTCAATTGAAGCCCAGCCGCGAATAACGTTGTAAACGCCACATTTTGCAAAAACTGTTTTTTAGCAGATAACCATTAAATTTACTCTCTTACACAGATTAAACATCAAATCAACCAAAACTATGCACCTTAACGCCTTCAAATTGGCATACAAAGTGTCAGCCAGTGGAAGAACATTGCAGGTTACTAACAAAATAATGAAACCGAAATGGGTTTGCAGTGCGGAATAATGTTTTAAAAGCCTTTTGCATAAAACTTTTTATTATCATTATTTTTATTACTAGAAAAAAAAATTTTTAAAACACATAATGCTGCCTGTCAAAAAAACGTTTTTTTTGCTCTCCTGGAAAATTATTATTTTGTAACTTAAAACGTTATTCGCGGCTGCTTCAATTGTTTTACTTTTTAAATAGTTTTTATAGTTTTCTATACACAGGCTTTCAAGGTCATTAATTTAATGTAAATAAAAGATTATTTATTTCATTATCAATAAAATCCGACGTTTCGTTGGTATTCTTTCCAACTTCTTCAGGGATTGAGTATTATTAAAATCTGGCAACATTGTAAAGATACAAAGTTTAATTTTTTCCACTGCGTATTTTATTTCTTTTATTTTAACACTTTTTACTGACGTATCATGATTATTTAATATCATGAAAATGCTACACGTTCAATATTTATCACGCGATCTGGATTTCTGGATTTCATATTTTAAGCCATTCTGCGATATGGATCGCGATCCATCAATATTGCATGCTACACGTTCAATAAATATCGTGATATTTCTAGTATCACGATATTTATTGAACGTGTAGCATGCAATATTGATGGATCGCGATCCATATCGCAGTGCCCATAGATTATTTATACCATATAGCACCTTTTTATCGCCGAGCCTTTTTAAAAATTTAGATCAAAATTTTTGACCCACCTACAGGCAAGACAACTAATCAAGAGAATTATCCAACGTTGTGTTGTGTGTCTACGCTTCCATGGGAAAAGCGAAATGGAACCTTGGACTGTACTGCCGGCAAAAAGAGTAGTAGCCAGTCTTCCCTTTGAAACCACAGGTGTCGACTCTGCTGACCACCTCTATGTGACATGTGAAGATAGTGAACGGAAGGTTTATATTATGCTATTCACATGTGCAGTTCATTTAAAGTTGGTCGGTGATATGACTACAAAAAGTTGCATAAACGCTTTAGTATTTGTATTTAATAACTTGATTTTCTAATACAACAAGACACAATCGTGTATCCACTGCATTGGAAATGTACAGGATATAATTATAGTATTAAAAAGATGTGTTACATATCGAATTATCCAAGGTAGAATTATTTTGACAAATTTTGGGTTAATATTATCTAATCCAATTGAATTAGATTTCATTGCATTAAAGGCGTTAACTACTTCATATGCGGCTAGGCATTGAATACTAAATTCACTACATGATATCAAAGGCAAACATTCCTCATAAAAACTAGACTGAACAGTCAGATAATTAATTTTTGTAAAATTTTCATTAAGCAAGTTAACATCAACTTCCAATGAACGGTCAACTGAGTCTTAATGCCAATCTCTCGTATATATTTCCATTAGGGTGGCACTTAAGTGTATGAACGAAATTTTGTTGCCGAATTTTAAAGAAGCCCCGGAATATTGTGCTAATTGGTCTAGACAATAAATATAAAAAGTTTGAGCGAAATCGGAGAACTTTAAGTGCTGCCCCAAAGAGGTCAAAGGTCAAATTTCAGTAAACTCCATATTTTCTTTAAACATTTATTAAGAATTTTGGTTGTTTCTTTCCGGCTCGGCGTGAAATTTGTAAAATTGACTCCTTCGAGTGATAGGAATATTCAGCAAACTTTTGAAAAAATTAACCCTCCCATGTTCTGGGGATCAAACGAACCTCTGTTGTATATGTGTTACAGACAGTTTGTTTTAAATAAGCTGAAATATGTTAATAAACTTTTTGTGAATAAAAGCATAAACCCTTCACTCTTGTTGAAGACAAATTGACACATATTGCATATTGAACTAAATATGAATTAAAAAATGTTTTCATAAAGCATTGTTTGTTTGCCAATACAAATATTATAACCATTATTATTATAGCATGTAATTTGCTAAATTAATAGATTATATAATTTAAAGGATACTTAAGTAATCACCGCTTCTTAAATTTCGTAAATTAGCTTTTCTTGAAAATTGATTTCGATAATTTGCTCCGACCAAAAATAGAAAAAACAAGTTTGTGTTAAATCTTAAACTTTAGTAAAGCCTAGATTACACTATCTCACAAGCCTTACGTATTCCATAATACTTTGTGAGATAGAAATCTAATGAGTTTTGTTGCGACTGTCAAAAAATCTAATGTAACATGACAGTTTGTGTTCACACCATCTCACAAAGTATAAACACTCACACATGAAATAAAATGCAACCCTGATCCAATGAAAAGTATTATTGTTTTGAAATTTTTCAAAAAACGATGAAGTCGTATGGGATGTCAAACTTTTTTCTTAATACTTGTCATTTTCGTGACACATTGCATTCACACTATCACACTTTGTCATATTACTTGAGTTTTTGACATGTATTAATACAAAGTATAATAGTGTAATCTAGCCTTAAGAAATACAACAAAATTTGTATAACTTTGATTAGATGTTGCCTCTGATCCTCATCTTTGGTGATTTTTTCATGGTAATCTTGGATAGCTTAATTCCTCTTTCTTTATTTTTAGGTTCCCAGTTATATATATTGCCCTTCGATATTCGGGTAAATCATTTCATAAACTTGGCTCTAAATCTGCAGAAATTTTATAAGTTTCATAGTATTCTTGTAGAACAATTCCTCCAGAAGAAATTAGAATTAGCTCTGCTGATGAGTCATTCGAGTATTTGATGTTTAAGCTTAAGCTTTTAAGGAATTTCTTCATCTTCATCCAGAATATCTTCTGAGACATTAACTTCCATCCTCGTAATAAGCTTGGCTTTAGTTTAAAAAACTATTATGTCGTCGAATAACGAAAAACTTACACATTCTTCATTTAAATAATAAAGATGGTTAAGAAATTTTGTTATTGCTTTATCTGCCATATTTTGGTAAATTTTTTGTAATTTTCCAAATTTCTCAAGAATTCAGTGTAATTCAAAGGAGCTTCGTCTGCTTTATCAGCATTAAACCAGAATTGTGGAAAGCACTTAACAACAAATCCAGCAGCTTCAATTAAACCTTTAACTTCAATTTCGGTAAACGGAGAAAATTGTTTCGAAAAATAAGTATTTTCAAACAATAAATGGACTTTGCCATCCATCTGGCTATATGCATAGCTCCAGGTTTCGTAAATTTAATGCCTTTTAGCGGACTTCCTCCTTAGAATATTATTATTATATTATTATCAGTTCTAAAAATTTCTTTAAATCATTGCGTACAAAGTCTTCTAATAGTTTGTCTTTTGCAAACCTTAAAATGTTATCTTCGTTACCATCTAAAATTTCATTGAATTTTGAATATGACAATCCTGTCAAAAAACCATCCCGTGACTTTTTGCTAGTTTTAAATTATTTTTATCAGTATTTGCAGAGCATTGCACTTTTTTATGTTATTTACCCATTATTAAAAATAAAAAATTAGCATTAACTTTAACCCAATATAAAATGGGCTAATGTTCTTAAGTTTGTTTAATGAACTTATATTTCAAAAAAGAAAAACTTGCTGAATATAAAGTTTGGTATGCGTTTAAAAATCGGGTAACTTTGACCCTTCTAAGCTCAGAAGGATTAATTTTTCCAAAACATATTCACAAAATATGTATTCTAATCACCCTTCATAAAATTAATGAAACATTTTCGTGCCAATAAAAGAACAACCAAGAAAATTAATAATAAAAATATAGAATTTAATTTAATTTGACCTTTGACCTCTTTGGGGCAGTACTTAAAGTGATCCGATATTGATGAAATTTTTACCAGTTACATTTTAGACCAATCGATACAATATTCCGCCTGGGCATTTGCGAAAATCGAAAGTATAAATTTCGGTGCCGCCCTAATTTCCATTTACTTTTACAATCAACCGCTGTGTTAAATTTGTTATAATAATACATAGATTTATCATGTCTTATCCTCGAAACAACCCTTTTCCTCGCCAAACGATACTCACTTTGTAGATCAGGTGTCTTGTACCTTCTCCACATGTAGTATAGACGGTCACGTTGTCTTATTATCAGTTTCGTCTCATTTCCAAACCATGGCCTACTTCTATTTTTGATTATCTTATTTTTTATTGGCACATGCTTGTTATAAATTTGCAGTATTGAGTTATTAACAAACGTAAGCTTCACATCCACTGATGGCAAACAAAAAATTTGTTCCCAATCAACGTTATTAAGATCGTGCTGCAAATATATTGGACTTATAATGTTGAAATCTCTGAACCTGTACATTTGAATTCCCTTTTCCGTTATAAATTTATAGCATATAAAAATCAAATCGTGTTTTGAAAAGGTTTCCGCTTGTTACTTACAAAAACTAGGTCAAGTAATGTGCTGTTTGTGGTTGAAAAGTATGTAGGCCTGGAAGTGTTTACAGCAGATAAATCAAATGAATGCAATTAAAATCACCAGTAAAAATAACCTCCGTGTACAGAAAAATGTTCCAATTTGTCAATAAGTGTGTCCAATTTCATATACCTATCCGGTCTATAAACACCATGAAAATTTACTTCATAAAAAATTAATTCAATATCACCGGGTTCATTATGTAAACAGATAAGTTTACATGAGATATTATTCCTAATGCAAATAGCTACACCTCCACCATTACTTTGCCTATCCGATCGAGAGATTCGATAACCGTCTACTTTATAAATACTGTCGTTTATTTCCGGTATAAACCATGTTTCAGAAACACATATAGCATCAATACCTGAACTCTCAAATAGGGAACGAAATTTATCAAGTTTCGGCAAAAGGCTTTGGGCATTTATGTGACATATGTTAAAGCCCTGATGCTGATTAGCCAAGATACGAATCATGTTGTAATTACTGTCTCTAGAACCAACTTGGTTAAAAGACAAATTTATCATATTTACTGAGTGCAACGCATTAAGATTCATAAGTATATGAAGTAGAAAGTATGTTAAATATTTTAATGCAATTTTGACAGCAAAAATAAAATGAGGGATAATATTTTAATTGAAAAATTAGTTGATAATCATTAAATTGTAATAAATAATTTAATTGAAAAATACAAATTACGTAAATTTGTTGCGAGAAGAGTAGTACCAGCAACAATTATATCAGATAATGCAAAAACATTTAAGCGAGTTGATTTAGAGCTTAGAAAACTTGAAGAGTTATTAAAGTCTAACGATGTTCAAAATATGGCAGCCCATTAGAATATTTCATGGAAATTTATACCAGAACGAGCGGCATGTGGGGCGGATTTTGGGAGCGTCTAATAAGAAGCGTTAAGAATTGTTTAAAAGCGGCTATTGGAAAAGCAAAATTATCGATAGATGACCTTACAACTCTGTTAGCGGAAGTTGATAGCGTCGTTAATGCTAGACCAATTACTTATGTCACCAAGGACTATAATGATTTGCAGCCTTTGTCTCCATCAATTTTTGTAACTAATTGTAAATGTATCTTATCTTCCCCACATACTAAACATGACCAGCCAGCAACAGCAAAATCATGGTCTTTACGACAGTCATTAATAAAAAGTTATATGAAGCGTTCGCGTACTGAATATTTGTGTCAGCTTAGTTCCATACATCACAACAAAACCGATTTATCCAAGAGTGTTAAAGTGAGTGACGTCGTCTTACTGAATGAGGATAATAAGCCGAGGTTATTATGGCGACTAGCCGTGATTCATCAAACGTACCAATGTAGAGATGGCCGAATACGAGCGTTTGACGTACGACTTCAGAACCAGCAAATACTGAAAAGGCCTATCCAGCTCCTGTAGGAGGATGTAGAAAATCATTCTTAAATTTTCAATAACCCTGTTGAATTCCTGTATTTAAAAATAATTAACTCAGTTACTATTCCTTTTTTTCTCATATTCTTCTCTGGAATATTACTTTATATAATAACTTTGTACATAATAGAACTGTCATAAAATTCCTAGCCTAAGTATAATAGATGTCTTCGCAATATTTTAAGAATATGGTGGCCTCAAATAATAACTAACGAAAATCTGCTACTAAGAACTAATCAACTAAAGATTGAAAGCGAAATAAAGAAACGTAAATATGGATGGTTGGGGCACACACTAAGGAAAGAAAGATCCGAGGTCCCACATGCAGCACTTGAGTGGAACCCACAGGTGTATCGAAGCGTCGGCCGACCGAAAACATCTTGGAGGAATACAGTGGCCAAGGAAACAAGTAAATCCTACAATCAGTTGCGATACATAGCTAGGGAGAGGGAAGACTGGAAGATATATGTAAAAAACATTTGTAAATAGACTAAGTTCTAATTAAAATTTGTTAATGAATTGTAATTAATGAACATGTCTTAATAATAAGTATGTATAATAATAATAATTTCAAAAAATAAAAGTAATAAATTGTAACGACACGTTTTCCGCTGGTTGCTGGGGTAGACTCAGCGGCGTATTTATGTTTTGTCGGCTTAGTGGTGATGGTGCTGGCCCTTGGTTCGGCAACAGAGAAAATGGTAGACAACGGTAGCGCTGCGCGTGTGTGTGTGTGGGTGAGCGTGTCTTGACGCGCTCTCTCCCGTACTCGTGAGCGAACGCTCTGATGGTAGTCAATACTAATATCGTGAGGTTCACCACTCCCGATAGTACTATACGGACTGCCCCCAGCGGTGAATGGAAGGTCGTAACTAATATTGAGTTTCATAGTATTCTTGTAGAACAATTCCTCCAGAAGAAATTAGAATTAGCTCTGCTGATGAGTCATTCGAGTATTTGATGTTTAAGCTTAAGCTTTTAAGGAATTTCTTCATCTTCATCCAGAATATCTTCTGAGACATTAACTTCCATCCTCGTAATAAGCTTGGCTTTAGTTTAAAAAACTATTATGTCGTCGAATAACGAAAAACTTACACATTCTTCATTTAAATAATAAAGATGGTTAAGAAATTTTGTTATTGCTTTATCTGCCATATTTTGGTTAATTTTTTGTAATTTTCCAAATTTCTCAAGAATTCAGTGTCATTCAAAGGAGCTTCGTCTGCTTTATCAGCATTAAACCAGAATTGTGGAAAGCACTTAACAACAAATCCAGCAGCTTCAATTAAACCTTTAACTTCAATTTCGGTAAACGGAGAAAATTGTTTCGAAAAATAAGTATTTTCAAACAATAAATGGACTTTGCCATCCATCTGGCTATATGCATAGCTCCAGGTTTCGTAAATTTAATGCCTTTTAGCGGACTTCCTCCTTAGAATATTATTATTATATTATTATCAGTTCTAAAAATTTCTTTAAATCATTGCGTACAAAGTCTAGAGGATTCTAGTTCGGAATCTAATGAAAGCCTGTTTTCGGTGAATGATGATACAGATCTCGATTTCAACTTTGCTGATGATTCATCTGAAGATCAAATTGCTGTAGAGTGTCATGAAGAAGAACACATCGATTTGAGCTACGACCAATTAAATCCAGTGGAATGCTCAAATAAAACTAATGTAAAAACGTTGGGATTTGTTGGCAAAATAAATGAGAAAGATGGCAAAAACCATAACGTCAGCTTTTTAAAGAAGAAGCCAGGTTCTTTTAAGTTTTTTTTATCCTGATAAAGAAGATTAGTGGTTTATAAATGGCATAGAAATAAAGGCTAAGCTTTCAACACCAGTACACCAACCTGGAACATCGAGGACAGCTGGGATGATGAATTTTGACTTCGATTTCTCTAAATTTAAAATGGGTTAGATAAAAAGACAACTAATTTAATTTTGTAAATGAATGTGATTTATATTTTTCTGTGAAGTCCTTGAAAAGAGTAATTTTTGTGAATTTTAGTTCCTATCGATACCTAACGTATTTTTTCTGTTTAAGTTTGCTACTTTTTTACGTACCTTAATTTAAAAAAAGTTATTTTTAAGCTGAAGTCTCGTTTTTATGTTTTTAAGTTTATTTATATGCCTTAATAATATAAAACTCATTTGTGAACTGAATTTTTTATTTTTAAATGTTAATGGGTATTATATATATTAACTTTGTTTCTTAATAAAAAAATCTAATTAATTTTATAAAAAAATAGAACTATTTATCGTATTTTTGTACATAAACGCTTAAAGA
Organism: Pollenia angustigena; assembly: GCA_930367215.1. NCBI lineage: Eukaryota > Metazoa > Arthropoda > Insecta > Diptera > Polleniidae > Pollenia > Pollenia angustigena. The sequence continues at coordinate 126,670,020 of OV884056.1, forward strand.
AAAAATTGCGTTCAAAGCTGCCCCAGCCTAGTTCAAAGCTGCCCCGTATCGGGGGCACATTTGAACACAATGACTTCATCCATTAAAAAATAAATAAAAATTTAAACCGAACTTAAAATAAGTTACTTGTATACGCAAACTATAGTTTATTTCCATACACATTAGTTGAGTTATGTAAAAAGTTAATAATTAAAAAAAATTAATTTTTATGAGGCTTGAAAGCAAAAAGTGTTCAAAGGTGCCCCCCTCTCCCTACAATACGGACTGCCCTCAGCGCTGAATGGAAGGTCGTAACTAATTTTGACGTGTGGTTCACCGCTCCCGAGAATATTAACACACCCCCCGTATAGCTAACCAATGCAGTCCACAATATTATTGTGAGGTTGACCTCTCACCCTAATATTATTTAGTGTCTAGACTGAGTAATTTAAGCACTACTGCAGACGTGGCACCACTATCGTAAGTAGATCTTAACTCACTCAAGTCTGTCAACTGACTGACCCTTATCCATCGATGTGCGGTCTTTTATACTCATGGCGTCGTACACACACAAGCAATACACACACATGCCAGCCGCCAACACAGAACAGCTGTCGCTAATCAGTGCTGTATACCCGCGGTGGTGTCAGCTCCCTCACTACATATCCGTTAAATTCAAACCGAATTACAAATGATACTAAATACAAAATAACTAAATCAAACAAAATCCAACTTTAATACAAAATAACTAAATAAAAAACTTTTTACAAACAAATAAATACATACAATTCAATCTCATACTTAAAACTAAAAATGTTGGTGCGACCAAAACGAACCCTGGTGACTTTGGTCGTCACACTGCCTCCTCCCCTCCGAATTATTTTAGGGGCGCAGCCAGGTTATCTTCGGGATGCGGCCTGGCGCCATTACGATCCGATACCGTTGACCCTTGTGCGTCCGTACAAACCTGGTACGAGATAGGCCGCCGGGGTTAGAATTGACCTGCCTGGCCTCGCGACGGATAGGGCTTGGCAGCTGCGACAGCCTTATATTGCGGGGGCTGATGGGGATTGGTGGAGTGTAGGATCTCCCGGAGGGAGTGGACACTGCTGTAGCGGAGGACGATGTTGACGTGGATGCGGGTGATGACTCAGTTGATGACGTTCTGGTGGTAGCTGAGGGTGATGATGGAGTCGCTGACCCATTGGTGGTGGAGGCGGGTGATGACGCAGCCTCTGGTGCATTTGTTGTGGGTGAGGGTTGATACAACATTGTTGGTGATGCTACCCGTGACCTTGTTGGTGGGGAGAATTCGAGCCTTCCCCTGTCGGAGTGCCGTGGACAAGGTGGCTGGGAATAATACGTCGCCATATACTCTCGACCGGGGGTCCTGGGAATACCTGTCTCCGAGGCTGCGGTCGGACTCGGATAATTGGGGAACACACTGTTTGCAGCCGATGTGGATTCAGGCGGTGGCCCAATCTTAGGTGAGAAGTTTATTCCAGGCACCAATAATTTCATTCGCCACACCCTCTCGTAACAACGGAAACCCATATACCGATACTGGTGATCTTCAACTTCCCACGACCCCAGTCCTTGCCGACGTTTAGGTGTAGGCGGACGGATCATCTAAGGATGATGAGGAGTGCATAGAGGGTGGTGAGGGGGTTGAAAATGAAAATTTACGTCATAAAAAATTAATTCAATATCACCGGGTTCATTATGTAAACAGATAAGTTTACATGAGATATTATTCCTTATGTAAATAGCTACACCTCCACCATTACTTTGTCTATCCGATCTAGAGATTCGATAACCATCTTCTTTATAAATATTGTCGTTTATTTCCGGTATAAACCATGTTTCAGAAACACATATAGCATCAATACCTGAACTCTCAAATAGGAAACGAAACTCATCAAGATTCGGCAAAAGGCTTTGGGCATTTATGTGACATATGTTAAAGCACTGATGCTGATTAGCCAAGATACGAATCATGTTGTAATTACTGTCTCTAGAACCAACTTGATTAAAAGACAAATTTGTCATATTTACTGAGTGCAACGCATTAAGATTCATAAGTATATGAAGTAAAAAGTATGTTAAATATTTTAATGCAATTTTGACAGCAAAAATAAAATGAGGGATAATATTTTAATTGAAAAATTAGTTGATAATCATTAAATTGTAATAAAAAATTTAATTGAAAAAGACAAATTACGTAAATTTGTTGCGAGAAGAGGAGTACCAGCAACAATTATATCAGATAATGCAAAAACATTTAAGCGAGTTGATTAAGAGTGTCTAAATTAGCACAAAGAATTTAATTTCTTCATTATTTTTCTTTTTATTATAATGTTTCTTTTATTTTATACGATTATTCTAATTTTTATGAATTTACCCTGTCTTCTCCTAACAATTATTTAAATTAGTCCCAAATGTAAAAGAATATTTATAATTTCTTTGTATCCTAAATACTTATAAACCCTGAATTGTTCGTTAAGTTAAGTGAAACAAATGAAATGTGAAACATTACTTTGTAAAACGGCCTTCGCGGCAACATAAAAGAAAAAATAAAAGTCACTTTTGGATTATCACTCAATTGGTAAGCATCTCTTGCTTTTTTACTTTAATTTGTTAAGCTCTCGCTTTTTTATTTCTTAAACTGATTCCCTCAATTTTCTTTTGTTTCGTTTCCCTACAAATATTTTCGGCTGGACTTACAATTTCTCACATCCTGAGAAATTCTAAGTCTAAAAGGATTACCCAAAACCCTTTTGGCCTCCAATAAATTATACACTGGGACTAATTAATTTGATACCCAAATAAAAGTTAAAATTTATTTATGCAGCATTAAAGCGATCCTTGCTTTTTAGTGAAAATTTATTTCTCGCAGACACTTAGCACTAATTAATTTATTACTTAAATTAAAGTTAAAATTAATTTATGCAGCATAAAAGCGATCCTTGCTTTTTAATGAAAATTTCTTTTTCTCATACACTGGGACTAATTAATTTGTTACCCAAATAAAAGTAAAAATTTATTTATGCAGCATTAAAGCGATCCTTACTTTTTAGTGAAAATTTATTTCTCTCATACACTTAGCACATATTAATTTATTACGTAAATTAAAATAAAAATTAATTTATCTAGCATAAAAGCGATCCTTGCTTTTTAATGAAAATCTTTTTTTTTCTTACCTAACAATATGTATAATCAAGAATAGGCACATAATACCGAAGTTATTTTTGATTATAACGTACAATACTGATGAATATACACATAACTTTCTAAATTTAATTAATCCCTTTCTGAATTGGGTGAATCTGGTGAAAATTAAAAATAGTCACGCTTTAATAAATTACAAAACGCTAGTTGCATTCCACGGTTAGTAATAGGCTGGAAAAAATGATAATATTAAAAATCCAAATTACAAAGGATTTTTCTCTTTGAAATTCGAATTAAAATACCGCTACAATCCAAATCGCAAAGATTGTTCTATTACAAATTCGAATTAAAATCCAAATTACAAAGGATTTTTCTATTTAAAATTCGAATTAAAATACCGCTACAATCCAAATCGCAAAGGATTGTTTTGTTACAAATTCCAATTAACATCAGAATTGCAAAGGATTGTTCTATTACAAATTCGAATTAACATCAAAATTACAAAGGATTTTTCTGTTTAAAATTCGAATTAACAATCCAAATTACAGGGGAAATTGATAGTTAAAATTCGAATTAACATACAAAGTATTTTTCGATTTTCAAATTAATACCGCTACAATCCAAATTATAGAGGATTTTTCTATTTCAAATTTTTTCCTGGGGTACAATAACATTGTAGTTCATTGGATTCAAATCTCAAGGCGTCGATTTAAAACGGGGCTATAACTCGGGCATTACGGACTATTTAGGGGGCTTACGGCCACAGCTTTAAATTTTTTTTAATTGCAACTTTCGCGGACTTACGCAATTTTTGTCGCAGTTTTTATAAACGAAAAAGCTTTTCTGCAAGTGGGGAAAGTTAAACAAAATTAAAATAATCTGAAACAAGATTAATTTTTAGTACTCGGGTTGAGAAATCTTTTGGTCGGTAGACTTAGCGTTTATGTCTCTCCCCTTAAATATGGCATCTCTTCAAGCGCGTTTCACGTTTAACGCTAATCATTTAATTTCATTGTGTAAAAAATGCGAACAAGACCCCGTAAGCCAATCGGAGGCCTTAATAGACCTTAAAATGAAGGATATTGATTCACGATGGGACAAGGTAGGAATATCTTATGAGGAGCTAATGCTGTCTGAAGAAGCAGAGGAAAGCAAAGCCGACGCACAAGCAATGTATGATGCTTGTGTGGAGGTGTATTACTTAACCATTTCTAAACTGCTTGACGAAGCAAAGGTTGTGAAAGAGAGTGATGAAGCCCGAGTTAGCAGTGGCTTAATTCCTCCAAACGTATCTACCAGTAATTTCAATACGGGGCTTAAGTTACCTCCCTGCGACACTCAGGTATTTTCAGGAGGTTACGAAGACTGGCCGGCATTTCGTGATATGTTTACGGCAGTCTATATTAACCACCCAAGATTAACTGTAGCTGAGAAACTGTATCACTTACGAAATAAAACTACTGATACAGCGGGGGCAATTGTAAAAAGATTTCCGTTAACCGACAACAATTTTACATTGGCATGGCAAGCTCTTAAATTGCGGTATGAAAATGTTCGGGTACTAGTCGATAATCAAATTCGAAATCTCTTTAATATTCCCACGGCTGAATCTGAGGAGTGTGAATCTCTTCAAAGGATCCATAGTGCAGTTACAGATTGTTTATCAGTGCTGCAGACCTTAGATGTGTCCGTAGAGGGATGGGATCCCATACTAGTTAACCTAGTCTACTCAAAATTATCACACGAAACGTTAGCTCAGTGGGAACAGTCCTTAGATGCTAGTAGAGAGTTACCTTCTTGGTCACAATTGAGTGATTTCATTCTAAAAAGATGCGAAGTGGTAGAAAGAATTTCGACTATCAGAGTTACAAAAGCTTCGGTTCTAAGTAAAAAAGATTCCCAATCAGTTCAAATGTATGCATCTCAGGAAAAACTTAATTACAAGTGCAAAATATGTGACCAAGATCACAGCTTGCGAACGTGTTCCCAATTTCGCAAGTTTTCAATTCAGGAAAGAGTCGACTTTGTATTTAAGAATCTATTTTGCAATAATTGTTTATCACAGTCCCATACAAAAAAGAGCTGCGCAAGCAAAAATTCGTGTCTTAATTGCGGCAAAAAGCATCACACTTTGCTTCACATGCGTTCAGTTAACAATGTTCGAAATAGTAACCAAACGGTTCAGAATGAAAATGACCAAAGAGAGCAAAATGGCAAATCTTTTCCAAAACCACAAAATACTCGAGCTCCCGAGTTGAGTGAACGGGAACAAAAGCCATCTACATCTCAAGCTTCCAAATCTCAAATTCATGCAAACTATGCCACCAATCATACAAATGTTCTATTACGAATAGCACTGGTACAGATCGAATGCCGAGGCGAAGTGTTTACAATTCGCGCTCTTATTGACCCAGGGTCAGAAAGGACTTTTCTGTCTGAGCGAATAAGAAGTCGTTTAAACATACACTGCAGAAGGTCTCAGTATGAAATCGTGGGAATAGGGGGTCAAAGTCAAACGTCTGAAAAAGAATGTGATTTAGTTTTGGTATCAAGATGTAATAATTTCAGACTTCAAATCACTGCCATTGTTTTACCAAAACTGACAAATAAAATTCCATCGATATCCTTTAACGTAACAAATTCCTCTAAGCTTTCAAATCTGGATTTGGCCGATCCGCATTTTAATTTGTCAGCGCCGGTTGACCTTATTCTAGGCAATGATAGTGAAAGATATATAAATCGTGCAGGTATTAAAAGAGACATTTGTGGTTCAGCTTCTGCCTATAACACCATTTTCGGGTGGGTTCTTAGCGGTCCAATCCCAACACAACCAGTAACTTCATTCTCAACTTGTGGAAAAGCTCCAGAGGAGACAAATTTGGACAATCTCATTAGAACATTTTGGGAGCAAGAAGAAGTCCCTGGTTCTCGTCCTGTATCATCTGAGGATGAGTACTGTGAAAAATTTTACAAGGCAACCACAAAACGGTCAGTATATGGTACGATTACCATTTCGGAAAGAATTTCCTAAAGATCAATTTCTAGGCCCATCCAGATTTATGGCTCTAAATCAATATGTTCGAATGGAGCAAACTTTTCCATTGTTACACGCACAGTATCATGAAGTCCTCAAGGAATACATTACTCTCGATCACATGGAGGACACGACTTCTAGGGAGTACCTCTCAGAGGACAAATGCAATTCATGCTATCTTCCACACCATGCAGTAATTCGTCCAGAAAGCAAAACTATGAAAGTAAGAGTAGTTTTCAATGCTTCCCGCCGAACCAAATCCGGATTCTCATTAAACGATGTTTTATATACAGGGCCCACACTTCAAGCAGACTTAATGACTGTCATACTAAACTGGCGATTATATAGATATATTTTTAATGGGGACATACAGAAAATGTATCGTCAGATTCTGATAGATCCCAAAGACCGCCCATTTCAAAGAATTCTCTTTCAAAGTTGCCCCCGGGAGGCAATAAAAGATTATCAACTTAAGACAGTTACATTCGGCATAAATTGTGCGCCATTCCTGGCCATAAGAACTTTATTACAATTAGCGGTAGATAGTCAAGCGAAATTTCCAAAAGCTTGTAGAATATTACAAAACGAAACGTATGTGGATGACATTCTCTCTGGAGGTCATTCAATTGAAAGCGCCATAGAATCACAAAATGAACTAATACAAACTCTGAGATCAGCCGGTTTTTTACTTAAAAAAATCACCGCTAATGACTCCCGTTTGCTAGAAACTTTTTCTAAAGACGACCTCTATGATTCAAATATTCTTAAATTTCATGACTCTAGCTCAACAAAGACTCTCGGCATAAGGTGGAATGCGTTAACTGATTCATTTACTTATTTCTTTGAGTACATTCCTCCAACTACCACAACAACAAAACGGAAAATTCTTTCCGCAGTAGCCAAACTCTTTGATCCCGCAGGATGGATATCTCCCATAATCACAAAAAGTAAAATTCTAATTCAACAATTATGGTTGGAGCGAAGTGATTGGGATGATGCCGTGAGTGCAGATTCTCTCCGAATCTGGAATGAAATTATATATGATTTACCTAAAGTTGAGAAAATCCAAATTCCTCGTTGGATTCAGTTCACTCCCTGTGACACAATTCAAATACACGGTTTCTGTGATGCCTCAAAGTTAGCATACTGCGCAACAGTTTACTTGAGAATTCAAACATCTACTCACGTCGTGTACACAAATCTATTAACTTCTAAAAGTAAAGTAGCTCCTTTGTCGTCTATAACGCTTCCTCGGTTAGAACTATCAGGCGCAGTGACGTTAGCTAAATTGGTACATTACGTGGATTCAACGATTCAAGTAAAAAATTGCCCCGTAATTCTGTGGTGTGATTCGTCAATTGTGCTAGGATGGCTTGCCAAACCCCCATCAACTTGGAAGGAAGTTTACGTTGCTAACCGTGTAAGTCAAATTCACAAGCTACTGCCAACAGCAAAATGGCGCTATGTATCGACCCATTCCAATCCCGCTGATCTAGGGTCTAGAGGCTGTAAGCCACAGGACCTTATAGATAATAATCTCTGGTGGCATGGGCCCCCCTGGCTTACAAGGCCCGATTCGGAGTGGCCACGGACAAATCCACTTCAGACACAAAACCCGCTTCTACATGATACGGTAATCCCTGTGCAAACTCAATACGTAAAAGTTTCTATAAACAGCTGTCAAGGTTCCGCTCTGCATGATATTCTCAAACGCTTCTCCTCCTACCCCCGAGCTTTACGAGTTCTAGCATACGTCGTGCGTTTTACACGATATTGTAAGGCCTCTATTACAAACTCATCCGTCTCTTGGGGGCGTTACAACGGTCAACTTTGCCAAGAGGAAATAAAATTGGTCAAAACGAAACTTATTGTACTGGCACAACAGCAGAAGTACAATGCGGAATATGAAGCTTTATTAAATCACCAGCCTATTGCAAAGGCCAGCTCTTTATTTACGCTAAATCCCTTTTTAGACACTGATGGGTTAGTACGAGTGAACGGGAGATTATCGAATTCTCAGTTATCATATAACGAAAAATTTCCAATTATACTACCCCGTGATTCTCAGTTTTGTGATCTCTATTTATCTCACCTACATGAATTTCTAGGGCACGGCGAATGCAATATAATGTGCCGCATGGTGCAAACGGAGTTCTTTATCTCACGGCTAAAGCTCCGAGTAAAAAAGGTTATAAGATACTGCAAAACCTGTATAATTAACAAAAAACAATCGTGTTCCCAGATAATGGCAGCCTTACCATCAGATCGCTGTAATATCTCGTTTCCTTTCCACATCACAGGCATTGATTTCGCCGGGCCCTTCGAGCTAAAAAGTTCCTCACTCAGAAATTCTCCTATTATTAAAGGATATGTATGCGTTTTTGTGTGCTTCGCCACAAAAGCTGTTCATTTGGAACCCTGCTCAAGTCTCACCACCGCAGCTTTCCGCGCAACGTTCGCTCGTTTCGTTGGACGGCGAGGCCTCCCACAAAAGCTTGTATCCGATAATGGTCGTAACTTCGTAGGAGCTAATAGAGCAATGCGAAAAGAATTTAGTACCTTCCTCAATACGGTCTCTACAGAGATTGGCCAGAAGTATCTTACTCATAACTTCGAATGGTCCTTTATTCCACCACAAGCCCCGCACATGGGAGGTCTCTGGGAAGCAGCTGTAAAAAGCTTTAAATTCCATTTAAAGCGAATCGCTGGAGCACACAGATTCAATTTTGAAGAGTTTACAACGGTACTGACGCGCATAGAAGGCGTATTAAACTCACGTCCCATTTCGGCACTCTCTGAAGATCCCACAGATTTAGTAGCTTTGACCCCAGGGCACTTTCTCCGTGGGGGACCAATAATGGCAAGTCCTGAAACTTATTCCGATAAGTTATCCCTAATCAATCGCTGGGAAAAAGTGAAAGCTTTGCACCATCAATTCGCAAGCAGGTGGAAGGCAGAATATCTAAAGTCTCTACATAAGAGATACAAGTGGAAATTTGAAAAACCTAATTTAAAATTAAATGATTTTGTTGTGATAATGGATGACCTGCTTCCACCCAGTGAATGGCGGCTAGGCAGAATAGAAAGGGTTTACAGCGGTTCTGATAACAAGGTACGTGTTGTTGACGTCCGTACCGCAGCAGGTGTTATCACACGTCCCATTACCAAACTATGCTACTTACCTTTTAATGAGTCCCAGAATAATTCAAATGAGGCCGATTAAGTAAAACCATAATGGTAACATTTAGTCATTACTTCAATAAGAGCTTCCCTAATAATCCCAGCTTAAATTATCCTAAATATTTTACACTGCGCTTTAACCTAACATTACGTATAAATTTACTATTTCCGATAGACAATTCTATTACATACCACATTACTTATACATCTTCTATTTCCTGTAGACGAAACTCAACTCCACGCGACCCAGAAATTCATCAATGTCAGCTTTGCCATAGATTTCACTCAATTCGGTACTGTAGAACGTTCTTAGCAATGGGTCCAACTGAACGAGAAATAGTGGTCCGCAGGTTTGAATACTGTCTAAATTGCCTGGCTAGAACACACAACGTACATAATTGTGACAGCCCGACAACGTGCCTGCAATGCGATCAACTACACCATACGCTTTTGCATCCACCACGTCGTAGAGTGCACGAACGCTTGGGCAGACATCGAGCTCGAGACCCAAGTCCACCTAGATCGAGCCACAGTATTCAACGTAGAAACAATAATCGAAGCAGTACCAGAAATGAGCGGAACCATCGAAACTCACGACGAAGCAGTCGTCGCAATAGCAGGATGGAAGCAAATAGACGCAGAATATGTCTCATCAGGGGCACCGCTAGCAACAACCATCGAACCATCACCTCAACCACAAACCGACACATCACAACCACCAACAATAGCGACTCCAATCGGTTACCAACTCAGGTTCAAAGCAGTAACCCAAACCAAAGAATACTTTCTGAAGCCATCCGGTCGTTAGCCAACGTCTTGTGCGCCACATCCTCAACTAGTTTGCACTAGTGCAAAGACGGGCGCCATGTCTAAATTAGCACAAAGAATTTAATTTCTTCATTATTTTTCTTTTTATTATAATGTTTCTTTTATTTTATACGATTATTCTAATTTTTATGAATTTACCCTTTCTTCTCCTAACAATTATTTAAATTAATCCCAAATGTAAAAGAATATTTATAATTTCTTTATATCCTAAATACTTATAAACCCTGAATTGTTCGTTAAGTTAAGTGAAACAAATGAAATGTGAAACATTACTTTGTAAAACGGCCTTCGCGGCAACATAAAAGAAAAAATAAAAGTCACTTTTGGATTATCACTCAATTGGTAAGCATCTCTTGCTTTTTTACTTTAATTTGTTAAGCTCTCGCTTTTTTATTTCTTAAACTGATTCCCTCAATTTTCTTTTGTTTCGTTTCCCTACAAATATTTTCGGCTGGACGTACAATTTCTCACATCCTGAGAAATTCTAAGTCTAAAAGGATTACCCAAAACCCTTTTGGCCTCCAATAAATTATAACAAAGAGCTTAGAAAACTTGAAGAGTTATTAAAGTTTAGCGATGTTCAAAATATGGCAGCACATTAGAATATTTCATGGAAATTTATACCAGAACGAGCGGCGTGTGGGGCGGATTTTGGGAGCGTCTAATAAGAAGCGTTAAGAATTGTTTAAAAGCGGCTATGTGAAAAGCAAAATTATCGATAGATGACCTGACAACTCTGTTAGCGGAAGTTGATAGCGTCGTTAACGCCAGACCAATTACTTATTGTACCAAGGACCATAACGATTTGCAGCCTTTGTCTCCATCAATTTTTGAAACTAATTGTAAATGTATCTTATCTTCCTCACATACTAAACATGATCAGTCAGCAATAGCAAACTCATGGTCTTTACGACAGTCATTAATAAAAAGTTATATGAAGCGTTCGCGTACTGAATATTTGTGTCAGCTTAGTTCCATACATAACAACAAAACCGATGTATCCAAGAGTGTTAAAGTGGGTGACGTCGTCTTACTGAATGAGGATAATAAACCGAGGTTATTATGGCGACTAGCCGTGATTCATCAAACGTACCAAGGTAGAGATGGCCGAATACGAGCGTTTATCGATAGTCTTAAAATATCGAAAATATCGATAGGAAAAATATAAATATCGATATTTTTATTATTTAAAGTACAGCTATTAAGACATCTAACAGCAGCTATACACACACAGTTTTTTGTCGCAAATTTTTACTTGCTATTATTAATTACAGCAATGAATACAAACAACAAGAATGGCAAGTGGTATGGATTGCTTAGCAGTGCTTTTTACTGCTAATTAAAGGCCTTTAAGGCGATATTTTTAAATGTTTATATAGGGATTTAAATGTCAAATATTTTTGTAATGTTGTAAAAAAAAAAAATGCAAATTCAAATGCAATTGCAAGCATAAGACAAAACAATGCACGACCATTAGAGGATAAGTCCGCTAGATTGATTACCTTTGGGTTTAGAATTTATAAACTTGTTTAAAGTTGAAATGGAATATCTTATAGTCCCTGTTACTTCGGTTCTTTCAGAAAGGTACTTATCAATTTTTAAAAAACTGCCATCAAAAATAACGTGCGTATAAACATACGTCTCATACATTCAATAAAGTTTTCCTGCACAAGTACAAACATTCAGTCGATAGTAATATCGATATATCGATAGTGAAATCTGAACTATCGATAAATATCGATAGAAGAAAATATCGATAGTATCCCAGCACTAGTTTGATGTACGACTTCAGAACCATTAAATACTGAAAAGGCCTAGCTAGCTCCTGTACCCCTTGGAGATATCAGCTGCCAGGGCGGAGGATGTAGAAAATCATTCTTAAATTTTCAATAACCCTGTTGAATTCCTGTATTTAAAAATAATTAACTCAGTTACTATTCCTTTTTTTCCTCATCTTCTTCTTTGGAATATTACTTTATATAATAACTTTGTACATAATAGAACTGTAATAAAATTCCTAGCCTAAGTATGTATAATAATAATAATTTCAAAAAATAAAAGTAATAAATTGTAACGACACGTTTTCCGCTGGTTGCTGGCGTAGACTCAGCGGTCATGGTCGCTCAGTTCGTTGCTCTCAGTAAAAACACTCTTAGCTTAACACGTTATAAAAATCCTTTATTTCGGCTTTATTTATGTTTTGTCGGCTTAGTGGTGATGGTGCTGGCCCGAGGTGCGGCAGCAGAGAAAATGGTAGACAACGGTAGCGCTGCGCGTGTGTGTGTGGGTGAACGAGTCTTGACACGCTCTCTCCCGCACTCGCGAGCGTACGCTCTGATGGTAGTCAATACTAATATCGTGAGGTTCACCACTCCCGAAAGTACTATACGGACTGCCCTCAGCGGTGAATGGAAATTAGTAACTAATATTGACATGAGGTTCACCGCTCCCGACTATGTTAACGCACCCTAACCAATGCAGTCCACAATATTGTTGTGACGTTGACCTCTCACCCTAATATTATTTAGTGTCTAGACTGAGTAATTTAAGCTCTACTGCAGACGTGGCACCACTATCGAAAGTTGATCTTAACTCACCCAAGTCTGTCAACTGACTGACCCTTATCCATCGATGTGCTGTCTTTTATACTCATGGCGTCGTACGCACACAATACAACATTGTTGGTGATGCTACCCGTGACCTTGTTGGTGGGGAGAATTCGAGCTTTCCCCTGTCGGAGTGCAGTGGACTAGGTGGCTGGGAATAATACGTCGCCATATACTCTCGACCGGGGGTCCTGGGAATACCTGTCTTCGAGGCTGCGGTCGGACTCGGATAATTGGGGAACACACTGTTTGTAGCCGATGTGGATTCAGGCGGTGGCCCAATCTTAGGTGAGAAGTTTATTCCAGGCACCAATAATTTCATTCGCCACACCCTCTCGTAACAACGGAAACCCATATACCGATACGGGTGATCTTCAGCTTCCCACGACCCCAGTCCTTGCCGACGTTTAGGTGTAGGCGGGCGGAAACTCTCACTTTCCCAGTCTAAGGATGATGAGGAGTGCATAGAGGGTGGTGAAGGGGTTGGTGTAGGCCGTATAGCAATGGTAGTGTCGTCAAATCTAAAAACGCTCGCTGTATTTCTTCAATAACATCGTCCTTCCAGGCTGGTAGGTTATATACACCCGTCATCTCACACTCTTCCTCGGGGTCGACCCATACTGGTGGGGGTGGAAGTGTTTACAGCAGATAAATTAAATGAATACATAATGTTGGTCCGAGTTTCATTCTCAAGCAAATTGCTATTAAAATCACCAGTTAAAATAACCTCCGAGTACAGTAAAATGTTCCAGTTTGTCAATAAGTGTGTCCAATTTCATATACCTATCCGGTCTATAAACACAGCCAAGCAGCATTTTTTCACCATGAAAATTTACGTCATAAAAAATTAATTCAATATCACCGGGTTCATTATGTAAACAGATAAGTTTACATGAGATATTATTCCTAATGTAAATAGCTACACCTCCACCATTACTTTGCCTATCCGATCGAGAGATTCATAACCATCTACTGTATTAATACTGTCGTTTATTTCCAGTATAAACCATGTTTCAGAAACACATATAGCATCAATTCATCAAATTTCGGCAAAAGGTTTTGGCATTTATGTGACATATGTTAAAGCCCTAATGCTGATTAGCCAAGATACGAATCATGTTGTAATTACTGTCTCTAGAACCAACTTGATTAAAAGACAAATTTGTCCTACTTACTGAGTGCAACGCATTAAGATTCATAAGTATATGAAGTAAAAAGTATGTTAAATATTTTAATGCAATTTTGACAGCAAAAATAAAATGAGGGATAATATTTTAATTGAAAAATTAGTTGATAATCATTAAATTTTAATAAATAATTTAATTGAAAAAGACAAATTACGTAAATTTGTTGCGAGAAGAGTAGTACCAGCAACAATTATATCAGATAATGCAAAAACATTTAAGCGAGTTGATTTAGAGCTTAGAAAACTTGAAGAGTTATTAAAGTCTAGCGATGTTCAAAATATGGCAACCCATTAGAATATTTCATGGAAATTTATACCAGAACGAGCGGCGTGTGGGGCGGATTTTGGGAGCGTCTAATAAGAAGCGTAAAGAATTGTTTAAAAGTGGCTATTGGAAAAGCAAAATTATCGATAGATGACCTGACAACTCTGTTAGCGGAAGTTGATAGCGTCGTTAATGCCAGACCAATTACTTATGTTACCAAGGACCATAACGGTTTGCAGCCTTTGTCTCCATCAATTTTTGTAACTAATTGTAAATGTATCTTATCTTCCCCACATACTAAACATGGCCAGTCAGCAATAGCAAAATCATGGTCTTTACGACAGTCATTAATAAAAAGTTATATGAAGCGTTCGCGTACTGAATATTTGTGTCAGCTTAGTTCCATACATCACAACAAAACCGATTTATCCAAGAGTGTTAAAGTGGGTGACGTCGTCTTACTGAATGAGGATAATAAACCGAGGTTATTATGGCGACTAGTCGTGATTCATCAAACGTACCAAGGTAGAGATGGCCGAATACGAGCATTTGATGTACGATTTCAGAACCAGCAAATACTGAAAAGGCCTATCCAGCTCCTGTACCCCTTGGAGATATCAGCTGCCAGGGGGGAGGATGTACAAAATCATTCTTAAATTTTCAATAACCCTGTTGAATTCCTGTATTTAAAAATAATTAACTCAGTTACTATTCCTTTTTTTTATATTCTTCTCTGGAATATTACTTTATATAATTACTTTGTACATAATAGAACTGTAATAAAATTCCTAGCCTAAGTATGTATAACAATAATAATTTCAAAAAATAAAAGTAATAAATTGTAACGACACGTTTTCCGCTGGTTGCTGGGGTAGGCTCAGCGGCGTACTTGGTCGCTATGTTCGTTGCTCTCAGTAAAAACACTCTTAGTTTAACACGTTATAAAAATCCTTTATTTCGGCTTTATTTATGTTTTGTCGGCTTAGTGGTGATGGTGCTGGCCCCTGGTTCGGCAGCAGAGAAAATGGCAGACAACGGTAGCACTGCGCGTGTCTTGACGCGCTCTCTCCCGTACTCGCGAGCGTACGCTCTGATGGTAGTCAATACTAATATCGTAAGGTTCACCACTCCCGATAGTACTATACGGACTGCCCTCAGCGGTGAATGGAAGGTCGTAACTAATATTGACGTGAGGTTCACCGCCCCCGACTATATTAACACACCCCCCGTATAGCTAACCAATGCAGTCCACAATATTATTGTGAGGTTGACCTCTCACCCTAATATTATCTAGTGTCTAGACTGAGTAATTTAAGCTCTACTGCAGACGTGGCACCACTATCGTAAGTAGATCCTAACTCACCCAAGTCTGTCAACTGACTGACCCTTATCCATCGATGTGCGGTCTGCTGTAGCGGAGGACGATGTTGACGTGGATGCGGGTGATGACGCAGTTGATGACGTTCTGGTGGTAGCTGAGGGTGATGATGTAGTCGCTGACCCATTGGTGGTGGAGGCGGGTGATGACGCAGCCTCTGGTGCGTTTGTTGTGGGTGAGGGTTGATACGACATTGTTGGTGATGCTACCCGTGACCTTGTTGATGGGGAGAATTCGAGCTTTCCCCTGTCGGAGTGCAGTGGACTAGGTGGCTGGGAATAACACGTCGCCATATACTCTCGACCGGGGGTCCAGGTAATACCTGTCTCCGAGGCAGCGGTCGGACTCGGATAATTGGGGAACACACTGCTTGCAGCCGATGTGGATTCTGATAATTGGGGAACACACTGCTTGCAGCCGATGTGGACAGGCGGTGGCCCAATCTCAGGTGAGAAGTTAATTCCAGGCACCAATAAGTTCATTCGCCACACCCTCTCGTAACAACGGAAACCCATATACCGATACTAGTGATCTTCAACTTCCCACGACCCCAGTCCTTGCCGACGTTTAGGTGTAGGCGGACGGAAACTGTCACTTTCCCAGTCTAAGGATGATGAGGAGTGCATAGAGGGTGGTTAGGGGGTTGGTGTAGGCCGTATAGCAATGGTGGTGTCGTCAAATCCAAAATATGCTCGCTGTATTTCTTCAATAACATCGTCCTTCCAGGCTGGTAGGTTATATACACCTGGCATGTTACACTCTTCCTCGTGGTCGACCCATACTGGTGGGGGTGGGACATCGGAGTCGGAGTCCAGACCAATAACTTCTGGGAGTTTGTCGCCCTAGGCAGCGGTTGGCTTGGTATACCTGTTCCTGTTGTTGCGTTTGGGGCGTCGGTGGTTGTGACTTGGCTCGGGCCGATTGACGCGTCGCCCCTCGTTGTCCCCGTGTTCTGTTGCTCTAGAGTACTCGTACTCGTGCTGGGTATGTCGTCCTTGTGCAGAAAACTCGTCCGCCGTTGTTTTGCCGCTTCTTGTTCCATGTTATTTCGGAATCGCTTACGGGTTTCTTCAAACTTTTTATCCATCTTGTATATGGTTACTTTGGTTTTCCATCCGGGTTTTATCTGGAAGGTTTAGAGAATATACTGGCTTTAGTCTTGGTAAATAGTATTGTTCTAATTCACAAAGGTGCGCTGTGCGCACATTACTTCTTTCTACTCCCGCAATCTCCACAATAACGGGTGAGACGTATCCCTTAACAATAAAGGGACCTGCGTATTTAGGTGCTAGTTTAGGGAGTGTTGTCTAACTAGAACTTTTTCGCCTACTGCCGGGTGCCACCTTCGACGACGTAGGTCGTAGTGACGTTTTTGCCTAACGGAAGCCGCAGCCAGATTCTTACGGACGACACTGAACACTTCGTTGAGCTCCCGATCTCGTTCGTCAAGCGGTAAATTCCTAGCTCCGGTGCCAAGAGTAACTTCATCGTAGAGTGCCCTCGGGAGGCGGGGTTCCCGCCCTTGCGTTAGGTAGGCTGGGGTATATCCCGTGGATTCCGACTTACTAGTGTTGATGGCTAACATGATTTCGGGATGTTGGCCCGAAAACTTCGCGATTATATTCTTGATAGTCCGATTTGCCCTCTCTGTCGGATTCTCTTGTGGCGTGTATGGTGCGGTAAACTGTTGTTTCAGCCCTAGTTCCCGTAAACATTTCTTCACCACGTTGGATGTTAACTGCGATCCATTATCTGTCACCAGTATCTTTGGTACCCCATAAAGCGACAGGATTCGTTATCGCAGCGCTCTTACCACCCCTTCCGCAGTTGCTTTTCGGCCAGTGATTGGGCTTCTCCGGATCCGTCTGCATCAAGAGAATCTCTGTCACCAGCTGTCGTGAGAGGGCGTCGGCCACTGTATTGAGTTTACCACTTCGGTACTTAATTGTAAATTTATACTATTGTAATTCTAGGGCCCACCTGGCCAGTATTCCGGTAAGATTCTCTATGGAGTTCAACCATTTGAGTGCTAAGTGGTCGGTGAGCATGGTGAACTCATACCCCTCTAGGGCCGCATTTTTCGGACATCCCAAACCACGGCCAAACATTATTTTTCGGTGGCCGGACAATTTTTTTCTGCTTGGTTGAGGTGTCTACTCGCGTATGCAATGCACTAAGGGTAAAACGTTGCTATTTTTGGCATAAATTCAATATTTTTTTTTTGCTTAAAATTTAAAATCTGCTTTCGTTTTTTGAATTCGTATACTTCAACGGTTATATAAACGTTTTTTTTATAATTTTTATGTTGCACCCTGTTATTTTATGAAAGGTAAAAGTCAGCTGTTTCATGGTTACATTATGAAGAGAAAATGCGCGCGAAATTTTTACTAACTTTGATCGTGAGTAAAACATTAATTTTAAACACTGTGAAAAGTTTAAATATGGAACAAGTTAGAAAAGGTATGTAAAACAATTTGTGATATAGTTTAAAAAATAGTTGTGTGTTATTGTCTATTAATTCAGTGTGTTGTTGGTGTGTTATTATAGGTCAAAACTAACAAACATACGTGTGTTATGTGGAATATAACTTCTGTGTATAGAAAGGTATTTGCAATATTTTTGAAAAAAGTTATTAATCAAACTGTATATAATCAAACATCATTGACACTTTTTGCTCCTTCTTGTTCCTTTTCGGAAAAAACTTCATTTTGTAGTTTCATACGAGTTTTGCCATTCAACACTGCTGGAAGTTTGGAGCAGCAAAAATCGACAAGCAGATAGTGTAAAAGAATTTATTTTGGAAAATATTACACAACAAAATATATCAGATGAGCAACATCAACTAATTAAACAAAGAGTCAAGCAATTTATTGCTTTTATAAATTTAAATTTGCCAAAATGCAATCGAATACTTGAACGATTTACAAAAAAAACATTCGCGTTGGCTTGCATCCAATATAACTATTGAAATAAGTGCTTGCGGCGTGCCCGGCAATAAACGAGGTCGGAGGCATTTAGACTATACTGGTGCAGGGCCTCGTTTGAAGAGAAAGTTAGCATCTGAGCTTGCCGCAGGACAAAAACATTCAACACCTCTTTTATTGCACGCTGCTTCCGTTTCAGCTAAAAAATCAAACGAAAAACAAACTGCATTTGTTTTGAAAAAAGCTGTTAGCAACGAGAACTTAACAGGAATTATAAAGAAACTGGAAAGGAGTGATCCGTTGCCAATAAGTGCTGATGAGGCATTAGCTTTTTTAATTGAAAATGGCTTTACAAAGCAGCAATACATAAACATCAAAGCATTAAGTAAGCACTCCGAGATTGTAAAATCAAAATTAAAATGCAGACCTAAGGAAATCAGCTATTGTGATACTAAAACAGAAGAAACAATGCAAAATTTACTGGACCATACAGCTGATCGCATACTTGAAATGCAAAAGGACGTCCTTGATGTTGCTGCACCAACACATTGCAAATTAATTGTAAGTTATGGGTTCGATGGTTCTACAGGACAGAGTTCATTTAAACAACGTTTTGAATTGGATGAACATATTGGACTAGACCATTCACTCTTTGTGACAACCATAGTTCCAATGAAATTAATAGATGAGCTAAATAGAGTTATTTGGCTAAATAACTCTCCACAGTCTGTCAGATTCTGTCGGCCTCTAAAAATAGAATTTAAAAAAGAAACAACTGAACTTATTTTAAGTGAAAATAGTAAGTTAGATATTCAAATTAAAAACATTCAAGAACACATCTATGTACACAAGGGCAAACACATTATTGTTAAATACGAAGCGCATATGACTCTTATAGATGGTAAGTTCTGAATATTTTAACTGGTACCAACTCATGTCAATCCTGCCCACTATGTGGTGCTAAGCCAAATCAACTGTTAAAAACCCATGACTACAACTCTAAAATCTTTGGTGTTAAACCAAATAATCTTAAATATGGCGTAAGCCCTTTGCATGCATGGATAAGATTTTTTTAATTTGTGTTAAAAATCTCGTATAGAATGGAATTAAAGATATGGCGTGTTAAAAATGATGACAAAGTCAAAGTCTCTTTGCGAAAACAGTTACTTCAGGAAATATTGTGGACGGAAATGGGTCTCAATGTAGACACACCCAAACAAAATGGCAGTGGAAATACCAACGATGGAAATACTGCAAGAAGAGCATTTAGAAATGTTGAGCTGTTATCTTTCATTTTAAATTTCGATTTAAGTATTCTCAATCACTTTTACATTATGTTGATTGCCATTTCTTGTGAATATAAGATTGATACAGAAAAATTCAAAAACTTTTGTGGCCAAACATTCAACATGTATTTTGAAAAGTATTCTTGGTATCCAATGTCTCCAACTGTGCACAAAGTTTTGGTACATGGACACCAAATAATGGATACTTGCATACTTCCTGTTGGAGTTCTAGGAGAAAATGCATCAGAAGCAAGAAACAAGCTGTATAAAAGCGACAAGAGATCGCATGCAAGGAAATGTAGCCGATTGGATAACATGACAGACGTTTTTAATAGAGCAATGGATTCTTCAGACCCACAAATGTCCACCATAAGTTTAACAAAACGAAAAATATCAACAAAAAGAAGAGCTTGCCCAGAGAAGTCATTGCCCTTTTCGAAACACCAGGTATTGACACATTAGATGGTGATGAAAATGAAGCAGAAGACGATGAGGCCGACGAAATTGACAGTTTTGGACTTGAAAATATTGAGTTGGAAGAAGAAAATGAAGACGATTAAGTAAGAAGTCTATATTCATAAATGGTTTGTAAAATGACAAAGGCATATTAGAATTTATCTCATATGATTTTTTTTCAGGGATCATGAGCAGTTTTATATCTTAACAAAAAGGCTGAATGAAGCCTTGTCTATCATCTGAGTCTACCAAAAAAATATAAGCACATTGAACTTAAGTGGTTTTATCCAAAAAGTGAGGTTAAGAAATTGTTTTTTTTTAGTGCTGGCCCTAATGGGTTAATAAAATAAAATATTTTTAGATGCAAACTTACAGATTCTTGAAACAGCTTTCTAGTGACATATATTTCAAAGAACGAAAATAAAATAACGAATTTATGTCAAAACCTGACCTAATGTTTTAATTGGGAGGCGAAAGTGGGCGTGGTCCAAATAAAAAATAAACTAAAATTCCATCTTGGTGTAAGTTAAATTCGTGCAAAATTTTAAGTGTCTAGCTTTAAAACTACAATTAATGCCAAAAATATCGCTTATTTGCCCATAGTGCAATGACGTTTTCGGTACCTCCAAATTCTTGCGTTAGTACCGTTCCCAGTGTAATGTTTAGTGTTTAAAAGGTATTATGTTTTGTGACTGGCAGAGTTTGCAACTAGCCACGCTATTACTTTTGCCAGTCTCAATGGTTTTAGGGCAAAAGGAGATTTTTCTATAATTTAAAACACAAGGCAGATAGTGCCGATTTGTAGTCAAAATTAAATCTAATTTATTTTGGGCAGTGCGGCCCTTTTTATACAAAAATTATCTTAGTCTAATTTCTTATTCTATTTCCCCTTTTTGGTTTCATAAACAATCATAATTTAGTTTGGGAAATTGAGTTAAAAAATAAGTCACTCAATTTTTCAAACTGCATATGTTGCACTTTTAACAAATCAATGTTCATCGATTTGTTTTTATTAACTGCATGTGTGGTATCAAGTTGTTTTGGTATGAGTGTTGGTTATTTATTAGGGTGGCCCATCTTCATGTGGTAAAGTGTATTTAGAGAAAAATTAGGGGATTATTTTAAAAAAAAAAAAAATTTTGTGTAATTACAAATTATGTTTTAACATTAATCTTAACATATGATTATAGTATTGGTTTTGTTTCTATACAAAAATGTTTTATAGATATTTTTCTTAAAGTATTGTTCTTAAGATATTGAAATACATGTACATAATTAAATGTGGTAAAATATTTTATAAATGAAGTATATATGTATAAAAATATGTTTTATAAATTACTAGCTTAACCCGGTGCGCTTCGCTACACTGCTTTAACCACTTCTTCAGTTGAGAGATATTTAATATATGCGTCCTATGGAATGTTTTTTCCCCTGCGCATTCCCGCTTTATTTTTATTTTCAAAAGTGTAGTATACCGTAGGAGTGACTTCTACTAAGTTTGAACATTCTTACTTTAACAGTTCTTAAGATATGCGATATTTAACATTGGCGTCCTATGGGGGTTTCGATTTTTGGGCTCAGATGATCCTACTACCAAAAGTTCAACAAATTGCTTGCAGCGGCTCTTATTAATAATGCTATCTATGAGTGGTACTGCTCCTCCTCTGGCTACCCCGACCATTTCTATATTGACATTTATAGTTTACCATAATAGAAGCTTTAACCACGTTTGAAGACTCTGCCTTCAATAGTTCTTAAGTTGAGCGATATTGAATATATGCATCCTATGGAAGATATTTCCCCCTGCGCATACCCGCTTTATTTCTGTTTTCAAAAGTGTAGTATACCATAACTGTGACTTCTACAAAGTTTGAACATTCTTACTATAACAGTTTTTAAGATATCCGATATTAAACATTGGCATCCTATGGGGGGTAACACTTCCCCCGCTGCTATTTTGCTTCAATTTTGGGGCTCAGAAGATCCTACTACCAAAAGTTCAACAAATTGCTTGCAGCGGCTCTTCATTACATTTCTATCTATGAGGGGAACTGCTCCTCCTCTGTCTACCCCGCCCATTACTATATTGAAATTTAAAGTTTGCCATAATAGTAGTTTTAACTACGTTTGAAGACCCTCCCTTTAACAGTTCTTCAGTTGAGCGATATTTAATGTATGGATCCTATGGGAGGTATTTCGCCCCCTGCGTCTATCCGCTTTATTTTTATTTTCAATAGTGTAGTATACCATATGAGTGACTTCTACAAAGTTTGAACATTCTCACTATAACAGTTCTTAAGATATGCGATATTAAACATTGGCGTCCTATGGGGAAAACCACTTCCCCCGCTGCTACTTTATTTCAATTTTGGGACTCAGAAGATCCTACTACCAAAATTTCAACAAAATGCGTGCAGTGGCTCTTATTAATATTTCTATCTATGAGGGGTACTGCTCCTCCCCTGTCTCTCCCGCCCAGTTTTATATTGAAAATTTATAGTTTACTATAATAGTAGCTTAACCCACGTTTGAAGACTCTCCCTTTAATAGTTCTTCAGTTGAGCGATATTTAATATATGCATCCTATGGGAGGTATTTCCCCCCCTGCGCCTACCCGCTTTATTTTTATTTTCAAAAGTGTAGTATACCATAAGAGTGACTTCTAGAAAGTTTGAACATTCTCACTATAACAGTTCTTAAGATATGCGATGTTAAACATTGGCGTCCTATGGGGGATTCAAATACCCCCGCTGCTATTTTATTTCAATTTCGGGGCTCAGAAGATCCTACTACAAAAAGTTCAGCAAAATGCGTCCAGCGGCTCTTAAGATATGCGATAATAAATATTGGCATCCTATGGGGGGTACCAATTCCCCTGCCCCTATCGAAAAAATAAGTAGCCTATTTTATTTTTAGCGCTCACGTGATGTTACTGTAAAAATTTCAAGAAAATCGGTTCAGTAGTTTCGGAGTCTATAAGCCAACAAACAAACAAACAAACAAACAAACACACAAACATACAAACATTTTTCATTTTTATATATATAGATAATTAGTTTTCTTAAGATATATGAAGTATATGTAATTAAATATTTTATAAATTATAATTAGTTTTCTTAAGATATATGAAGTTGTAAATAAATATTTTATAAATTATAATTAGTCTTCTTAAGATATATGAAGTATATGTAATTAAATGTAATTAAATATTTTATAAATTATAATTAGTTTTCTTGGGTATATGAAGTATATGTGATTAAATGTAATTAAATATTTTATAAATTATAAAGATATGTATGGTTTTATATTGTTATTGTGGAATTCCTTCGTCTGTCCGTTATAAATCTATTAGAGTATTTACTCCATTTTTACCTACAATTCTATATGGTCCTTTATATGGGCTTTGATTCTTACTTCTATTTTCTACTCTAAGTAATACTAAGTCACCTATTTCTAAGTTTAGTCTGTTTTGATAGCTATTATTTAATGTTCTTTTTTACTTTACTTTATTAGTCATCTCTTTTGCTCTGTTTAAAGCGAATTGTAGTCTGGCTCGCAATTCTTTGCGGTATCTGATGGCAAGCATGGTAACTTTCCATAGACTAGTTCATATGGTGTATAACCAGTGTCAATATGCGGAGATGTGTTGTAAGCAAAAGTAAAATATGGAATCCAAGTGCCCCATTCGTCATTATTTGCTGTTGTCAACAGAAACTCAATAAGAACCCTATGGTTTCTCTCTACGGCACCTAATGTTTGGTGATGATAATGGGTTGAGAAAATTTGTCTTGTTTGTAATAGTTCGCATATGTTGCGCATGGTTTCATTCGTAAATTCTGTACCCCTGTCTGACTTAAGTACTTTGAATTGTCCGTATCTCAAGATCACTTGTTCCACTAGTGTTTTAGCTGTAGTGACAGCGTCTTTTGTTTGCATTGGATGTGCGATTACAAATTTAGTCAGCTCGCATTGCATCGTAAGTATGTAGCGGTAGTTGTTTGATATGCGTAGTGGACCTACAGTGTCGATTGAAATTACTTCAAAACTGTTGTTGGGTGTAGATGTTTGTATGAGTGGTTCCTTAATGTGTTTTGTCTGTTTGTTTTTATTGCATTTGTCACAGTATGATACAAATTGTTTTCCCATTTTAGTCATATTTTTCCAAATATATTTCTGTTTTAACTTTATGATTGTTTTTCTAGTTCCTAAGTGTCCGGAACTCAAGGAACTGTGAAATTCGTCAATCAGTTTGTATTTTATTATGTCGTCTTATATTCTTATTGGAGGCTTAAATATCAATATTTTTAGTTGAGGATTTTTGTTGTTGATT
Organism: Pollenia angustigena; assembly: GCA_930367215.1. Lineage (NCBI taxonomy): Eukaryota > Metazoa > Arthropoda > Insecta > Diptera > Polleniidae > Pollenia > Pollenia angustigena. Next base: position 126,694,640 of record OV884056.1, read on the forward strand.
ATTATTTGTGCATATGCTTTTTTAAATTCTTCCTTTGTATACAAATTAAACATTTTATCTTGACTTGAAAGTACTAATTCTCTTATACTTTCTATATTCATTTTAGAAATCAGTTTCTTCAGTATCGAACCTAGATTCGCTGATTTATCACTGAATCTTGCTAGCTTATCATTTTCCTTGTAGTGGGTACGAGATTCCTTCATATTCGAAACTTGCTTCGTTGAATTATCATCCCGACCTATGTGCACAATATTATTTTCCGTATATATACCTAAGTTTTCTTTATATTGTATTTCATTAAATTGTAATTTTTTCATGTTCTTAATATCATTGATGGATGTACATTCCCATATATGAAGTTGATCAGACCTCTGAGCTGTGCTATCCTCCAATCTATTTTTCACGCGTGTATTATTTAATTAATTGATATCCTCATTATTCAATTCCTCTATTTTATTTGCCTCATTTTCTTTATTTTTCATGGCTCTAGTTGTTATTAGAACTCTTTTTTGTTTTTCGTCATGTTCTTGTGGTATCATTTGTCTAAGTATGTCAGAGTCAATCTCTATTCTCGAGAGTGCGTCAGCATTTGTATTCATCTTTCCTTTCTTGTAAACAATTGAAAAATTATAGTCTGATAAATCAAGTCATCTTTGATGAAGGATTTTTGTGAGAGAACAATGAAATAAGTGGTCGATGGTCCGTGACTACTATGAACTCTCTTCCATACAAATATGGTTTGAAAAAATTTATACCCCAATGGATTGCCAAGAGTTCTTTTTCTATTATTGGTTTGTTTATGTCATGTTTCTGCAAAGATTTGCTGGCGTAAGAAATTGGTAAGCCTTGTCCTATTTCACCTTGTGATAATACAGCACCTAGTGCAAAATTTGATGCATCTGTCGTGAGTATGAAGGGTTTGTTAAAATCTGGATACTGTAATATAGGTGGATTAATTAATTTTTCGTTGCGTTATCAAAAGCTTTTTGGCATTCGTCTTTCTATTCAAACTTAACAGATTTCTTTAGTAAAGCGTTTAAATTTTTTGCTATTTCTGCGAAATTCGGTATGAATTTTCTGTAATAGTTGCAAAATGCAACGAATCTTCTAACATCGTCCGTGTTTTTTTGGTACCGGGTAGTTCTCTATTATTTTATATTTTGCAGGGTCAGTTTTGACTCCGTCCTTTGTAATTAAATGTCCTAGGTAGACAACTTCTGGTCGTAAGAAACAACATTTCTTCGGATTAAGTTTCAAATTATACTGTTGTAATCTGTCCAGTACTTTAATTAGATTTTGATTATGGTGGTTAAGACTGCAACCATACACAATTATGTCATCGACACACAGGAAAGCTTCTGAGTCTAAACCAGAAAGTGCTATTGTCAGCATTCTTTGAAAACTATTTGACGATATTTTTAAACCGAAGGGTAATCTTTTGAATTGGTAATGTCCATTTGTTGTTGAAAAAGCTGTCAATGGTCTGGAGTCTTTATTAAGTTTATTTGGTGGAAAGAGCTGGTCATATCCAAGGTTGAAAACCATTTAGCTCTTCCTTATTTGTCTAAAATGTCCGCTAATCTCGTCAATGGGAATTTGTCATTTACAATTTTGTCATTGAGTTTTCTAAAGTCTACCACCAGTCTCCATTTCTTTTTGTCTTCAGTGCCCTTTTTTGGAACCAACAATAGTGGTGCATTGTATGGACGGATTGAAGGCTCTATAATGTCATCTTTAAGCATTTTCTGTACTTGTTCGTTTATCGTATCAGTGTGTGAATGTGGTAGTCTGTAATTTTTAATGTATACTGGTGTGTTGTCTGAGGTTATGATTTCCTGATTGTAAAAATTGTTGCTAGTAAATTTTTCATTCGTATTTCCAAATGAAATACGTTTTGGTATTTTTTAAAAATATTAATTGAAGCACAGCCGCGAAAAACGTTGTAAACGCCACATTTTGCAAAAACTGTTTTTTTGCAGATAAACGTTGACTTTACTCTCTTACACAGTTTAAACATCAAATCAACCAAAACTATGCACCTTAACGCCTTCAAAATGGCGTACAAAGTGTCAGCCAGTGGAAGAACATTGCAAGTTACTAACATAATGATGAAACCGAAATGGTTTTGCAGTGCGGAATAATGTTTTAAAAGCCTTTTGCATTAAAGTTTGTATTATCACTATTTTAAATAATAGAAAAAAAAAATTTTTAAAACAAATAATGCTGCTTGTCAAAAAACGTTTTTTTGCTCTCCTGAAAAATTATTATTTTGTAACTTAAAACGTTATTCGCGGCTGTGCTTCAATTAGTGATGATATTGCATTTTTGTCATTGTTGTTAATTTGTAACTCATTCATTATTTTTTCAAAACGTTCGTCATTGTTTACGTTATTGTAACTTAATATGTCATAATTTTTAAGAGGGTCAGTCTGTAGTTTAATGCCCTTTATAATTACTGTTGAGTTTGGTGTATTTAAAATTTGTATGTGTGTCATACCGCTTTTTGGTGCGATTGAATTTCTTAAAAAAATTCCGTCTTCCAATTCATTGTTGAATATGACGCAATCTTCTTTAATGTTTAATTTAACTGGCTGTATTATTTCAGTTCGTGGTGGTATTGTAATTTTTAACTCATTGTATGTTTTTGTTTGCATGGGTAAGACTATTGATTCATTGTTCACAATTAGTGACCATGTAAATGTTTCGTGATCAGTTTTACAAAAATATTTTCGTAAAAAATCCCGTCCAATAATTCCGTATGTCTCAATTGGAAAATCTGCGTTTACTAATTGGAAAGTATGTTCAAAAGCTATGTCATCTATGTTTAACTTAAGGTCAATTGTTCCTAATGAATTAATTTCTTGACTCGTGATACATGTCAGTTTACATTTCTCATCTGGATAGTAATTTTCATTTTGTAAATGATTTGTCATACGACATAGTGAAATGTCCGCTCCTGTGTCGACTAAGAATGTTAAATTGTTGTTTTTGTATTTTGTTGTTATGGAGTTTGTGTTGTTTTCAGATATTTTGTAGATTTTAGTATTTTGCAAAACTAGATTTGGCTTTCCGGAATATTCTCGTATTACGGGCCTTCTGCGTTTCCCGTTTCGTGTATAGTACGTATATGTCTTCTGTCATTATTATTTCTTTTATGATATCTATTGTTCTGAAAATTGTTATTGTTTCTATTGTTCTGAAAATTGTTATTGTTTCTATTGCTGTTGTTTCCTTGGTAGTTGTTTCTACCTCTTGATCGGTTGTAATTGTTCCGATAATTGTTTTGATTTTTATTGGAATGAAGTATGGAATTTTGTGTTCCAGTGACTTCTGTGCAGCTACTAACAAATTTGCTAACTGCATCATTCATGGAATTGAATTGTCCAGCCTGCATTATTAGTTTAACTCTGTCCAAAGTACAGTTCGCGGTCATTGCCTTAACGGCGGCCTGAGTGGAATATTTACTAGCAAGTTCGCATGAAAGTCCGTCCGAAATGTAAGTGTTTTCTAGGGCTTTTGCAAGAGTTTCTACCTCAGAACAGTAAGCATTAGCTGGTTTGTTGTTTTGCTTTATGTTCATGATTTTCGCTGTCAACACCTCTACTGATTCACATTTGACAGTGGTTTTTAATTTTTCTATAATCTGAGTTACCGTTCTCTCATCATTAATTAAATTTCTCGCGTTTCCTTTCAATTTAGTTTTTATGAGATTTATTAATATTGGTTCATGTGTCTCTTTTATTGAATTTGACTAATAATAAGGAATCTAAAAAGGATCTCAAGTTTTCCGATTTTCCATCGAAATCTGTTATGAGCTTAGAAGCTGTGTTTAAAAATTCTACTGTTTGAGGCATTGTAATTTGTATGTATTAAATTTAAGTATTTTTATATATGTAATGTTTTTATTCTTTGCTTCCTACACTATCGCAATACTTCCTTATCATTAAGACTGTCTCTAATTCTATTTTTCTTTTGTTTATTACATCGTCTGAGGTTGGTGTACCTTCAATTCCTAATGTCTTCCACAATTCTGCTAGCCATTCTATTCTTCGTTCTAAGCACCATTCTTTAGGTTTAAAATCTATAGGATTCTTTGGCTTGATTATTTTTCTTTTATCCATTTTAATTTTAAAATTATATTAAATTTGTATAAAATTCTATAATGTTTTGTTACAAGGTCTATGTATAATTTTCTTATGCCGCAAACTAATGTTGACTGCGTTCTTCAGATAAGGATTTTAGGCCATTTTCCTTTAATTGGACGTATTGAATTGAAACTGAAATATTTGCCCTTGGTTGGCAAAATTATCGCCAATACTCGCAGGATTTAAAAAAAATGTGGTGGTCCGAGTGGGCAGGATCGCCATGTAATGTTATGTGTTGAGGGGTGGCAGGATCGCCATGTAAAGTTAAGTGTTTAAAAAGTATTAAGTTTTGTGACTGGCAGAGTTTGCCACTAGCCACGCTATTACTTTTGCCAATCTCAATGGCTTGAGGGCAAAAGGAGATTTTTCTATAATTTAAAACACAAGGCAGATAGTGCCGATTTGTAGTCAAAATTAAATCTAATTTATTTTGGGCAGTGCGCCCCCTTATATACAAAAATTATCTTAGTCTAATTTCTTATTCTATTTCCCCTTTTTGGTTTCATAACCAATCATAATTTAGTTTGGGAAATTGAGCTTAAAAATAAGTCACTCAATTTTTCAAACTGCATATGTTGCACTTTTAACAAATCAAAGTTCATAGATTTGATTTTATTAACTGCATGTGTGGTATCAAGTTGTTTTGTTATGAGTGTTTGTTATTTATTAGGGTGGCCCATCTTCATGTGGTAAAGTGTATTAGGATACACTACCACAGACCATAATCACTGGCATCCGTTTGAAGGGTAAATGGCATATTAAAATCGGGACAGGCTAGTACTGGTGCCTCGGTCAGCTTACTCTTTAGAATTGTGAAGGCCCGTTGTTGCTCTTCCCCCCACTTCCAATGTTTTTCTTTTTTTAACAAACTCGTCAGCGGTTGTGAGACTTCGGCAAAATTTGGTATAAACGTGCGGTACCAGGAGGTGATGCCCAGGAAACGACGTATCTCTTTCATATTTTGGGGTAACGGCATGTTAATGATTGCGGCCACTTTATCGGGATCGGTCTTAATACCGTATTGAGTAACGATGTGACCCAGATATTTCGTTTCCTTCTTGAAAAACTAACATTTCTCAAGGTTGATTTTCAGATTTGCGGCCCGTAATCGTTTGAAGACCTGCCGTAGGTTATCCATGTGTTCTTCAAATGTTCTACCGATGACGATGATATCATCGAGATAGGCGAAAGCATGGGGCTCCATGTCTGGTCCAATAACGCTATCGAGGACCCGCTGGAAAGTGGCTGGAGCTGAGTGTAGGCCAAAAAGCATGACCCGCCAATGATAGAAACCTCGGCCAGTGACAGCAAAGCCGGTATATTTCTTACTTTGCTCCTCCATCGGTATTTGCCAGTAGCCGTCCTTCAAATCTATACTACTTATATATTTGGCATGCCGCAAACGATCCAAAATAGTATTAATGCGAGGTAGGGGGTATTATATTATAGGTATTTAATCTATTATTATGATAAATATTTGTTTTCTTTTCTTTTTTTTTATGTCCAAAAATTGTCCTTATTAAATAGTTTTTATTTTTACATACTACATATAATTTACTTTTTACTTAACTGTTATACTTTTTTAATGAATTCTTATGAACTGACTTAACGTTATTCTTAATTTTAACTAAAACATTCAGATCGTCTATATCTACTATGGTATAGGGACCTTGATAAGGCGAATCCCTTTTTGTCCTATTAGCTGTCTTCACTAAAACCAAATCTCCTATCTCTAATTCTATGCTATTACTTTAACCATTCTCTTCTCTTTTACTACTTCTAAAAGTTTTTTTCGCGTTAACCAATGAGTGTTTCAATCTTGCCTTTAATTCATTTGCATAGACATCAAAATTATACACCTGCGGATGGTTCATCACCTCATCACCCGGCAAACTAGGCAATTTTCCAAATACCAACTCGAAAAGTGAATACTCTGTATCTAAATGCGGAGTAAAGTTATATGCAAACGTATAATATTGAATCTATTCGTCCCAATTACCATCTTCCACAAAAGATAAAAAGTATTCGTTGAGAACCCTATGGTTCCTCTCTACCGTGCCTAAAGTTTCATGATGATATGGCGCTGAGAATCTCTGTTCAATCTTCAATAAGTTGCAAATCTCATTCATAAGCTCATTCGTAAACTCCGTTCCCCTGTCTGACTTGAGGATTCTAAATATCCCGTACTTCAGTACACATTCTCTGTTAATGCCTTAGCTTTTGACTTCGCTTCCTTCGTTTCCATAGGACAAGCAACTATATACTTTGTCAATTCGCATTGCATCGTCAGTATGTACCTGAAATTCTTCGTCGGTCTAAGAAGACCTACTGTGTCTATTACAACTGTATCAAAACTATTCGTAGGCGTATCCGTTACCTTAAACGGTTCCTTCGTGTGCTTCACCTGCTTGTTTCTTTGGCATAAGTCACACTTCGATATAAATTCTTTCACCATTCTTGACATATTTTTCCAAACGTACTTTTGTTTAATCCTTAACAACGTTTTCCTTACACCAAAATGACCTCCCTGCGGGGTGTTATGATGTAGTTCTATTAATTTCATCTTTTTATCTGTATCCGTTATGATCTGAGGTTTATTATATAGCAATATCACGACTTTTTCTTTATTTGACTTATTATATTCATTCTTAAACTCATCTGTATAAATTTCCTAAAATATTGCATCGTCCTTAGCGAGTGCAAATTCTTTATACCTTGTTCTTCCTAAATAAGATGATAGCTTCTCCAACATAATACCTAAGTATCGCGGATTATCACTACATCTGACACGCGTCTCATTCTCATCATTCTCTACAATCCATTTATAATCTTTTTCATTCGGTCTTGTCTCTATTAACAATTTCAATTTTCTTGCGCGCTTAATGTCATTTATTGACGTACAATCCCCTACATAGGGTGTGCTTCCTTTCTTTTTAATTTCTTTATTATTATCCTTGTCGTCTATATTTTTATTGCTCATACCTCTTGTAATTACTAATGTCTTCTTTGCGTTTCCGTCATTTTCCTGTGGAATCATCGACTTCAATATGGTCGAGTCTATCTGTATTCTCGATAAAGCGTCAGCGTTGGTATTATTCGCACCTTTCTCGTAAACTATTTCAAAATCATAATCGGCGAGTTCCAGTCTTATTCTCGTTAGCTTCGAACTTGGATTCTTGTGCGTAAACAGTGCTACTAACGGTCTGTGGTCAGTAACTACGGTAAATTTCCTTCCATACAGGTAAGGCCTAAAAAATTTAGTTCCCCAATAAATGCCTATAGCCCCTTGCGAAAGAACTGCACCAAGTTCAAAATCTGATGCATCTGTGGTCAGTACAAAAGTTCTATCAAAATTTGGATATTGGAGTATAGGTGGCTTAGTTAGTCTTGCCTTCAGAGCTTCAAATGCAGATTGACATTGCTCCGTCCAAATAAATTTCGCATTTTTCTTGAGCAATTCATTTAAACAACTAGCAATCTGTGCGAAATTTTCTATAAACCTTCTGTAATAATTACAGAAAGTTACGAATCTCCTTACCTCGTCAGCATTCTAATCTTAACGAAGCAACAAACGAAATAGCAAAGGAATCCGAACAAATCAGTCAAACACAACAAATGTCGCTACTCGCCAACCAATTGACCTTAACCGCCTTAAGCCTGCAAAGAATAGAAAGGGATGCAATAGACGTGTTAACCGATGCTCATCATGGAAAAATCAGTCCGCTTCTATTAGCTCCTTATCAACTAAGGAATGAATTAGCCGTAATAAGGGCAACGTGCACTTCCTGTAGAAGACGATAGTCTGATACAATTTTATAAGCTAATGAAGGCCAGTGGTGCGATAACAAAGGGCGAAGTTATCTTTGAAATTATGTTGCCACTTGTCGACCAGTTAGTTTGTGCTTTGTTGTGATACAGACGTGTATTTTTAACCCCGCATACGATTTGAACTATTAATTAATCATATCTGATTTTGACATATATCAGCAGCGAATGGACGCTTAAAATAAATAATATATTTTGTTATTTAAATTATTTAACATAATAGTGAACAATTAAAACGATAAAATTAAATAAAATAAAAAAGTAAAAAAATATACATACGTATGAATGTTCATACATGAATGTATGTATACATATTCTGAACAAAAACATTTAAGCTTAAATTTCTTATTTTTTTTTTGTTGTTGTAATACAATAAATAATAAAAATATTAAAAGCAAAGCAAAACGGTGAAAAACAAAAACAACTCTTTGCATGAGTACGAACAGTGAAACAACACTAAGACAAAATGAAAGAAACGTTTACGTTTTACTTAATGCAAATGAAAATAATGCAGAAATAAATAAAACAAAACAAAACAATATAAACTATTTAACGGCTAAGCCAATTACTCGAACACGTTCCCTATCACCCTCGGTGTTTACAAAAACAGTGGATAGTGACTCATTAAAAAAACTACAACTAGATTTGGTGACAAGTGTTGCCAGGCCAGCAAGTATTGCCGTGACGTCAAAAACAAATTTAGTGGGAAATGATACCATGAACTCAAACACAAATGCAATGGAAAACCCCCCTGTAAAAAGTTGTCAAAAGCCTACAATACAAGTTGGTATGGACAGGTACATAACAGTGCTTCAACGGGGACGCAGTCCTACCTCTGCAGCAGTTGCTTCGGCCTCAAAAGTACCATCTTTTGATAAAATAAATACTCAAAATCGTTTTGCAATTCTGGAGGATGAATCCTCTGAAGCACCAAACGTCATTAAACCATCGAAGCCTCCCCCGATATATCTTAGGGAGCAAAATTCAAATGAGCTCATAAAGAGTTTGATACCGGTGATAGGTGAAAATTCGTTTTACGTAGCGGCTATCAAGCGTGGAAGTATAAACGAGACAAAAATACAAGTCAATCATGAGAATGATTTTCGCTAAATAGTAAACAACTTTGAAACACTTAAAAAAAACTTTTATACCTACCAACTGAAAAGCAGTAAAGGTCTACAGGTAGTGATTAAGGGTATTGACTCATGTGTGGACCCAGAAGAGGTTAAATCATTCCTAGAAGAAAAAGGCTTCAAGGTAAAACATGTAGTAAATATCAAAAATAGAGAAAAAATTCCCCAACCACTTTTTCGAGTGGAGTTTGAACCCGGCGACGTAAAACTTAAAAAAAAACGAAACACATCCTATTTACAATTTAAAATATATTATCTACAGAAAAATAACTATAGAAGAGCCGCACAAAAAAATGGACCTGTTCAGTGCTTAAACTGCCAAGAATTTGGACATACCAAGGCATACTGCTTCTTACCCCCTGTCTGCGTAGTATGTGGTGAACTGCACGGTACAGTTTCTTGCGATAAGTCTAAAACCGACCCCAACGTAAAAAAATGTAGCAACTGTGGCGGTAATCACACTGCCAATTATAGAGGATGCCCTGTATATAATATCGTCAAGCAGACGGTTGGACCGAAAACAAATACCCCTCAAATGCAGGTTGCAAACCAAGTAAACACAAATGCAATTCAAGCCCCCCAGCCTAGTAATAACAGAACCTCTTACGCTAACGTCCTAAAATCAAACCATCAGCCAATGCAAGGTGCCTCGCCAAGTAATGATGAAACTCCGGTTTCTAATTTAAGTCGTTTAGAAAAAACCATGGAAACATTATTGCAAACAGTAAATAATTTTACGAACACAATGGGTAATATGATGCAGGAAATGCTTAGAATGCAATCGATGTTATTGCAAGCTGTACTTAACAAACCATGAACTGTTTAAAAATTTGTGTTTGGAACGCAAACGGCATCCGCCAACATAAAAATGAATTAGAATACTTTCTTAAAAATAAGCAAATTGATGTCATGATGATTTCTGAAATTCATTTGACCTCAAGAAATACGTTTAAAATAAATGGTTATATACTATATGATACCAAGGACCCACGAGATAGAGCTTGTGGAGGTTCTGCCATTTTAATAAAACCCCGAGTCAAACACTACCTAATGTGTGATCATCGTGAAAATTATCTCCAAGCAACGAACATTTGCGTTGAGGAATTAAATAGAAACCTAGTAATTTCATCGTTATACTCCCCGCCTAGATTTTAAATATCGGAGGACCAATATTATAAATATTTTAAATCATTAGGACCGTATTTCCTAGCCGCTGGCGATTATAACGCTAAACATCCCTTCTGGGGGTCGCGACTTATAACACCAAAGGGTCGTGTTTTATTTAACACAATTTCTAAAATGGATTTAAATGTGGTAGCGAGCGGACAACCAACATATTGGCCCACTGATCATCAAAAAATGCCAGATGTCATAGATTTCGGCGTGGTTAAAAACATTCCCATAGAAACGATTCATGTTGAAGCCCCCCTAGAATTATCTTCCGACCATACACCTACAATTGTTACTATAATGACCCCCAATAGAATTGTAGGTCCGACTGGTTACATAGCGACGACAGCTACGCAAATTAATTGGTTAAAATATAAAAAATATCTCAGTCTATTACGCCTGTATCAAAACGATTCGTAGGCGTATCCGTAACCGTAAACGGTTCCTTCGTGTGCTTCGCCTGCTTGTTTCTTTGGCATAAGTCACACTTCGATATAAATTCTTTCACCATTCTTGACATATTTTTCCAAACGTTCTTTTGTCTAATCCTTAACAACGTTTTCCTTACAGCAAAATGACATCCCTGCGGGGTGTTATGATGTAGTTCTATTAATTTCATCTTTTTACCTGTATCAGTTATGATCTGAGGTTTATTATATAGCAATATCACGACTTTTTCTTTATTTGACTTATTATATTCATTCTTAAACTCAGCTGTAGAAATTTCCTCAAATATTGCATCGTCCTTAGCGAGTGCAAATTCTTTATACCTTGTTCTTCCTAAATAAGATGATAGCTTCTCCAACATAATACCTAAGTATCGCGGATTATCACTACATCTGACACGCTTCTCATTCTCATCATTCTCTACAATCCATTTATAATCTTTTTCATTCGGTCTTGTCTCTATTAAAAATTTCAATTTTCTTGCGCGCTTAATGTCATTTATTGACGTACAATCCCCTACATAGGGTGTGCTTCCTTTCTTTTTAATTTCTTTATTATTATCCTTGTCGTCTTTATTTTTATTGCTCATACCTCTTGTAATTACTAATGTCTTCTTTGCGTTTCCGTCATTTTCCTGTGGAATCATCGACTTCAATATGGTCGAGTCTATCTGTATTCTCGATAAAGCGTCAGCGTTGGTATTATTCGCACCTTTCTCGTAAACTATTTCAAAATCATAATCGGCGAGTTCCAGTCTTATTCTCGTTAGCTTCGAACTTGGATTCTTGTGCGTAAACAGTGCTACTAACGGTCTGTGGTCAGTAACTACGGTAAATTTCCCTCCATACAGGTAAGGCCTAAAAAATTTAATTCCCCAATAAATGCCTATAGCCCCTTGCGAAAGAACTGCACCAAGTTCAAAATCTGATGCATCTGTGGTCAGTACAAAAGTTCTATCAAAATTTGGATATTGGAGAATAGGTGGCTTAGTTAGTCTTGCCTTCAGAGCTTCAAATGCAGATTGACGCCATATAAATTTCGCATTTTTTGCTTTGTGCTTTGTTGTGATACAGACGTGTATTTTTAGCCGCGCATACGATTTGAACTATTAATTAATCACATTTGATTTTGTAATACATAAATATAAGCAGCGAATGGACGCTTAAGAAAAAGATAATATATTTTGTTATTTAAATTATTTAACATAATAGTGAACAATTTAAAACGATAAAATTAAATAAAATAAAACAGTACAAATATATATGTATGTACGTATGAATGTTCATACATGTGTATACATATTCTGAACAAAAACATTTAAATTTCTTGTTTTTTTTTTTGTTGTTTTAAAATACAATAAATAATAAAAATATTAAAGCAAAGCAAAACGGTGAAAAACAAAAACAACTCTTTGCATGAGTAAAAACAGTGAAACAACGCTAAGGCAAAATGAAAGAAATGTTTATGTGACCGTTCAGGCAAACGAAAATAATGCTGAAATAAATAAAACAAAACAAAACAATATTAACTATCTAACGGCTAAGCCTATTATTCGAACACGTTCTCTTTCACCCTCGGTGTTCACAAAAACGGTGGATAGTGATACATTAAAAAATATTAATCTGTCTTTGGGGACAAGTGTTGTAGCGTCCGCGAGTACTACCGCGGCGGAAAAAACAATCTTAGTAAGAAATGATACCATAAACTCAAATACAGACGCAATGGAGAACCCTTTAGTGAAAAATTGTCAAAAGCCTCAAATACAAGTTGGTATGGACAGGTATATAACAGTGCTTAAACGGGGTCGCAGCCCTACCTCTTCAGCAGTTGCTTCGGCCTCAAAAGTAACATCTTTTGATAGAATAAATTCACAAAACCGTTTTGCAATTCTTGAGGACGAATCCCCAGAGGCACCAAACGTCATAAAATCTTCTAAGCCACCCCCAATATATCTTAGGGAGCAAAACTCAAGTGAGTTAATAAAGAGCGTGATCTCGGTAATAGGTGAAAATTCTTTTTACGTAGCGGCAATCAAGTGTGGTAATATAAACGAGACAAAAATACAGGTTAATCATGAGAATGATTTTCGCAAACTAACAAACCAATTTGAATCCCTTAAAAAAAGCTTTTATACATATCAGCTGAAGAGCAGCAAAGGCCTTCAGGTAGTGATCAAGGGCATAGACTCGAGCGTGGACCCTGAAGAAATTAAAACCTTTTTGGAAGAGAAAGGCTTTAAAATAAAAAACGTTACAAATATCAAAAATAGGGAAAAAAAATCCCCAACCACTATTTCGAGTGGAGCTAGAACCTGGCGACGTTAAGCTTAAAAAAAATGAAACGCATCCTATTTACAATTTAAAATATATTCTCTACAGAAGAATAACTATAGAGGAGCCGCACAAAAGAAATGGTCCCGTTCAATGTCTCAACTGCCAAGAATTTGGCCATACTAAGGCCTACTGCTATTTACCCCCTGTTTGCGAAGTATATGGTGAATTACATGGTACAGTCCAGTGCGATAAGTCTAAAAATGACCCCAATGTAAAAAAATGTAGCAACTGTGGCGGGAATCACACTGCCAATTATAGAGGATGTCCTGTATATACTATCGTCAAGCAGTCGGCTGGACCGAAAACTAATCCCCCTCAAATGCAGGTACCAAATCAAGCAAACACTAATGACACTCAGGCTCCGCAGCCTAGTAATAACAGAACCTCTTATGCTAACGTCCTAAAATCAAACCATGTGCCAATGCAAGGTGCTTCGCCAAGTAATGATAAAACTCCAGTTTCTAATTTAAGTCGTCTAGAAAAAACCATGGAAACTTTAGTGCAAACAGTAAATAATTTTACAAACACAATGGGTAATATGATGCAGGAGATCCTTAGAATGCAATCGATGTTATTGCAAGCTGTACTTAACAAACCATGAACTGTTTAAAAATTTGTTTTTGGAACGCAAACGGCATCCGCCAACATAAAAATGAATTAGAATACTTTCTTAAAAATAAACAAATTGATGTCATGATGGTTTCTGAAACTCATTTGACCTCAAGAAATACGTTTAAAATCAATGGTTATACACTATATGATACCAAGGACCCTCGAGATAGAACTTGTGGAGGTTCTGCAATTTTGATAAAAACCCGAATCAAACACTACCTGATGTGTGATCATCGTGAAGATTATCTCCAAGCAACGAACATTTGTATTAAAGAGCTGAATCGAAACATAGTAATCTCATCCTTATACTCACCACCTAGATTTGCAATATCAGAAAGCCAATATTATAAATATTATAAGTCATTGGGACCCTGTTTCCTGGCTGCTGGCGATTATAACGCTAAACATACCTTCTGGGGTTCACGACTTATAACACCAAAGGGTCGTGTTTTGTATAATACAATCTCTAAAATGAATTTAAATGTCGTCGCGAGCGGACAACCAACATATTGGCCTGCTGATCCGCAAAAAATTCCAGATGTCATCGATTTCGGAGTGGTTAAAAACATCCCCACAGAAACGATTCAAGTTGAACCTTCGTTAGAATTATCCTCTGATCACACACCTACAATAGTTACTATAACAAACACCAATAGAATCGTATCTCCCTCTGGTTACATAGCGACAACAGCTACACAAATAAACTGGTTAAAATATAAAAAATATCTCAGTACCCATTGCACAGAAAATATTCCGCTTAGCACACCGGAAAATGTGGATCTCTCTATTGTCAATTTTGACAGTTATCTTAAACTAGCTGTTCAACATTCCAGCAAAACCCTCAAAAAAACCAATTATAACAAAATATATTTTGCAGACGTCGAGCGCCTCTTGAATGAAAAAAGGAGAGTGCGAAGAGAATGGCAATTGCAAAGATCCCCTCAACTTAAAAATGAATTAAAAGAGTGTACAAAAAGGCTAAGAAAATTACTGCAGACTCAGAAAACGGCTTCCGTAGAAAAATATCTTAAGGACTTGGATGCAACTCCACAATCAGGCTACTCATTATGGCGGGCAGCTAGAAACCTCAAAAGACCAGTTATCTCGAAACCACCATTAAGAAACTTGAATGGAAGTTGGGCAAGAAATGATAATGAAAAAGGAAACCTGTTTGTAAATCATTTGAAAAACGTATTTACCCAAAATATACCTGACGATACAGCGCACGAGTTGCCGCCTGTTAATGTTAGAGCAGCTATCCCCCTAAGATTTGAGATAAGGGAATAAGAAAGGGCTATTTGTGAATTAAACACCAAGAAGGCACCTGGTATTGATAAAATCAGTAACAAAATGCTTTTGGAGCTACCTCGCATATCAAAGAAAATTATTCTTTATATTTTTAATGCTATTTTACGACTTGAATACTACCCTCAAGAATGGAAGGTCTCCTTAATAACGATGATACCAAAGCCAGGAAAAGATCACACAAAAGTTGAGTCATATAGGCCTATTAGCTTATTATCTAATATATCAAAGCTGTTTGAGAAGCTCTTAGCGTCAAAATTAACCCCAATTTTAAATGACAGTGGGTGTATACCCAATCATCAATTCGGCTTCAGAAGAGAGCATAGTACAATTGAACAAACCCATCGGATAGTAAACGCCATAAGAAAAGCCTTTGAAGAAAGAAAATATTGCTCCGCTCTTTTCATAGATGTTTCTCAAGCTTTTGACAAAGTCTGGCATGTAGGATTGTTACATAAGTTGAAGCTAAACCTACCGGTTAATACACACAAGCTGTTAGAAAGCTACCTGGTCGGTCGAAAATTCATTATTAAAGAAGGCGATTTTTTAAGTTCTCCTCAGCCAATTGAAGCTGGAGTCCCTCAGGGAAGCATCCTGGGCCCACTTTTTTACCTTATATATACCTCGGACATGCCAACAAAAAATCACACCCTAACCTCAACTTTTGCTGATGATACAGCTTTTCTAAGCGTACACGAGAACAGTCGTGAAGCATCTCGATACCTGCAGAATCATATATTTCAACTAGAACTGTGGTTTAAACAATGGAGAATAAAGGTCAATGAGCAAAAATGCGTACATATAACATTTACCTTGCGACGGGAAACATGTCCCCCTATTAAAATCAATAATCAACTAGTGCCTCAACAATCGCATGTCAAATATCTCGGTATTCATCTAGATCGGCGTTTAACATGGAAATGCGATATAGATGCAAAATTAACCCAAATGAAACTAAAAGCAATTCAAATTAACTGGCTTATTGGAAGAAATTCTGTTCTTAGTCTCGACTGCAAACTACTACTTTACAACGCTATTTTAAAGCCAATATGGTGCTACGGTATTCAACTATGGGGCACTGCCTCGGCCTCAAATATCGAAAAAATTCAAAGGCGCCAAAATAAACTTCTTCGAATAATTACAGCTGCCCCTTGGTATGTTAAAAACTCAAATATCCACAAGGATCTCAATGTGCCCCTGGTAAGGACTATTATAACGAAGTATGCGGTAAAATATTTGAAAAGGCTAGAGTTGCACCCAAATCCACTAGCACGAAATATTTTAAATGATAGCGGCCACTCTCGCCTAAGAAGAAGAGACACTGCAGCACTTACCCATTAAGATGAGCGATAAACACCTACATATGTGAAAAGAACCCGTGATGAAGAAAATTTTTGTCTGGCACTGGCAGGACATAAAATAAAGCATTAGGTTAAGATTTGATTAATTATTGTTAGTTCATATTTAATATATGAAGATTCAATAAATAAATAATGAAAAAAAAAAAAAAAAAATTTTTCTTGAGCAATTCATTTAAACAACTAGCAATCTGTGCGAAATTTTCTATAAACCTTCTGTAATAATTACAGAAAGTTACGAATCTCCTTACCTCGTCAGCATTCTAATCTTAACGAAGCAACAAACGAAATAGCAAAGGAATCCGAACAAATCAGTCAAACACAACAAATGTCGCTACTCGCCAACCAATTGACCTTAACCGCCTTAAACCTGCAAAGAATAGAAAGGGATGTAATAGACGTGTTAACCGATACTCATCATGGAAAAATCAGTCCGCTTCTATTAGCTCCTTATCAACTAAGGAATGAATTAGCCGTAATAAGGGCAACGTGCACTTCCTGTAGAAGACGATAGTCTGATACAATTTTATAAGCTAATGAAGACCAGTGGAGCGATAACAAAGGGCGAAGTTATCTTTGAAATTATGTTGCCACTTGTCGACCAGTTAGTTTGTGCTTTGTTGTGATACAGACGTGTATTTTTAACCCCGCATACGATTTGAACTATTAATTAATCATATCTGATTTTGACATATATCAGCAGCGAATGGACGCTTAAAATAAATAATATATTTTCTTATTTAAATTATTTAACATAATAGTGAACAATTAAAACGATAAAATTAAATAAAATAAAAAAGTAAAAATATATACATACGTATGAATGTTCATACATGTATGTATGTATACATATTCTGAACAAAAACATTTAAGCTTAAATTTCTTATTTTTTTTGTTGTTGTAATACAATAAATAATAAAAATATTAAAAGCAAAGCAAAACGGTGAAAAACAAAAACAACTCTGCATGAGTACGAACAGTGAAACAACACTAAGACAAAATGAAAGAAACGTTTACGTTTTACTTAATGCAAATGAAAATAATGCAGAAATAAATAAAACAAAACAAAACAATATAAACTATTTAACGGCTAAGCCAATTACTCGAACACGTTCCCTATCACCCTCGGTGTTTACAAAAACAGTGGATAGTGACTCATTAAAAAAACTACAACTAGATTTGGTGACAAGTGTTGCCAGGCCAGCAAGTATTGCCGTGACGTCAAAAACAAATTTAGTGGGAAATGATACCATGAACTCAAACACAAATGCAATGGAAAACCCCCCTGTAAAAAGTTGTCAAAAGCTTACAGTACAAGTTGGTATGGACAGGTACATAACAGTGCTTAAACGGGGGGGGGGGGGTGGGAGGATGAATCCTCTGAAGCACCAAACGTCATTAAACCATCGAAGCCTCCCCCGATATATCTTAGGGAGCAAAATTCAAATGAGCTCATAAAGAGTTTGATATCGGTGATAGGTGAAAATTCGTTTTACGTAGCGGCTATCAAGCGAGGAAGTATAAACGAGACAAAAATACAAGTCAATCATGAGAATGATTTTCGCAAAATAGTAAACAACTTTGAAACACTTAAAAAAAACTTTTATACCTACCAACTGAAAAGCAGTAAAGGTCTACAGGTAGTGATTAAGGGTATTGACTCATGTGTGGACCCAGAAGAGGTTAAATCATTCCTAGAAGAAAAAGGCTTCAAGGTAAAACATGTAGTAAATATCAAAAATAGAGAAAAAATTCCCCAACCACTTTTTCGAGTGGAGTTTGAACCCGGCGACGTAAAACTTAAAAAAAAACAAAACACATCCTATTTACCTCGCTCGGGGTTTGCTTCAGTTCGAAGGTCACCAGAGGCTAAAAAGAACCGATACTTTGAGCCTTACTAGAAGACATTTTTAAAATTTGAATACAGCAGTTAGTGGTTACACTGGTAACAACTAATAAACAACAAGTAGAATTAAGATTTGAATACATATTGTAAATTTCGATAAGAAAGATTCAATAATAAAAATAAATTTAAAAAAAAAAAAAAAAAAAAAAATCCTATTTACAATTTAAAATATATTCTCTACAGAAAAATAACTATAGAAGAGCCGCACAAAAAAAATGGACCTGCTCAGTGCTTAACCTGCCAAGAATTTGGCCATACCAAGGCATACTGCTTCTTACCCCCTGTCTGCGTAGTATGTGGTGAACTACACGGTACAGTTTCTTGCGATAAGTCTAAAACCGACCCCAACGTAAAAAAATGTAGCAACTGTGGCGGTAATCACACTGCCAATTATAGAGGATGCCCTGTATATAATATCGTCAAGCAGACGGTTGGACCGAAAACAAATACCCCTCAAATGTAGGTTGCAAACCAAGTAAACACAAATGCAATTCAAGCCCCCCAGCCTAGTAATAACAGAACCTCTTACGCTAACGTCCTAAAATCAAACCATCAGCCAATGCAAGGTGCCTCGCCAAGTAATGATGAAACTCCGGTTTCTAATTTAAGTCGTTTAGAAAAAACCATGGACACATTAGTGCAAACAGTAAATAATTTTACGAACACAATGGGTAATATGATGCAGGAAATGCTTAGAATGCAATCGATGTTATTGCAAGCTGTACTTAACAAACCATGAACTGTTTAAAAATTTGTTTTTGGAACGCAAACGGCATCCGCCAACATAAAAATGAATTAGAATACTTTCTTAAAAATAAACAAATTGATGTCATGATGATTTCTGAAATTCATTTGACCTCAAGAAATACGTTTAAAATAAATGGTTATATACTATATGATACCAAGGACCCACGAGATAGAGCTTGTGGAGGTTCTGCCATTTTAATAAAAACCCGAGTCAAACACTACCTAATGTGTGATCATCGTGAAGATTATCTCCAAGCAACGAACATTTGCGTTGAGGAATTAAATAGAAACCTAGTAATTTCATCGCTATACTCCCCGCCTAGATTTTCAATATCGGAGGACCAATATTATAAATATTTTAAATCATTAGGACCGTATTTCCTAGCCGCTGGCGATTATAACGCTAAACATACCTTCTGGGGGTCGCGACTTATAACACCAAAGGGTCGTGTTTTATTTAACACAATTTCTAAAATGGATTTAAATGTGGTAGCGAGCGGACAACCAACATATTGGCCCACTGATCATCAAAAAATACCAGATGTCATAGATTTCGGCGTGGTTAAAAACATTCCCATAGAAACGATTCATGTTGAAGCCTCCCTAGAATTATCTTCCGACCATACACCTACAATTGTTACTATAATGAACCCCAATAGAATTGTACCTCCGACTGGTTACATAGCGACGACAGCTACGCAAATTAATTGGTTAAAATATAAAAAATATCTCAGTACTAGGGTGTTCAATTAATCGGGTTTATTTTTTGTTCGATTAAACGATTAATCGATATTTGGCATTTTTACTTATTCGATTAAACGAATAAAATTTTAAAATAAATCGATTAATCGAATAATTCTTAATTTGAAATTTTATAAATTAGTTATTGAGTAAATAAACATTCTTGTTCAAATAAAACTTGTCAATGTAGCTCCAAATTTTTGCTTCACTTCAGGCACTTAAATTTTAAGAGAGTCTGGATTTTTTGCTGCTTTTCACGGACATTCCATCCTCTATGCCATTATCCGCTATGATTCTTCAAATAATTTCCTCTAGAGAAACACATGAACTATTTTGTTAAAATATACGGGCGTGTTCTAGAATTCGAAATGAAGTGGATTTAAAATAAAGCTAATTTTAAAAATGATCCTGTACTGAAAGTTCCTAAAAATATTCCATTTTATCTACTTCATTCTTTAAGTATCTCTTATTTTGCAAAAACAACACTTAAAACCACGAAAAACTACGGTCAGTTCGTAAATAATTGAATTTAAATTCAAGTTCGATTTCAATCTCACTTCATTTCGATTTCTAGAATATACCCGATAAATTTATATAAATCTTTGAGTTAGCATACCTTTGTCGATTTTCTTTGGTGAAATGAATTATTAAATTGTCTTGAAAAAATTGAACAAAAATATAAGCTAAGGCCCTAATTTTGTTAATCGCAACGCAAAGCCAATAAATTAACGCCTCATAACTTGTGGCGTTGAAAATTTTAAAATGGTACATGAATTTCTGTAGAAAGCAACAACAAAATTACGAAATATTTATGACTTTGTTTTTGCTTTTATATAATTAGGGCCTAAATTACTCACTAAACGTGACTGTTTTTTTTTAATTCCAAGGGACACACACATTTTGTTGGTTTATTCGACTTAAAACTTTATAAAAATAAAACATTTAACAGAAATATTATATATTGTTATCATTCGATTAATCGGTGTAAGTTCTTCGATTAATCCTTTAATAGAAATTAGCAATTTTAAATTATTCGAACAATTAATCGTCTAAAAGTATTCGATTAATCGAACAATAATTAGTCGATTGAACACCCTACTCAGTACCCATTGCACAGAAAATATTCCGCACAGTACACCGGATTATATAAATCGCTCTATTGACAATTTTGACAGTTTTCTGAAACTAGCTGTTCAATATTCCAGCGATACCCCCAAAAAAATTAAAAATAATAAAATATATTCTTCAGAGAAAGGAGAGTTCGAAGAGAGTGGCAACTTTACAGATCCCCGCAACATAAGATTTTATTAAAAGAGTGCACAAAAAAGCTAAGAAAGTTACTGTAAAATCAAAAAACGGCTTCTCTCGAAAAATATCTTAAGGAAATTGATGCAACTCCACAATCTGACTACTCATTATGGCGTGCAGCTAGATTTCTAAAAAGGCCAGTTATATCTAAGGTAATTGGGCAAGAAACGATATTGAAAAAGGAAATCTGTTTGTTAGTCACTTGAAAAACGTATTTACACCAAATATATTTCACAATATTGCGGTCGAGTTACCACCTGTTGCTGCTAGAGCAGCTATTCCCCTCAGATTTGAGTTAAGAGAAATCGAAACGGCTATTTGTGACTTAAACACTAAGAAGGCACCTGGTATTGATAAAATCAGTAATAAAATGCTTTTGGAGCTACCTCGCATAGCAAAGAAAATTATTCTTTTTATTTTTAATGCTATTTTACGCCTTGAATTCTATCCCAAAAATGGAAGGTTTCCTTAGTTACCATGATACCAAAGCCAGGTAAAGATCATACAAAAGTTGAGTCTTATAGGCCTATTAGCTTATTACCAAATATGTCAAAGCTGTTTGAGAAATTATTAGTTTCAAAATTAACACCGATTTTAAGTGTAAATAGATGTATTCCAAACCATCAGTTCGGATTTAGAAGAAAACACAGCACAATCGAGGAGACTCATCGAATAGTAAATGTCGTAAGAAAAGCATTTGAAGAAAAGAAATATTGCTCAGCACTCTTCATCGATGTTTCGCAAGCTTTTGATAAAGTCTGGCATGAAGGCTTATTACATAAATTGAAGCAAAATTTACCAGCAAACACACACAAGCTGCTAGAAAGCTACTTAGTCGGTCGTCAAATTATTATTAAAGAAGGAAATTTCTTAAGTTCACCCCAGCCCATTGCCGCTGGAGTCCCACAAGGCAGCATCCTGGGCCCCCTATTATACTTAATTTATACTTCGGACATGCCAACAAGCAACTATACACAAACTTCAACATTTGCAGACGATACAGCTTTTCTAAGCGTCCACGAAAATCGTTATGAAGCATCGCGTTACTTACAGCATCATATATTTCAACTAGAAATATGGTTACGGCAAGGGAGGATAATGGTCAATGAGCAAAAATGCGTACATATAACATTCACTTTTCGCCGGGAATCTTGCGATTAACGTGGAAATGCCATATAGAGGCAAAATTAACTCAAATGAAACTAAAAGCCATTCAAATTCATTGGCTTATTGGAAGAAATTCTGTCCTTAGTCTCGATTGCAAGCTTCTTCTTTACAACTATATCTTAAAGCCTATCTGGTGCTACGGTATTCAACTATGGGGCACTGCCTCGGCCTCTAATATCGACAAAATTCAAAGGCGCCAAAATAAACTTCTTCGAATAATCACAGCAGCTCCCTGGTATGTTAAAAACTCAAACATTCATAAGGATCTCAATGTGCCATTAGTTAAAACTATGATTACAAAATATGCAATAAAATATTTAAAAAGGCTTGAACAACAACCAAATCCACTAGCTCGAAATATTTTAAATCATGGCGGCCACACTCGCTTAAGAAGAAGAGACACTGCAGCACTTACCCAATTAGATGAGCGATAAACACCTATATAAGTGAACAGAACCCGTGATGAAGAAAATTTTGTCTGGCACTGGCAGGACATAAAATAACGTATTAGGTTAAAATTTGATTAATTATTGTTAGTTCATATTTAATATATGAAGATTCAATAAAAAAATAATGAAAAAAAAAACTTGTCGACCAGCAATTCCTAGAACTCTTCAATGTAATTCCGTTTCCAACAATAAAAAAAATCTTCTAATATCTATTAACTCAAAGGAATCTTTTCTAGCAATTAATTCACACATAGATGAATATATTCCTTTTTCAACTGAAGACGTTACAACTGCATAATGTCTAACCCCGATGAATACATATGCCAAAACAAGCAAGTCATGCTCAAGAGGGACACACTTGCCAATTCCTGTGAAATAAACATTTTTAACAACCGGAACACAGCCAACTGCAAACTTATCCGAATTCCATCCAACACAACATGGACACAATTAAAAAATCCTAACAACTGGATTTTTGCTTCCACCACAGAAGTAGAAATCTCAGCAGTCTGCGGCACAGAAATTTCACAATACCTTATAAGAGGAACTGGCATAATGCAAATATACCAAACTTGTATAATCAAAAACAATTTCATCACGATTCAAGGTCACTTTAATGCGTCAAATGGTTTGCACACATCATACGTCCAACTTAAACACATCGACCATATAAGCAGACCACAGGAAATCAAACAGATTCTTAACACTACAGATAGCCAGTTTTAGACTCACCTTAATCAACTCAAAAACCACTTAATGAGTCAACAATTACACGTCTACCACAGCTAATCAAGTTTAATAGCCAACATCATCATATAGTAAGCCATTCCGCACTTATAACTTCCTTGCTCATCGCGGTAACCATAACACTAATTAAAAGAAGCTCAACCCATCAAGAAGGAACAGGCCACAACTCCAACCAACCAACACCACATCCAGTTCTATTACCCCGACCTGTCACCATTGACATCATAGACACCTAACCCACATAGGTTATCATCGACCAGCGGTCAACGCGGGGGAGAATGTTGACATTCACATCAACATACATTTAATTTTATTTTAACTATGTTACTTAATGTTAATGAACTACATAAGTTCAGTTTATCGCTGACATAACATAATTTCATTTTTTGTTTTATTTTACCTTTTGTTTGTAAATAATTGTTGACATATCATTATTTTATTTTGTTTACTTGAAGTTCAATCATCCCAAACAATTTTATTTTTACTTTTGTTTATAATTGTTAACATAGCATTATTTTATTCTGTTACTTGAATCATAATTTTATATTTTGTACATTGAAATGTTAGTCAGCAATTATGCAAACGATCAGTTGGTTCACTTCCGCATTGTGCAATAGTGGCATTCAGCTTTAATTAATGTATTAAACTTTAGTATATAAGAAAGAACCAAAATAAAGAAAGACGTTCAATTACTATAAGGCATTTAAAGTGTTTTATTGAGGACAATTAAGGCAAATAATATATCAGTTCAGATTAATGTGTTTGAACTGAATCATATTGTAGCCGCACTTCATATCACATTTATACACATGTCAAAATTTTCGTGTGAAATTATTAATGTTACTAAACATTTTTCACAAATTTGAACAGAGTACTAGGCTTTAAGCAAAACATATATAAATGTTCATTTATGTTCAAAGATTTTTTACATATATAAAAGAGCAACGTTTAAATTTCACAGGTTTTCATGATTTTAAATATATTTTAAATTTGTTATACGAGAGTAGTTACAATTCTCAAATTGTGAATCTGTGTTTATTTACTATTATTTATAACATTTATTAAGAATAATTTATTATTATTAGTGTGATATCATAGGTTTACATTATCTTTAGTTTCTATCGCAATCCGGAGGCAGAGAAACTAAAATTTTTTTTACAAAACTTTACATATAGATTAATGATACCATTTAGCACCTTTTTATCGCCGACCACAATTTCTTAAAAATTACAGCATTAGAATCAGACAAGTTAAAGTATGCATTGATAAAGAACTATTTTCTAAAAATAGATAATATTTAAATTTTAATAGAGTAAAATAAATAAAGTAAAGGTATAAAAAAAAAGTTTACATTTAAAACATTATAAAATTTACGAAAAATATTCCCTCAGTAATTTTCTAAATCTTATAGCGTTGCTAATGATTTGCAAATCATTTGGAAGTTGATTCCAGAGACGTATGCTTCATATAAAGTATTGACATTCAGAAGCATGGTCACGATGACGAAATTGTATTAAATTTTTCCCTCTACACGATCTAGAAAACTGCAGACGTTCATAAAGATATTTTGGCTCCTTTGTCGTTATTATTTTGTGAAGTAATGTTAAGTTTTTGAATTGAAGATTGTTTGAAAATGACATATTGAATACCCGAAAAGAGTGCTGCGATATATGATTATATCTTTTAAAGAGAAAATGTAACGGATGATATTTTTGTATGTTACGGTCAGCTTTCTCTTATCATTTGTGTGCCAACCAGTAAAAATTTCAGATGAGTATAAAAGTGTCGGCAGAAGATAGGTTTTTGCAAGTAATATTCTTACTTGTAGAGGTGTAAAGTGCTGAGAAGCCCATAAATTTCGCAACATGCCATATACTTCACCACAACATGCCATTTACTTCACCACAAACTTGTGTAATGTGATTCGACCAGGTTAAAGTTTTCTTAAATAGTACTCCTAAGTTTCTTGCTGAATCTACGATATCGATTCTTGAATCACAAAGAAATAAATTTACCTCAAAATCTATATGAAAGGCTCTTTTACATATTAATATGCATTTCGATTTGTTAGAATTAAGTCGCAAACCGTTAGCCGCTGCCCATGTAAGAATTTTCCCAAGATCATGATTTAATTCCCGTTTTTTCATATTAGCTGACTCTTTAGGACTACTGAGATACACCTGAATGCCATCAGCATACATTTGTATACTAGAATACGATAGTTGGTTTGGGAGATCGTTCGCATATAAAGAGTATAGCAGGGGTCCAAGGATGGATACCTGTGGGACACCTCTAGTTACTTGTAAATAAGGCGATATAGTTTCGGCATTTGCAACTGATTGGCATCTACTTAAAAGGTATGATGACAACAGTTTCACCGCAAACGTGGAAAATTTAAATAATTTGGACAATTTCATGCACAAGATTGAATGGTGCACTGTATGAAAAGCCTTTGAGTGGTCCAATAATACCAAAAACGTTATTTTTTTCTCATCTAGGTTACTACGAATTTCCTCTATCACATCGGCTAGAGCTGAAGTACAGCCACGTTGAGGTTTGAATCCAGATTGACGATCGGTTAAGAAGTTGTTGTTATTTACATGGTTATAAATTTGTTTATGTATCAACTTTTCAAAAACTTTCGAAAAATAGGGGAGAAATGCAATTGGACGATATTAATTTCCTGCTTTTGGTACTGGAACATTTTTATCGTGTATCCACTGCATTGGAAATGTACAGGATATAATTATAGTATTTAAAAGATGTGTTACATATCGAATTATCCAAGGTAGAATAATTTTAACAAATTTTGGGTTAATATTATCTAATCCAATTGAATTAGATTTCATTGCATTAAAGGCGTTAACTACGTCATATGCGGCTAGGCATTGAATACTAAATTCACTACATGATATCAAAGGCAAACATTACTCATAAAAACTAGACTGAACAGTCAGATAATCAATTTTTGTAAAATTTTCGTTAAGCAAGTTAACATCAACTTCCAATGAACGGTCAACTGAGTCATTAATGCCAATCTCTCGTATATATTTCCATTAGGGTGGCACTGAAGTGTATGAACGAAATTTTGTTGCTGAATTTTAAAGAAGCCCAGGCGGAATATTGTGCTAATTGGTCTAGACAATAAATATAAAAAGTTTGAGCGAAATCGGAGAACTTTAAGTGCTGCCCCAAAGAGGTCAAAGGTCAAATTTCAGTAAGCTCCATATTTTCTTTAAGCATTTATTAAGAATTTTGGTTATTTCTTTCCGGCTCGGCGTGAAATTTGTAAAATTGATTCCTTCGAGTGATAGGAATATTCAGCAAACTTTTGAAAAAATTAACCCTCCCATGTTCTGGGGATCAAACAAACCTCTGTTGTATTTGTGTTACAGACAGTTTGTTTTAAATAAGCTGAAATATGTTAATAAACTTTTTGTGAATAAAAGCATAAACCCTTCACTCTTGTTGAAGACAAAATGACACATATTGCATATTGAACTAAATATGAATTAAAAAATGTTTTCATAAAGCATTGTTTGTTTGCCAATACAAATATTATAACCATTATTATTATAGCATGTAATTTGCTAAATTAATAGATTATATAATTTAAAGGATACTTTAGTTATCACCGCTTCTTAAATATCGTAAATTAGCTTTTTTTGAAAATTGTTTTCGATAATTTGGTCCGACCAAAAATAGAAAAAACAAGTTTGTGTTAAATCTTAAACTTTAGTAAGAAAAACAACAAAATTTGTATAACTTTGATAAGATGTTGCCTCTGATCCTCATACTTGGGTATTTTTTTCATGGTAATCTTGGATAGCTTAATTCCTCTTTCGGAGCAGTCGTTTATTATTTTTAAGTTCACAGTTATATATATTGCCCTTCATAAACTCGGCTCTATTTTAAAAAAACTGTAGAAATTTTATAAGTTTCATAGTATTCTTGGAGAACAATTCCTCCAGAATTAATAAATTAGCTCTGCTGATAAATCATTCGAGCATTTCATGTTTAAGCGTAAGCTTTTAAGGAATTTCTTCATCTTCATCCAGAATATCTTCTGAGACATTAACTTCCATCCTCGTAACAAGCTTGGCTTTAGTTTAAAAAACTATTATGTCGTCGAATAACGAAAAACTTACACATTCTTCATTTAAATAATAAAGATGGTTAAGAAATTTTGTTATTGCTTTATCTGCCATATTTTGGTTAATTTTTTGTAATTTTCCAAATTTCTCAAGAATTCAGTGTCATTCAAAGGAGCTTCGTCTGCTTTATCAGCATTAAACCAGAATTG
Organism: Pollenia angustigena; assembly: GCA_930367215.1. Lineage (NCBI taxonomy): Eukaryota > Metazoa > Arthropoda > Insecta > Diptera > Polleniidae > Pollenia > Pollenia angustigena. The sequence goes on from OV884056.1 coordinate 126,722,336, forward strand.
TGAAAAGCACTTAACAACAAATCCAGCAGCTTCAATTAAACCTTTAACTTCAATTTCGGTAAACGGAGAAATTTTTTTCGAAAAATAAGTATTTTCAAACAATAAATGGACTTTGCCATCCATCTGGCTAAATGCATAGCTCCAGGTTTCGTAAATTTAATGCCTTTTGGCGGACTTCCTCCTAAGAATATTATTATTATATTATTATCTTTACTTTTAGTCATTGCGTAGAAAGTCTTCTAATAGTTTCTCTTTTGCAAAACTTAACTCCGTTACCATCTAAAATTTTATTAAATTTTGAATATGACAATCTTGTCAAAAAACCATCCCGTGACTTTTTGCTAGTTTTAAATTATTTTTATCAGTATTTGCAGAGCATTACACTTTTTTATGTTATTTACCCATTATTAAAAATAAAAAATTAGCATTAACTATAACCCAATATAAAATGGGCTAATGTTCTTTAGTTTGTTTAAAGAACTTATATTTCAAAATAGAAAAACTTGCTGATGCTATGTTCATACGACGTTATAAACCACTCGTTTCGCTCTTTGAAACTAGTTTGCCAAACATGCGGTTCATACGATTCATTCTTGTTTCAATTTGACAATTTTTTTGTGTTGTTAGTGTGATTTTTTTTAAAATAGATAAAAAATAAATAAAACTTAAGCATATATTATTTAATACTTCTATTAATATTATTATGTTATAACACTATGGAACATTTTTGGGATTATTGTCTGGGGGGTGAGAAACTCCAAGTCAGGGTGATGGTACTAGGTCAGTATAGTAAAACCCTCAAAGGGTCTGGCGTTCGTATGTGTCAGTTTTTTTTATGACATTTTAAATTTTTTCCTTATCTTGATGTTTTTTTGTTTAACATAACTCGAGAACCACTTGTCCGATTTTGCTAAAACAAACTCAAAGAATTACAATTTCTTTAATCCGTTCATATAACGTTTTTCTTTATAATCAACAGTTTTGCCAGTAAAAATAAATTTGTGGAGAATTATAATTGGTAAGTGCACTGCAATTTTTGTGACTTTTTTTAAGCGATCGGTGAAAATCGTCGTACTTTTGTTTGTTATTTGAAAGAATACACCCACATTCAGTGATGCCAACAGTAGGGGATTTCCCCTTTTCTAGGGATTTTTTCGGATCATTTTTATCTTCAATCGGATCTTAATAACTTCTTTTTATGGTGTAATCATAATATGATGGAGCTGAATCGTGTGAAATGCAAAAGCATGCGTTTTTATAGAAATAACTGTATTGCTGTTAATTATGCTTTTGGTGGTCATCAACTGGAGTTGGTTGATTCGTTTCTTGATATTGGAGTCTTACTGGATCCTAAATTAAACTTTGTTTCTCATATTACATTAACTGTTAATAAAGCTCGAGGCGTTCTTGGCTTTATTAAGCGCTGGGTTAAAAATTCACCGATCCATACATAACGAAGCAACTTTACGTATCACTCGTTAGACCAATCTTAGAATATGGGTCAATCATTTGGGATCCATTTTACAACATTCACAATTCTCGTATTGAATCGGTCCAAAAACAATTTTTATTATTCTGTTTACGTGATCTTCATTGGAGTTACTCGACAAACTTTCCTTCCTATGCTTGAAGACTGGCATTAATAAAATTACCATCGCTCAAAAGTCGTCGTACAATGTTAAATGTTTCTTTTATGGTTAATCTTATTAATGGTAATGTTTGTTGTGATTTTCTGTAGAGTCTGCTAAATTTAATATACCTTGTCGCAATACGCGTCATTATAATCTGCTTTTTGTTAAATTTTTTTAGAGAAAATTACGCTATTGCTGATCCTTTTTCGAGGTTATGTAGACAATTAAATTCTATGTCACAATTTGTTGATTTTTCTTATTGTTTTTCTTTATTCGTAAATTTTTATGTACTACATATATTCTGTAAATTTGTAGTATATTTTAAAATGCATATTGTTATTCATTAATTTTAAGTCAATATTGTTATTAGTCAGTAAGGATAATATCCATTGATTAAATAAATAAATAAATAAATGTGCCCTAAAATAAAAAATTGTGTCCTCTTTTCTCTACGGTTGAAATTTTCCGAAAAAAAAATCCCTAGAAAGGGGGAAATCCCCTACAGTTGGCATCACTGAATGTGGGTGTATTCTTTCAAATAACAAACAAAATTCCGACGATTTTCACCGATCGCTTAAAAGTCACAAAAATTGCAGTGCAGGTTTGTGATAAAATCTGCTGCATACATCCAGGCTTGAATATTTTTTTGCACTTATCAATTATAATTCTCCACAAATTTATTTTTACCGGCAAAACTGTTGATTTCTTTCACAATACAAGCACTGACAAGTTACTCACAATAGAGACTTTTGTTTACAAAGAACTGACAAATAATTCACAATAGGAATTTTTACTCCCAAAATATTTGCGATACCGATTTGTTGGGGATGGGAATTTAGGTTTGATCCCATATAACATATTCCCATAACATTCGCGATAGGGGTGAATAACAGGAATTGTAGGCTTAATATTTTTACAAAAAATTTGAGAAATTGAGCACTAGTTATACGTCCGCACTTTATCACTGTCAAAGGTGAACTGAATCCAAATTTTGATATTTAAATTAGGTTAAGGTTTAAATGGTTTTAAATTATAATTTGGGTACCGTGGTTGGCGATATTCAAATTTTTCATATTTAGAATCTCAATTGCGCCTTTATGCCAATAATTTAACTGTTGGACATATAAATATACAAAGTGTTGTTAATACGAAATTTTATTGATAAGTAAAAGTACAAAGTTCAGTAAGTAAAAGGCGGGACATTAAAATAATTGCATTATTATGTAATTCAAGAAATAAGTATGCATTTACATTTCAATGTTATAACATACATTATGTCAACACCCCTTCTCAATATTTTAAATATTGTTCATAAATAATTTCATTAATATGATACAATTAAATTAAAAAAAGATAAATAATTTAATAAGTTTATCCATTCAATCCAATGAGCTCCCGAATTTTACACATTCGTATTCTTTGTAGTGGTTTGGTAAGAATGTCAGCCAACATCAGTTTTGTGTTGCAATATTCATATGTAACTTTTCTTGTCCTTAGCAAGTCGCGAACAAAAAAGTATTTTACGTCTATGTGTTTAGTTCTAGGAGATATTTTTTCATCCTGCAGCATTTTTAAGCAGCTTTGGTTGTCCTCAAAATTACAGAATCTCTAACATCAGCTTTGAATTCATTTAATAGTTGGAAAATCCATCCATTGAGATGCCTCAGCAAGGGAAACAAATTCAGCCTCAGTGGAAGATAGGGTTGCCAGACGTACTGTTTTTAGCAGTACATGTACTGTTTTTTGTCAATTGTACTGTTTTATGCACAACACCCAAAACAGTACGCAAATGTACTGTTTTTTTACACTTTGTACTGTTTTCTGTACTGATTTTTAAGTTTAGTGTACAAAAAACAAAGATATTAAGAAAAATCGTTTTTAAATAAAACACATTTGGGAATTTTTAACGGTATGCTATCAAGCCATATTGTCATAATATCCTTATCTTAGAATTTTTTACTCTCTAACGCTCATTTTGAGGGGTAATTTTTGCCCTTTTTCCCAACTCTTAAACAAAAGTATACAAGACGGCACTTATTAGGGTTAAAAGAATTCTCGAAATTTCGGGCATTGAAATTTTTGAATTTCTTGAAAGGGCGTTTGGTACAAGTCAAAAAAATATACTTAATGTACTTCTGACCTTAAAGACTATTTCAGATGTCTTCAGTAGAATTGTATGGCAATTAACCCTCTAACACTCATTTTAAGGGGTAATTTTTGTAATTTTTTAACTTCTACACCAAAACGGTACGTTAGAGGGTTAAAATGTTCTATGAATATTTTCTGCATCAAATTTCACTAGCGGTCTTCCAAGACCAAAAAAACGTGCAATGTTTTCAAAACGGGTTTTCGAAAAATTAAAAAAAATCAAGGCCCGGAATTTCGAAAACCCGTTTTACTTGCATTGGATAATGTTTGGTCTTAGAAGACCCCTAGTGAAATTTGAGGCAGAAAATATTGGTAGAGCATTTTAACTCTTATAAGTGCCGTTTTAGTATCCTTTTTTTTAAGAGTTGCGAAAAAGGGCAAAAATGACCCCTTAAAATGAGAGTTAGAGGGTTAATAAATTCTAAGAAAAGAATCGCAATACGATTCTACTGAAGACATCTAAAATTATTTTTTAGCTCAGAAGTACATTTAGTATATTTATTTCGACTTATACCAAACGCCTTTTCAAAAAATTAAAAAACTTTAGGGGCCCATGTTTCGAGAACCCGAGCTAATTGTTCAAAACCTTTTGGCAGATTTGCCCTACTAGTAGTCTACTTTCATTTCGCGGTGCAAGTGTTGAGGCTGGTGGCGATGACCCTAATTTTGTTGCACACTCTATTTTACAATATTTAGTTTAAAGAAATTGTTGTTTTGCAAACAAAAAAGTTGTAAAATAATTAGAATTTTTGTACTGCGTCTATTGTTTTATCAAAAATACACAGATTAAATAAGGATTTGCTCACATCCTTCATATATTTTCGTGTTATTATTTTAAGACATATGACTACCGTTTAAATTAAAGAAAGAAACAAATATTTTCTGAAATTTATGCGATAGTTCCACAATATGTGTGTGGTGAAAATTGCTTTAAATACCAATATGTTTTAAGAAAATTTTACTAACCCAATCAATGAATAAGTTTTTTAAGTTAAATATAAACTAAGATATTTAAACATTATACATTGGAACATGATACAATGGCCAAATGCTTCGTTTGTGGTGTATGCTTTATAAACGCAAATGGTGTGATTTTGTATATGAAATACCATTAAATGTAAATCTTTCCTTTGATGTTGATGTTTGAAGTCTATTTCTTTATATTATTGTTGTTCAAGAGTTGTAAATATTTAGTTATGGTTTCCTAAAAAAATTTACTGTTTTTTTCTTGATTGTACTGTTTTTTCATAACCAATGTACTGTTTTTCCGAATTCAAAATCTGGCTACCCTAGTGGAAGACAACGTTACGTTAACTTGCTTTCGGTTGGCATAACTTATAACCGCCTCACCAAGCATAAAACTTAATCCACTGGTAGATTTACGGCCATTTAACTCTCCTGCTCAGTCAGCATCAGCATATCCTCTTAGTTCCAGGTTTGATTTAGATCCTACGCACAGTTTTAAACTCTTGGTGCCCTTGAGGTATTTCATAACTCGTTTTAACTCCTTCCAATCATATTTATTCGGTTTGCTGATTTTTCGAGACAAAATTGAAACATCTACAGCAATATCAGGACGTGTATTGTTTGAGACATACAACAGCGCACCTATAGCCTTTCGATATAAATTGTTGTTGTCAAGAAGGTCTTCAGAATTCAATTTAAGATACCCTGTTTCCATTGTTATTGGAGAAGCTTTTGCGTCTTGAAGGTTAAAGTCATTCAGCATTTTATCAATATATCTCGTCTTAGACAAATAAAATACACTATCTTCAACCGCAATCTCAATACCCAGATAAAGGTTCAGATCACCCAAAAAAGTAAATTCAAAATTAGATTTCAAGACAGAAATAATATAATCAATTTCCATATCATGCTTCGATGCCATAATTATGTCATCAACATAAATCAGGATATAAATCATTGAGCCACTATCTCCTTTGATATACAGACAGGGTTCAGTTATTCCCCTTCTGAAACCTGAATCCATTAAAGTTTTGTTGATTCGGAAATTCCAATACCTGGCTGATTGTTTGAGCCCATATATGGTATTGTTCGACCTACAGGCCTAATTCTCTTTTCCAGGCATAATATAACCCTCTAGTTGTTGCATGTCCAGTTTACCATAAAGGAATGCTGTTTTAATATCGCCGTGCTTTACCTTCATTTTTCTAAAGCTTGCAATAGCCAATAAACTTCTAAACGTGGCATGTTTTCCCATACTTCTGTGAAAACCCTTTTGCTACTAATCTAGCCCTGTATTTACTTTCACCGTTGATTAAATGTTTGATTTTAAATTCCCATTTGCAACCAATCAGTTTGGTACCCTTTGGTAACTCCACCAAATCCCACGCATTATTTTCTTGAAGTGCCTTAATTTCATCTTCCATTGCCTTTAACCAAAACCCATTGTTGGATCTAGATACTGCATCTTCGTAGCTTATTGGATCATCTTCTTCATATATTTTGTATCCAAACTTTTTAGGAGGTACACCTTTAGTGACCCTAGAAAATTTCCTAGAAGTATAGTGGTTTTTATTTGATACTAATTCCTCTGCAGATTCAAAACCATGAAAATCATCAGGAGGCTTATTCTAAATTGCGATACGAAAATCAATGCGATGCGAAAATGCATAAATGCGAACAATTGCTATTCTGTATTGCGATATTCGCAAAGTTTTTTTAATTGCATTTCAAATGCGAAAAGGTGATAAGTCGGTATTCTACATTGCGAAAACAAATGTCAAATTCCCAAAATTTATTCGAAAACAAAAAAGCATTCGCAAGTACAAACATGTTAGAGAAAGATAATATTTTATTTATTTATTCATCATATATTTATTATTTAATTCAGGGAAGCAAGCAATAAGACCACCAAGCCGCGTCAATTTTGATTTTCGCACCGCAATTCAGAATAAGCCTCCAGTACTTATTTCGTCAATTTCACCAGCATTTGGTGAATTAGAATCTAAGTTCTGTGAACTCTGAATTGACAATTTTTCCTCACTCCCATTGTTAGCATCACTTATAAAAGATTCGATTGGTGGCACAACGTTTACATTATCACCCATATACTCATTGTTTCTTATTACGATTTCTTCAGTAGGTTTGTTACCAACACTACCCTTAGACGGTTTGTTTACATAAGCACAGTCTCCAGATTCTAAAAACTTTACATCGCGACTTATTATTATTTTGTTTGTTTTGGTATTTAACAGACGAAACTCTTTCGACTCATCTGAGTAGCCCACCAAATGGCATTTGATAGCGACTTCATCTAATTTTCTTCTTTCCTGTCTATTATAAGATTATTACGTATATACCATGGGGCGCAGACAATTTGTCGTAATATTCTAGACTGCCTTCTTTGAAGCTTTTGGATGTTAGATGCGCATGCAGTACCCCATAATTGGATGCCATATGTCCATATTGGTTTTATGATGGACTTGTATAAGAGAATTTTGTTTTCTAAAGACAAGTTTGAGTTTCGACCAAGAAGCCAATGTAGTTGAGCTGCTTTAAGTTTCATAGCCGGTATTTTCGCTTCAATATGACGAGACCAGGTCAAGCGTCTATCTATATGAATTCCCAAGTACTTCACATGGTTTTCTATTGGAACAGTGATGTTATTTATTTTTACAGCTGGGCACGTTTGTCTTCTGAGCGTGAAAGTTAAGTGAGCACATTTAGCCGGGTTAACCTTTATTCTCCATTTTTCTAGCCAGGCCTCTAGTTCATTGATGTGGGACTGCAGATTTGGGTCATGGTTAACGCTAATAAATACTGTGTCGTCTGCAAATGTAGAGGTATGCGTGGTCAGGTTTGTTGGCATATCCGCTGTGTATATTATATATAGAAGCGGTCCTAATATGCTGCCTTGGGGGACACCAGCAGTAATTTTCTTGAGGGGGGATTAGTTATCTTGCGACCTTACTATGAATGTTCTGCCTGTTAGATTGCTCTCCAGAAGCTTGTGAGGGTTTTGAGGAAGCATTCGTGTGATTTTGATGACTACCCCATCATGCCAAACTTTGTCAAATGCTTGGGAAATGTCTATAAACAGGGCTGAGCAGTATTGCTTTTTCTCAAACGCCGATCTAATTAGGGTGACAATTCTATGCACTTGTTCTATTGTACCATGTTTCGCTCTGAATCCGAACTGGTGATCCGGGATGATATCGTGTTCATTTAGATGAGGAGTTATACTTAAAACGAATATTTTTTCGAAAAGCTTCGATAGGATTTATAACACTATGGAACATTTTTGGGATTATTGTCTGGGGGGTGAGAAATTCCAAGTCAGGGTGATGGTACTAGGTCAGTATAGTAAAACCCTCAAAGGGTTTGGCGTTCGTATGTGTCAGTTTTTTTTATGACATTTAAAATTTTTTCCTTATCTTGATGTTTTTTCGCTTAGTTGTAACATTTTGCAAAAACGTAGTTTAACATAACTCGAGAACCGCTTGTCCGATTTCGCCAAAACAAACTCAAAAAAATTTAGAATTACAATTTCTTTAATCCGTTCATATAACGTTTTTCTTTATAATTAACAGTTTTGCCGGTAAAAATAAATTTGTGGAGAAAAAAAAATATTTTTTTGCCTAAAAATTAAAATTTTTTTTTTTTAAATTCATAAAAAATCCAAAACGGAAAAAAGGATCAAGTGTTATTAATTTCATGTAAAGTCACATAGCCTATAAACAAAATGGGACATAGATCATAGAAATCGATTAACGCGTTCTGCTTTTATTTACAATTAAGTGAAGGTATCCCATTTTGACAAGAATATTCATATTTGTTTTTATTCAAAAAAGTGTCATTTATTTTATAAATTTTCCCCAATAACTCCAGACTTCTGGCCATAAACTACTAAAAAAATTAAGTAAACATTTTTATAATTTTTTATTTTAATTTTATTTATTTATTTTTATTTATTTTAATAAATATTGCCTAGACTTTTTCGATGGTGGTTTTTCGGGAATAGTGGCATCGCATTCATCGCTATCATCAGTTTCGGAACCACACATAATGTCAATGTGTGACTCCACTGTTGGCCCTTCTGCATCTCCTGAAAATTCTTTATCATCAAGATCATCCTTGTCTTGCCACACAAGCTTACTCCACCAGCAAATTTCCGCAATTATTGCACTCGGCGACTTTTTGGGCTGTAGGAAATATCGCCCAAAGAAAAATGGCCCAAAAAAAAAAATGAAAAATCGCCCAAATGAAGAATCGCCCAAGCGAACATGAAAAATGACCCAAGAAGGTAAATATGAAATTTTGCCCAAAAAAAACGAAAAAGGGCCCAAAAAGAAAATGAAAAATGACCCAAAAAGCATAAACGAATTTTTTCCCAAAAAATAAAAAAAAAAAATTACTAAATTTGCAAAAAGTGTTTATTATTCATATAAATTTAGGTGACATGTCATAACGTCCAGTGTCGTAGTGTCCTTGGACACTTTTAAAGTGTCATAATGTCCATCGAAGACGAGGGCGAGGACGTTATGACACTTTGCAACGTCCGCAACTTAACTTATAATCAAAAATGTGTAAATTTTTTTTTAAAATACCGTTAAAATTTCAAGTGATTTTTTTAAAGATACTTATTTAACCATAATATGGTTGTCGGTGACAATGATTTGGTTAAATTAAACATAATATGGATAAAATATTTTTATAGCTCTTACTCCGCGTGTATATATTAAATATATATATCCAAAATAAGGATTTCATCTTCTATGGTATAACAAATACTGGCTTCGCTAACTAAAGCTTCTCTGTATAGCCGGCCTTCGGCCGGTCGCAACGATTTTCTCCTCTATGGTACAACAAAGACCGGCTTCGCTAACTAAAGCTTCTCTGTATAGCCGGCCTTCGGCCGGGCGCAAGGATTTTCTCCTTTATGGTCTAACAAAAACCGGTTTCGCTAAGTAAAGCTTCGAAAAACTGCCTTGTTTCCGAACAAGGCCGACTACGCAGAGAAGCTTTAGTTAGCGAAGCCGGTGTTTGTTATACCATAGAGGAGAAAATCCTTGCGCCCGGCCGAAGGCCGCCTATACAGAGAAGCTTTAGTTAGCGAAGCCGGTCTTTGTTATACCATAGAGGAGAAAATCCTTGCACCCGGCCGAAGGCCGGCGATACAGAGAAGCTTTAGTTAGCGAAGCCAGTATTTGTTATACCATAGAAGAGAAAATCCTTATTTTCGATATATATGTATATATTTAATATATACACCCAGAGAAAAAAGCTACAAAACCATTTTTAAAAAAATTCTACCGATATTATGTTTAATTTAACCAAATCATTGTCGCCGACAACCATATAATGGTTGAATTAGTTTCTTGAAAAATAGTTTTGTTGTTTGCAACCATAATAAAACATGGTTTTCTCTGCTATGTAAGATTATGGTAGAATTTTAAAAATAGCCCATTTTTTTTGGGCCATTTTTCATACAACATTTTTGGGTGATTTTTCATAATGAAAAATCACCCAAATTTAAAAAACGAAAAATCACCCAACAATAACGATAAATAGCCCAAAAATTTTGGGCCATTTTTCATATGAAATCAGGCCCAATTTTACATGCAATTTTTTTGGGCGATTTTTCATTTTTTTTTTTGGGCGATTTTTCTTTGGGCGATATTTCCTACAGCCGACTTTTTGCCTCTATATCTGTAAGTTTTTGTTTTATTAAAATGAGTTTGAAAAAATAAAAAATCACTATTACCTCATTTCAAATGGCATAGCAACTTGATGATAGCGTTCACCTTGTTTATCAGATTCGGTAGCCAATTGTTTGCTGAAGTAGTCCAGATGATGATGTAAATAATGGATTTTCAAGGACATGTGGACACCAATTTCCGAGAATGCTCTTAACATCCTTGCGACAGAAACATCGTAGTTGTTAGAACGACGCTTTCCCAACAAGCCTTGTATTACTTCTTTGATTGCCTGCCATGCATTCAATTCAGCGTCAATCAAAATATTGTTGAATGCGTCACTTTTAATCAGCTTTCGTATATCTGGACCATTTAGTACGCCTGATTGGAAAAAATTAATTTGTTAAGATGGAAAATCATGGGAAATGAATGTGATATTATAACTTACCTTCTTTAATTTTACTTTCGCTGAGTCTCGGGTAAATTAGTTTCAAACACAAAAAAACTTCATCTCTTTTGGCGACAGTTTTGATAAAATTCTTAACAATTCCAAGTTTAATATGCAATGGAGGCAGCAATATCTTCTCCTTCGGCACTAGAGGCTCACGAATAATATTGGCCGTTTGTAACCTGCTGTGCTCTCTGAGTTTCCATCCGTGGCATGCATATTCTGTCCCAATCGCACAAAAAGCACATATATTTTATATAGCCGCTTTGAAGACCGCAAAGCATTGCTACAACTTTTAAATCGCAGCATATGCGCCACATATGTTTGGCGTAGTTCACCATTTTTAAAATATTTTCCACTTTTAAAAAACTGGAGAAAAATCACTTTTACTGTTCGCGTTCGTCGGCACTTGTTGAATGACAAAAATCGATAAATGAACACCTATAAATACTACGTATTTTTCAATATTTTACTGACAGGTACGTTCAAAAACATGAGCACTAATAGATGTGGGTGGAATTTCTGTAAAAAAATCATACAGGTAGCCAACGGAAAACCCCAAATAATTAAAAAGTGCACTTCCTTTTTTCCTTTCAATTGTCCACGCACATTTATTACCGCTTATTACTTTGCTACCGCAATCATAAAAATCAAATAACCTTTTGTTTATTACTTTTTTTTTTTTTTTGGAATTCTAAGAATCATAAAAAAAGTCATAAATGTTTTGCAAAGAATTTTGTGCATATCTCGAGCTAATTTTTGAAATGCATACCTTCACTTAATTGTTAATTAAAGCGAAACGCGTTCATCGATTTTCATGATTTATGTCTCATTTATTTCATAGGTTATGCGACTTCACGTGAAAGTAATAGGACTTGAAACTTTTTTTTACTGTTTTGCATTTTTTATGAATTAAAAATAAAAAATTTAAATTTTTTGGGCAAAAAATATTTTTTTTCTTCATACATTCATTTTTAACTTCGAAAGTGTGGCACATATAGGAAAACGGTATAGAAACAGATTAGAGAAATTGTAATTCTAAATTTTTCTAAATTTGTTTCATCAAAATCGGACAAGTGGTTCTCGAGTTATGTTAAACTACGTTTTTGCCAAAATGTTACAACTAAGCGAAAAAACATCAAGATAAGGAAAAAATTTAAAATGTCATAAAAAAAACTGACACATACGAACGCCAAACCCTTTGAGGGTTTTACTATACTGACCTAGTACCATCACCCTGACTTGGAATTTCTCACCCCCCATATTGGCTGTTGTACTGTGTAATAAGCTTATCGGTCTGTATGACGCAACCTGGCTAGCATCTTTTCCTGGCTTGGGAATCATAACAATTATAGACCTCTTCCATGATGCTGGGAAGTATCCGACTCTTAATATCGCGTTAAAAATTAGCGGCAAGATTCTAGAAGCAGACGATGATAAGTTTCTTATCATTGACCCTGTGATGCGGTCAGGTCCGGGAGATTTTCTAATATTCACTTTTTCTATTGCAGATTTTACTTGAGTTATGTTAAATTTTATTGGATGGTTTACCTTATCAGGAATGATTGGACGACAGGAACAAGTATGTGCATCATGTGGCGTGAAAACTTTCTCAAGGTGGCCCGTGAAAGCGTTTAATTTTTCATTTGTGTTTTTGGCCCAAGTGCGGTTTTCCAGTCTTAATGGAGATTCTTGGTTTATAGGGCATTTCATATGCCGTACAGCCCTCCATAAGCTGTAATTGGAGTTTTTTGTGGCATCTAGGCTGTTTAGATAGCCTTCTGTTGCAGACTCGTGGTTCTGTCTCAATTTGTTGCGAAGAGTTGTCAGGCATAATTGTAGTTGGGCCTTAGTGGTTGGGGAACGATTGTTTTGGCATTGTCTTCTTAGCTTCCTTTTCTCTATGATAAGGGTCTCTATATCCGTCGATGTATTGCAAGGTGCACGTTGTATTGTCCCCTTGATTGGGGTTGTATTTCTTGCTGCAGAATCCAAGACTTCTGTAAATCGGTCGAGAGCTATTTGGATTTCAGATGAATTTTTTAGGGGAATGCACTGTGATAGGTGAGAGCTCACATACATTTTATACTTTAACAATTGTGTTTCTATTTGGATAGGAAATAAAGTTTGCAGCTGCGGCGTCAGGGTTGCCTTTTAAAATGAGGATTGAAGGTGAATGATCAGACGATAGATCATAGGAGGAACTAACTAGTACCTGATCGCGCTTGATGTTTTTAATTACAGCAGTCAATAAGGTCTGGTAACTTGTTGAAGTCGGTTGGCCAATAGGTAGGCTCACCACTCGATACGACATCAAAATTATTTGCAGTTACGGTATTGTATAGCTTATTACCTCTAGGACTAATAAGTCTGGATCCCCAATATGTATGTTTAGCGTTGTAATCGCCAGCAGCAATGAATTTCTGGCCCAATGTGGAGAAGAAGTTGAGAAATTTATCGTGTTCAGTTTTGTGCCTCGGGGGACAATAAACGGATGACAACGTAAGTTTGAAATCAGTAAGATTTATAGATGTTTCCTGGATACAATCTTCTTCGAACTCTGGCAATGGTAAGTGTCTGATGCGTTTGTGCACAATTATGGCTGTGCCACCACAAGCCCGTCCGCTGGGATGTTTTGTGTCATACGTAAGGTATCCATTTACCCTAAAGCAGTTTTTATGAGTAAAGTCTGTTTCAGAGACAAGAAGTACGTCGACTTCATGCCTATGAAGAAAGTTTGCAACTTCGTGTTTATGTTGGGATAACCCGTTTGCATTCCAGAAACATATTTTTAACTGGTTCATTTTTTGTTGAGTAGAACTTGCAGAAGCATGTTCTGGTTTCGCATAATTTCCTGAAACATATTCTGCATAGTGGCCATGAAGTTATTCATAGTTTGAATTAAATTTTCGATTGAGCTAGGCATATTTCCAGAAGGCATTTGAAGACCTTCCCTAGGAACATTCCATTATTATGGAGGTTGCTTTGCGTTGGAAGTACTCGGGGGATTTTTCGCATTAGGGTTTCCTTTTAAGACTTGGGCATATGATTGGTTTTGTTTGTTTGTTTGTGTAGTACTAGCAATTGAGCCAGCGGCTTGGCTGGATACAATCTTCTTCGAACTCTGGCAATGGTAAGTGTCTGATGCGTTTGTGCACAATTATGGCTGTGCCACCACAAGCCCGTCCGCTGGGATGTTTTGTGTCATACGTAAGGTATCCATTTACCCTAAAGCAGTTTTTATGAGTAAAGTGTGTTTCAGAGACAAGAAGTACGTCGACTTCATGCCTATGAAGAAAGTATGCAACTTCGTGTTTATGTTGGGATAACCCGTTTGCATTCCAGAAACATATTTTTAACTGGTTCATTTTTTTTTGAGTAGAACTTGCAGAAGCATGTTCTGGTTTCGCATAATTTCCTGAAACATATTCTGCATAGTGGCCATGAAGTTATTCATAGTTTGAATTAAATTTTCGATTGAGCTAGGCATATTTCCAGAAGGCATTTGAAGACCTTCCCTAGGAACATTCCATTATTATGGAGGTTGCTTTGCGTTGGAAGTACTCGGGGGATTTTTCGCATTAGGGTTTCCTTTTAAGACTTGGGCATATGATTGGTTTTGTTTGTTTGTTTGTGTAGTACTAGCAATTGAGCCAGCGGCTTGGCTGGGAGCATATGACGGACCATATTGGGAGTGAGTATATTTTTGAACTAAAGCAGGTTTTTTTAAATGCAAGAAGACTTTACAACCCCTATAGTTTGCCGTGTGATTTTCACCACAGTTGCTGCATTTCTTAACATTCGGGTCAGCTTTAGACTATTAAATTCGGCGGTTTTATGAGCATCGCCACAAACCACGCATACGTGAGGCAATTTACAATATGATTTCGTATGCCCATATTCCTGGCAGTTTGTGCATTGGGAGGGACCCTTTCGTTTTAATGGCTCCTCAACAGTTATTCTCCTGTTGAGTAGGTAACGCAAGTTGTATATGGGATGAAATGAATTTTTGGTTTTGAGAACCCATGAATCAAACGATATCTCAATGCGGTGCATTGGTTGAGGAACTTTATTCCATTTTCAAAATGTTATGAACAGATTTTACCTCATACCCCTCTAGCTCTACGGCAGATTTTATTTCCTCTGTAGGAACAGAATTATCTGTTTTTTATGACAATAATCAAACCCTTAGCACTTTTTAATTGATATGTATAGTAACTTTTATTTTCTGCGTCCAGGTGTCTTGATATAATACGAAAGTTCGTTTCTGTACTGGCTTGAATTTGCCCCCGTCGCACAGTGGCGCCATTTGAGTTTTTTCGTTGCAAAAATCATATCTTTTGAACCGAATAAGATAATTGAACAGTTTAAACAGCATATGATAGATAACTGTTCAGCCTATGAAATGAGCGTTTGGAAAGGGTGCTACGCTCTGTAGGGGCCTAATTATGGGTTATCAAAGTTAAAATTAGTAGAAAAATCAATTTTATGGTAACTAAAAAAAATTATTTTTACATTTTTAGATTGTTTTTATTTTTTTTCTTTAGGTTTTTATGTTTTAAATTATTACCCAACAAATTAAAAAAAAAATTATTTTTTTTTAAATTTATTTTTTCAATTTTCTGTAAAATATTCATCACAGTTCGTAAGAGAAGGTATATCTAAAAGACTAACCATTTCTAAACTATAATTATTTTCTAACTCTATTCGTGACTTCACATGCCGCAGGGAAGATATAAGTGGATCGGAAGATGCTGCCAACATGTTGAAGAGGTCCTCATTTTGCCTTACCCTTGATGCTTTGAATGTGTTCTGCAATCTATATTTTTTATAAAATTTGTTAAGAGACTCCTGTGCTTCTTCAGAAAGCTCTCCAATTGGCAAAGACTGGTACTCAATTATATCTTTGCCATGCGCCAATATTTTATGGACGGTCGGGGTCAACTTCTTCTGTGGATACATTTCTGCTAAAAGAGATGCAGTTTTCGACGCATATTCTCCATATTTTGTAGAATTGACATTTTCTTTGCAGTTTAAAACATCCAAGATCGTTCCCAATCTTTTCACGATTTGATTGTCAATTCCAGTGATTCTAGTTACTGCCTCATCATTTTCAAAAAATCTCCTAGAAGTGTTTCCATCGTTTGAGTTACCGTATCCGTGCTTGGGACAGTCTACTTTTAGTCCAACTTGTTTAAAAAAAGCATCCTGTATTTGCTTCTTTCTGATCTTTTCCTTATCCTTTATTGATGTATTTTCATCGAAGTTTTCCTCCTCTTGTGGTAGGGTATACGCCAGTTTTAGCAAGAATTCCATACACCTTATCCTTGCGTGCAATGGTGACATTCCATATTCGTAATTCTCCTCATTTGTAGAATCGTTTAAATTACCAAAGTTCTTCTGACTCTTTTTGCAAATCGGGCATGACATTGTTGAGGTTGTTCCTGTCAGTTCGTTTACGACTTTTCCGTCAACCATGGTCAGATGGAACTCGTAATTGCATTCAATATATTTTCCTTCTCCAATTTGCAGCTTTGTAGGCTTAATCTTGCTTATTTGTTCTTCAATGTCCTTCACCGTGGTCCTTATGAGTTCTGCCGATTCCCTTGCAAACTGAAACATTATTGGTCGGCAATAATGCACTGATGACGGACGTGGATTTTTCCAGTGAAGGGAAACATCCGATTTAAGCCGCAAAGGAACAACAGATGCCATAAACATATTTCCGTCCGATATTGTAGCGTCATCGGAAGATATCCTTTGCTTATAAACGCTTTGTCCGGATGATCCATCGCAGCCCCATTTGCTGATCAATGTCAACTTCTCAGGAAGAATTTTCACCTCATTTTCAGGAAGACTCTCCAACAACCGTTTTGCTGTATGGCCCATGAGATCCTGCAGATTGGCTTTCGCAGAGACTTCCGTAAATTCCGTATGCAGTGGTCGTGAATTTATTTTGGCTTGCGTAATATGCTTGTATCCGGGTAAAACGTCAGCGCCGTGTCGCGTTAAAGATGCCCGTAGTTTCTCATATTTCTCTTTGGAAAGTTCTAAGTCCATAAACAAGGCCAAGGCTTCTTCGGAACCATACTTTTTAATGTGTGCGTTTGTGGGCGTGGGAATGCTTTCCTTAATCCTTTTTAGTCGCAGTGGGCTTGCATCAGCAACAGATTTGGTTATGTGCGACCTAACTCTTTCACTATCCTTTGTAAATTTAATAGACAGCGCTTCCGATAATTGCTTCGTGGTCAAGTCATTGGTGGCATCGGCAAGTTTCCTCTTTCTTGTGAAAATTGAACACTCCTCAATACTTTTTTTTGGCCTTCCTTTTGCTCCTCTGGTTGATGTGGTGGGTTTATCTACTGCCAATATATCCAGGATGGTATCTTCATTAAGCCAGTCCTCGTATTTGGAGTTGAAGTTCTGAATGGTTCGATTAGATTTCACCCATTTTGCCTTAATATTTGCATATATCAGATAAAAATTATTTTTTATAATTTCGCTTCTCTCAATATTTCCGTATAAGCTATCAAGTTCTTCTAAAGCAGCTTCCGTGAAAAAATTTGGTGTGGTTGACTTTCTAAACAGTTCAAATAATTTAAAATTGTTCAACGCCATGTTTTCAGTACTTAAATTGTTTAATGGTTTCAGTAATTGTTGCGCCAACTTTCAGTCGTAGACTAATCCAGGCATTATGCTTATTTTGCAATATATAGGCTTATGCTACCATGCCGAAAAATGTACCTGTTCCCTACATACATATGGATTTAGGCTGAATAATGCATTTTTATATTATGCACGTGTCCAAATAAGATTTGTGCCTACCTGTAGTCAATATTGTTCTTGACCATTTGCAATATATAGGCTTATGCTACCATGCCGAAAAATTTACCTGTTCCCTGCATACAAATGGAATTAGGCTGAATAATGCAATTTTGATATTATGCACGTGTCCAAATAAGATTTGTGCCTACCTGTAGTCAATATTGTTCTTGACCATTTGTACGCCAAAGTATTGTTTAAGTGAGGTACGTACCTGCTAATTTCAATGAGTAGTTTTTTTAGATTTTAGATCAAACTACTGTCATACAATTTCTGCAACCATGTCTTTTTAACCTTTTTTACCTCTAGAAGCCAAACGGGCACGTACGGGCAGATAAAATTTTTGAATTATGTAAAGAAATAATCAAAGAACAGATTTTGCAAATATGGCAAATATAGAAAAATATAGATTTTTGTTATTTTCCGTCAAAGTTGAAAAATAGTGAAAAAACGGATAGTTTTTAAATAGTGATTTACCAGGAGAAACACAAAGCAAACAGTTCATTTTTTTTTTATCATTACACATTTAATAAATGCATCAATCAATACAAACAAAAAATAAGGCGATTCGTTACCTATTTTTCGTGATATTACACCTGAAATCGCAACAAATTTACTAAAAATTGTGTGTTTTTTTGAAAACCGAAAGTCGGTCAACTTTGAACGGCTATATCTTCTAAACTAAAAATGTGATATTATTAAGAGTGGCAGATTTGAAATCGTTGAAAAGTTTCCTATAACATGAGTTTATTCAAAACTTCGTCGGTGCTCATGAAAATTTTGATTTTTGCAACCTCGTTTGCTCTACGGGCGCTACTGTGCGTCGTATAGAAACGACGCAGAAATTATTCTTACCTACAAGTTGAGTCAACATGTTGACTATGCTATTTGATGTTTGCTCCCGCAGATAGATAGGTGGCGGTTTAACTTCATTAGTGGCTGTTCCATTAGCTGATTCTGCTTCTTTATCGTCAGGTATGGATAGTACAGAGAATCTATTACCACTTGTTGGCGAAGAGACTACGTTAGAGCCTTTGTATTGTTTGGCCATGCGTTCCTGTTGTGTGGACCTAGGGCTAGCCTTTCTCTTAGTTTTTGTACTTTTTGGCACAGCTCCTGTTTTTATTAATGCTAATCGAGATGTTCCAGGTTTTTCGTTATTATTCCTCTGGTCAAACGACTTCACACTTTGAACCACATTTACGGTCGGATCAACACACTTGCTCAGGTTGGGCACACTTGCACTTAAATTGCTGTATGGAAAACCAGTTGCGCTGGCAATTTTTGCACTTAAATATTTTTTTATATTTAATTCAGGGTATCGAATGTTTTCATTGCTTACGCTCGGAGAGCTTACCACAATATACGCATTTCTGCTATTTGTGCTGGGCCTAATTTCCTTGTTGGGAGTGTTTGTGAGGCTCATTCACAAATCTCTTCGGGCACCTTAGTTATTGTTTTTTTTTCACCTATTACAATTTTTTTTTTTCATCTATTACAAATATGTTTTTTTTCACTTCGAATTGTTTTTTTTTTTTTATTTTTCTTACTCACTGATACACGTCCGTACTCGTCAAGAGCTGGTTCGAAACTTAAAATTATATTTAAAAATGTATATAGAATTCCATGTTAATGTGAGAACTAACAAAAAAGTAGATGTAAAACATGTTGATTAACAACTGAAGATAATATTATACTATGTTCACACTTGAGTTCTTAAACGCGTTTAAGCAGCTCGAACGTGATTAAGCTCTAATCACTTCAAAATCGAGATGATTACCCATACATTGAAGTGATTTGTTAATCACTTCAAATCGACATGATTACAACTAAATCACTTCATAAACCACATAGAATCCACTGAACATACCTAATAATGTAGAATCGCCAACATGTCATGTACAACCGGCCAAGATTTCTGCTAAATGTTTTTATTTTTTTCCTGAAATAATTCACACTTTCATCATTAAAATGATTAAAATAATCTTCTGATAACTTTATAAAAGTGTTTTTATCCATTTTTAATACTTTAAAGAAATATAAATTTGTTTGATTTTTTTTGTGTGTTTTTTTTCTTAATCATCTGTCATCTTAATCATCTCGAATGTAATGTGAACGGCTTTGATTAGCTAAATCAACATTTTGCTTAAACGCGTTTAAAAACCCAAGTGTGAACTTAGCATTAAAGCGATAGCTGGGGAAATCCCCAGGTTATTATGCAGTCGAAAAAAAATTTATTTTAATTTAACACTGTGTAGGTAGATAAGAACCATTAAAAATATAACTATAAGTTGTTCATATTTTAAAGGTTTTGCACAAGTTCATGTTTTAGAGTAGTCAATGGAAGAAAAAAAGTGTTCATATTTTGGGGTGTTCATATATTAGGGCGTTCATATTATCGTGAGTGCACTGTATATATATTAATGTATTAATTAATCGCGCGAACAATTATTCGTGTTAAAAATGTAATCGAATAATAATCGAAAAATTTAATATTATTCGGTTAATGAAATAATTTTATTAGTAAAAAGATTTCCGAATGATGTGCTAAATTCCTAATTTTTATTTTTGATAAATACACGGAAATTTATTGTTGAGGGAAAGCTAGTTTCTATGCGCATTTCACTGGTTGCTTAGGTCAGATCATTGAGTTACATTTTCCAGCGATTTTAGGAAAGCTAAATAAATATATTGTACAAACAAAACTATGTTTCGCAAGAAAACAAAAAAACCAATTTGCCAGTTCAGTTTTTTGCACGGATGCAAATATTTTATCGAAGTGATTTTTGGGAATACAAATTTTTTTATTATTAATAAGATTTCCGCGTGAAGTGCTAAATTCCCAATGTTTTTTTTTTTAAACATTGAGTTTTAGCTTTGTCTAGTTAAGAAGAAAAAGGAGACCAAAAAAATTTTTTTTTAACAATTTTATTTAAAAAGTAACAACAATTTAACAAAATAATAAAAGAGAAAAACTTAATTAGTATTGTGGTTATTTTATCGAATTGTTTATTGTTTTTAATCCAAATTTTTGTTTTTATAATTGTTTCTTTATTTACAATCTATCCAAGGATAATAAGCAAATTTGTTGATATTTTTTAAAAATAACAGATATTATGTAGCTCCAATGAGTTACATAATTTACAAGTAAATATTTTCGTTTTTTCAAAAATTAGTGATGGAATTTTTAACAACATACATACGCATATATGTATACATCTTTATTAAATGTTAGGTGCGAAATGGAAGATCCAATACGTGGTTTCGCTTAAGGCGTCGGATTTCGTGGGTACTGTCCAACAACGAGATAGCAATGGGGTTTATGTGGTCGCTAAGCCTTTGTAGGTATCTCTCACTGAAGTGTCTTATTTCTTCTCGAACTGATTTTATGGATAAGTCTCTTCTAATAGCAGTGTTTCTAACATACCATGGAGCATTCAGTATTTGACGAAGAGTTTTAGATTGATATCTTTCAAGTATTTCAATATTTTAATTGCTCGCTGTACCCCATAAGTGGATACCATATGTCCAAACTGGTTTCAGGATTTGCATTTAGTTGGGACAGGATTTAAAAGCCAATAAAGTTTCTTAGTTTTAAGTCTTAAAAGTTGAAGTTTATTTTTAATGTGAGCTTTCCAGGTTAGTCGTCTATCAAGTGTCATACCTAGGTACTTTACTGTTTCCTTTTTAGGAACTATGTTTCCAATTATAAAAACACTAGGACAGTCTTCCTTCCTCAGTGAAAAAGTTATATGGCTGGATTTGTCAGAATTCACCTTAATGTTCCATTTGATAAGCCATTTTTCGAGTTCATTTAGCTCGTTTTGCACAAATAATGATGCTTTAACTGGCGAATCGCACTTGGCAATAATAGCTGTGTCGTCTGCGTAGGTGGCAACCAATATGTTTTCAACTATGGGTATGTCTGTAGTACAAATAGTATATAGGACTGGTCCTAGCACCCTACCCTGTGGTATTCTGACATTTACCTCATATAAACTGGATTTTTCATCGTTTATTTTAACGTAAAAATGTCGATCTGATAAGTAACTTTTGAAAAGTAAAAAATAAGGTGCTGGTAAGAACTTTTTTATTTTATAAAGACGGCATATGCCACAATCTACCAAAAGTTTGCTGAATATCCAGAAAAACCGAAGAGCAATATTTTTTTTCTTCAAAAGTACTGGTTATAAAATCCACAATTCGATGTATTTGTTCAGGGGTGCCGTGTTTATGCCTAAAACCAAATTGATGATCAGGAATAATGTTGTTATTTTTCAGTACAGGACTTAGCCTTCGCAAGAGAATTTTTTCAAATATTTTAGAGAGAATTGCGAGTAGACTTATTGGTCGAAATGAAGATGCAATATTATCTGGTTTGTTTGGTTTTTGTATCATTATTATCTCAGCACATTTCTATTGTGAAGGAAAATGGCTAAGTCTTAGAATCGAATTGAAAATTGTTGTTAAGAATACGATACACTTGCGAGTAAAGTTACGAATAACAATTGCGTATATATGATCGTATCCTGGACTCTTCCTTAAGTTTAACCTTTTTATTTCTGTTTTAACTTCGTTTGGAACTATAAATTTAATAGGAAAGTCCATTTGCAAAGGACAATTTAAATATTCAGATATTTCATCAACTTGAGTTGTTGTGTTAAAACTAAATGGAATAAATGTATTTTTTGTCTGTTCTACACCACGAACCATCGGAATTTTTTAAAACGATATTTCTTTTTATTGGTCTTTTAAGATATTTTGTAGCTCTCCAGAATTAATACTCATCATGCTTAGAATTATTTATTTCTTCAAGAAATTCTGATGTTTTAGTATTTTTATGATCTTGCAGTAAAGAACGAAGATCTTTGGAAGCTTTATTAAATAGAGATTTGTCATTTGGATGTCTACTGTTTTGCCACCTTCTACGTAATATTATTTTTTCTCTTATTTTTTGTCGAATCTCAAAAGAAATATCAAAACTAGATTGGTATGTTACACAATTTTCTTGTAGGGTAGATAAGTATGCAGCCTAATGTATTTCATTTGTAAACTTCTCAACAGCTTCATCTAGTCCATCATTTGTTTTTAAACTTATGTTTACATTAAAATTGTCTTCAAGATGGTGTTGAAATTGCAAAAGATTTGTTTTCGGTTGTAAAATACGATATTTTTGGGGTTTTAAACTTAGATTTGTATCGAAGTTTACCAGAATTGATGTATGATCTGAACTTAAGTCCATAACACTTTTTATTTTTATGTTACGGTTTGGTATACCACTGTAGATAACAAAGTCTAGCAAGTCTGGTACTTTGCGAGGGTCACTTGGCCAGTAAGTAGGTGTTCCAGAAGACAATACTGAATAGTTCTTTTTTCTTATGCATTTGTAAAACTCTGTTCCTTTAGGATTCGTCACTCTTGAGCCCCACCACGGAAGTTTAGCGTTAAAGTCTCCACCAACAAGAAATTTATTACCAAGTCCGATAAAAAATTCCTCATATTTATCACATTTTACCGTGTGTCGCGGGGGAAAATAAATTGAGCCTACTACTATGTCACCATCATTACTTTTCAGTTTTATGCATGTCGCTTGTAAATAATTTTCTTGAACTCCGTTCATTATGTTGTACTTAATAGAGGATTTTATTAAAATTGCCGAACCTGCGTGGGCTCTATTATCAGGATGATTAGTGTTTATAAGATAATAACCATGTATTCTAAAATAAATTTTGCTTGTGAAATGGGCCTCTGAGACTAAAAGTAAGTCAATAAAGTTTGTTTTAAGAAGAACTTAAATTTCTCTTGTATGATTGGATATGCCATTAGCATTCCATATTGCTATACGTATATTTACACCAGTGATAACCACTCCATAGGCTCGCGAGTAAGTTAATAATCGTATTTTTTACACAGACACGATCGGCAATTCACATGTATACAACAACTTTGTTCGTTTCAAAACATCAGGCTATCATCAGTCTCTGCGACCGCACCCAAGTACATAATATCTTTGTTTGCGTGCGTTCGCGGCTTGGTTAGTTCGGGGCTTGGTTATCACTGATTTACACGCATAATTTTGTCATAATAAGTTGCATCATATTCAAAAGTTTATTTGTTAATTCATTCTGCTTTTGAATAAATAGTTTAAAGCTTTTAAAAATATTCTGTTCTTGTTGAGCATTGGCATTGTTTTTAACAGCTTGGGCATAGGAAAAATTATTGTTGTTTGTGTTATTGTTTAAATTATTATTGTAATTGTTAAATGTTGGAAAGTTTTCTGAAGCATGATCGTAGTTTCTTATTTGACGGCTTATGTTATTCCTTTTTTTTAATAAGTCTCTGTAAACTGAACATCCCTTATAGTTCGCTGCGTGGTGTTGTAGGCAATTAACACACTGCGGTGGTGTATTTTCCGGTTTACTACAATTATCAGTGCGATGATTTAAATCGCATTTTACGGAATTAAACATTTTTCTACAATAAGTTTTTGAGTGTTGTCCAAACTGCTGAAATCTGTAACATTGTATAACATCATTTGACTTAATTGGTGGTTCAATTTTAACAATTGCGTTGAAAAGATGATTTATATCAAATATATTTTTATTGTTCTAGTTTGGTTCTAGATCAACATAAAACATCGACATTGGTTGCTTAGATAGTCTACTTTTGATATTTATTATATTACGAACTTGGTGTCCCAAACTTTGAAGTTAATTTTTTATAAGAGAAATCGGTGTTGAAAAATGCAAGTTTTAAATGACTACTCTATATGCTGTTTTAGCTGGTAAAAAGATGATTTATATCAAATATATTTTTATTGTTCTAGTTTGGTTCTAGATCAACATAAAACATCGACATTGGTTGCTTAGATAGTCTACTTTTGATATTTATTATATTACAAACTTGGTGTCCCAAACTTTGAAGTTCATCTTTTATAAGAGAAATCGGTGTTGAAAAAGGCAAGTTTTAAATGACTACTCTATATGCTGTTTTAGCTGGTATGTATGGAACATTATTTTTTTGTCATCTAAATATTTCACTAAAACCCTGTATGATTTAACACTCTTGGCCATTAACCTCACCTGTCCGTCCCTTAGAGACTTATAGGAGAATTCATTGGAACTAACTATTTTTAAAAAGTTATTAAGCATTGTTTTTATATCAGATACGTTAGGAATTATTATAGGTGGTGGTTTTGATTCCGAAACTTCAATATCATTGTTATTAGTTTCGTCGTCACCATCTTTATTTTTATCTGTATCAACAACTGCATACTTGTACTTGCTAAAACATTGTTGTTATTTTGTGCAGCTGCATTTTTTAAGATTTGTTTTTTATATTTAAAAATTTCTGGAGAATTTGTAAACCTTCGTTTTGTTGTTTTAGTAACTGAAACTGTCTGCCAGACAGCATCGTCTTCATCCGTAGCTTCGCTGTCAGTTCGTAAAACTGATTTACTAACCGTTTGTTTGTGTATTTAAAGTTAAGAAAAAACTTTGTTGTTAATTTATACACACAATTGTGCAGTTAAAAAAATAATTTTACAATAACAAGAATTGTAGGCTTAATATTTTTACACAAAATTTGAGAAATTGAGCACTAGTTATTGTTATAGTTTTTCATTTCCTTGTTCACAAACTCACAACCTCGATCTGTTCTCAAAATTCTAAGTCGCTTTTTAAATTGATTTTCTGATTTTTCTAATTTTGCCTTATTTTTTTATATGCCATATCATTAGATGCAAGAAAAAATATAGTGCAATACCTACTATAATCATCTATCATCGTCAAAAAATATATATTGCCATTGGGTGTTGTATTTTGCATTGGACCGCAAAGATCACAGTGTACCAAATCGAAAATTCCTTTTGATTTTCTTTGTGACGCCTTAGGGAATTTATTTCTAGTAAGCTTTCCCTTCCCAAACTTCACAATTTGATGAACATTTGAGTTTTGCTATTTTTATTCCGAGCACTAACTCTTTAGATACAGACATATTTATTGCAGGTATATTCTTGTGACCAAATCTTCGATGACAAACATGAATACAATCAGTCCTACATTCTGACACATTAAACGCCTTTTATTGATGATTTTAAACGAACAAGTTATTTCTTAAGAAGCTTGTAGCATATATTTTACCATTCTTCGAAATTTTGCAACTATTGCCGTTAAAAGAAACATTGAAACCAATGTTTGTTAAACGACGAACAGACAAAAGATTGCAGCCTAATTCAGGGATAAACAAACGTCTTTAATATTGGAACAATATCCAATTTAAAGAATAAAACACAAAACTTCTGTTTTGTATAAAAGTCAAGAAAGTAATAATATTTTATTTAAAAAAAAATAATTGCTTTAGTAAATTAAACAAAAGTCATGGCTATATTGTTACAAAAGTTTAAAGTATTATAAACACAAGTAAATATTTTGTTGATATCCAACACCCCCTCTCAACATAATATCCTGGCAATAAAGTTTTTGAATGCAGGAAATGGTAAAGGCCTTGTGAGAAAATCAGCAAACTGTTGTTTTGTAGGACAATATTTAAAATCAATAATTCCATCATTTTGTAGGCTCTTGATATGATGATATTTGACGTCTATGTGTTTTGTTCTTGCACTGAATTTTGAAGAAGTTATTGTCTTGATGCAGCTTTGATTGTCTTCGTACATTGGAATGGGTTTGGTAACACAAATGTTCATATCACTCATTAATTGCAGCAACCATAAAAACTCTTGACCGGCATATGACGCAGCAATGAATTCTGCTTCAGTTGAAGATAAAGCTATTGTTGACTGCTTCTTGGATGACCACGATATGCTGTTGCAACCTAACAAAAATAAATAACCACTGGTACTTTTACGATCTCCTTCGCCGGCCCAATTAGCATCTGTAAAACATTCAATATTTAAATTAGAATTTGTCTTCAAAATCAATTTAGAATTTATTGTTGTTTGTAGATAGCGAATTATTTTATTTGCAGCTTCCAAATCGCATTTTCTTGGAATATCTACTCTTCTACATAATATAGAAACGGCAACAGCTATATCTGGTCTTGTTGTAATTGAAATATGTAATAAAGTTCCCATGATTGATCTAAATTTTATATTATTTGGAAGTAAATTTTCTTCATGAGTAATTTTTACAAACTCTGGATCCATTGGTATATAACTGGGCTTCGCATCTTCTAATTCAGTTTCTACTATTAGCCTCTTAATTTTATCTTCTTGATGCAATAAAAAATCTCCTTTAGAATTTCTTTCAATTTGAATACCTAAATATGACGATACCAGACCCAAGTCTTTAATATCAAAATAATCATTTAGTTCCTTGTAAATTTTCGAAATCTCATCCTCATATTTACTGCAAATTAAAATGTCATCTACGTATACCAAAATAAAAACAAAATTTTGATTAATTTGCTTTATATACAAACAAGTATCGGCCTTGCTTCTAATAAATCCAATTTTATTTAATACTTCATTAAGGGTATCATACCACGATTTTGCAGCTTGTTTTAATCCATAAATTGACTTCTGCAAACGACAAACCAATTGTTTATTTTCCTTCTGAACAAATCCTTGAGGTTGATCCATATAAATCTCCTCTTGTATGTTTCCATTTAAAAATGCAGATTTCACGTCGAAGTGCTTTACTACATATTTTCTGACAGCACTTACAGCTAAGACTGTTCTCAATGTGACAAATTTACCGACAGGAGCGAATGTTTCGTCGTAATCTTCGCCAAACGATTGAGTATATCCTTTAGCTACCAAGCGAGATTTATATTTTGGTTTATTGACGTTAGTATTCTTTAACTGAAATACCCATTTACACCCAATGACTTTCTTTCCTTTTGGTAACTGTGTTAATACCCAAGTTTTGTTATTTATTAGAGATTTATACTCATCTTTAGCAGATTGCAACCATAGTTCGCGTTCAGGGTTTTTCATTTTTATCATATCATTCCAAGATACAGGCACAATATCACTAACATCCGTTTCCAAAGTGTTTACTAAAAACAACTCACTAATTTGTTCAGACCAATTTTTGGATGCTTTATCCTTTAGCCTATCTGATCGACGTAATTGTACCTGTATTGTACTCTCTTCATCTTGTAATAGCTCTAAACGGCCTTCCTGATTACTCTGTTGTTTTTCTCCTTGAGTTTGTTTAATAGAAGATGAATTTTCATTATTACAAATCTCATTAACTTCATCTTTGGATATGTCAATTGGAATACTACTGCTATCAAGGTCACATCTAATTTTCTGAGTAATCGACAATCGTTCTTCAAATCTAACATCCTTGCTAACTATTATTTTGTTAGACCCATTTATTAATACTCTATAACCCTTTACGTTTTCTCCATATCCAACTAAAGTACCCTCTACTGACGCATCATCTAGTTTTTGACGTTTACACTTTGGAATTTGAACAAAAACCTTACTCCCATAAACTCTTATGTGACTCAAATTTGGCTTTTTATTATACCACAGTTCAAAAGGAGTTCTATCTATAGATTTGCTAGGTAAACGGTTTTGAATATAATTGGCTGCCATAACACACTCGGCCCATAAATTCTTTGAAAGATTTGCTCCACTTAGCATTGCACGTACCATCTCAACTAAAGTTCGATTCTTGCGTTCTGCAACGCCATTTTGCTCTGGACAATATGGGACCGTTGTTTGTAGAATAATGCCAGACATTTTTAAGTATGATTTTAACTCATCATTTATATATTCACCACCATTATCGCACCGCAATATCTTCAACTTTTTGCTTGTAAAATTCTCAACTTCTTTATGAAATTCTTTAAATTTAGAGAAAACTTCATTCTTTGTACTAAGAACATAAACTTTCGAGTATCTAGAATAATCATCTATAAATGAGAGAAAATATCTCTTACCGCTTTTTGATTTAACCTGAAAAGGTCCACAGACGTCAGAATGGATGACATTCAGCATTTCTTTTGATCGGCTTAAACTTGCTTTTGGAAAAGGAGTCCTTGTTAATTTTGACTTTGCACAAGTATCACAAAAATCATTATCATTGCATTTTTCTATACAGATTCCAGTACCAAGTTGTTCTAATTTCCTTATATCGGTAATGTTGCGGTGACCTAAACGACGATGCCACAAATGAACACATCCAAAACAAGATTGTGATATAAAAGTTTCATTATTTATTGCTTCACATAGGATATATAAATTTTCCTTTAAAATTCCTTCGGCTACAATTCTGCTCTTGTTTAATATAAAACACTTTGATTCTTTAAACTCAATTAAGAAACCCTTCTTAACTATTTGCTTTACGGATAAAAGGCTTCCATTCAGATCGGGAACATAAAGAACATTTTGAAGATGTATTTTGTTATATTTACCATTAATATACCCATTTCCAATGCCAACAGCATCTAAAGACCTTCCATCAGCTATAAATACCTTGCTAGATGATTTCTCAAGATTGTTGAAAAAATTACGATTGCTAGTCATATGAATCGATGCACCAGAATCAATTACCCATCCAATACCATTAGCAACTTGCAAACAAATTTCACCATCAACACGATCACATTCAGATACTGCAGCATTTTGTTTCTTCAATTTAAAACAATCTTTTTTCACATGACCCAATTTATGGCAGTGAAAACATTTAAGCGGTCGCTTCTTTTTATATTGTTGACCTTTCAAAGCACTATTCTTCTCACCTTCTTGGTCACTACCATCATTACGCCTTTCAGATTCATCCAAAAGTTTCTCCATTACGTACTCCAACGAAATTCTTTCTTCTGGCTGACCCTCAATTGACGTCACCAATGAGGAATAAGTTTTAGGCAAACTGTTGAGCACTATAGCCACCATAGAACTATCCTTAATATCTTCACCACGATCTAATAACTGAGCACGCATAACGTTTAAACAATCCAAATGCTGCTGCATATTTTCTCCATCGGACATACGTTTGTCGTACAATTTACGAAGTAAATGTAATTTCGATGTCATTGTTTTACGTTCATGGACATTCTGCAATTTAATCCACATTTCTTTGGCTGAAAAAGTCATGGCTATATTGTTACAAAAGTTTAAAGTATTATAAACACAAGTAAATATTTTGTTGATATCCAACATTTAATACAAATCTCAATATTGTTACAAAATAATTTGCAATCACCCTTGCCACATACGTTTACCTCAGTACCATTTGCCATGTATACAGTATCCTCTAGTCTTTTCAAATTTGAAAAATATCTTTCTTCGCAGCACATATGGTTTGTCGCTGCAGAATTTACATACCATTCGCAATTTGTTCTTTGTTGCATTACGCCAAAACAAACATCACTTGTATAATTTTTTACAATATGTGCACGATTGTTGTTATTCTTCTCTTCAGTACAGTTTCTTTTTATGTGGCCTGACTTACCACATGAGTAACATTTTCGCAAACAATTTTTCTTTTGCACCTCAAAAGCAGCTTAATTTTCTTGTTCATGACCGCATTTACATACGTTTGTGCTCCTGTAGTAATTTTTCTTTGACGAAATCTATTAAGAGATCGACTTCCGGACGCATTTCTAATGACGTAATTAAATTGTTGTAATCATCCGGCAATGTACCCAGAAAAAAATTTCACAGTTTTGTGTTCCTCCAAATTTTCACCTAAATCTCTCAGACGATCCAAAATAGATAAAAATTCATTAATATGATCTTCCATACTTTGACAGCTAACCAACCTTTTTGAAGACATTAATCTCAGGAGACTTACTTAATTGGTTATGTTTGATTTTTGATGGTGCTTCTTTAACGTGTCCCAAAATTCCTTTGCTGTACTTACACAGAAAAAAGTAAAAAACGGTTTTGATCACCAAAATAACTGAAACAAGCAAAAAATTGTTTAATTTTGCACCTATCACCGAAATGATTATACTCAAATTTGCAAAAATTGCAAAACAAGGATTTTTTTTCCAATTAAAAAGTTTTTACATTTTAATTACAAAAATAATTGAAAAAATTATTAATATTAAACAATATTTTAATTGAATGAATTAACAAATTAATTAAAAAAAATCAATATTTGAATTGAATGAATTACTAACGTAATTGATTACAATACATAAAATTAATTATTTGAATAATTGTATTGATTAAAACAGTGATTGAATTTTTGCATTAAATCGATTAAATTGAATAAATTAAACAGTGTATTTGAAATACACTCTAAATTCAATTACGCAAATTATTCAATCAAACAAATTGTTAATTGAATAAGTTTGTTAAATCAATTCAGTTGATGGTTAAATGAAGCAAAATAATTATATTTAAAATATATGTTTTATTTAAATATGGTTTAAAAATAACTTGTTTTATTTGTTTAATTGTAATAGCTTAATTGTACAAATTTTGGAAGATTTTTTTGACAGAGGAATTTCATGCATACAAGTTTGTATAAAATGGTAGAATAACTCTGATTCTTCAGGGTATTCAAGATTGAAAACAAAAAACTGTTTTTATTGTGTAATTTGGCTGTACTTTTTTCACCTATTCACTTTAAACGCACAACATGAAATGACGCCAGAAATAATTCAAGAATTAACAAACAAAGAAAATAAACACCAAATTTCGATTGCGACCATAATCACCGTCAACAATGTGGTCAGCCACAAGGCGATTTTTTATTTTACGCATAATATACAGATATAG
The DNA here is from genome assembly GCA_930367215.1 of Pollenia angustigena. Classification (NCBI taxonomy): domain Eukaryota; kingdom Metazoa; phylum Arthropoda; class Insecta; order Diptera; family Polleniidae; genus Pollenia; species Pollenia angustigena. Next base: position 126,753,746 of record OV884056.1, read on the forward strand.
GTATGTAGGCTCATTATTGACATTGTTGGTGGTCATAATTGTAATTCGTCTATAACAAATTTCAGTTAATTTTTTTTTTTGCACGCGACGCTTACTGTTCTTTTTGATGACAAAAACATGTGTATTTGTGTGTATGTACATGTAAGGGCAAAGACAATAAATTTATAAAGATGTTGGCTGCACTTGTAACATTTTTTGCAAACTGTTGATGAAGGAGGAAAGCAACAAGGAGAAAGCAACAGTGTTCAATTCAAACAACCGAGTTGATTGATTCAATTAAAGTTATAATTAAAATTGAGCTTAAAATCAAGTAAAATTTAAATTGAAAAAAAAATATTTTTTTTAATTCAATCAATTAAGAACGTATGGCCCTATGATCCTTATAGGAACCACGGGAACTAATATATATGTATATATATATATAATTAAGAACGTAATCAAATTTATTTTAAAATTCAAAAATCACTATTAATTGAAAAAAAACTGCCAATAATTTTTACTGTGTAGTTGTTTTGTTAAAATTGTTGCTCTTGCCTTACCATCACGGCTTAACCACTTTACATCCTGTTGTGCAGGGGCATTATTCATTACAACGTCCCACAACTTCCTCTCCAATAACAAAAGCTCCATGTTGAACTTCCACACATGATAGTTGCTGTTTGATAACTTTCAGAATTGAGCCATTGACATATTCATCTTTATACAGCCTTATATTAAAAAAAAGTCTTTTAATTATTGAAACCTCCAAGAAAAAAAATATTTCGTTTTAAAAAAACGCGTGTTAGCCTATAACCTTTTGTTAATACGAGGTTTTATTGATAAGTAAAGTACATTTACATAGTTGCATTATAAAGTAATTCAAGAAATAAGTATGCATTTACATTTCAATGTTATAACATAAATTATGTCAACACAAAGTTATAAACTTGGCAGCTCCTGGTTAAAGGGAGATATTTCTTCAAATATTGTTCTATTTCCGGGTTATGCTGTTATGCGGTGTTGCCTTTTATTTGTCAAGTAGGATGAGGTTTAAAATTGTTCACGTTGGTGATGATTATGGTTTAGTTGAATCTCTTTTTATTGAAATTAATAATTCTGGTCGTAAAGTTTTAATTGGAGTGGTTTATTTTCCTCGCGGAGCTAAGAAAGATTTGCAAACGTTCGAAAGGAAAGTTTCGGAAATTTTAGTTAAATATAATAATGTAATTATTATTGGTGATTTCAACAATAATATGTTTAACACTTCCTGCGCCCATCGTTTGAGAGTAATGTGTATGAGATTGAATGTAACATGTCATCATAATTCCTTACCCACGCATCTTTTTGTAAAATTTGGCAGAACCTCGTTAATCGATTTTTTTAGTATCTCCCTCAATGTCAGTACGTCTATCTGGTCAAATTCAAATTCCTGGTATTTCGCGTCACTCTCTTATTTATGCATCTTTTGATGTGCAAATAAATCATGTTAATGAACATGTTGAATATTATGACTATAATAATGTCGATATGATTTGTTTGGAGAGAATTGCGGCATCTTGTAGCTTCGATTAATTCGGCTAATATTGATGAACAAGCAGAAGCTTTTTTTACCTTTTTATGTAACATGCATAATGCTGTTCCTTTAAGGAAAAAACAAGTTAAAAAATTTAGTGATAATGCTTGGATTAATTCGAATGAGGTTAGGAGTGCTCTGGCAAATCGTGATGCTGCTTATCAGCTTTATCTTACTGACAAAACTCGTCCTAATTGGGGAAGTTGACCTCTACGAATTGATTATTGCTGTAGAATCTGTTAAGACAAATGCTTTTGGATGTAATACCATCACATACCTACCAAATTCTAAAGGCGGTATTTCCTTATGTTGGCTATTATTTTTTTTACATTTTGTCAATACTATTATTACAATTTCTACCTTTCCGTCTGGGTGGAAAAATGGTAGAATAGTTCCAATTAAAAAGACGGGTGAGTCCGCTGATATGGAGAACTTGCGTCCTATATCTATACTGCCAGCTCTGTCGAAGGTTGTTGAAATTTTTCTAAAAAATCAGCTTCTTGCGCACATTAGTAGTAATTCTTTGTTAAGTAATTGCCAATATGGATTTAGATGTGGTAGAAATACAACATCACTTCTCTTTGGAGTAACTGATACCATTCGTCAGTCTCTTGGTAGGAAACGTCTTAACGTACTCTTATCTATTGATCTTAAAAAAGCTTTTGACAAGGTAAATCATAAAATTTTATTTACCAAGCTTATTCATAATTTTGGACATTCGTCCACGGCATGTTAACTCATTTCATCTTATCTCAAAGATAGACTCCAATACGTTTCTATTGAAAGGAGATTTTTGAGTGTCTTACCGGTGCCTCAAGCCTCAGTACTTGGGCCTTTACTTTTTAATATGTATATCAATGACATTTTCGCGGATTTTAATATGTCATGTATACCATTTGCTTATGCAGATGATTTAATGTTTTTATTTAGTGTTGAGAGACAATTTGAGGATGTTTTGCAACAAATGATAAATTTTTGTATTTCCAATTTATCAAACTGGATGGCGCGTAATAGACTTTATATTAATGCTCTTAAAACAAAGGCTATGTTTTCTGGTTCTTCCGTTCCAAACATAGATATTGATATTCATGGCACGGGCCTATGGTTGGATAACGAATTAACATTTGAAAGACATATTAATTTTGTTACTTCTAGAGTTAATTTTTTTCATTACGTAGACTTTATAACGTCAACTTATGCTTACCAATGTATTTCAAGTTATAATTATTCATTCACTGGTTATGCCTATATTTTTGTATGGTATTGAAGTTTATACTGGTACACTTGGGTGGCATATGAATAATTTTTTGGTGCTATTCAATAGAGTTATGAGATATCTCTATTGCTTAAGACTTCAAAATCATGTATCTATGTATGTTTCAAAGTTTCTGGGCTGTTCATTTTATAATTATGTAAAAATAAGGCTTTTGCTTTGCTTTTACAATATGTTTAAAAAGAGAACGATTGAATATATGATTGCATTTAGTCGATTTAGTCGATCTAGATGCAATTGTCAAATTTTATTCCTAAGCTAACTTCCCTACTGGAGAGATCATTTCATGTAAAAGTTGCAAGAATTTTCAATCAATTACCAAGAACTTTTAAGTACTTTGAGTATTCTAGTTCTACTTATAAACGTAAATTGATGAGGCACATTCAGCGGAATGGGATGTAAGCCTCTTTTCAGGACTCTCTTTAGTTATGGCTTGGGCCACTACCCAGTAAAAAATGGTGCTAACTGGTATGCAGTTTTGTAAGGGAGAGAAGCACTTTACCCTCTTACAAACCTGCTTACAATAGGCATGATTTTTATACAACGAATTCCCACTTGGAAGCACTACTTTTTACTCTTTGCTAAAAAAAAAACAATTATATGACTGATTGCGTTTTAAAAATAATTTAATTTCTATGTTCGGTAATATTTCGGAAATCATCGTAAACACATTTTAAAATCATTGCAATGCAACCTGCTTCCATGTTAGGGAATAACAGAAGCACTTCGAACATTGTTCGTCAATTTTTTCTTTAAAATAATGATTTTAATAATCACTTACAACCTGGGCCCTATTCCACAAACCAACTTATCAACTTTGCACTTTGCAAATTTTTCGCCAATTTGCAAAACTTTTTGTTCCACAGAACTATTTAATTTGATAAGTGATAAGTTGAAATTGATAAGTGAAATTTGCAAAGTCTTTGCAATTTTTATATTCTCTTTTCAATTTCTGTTCCACGTACGTTCTCTTGTGCAAAGTTATTATTGCAAAGTGTAATATGCAAAGACTTTGCAAATAATTATGCTGTTTCGTTCCACAAAAACTGTAAATTCTATTATTGCAAAGCAAATTTTGATAAGTTTGTCAAAAATTTGCAAGGTAAACGATCTCTTTGCAAATTCATATTGTTATAGCTAGTGAAGCTTTCAAAATGTTAAGACGCGAGTTTTTGTTTTCTACAATAGTGGAGACGTGGGCATAATAAGAAATTATAGGGCCCGAATTAATTTTTCGGGACTATAAATTTTTGATTGATTTAAGTTGATTTCTTTTTACATTAGGGTGGGTCGAAAATATTTTTTTTCTCTTATCGAATTCTAATAGCGCAAATATGTTGTATTTTTGTCTGCACTTGACCCGTGTAAAATATTATTAATTTATTTTTAGTGTAACAGCCCGCGCTTTGATCTTCAATTTTGTTAAATTTTGAATATAACAACAAAAGCATTGTATTAAATTCAAAATGTTTTCAGTTTTAATTAATAATTGATAGTAAATAAAATATTTAAATTAAAAAAATTAACTTTTCTAACATATACTTAATTTTTAGGAGCTCTTGCGCGGGCTGAAGATGTGACTTTTTTTTTACTTTTTTTTCAGTTTTTATTTGTTTTGACGTAAGACAAAAAAATATTGCTATTAGAATATGATTCGAGAACTTTTTTTTCTCATACATAAGTGACCCACTCTAATATACATATTACTAGCAAACCCGGCGAACTCCGTTTCGCCACCAGATGGCTTCGTTTTATGTAACATTTCGTTTGGTGATTAAAAGATGAAGAAAAATTTTTTTTTGTAGCTGACGTTGTTCTGTCCCAATTAGAAAAAATGTTTGCGTTCGATTTTTAAAATCCGTTAAAAATAGGAAAAAAGTATTTTTAAATTAAAATGTTGTTCATATACATATATATGATTTACATTTGATTTGAAAATACATATGTTTGTATATATATGCTGTGAATCTTATAGTATTCTATTTACATTTTAGTTGATAAGATCAATATTCAGGTAAACAGTAAAAAAGTAAAACTTATTCGGTTGCTTTGCTAGGATATCATAATTTTTTAATTGCAATGTTATATTTTATATAAAATTTTTTGTTTGGTTGTCTGGTTTGTTGATTGTCATTGCATATGCGAGCCTTACTGGAAACTAACTACAAGCGTTAAAATTGAATGCCATGTCGGTTGGAATCATTGGGATCCGAGGTATTAAAACATTTTCTCCCTTGTACTTTCCTTTAAGCATTGTTGCTTCGATGACGTTATTCATCAGTTTTTTTACCGTAAGTCGGGTGCCATTACAAAGACGGGGTTGGTTTATATTTCGTAACATTATGATTACCGATCCAACTTTTAGTTTGAATTTATGAGGAGGTAATCCGGGTAATCCCAGGGAGTTCGATTGGATAGTTGACGACATCGTTCTGAGAAGTAATGGAATCTACCGATTTGTACGTCTCCAATTTGCCAGCGATTCCACTTTGAATCTTAAAATTCAGTTCGTCGACATCAACGTAGCTAATATGGCACGTTCGCTCAACAAATCATGATTTCTGTAATTTTGTGTAATGTTTGAAAACACCTTTCGGATGAGTTCGGACTTTGATTCGGTGAACCGGCAGAAATTGAAATATCCACCGGGTTTTTGTCGTTTCCTATGTCCAGCAATTGTATGGAAAATACGTCTCGAGGTTGATTTCACCGCATTTTTAGAGTGAATTTGAGCTTCCTAACGTGTTTCCACAAAGCAAACGACTTCAAACATGCATTTAATTCATCGGCGGGCGTGGATCGTGGTATCACTGGAAGTGTTTGCCAAAAATCACCTGCCAACAAATCATCGTACCTCCAAACCGGCTTTGATTGTTTCGTAGTAGGCGTGGTAAATTTTTCTTTCGATGAAAACTTAAAATGGATTAATACGAACATTTGAAAGAAAAATTAGTAAAATCTATGGAGCCGTTTTCGGATTTTAGGTAAATCGTACAAAGTTGGCGTAAAAGTGGGCGGGACAAAATTTTCTTGCCGTATAAACCTAAGTTGGACCATGGCGATCACTTTAAAGAAGAAATCGTCCAAATCGGTCAAGCCATCCTCAAGTTATGTGCTTAATAGAAAAAGTGGGTGTAAAAGTAGGCGTGGTAAATTTTTCTTTCGATGGAAACTTAAAATGCATTGATACGAACATTTGAAAGAAAAATTAGTCAAATCGATGGAGCCGTTTTCTGATTTTAGGTAAATCAAAAAAAGTGGGCGTAAAAGTGGGCGGGGAACAATTTTCTTTCCGTATAAACCTAAGTTGGACCATGGCGATCACTTTAAAGAAAAAATTGTCCAAATCGGTCAAGCCATCCTCAAGTTATGTGCTTAATAGAAAAAGTGGGCGTAAAAGTAGGCGTGGTAAATTTTTCTTTCGATGGAAACTTAAAATGCATTGATACGAACAGTTGAAAGAAAAGTTAGTCAAATCGATAGAGCCGTTTTCTGATTTTAGGTAAATCGAAAAAAGTGGGCGTAAAAGTGGGCGGGGAACAATTTTCTTTCCGTATAAACCTAAGTTGGACCATGGCGATCACTTTAAAGAAAAAATCGTCCAAATCGGTCAAGCCTTCCTCAAGTTATGTGCTTAATAGAAAAAGTGAGCGTTAAAGTGGGCGGGGAACAATTTTATATGGTATAAACCTCACGGAGCCCGAGACCTTTCCAACGAATGCAAAACTGTGGAAATCGGTTCGTGCGTTCTGGAGCTATAGCGTCAGGAAGGAAAACCCGACTTATTTTTATATAATAGATTAGGAATTATGAAATCTATACACTACTAGAATTTATTGTACCCTCATGTTACATACTTTTTTTAACTACCCTTTATTTAGCAATGAAGTAAATTTTGTGTATACATTTTTACAATTATAAGACACCAACAGAATGTGTATAGATATACTTAATACATTTTATGTATTATTTCTTTTAATAAGTTATTTCTATTATATAAACCATTTTAATTTTTCGAATGTGTTCAATGATATCAAATTATAATTTATATGCATATGTACATATCTATGGCTTCAATGTTAAGCAAAGGTTTGCATAAGCATAAATATGTGAACAAATGAAGGAATAAGACTATTACAAGGATGCTTTATAAATTGAAATTTGATTCATTGAACACATTCGAAAATAAAATTGGTTTATATAATAAAAATAACTTTTAAAAAGAAATAATTCTCATATATTTACAATAATTTTATAAAAAAAAAACTTACTAGAAAATAAAACATCTTTTTTTGTCTTAAATAACGTAACACTGCAAGTATACATATTTTCCATTTTTACTTTTTAGCTCATTTTAATAATTTATATTAAGCAATGCAAAGTGAAAAGTGATAAGACAGAAATGCAAAGATGATTAAATCCTTTGTGGAACACTTTGCAGATTCACTTTGCAAAAGAGCGCAACGACTTTGCAAGAGAGCGCAAAGACTTTGCAAAGAGAGCAAAGTTTTTGCAAAGAGAGTAAAGTCTTTGCAAAAACTAGATAAGTGCAAAGTGAGATTTGCAAAGAATGTTGTGGAACAGAAACACTTATCACTTTGCCAAAAAATGCAATTTGATAAGTGCAAAGTGAAAAGTTGATAAGTTGTTTTGTGGAATAGGGCCCTGCTTACTTATAAGGGATAGTGCGAAGTTATTCAATAATTTATATTAACTTAAACTAAAAATTCACGTTAATGGTATTCGGTTCTCCGCTGCTTCTTAGTAGTGTGTAATCGCCAGCGCCTATATCAGCACTCATTTAGTTTTCGTGGTTCCCAAAACCTTGAAATTGTTTACTGGGTAATGCTATTGAGATTGTTTATACATATTTCTCTACGGTACCCTAATTTAACTATAAATTTTAGCTTTATCTTATAACAAGATTATTTCAATTGATAACTTAACTTATTTTTTTTACTGATCAAGTATGTGATGGAAAATGATTTTAAAACAAAACGATTGAAATCTTTAATGTCGTTTTCAGTTGTTTTCTAATACATTGCTTATTTTTTCAGTCTATATTATCTTCGTTTTGAAATTTATCGCTCTTCATCACATCATAAAGAAAGGAAAGTAAAAAGAAAAAAATGTATTTTAATGGTTATATTTTTAAGTTAATTTTTTAGGCCGTGCACTTGCCTGTTTATTATCAAAAAGTAATTTCTTTGGGAATACAAAATTTTAATTTCAAAAGATTTTATTATTCGTGCTTAATACCCAGTTTTTATTCTTGATAAAAACACTTGAAATTTATTGTTGATGGGATAAGCTATTCCTATGCGCATTTCACTGGTTGCTTAGGCCAGATCATCAGATCATCGGTAGGCTAGCTAGTAGTGAGCTAGTCTATCAACCCAGGGGTTGCGGGTTCGATTCCCGCCAGAGACTCTGGTTTCTTTCCTGCAGACAAGCGTCAAGCTTCGCGGGGATTAGCATAGGCAATTAAAAAAAAAAAAAAAAATTTTAGAAAAACTAAAGATATTAAACCAAATAAAACTGTTAAACGTATAAGACTTATAAGCAACAGTTCTACTTGTAACAAAAGTTTAAACAAAAAACATCAACAATAAACAGTGAGTTTATCTCATCTTACATTCCCTACTACAAAACACTTAATTGACAACATGCTTTTGTAAGTTGTTGTTGTTTTCATTTTGTTTTTCATAACCTACTTACAACTACAATTAATGTTGGGAGAATTTCAACTAATTGTAGTAGGGAATGTAAGATGAGATAAACTCACTGTTTATTGTTGATGTTTTTTGTTTAAACTTTGATATTGTTACAAGCATGGTGGAATAAGCAGGTGGCATCGTTACGGCAACAAATACAACATTACAACAAAAATGGAAATTACATCACCATTTGCGTCAAAAAATACATTCAACAAAAATCAAAGCGTGCCGCTGAACGTGATGAAATAAATAAATTTTTAGCCAATTTTTATTGAATTATGGTCAATATCTTATTTATTTAAATTTAAAATTATTAAAAACTTTAATAAAATACAATAATCACAGCACTAAACGTGGACTTTTTGTAAACATAAACAAAACTTTGACATAAACCTAGACAAACAACGCAAGAGCAAAAAATCGTCATCTGGCCTAGTGCTGCCACCTGTTTATTTCACCATGGTTACAAGTAGGGCTAGTGAAATTTTATTCACCTCAATAGTGTCAAAATTTTACTTCCATGAGTACTTTGCTACCGTTTCACACACACCCTAACACAGGGTCTCCACCTGAGATAAGATATAAGATTTTTATATTAGCAAACGTCAAATTTAATAGCAGAGAGTATTATTTTACGTGTGGACTCTCAAATAGTGTTAATATTATAATAAATGTTATAAGACAGTTGTTATAAGAAATCTTATAACAACTATCTTATAAGATTAGCTGTCAAAAACACGCATACATATACACATATAAAACAATAATAAGACTCATTTATTAAAATGTTTAATTTTTTTGTGCAAATAGTGATAATCTTGTGATAAGTGTTTAAAAAAAAAATATTTTTAACTAAAAAACAAGAAAAAACTAAAAAAAGAGTAAAAACAACACAAGTTTACTGCACGAAAATCATTCGATTATGAAATCTTATAAGATACGTGTTCCCCTTGTTTAAGATAAAGATTAACATGAAGAAATTTGTTCTCTCATTCTGCCGACGTTCTCTCACATAATATCATTATCTTAGGTGAAGACCCCATGTAAGTAACACGACTCTTTGACAATCCTTCTCAGCAGGTACCTAGTAGTCACTGTTGCCAGAACTTTTAGGGCCATTATTACAACTTGAAGTTAGCTAAAGTTAAGATTAAATTGACAGATAATAATGTGTTATCTGTCAAAAAGCGTCTGTTAACTGTCGGATAACAGCTAACGCCAAGTTGTAATAATGGCCCTTAGAGGTAAAATCAGCAAAAACCCATAATTGTTCATCAAAAAATCTGCAAAATCTGCGTCAAAATTTTAAAGCTCTTCAAAACACATTTATTACATTTTTTATGTAGTTTATTTAGAAAACAATATAACAATTCATTTCTGGAATTTTTAATCGATGGTTAATATCTATAAGTGGTCCTCAAAGTATAAGGTATAAAAAAGAAATATTTGTTTAAACTTTCAACACAGAAGTTTTAAAAATTTGTTCTATTTTAATTTCACTCGAATGCGATTTTCAGAACATGGCTGATAGTTTTTGGATATTTTTACATTAAAAATATCTTTTGAAATTTAACTTCTCAGAACAACAAAATAAAAGTAAATTGCTTGACATAATATTTAAACTATCAAGGGTCTTATTGAAAATTTACAAGAGATCAAATCTGTGGCATTTTGACAAAACATCTTAAGTCAAATTTAAAAAAATGTTGTTGATCATAAGAGTTTTCATTCAAAAACATTATTGTTTTCGTTTTTATACTTTTGTATTATAAACGAAATTTTTCCCTAATTTTGGTTTATTTTATTATTTAATAAAAATGATTTTTTACCAAGTTTTTTTTTTAAAACCTTTTTGCTATCTTGTCTCGACTTAAGATGTTTTGTCATAATACCACAGAAATATTGCAACTATTAAAGATATTAATATATAAGTACATATCTGCGGGATTTTGACAAAACATCTTAAGTCGTGATACCAAAAAAGTTTTCAAAAAAACTCGGTGAAAAAATTAATTTTATCAAATAATAAAATAAACCAAAATTAAAGGAAATATTTTTTTTTTTATTTACAAAATTTTAAAAACGTGTACAAAAATGTTTTTTGAATGAAATTTGTCAAAATGCCACAGATATGAATATATACGTACATATGCAAATTATTTCGTGTAAAATCAGATGACATAAGTCCGGCGCGCATAATCCTTAAGCTTCCGCCTTTTAGATCTATCGCTTCAGTTCTCAAGTGATTTCTTTGGCCTCCAAAGGTTCTTTTCATTTGTACCTTCTGAAGATATGACACTGAGTTCGCCATCTAACCAGTTTGCAAAACTGTTGTTTGAACCGCTTTTTTAAGTTTTTGACGAAGTCGATTATTTTATTTTGCAGTTCCGATCGTATTTCAGTGCTGCAGGAATATAAATTGAGTTTTCCTTCAATGTAACTTATAACATATTCCTAATTTTTATTTTAAAAATACTCTTCGGACAATTCTTTATAGCTGAAGCTCTCCATTTTTATAGATATTTAAAAATTAGATTGTAATTGCTTAGATACATTTTAACAACTGAGATTTTATTCGAATACCACTGGCTTTTATACATAGCTTGCGTTATACTGTGTTCCTAGTTAGCATAATAAGGTAGAATAAAAAACTAAATTGGGCTAAAGTAGGAAACGCTTAAAATCCCACAGGTATTGGTAATTATATAATATAAAATACCTAGCACAACTTGGCTTGGTACATTTATATTCCAGTCATATGAATAGGTAAAATAAATGTTGCGAATAATTTTACACAAACTAAAAAAGTGTTCTATAGGCTGGTCCAAACAGGAACACAAGTGCATTTGGGTTTAAAGTAGATACTTTCACCTTCCTACAGCTAGTAAAATCTCTCTAACCCCTTTTGACCCTCATAAATTCTATACTTCTGAATTTCAATTTGACTACAATATGGAACCTGAAAAAATATTTAATAACACAGCAGGTATAATCGGTACAGTAATACAACATAACATTGTTTGAAGACTGCTTTACTACCAATATAAAAAATGTTGAACCCAATATTGATAAGAGTTTGACATAAAACATAATCCATCCGATTAAAAAACTAGAAAAACCGTTATAAAATCAAGCCAAAAAATCCGTTTTATTTTTTGTAGCACACCTTAAATTTAATTTTTTTTTAAATCCATAAAATATTTTTGCTGAATTTTTAAAAGTTTGATTTTCCGAGGTTATCAATTTTAGAGGTCCGCAAGTCACACTCCCAACCCTCCATTCTTTCAATTCAACTCAAAAGCTATCCGGCTATGACAGTTTAAAATTTCATTCAAATATGTTCAGCCGTTCATAAGAAGCAAAACAATTTTTCAAAACAAAACGTTCGTAAACCGTTGTGTTATATTTCAGTCATATGAGCAGCTTAAATAAAAATAGCAAAAAAAAAATGTTGCGAATAATTTCATTAAAATGAAAAAAGTGTTCAACAGACAGTTCCAAACAGTTGAACAAGTATATATGGGGTAAAAGAGGACACTTTCAGCTTTCTGATGGTACTAAAATCTCTTTAACCCATTTTGACCCTAACAAGTTCTACTCCTCTAAAATACGGATTTAACTAAAATATAGAAACATTTAATAACACATCAGGTATAAATGATACAGTGATGTAATGAACCACTTTTTAAAGACTACTATCACACTGATATAACAAAAAATTTCGACCCATTATTGATAACGGTTTGCGAGAAATCATAATTTAGTTCTGATCAAATTTACAAAAATTTATTTTTTTCTAAAACAACATAAAATATTTGTTTCCAGCAGCATGCCACAGCCACAATTACACTGTGCATGAAATTGACACTTTTTTTTCGTGACAAGCCGGGCACATTGCGTTTTAACATAATTCGGGGACGCTGAATCCAGTGGTGCCCGCTTTTTCAGATTGGCTCTGGTTTTCGAGATATACCGTTATTTCGAAAATGGAGGAGGTTGCACAACATATATTCGCGTAACTCAAAAACGGTTTAGTTTATTGAAATTACTAAAAAAATCTATATTCCGCAATAAAATTTCATTTTAGAAAAGTAAAACTCTTTCTAATATGAGTAGTCGTTATTGAAACCTAATTTTTTTTTTTGAAAAAAAAATTAATTTTTTTATCAAAATTTCGAAATTTTTGTTTTTTAAAAATTCATAAAAAATAAAAAAATGCAGCTAGGCATTTTTTGCAGACTTATTAAAAACGAAGCTACAAACAAAACAAGCCATTAATGATTAAAATCTGTTAGCAACTTTTGATTTTATTCACAAAAGTCGAAAAATTTTAATTAATTTAAGAATTTCATAAAACGCAATATTTGTATGGGAGCCCCTAAGGGATGGTGATAAAGGGAAAGTATAATTTGAGAAAATGTTAAGAACGAAAAACTAATGGAGGTCAGTCATACATTTTATCCGACTAGGAGTGACTCCTAGGCAGTTGTGGAACCTTTTCTTCAATATATATGAAGAATATAATTTATATGGAGCATTTCACAGGATTTTTTTTAATTTTTAAATTCTTTATTCAAAATTATGTACATATATATGAAGAATGTGCCAATGCAGAAAATTTATTTTCAATGACATTTTGACGTAAAATTTTTTAAATGCGGTTTTTGTGCCATTTACAATACAAAACAAAAAAACAAATATTCAAATGTATGCTATTCCAAAGAAATATGCATGCATTATTACCACACTTTCACTTTGCAGTAGGAATTTTGGAAAATCCACAGTTACCGATTAAAAAATTCTTAGAATTAAGAAATAAAGTCATAAATGCTTACATCTGTTTATTTTATTGTGCTTACAACACCACACAAAACGGTATTTTATTGTGCAGTCGAAACCGTACTAATCGGTGTTGTAAAAAACTTAAATAACATATTCTATTGTTAAACCTGGAACATAGAAATATTAATTGTTCTGGCTTTGTTTTTTTTTTTACAACACATGGTCATGAAGGTCTCGACAGGTACTTGGATTAAAACAATTACAGTATAAATTAGAGTTCCTCAACCCCTTCACTGTCATATGGAAAGTGCTTGTGAAAGTGATTAGTGAAGTTTAAAGCCTTTGACAGTCTTGTATCTAATCAGTTATATTGAAATATCTAAGATGGAGGCGTGTAAAAAGTTTAATTACTTTTGTTATGTGTGTGGGAAATATAAAAATATGCCAAGTCGCCGTAAAATCACTAATGAAACAAGTATGTACCTTGTATGAATCATATTTTTCTTTAAGTGTTATATATGGTAAGAGTTGGACACCATCAATAGTGTGTACATACTGCATTTACCATTTAAACAAGTGGGGAAAAAATGGTGACGCCATGCCATTTGGTGTTCCAATGATTTGGAGAGATCCCATAGTTCATGTTGAAGATGAGTGTTATGCGTGCATAAATTATACAGCGGGTATGAACAGAAGAAAAATGACATATATATCTTTTACCGTGTTCAGATATGCACGGGTACGTTCGTAAATGCAGTTGATGCGCATCAGTTGCGCATTAGTAAAGTTGAATGTTCGTAAATGCATCACTTGTAAGAAACTTGGCATTACTTTCATATGTCAAAAGTTTTTTTATGCAGTGATGCCGCAGCTCTGCAGCAAATATTGGCAATAACTGCATCAGTTAATTTTCTGATGCAATAACTTTTAACATAAAAGAAACAGTTTTATTATTCTTTTTCGATGCTTTTTCTTGTAATTTATAAGAAAACTATTACTTTTTGGTTAATACTTTTAATAAAATTTGCCATCGCTATTGTTGATAACATTTTTCTTATTATTTTATGTTCGCTCATAAAACTTAAAACTTAGCTCGTGTTCAAAAATTCAAACTTTGCACAGCTGTTGTGCAGTAAAAAAGCATCAGCATCACAAGCGCAACTGGTGATCACGCATCAGCAACAAAATTTTGCATCACTGCAGCAGTGATGCACAGTTTTGATGCATTTACGAACGTACCCCACCTTAATTGAGTTTTACGCAATAAATGCCATTATTGAGCTCAATTTTCCATACAAAATTGCAATTTAGTTATTGCTCAATTAATACGAAATTGTTATAAATATTGAGTAAAATTAAAATGCGACACTGTAACAAGTGCGTTTATTAAGCAAAACACAACTTACTAAACAGTGTTTTGACATTTGGCAATTGAAATTACAACAAAAAAAATGCCCATCCATTTGGTCTGCGCAAAAACCAGATGTTTATTCCTTAAAGATGTCAAAAGTTGTTTACATTTTCTTATACATGTACATTTTTCTTTACGTTGAATGTTGTATGTAGTAGTAATATAAATTGAATTAGCTAAATTGTGTATATGTGAACAGAAAGATAATTATGTCAATTAACCGAATATTGACTCAATAAAAAAGGTATATCTGAACACGGTATTATACTGCAACAACATATCGCTGGCTTAATATAGAAAAGGCGTATCTACACTTTTCGTTACTTTTCAGGAGAAGGAAAAAACTGAATTAAACCTTAACAACTTAAGATACAAAAAACATTTCTATTGCAAATTTTATTCAAAACAAGCAACAAATTCAATTCTGGTTAAATATTTGTATTATTTCTAAATTCTTTGAAGTTATTCTAGATAGGTCTTTTTGTAATTATTTTTCTAGAAATTAAATGTTAGTTAGGGCTTTTTGTTGTTAGTTTAAATTAGGATAAACTAATATAATAATTAATGTTTGAAGTAAAAAAAAAAAAATAATGAAGACTAAAATACATATTTCAAGGCAAGGCCCATTGAATAGGTCTGCGCAAGAAGCCTGATGATCATCGTGTATGTTCTTTTTAGTTGTCAAAAGCTGTTAGCATTTTGCTAACATGTGCATGTATAGGTTTATTAACGTTTATTGTTTTTTCCCACACATACGTTTATGGTATGCCACACATACAAGTTTTTTCCCTTTGCTTTTTCCTTTTTGCTTTGTTTTTTCCTTTTGCTTTGTGTGGTAGTAAGTTTTTGACAACTAAAAAGAAATTTTACACAAACAAAATACATGTCGTTTTTTTTTGTTCAAGTAAGCAGACCTGATAGATGGGCCTTGTTGCAAGGCAGATGTTATTATACTGAAAAGAAAAATCAGGTTTTATAATGTTAATTATCATAAAAATGGTGGCAATCTACTGGTAGAAATTTTTTTAGATCTTGCAAATGGTCCCCCTTTTTTTTAGATATGGCTATTTTCTCTTTATAAAGAGAATCGGGGGACACATTTCAATCGTAGACTTCGATCTATGTGGGAGTTACTGATATTCATCTGTTATATTTGTTTAAAAATAAATTGATCCTGACGAGTCATACGCCAAGGCTAGAAGCATGTTTACTGTATAATCTCCAATGCCTCTGCCTGTAATTAAAGAAAAGTTTAAGTATACATATCTAAAGAGTTTTTTCAGTGTGCAATATTTTTACCTGGTCGTATTGATGTGTATATCTTTGAAATATTTTCGAAATTTAAAAATTAATCGTAACGCAAATGTTGCGCTTGTAGAGGTGCTGGAACTTTACTAGCTTCATTAATGAGTTGAACAAATTGAGACGGCAAGTGTATTTGTTTCTTATATATTTTTCTCTCTATAAGGACATGGGTTCCATTTGCGTATGCCCACTTATTAAACACTTCTGTTCAATTGTTATTTCGGTTTCCTTTGAAAAATTCAACAAGGCGTTAGACAAAACAGTATTACGAAAGCAGCCGTCCGAGTAAATAATAATGTGATGGGTTTCAGGCGATTGAGCATGAAAATTCCTTAAAAGCTTAACAATACATATAGCGTATGAGTAAATCAAGAAAAATAGTGATTTTTGCAGTTCTCTGATGCAAAAGCAAAACCATAACAATAACAAATAGAATTGATTGTGTGTCTACTCTTAATTCAACTTCAAATGACTTAGGGCTTTTTTCTTTAAAAAAAAAAACTTTGAGAGAGTTAGGGCTTTTTTTATATGACTATAAATCCATTATTTGCGATCATAGCCCACTAATTTTTTTTAGAGGAGGTTTATTTGACAGTGGTCTGCCAGAATACATTAAAAACGCGCTTTCGAAAAAAAATGTAGATACGCCTTTTCTATATTAAGCCAACGATATGCTCGATTTCCGCTGCCACATTCTGATGAAATTCCGGTTCCGGATAGCCAAATACCAACAGAACATATTCCCTCAATAATTCCTTCTGTTGAAGCGGGTGGGCCAGCTACTTCAATGTATGAACCGTCTTGCATCACGGTTCCATGCAGTCACAATGAAATCACGCAAGGTCGTCTGGATATAATGGTACGGCGTCTAAAATTATCTCAAAGACAGAGCATTCTCTTAACAAAAGAGCTAAAACGAGCTAATATTTTAGCACCAGGTGTACAATTATACGGGGCTATCAATCGCCATAGACGATTTACGACTTTTTTAAATCAGTTGAGAATAATTCTATCGCGTATTGTACTGACATCCGGGGCTTGGTTTTAACAATGCAAAATGAATATAATCCTGGAGATTGGCGCTTATTCAGTGATTCTTCCAAAAGTAGCTTAAAAGCAGTTTTGCTACATGCCACTAATTTAAAAAGTCCTATTCCGATAGCACTAAGCACAAATACTAAAGAGACATACGCATCAATGAAAAAAATAATACAGTTAATTAAATATGAAGACCATAAGTGGAAAATATGCGCAGATTTAAAAGTTGTAGCTCTTTTTAGAGGCATGCAATTGGGCTATACTAAAAATATGTGCTTCGTGTGCTTATGGAATACGCGTTTCGATGGCGACCAGTACAATGCACGGGATTGGTCTTTACGTGAGGAAAGCAGATTGCATAGAAATAATGTTATTGAATTACCACTTGTGCCGATGGAAAAGATTTTGCTCCCTCCACTCCACATCAAACTGGGTATTGTAAAAAATTTTATAAAAGCATTGAGCCCAGATGGTGTTGCTTTTACCGAATTGCGCCGAATTTTTCCACGATTTAGCGGCATGAAAGTAAAAGAAGGTATAAACTGTAACTACTTTATTAAATTAGATTTATATTTCATATCATAATGTTTTTATTTTAAAGGAATTCTTAATGGACCGGACATTCGTCGTCTTATGAAGGACCATCAATTTGAGGTTGCATTGAATGATATCGAGCTATTGGCCTGGAATTGTGTGAAATCAGTAATAGAAAATGTATTAGGAAATCATCGGTCTGAAAACTGGCGAAGTTTAATCAAAAATATTTTAACCGCATTTAAAAACTTAAACGTTAGAATGTCATTGAAAATACATTTTTTGCATTACCATGCCGAAAAATTTAATGAAAAATCGCCAGCAGAGTCTGATGAACATGGCGAGAGATTTCACCAAGTAACAGCCAGGCTCGAACACTGGTATAGCGGCAAACAACTTGATTCGCTATTAGGGGATATTTGTTGGAATCTGCAGGAGGAAGAAGAATAAATTTCTAAATAAAAACTTTAACTTTAACTAATTAACAACAAAAATAAATGTTTTAAAATTTTTAAGTTTGGTTAATTTAAAAAATAAAAAAATTTCATCTATTATGAAAAAATTAAAAGTTGTAGACAGACTTTAATCACTTATAGCTTATTTTATTTGGAACTTTGTTTTTTATATGCGTAGAACCCTAGCCTTAAATTTGGCCCCTGCAGCGCCTAGGATGCCCCTAGATGGGTCAAATGTATGACCAACCCCACTTTTTTTTCATCTCAATCATTTATTTCTAACATACCCACCCGCTATCTCCATTCCTTAAGGGGGCTTCTATACAAAATGTTCAATGCAGACTAGAAATACATTGAAGAAAAAGTCCCATAAATGCCCAGGAGTTGTCCCTAGGATGATAAAATGTATGACTGGCCTCCATTAGTTTTTTGTTCTTAACATTTTCTCAAATTATACTTTCCCTTTATCACCATCCCTTAGGGGGCTCCCATACAAATATTGCATTTTATGAAATTCTTATATTAATTAAAATTAAATTAAATAAAAAATTAAAAAAAAGTTGCAGACAGATCTTAATCATTTATGGCTTGTTTTGTTTGTAGCTTCGTTTTTTAAAAGTCTGCAAAAAATTAGAAGCCTAGCTGCATTTTTTAATTTTTTATGAATTTTTAAAAAACAAAAATTTCGAAATTTTGATAAAAAAATTATGTGTCAATAACGACTGCTCATATTAGAAAAAGAGTTTTACTTTTCTGAAATGAAGTTTTATTGCGGAATTTCGATTTTTTTAGTAATTTCAATAAACTAAACCGTTTTTGAGTTACGCGAATATATGTTGTGCAACCTCCTCCATTTTCGAAATAACGGTATATCTCGAAAACCAGAGCCAATCTGAAAAAACCGCGGGCACCACTGGATTCAGCGTCCCCGAATTATGTTAAAACGCCATGTTCCCGGCTTGTCTGTTTTTTCAACTAGCATAGTGTTATCAATATTTTAATCTAGTTTTTTGGATACCTTAGTTCTAATATGTTTGCTATCGAATGGCATTAAAATTTTTGAAATCGGCGATGACAAAAAATTGGACTTTTGGCCGATGACATTCAATTTTCAGCCACAGTGCGGCGATATTAATGTGTCAAGACAATGCGAATTTTTTATATTTAAGTAATCTTTTGTGAATAAAATTCCTCCTAATGAATCTCTTTCCAAACGGTTCTTCCATGAATGGTTGATATATTTCGTTAATCAATGCAAAAAGTGGAAATAGAACAAACATAAGTGACAATGTAAAGAAATTTTAACCGAGCTAAAAAATCTGGAATTTTAAAGCAAAAATCTTCAAATCTGCATTTTGATAATTTTGGGAATAAAATCTGCACTTCTGGCATCGCTGCTAGTAGTACATAACTCAAATATGTGTTAGTGAAAAAAATGTACATGTATTGATACATTTTTATTTTTCACCAGACATACAGGGTTTCATTAAATATGTTAAAATTTTATTTATTTTATTAAGTACTTTTTTTTACAAAAATATTTTTAAATCGCATTGATTCGAATATGATTTATATAAAAAGTAGAAATTTAACAGTAAATCGTATTTTAATGTATCATGTATACAAAAATCGTGTACTGTACAAAAAGGAATTTGCTACCTTTAATATCATCTTTAAGAATAGATTTTTTTACCTCGATGTCAAAACCAAAATAAATCATTAACAGAAAATAATACTTGAAAATTTTAAAATTAAAATATATATTAAATACTTTAATAAATTCTTCAAGCTTAAGGTCACTTATTTATAAAATTAATTAAAATATTTTTATTTTCAATATTTCGATTTCCGTTGGAAATCTTCTTCAGGAAATTTTTTTTTTTTTTTTTTTTTTTTTTTTTTCCTGAAGAAGATTTCCAACGGAAATCGAAATATTGAAAATAAAAATATTTTAATTAATTTTATAAATAAGTGACCTTAAGCTTGAAGAATTTATTAAAGTATTTAATATAAAAAAAAGGTCGAAGAAATAGGACTATAATTTATTAAAATATATAAATATTTGCAAATATTCAATAGGGTAATATCGTGAATATTTCCCGGCAGATGTTATTCATAAACACAAAACACTTTAAAACACTTTTTCGGGCACATACGACGTGGAGCAGGAAATGTCGCACAATGTTCTGTAGTCTTTTCCAAAAACGGTGGGGGTTAAATTTTGTAAACGTTGTCGCAAAAGGCAATTGCGAAATATATAATTAGGGAATTCACATGGTGGCTCAGAGTCATAAGTCGTAAAGTCATATTTGAAAAAATTTTATATATGTGAGTAGCATATTGTATTTTCTAAATCATAAGTCATAAAAACGTCAAATCAATGTCAGAGCAAAAAATAAAAATATAAAAAAATGTCGGCAAGAAGCGAAAAAGATGAAATTTTTACGGTTTTGTGTGAAAAGTTTGCATCCGAAATATTAATGGTTGAAACGAGTAAGAATTTAATTGTGTGTTTTTTTGAAATAAAAAAGTTTATTTCTAGGCGATGAAGAAGAGGAAGACGATATTTATGAAAATTTTATTATTTACTAATTAAATTAATATTATCAAAACAGAATAATAAAAAAATACAAAACGGTAAAAACAGCTGACACTGAACATACTACATAGTACACATGAAAAACAGACAACCTCAGTTTGTATTCACCCCTATCGTTTTTTTTTTTTTTTTTTGTCATTATTTTTTATTGAATCTTCATATATTAAATATGAACTAACAATAATTAATCAAATCTTAACCTAATACGTTATTTTATGTCCTGCCAGTGCTAAACAAAATTTTCTTCATCACGGGTTCTGTTCACTTATACATATATATTTCGCTCATAAATAAACTTATGTTTATCGCTCATCTAATTGGGTAAGTGCTACAGTGTCTCTTCTTCTTAAGCGAGTGTAAAATATTTCGAGCTAGTGGATTTGGGTGTTGTTCAAGCCTTTTTAAATATTTTATTGCATATTTTGTAATCATAGCTTTAACTAATGGCACATTGAGATCCTTATGAATGTTTGAGTTTTTAACATACCAGGGAGCTGCTATGATTATTCGAAGAAGTTTATTTTGGCGCCTTTGAATTTTGTCGATATTAGAGGCCGAGGCAGTGCCCCATAGTTGAATACCGTAGCACCAGATAGGCCTTAAGATAGAGTTGTAAAGCAGAAGCTTGCAATCGAGACTAAGGACAGAATTTCTTCCAATAAGCCAATGAATTTGAATGACTTTTAGTTTCATTTAAGTTAATTTTGCCTCTATATGGCATTTCCACGTTAATCGCCGATCCAGATGTATACCGAGATATTTTACATGCGAATGTTGAGGAATTATTTGATTATTGATTGTAATAGGGGGCAAGATTCCCGGCGCAAAGTGAATGTTATATGTACGCATTTTTGCTCATTGACCATTATCCTCCATTGTCTTGACCATATTTCTAGTTGAAATATATGATGCTGTAAGTAACGCGATGCTTCATAACGATTTTCGTGGACGCTTAGAAAAGCTGTATCGTCTGCAAATGTTGAAGTTTGTGTGTAGTTGCTTGTTGGCATGTCCGAAGTATAAATTAAGTATAATAGGGGGCCCAGGATGCTGCCTTGTGGGACTCCAGCGGCAATGGGCTGAGGTGAACTTAAGAAATGTCTTTCTTTAATAATAAATTGACGACCGACTAAGTAGCTTTTTAGCAGCTTGTGTGTTTTTGCTGGTAAATTTTGCTTCAATTTATGTAATAAGCCTTCATGCCAGACTTTATCAAAAGCTTGCGAAAAATCGATGAAGAGTGCTGAGCAATATTTCTTTTCTTCAAATGCTTTTCTTATGACATTTACTATTCGATGAGTCTGTTCGATTGTGCTGTGTTTTCTTCTAAATCCGAACTGATGGTTTGGAATACATCTATTTTCACTTAAAATCGGTGTTAATCTTGAAACTAATAATTTCTCAAACAGCTTTGACATATTTGATAATAAGCTAATAGGCCTATAAGACTCAACTTTTGTATGATCTTTCCCTGGCTTTGGTATCATGGTAACTAAGAAAACCTTCCATTTTTGAGGATAGTATTCAAGGCGTAAAATAGCATTAAAAATAAAAAGAATAATTTTCTTTGCTATGCGAGGTAGTTCCAAAAGCATTTTATTACTGATTTTATCAATACCAGGTGCCTTCTTAGTGTTTAAGTCACAAATAGTCTTTTCGATTTCTCTTATCTCAAATCTGAGGGGAATAGCAGCTCTAGCAGCAACAGGTGGTAACTCGACCGCAATATTGTGAGATATATTTGGTGTAAATACGTTTTTCAAGTGACTAAAAAACAGAATTCCTTTTTCAATATCGTTTCTTGCCCAACTACCATTAAAGTTTCTTAATGGTGGCTTAGATATAACTGGCCGTTTTAGATTTCTAGCTGCACGCCATAATGAGTAGTCAGATTGTGGAGTTGCATCAAGTTCCTTAAGATATTTTTCTAGAGAAGCCGTTTTCTGATTCTGCAGTAACTTTCTTAGCCTTTTTGTGCACTCTTTTAATAAAATCTTAAGTTGCGGGGATCTGTAAACTTGCCACTCTATTCGAACTCTCCTTTTTCAGTCAAGAGCCGCTCGACATCTGAAGAATATATTTTATTATTTTTAATTTTTTTGGGGGTAACGCACACTGGGGATTTCACGGAAAAAAGTCAAATTGTCAACATAGTCTTCATGCAATATGCAGTGATATGTTGCAATTTTAGACTAAATGGTACAATCAAATCAAAAAGAATTACTCCGATCTGACTGCCAGTTTTTTTTTTATATCCGTCTCAAACTCAGAACTTGTGTGTTTTACCGAACCAACTTAATTTAAACCTAAGAATTTAAATACGAATATTATTTTACTATGTGAGCTAACGTGTTTGTTTTTTTTCTATATAAAGTAGTATATTTCAGTATACTAAAACTGAAAAAAAAAAAAAAATTCTGCAGACTTAAGTTTTTTTTTTTGTGTATTTTTATGAACATATAACAATAATCCCATTTTTCTCCAAACATTTGGACCTGCAATTTTATCTTTACTTGTCCTCAGTTTGAAATCACTTCTAATACATTGTCGTATATCTGTTTTAACATTATTAATCAATTTTAAGTGCCACCAGGTGCCACCTCTCAATTTGTTGCATTATACAGTACAACATTTTCAGCTGATTGATTCGGGACTCAATTCTGATAAGGCTCTTTTGTTTAACATAACTCGAGAACCACTAGTCGGATTTTGCTGAAAAAAATTTAGAAAAAACAAGAATTACAATTACTTTCATCTGTTTATATAACATTTTGCTACATAAGCAACAGTTTCGCAGTTATAAATAAATGTATGAAGAAAAAAAATATTTTTTTGCCCAAAAAATTCAAATTTTTTATTTTTAATTCATAAAAAATTCAAAACAGTAAAAAAAAGTTTCAAGTCTTATTACTTTCACGTAAAGTCGCATAACCTATGAAAAAAATGAGACATAAATCATGAAAATCGATGAACGCGTTTCGCTTTTATTCACAATTAAGTGAAGGTATGCATTTCAAAAATTTGCTCTATATATGCACAAAATTCTTTGCAAAAACATTTATGACTTTTTTTTATGATTCTCAGAATTAAAAAACAAGTAATAAACAAAAGGTTATTTGATTTTTATGATTGCGGTAGCAAAGTAATAAGCGGTAATAAATGTGCGTGGACAATTGAAAGGAAAAAAAGAAAGTGCACTTTTTTAATTATTTGGGGTTTTCCGTTGGCTACCTGTATGATTTTTTTACAGAAATTCCACCCACATCTATTAGTGCTCATATTTGTAACGTACCTGTCAGTAAAATATTGTTCGATTTTTGTCATTCAACAAGTGCTGACGAACGCGAAAAGTACAACCAATTTTTCTCCGGTTTTTTAATTTTAACTGAAACTAAGGCCCAAGAGTTTTACGGCAATGGAAAGTTTTTCTATTTCTCATGGGGTTTTATGCTCGAAGCTTCTGAAGGTTGACAAAGACAGCACAAAATTAAAACAGTTTTTGCAACAATTGCACGTTGGCTTAACCGATACTAGAGCATGTGAAATTTTGGATACACTATATAAAAGCTTTTACTATAACTTCAAACAAAGATGGCAGGATTCTAACCGTACGAAGTCGCGTTTTGAAAAAAAGAATGCAAATTGGCTTGAAGGCAGATTTACAATTAAGTTTATTGAGGCTGAATGTTCTAGCAGTTCTGCAATTGGTCGGCCACGCAAATCGTTTGAGGAGTGCTGTGATCGCGCCAAACGATACAAAAGGGATGAAGTTCGTTCTATGTTCCCTCAAGAAGTAATTGATTTTTCTTCTAGTATTTCAAAAACCAACCACAAAATTTGTACATTAAAATTTTGGGGATATTTACAAAGCTTGAACTTACAAAAGAAAAATACGAGTATCTAATGCATTGGTGACAAAATGAAGGATATAACATACTCGTACCATACAAACAACTCAACACTCCACAAAATTCGATTCATGGAAAATATATAATTGAAAACTGTATTTTTCCTGTAGGCTTATTATCCGAAGAGGCTCAGGAAAGGCGTAACAAAGACTTTAAAAAATATTGCCTTAGACACTCCTGAAAATGCAGTCGAATTGCCACGAACGAAGATATTATGCACCGAATGATGGTAACATCAGATCCCATGATCTCACACTTGACTCCTTCATTTAGACAGAAAAAGCATAGTGATATAAGCGACGAAGTTAAGGCTCTTTTAGAATAATAAATTAAAAAGTAGATTTAAAATAAATAATATATTAAAAATTAAAAAAATCATTAAAATTTTTTTTTAGTTAGGGCTTTTTACATTGTAGGTAACGATAAACATTTTTCTAGCTTTCTTTATTTTGCTTACTTTTGTGTATAACTATATAAATAAAACTAAGCTTGTGATGAAATAAAAAATAGATTTATAATAAATAATGAATTAAAAATTAAAAAAAAAAATCCTTTAAATTTTTTTGTTAGTTAGGGCTTTTTACATTGTAGGTAACGATATGCATTTCTCTAATTTTCTTTATTTTGATTACTTTTGTGTATTACTATATAAATAAAACTAAATTTGTGATAAAATCATTATATTTTTTGACAAATATATTTTTTTCCTCACCTCCATACAAAAATCCCCAGTGTGTAACGCTGGAATGTTGAACAGCTAGTTTAAGATAACTGTCAAAGTTAACAATAGAGAGATCCACATTCTCCGGTGTACTAAGCGGAATATTTTCTGTGCAATGGGCACTGAGAAATTGTTTATATTTTAACCAATTTATTTGTGTGGCTGGCGTCGCTATGCAACCTGACGGAAATACAATTCTATTTGGGATCGATATAGTAACAATTGTAGGTGTGTGGTCGGATGATAATTCTAAGGAAGCTTCAACATGAATCGTTTCTGTGGGGATGTTTTTAACCACGCCGAAATCGATGACATCTGGAATTTTTTGATGATCAGTGGGCCAATATGTTGGTTGTCCGCTCGCTACCACATTTAAATCCATTTTAGAAATTGTGTTAAATAAAACACGACCCTTTGGTGTTATAAGTCGCGACCCCCAGAAGGTATGTTTAGCGTTATAATCGCCAGCGGCTAGGAAACACGGTCCTAATGATTTAAAATATTTATAATATTGGTCCTCCGATATTGAAAATCTAGGCGGGGAGTATAACGAAGAAATTACTAGGTTTCTATTTAATTCCTCAACGCAAATGTTCGTTGCTTGGAGATAATCTTCACGATGATCACACATTAGGTAGTGTTTGACTAGGGTTTTTATTAAAATGGCAGAACCTCCACAAGCTCTATCTCGAGGGTCCTTGGTATCATATAGTATATAACCATTTATTTTAAACGTATTTCTTGAGGTCAAATGAGTTTCAGAAATCATCATGACATCAATTTGTTTATTTTTAAGAAAGTATTCTAGTTCATTTGTATGTTGGCGGATGCCGTTTGCGTTCCAAAAACAAATTTTTAAACAATTCATGGTTTGTTAAGTACAGCTTGCAATAACATCGATTGCATTCTAAGCATTTCCTGCATCATATTACCCATTGTGTTCGTAAAATTATTTACTGTTTGCACTAATGTTTACATGGTTTTTTCTAAACGACTTAAATTAGAAACCAGAGTTTCATCATTACTTGGCGAGGCACCTTGCATAGGCTGATGGTTTGATTTTAGGACGTTAGCGTAAGAGGTTCTGTTATTACTAGGCTGGGGGGCTTGAATTGCATTTGTGTTTACTTGATTTGCAACCTGCATTTGAGGGGTATTTGTTTTCGGTCCAACCGTCTGCTTGACGATATTATATACAGGGCATCCCCTATAATTGGCAGTGTGATTACCGCCACTGTTGTTACATTTTTTTACGTTGGGGTCGGTTTTAGACTTATCGCAAGAAACTGTACCGTGTAGTTCACCACATACTACGCAGACAGGGGGTAAGTAGCAGTATGCCTTGGTATGGCCAAATTCTTGGCAGTTTAAGCACTGAACAGGTCCATTTTTTTTGTGCGGCTCTTCTATAGTTATTCTTCTGTAGAGAATATATTGTAAATTGTAAATAGGATGTGTTTCGTTTTTTTTTTAAGTTTTACGTCGCACAGTGGCTGAAAATTTTATTTCATTGGCCAAAAGTCCAATTTTTGTTTGCCACCGATTTCAAAAATTTTAATTTGATTTAATAGTATACATATTAAAACTAAGGTAGCCAAAAAATTAGGTCAAAATATTGGTAATTGTGGTTGTGCCATGTTGTTAAACACAACTTTTTTTTAATTCAGAAAAAAGTGTTTTTTTTTTAATATTTAATCCGAAAGAAATTATCATTGCACAAAAACTATCAGCGATAATGACCTGCTTGCTTTTTTGCTAGGTTGGTAGTCTTGTTAGCTTTAAAAAGGTAATATTTGCGACTGTTGTGTTATTTATATTTGAGATGTTAGGACATATTTTCTAAACTACTATATTTTTGTAAAATTTCAACTTTAGTAGAATATAACTTTTGCGGACCAAGAAGGTGAAACCACTGATAGAAAGGTAAAAGTGTTTTCTTTAACCCTGTATATACTCTTGTACCCGTTTGGACCCGTCTGTTTAACACTTTTTTAATTTTAATGAAATTACTCAAAAAAAAATTTCTATCCTACTATATTTTTGTCATATTTCAACTTTAGTAGAATAGAACTTTTGCGGCCCAAAAAGGACCAAGAAGGTGAAACCACTGATAGAAAAGTAAAAGTGTTTTCTTTAACCCTGTATATACTCTTGTCTGTTCAACACTTTTTTAATTTTAATGAAATTACTCAAAAAAAAAATATCTAAACTACTATATTTTTGTGATATTTCAACTTTAGAAGAATAGAATTTTTGCGGCCCAAAAGGGATTGAGAAGGTAAAACCACTGATAGAAAGGTAATTTTAATGAAATTACTCAGAAAAAAAAAATTTTTTAAATTGTTTTTTACAATTTTTTTTATTCCGCAAAAATGTTTGCAGAAGTAACAGAAATCATGTGCTATTGTCTTAAAAAAAATTTTATGATATAGGGAAAATTGATCGTTATCGAACATAATACAGGTAGTACATATAAAAATTTTTATTAATGTTACACAATCAGAAAAACGTATAGCTACCCTGATTCATCCTTATCCGTTACACTACGTTCACACTTGCGTATTCTATAGTAGAATAAAGAGCTTATACACGCGTTTACGCTAAACAGGTATATTGTGACTCCCACCTTAGAAGGGCTTTTTAAATATTGTTTGGTCTTTTGATTTTATCTGTTTTTATGACTCTAATAATAGTCCATGACCCTATAGCTATGCAATGCGTTGTTAAATTTGTGTCAGGTATTTTATAGCATATAAATAAAAGGATTTTAAGTTTTTTAATCCTTTTTATTCTACCTGTACTTGGTATGAAAAAAAGTATGAAAAGGTTTAAAAGCAAGTGACATTCGGATGCAAACTCAGTGGATATAATATATCTGAGCAATAACAATGTTTTTCATAAACATGGAGAGCTTCAGCTATAAAGAATTGGCCGGAGAGTATTTTAGAAACAAAAGCGAGGAAGATGTTAAAAATTACATTCGAAAAAAAGGAAACTTAAATTCCTATAGCACTGAAATACAATCGGACTTAGAAAATAAATTATATGTTTTCATCAAACATTTAAAACAGCGATACAGGAAAGTTGATTACAGCAAAGATAGATTTTATAAGAGCTTTGCAAACTGGTTAGAGAACGAACTTTCTGTCCAGATCGCTTCAGAAACTTCAAATCAAAACACACGTGGGAGACCACAAAAATCGCTGGACAACTGTAGCGATAGATCCAAGAGGCGGAAGCTTAAGGATATAAATGAAGAAATCAGATATGAAAATATTCAAGATACTTTCCTACATCAATTGCGATCACAGAAACAATTGACAAAAGTGGATATCAATGAAAAAGTTGTTAAAGCTAGTCCATTGAGAACAAAACGGATTCTTAAAAGTATACCAACTCCAAGCGATGCAAAACAATTCACAAATGAGGAGGCATTAGCATTATTTCTGGATTTGAAATTAACAAAACAGCAATATATACAGCTCAGATTGCGTGCGATTGAAAAAGGCTCAAATCTGTATCCAGCATATCATCACATAACATCTGCTAAAATGGACTGTTTGCCATTAAAGGACACTATTACAATCACATCAATTTCGGCAGAGGTACAACTACAATCTCTACTTGATCACACATCCGAACGCTTGCTACAATCAATAAAAGGAAATGAGTTAAAGAAATATGGAAACACAAAGTTAATTCTTTTTTGTAAATGGGGATGTTATGGTTCTTCCGGACAAAAACAATACAAACAAGTAGTATGTGAAAATATTTCGGACTCAGATATGTTCATGGTATCATTTGTACCATTGCGATTAAAAAAGGTTTTGGAAGATTCAGAGCCTTCGACAAGTTCAACGCAAACAAAGGATATTTGGAAAAATGAGACACCATCTTCTACGAAATATTGCAGACCTATAAAATTTGAATTAAAAAAAGAAACTCATGATGCCACTAACAACGAAGTTAGTGATATCAACGCCCAAATTGCAATACTACAGCCATTACAGTTAGATTTAGATGGGCAGCAAATTGAAGTTAGCTACCAATTAGTGCTAACAATGATGGATGGAAAAGTAGGCCAGGCTTTGACTTACACGAAGGCTGCATCCAGCGGCATCATATGCCATGCAACATCAAGCCAATTAAACCAAGTCCCGACAAAATCATTAGATAATACTGATGCACATGAATTTGGATTATCACCACTACATGCAAGAATACGACTTATGGAACACATACTTAAAATCAGTTATGATTTGGATTTCGGATCTTCAGGATCAATAAGAAACAACGAAACCAACAAGGAGTTAAGAAGTTCAAAAAGGAAACATGTTCAAGATGAATATCGCAAATTTGGGTTGATTATAGATCAGCCGAAACAAGGGTCAGGTAATACAAATGATGGCAATACCGCAAGAAGATTCTTTTCAGATCCAGAAACAGCATCTGAAATAACAGGTGTTGATTTTAACCTAATTTTTAGATTTAAAATAATCCTAGAAGTACTTGCGTGCAATGAAGAAATTGACTCTAGAAAATTTGGAGATTTTGCTAAGGAAACTGCAAAAATATATACAACCAAGTACCCATGGAGAAATATGTCTGCTACAGTTCACAAAATCCTTTATCATGGAGAAGATGTCATTAAATATCAGTTGGTGCCACTTGGAGATTTATCAGAGGAAGCTCAGGAAAAAAGGAATAAGGATTACAGATTTTATAGAGAGCACAATACTAGAAAAATTTCACGAAATTCCACTAATGAAGATCTATTTAATATATTATTGGCAACGTCAGATCCGTTTATCTCCAGTATTCGAAATCAATGGAAGGTGGAACATCGGGATTTAGATGAAGAAGTAAAAAAACTACTTAAGAACAGAAATAACACAGAACAAAATATGGAATATTTGCAATCAATCTTTCAATTAAATGAACAATAATTATAATTCCTTAGATCAAAGACAGACATTGTATTAGTAAAAAATAATAATAAATAGAAGCTCACGTTGTTACAAAAGCTATCAAAATCTATTGCTGCTATTATTCATACATTATCCACATATGTATGAAATGTTTTAATAAATAAGAATAAATAAGTGTAAACAAATTTGAAAGCAAAAAATTGTTTATTTTTCAGCAATAATAGCAAAATTTCCAGTGGATTTTACTATTTTTTTTTTTATGTTAAAATTTTTTTTATAGTAAGCATTTAATTTTTTGAGTGTCCCATTATTACAAAAAATGTTAATGATTATTATTTAAATCAAAAAATTCAATTTTTAAATAATTAAAAGAATTTAAAAAAACAATATTGCACGCTAAATTAAAAAAAAATTTAAAGTTCCACTTTGACCTTAAATTCCTCAATAACTACCCAACCGATTTTAATGAAATTTAAAGTGAAGAAAGTTTAAGAATCTAACTGTCGATATCACTAAAATATCTCCTTCGGTTCAAAAGTTACAATGAAAAACGATTTTCAGCCACTGTGCGTCGCCGGGTTCAAACTCCACTCGAAAAAGTGGTTGGGGAATTGTTTCTCTATTTTTAATATTTACTACATGTTTTACCTTGAAGCCTTTTTCTTCTAGGAATGTTTTAACCTCTTCTGGGTCCACACATGAGTCAATGCCCTTAATCTCTACCTGTAGACCTTTACTGCTTTTCAGTTGGTAGGTATAAAAGTTTTTTTGAGTGTTTCAAAGTTGTTTACTATTTTGCGAAAATCATTCTCATGATTGACTTGTATTTTTGTCTCGTTTATACTTCCACGCTTGATAGCCGCTACGTAAAACGAATTTTCACCTATCACCGATATCAAACTCTTTATGAGCTCATTTGAATTTTGCTCCCTAAGATAGATTTAATGACGTTTGGTGCTTCAGAGGATTCATCCTCCAGAATTGCAAAACGATTTGAGAATTTATTTTATCAAAAGATGGTACTTTTGAGGCCGAAGCAACTGCTGCAGAGGTAGGGCTGCGTCCCCGTTTAAGCACTGTTATGTACCTGTCCATACCAACTTGTACTGTAGGCTTTTGCCAACTTTTTACAGGAGGATTTTCCATTGCATTTGTGTTTGAGTTCATGGTATCATTTCCCACTAAATTTGTTTTTGACGTCACGGCAATACTTGCTGGCCTGGCAACACTTGTCACCAAATCTAGTTGTAGTTTTTTTAATGAGTCACTATCCACTGATTTTGTAAACACCGAGGGTGATAGAGAACGTGTTCGAGTAATTGGCTTAGCCGTTAAATAGTTTATATTGTTTTGTTTTGTTTTATTTATTTCTGCATTATTTTCATTTGCATTAACTAACGTAAACGTTTCTTTCATTTTGTCTTAGTGCTGTTTCACTGTTCGTACTCATGCAGAGTTGTTTTTGTTTTTCACCGTTTTGCTTTGCTTTTAATATTTTTATTATTTATTGTATTACAACAACACGAAAAATAAGAAATTTAAACTTAAATGTTTTTGTTCAGAATATGTATACCTACATACATACATGTATGAACATTCATACGTATGTATATATTTTTACTTTTTTATTTTATTTAATTTTATCGTTTTAATTGTTAACTATTATGTTAAATAATTTAAATAACAAAATATATTATTTATTTTAAGCGTCCATTCGCTGCTGATATATGTCAAAATCAATATGATTAATTAATAGTTCTAATCGTATGCGGGGTTAAAAATACACGTCTGTATCACAACAAAGCACAAACCCCTATCGTGAAAAATTTTTCCCTCATAATTCTTCCACTTTTCACATATTTGCGATCATGAACAACTCCCACGAAAAAACGTTATTCAAAGGAGAATAAAAACGTGAGAAAATGTTCACGGGGAAAAATTCCCCTTATCGTGAAAAAATTTTTCCCTCGTAATTTGTTCACATTTCCCGTAGATTTTCTCACTTTATTTTTGCTAGGGAACATAACATGTATGTCAGAAGCTCCTCCTATATATCGAATATTAAGGGTTAATAAAGTTAAAAAGGCACAAACCGATAAATTGCTCAACAAAATGCAAAGCAACAGGTAGATTGCCTGCGGATTTGTGAAACTTTCGATTGACTTGGTGGTGGAATTTTGGAAAATATTTTACTACATTAAATTTAAAAAGTGCAAAAAACTTACGTTGTAATCAAACTATCCCTCCAATACTAAATATTATGCTTTATTATTTTAACTTTTCTTTAAAACATATACTTAAATATTTTTGAACAAAAATTTCATTGATTTTTAATTTTTTTATTCTTTCTTCTTTTTTTACATTCACTGGAACTGATAGCGTGAACATTTTTTTACATGAGATTCACGATTGCTTTTTCCCTTCGAGGGGAATGAAAATTTCATAGGAACAACAATTCCACTTGTTATTCACGATAGAGGTGGTTGTCTTAAAATATATAAACATGAAAGATACCAACAACATATTTACAACTGTGGTAAAGTTTTAGCATATACGATAAATACAACACAATAGTACACCATGTGAATTCCCTAAATGAAAATTAAATTTCTAATTATGATACACCTAACTCAACTATCGAGTTATTACTAGAAGAAGCTGTACTGAACTTTAAAATTGAACAACATTTAGATTTAATCCAAAATATACATACAGAAGGTTTTTCACATGGTTTGAATGATGTAGAAAATTCAGAAGAAAAGATTTTTTTGGAAAACAATGCGGAAACAAATGATTTGCCAAAATTTAACGATATAACCTTTTATGACAAGTATTGTTTTTGTTATGAAAAGGAATTAAAAAGAAACACATTACTTAAACCTCCTGAAGATTTCCAGGAATACGTCAAGTAATTAAGTGAACCATTCCTAAGTTTATTTAATACTGTGTGTCATAAAAATAATTTAAAAAAATTGAAATATGAAAAACTTTTACAATGTGATCCAAAATTTAAATGCTGTAATAACATAAATCATAAAGATTTTATTTTATTTTTATCCAATTTTGATAATTTTACGTTACATTATTTATAACATTTTTAATTTTTATTCATTTAATTATGTATGTTAAAATAAGTAATTAATTTGTACAAATTAATTTAATTTTACAATTTTTATACCCTTCACCATATATCCATATTCATATGGACCTATTTACAAAACTTTCTGTCCTTATTGAACCATGGTGAAGGGTATTTAGCACTCTTACTTGTTATTCTATATTTGTCTCATGATAAGTTTTGTAAAAATAAAATATTTTGTTAATTTATATACCCTGTTACAAAATTTCATCAAATTACTTTAAAGTGCTTTCAGCTTTCTGATGGTACTAAAATCTCTTTAACCCACTTTGACCCTAACAAGTTCTACTCCTCTAAAATTCGGATTTAACTAAAATATAGAACCTGGGGAAACATTTAATAACACATCAGGTATAAATGATACAGTGATGTAATGAACCACTTTTTAAAGACTACTATTCCACTAATATAACAAAAAAAATGTCGACCCATTATTGATAACGGTTTGCGAGAAATCATAATTTAGTTCTGATCAATTTTACAAAAATTAATTTTTTCTAAAACAACATAAAATATTTGTTTCCAGCAGCATGCTACAGCCACAATTATCAATATTTTAAGTTTTTTGGATACCTTAGTTCTAATATGTTTGCTATCGAATGGCATTAAAATGTTTGAAATCGGCGATGACAAAAAAATTGGACATTTGGCCGATGAAATTCAATTTTCAGCCACAGTGCGGCGATATTAATGTGTCAAGACAATGCGAATTTTTAATATTTAAGTAATCTTTGGTGAATAAAATTCCTCATAATGAATCTTTTTCCAAACGGTTCTTCCATGAATGGTTGATATATTTCGTTAATCAATGCAAAAAGTGGAAATAGAACAAACATAAGTGACAATGTAAAGAAATTTTAACCGAGCTAAAAAATCTGGAATTTTAAAGCAAAAATCTTCAAATCTGCATTTTGATAATTTTGGGAATAAAATCTGCAAAATGCAGATAAATCTGCACTTCTGGCATCGCTGCTAGTAGTACATAACTCAAATATGTGTTAGTGAAAAAAATTTACATGTATTGATACATTTTTATTTTTCACCAGACATACAGGGTTTCATTAAATATGTTAAAGTTTTATTTATTTTATTAAGGGTGTGTGTGAAACGGAAGCAAAGTTCTATGGTGAAATGAAATTTGTTTGTGGTAGAAAATTTTCATATTTGTGCTGTGTGAAATTGTAACATTTTTGACAACGTAAAATTTTGACATAAAGAAAAAACAATTACTAATAGTTTTGTGAAAATTAATAAATTAAACAAACGTTTACTAATAATCATTTTAATTCTGTTGGAAATGAGATCGTCCCAACTATTTGATGAATTCGTTCTGATTTATTAACAATTTTTACAAAAAGTGTGGGCAAAAAAGCTTATACACATTTAAATACTTACATCTTGTATAATCCTTTTTAATTTTTTTTGCCGCTGGTCCTGCTTTCATATTATTTTTTTATTTTGTTTAAACAAATTTGATGAAAAAAAATAATTTTGTGGTTGTCAAAAATTTCTACACTAATGTCAAAATTTATACTAGCCCCCAGGGCTAGTGAAATTTTATTCACCTCAATAGTGTCAAAATTTTACTTCCATGAGTACTTTGCAACCGTTTCACACACACCCTAAGTACTTTTTTACAAAAATATTTTAAAATCGCATTGATTCGCATATGATTTATATAAAAAGTAGAAATTTAACAGTAAATCGTATTTTAATGTATCATGTATACAAAAATCGTTTTAAGTTAATATTATTTAAAAAAAATGTACTGTACAAAAAGGAATTTGCTACCTTTAATATCATCTTTAAGAATAAATTTTTTTTACCTCGATGTCAAAACCAAAATAAAACATTAACAGAAAATAATACTTGAAAATTTTAAAATTAATATATATATATATTGGCCTGGAATTGTGTGAAATCAGTCATAGAAAATGTATTAGGAAATCATCGGTCTGAAAACTGGCGAAGTTTAATCAAAAATATTTTAACCGCATTTAAAAACTTAAACGTTAGAATGTCATTGAAAATACATTTTTTGCATTAAGGGCATAATAAACCACACAAAATGCTTGGCAAACACACACATTATTTCCGTTTGGGGTGTGCCAATAAACAACACAAATATTTTCCGTTCAAACATTAATTTTCATTTTTGTTTTGTTTTCAATGAATGCAGATGCCAATAGTGCTGCGGCAATTTTGTTGCTTTTAGCTTAAAACGGAGAAGAAATTATAAAATAATTTAAAGTAAACAGTTTTTACACAACGAGCTGTTTTGTGGCAAGCAATACTACTAAAAAATGTTAATTTAGTATTAAAAATTAATTGAATTGAATGCATTTAGCATTAGACGCCACAAAAAGTTTGACAAATATCCAACATGTCTGCCAAATATTAAAAATTTTTAATATTTCTGCAAACATTGCTTCAAATGTTTGTCCAAACAGCAAACACCCCAATTAACAACACAAAATGTTTGTACAAACATAAAATTTTGACATGTTTGCCAAGCCATTTGTGAGGTTTATTATGCCCTTTACCATGCCGAAAAATTTAATGAAAAATCGCCAGCAGAGTCTGATGAACATGGCGAGAGATTTCACCAAGTAACAGCCAGGCTCGAACACTGGTATAGCGGCAAACAACTTGATTCGCTATTAGGGGATATTTGTTGGAATCTGCAGGAGGAAGAAGAATAAATTTCTAAATAAAAACTTTAACTTTAACTAATTAACAACAAAAATAAATGTTTTAAAATTTTTAAGTTTGGTTAATTTAAAAAATAAAAAAATTTCATCTATTATGAAAAAATTAAAAGTTGTAGACAGACTTTAATCACTTATAGCTTATTTTATTTGGAACTTTGTTTTTTATATGCGTAGAACCCTAGCCTTAAATTTGGCCCCTGCAGCGCCTAGGATGCCCCTAGATGGGTCAAATGTATGACCAACCCCACTTTTTTTTTCATCTCAATCATTTATTTCTAACATACCCACCCGCTATCTCCATTCCTTAAGGGGGCTTCTATACAAAATGTTCAATGCAGACTAGAAATACATTGAAGAAAAAGTCCCATAAATGCCCAGGAGTTGTCCCTAGGATGATAAAATGTATGACTGGCCTCCATTAGTTTTTTGTTCTTAACATTTTCTCAAATTATACTTTCCCTTTATCACCATCCCTTAGGGGGCTCCCATACAAATATTGCATTTTATGAAATTCTTATATTAATTAAAATTAAATTAAATAAAAAATTAAAAAAAAGTTGCAAACAGATTTTAATCATTTATGGCTTGTTTTGTTTGTAGCTTCGTTTTTTAAAAGTCTGCAAAAAATTAGAAGCCTAGCTGCATTTTTTAATTTTTTATGAATTTTTAAAAAACAAAAATTTCGAAATTTTGATAAAAAAAATTATGTGTCAATAACGACTGCTCATATTAGAAAAAGAGTTTTACTTTTCTGAAATGAAATTTTATTGCGGAATTTCGATTTTTTTAGTAATTTCAATAAACTAAACCGTTTTTGAGTTACGCGAATATATGTTGTGCAACCTCCTCCATTTTCGAAATAACGGTATATCTCGAAAACCAGAGCCAATCTGAAAAAACCGCGGGCACCACTGGATTCAGCGTCCCCGAATTATGTTAAAACGCCATGTTCCCGGCTTGTCTGTTTTTTCAACTAGCATAGTGTTATCAATATTTTAATCTAGTTTTTTGGATACCTTAGTTCTAATATGTTTGCTATCGAATGGCATTAAAATTTTTGAAATCGGCGATGACAAAAAATTGGACTTTTGGCCGATGACATTCAATTTTCAGCCACAGTGCGGCGATATTAATGTGTCAAGACAATGCGAATTTTTTATATTTAAGTAATCTTTTGTGAATAAAATTCCTCCTAATGAATCTCTTTCCAAACGGTTCTTCCATGAATGGTTGATATATTTCGTTAATCAATGCAAAAAGTGGAAATAGAACAAACATAAGTGACAATGTAAAGAAATTTTAACCGAGCTAAAAAATCTGGAATTTTAAAGCAAAAATCTTCAAATCTGCATTTTGATAATTTTGGGAATAAAATCTGCACTTCTGGCATCGCTGCTAGTAGTACATAACTCAAATATGTGTTAGTGAAAAAAATGTACATGTATTGATACATTTTTATTTTTCACCAGACATACAGGGTTTCATTAAATATGTTAAAATTTCATTTATTTTATTAAGTACTTTTTTTTACAAAAATATTTTCAAATCGCATTGATTCGAATATGATTTATATAAAAAGTAGAAATTTAACAGTAAATCGTATTTTAATGTATCATGTATACAAAAATCGTGTACTGTACAAAAAGGAATTTGCTACCTTTAATATCATCTTTAAGAATAGATTTTTTTACCTCGATGTCAAAACCAAAATAAATCATTAACAGAAAATAATACTTGAAAATTTTAAAATTAAAATATATAAATATTTGCAAATATTCAATAGGGTAATATCGTGAATATTTCCCGGCAGATGTTATTCATAAACACAAAACACTTTTTCGGGCACATACGACGTGGAGCAGGAAATGTCGCACAATGTTCTGTAGTCTTTTCCAAAAACGGTGGGGGTTAAATTTTGTAAACGTTGTCGCAAAAGGCAATTGCGAAATATATAATTAGGGAATTCACATGGTGGCTCAGCGTCATAAGTCGTAAAGTCATATTTCAAAAAATTATATATATGTGAGTAGCATATTGTATTTTCTAAATCATAAGTCATAAAAACGTCAAATCAATGTCAGAGCAAAAAATAAAAATATAAAAATATGACGGCAAGAAGCGAAAAAGAAGAAATTTTTACGGTTTTGTGTGAAAAGTTTGCATCCGACATATTAATAGTTGAAACGAGTAAGAATTTAATTGTGTGTTTTTTTTTAAATAAAAAAGTTTATTTCCAGGCGATGAAGAAGAGGAAGACGATATTTATGAAAATTTTATTATTTACTAATTAAATTAATATTATCAAAACAGAAGAATAAAAAAATACAAAACGGTAAAAACAGCTGACACTGAACATACTACACATGAAAAACAGACAACCTCAGTTTGTATTCACCCCTATCTTTTTTTTTTTTTTGTCATTATTTTTTATTGAATCTTCATATATTAAATATGAACTAACAATAATTAATCAAATCTTAACCTAATACGTTCCCAGTAAAAAATGTGCTCCAAAAGGAGCAGGTTTTTTGTATGAATTCATAACTCAAAGCGCTTCAAACCTGCTGATGGGATGCCTGATTTTTGTAGGGGGTGTTCCCGGTTTGGAGGACTATTTTCTGCTGACAATAAGCGCTTCTTTTAACAAGCAAACAAAGCACTCCTAAAGTGCTTTTTTAAGGGCTAACTATATTAACATATTCAATAATGTTTACCTTTTACTTGTTTAAATGCCTTTTTTCAATCATTTTCGAAAACCATAATATATTTAAAACCTTCTTCGTTGTCAGCACTAAAATATCAGCTTTTTTTATGTTTTATTCTTTATCATTTACTGCTATATAAGAGCTCTCTAATTGAAGCGCTTGATTATGCGCTTTTTCTCTGTAGTGCTTCAAAATACCCAAATTTTTTTTACTGGGTTATTTTATGTCCTGCCAGTGCCAGACAAA
This sequence comes from Pollenia angustigena, assembly GCA_930367215.1. NCBI lineage: Eukaryota > Metazoa > Arthropoda > Insecta > Diptera > Polleniidae > Pollenia > Pollenia angustigena. The sequence goes on from OV884056.1 coordinate 126,792,770, forward strand.
ATTTTCTTCATCACGGGTTCTGTTCACTTATATATTTCGCTCATAAATAAACTTATGTTTATCGCTCATCTAATTGGGTAAGTGCTGCAGTGTCTCTTCTTCTTAAGCGAGTGTGGCCGCCATGATTTAAAATATTTCGAGCTAGTGGATTTGGGTGTTGTTCAAGCCTTTTTAAATATTTTATTGCATATTTTGTAATCATTTTTTTTTTCTTCATTATTTATTTATTGAATCTTCATATATTAAATATGAACTAACAATAATTAATCAAATCTTAACCTAATACGTTATTTTTTGTCCTGCCAGTGCACTAAGGGTTAAACGTTGCTATTTTTGGCATAAATTCAATTTTTTTTTTGCTTAAAATTTAAAATCTGCTTTCGTTTTTTGAATTCGTATACTCCAACGGTTATATAAACGTTTTTTTTATAATTTTTATTTTGCACCCTGTTATTTTATGAAAGGAAAAAGTCAGCTGTTTCATGGTTACATTATGAAGAGAAAATGCGCGCGAAATTTTTACTAACTTTGATTGTGAGTAAAACATTAATTTTAAACACTGTGAAAAAGTTTAAATATGGAACAAGTTAGAAAAGTTATGTAAAACAATTTGTGATATAGTTTAAAAAATAGTTTTATGTTATTGTCTAGTAATTCAGTGTGTTGTTGGTGTGTTATTATAGGTCAAAACTAACAAACATACGTGTGTTTGTGGAATATAAGTTCTGTGTATAGAAAGGTATTTGCAATATTTTTGAAAAAGTTATTAATCAAACTGTATATAATCAAACATCATTGACACATTTTGCTCCTTTTTGTTCCTTTTCGGAAAAAACTTAATTTTGTAGTTTCATACGAGTTTTGCCATTCAACACTGCTTGAAGTTTTGAGCAGCAAAAATCGACAAGCAGATAGTGTAAAAAAATTTTTTTTGGAAAATATTACACAACAAAATTTATCAGATGAGCAACATCAACTAATTAAACAAAAAGTCAAGCAATTTATTGCTTTTATAAATTTAAATTTGCCGAAATGCAATCGAATACTTGAACGATTTACAAAAAAAACATTCGTGTTGGCTTGCATCCAATATAACTATTGAAATAAGTGCTTGCGGCTTGCCCGGCAATAAACGAGGTCGGAGGCATTTAGACTATACTGGTGCAGGGCCTCGTTTGAAGAGAAAGTTAGGATCTGAGCTTGCCGCAGGACAAAAACATTCAACACCTCTTTTATTGCCGCTGCTTCCGTTTCAGCTAAAAAATCAAACGAAAAACAAACTGCATTTGTTTTGAAAAAAGCTGTTAGCAACGAGAACTTAACAGGAATTATAAAGAAACTGGAAAGGAGTGATCCGTTGCCAATAATTGCTGATGAGGCATTAGCTTTTTTAATTGAAAATGGCTTTACAAAGCAGCAATTCATTAACATCAAAGCATTAAATAAGCAGCACGGATGTGACATTTGTCCCCCTTACTCCGAGATTGTAAAATCAAAATTAAAATGCAGACCTAAGGAAATCAGCTATTGTGATACTAAAACAGAAGTAACAATGCAAAATTTACTGGACCATACAGCTGATGGCATACTTGAAATGCAAAAGGACGTCCTTGATGTTGCTGCACCAACACATTGCAAATTAATTGTAAGTTATGGGTTCGATTGTTCTACAGGACAGAGTTCATATAAACAACGTTTTGAATTGGATGAACATATTGGACTAGACCATTCATTGAAATTAATAGGTGAGCTAAATAGAGTTATTTGGCTAAATAACTCTCCACAGTCTGTCAGATTCTGTCTCTAAAAATAGAATTTATAAAAGAAACAACTGAACTTATTTTAAGTGAAAATAGTAAGTTAGATATTCAAATTAAAAACATTCAAGAACACATCTATGTACACAAGGGCAAACACATTATTGTTAAATACGAAGCGCATATGACTCTTATAGATGGTAAAGTTCTGAATATTTTAACTGGTACCAACTCATGTCAATCCTGCCCACTATGTGGTGCTAAGCCAAATCAACTGTTAAAAACCCACGACTACAACTCTAAAATCTTTGGTGTTAAACCAAATAATCTTAAATATGGCGTAAGCCCTTTGCATGCATGGATAACATTTTTTGAATTTGTGTTAAAAATCTCGTATAGAATGGAATTAAAGATATGGCTTGTTAAAAATGATGACAAAGTCAAAGTCTCTTTGCGAAACAGTTCCTTCAGGAAAGATTGTGGACGGAAATGGGTCTCAATGTAGACAAACCCAAACAAAATGGCAGTGGAAATACCAACGATGGAAATAATGCAAGAAGAGCATTTAGAAATGTTGAGCTGTTATCTTTCATTTTAAATTTCGATTTTAGTATTCTCAATCACTTTTACATTATATTGATTGCCATTTCTTGTGAATATAAGATTGATACAGAAGAATTCAAAAACTTTTGTGGCCAAACATTCAACATGTATTTTGAAAAGTATTCTTGGTATCCAATGTCTCCAACTGTGCACAAAGTTTTGGTACATGGGCACCAAATAATGGATACTTGCATACTTCCTGTTGAAGTTCTAGGAGAAAATGCATCAGAAGCAAGAAACAAGCTGTATAAAATCGACAGGAGACCGCATGCAAGGAAATGTAGCCGATTGGATAACATGACAGACGTTTTTAATAGAGCAATGGATTCTTCAGACCCACAAATGTCCACCATAAGTTTAACAAAACGAAAAAAATATCAACAAAAAGAAGAGCCTGCCCAGAGAAGTCATTGCCGTTTTCGAAACACCAGGTATTGACACATTAGATGGTGATGAAAATGAAGCAGAAGACGATGAGGCCGACGAAATTGACAGTTTTGGACTTGAAAATATTGAGTTGGAAGAAGAAAATGAAGACGATTAAGTAAGAAGTCTATATTCATAAATGGTTTGTAAAATGACAAAGGCATATAAGAATTTATCACATATGATTTTTTTTCAGGGATCATGAGCAGTTTTATATCTTATCAAAAAGGCTGAATGAAGCCTTGTCTATCATCTGAGTCTACCAAAAAAATATAAGCACATTGAACTTAAGTGGTTTTATCCAAAAAGTGAGGTTAAGAAATTGTTTTTTTTAGTGCTGGCCCTAATGGGTTAATAAAATAAAATATTTTTAGATGCAAAATTACAGATTCTTAAACAGCTTTCTAGTGACATATATTTCAAAGAACGAAAATAAAATAACGAATTTATGTCAAAACCTGACCTAATGTTTTAATTGGGAGGCGAAAGTGGGCGTGGTACAAATAAAAAATAAACCAAAATTCCATCTTGGTGTAAGTTAAATTCGTGCAAAACTACAATTAATGCCAAAAATATCGCTTATTTGCCCATAGTGCAGTGCCAGACAAAAATTTGCTTCATCGCGGGTTCTGTTCACTTTTATAGGTGTTTATCGCTCATCTAATTGGATAAGTGCTGCAGTGTCTCTTCTTCTTAAGCGAGTGTGGCCGCTATCCTTTAAAATATTTCGTGCTACTGGGTTCGGGTGCAATTCGAGCCTTTTTAAGTATTTTACTGCATATTTCGTAATCATAGTTTTAACTAATGGAACATTAAGATCCTTGTGAATATTTGAGTTTTTAACATACCAAGGGGCAGCTGTGATTATTCGAAGTAGTTTATTTTGGCGCCTTTGAATTTTTTCGATATTAGAGACCGAGGCAGTGCCCCATAACTGAATACCATAGCACCAGATTGGCTTTAAGATGGAGTTGTAAAGAAGAAGTTTGCAGTCGAGACTAAGGACGGAGTTTCTTCCAATAAGCCAATGAATTTGGATGGCTTTTAGTTTCATTTGAGTTAATTTTGCCTCTATATGGCTTTTCCACGTTAAACGGCGATCTAGATGAATACCGAGGTATTTTACATGCGAATTTTGAGGTATTATTTGATTATTGATTTTAATAGGGGGGCATGATTCCCGACGCAAGGTGAATGTTATGTGTACGCATTTTTGCTCATTGACCTCTATCCTCCATTGCTTTAACCATAGTTCGAGTTGAATTATATGATCCTGTAGGTATCGAGATGCTTCTTGACGGTTTTCGTGCAGGCTCAAAAAGCTGTATCATCAGCAAATGTTGAAGTTTGTGTGTATTTGTTTGTTGGCATATCCGAGGTATATATTAAGTATAAAAGTGGGCCCAGGATGCTTCCCTGAGGGACTCCAGCGTCAAATTGTTGAGGAGAGCTTAAATAATCACCTTCTTTAATAATAAATTTTCGACCGACTAAGTAGCTTTCTAACAGCTTGTGTGTGTTTACTGATAAGTTGAGCTTCAATTTATGTAATAAGCCTTCATGCCAGACTTTATCAAAAGCTTGAGAAACATCGATGAAGAGAGCGGAACAAAATTTTTTTTCTTCAAAGGCTTTTTTTATTGCGTTTACTAAACGATGAGTTTGCTCAATTGTGCTGTGTTCTCTTCTAAAGCCGAATTGGTGGTTAGGAATACATCTATTTTCGTTTAAAATTGGGGTTAATTTTGACGCTAACAGCTTCTCAAACAGCTTTGATATATTAGAAAGTAAGCTTATAGGCCTATATGACTCAACTTTTGTGTGATCCTTTCCAGGTTTAGGTATCATGGTGACTAAGGAGACCTTCCACTTTTGAGGATAGTATTCAAGGCGTAAAATAGCATTAAAAATTAAAAGAATAATTTTCTTTGCTATGCTGGGTAGCAACAAAAGCATTTTGTTGCTGATCTTATCAAAACCAGGAGCCTTCTTGGGGTTTAAATCACAAATAGCCTTTTCGATTTCTCTTATCTCAAATCTTAGCGGAACAGCTGCTCTAGCAGCAACAGGTGGTAACTCGACCGCAATATCGTGAGATATATTTGGGGTAAATACGTTTTTTAAATGATTGACAAACAGATTTCCTTTTTCAACATCATTTCTTGCCCAACTTCCATTCAAGTTTCTTAATGGTGGTTTAGAGACAACTGGCCTTTTGAGATTTCTAGCTGCACGCCATAATGAGTAGTTTTATTGTGGGGTTGCATCAAGTTCCTCAAGATATTTTTCCAGAGAAGCCGTTTTCTTAGTCTGCAGTAACTTTCTTAGTCTTTTTGTACACTCTTTAAGTAAGTTCTTAAGTTGAGGGGATCTGTGCAATTGCCACTCTCTTCGAGCCCTCCTTTTTTCAGACAAAAGATGCTGCTCGACATCTGTGGAATATATTTTAATAGTTTTTGTTTTTTTTTTCGCAATATTGGAACGTTGAACAGCTAGTTTCAGAAAACTGTCAAAATTGTCAATAGAGCGATCTACATAATCCGGTGTACTGAGCGCAATATTTTCTGTGCAATGGGTACTGAGATATTTTTTATATTTTAACCAATTAATTTGTGTAGCTGTCGTCGGAGGTACAATTATATTGGGGTTCATTATAGTAACAATTGTAGGTGTGTGGTCGGAAGATAAATCTAGGGAGGCTTCAACATGAATCGTTTCTATGGGAATGGTTTTCACCACGCCGAAATCGATGACATCTGGAATTTTTTGATGATCAGTGGGCCAATACGTTGGTTGTCCGCTCGCTACCACATTTAAATCCATTTAAGAAATTGTGTTAAATAAAGCACCACCCTTTGGTGCTATAAGTCGCGACCCCCAGAAGGTATGTTTAGCGTTATAATCGCCAGCGGCTAGGAAACACGGTCCTAATGATTTAAAATATTTATAATATTGGTCCTCCGATATTGAAAATCTAGGCGGGGAGTATAACGATGAAATTACTAGGTTTCTATTTAATTCCTCAACGCAAATGTTCGTTGCTTGGAGATAATCTTCACGATGATCACACATTAGGTAGTGTTTGACTCGGATTTTTATTAAAATGGCAGAACCTCCACAAGCTCTATCTCGAGGGTCCTTGGTATCATATAGTATATAACCATTTATATTAAACGTATTTCTTGAGGTCAAATGAGTCTCAGAAATCATCATGACATCATTTTTTTTTTTATTTTTAAGAAAGTATTCTAATTAATTTTTATGTTGGCGGATGTCGTTTGCGTTCCAAAAACAAATTTTTAAACAGTTCATGGTTTGTTAAGTACAGCTTGCAATAACATCGATTGCATTCTAAGCATTCCCTGCATCATATTACCCATTGTGTTAGTAAAATTATTTACCGTTTGCACTAATGTTTCCATGGTTTTTTCTAAACGACTTAAATTAGAAACTGGAGTTTCATCATTACTTGACGAGGCACCTTGCATTGGCTCATGGTTTGATTTTAGTACGTTAGCGTAAGAGGTTCTGTTATTACTAGGCTGGGGGGCTTGAATTGCATTTGTGTTTAACTGATTTGTTACCTGCATTTGAGGGGGATTAGTTTTCGGTCCGACCGACTGCTTGACGATAGTATATACAGGGCATCCTCTATAATTGGCAGTGTGATTACCGCCACATTTGCTACATTTTTTTACGTTGGGGTCGGTTTTAGACTTGTCGCAAAGAACTGTTCCATGTAATTCACAACATACTACGCAAACAGGGGTTAAGTAGCAGTATGCTTTAGTATGGCCAAATTCCTGGCAGTTTAGACATTGAACAGGACCATTTCTTTTGTGCGGCTCCTCAACAGTTACCCTTCTGTACAGAATATATTTTAAATTATAAATTGGATGCGTTTCATTTTTTTTTGAGCTTATCGTCACCGGGTTCCAGCTCCACTCGAAATAGTGGTTGGGGATTTTTTCCCTATTTTTGATATTTGTTACGTTTTTGATTTTAAAGCCCTTCTCTTCTTAAAAAGCTTTAATTTCCCCTGGGTCTACGCATAAGTCTATACCCTTGATTACTACCTGAAGACTGCTCTTCAGTTGATAAGTATAAAAGTTTTTATTCAGAGTCTCAAATCTTGTGATTATTTTTCGAAAATCATCCTCGTGATTCACCTGTATTTTAGTCTCGTTAATGATACCGCGCTTTATTGCAGCTACATAAAAGGAATTTTCACCTATCACCGAAATTAAACTTTTTATTAACTCATTAGAGTTTTGCTCTCTAAGGTATATCGGGGGTGGCTTAGACGATTTAATGACGTTTGGTGCTTCAGAAGATTCATCCTCCAGAATCGCAAAACGATTTTGTGTATTTATTTTATCAAAAGATGGTACTTTTGAGGCCGAAGCAACTGCTGCAGAGGTAGGGCTGCGTCCCCGTTTAAGCACTGTTATGTACCTGTCCATACCAACTTGTACTGCAGGCTTTTGACAGCTTTTTACAGGGGGGTTTTCCATTGCATTTGTGTTTAAGTTCATGGTATCATTTCCCACTAAATTTGTTTTTGACGTCACGGCAATACTTGCTGGCCTGGCACCACTTGTCACCAAATCTAGTTGTAGTTTTTTTAATGAGTCACTATCCACTGTTTTTGTAAACACCGAGGGTGATAGGGAACGTGTTCGAGTAATTGGCTTAGCCGTTAAATAGTTTATATTATTTTGTTTAGATTTATTTATTTCTGCATTATTTTCGTTTGCTTGAACTAAAACGTAAACGTTTCTTTCATTTTGTCTTAGTGTTGTTTCACAGTTCGTACTCATGCAAAGAGTTGTTTTTGTTTTTCACCGTTTTGCTTTGCTTTAATATTTTTATTATTTATTGTATCTTACAACAACAAAAAAAAAAAAAATTTAAATGTTTTTGTTCAGAATATGTATACACATGTATGAACATTCATACATACGTATATATTTCTATTGTTTTATTTAATTTAATTTTATCGTTTTAAATTGTTCACTATTATGTTAAATAATTTAAATAACAAAATATGTATATTATTTTTTTTTAAGCGTCCATTCGCTGCTTATATTACAAAATCAAATGTGATTAATTAATAGTTCAAATCGTATGCGGGGCTAAAATACACGTCTGTATCACAACAAAGCACAAACCGAACTGTAATCATAGTTTTAACTAATGGCACATTGAGATCCTTATGAATGTTTGAGTTTTTAACATACCAGGGAGCTGCTATGATTGTTCGAAGAAGTTTATTTTGGCGCCTTTGAATTTTGTCGATATTAGAGGCCGAGGCAGTGCCCCATAGTTGAATACCGTAGCATAAGATAGAGTTGTAATGTAGAAGCTTGCAATCGAGTCTAAGGACAGAATTTCTTCCAATAAGCCAATGAATTTGAATTTCTTTTAGTTTCATTTGAGTTAATTTTGCCTCTATATGGCATTTCCACGTTAATCGCCGATCCAGATGTATACCGAGATATTTAACATGCGAATGTTGAGGAATTATTTGATTATTGATTGTAATAGGGGGGCAAGATTCCCGGCGCAAAGTGAATGTTATATGTACGCATTTTTGCTCATTGACCATTATCCTCCATTGTCTTAACCATATTTCTAGTTGAAATATATGATGCTGTAAGTAACGCGATGCTTCATAACGATTTTCGTGGACGCTTAGAAAAGCTGTATCGTCTGCAAATGTTGAAGTTTGTGTGTAGTTGCTTGTTGGCATGTCCGAAGTATAAATTAAGTATAATAGGGGGCCCAGGATGCTGCCTTAAACTTAAGAAATTTCCTTCTTTAATAAAAAATTGACGACCGACTAAGTAGCTTTTTAGCAGCTTGTGTGTTTGCTGGTAAATTTTGGTTCAATTTATGTAATAAGCCTTCATGCCAGACTTTATCAAAAGCTTGCGAAACATCGATGAAGAGTGCTGAGCAATATTTATTTTCTTCAAATGCTTTTCTTATGACATTTACTATTCGATGAGTCTGTTCGATTGTGCTGTGTTTTCTTCTAAATCCGAACTGATGGTTTGGAATACATCTATTTTCACTTAAAATCGGTGTTAATCTTGAAACTAATAATTTCTCAAACAGCTTTGACATATTTGATAATAAGCTAATAGGCCTATAAAACTCAACTTTTGTATGATCTTTCCCTGGCTTTGGTATCATGGTAACTAAGGAAACCTTCCATTTTTTGAGGATAGTATTCAAGGCGTAAAATAGCATTAAAAATAAAAAGAATAATTTTCTTTGCTATGCGAGGTAGCTCCAAAAGCATTTTATTACTGATTTTATCAATACCAGGTGCCTTCTTAGTGTTTAAGTCACAAATAGCCTTTTCGATTTCTCTTATCTTAAATCTGAGGGGAATAGCTGCTCTAGCAGCAACAGTTGGTAACTCGACCGCAATATTGTGAGATATATTTGGTGTAAATACGTTTTTCAAGTGACTAACAAACAGATTTCCTTTTTCAATATCGTTTCTTGCCCATCTACCATTCAAGTTTCTTAATGGTGGCTTAGATATAACTGGCCTTTTAAGATTTCTAGCTACACGCTATAATGAGTAGTCAGATTGTGGAGTTGCATCAAGTTCCTTAAGATATTTTTCTAGAGAAGCCGTTTTCTGATTCTGCAGTAACTTTCTTAGCCTTTTTGTGCACTCTTTTAATAAAATCTTAAGTTGCGGGGATCGGTAAACTTGCCACTCTCTTCGAACTCTCCTTTTTTCAGTCAAGAGCCGCTCGACATCTGAAGAATATATTTTATTATTTTTAATTTTTTTGGGGGTAACGCTGGAATGTTGAACAGCTAGTTTAAGATAACTGTCAAAGTTAACAATAGAGAGATCCACATTCTCCGGTGTACTAAGCGGAATATTTTCTGTGCAATGGGGACTGAAAAATTTTTTATATTTTAACCAATTTATTTGTTTGGCTGGCGTCGCACTGTGGCTGAAAATTGAATTTCATCGGCCAAAAGTCCAATTTTTTGTCATCGCCGATTTCAAAAATGTAAATGCCATTCGATAGCAAACATATAAGAACTAAGGTATCCAAAAAACTAGATTAAAATATTAGTAATTGTGGCTGTGGCATGCTGCTGGAAACAAATATTTTTTGTTGTTTTAGAAAAAAATTAATTTTTGTAAATTTGATCAGAACTAAATTATGATTTCTCGCAAACCGTTATCAATAATTGGTCGAAATTTTTTTAGTTATGTTAGTGGGATTGTATTCTTTAAGAAATGGTTCATTACATAACTGTATCATTTATACCTGATGTGTTATTAAATGTTTCCACAGGTTCTATATTTTTGTTAAATCCGAATTTTAGAGGAGTAGAACTTGTTAGGGTCAAAAGGGGTTAAAGAGATTTTAGTACCATCAGAAAGCTGAAAGTGTCCTCTTTAACCCCATATATACTTGTTGAACTGTTTGGAACTGTCTGTTGAACACTTTTTTCATTTTAATGAAATCACTCGCAACATTTTTTTTGCTATTTTTATTTAAGCTGCTCATATGACTGAAATATAACACAATGGTTTACGAACGTTTTGTTTTGAAAAATTATTTTGCTTCTTATGAACGGCTGAACATATTTGAATGAAATTTTAAACTGTCATAGCCGGATAGCTTTTGAGTTGAATTGAAAGAATTGAGGGTCGGGAGTGTAACTTGCGGACCTCTAAAATTGGTAACCTCGGAAACTCAAACTTTTAAAAAATTCACCAAAAATATTTTATGGATTTCAAAAAAAATTAAACTTAAGGTGTGCTACAAAAAATATACTTAAATTTTTAGGTTATCTCCTTTGCCTTTGGAGATATTCGGATAAAACGGATTTTTTGGCTTGATTTTATAACGATTTTTCTAGTTTTTTAATCGGATGAGTTATGTTTTATGTCAAACTCTTATCAATAGTGGGTTCAACATTTTTTATGTTGGTAGTAAAGCAGTCTTCAAACAATGTTATGTTGTATTACTGTACCGATTATACCTGCTGTGTTATTAAATATTTTTTCAGGTTCTATATTGCATTCAAATTGAAATTCAGAAGTATAGAATTTATGAGGGTCAGATTTTACTAGCTGTAGAAAGGTGAAAGTATCTACTTTAAACTCAAATGCACTTTTGTACCTGCTTGGACCAGCCTATAGAACACTTTTTTAGTTTGTGTAAAATTATTCGCAACATTTATTTTGGTCTTTTTATTTTACCTATTCATATGACTGGAATATAAATGTACCAAGCCAAGTTGTGCTGGGTATTTTATATTATATAATTATCAATACCTGTGGGATTTTAAGCGTATCCTACTTTAGCCCAATTTAGTTTTTAATTCTACCTTATTACGCTACCTGGGAACACAGTATAACGCATGCTATGTATAAAAGCCAGTGGTATTCGAAAAAAATCTCAGTTGTTAAAATATATCTAAGCAATTACAATCTAATTTTTAAATGTCTATAAAAATGGAGAGCTTCAGCTATAAAGAATTATCCAAAGAGTATTTTAAAAATAAAAAGGAGGAAGATGTTTTAAGTTACATTGAAGGAAAACTCAATTTATATTCCTGCAGCACTGAAATACGATCGGAACTGCAAAATAAAATAATCGATTTCGTCAAAAACTTAAAAAAGCGGTTCAAACAAGTTGGATGGAGTAAACCTAGATTTTACAACAGTTTTGCAAACTGGTTAGATGGCGAACTCAGTGTCCAGATATCTTCAGAAGGTACAAATGAAAATAACCTTGGGAGGCCAAAGAAATCACTTGAGAACTGTAGCGATAGATCTAAAAGGCGGGAGCTTAAGGATATCAACGAAGCAATCGGAGATACAAGTATTCAAGAAGCTTTGCTATATCAACTGCGATCACAAAAAGAACTCACAAAAGTCGATATTATTGAAAAAGTTTTTATCGCTAGTCCCAAGAGAACAAAACGGATTCTTAAGAGTATTCCAACGCCAAGCGATGGAAAACAGTTTTCAAATGAAGAGGCATTAGCATTATTTTTAGATTTGAAGTTAACAAAAGAGCAATATATTCGGCTCAGAGTGCGTGCAATTGAAAAAGGTTCAAATCTGTATACTGCTTATCATCACATAACTGCTGCTAAGAAGGAATGTTTGCCACCAAGGGACACTATTAAAATCACACCAATTTCGGCAGAGGTAAAACTTCAAGGTCTACTTAATCATACAGCTCAGCGTTTACTACAATCACTTAAAGGAGATGATTTGAAAAAAATATGGGAACTGCAAGTTAACTTTCTTTTGCAAATGGGGATGTGATGGTTCTTCTGGACAGAAACAATACAAGCAATCTATATGTGAAAATACTTCAGATACAGATATGTTCATGGTATCATTTGTTCCATTGCGATTGGTAAAGCATTTGGAACACTCGGAGCCTTCGACCAGTACGATGCAAACAAAGGATATTTGGAAAAATCTCACACCATCTTCTACAAAATACTGCAGACCACTTAAATTTGAATTTAAAAAGGAAACTGCTGTTACCATTAAAAATGAAACCAGTTATATAAGAGCCCAAATTGCAACACTACGGCCATTAGAATTAGAAATAGATGGCCATATAATTGAAGTTAACTATCAATTAGTGCTAACGATGATAGACGGAAAAGTAGGCCAGGCTTTGACTGACACAAAGGCTTCATCCAGCTGCATTATATGCCAAACCACATCAAGCAAATTAAACCAAGTCCCGGAAAAATCATTAGATAATACTAATGCATATGAATTTGGATTATCGCCGCTACATACAAGAACACGAATTATGGAGCACATACTAAAAATCAGTTTTGATTTGGATTTTGGACCATCAGGATCAATAAGAAACAATGAAACCAACAAGGATTTAAGAAGTATAAAAAAGAAGCATGTTCAGGATGAATTTCGCAAATGTGGCTTGATTATAGACCAACCAAAACAAGGATCAGGCAATACGAATGATGGGAATACAGCAAGAAGGTTCGTTTCTGATCCCAAAAAAGCATCTGAAATAACAGGTGTTGATATAAGTCTTATATCAAGATTTAAAACAATCATTGATGTACTTGCATGCAATGAACAAATTGATTATAGAAAATTTGGGGATTATGCCAAAGAAACAGCTAGAATATATACTATCAAATATCCATGGAGAAATATGTCTCCAACGGTTCATAAAATCCTTTATCATGCAGAGGATGTCATTAGGCATAATTTAGTACCACTAGGAGATCTGTCAGAAGAAGCCCAGGAAAAAAGGAATAAAGATTACAGATTTTATAGGGAGCACAATACCAGAAAAATGTCACGAGATTTTACGAACGAAGATCTGTTTAATATAGTGTTGGCAACGTCAGATCCGCTCATCTCTAGCATTCGAAGTCAATGGAAAGTAGAACATCGGGACTTAGATGAAGAAGCAAAAGGGTTGCTATAGGACAAAGATAATACAAAACCAAATATGGAATATTTGGAGGCAATTTTCCAACCGAATCAATAGGAGATATAATAAATTTTATTGTTATTTAAGCAAAAAATATGTTTTTGTCCTTATTGTTATTTAAATAAAAATAGAAAAAAAAAAAATTTTTTAAATTTACACTTATTTATATTTTTAATCTTAAAAGTTTTCTAGTGGAACTGGTTCCAGTTAAACCTGTTGTAGAGTTGATAATGAAAAACCTGTTCACAAAATGATCATAGGTATTATTACATGCCTATACATTTTTTTTAAAGGTATAGTGGCATATACGAGGCGAATGTATATGCATATAAAGGTAATATGAATACGAATTTGTCCAGAAATATATATATATATATATATATATATATATTTTAATTATATTTTTGAAAAGAAAACATTAAGTGTATGCTTGTAAAAGCAACTTATAGTCAGTTTGACATTTTTACTCCCATATGCCCTATTCCAAATCAAATTTTTCAAACAAAAAAAAAAAAAAAAAATTATTTGAGTAAAAAATTCTAATAATTCAGCACACCGATTTTTATACATTTAGAACAGTAATGTTTTCTAATATGTCCATTATTTTCTAGAAAATTCTGAGCAATATCGAATGGTAAATTATATTGCCTTTATTGAACAAAAAAAAATTGAAAGCCGTTTTCCGGGATTGGGTATTTTTTTTATCAAAAATATGGATGTTTTTCAGTCCACTGTTTTAAGAACTTCTTAATCTACATAACTGCCAAAATTCATTATGATACATTTATTCATGTTAGATTTATAGAATGTCAAACATTAAAATTATTAAAATATAGTGTTAATGAATAAAAAGTAAAAAAATAATATTTTTAAGGTTTGACATTCTATAAATCTGACATGAACAAAGAAATGCTAACGAAATTCGGCAGTTATGTAGACTAAAAAGTTTTTAAAACAGTGGGCTAAAAAAATCCCACTTTTTTAATAAAAAAATACCAAAGTTCATACTAAATGCTAAAAAACATCAAAAGTTCAACTTTGACCTCAAAAGTTACAGATTTTTGGCCGATGAAAAACGATTTTCAGCCACTGTGCGTCGCTATGTAACCTGACGGAAATACAATTCTATTTGGGATCGATATAGTTACAATTGTAGGTGTGTGGTCGGATGATAATTCTAAGGAAGCTTCAACATGAATCGTTTCTGTGGGGATGTTTTTAACTACGCCGAAATCGATGACATGTGGAATTTTTTGATGATCAGTGGGCCAATATGTTGGTTGTCCGCTCGCTACCACATTTAAATCCATTTTAGAAATTGTGTTAAATAAAACACGACCCTTTGGTGTTATAAGTCGCGACCCCCAGAAGGTATGTTTAGCGTTATAATCGCCAGCGGCTAGGAAACACGGTCCTAATGATTTAAAATATTTATAATATTGGTCCTCCGATATTAAAAATCTAGGCGGGGAGTATAACAAAGAAATTACTAGGTTTCTATTTAATTCCTCAGCGCAAATGTTCGTTGCTTGGAGATAATCTTCACGATGATCACACATTAGGTAGTGTCTGACTCGGGTTTTTATTAAAATGGTAGAACCTCCACAAGCTCTATCTCGAGGGTCCTTGGTATCATATAGTATATAACCATTTATTTTAAACGTATTTCTTGAGGTCAAATGAGTTTCAGAAATCATCATGACATCAATTTGTTTATTTTTAAGAAAGTATTCTAGTTCATTTGTATGTTGGCGGATGCCGTTTGCGTTCCAAAAACAAATTTTTAAACAGTTTATAAAGGATTGAATTTACTATGTAAAGGATTGAATTTACTATGTAAAGGATTGAATTTACTATGATTTTTTATGTGTGAATTTGTGTGTTTCGCTAAGTTGTTTTGAATGCTATGCTTAGCCACAGCACGTTTTACTTCTTCTGAGCACTGTTCTCAACCTTCGGCTAGAAGGTTGAGAACAAGTTTGAATTTCAAAAGTATTCTGATTCTTTATTGGAAAAATGTTTCTTATTTATACTATCTTCTCTAACCTACGGTGAGTTTTATTGAGTCAAAACACTAGATTTTGATTGGTCAGTGTTTTAACCCAATTTTCACTCAATTTCTTATTTTTAATTATTTCCTATCTTTCATTCAATCTTTTTACTCATAACTTTATTTCAAGTGCATTGGCTTATATTTTGTCTGCTTGAATTTACACATTGTGTTTTGAAAAATTATCCCTTAAATATTTCGAATGCAATATTTTTAGTCAAATCGCTTGCATTGACATAATTTCAAGTGCAATGCCTTTTGATTGTACACACAAACATTGTCTTATGTGTGGTCTCACTAAAGTGTGCCAAGCGGTTTCAATTTAAGTAAAGAATTTTGTATTATTGTTGTTGTTGGGTAGTTGTGTTATAATATACACTCTACACATTATTTTTAGGTAGTTATGATGTGTTTTGACAAACACACTACACCTCTGCCCTTAAGATTGAATTTATGATTGAAATGAAATGAATTAAATCTATAAATATACTTGTGTTTGTAATAATTTTGAATATACCTAATACATATTTTTGTTTTAGTAAATATTTAAATGTAAAAATGTCTTATTCTTATTTTACAATTATATTTCTTATTGTCTACTTGTTACATTAGGTTTATATAATTTAAGTATATTATTATGATAAATTTTTTCAAG
Organism: Pollenia angustigena; assembly: GCA_930367215.1. NCBI lineage: Eukaryota > Metazoa > Arthropoda > Insecta > Diptera > Polleniidae > Pollenia > Pollenia angustigena. The sequence continues at coordinate 126,808,748 of OV884056.1, forward strand.
ATTATCTACTTTTAATAAAGAATTTACTCCTAATCTTTTTATTATTTCATATGGTCCCTTGTATGGGCTTTGATTTTTCTTTCTAGATTCTATTTTAATTAATACTAAATCTCCTATATTAAAGTTACTACTATTTATATTTCTATCATATATTTCTTTTGATTTATTTTTTGCTATTTCTGTTAATTTTTTAGCATTTTCTAGCGATTTTTTTAATCTAATTTTTACTTCATTAGCGTAATTTTCTATGTCATAGTGTTTATTTGTGTTTTGTATTTTGTCTGTAGGTAATGTTGCTAGTTTACCGTAAATTAATTCAAAAGGTGAATAGTTAGTGTTAACATGTGGTGTTATAAGCAAATGTATAGTATGGTATCCATTTGTCCCACTCAAAGTCATCTACAAAATTTAATAAATATTCATTTAATACACGATGCTTGCGTTCTATAGAACCTATGGATTGGTGGTGATATGGTGCTGAAAATTTTTGGTTTATGTAAAGTAGATTACAAACTTCTTTCAACAATTCATTGTTAAATTCAGTACCTCTATCCGACTTTAAAATTTTAAAACATCCATGCTTCAAGATAAATTGTTCAACTAATGTTTTGGCAATACTCCTAGCTTCTTTTGTTTCAATCGGGTGTGCTATTACATATTTGGTCAATTCACACTGCATTGTCAGTCATTTGACACTCTTAAAGGTCCTACTGTATCTACTTGTATTGTCTCAAAACTAGTGTTAGGTGTTTCTGTTATAATCATTTTCTCTTTAATATACTTTGTCTGTTTATTTCTTAGGCATTTATCGCATTTGTTAATAAAATCTCTAACCATCTTTCGCATATTTTTCCATACATAACGTTGTTTCAATTTCAGTACTGTCTTTCTAATACCGAAATGTCCTGATAATGGAGAATTGTGGAATTCTTTTATGATGTTCATTTGTGATTTTTTGTTTGTAATGTATTGCAAAGGCTTATATAATATAATGTTTAATTCGAAATTTCTATATCTTTTTGATTTCAATATTCTTTGGTATACCTCATTATAAGTTTTATTCAAATATTCAATTGATATGAGCTCAAAAATTTTATCTTCGCATGATAAAGCGAGACTTTTTATATTCTGCTTATGCATATAAATAATCAACTTCTCTAGGGACAAAACGTATTTTGCTAGATCTTCATTAATATTTATTACAAAGCTGTTATCTTTATTCTCTATGGTACCATCTTTAGGTCCATTTCTTATATCTCTTGTACCGGTTTTAATAATATTAAATTTTAATTCGCGAATATTCTTTATATCTTGTAAAGATGTACATTCCCACATATGATTTTTATGTTGGCCTTGGGGTATGTTACTATCATTATTTATTACTTCATTATTAGAAATTTCCTTTGCTTTCATTCCACGTGTTGTTACTAAAATTTTTGATGGTTTACTATTATCATCTTCTACAGGAATCATATTTTTTAACATATCCGAATCTAATTTTATTCTGGATAAAGCATCCGCGTTAGTATTTATTTTTCCTTTTTTATAAATAATTTCAAAATCATAGTCTGACAAATCTATTCTTATACGAGTTAATTTAGATGAAGGATTTTTATGAGAAAAAAGTGAAACAAGTGGTCTATGATCTGTCACTACAATAAATTTTTTACCAAATAAATAAGGTCTAAAGAACTCTATACCCCAATGTATAGCAAGAAGTTCTTTCTCAATTACTGGTTTATTTAAATCATGTTTTCCTAGTGTTTTGCTTGCATATGAAATCGGTAAATCCTCTCCTATTTTCCCTTGTGATAATATAGCTCCTAATGCATAGTTTGATGCCTCAGTAGTTAAAATAAATGGTTGTTCAAAATCAGGATATCTTAATATTGGTGCGTTAATTAATTTGGCTTTAGTATGTTAAATGCTTGTTGACAATCTTCTGTCCATTCAAATTCTTTTCCTTTTTTAGTTTGATCATTTAGACATTTTGTGATTTCCGCGAAATTTTTTATGAAACGTCTGTAATAATTACAGAATGCTACAAATCTTTTAACTTCGTCTTTGTCTTTTGGGATTGGGTATTGTTCAATAGCTTTATGTTTTGAAGGATCCGTTCGTATACCGTCTTTTGTTATTTGATGTCCTAAATATATTACTTCTGATTTTAAAAATACACATTTTGATGCATTTAATTTTAAATTGTATTTTGACAAGCGTTCAAAGACTCTTATAAGATTTTCATTGTGGTGTTTTAAACTACAACCGAACACAATAATATCGTCTACGTATAAAAATGCTTCGGAATCTAGTCCACTAAGTGCTATTGTTAACATTCTTTGGAAACTATTGGATGAAATTTTTAAACCAAATGGTAGTCTTTTAAATTGATAATGACCATTACTAGTTGAAAATGCAGTCAAATTTCTTGAATATTCGTTTAAATTTATTTGATGAAATGAGCTAGTCATATCTAAAGTGGAAAAATATTTAGCTCTTCCAAGACGATCTAAAACATCTTCTAATCTTGTTTATGGAAATTTATCATTCACTATCTTTTTGTTAAGTTGTCGAAAATCTACAACTAGTCTCCATTTTTCTTTTCCGTTTTCGCTCTTTTTTGGTACTACCAATAAAGGTGAATTGTATGCACTATTTGACGGTTCTATTACATCATTATCTAATAATTTTTGTACTTGCTCATTTATTTCGTCGTATTGTGTGTGGTAATCTATAATTTTTAACGTATACTGGTGTATTGTCGGAAACTCTTAGATCTTGTGTATAAAAGTTATTTGAAGTTAGTGTCTCTCCCTCTAAGTGAAAAATATCCTGGTAATCTTCAAAGATTTTTATCAATTCCGCTTTTGCTTTTTTGTCAAGTAAATTTTTAAATCTTTCTGTATTGATATTTCTTTTCTTTGGTTTGTATGATTTGGTGAATAAAGTGTAATTTTTTAATGGTTCTATCTCAAAATTAACGTTTTTTTTAAATTACGTCGTTATCTGTTGTGTTTAATATCCTAACATGGTGATTTCCATTTCCTGGTACTATTGTATTACTAACGAATATTCCCGGTTGAATTTCTTTGTTTAAAATTATGCTATCTTCTTTAATATCTAAATTTATAGGATGAATACTTTCTGACCGTTTCTCTACCGTTTCTCTAGTGTTTTGACTCAATAAAACTCACCGTAGGTTAGAGAAGATAGGATAGAACATAGAATTAAGATTTGTAAATAAAGGGTCGATGTTGAATGTGAACCACACCTAAACGCCAAGTTTTTTTCCGAATTTTATTTGACATTTCTCTATTTCAGACTTACTCAATTTGAACCATGGAGAGATACACAATCCAACAACGTGTTAAAGTTATCCAGACTTATTATGAAAATGGGCGTTCAAATCAAAATGCATATCGTGCACTTCGTGATTCAGTGATGAAGCATATTTTAACCTCAGTGGATTCGTCAATAAGCAGAATTGCCGCATTTGGGCGAATGAGAATCCAAAAACCAATGCACCCACAAAGAGTGACTGTTTGGTGCGGTTTATGGGCTGGCGGCATCATCTGGCCGTATTTTTTCCAAAATGAGGCCGGTCAGGCAGTTACTGTGAATGGTGTTCGCTATCGTGAGATGATAACGAACTTTTTATGGCCCGAATTGGAAGATATGGATGTGGACGATATGTGGTTTCAGCAAGACGGTGCCACTTGCCACACAGCTAACGAAACAATGGCTCTTTTGCGCAACAAATTCAATGGCCGTGTTATCTCACGTAATGGCGATGTCAATGGGCCGCCAAGATCATGTGATTTGACACCGTTGGACTTTTTTCTTTGGGGTTATTTGAAAGAAAAGGTGTACGTCGATAAGCCAGCAACAATTCAAGAGCTAAAGGATGAGATAATTCGGCACATTAACGGCATAGAACCTCCATTATGCCTCAGGGTCATCGAAAATTTGGACCATCGGATGGAGGTGTGCCGCCGTGGTCGCGGCGCCCATTTGGCCGATATTTTGTTCCATACATAATTGAGTAATACCAATATATCATTATAAAATAAAATTACAATAATTTCCTAAATAGTTTGTGTTTTATTCAAAATCAACATCGGCCCTTGAAATTTAACCACCCTTTATTTACAAATCTTAATTCTATGTTCTATCCTATCTTCTCTAACTTACGGTGAGTTTTATTGAGTCAAAACACTAGATTTTGATTGGTCAGTGTTTTAACCCAATTTTCACTCAATTTCTTATTTTTAATTATTTCCTATCTTTCATTCAATCTTTTTACTCATAACTTTATTTCAAGTGCATTGGCTTATATTTTGTCTGCTTGAATTTACACATTGTGTTTTGAAAAATTATCCCTTAAATATTTCGAATGCAATATTTTTAGTCAAATCGCTTGCATTGACATAATTTCAAGTGCAATGCCTTTTGATTGTACATACAAACATTGTCTTATGTGTGGTCTCACTAAAGTGTACCAAGCGGTTTCAATTTAAATAAAGAATTTTGTATTATTGTTGTTGTTGGGTAGTTGTGTTATAATAGACACTCTACACATTATTTTTAGGTAGTTATGATGTGTTTTGACAAACACACTACAAGTTCATGGTTTGTTAAGTACAGCTTGCAATAACATCGATTGCATTCTAAGCAATCATATTATCCATTGTGATCGTAAAATTATTTACTGTTTGCACTAATGTTTACATGGTTTTTTCTAAACGACTTAAATTAGAAACCGGAGTTTCATCATTACTTGGCGAGGCACCTTGCATAGGCTGATGGTTTGATTTTAGGACGTTAGCGTAAGAGGTTCTGTTATTACTAGGCTGGGGGGCTTGAATTGCATTTGTGTTTACTTGATTTGCAACCTGCATTTGAGGGGTATTTGTTTTCGGTCCAACCGTCTGCTTGACGATATTATATACAGGGCATCCCCTATAATTGGCAGTCTGATTATCGCCACAGTTGTTACATTTTTTTACGTTGAGGTCGGTTTTAGACTTATCGCAAGAAACTGTACCGTGTAGTTCACCACATACTACGCAGACAGGGGGTAAGTAGCAGTATGCCTTGGTATGGCCAAATTCTTGGCAGTTTAAGCACTGAACAGGTCAATTTTTTTGTGCGGCTCTTCTATAGTTATTCTTCTGTAGAGAATATATTTTAAATTGTAAGTTTCGTTTTTTTTTAAGTTTTACCTCGCCGGGTTCAAACTCCACTCGAAAAAGTGGTTGGGGAATTTTTTCTCTATTTTTAATATTTACTACATGTTTTACCTTGAAGCCTTTTTCTTCTAGGAATGTTTTAACCTCTTCTGGGTCCACACATGAGTCAATGCCCTTAATCACTACCTGTAGACCTTTACTGCTTTTCAGTTGGTAGGTTTAAAAGTTTTTTTTAAGTGTTTCAAAGTTGTTTACTATTTTGCGAAAATCATCCTCATGATTGACTTGTATTTTTGTCTCGTTTATACTTCCACGCTTGATAGCCGCTACGTAAAGCGAATTTTCACCGATCACCGATATCAAACTTTGTATGAGCTCATTTGAATTTTGCTCCCTAAGATATATTTAATGACGTTTGGTGCTTCAGAGGATTCATCCTCCAGAATTGCAAAACGATTTTGAGAATTTATTTTATCAAAAGATGGTACTTGTGAGGCCGAAGCAACTGCTGCAGAGGTAGGGCTGCGTCCCCGTTTTAGCACTGTTATGTACCTATCCATACCAACTTGTACTGTAGGCTTTTGACAACATTTTACAGGAGGGTTTTCCATTGCATTTGTGTGTGAGTTCATGGTATCATTTCCCACTAAATTTGTTTTTGACGTCACGGCAATACTTGCTGGCCTGGCAACACTTGTCACCAAATCTAGTTGTAGTTTTTTTAATGAGTCACTATCCACTGATTTTGTAAACACCGAGGGTGATAGAGAACGTGTTCGAGTAATTGGCTTAGCCGTTAAATAGTTTTGTTTTGTTTTATTTATTTCTGCATTATTTTCATTTGCATTAACTAAAACGTAAACGTTTCTTTCATTTTGTCTTAGTGTTGTTTCACTGTTCGTACTCATGCGGAGTAGTTTTTGTATTTCACCATTTTGCTTTGCTTTTAATATTTTTATTGTTTATTGTATTAACACAACACGACAAATAAGAAATTTAAACTTAAATGTTTTTGTTCAGAATATGTATACCTACATACATACATGTATGAACATTCATACGTATGTATATATTTTTACTTTTTTATTTTATTTAATTTTATCGTTTTAATTGTTAACTATTATGTTAAATAATTTAAATAACAAAATATATTATTTATTTTAAGCGTCCATTCGCTGCTGATATATGTCAAAATCAATATGATTAATTAATAGTTCTAATCGTATGCGGGGTTAAAAATACACGTCTGTATCACAACAAAGCACAAACCCCTATCGTGAAAAATTTTTCCCTCGTAATTTTTCCACTTTTCACATATTTGCGATCATGAACAACTCCCATGAAAAAACGTAATTCAAAGGAGAATAATAACGTGAGAAAATGTTCACGGGGAAAAATTCCCCTTATCGTGAAAAAATTTTTCCCTCGTAATTTGTTCACATTTCCCGTAGATTTTCTCACTTTATTTTTGCTAGGGAACAGAACATGTATGTCAGAAGCTCCTCCTATATATCGAATATTAAGGGTTAATAAAGTTAAAAAGGCACAAACCGATACATTGCTCAACAAAATGCAAAGCATCAGGTAGATTGCCTGCGGATTTGTGAAACTTTCGATTGACTTGGTGGTGGAATTTTGGAAAATATTTTACTACATTAAATTTAAAAAGTGCAAAAAACTTACGTTGTAATCAAACTATCCCTCCAATACTAAATATTATGCTTTATTATTTTAACTTTTCTTTAAAACATATACTTAAATATTTTTGAACAAAAATTTCATTGATTTTTAATTTTTTTATTCTTTCTTCTTTTTTTACATTCACTGGAACTGATAGCGTGAACATTTTTTTACATGAGATTCACGATTGCTTTTTCCCTTCGAGGGGAATGAAAATTTCATAGGAACAACAATTCCACTTGTTATTCACGATAGAGGTGGTTGTCTTAAAATATATAAACATGAAAGATACCAACAACATATTTACAACTGTGGTAAAGTTTTAGCACATACGATAAATACAACACAATAGTACACCATGTGAATTCCCTAAATGAAAATTAAATTTCTAATTATGATACACCTAACTCAACTATCGAGTTATTACTAGAAGAAGCTGTACTGAACTTTAAAATTGAACAACATTTAGATTTAATCCAAAATATACATACAGAAGGTTTTTCACATGGTTTGAATGATGTAGAAAATTCAGAAGAAAAGATTTTTTTGGAAAACAATGCGGAAACAAATGATTTGCCAAAATTTAACGATATAACCTTTTATGACAAGTATTGTTTTTGTTATGAAAAGGAATTAAAAAGAAACACATTAGTTAAACCTCCTGAAGATTTCCAGGAATACGTCAAGTAATTAAGTGAACCATTCCTAAGTTTATTTAATACTGTGTGTCATAAAAATAATTAAAAAAAATTGAAATATGAAAAACTTTTACAATGTGATCCAAAATTTAAATGCTGTAATAACATAAATCATAAAGATTTTATTTTATTTTTATCCAATTTTGATAATTTTACGTTACATTATTTATAACATTTTTAATTTTTATTCATTTAATTATGTATGTTACAAATTAATTTAATTTTACAATTTTTATACCCTTCACCATATATCCATATTTATATGGACCTATTTACATAACTTTCTGTCCTTATTGAACCATGGTGAAGGGCATTTAGCACTCTTACTTGTTATTCTATATATTTGTTTCATGATAAGTTTTAAAAAAATAAAATATTTTGTTAATTTATATACCCTGTTACAAAATTTCATCAAATTACTTTAAAGTGCTTTATACACGGATGTAACATTAACACTCAGGCAGTCAACTAGTTGAACGGTCATGATTAGATAGAGTTATAGAAATTTTACTCTGCAATAAAAGAAATTCCTGTGCAATTCATGGCGATACAAAACCCAGTAAAAACTTTGCCGACAAAATAATCAGTTGAGTAATCAGAAAAAATTAAAAAGGCTACTTACAATTCTACTGATAGAACCAATGAATTTTACAAGGGAAGTCCCAAAATGAATGCATTAAAAAGTAAGTCATTATTATACCCTTCATCACAGGTGCAGAAAAAGGATATATGTATGCATTTAAGTTTGTCATTCCGTTTGTCATTTCTACAATATTCATATTAGGCACTATAAAGTATATATGTCCTGGGTCCTTATGATGAGCGAAGTGGATTTAACAATGTCCGTCTGTGTGTTTTTGTGAAATAAGAGTTATCTTAAAGTTACACATTTCAAAAACCATAATTTTGTTTTTGAAATTATGTGTTGAACAATGTAATTTAAGCATTTAAAAGGTTTATGTAAACTTTGTCAATTTTTATTTTTTATCCCTTTTTTCAACACATTAATACTAAAATTAGCAACTCTGATAAACTAATTTAAAATTTACCATATTTTACGTCAAAAATTACATTTTTTTTTTATTTGTGCAATAAGAACTTATTTTATTTGTTAAAATGTGAAAAATATTTATAAAAAATTTAAATAATACAAATCTGGAACATTCCCAATTTTCTAAAATATTTGACGAAAAAATTCGTGACATTTCTTTTGTTTTTGTTTCTCTCAAGTGTGTTGAATTAACACAGGACATGTACATGTGAGAGAATAATATTTAAAAAGTGAGTCGTGTTACTTATTATACTTTGTTTTAAACCATATATGGCCCTCTGGGCTCAGTTTTTGTGTAACATTGAATAAATAATAAATAAATAAAATAAATTAAAATTAAGTTCATCAAATTGTAACGATTCATCGGGGTTTTATTCTTATTGGGAAAAAGGCTACCTGTAATATTCGGCCGTGCTCGTCGTTAGGGGGGTGTAATAACATGTATTAGGTTAGGTTAAAGTGACCGGTCACAAAGACCCCGCATAGACCAAATAGGTCCTTAGCGTTACCACGCTGTGCGATAGTCCACAGAAGAATATTAGAAACAGGTCATTCCGATGTAATGGTACTCAGAGTACCCCACACTCTCTTGACGAATGCCAGGAGTCTCATTAACCCAATTCCGGAGACTTCCCCAAGACCTTGGAGGTAATGATCTCCCAAACAGTTCGCCCTGGAGCGCACGAGTGCCGGACAGTAGCAGACTAAATGCTCCACTGTCTCCTTTTCCCATGGTACCCCACAGAATCTACAGTTGTCACTGTTCAACCGCCCCGGCCTCCGGGCGTGTACCGCAGTCCAACAATGACCCGTCAAAAAGCCTACCAGAAGTCTACAGTCCCTTCTCGGCAATGACAGAAGAATTTTCGTCGACACTGGATCATAGGATCCCCACATTACCCTGGAGACCCTGCACGTTCTGGTGCTATCCCAAATCGCCTCTGATCTCCTCCGTATAGCAGAGTCCGTATCCCTCCTTGTGTTCTGAATCGGAGCCGGATTGGCCATCACCCTATCGTATGGTAAATGGACGCCCCGTTTCGCCAATTCGTCCGCCTCCTCGTTGCCTTCTATGCCCTGGTGGCCACGAACCCAATAGATGTGAACTCTATTATTCGCACAGAGTCCATCCATCGAGTCCCTACACTCCTGGACGATCGAAGAGTATGAATAGTCAGCGGTTATCGCCCTGATCGCCGACTGACTATCGATGTAAAAATTTACGTGCGAGTTCCCAGTAATGGAATTACGTGCCAAATCAGCAGCCATTTTGGCCGCAAATATCTCCGCCTGGAATATGCTGCAGTAATCGGGAAGCTTATAAGATTCCCGAATGCCCAGTTCCCGGTAGAAGACTGCAGCTCCAACTCCGTCCTCCATTTTGGAACCGTCAGTGTTGAAACTGAAGTTCCCATGGTCGGATCGGAGTCCTGCCAACCAGCCGTCCTCCTCCAAGGTAACTCGTGGTCTCCTTCCAAGTGTCAGCCTCGGAATGGTGTAGTCACTGCTACAATCTATTCCCCTTATAATACTATCATGACCATAAGGTCCGTATGCAATCTGTCCCGTTGCTCTTAAGCGGATCGCAGACTTTCTCGCTGTTCCTTCTGCCACCAGATGAATCGGCTGCAAGTCCAGGATCACATCCAGAGCCGCAGTCGGTGTACTACGCAAGGCACCGGTGATACTAAGTTCGGCGAGTCTCTGTACGCCCGTTAGCATATTCCGGTACGATTTCTTATTCAATGCCGTTCACCATAGAAGTATCCCGTAGAGTAAGATTGGTCTCGCCACCGATGTGTAGACCCAATGTTTAAGAGCAGGGGTTAGACCCCACGTCTTGCCCAGCATTCATTTACTTGCGTAGAGCGCATTCGTTGCCTTTTTCACCCTCTCTTCCACATTTAATCTCCACGACAGTACTTTGGTACTTTGTGTGGTATTTAAGTTCCAGGCTAGTACCCCCTAGTCTAGGTTTCCTCCATGGACCAACTTTGTACCTTTTCGTAAATAGTACTAGGTCCGTCTTCTCGGGATTAACTCCCAGTCCTACGCCGGCTGCCCACTGGTTGATGATCGCCAGCGTAGCCTCCATTACAGAACTAAGTGTTCAGATCCTTGCCAGCAACTAACACCGCCACGTCATCTGCGTATGCGGTTATCTTTGCCGCCCCGTCCTGAAGTCCATTGAGAAGTTCGTTGACGACAACCGTCCAAAGCATTGGTGAGAGCACCCCTCCCTGGGGAGTTCCACGGTGTGCCCTCCTCATTATTCTGGAATTGCCCCACGTCGCAGATATAGTTCTGCAACGTAACAGGTTACCGATCCAGTTTTTAGCATGCGAGTGTGCCCCCGTGCGAGACAAGCTGGCCAAAATTGCCTCCGTGGACACATTATTGAATGCTCCCGCGATGTCCAGGAACACACCCATAGCGAAGCCCTTATAGTTGAGGGTCTTCTCAATCAGTGAGACGACTGAGTGGAGTGCCGTCTCAGTTGATTTACCCTTCGTGTAGGCGTGTTGATTAGTAGAGAGAATGGTCGGTCCCATGTTGCCCTTGACATGATAGTCCAAAATTCTCTCCAACGTTTTCAGCAGGAATGATGTGAGACTAATGGGTCTAAAATCTTTCGGGTACATATGATTGCTTTTACCCGCTTTCGGTAGAAACACAATCGTAGATAGCCTCCAAGATTCAGGCACATAGTTCATCCTCAGACATCCCTTAAAGATTTCCACTAGCCATGGTACTATCCGTTTTCTTCCCCGCTGTAGTTGTGCAGGGATGATTCCGTCAAGACCAGGCGACTTGTATGGCTGGAACGAGTCAATGGCCCATTCCACCCCCTCATAGGAGATAATACCATCATCCCCATTCGACATAACAGAAATTTCACCAGTCGGAATAGGAACATCAGAACAGCCCGGAAAGGGTGTATCAACGAGTACCTCCAGCGTTTCCGCACTGCTCCTTGTCCATTCTCCGTTTTCCCTACAGACCGTACTTGGCATAACCGGACTGCTCACTAGCATCCTCCGCAGTCTTGCCGTTTCGGTTGTCTTCTCTATATTATCACAGAAATTTTTCCACGAAGTTCGCTTGGCCTTTCGCACGCTTATACACCCTAAGAGCGTCCCTGTACTCCCCCCAGCATTCAGGCCGGTCGACGATTTTCGCCAGTTTGAATAGCTCACGGAGCTCGCGTCTTTCACAGTCCAGCTGTCTATTCCACCAAGGTGGTCTGGACTTACGCCTAGCTCGTGTCGGAGGGCACGACTTCTCATAGGATCCAATAACGCCCGATACCAACGTGTCTATAGCAGAATCTATGTCCCCTGAACTAACCATTATTCGCGATTGACCCAGGTCCCTATTCAGAAGTGAAGAGTATTTGGCCCAATCTGTATTCCTTGGGTTCCTAAACACTGTCTCGTCGGGTATTGTGTAATCTATGTAATCTAACAAAAAGGATATATAGGAATGATCAGAGAAGGATGGCTGCTTTAGCACCTTCCAGTCCTCTATCACTACTTTATAATCCGTATAAAGCGTCACATCAAGTACATTTTCCGAAGTCGGACCCTTATACGTCGGGACCTCACCTCGCTTCGCAATTTGTATATTATTCTGTAGTATAAAAGCAATAAGATCCTCACCTCTATTGTTGATGTCCTTACTGCCCCATATTGTATGATGAGCGTTAGCATCCGTGCCCACTACCAGATTCTGTTTCCTTCTACTAGCTTCCTCGACCAGTCTGTGGAGTTCTACTGGTGGGGCATCTCTGTCGTGTGGCATATAGGATGATGCAAGGAGTATGATGTCATCCCTGCCATCTTCCAAGGCCACTACCGTGAGATCGTCAGTGCTGTAATTATACAGAATATATGAGTAAAAATTCTTCCTAACAAGTATTGCAGATCGTATTCTACCTACCACTTTTGAGAAGTACGTGTTAAAATTACGTGACTTCAATCCAGAAACCCGATTTCCTGTGGAGATCCACGGTTCCTGGATTAAAGCCACGTCGTAGCGACCCTCCTCTATCGTGAGGAGGAGTTCGACCGATGCCATCTTACAATGTTGGAGGTTGACTTGCAGGATCTTTAGTGTCATCGACTAAAACCACCCGCTCGGGGTCGGCTCTATCCTCCTTGGCCGTCTCACCCAGACTCAGTCCAGAAGTGGCCGCAGTCGCAGCTGCCAGATCACGCTCCACTTCATCGACCTCCAGTGTGTTAAGGTTGGAGTCCTGCGAATGTCTTTTCTTTAAACGTAGAAAGACACTTCCAACTCCCCATGACATTTTTCCATACCGCGGATACAAAAGGTCTTCCGACTCTTTTGTGATCTGCAGTATGTAGTTCTGCCCGTCCTTGTTACCTTTTTGCACGTGCAGAATCCTCCATTCTTTAGTGGGAATATCAGGATTCTGATTTTGTAGGAGACGAAGAGCGACTTCCGGTTTGACAATACGCGGAAAATTCACCTTCGCCTTCGGTATAGCAGGAATGTGCGATCGATCCACAATCTTAAGTTGTGCATCCGACCACAGACCCTTGAGCTTCGTAATGACTCCTTTAAGCCATTCCAGCGTCATTTCGTCCTCGCAACTGATGAGCTTCACTCCATTGAACCAACCAGCCTCATCAAAAGAGGGCAGCGGTCTGTCAGGTTCAGCTTCCATCTTAGCAACGATTTCGTTGAAAATCTTCAGCTCTACAATCTTCCATCGCTCTGTGGACATTTGACCAAAGGGGTTGCTCATGTCGAGAAGTGCCACGCTCAGAGGACGTTTGGCCACTTCACTGACTCTTGCAGCCTTTGGCAACGGCTCAATGGAAAGGTTGGATTGGGAGCCAAGCCGATGCTGTATCCGGACCGCAGCTTTGTATTCTGATAGAGCTCTAAGTCCTTCCTTGCTTCTCCTGGGCCTGTTCCTGTTTATGGAATGGGCTCCCCGAGATGTGCTAGGTGAATTTAGCAGCTCACGTTCCTCTTTAGAGGTAATAGTTTTAACGCTATCGAGATCCGAGTCTGAATCGACAACGGCATCCGTACGTGTCACAGTTGCGTTTTTGGCATGTTTAATACTTCCACCGTAAGGCGCCTTAACCACGGCAGAGAATGTGTGACCGCTGGCGACACGCAGAGGAGATACTGGTTCTCCACCGTGCCCGCCGGTGGTCGCAGTCACTGCTAACACCGACGTTTGGGCGTATATTACCGCCCGGCTTTTATTCGCTTCTTCTTCCATTTCATATCTTTCTGTTGCATTTTATACATACTGCCATGTTCGTAGTAACGCCGATCCACCGGATAACAGACGCGCACCAGGAAGCCGCCCAATATGGGAACAGACGCGCCTGGATTTTAGTTCCAAGAATCGTGGAGCCATCACCGACCCGAAAACCGCCCAATGTGGGAAACAGACGCCCGGACCGAATCAAACCCCACGATTACCTTCTACCTATGATCAAGACCCATCACAGTAATGTGGCAATAGGCATTACATTGAGACACTATGCTCAAGGCCCTGATCTTAGCCGCGTACCCACCAGTTACCAGCCAGCACCCCCGTGGAGGGTTCAGTAGAAGGATTTTCATGAATAACATGTATTCAAATTGAAAGATTTTAAAACCGGTTACAACAGACTTTACTTTAGGTAGCATTGCAGGCATAAAGAAAAATTATACATTGACCAACATTGAATTGATAGAAGAAAAATAAAAGAAAAGAAATTGGTTGATGATTGAAGTGTAACTGATGGTGGTAATCGCTACACTATTTCCATGCCCACCCACCATGCTGACAGATTCTAGAATTTCGGTTGTCAGCCCAACATAAAAAAAAAAACAATTATATAATAAAACTATTCCATATCTGTGACTTCACCTTTCACAATATTGAATAAAAACTTAAAATTCCATAGCAAACCAAATCATTATTTATTTATAATTATTAATATATATTTAAAAGTTTAGGTAATATATGAAAAGAATATTTAATGACATAAAAAAAAATAATTGGTCACCATTTAATCAACGTAAAAAAAAATCAGGTTTAATTTTAAGGTAACTTGCAGTTTTAATTAACAATGAATAAAACAAAAATTGATTATAGGTATGGAGATGTATTAGAAGTTCGTGGAGTTAATATTAATCATATATATTATTTCTAAAGCACTTTTTTTTGTCAGTTGCAAATATCTCCCATACCACCGCATCAAATTTAATGAATGATATCTCATTTTAAAGCTTATTTCTAACACTAATGACGAAAAATAATTAGAAATTGAAAAATTAATATTTTCATTGATAAAAATTATATTTTAAAATGTATTGAAGTTACTAAAATTTCTATTAATTACTTTCATTTTATGTTACAAAAATGACAACTAGCGGTGCGAAATATTCGCACGGGTCATCTAGTAACGTAAAGTGAACATTTGGAAAAATAAAAATAATAGCAAAAACTTGCGTATAATCTGGGAACCTTAGTTGCCAGAATAAAATTAAAAAAAAAAAACAAAATTACAAAACTATGGTATAGAATTGATTACTAAATTACAAAATATTCATTTTACGTTTATTAAAAAAAATTAATTAATTTGAGTGTAAAAGAGTAAGTAAGAGTAAGTATAAATATGGCGGATCAACAAAAAAAAAAAAAAACTTGCATGCTTTTCCAACGATGTCAGCAAGCGCCAGTTGACAGTTGTCGGTTGCGTATCGATATTATTAAATTAATAAAAATTACAATGGTAACGTTGGTAATGTTGGTGAGGATTCTGTTACTCTAAAAAGTTTACATTTCCGTGATAAAAAAAAACCCCTTAACTTATGGATGTTATGAATGTGACTTGGATTTTAAAACTATGTCCATTTAGTGTTTACTTTTTTTTATGTGTTATTATTTTGGTAACGTGTAAAATTTTTAATTAGTTTTAATTCATAAGAAAATTTAAAATTAAATTAGGTGACCATATAACTTTTTAAAACAAACAAAAAGGTAAGTTAAACAAAGTTGAGTTAAAATAAATAAAAACTAACAACAACAATTATGAATTTAACCGTAATTAGATAAAATATCGTCGAAAAAAAATTAAAGTCCAAAAAGAGCCATTAGAAACTTAAGGTACTTTTTTTTCACAAAAACTATAGATAGAAGTTTAAATTGCTACTGCATCTGGGCACTAGAGTTGGCCAGTGCAAGAAACGAATAATTTTTCTTATAAAAAAATTTATTTTTGAATAAAAACACCCACACGAGAAATGCAAATGATGATGGTCACCTTATTTAGATAAGAATTTTAACGCGTCTCCCTATTATTAAGACACTAATATGGTATTTTATTTAAATAGATTCGCAACCAGAAATTGTAAGAAACTTCTCTTTGAAGGGCTAGGGTAGCTGGAAATTTTATCCTGGAGATTCCTTACCTCCCGAGATAACAGTCAATTTCCTTGAACCACCACAAAAGTTAAGAACTCTTAAACAAATAAAAAAAAAAAACGGTAAACCACCATATAGGGATTAGAATGCTACCCAAACTTTTCCCAATCGAAACTTAATGCTCACCAATAATGTTTCAGCTAGACAAATGAATTTGTTTAAGATTCCTTGTTATTTTTCCTCTGGTTTAATTTCTCCCTTTTGAAATTAAACTTCCGTAAATGTACGATAAAAATCTATAGACAAATTTTATTTGAAGAAAATTTTCATTGAAATATATACAAAAAAATTCTAAGCCAACTATATGTGCCGGTAAATTTCTAATCGAAAATTATTTTATTTTTTCCCCCTTCCCCAAGGTGTATATTTTAAACCGAAACCAAAATATAAGTAAAACCCAATTTTAAATATTTTCAACCAAATAAGACAATTTTTCACCATCACAAAGCAGATGAAATACCACTATGTCTACCGTGAATATTTTCTAACTCGTAATTAACATTACCAATTTTCTTCCTTACGATAGCTCTAACACCAGTTGGTGCAAGTTTTGCACTGAAATTATTTGTCAATGAGCTTTGAACAAAATTACGCCGTGTTACCAATTGACCAATATTGAGTTCCCTTTTTCTAGATCTTAGATTATATGATCTTGTATTCCGCTCATATGCATCCTTCATTTTCGTCCTAATCGAGTCCCGTAATAGGGTAAAATTGTCCTGTCTCTCTATCTCTGTGTCCGATTCCGCCAACAGCCCAAGATTGCGTAAAATTCTGTAATCTTGTCCATGGTTTATCATTGTTTGTCCAAATAGAAGTTCGTACGGGGTGCGACCGGTGGTCTGATGTACGCTGTTACGGATGGCGCAATTAACGCTAGATAAATATACATCCCATTGTCGCTGGGCGTTTCGAATAAATGATCTAAGTGCCTCATTGATGCAACGATTTACTCTTTCGCTTGCGTTTGCTTGTGGAATATAAACAGCAGTGAATTGGTGAGTAATTTCGAAGTTGTTTATTAAATTTTTAAATTCCGTTGACCTAAACTGACTACCGTTATCCGAAATAATAGTTTCTGGTACTCCGTAACAAGTACAAATTTCTTTTGCTAGATAATCTACAATCGGCTTAGTAACAAATTTCCTTAGAGGTTTTAAAAACGTAAATTTTGTGTAATGATCCTGTAACGACACTATTTTGCTGGGTGCTGGGGCAGCTCATCGGGCCAGTGTCGAAGTCGTATGCCCACTTCAAATGAAAGACGGCCGGTTACAAACGTTATAAACCGTAACTTTATTAACACGTTACAATCACATATGTACTTAACTACACAAAACACAACCACGCTGCGCACGGAGCCAGTAATGAGCGTTTGGGGAAATGTAATCTCCCTGCACACCACTGTCACGGACGCACTTAAACGGTCAACTGGCGGTGAAGGGCCCACGTTCGAAGTCGCTTCGGTTGTGTGGCCACGGTAGTGGAACTAGAAGTGTTACCTCTGGTTTGCCTACTTCACGCACTAGTTGGCTTTTTAAGCACTTGCATAAGAAATAAACACTGAGGGAAATGTAATCTCCTCGACAGTGGTAGTTCTTACCCGCTTGCTAGCTGGTAGCCGACTGACTCTACTGCATGAAAACACCCCCTTATATACCATGACTGATACTACTCACCATGGTCAACCGGCTGTTTGTGGTTTTTTTCTTTTTTTACCATGACAGGGGTGTATTTTCATAATCGGCATGTAGCATCACATTTACGCTAGGTGGCCCTACCATACATTTTTCCGTTACATTTAAATTAAACACACAACTTAATTAAATTCATATATTACAAAATAAACAAATAAAATAAAAAAAAAATACTTCAACGGTGTCGGCAAAAACGAGGGCAGCGACTTTTGTCGTTACATTACCCCCCCCCCCTCTTCAGACGGTGGCTCCTGGTTGGACCCATAAAACACGTACTCTACCGCTGCGCGCGATCACGACCCGAAAGGTTTGACCATCCACTGTTTCCAATACCCGCAACTGCTGATGTTTTTCTTCCTCTCGCGACTGGCCTGAACTCGATTCTGCAGTTCGGCCGAACACTGGCTGAGGTGGATTTCTTTAGGGCTGTTAGGCAATGGTGGCGTGAAACTCCGCCCGGCCGGTGATATAATGATACCGCTGTACTGCGACTGGCCCGATGGTCCTGGGGTTCCCGGCGGTGTCGTGGTGAGTGAGGCTGCTGATGGTGCCGATGTGGTCGATCGTGACGCAGTGGATGATGGTGTCGTGGTTGAGGAATGTGTGGCCGATGATGATGGAACGGATGATGATTTTCTGCCGACTGGTGTGCGTGCGACTGTTGGACTTGTGTTCTGTCTGGCAAAGGCGGCATACCATCCTCGGCCGGGAGTGGTAGGAATGTCGCTCCCTTCTAGGCTGGCTGGGGCCGGGGTCAACGGGGTTGCTACTTCCAGCTCGACAGTTTGAACGACGGTGCCACTGGTGCTGTCCTCTACCAGTTTTCCTTCCTCAATCTCTGGCACTGGTTGTGTGAACGGCACTAATAACTTTACGGTTAGCTTTCTCTCAAAACACTGATACCCCAGGTGACGATACTTCGCGTCCTTGATCTCCCAGGATCCCAGACCTTTCCTGGGCTTGGGGGTTGGCGGACGGTACTCCTCGTTGTCGGACTCCAGGGACGGTGGGGAACGGGGTAGAAGGGGTGACGGTGGTGATGGTGGCCGTACGCTCAAGGTGGTATCTTGAAACCCGAAGAAGCTCCTGTATATCTCTTCTAAGAGGGGTTCATCATCGGTTTGAAAAAGATCTCCTAGATCCATCTCCCCTGCTTCCCCATCCCGGCCGGAGGAGCCGCCGGAATTTCTTCTTCATCGCTAATGGTGACCATGTCAGGGAACTGCTGCCCCGGGCCTTCTGCGGCTGTTGTTTCTCTTCTTCTCTGGGCCGTCTCTTTCTTGCTGGTGCCCTCGGCATTGGGTACAAAACAAGGACTGTTGTCTCTCTGTTGGGTGGACATACGATAATAGCGTGCCTTCTTGGCTGTCGGGCACGGTTGTGGGGGCGAGTGTACCTTCTTTGGCTTCGGACGATGCTTGGCTGGGGTCGGTTGGCGGGGCCGCGAGCGGCAATTTTTACTACAGCTGGGAATTTCGTCTTCCTCCAGGAATATGGTTCTTCGCCCTTTCGCTTGCTCCTGCTCCATCTTCCGTCTGAAGTTAGCGCTGGCCTTTTAAACCTCCTTCTTTCGGCACTCATCTTCGGTGATAATATGTGCTGGTGTTGTACGGGCTGGATCTACAAATATGGAAAGAAGAGAAATCCCATTAGTTACGACTGCCTCAGATGGTGTTAGTAAGTTTTTAAATCGTTCAGATGCGCCGTGCGCACGTTATTATCCTGTTCGCCGCGAATTGATACGATAACGGGGGACACGAACCCCTGGATGACGTAAGGTCCCCCGTACTTTGGTGCTAGTTTTGCCGCAAAGTTATTGATAGCGCTTGACAAAGGATGCTGTCGCACAAGAACCCGATCGCCAATTTGAGGTTTCCATTTACGCCTTCGCATATTGTAGTGGCGCTGTTGGCTCTGGGCAGCTTTACCCAAATTCCTTCTTACGATTTGGAATATTTCCTGCATCTCGGTGACCCGTTCTTCTGGGTCGGGGGTTCTGGCTCCCGTTCCCAGGGTGACTTCGTCATAGAGAGCCTGTAGAAGCCGTGGCTCCCGGCCCTGGGTAAGGACCGCAGGCGAGTACTTGGTGGTTTCTGATATACTGGTATTAATGGCCAGCATTATTTCGGGTAGAAAGGCATCCCATGTATTATGTTGCCCCCCGGCAAACTGCGCGATCATCGTCTTAATGGTTCGGTTGGCCCGTTCCGTAGGATTCTCCTGGGGCGTGTATGGGGCAGTAAACTGCTGGCGCACCCCCATCTCTGCCAGAAATTTAGTTAGCACTCGCGAGGTAAACTGTGTACCATTATCGGTGATGAGTACCTTCGGTACCCCGTACCGTGCCAGAATACGCTCCCGGATTGCTTTCACAACCCCCGCTGCGGTTGCTTTTCTCAGCGGCACCAGTTCGCACCACTTTGAAAATTTATCAAAGAACACAAGGAGCATGGTGTGACCCCGCTTGGATCTGAACAGTGGTCCAACAAAATCAGCACATAAAGTGGCCCATGGTTCGTCCGGAATCCGGGTGAGCATTTCTCCTGCCGGTGCTTGTTGCGATACCTTATAGCGCTTACAGCTCTCACATTTACTGACGTATCGACTTGTGTCCCGAAACATTCCGGGCCAATAGTACCGATTAGCGATTTTGTTGATGGTTTTCCTGATTCCTAGGTGGCCCCCCGCCGCGTTGTCATGGTTTTCTTTCAACACCTTTTCTCTTAAATGTGTGGCCACGCATAATTTCCACGGGGTACAGTCTCCGTCTTTGCGTTCATGGGAAAAACGTCGATACAGTTGACCACCCACTATTGAGTAATCAGGGAAGTCTTCCGGCCGTTTCCGCACTTCATCCAATCGGGTTTGTAACCACTGACACGAGTCGGCTGGTCTTGCCGTCAAGAGATTGCTGACCTCACAGGGCTGTCGGCCACAAGGTTCTGCTTCCCCTTTCGGTACTTGACGGAAAACTGGTACTGTTGTAACTCCAATGCCCATCTTGCTAATCTGCCGGTTGGTGAGTCAATAGAGTTGAGCCATTTTAGAGCCAGATGATCCGTGACGACCACAAACTTTTGTGAAATAGCCTCCACCTTAGCTGGATCGGTTCTAATTCCTTCGGGGGTAACGAGGTGTCCCAAGTACTTGGTCTCTGTTTTAAAAAACTCACATTTATCGATATTTATTTTCAGATTGGCCACCCTCAAGCGGCGAAAGACTTCCCTCAGGTTGTCCATATGTTCTTGAAAGGTGGTACCGATAACAATGATGTCGTCTAAGTAGGCAAACGCGTGTGGTTCCATGTCAGCCCCTATTACGCTGTCTAGTGCTCGCTGAAACGTGGCCGGAGCAGAATGTAAACCAAAGGGCATGACACGCCACTGATATAACCCTCTTCCGGGGACCGCAAACGCAGTGTATTTCTTGCTAGTCTCCTCCATGTGAGGGCTATCTATTAAGATATGCACTGTTCGTTGGGTTTGTTAATACCTTAGCAATTTTGGAAAATATTTTATTTTTTTTTTACTTTGTATGTTTTGGAAAATTGGTATTTCAAAAATTTTCATTAGTAAAGAAAATTTTCAAACCAAACATACAAAATAAATTGGGAGAAATTAAAAAAAAATATTTTCTAAGATCAATTTAAGGGAAAAGGAGCATATCTGCTTTAATAAAAGTAGCTATATTTCGTGGGACAGTTAAGTTTGTAAGTATGAAATTATATTTACATAATTTGAATGTGGGTTTTTACATTTAGGAACATTTTTTTTACACAGGTTTGAAAGGGATATATTATTAATTTAGACGAAGGAAAAGGAAAAGGAAGAGGACAAATTGGTTTTTTTTAAACTGATGCAATATTGGGTATTTTTATCTCCATTTGTATTACATTTATAACTACATCGTGATCCTCATTATATTCCCCAATTCTATTAACAAATAACTACAACAGGAATAATCTAATATATTGGTACCTATTCTAAACTCTTAACTAACTAATAATTTCGGATCTCATTGTATATAACATATATTCCAAATTTAACGTAAAAGCCCAAAATTAAAACTATAACTAAAATATACATTTTAATATATTCATCTAAATAACTTTATCTTAAACTCACTACTAACCAGCAAGTTCGAACATCATTTAATATAATATATATTATTTAAACTTTAAATAGTACTAAAATTAACGTAAAAGCATCTAAAAATAATAACTGAATCTAGTTTATTCAATTAATTAATCTTATTTTCAAATAATATTTGTTTATTTTCTTTTTGTGTTTTTAAATTTAATTATTACTTAATTTAAAAATGTTACTTAATTTCATTCATTCATACATACATTTACAACTTAAAACCTACATAGATAACATAAAGAAAGCATGAAAATTTAAAAATTCAAAATTATTAAAGTCAAGTTCAGCATTTCATCAGGCCTGTTGACATCGTTGGATTTTGTTTGGTGAGTTTTTTTTTTTTTTAAATGAAATTATAAGTGAAAATGCAATACAATATTTTGTTTCGGTTATGCATTCGGTTATGCTACTAACAAAACATTTTTTTTTTTTAATTTTATGTTAGTAACATTGGTAACAACCCTTATTTGAATTTTTTTTTTGTATTGTTCATTTCAATTTATAATATTTAAAGAATTTATAGTTAAAAAAAAAAAATTTAACATCCTATACAACCTAAATAACAGTATACATCAAAAACTTACTTCCACTTTTTTATTAATTATTTATTTTATTTACGAAAAAGGAAAATAAAATGATATCTCAAGTTGATAATACTATGTTTTTGTAATTTTTCGAGTTGCAATAATGAACTCGTAATTTTTATTGTTTATATATATATATTTCATGAAAGGTTAAACACATATAGTTAGGGAATCATTTTAGGGCTGTCTTAAACGATTTTACATGAAGATAGAATGGAAGGGAGGGTATTGAAAGGGAAGAATTGTCACCATCTTCTCTTGACTATAAGAGTTCAAACTTAATTTTTTTTTATTTTTGTTTTGTTATTATTTTTTTTAAGTAATATTCAGGTGAAGCTACCTTTACTTAAAAATTTATGTACGGTACTTAACCTATTCATTAGTAGACAAGAACACCACCCCAATCCCTGAGCACGGTCGGTAATAATAGGTAGCGCAGGTCTACTAAAGGATAGGGCTTGATGTATGAGTCGTTACATATAATGGCGCCCAACGTGGGGCCTCAGCAAAATACTAACAACTAAGCTGAGGTTCCAAACATATTAAGAACGTGATATTAACTTTATTATTATTTTTTTTTTTTTTTTGTTTCTTTAACATATTGTTTTTAAATATTTTGGATATTCGGATTTTTGTTTTTTTCGGAAAATTTCGAACCAAATATTTAAAAGAATATTTTATTTTGTATGTGATATTTCGTTTGAGTTTTTTGAATGACTTTAAAGCAATTCTTACTCACGAATAACATATATATTTTTTTTTGGGTCAATTTGTAGTTGTCAAAATTTTTGCTTAATTTTATTATGATCGGGATTATTGTATTTGAATTTATTTTGATTACCTACCCTCATAAAAGAATTGAGATTTTAGATTTTTGTTTCTTTTTGTTTTGTTTGAATTCGAAGTCAATTTTGTTTTATTACCTGATTCCTAATTATAATGTGAATAAGCCTAGTAATGGAATATATATTATCTTTATTGAATTTTTAGTCGATTCTTAATATCATATAAAATGCCTTTAACGCGAAGCCGCGAGAATTTATTAAATATAGAAGAGCCAACTAATGTGAGCTTTACAGTAAATTTAGATTCACCAAATAATGGTGTTCGGACACGATCAGCAACCAGAAATAGAACAGTACATTCTCATAACGGACCAACAGGTAATTCTACAAATAATAATAATGATGCACATATAAGAACAATTGTATTCGAGTCTTTAAGAGATTTTCGAAGTGATATGTTAAATCATATTTCGGCTGAATTAGCAACAATGTTTCAAAATAATAATACACAACCTAATTTTAATCATACTCGACATGACGATGATAATAGTTCACCTAGAGCAAATCAAAACTCAGACCAAGAACCGATTTTGGCTGAAAAAGTGCTAAATATTATTCGCATAATAATACACAACCTAATTTTAATCATACTCGACATGACGATGATAATAGTTCACCTAGAGCAAATCAAAACTCAGACCAAGAACCGATTTTGGCTGAAAAAGTGCTAAATATTATTCGCAATTGGCGAATAAAATTTACTGGACATGACAATCAAATGTCCGTGGACGAGTTCATTTATCGAGTAAACATTTTAACGACTAACAATCTTCGAGGAGATTTAGACACTTTGTGTAAACATGCTCACAGCCTTTTTGAAGGCAAGGCCCTCGAGTGGTTTTGGAGATACCACAGACAGACTAATGACATGGACTGGCATTCTCTGACAACGGCTTTACGAAATCAATATAAGGATGATTGTACTGACTTTGACATCCTTGATGATATACGTAAACGAAAACAAGGACTTAGTGAAAATTTTGATGGATATTTAGATTCAATTTTGGCTATGACAGATAAACTAAAAATTCCAATTTCAGACCAAGATTTGTGTGAAACAATAAGTAGAAATTTAAAGCCTGAAGTTCGCCATGAACTTTTGCATTTAGAAATTGCAAGTATTTCCCAACTTCGTAAAGAAGTTAGAAAACATGAAAAGTTCATGAAGGACATTCACATTTTCGATTCCCGCAAATCAAAGGGAACACGTATTTCTGAGATTGGGAGCGATGACAATGACATCAATACAGCAAAGGAAGAAAGTGACGACATTTGTGCATTACATCAAATTAAATGTTGGAACTGTGACAAGGAAGGTCATACATATTTCGATTGTATGGAACCTAGACGGATATTTTGTTATGGTTGTGGTGCCAAGGACATATTTAAACCAAATTGCACAAAATGTTCAAAAAAATATTCGGGAAACGGACAGAAGGATGTTCGACGGACTTATTAAGGACATCCGGTGGTATTTTTCAGAACAAATTGGACATTAAAAAGAACAACGAAAATGAAACTCAGACTGACAACAATAAGACAGAAATTGTATACAAATTGAGGAAACCGTATCACGTTCGATTGGATGAATATAAGAAAGCTCGTGCCAGAATTTTTGGTGAAAATAAAATTAGCAGGTCATCGAAACGAATTAGGGAATTTTATCGAAAACTTAAGTTATTTAAAAATTTTATAATTTCCCCAATTATATCTCAAGAATTAGATAGCAGGCCATATATCAACCTTAGGGTTGATAATAAGTTTATAATGGCACTATTAGATAGTGGCGCGAACAAGAGCGTGATTGGTGGAAATTAAGCTTTAGAAATTAAGAATGGGCCTTATTTTAAGAAATGTTTAGGAAACGTACGTACTGCGGACGGACAACGACAGAACGTTTAAGGGACAGTAAGATTAGTGATAACTTTTCAGGGACAGACTAGACAATTTGAATTTTTGGTAGTTCCGACTATAAAACAGGACATTATTTGTGGCTATGACTTTTGGACCGATTTTGGACTAAAGATTTCATTGCCGATGGTTGGTGAAATTGACTGTGGCGAATCTGATTCGGAAAGACTTCAACTTACTATTGAACAGAAACAAAGACTTGATATTATTATTGCAACGTTCCCTAACTCTGACGTAGATGGTTTGGGTTGCACTTCCCTAATACAACACAGCATTGATACGGGTGATGCTCGGCCCATAAAACAACGTTATTATCCGATTTCACCAGCTATAGAAAAACAACTATGCGGGGAATTGGATCGAATGATTTCTCTTGGGGTTATAGAGGAAGCTCCGAATTCCCCTTGGTCATCTCCAACAGTCGTAGTTGTTAAGCCTGGAAAAGTTAGGATGTGTGTTGACAGTCGAAAATTAAACTCCGTGACAGTTAAGGACGCATACCCGATACCGAATATTGACGGAATTTTGTCGAGACTTCCTCCAGTTTACTGTATTTCGAAGATTGATTTGAAAGACGCATTTTGGCAAATCAAACTGGATGAAAGCTCGAGACCAAAGACAGCTTTTACAGTTCCTAACCGTCCCCTGTATCAATTTACCAGGATGGCGTTTGGACTGTGTAATGCACCGCAAACGTTGTGCCGACTAATGGACATGGTTATTCCGTATTATTTAAGTTTTTAAATATCTGGACGACTTACTTGTTGTATCGCAGACTTTTGATGAACATTTAACTCACTTGATGGAGGTAGCTACAAATCTTCGAAAGTCGGGTCTGACAATCAACGTCAGGAAAAGTAGTTTTGCATTAAGACATGTGAAATATTTAGGCTATGTAGTAGGTAACGGGACGTTGCAAGTGGACTTAGACAAAATAAAGGCTATTCAAGACTTCCCTGTACCAAAATCCATTAAGCATTTAAGACGGTTTTTGGGAATGACTGGATGGTACAGGAGATTTATACAAGACTATTCAACTTTAACATTTCCTTTGACAGAGCTACTTACTAAGAAAAAATCATTTATATGGTCAGATCAAGCCCAGGAGGCTTTTGACAATCTAAAGACAAGACTTACGTCTGCTCCGGTACTGATTCATCCAGATTATAGCAAACCTTTTATTTTACAGTGCGACGCCAGCACTTATGGGGTGGGTGCAGTTTTGGCGCAGAAAGACGAGGAGGGAACAGAAAGACCGATTGCTTATATGTCACACAAACTCAATAGAGCGCAAAGAAACTACACAATTACGGAATTAGAATGTCTAGCAGTTGTTATGGCGATAAAGAAGTTCCGATCGTACATTGAGGGGTTAGAATTTAAAGTCGTAACCGATCACGCCAGTTTGAAGTGGTTGATGGGTCAACGAGATCTTTCGGGTCCTTTATGTCGGTGGGCGTTTAAACTGCAAGGTTTCAATTTTACAATCGAGCATCGAAGTGGAAGGGAAAACGTTGTCCCCGATGTGCTTTCACGAGCTCATGAGGGTGAAGAATTTTTGAACTTGGAGACATTACCAGCAATTGATCTCGACTCGGACGCATTTAGCAGTGATGAGTATTCTAGATTACGGGACGATTTTCGGAATTCAGGATTGCCAGACTTTAGAATTATGGACGGTTTTATTTATAAAAAGACAGAATTTACTTCTGGCGAGATGGATGATTCGGGGTGTTGGAAACTATATGTACCGTCAGAACTAAGAAGAGGTGTAATATATTCGGCACATGATACACCAACATCGGCACATGGTGGAATAGTTAAGACAATCGAACGGATACGACAGTACTTTTATTGGCCTCGACTGGTGACTGACGTCAAGGACTATATTCAAAATTGTATACTTTGTAAAACTTCGAAGGCTCCGACTAATATCTTACGACCACCTTTGGGGCAGATGAATGATACTGAACGTCCATTCCAAAGATTATATGTAGACTTAATTGGACCGTTACCAAGGACGAAAAAGGGATATATCGGACTGCTTATTGTACTAGACCACTTTTCTGGAAATTTGTTTCGGGGAACATTATAGATTATTTACAGAGTGACATCTTTAATTGCTTTGGGGTTCCAGAGACTTTGGTTACGGACAATGGATCTCAATTTAAATGTAAGAATTTTGAGAAGTTTTTACAAAAATTCGGGGTCAAACATTTACTAACGGCGGTTTATAGCCCACAGGCAAATGCCAGCGAAAGGGTTAATCGTTGCATAAACGAGGCTTTACGCTCATACATAAGTAAAGAACAACGAGAGTGGGATCTATATACTAGCAGCATAAATTGTTCACTTCGAAATAGTATTCACCAATCCATTAGCAGGACACCTTACCAAGTAGTTTTTGGCCAGAGTATGATAACTCATGGTAGCGATTATAGACTATTAAGAAGACTTAATCTTTTAGCTGACAGCGACTCGATAATCGAAATACAGGACGAATTTGCGTTGATACGTAAGAAAATTAGAGATTTAATTAAGAAGGCTTTCGACAAGAATGCGCGGACATACAACCTACGCTCGAGGACAAAAAACTTTACTATTGGACAAACTGTTATCAGACGCAATTTTGCCCAAAGCTCCAAAATTAACAACTTTAATTCAAAACTTGCTCCAGTGGGTATTCAAGCCAAAATTTTACGTAAAATAGGACAATACAATTATGAGCTACAAGACATAGACAATAATAGTACGGGGATTTATCATTCCAAGGATATTTGGACTTAGCACTAGCAACATTACCTTTTAGATTTTGCCCTTTCCAGATCCAGTTATCGATATGCTTTTGCATATTTTAAGCTGTATCTGTTTTGTGAGGGCTATCTATTAAGATATGCACTGTTCGTTGGGTTTGTTAATACCTTAGCAATTTTGGAAAATATTTTATTTTTTTTTACTTTGTATGTTTTGGAAAATTTGTATTTCAAAAATTTTCAATAGTAAAGAAAATTTTCAAACCAAACATACAAAATAAATTGGGAGAAATTAAAAAAAAATATTTTCTAAGATCAATTTAAGGGAAAAGGAGCATATCTGCTTTAATAAAAGTAGCTATATTTCGTGGGACAGTTAAGTTTGTAAGTATGAAATTATATTTACATAATTTGAATGTGGGTTTTTACATTTAGGAACATTTTTTTTACACAGGTTTGGAAGGGATATATTATTAATTTAGACGAAGGAAAAGGAAAATGAAGAGGACAAATTGGTTTTTTTTAAACTGATGCTGTTCGGAAAAATTTTGTTGTTGAACTGTGTAAAATGTAAGTCCTATGTTCCATCAAACCTCTTTTGAAAACTCTCTTTTTCTTTAAATACCTCGCCCCTTCTTGTTAAACGGCAGTCGTTTCTTGTAGTCGCCTTGTTAGTTGGTTACCCAACAGTTCTTTTGAAACTTATCGGTTGTTAAATAAACTTTAATTATACCAAAACCGTGTTTTTATTACTAGTGGATCCATATACCTCTAGAGAAAAATTACAGACATTGTTTGGTCCTTCGAACCGGATGGATCCTAAAACCGAAATGGTCAAAGTGTTATAAATATTAAAAAGTTTATTTTTTGTTTCAAATATAAAATATAGTAAAACTCTTGAACTGTCGGGCATCTTAAATTTGTATTTTTGAATTGTGTCAATCGAAAAAATAAAACAACAGTTAAGACAAGAACAACAATTGAATTTCTTCCAAAATCTTCATTATCATAGGAGAGCTATGTGTTTACGAAACGCGGCTGCTGCTGTTGGTTTCACTTATCGTTGCTGAATTCCATGCTGCTTGCTCTTGCTGCGCTCACCGTTGGCTGCATATATATTTTGGTTTGCTGCTGTTATAAACATCTCACTGTGGTCATACATGCTTCTTTTGCATCGCTGCTACTATCATCGCTGTGTTCTTGCTCTGCTACTACCCTTTTGCTGTTAAAATATCGTCATTTTTTTGTATTTTTTTGTCTGCAGTATTAATTGTTTCTTTTGGCTCATCAAAATTAACTTAAAATTTTAAAGTGCAAGTTTTTCAAATTAGAATATTTCTTTTGTTAATATTTAAATATACTTAAAAATATTTTAAAATTATCAAAATGAGTGAAGGTCAAGAAACCCTTCTACTAAGTCAGGAGATGCCTTTTTCGCACATAAAATCTGCTTTGACAAAATTTAAAGCACTTTCGAAGGAGGATTGTAACCAGGCTCAAGTGGAAACTCGATTGTCAACTTTGGACTCCAATTGGCAAAAGTTTAAAAGTTGCCATGACAAACTAACTCGTACCAGGTTATCGGAAGAGGTAAAGAAACATAAATATTTTACTGAGGATATGTATGCAGCATGTGAGGAAATCTACGTCAATGCTAAGGCTTCAATGCTCACTGCATTAGAGGAATTTCGTTGTAAGCAGACACTTGACAATAGCAACATGAACCAATCCATGAGCAACTCTTCTCATCTGCGTTCTTTACCGAAGTTCACTCTACCCAAGTTTTCTGGCAATTATCATGATTGGAGACCTTTTCACGATTTATTTACATCCATGATCCATTGCAACTGTGACTTGTCTGCCGTTGAAAAATTTTATTACCTCAGAAGCAGTCTTAGCGGCGAAGCGCTGCAGCGTATTTCAAATATGGCTGTTTCATCAGAGAATTTTGATCCAGCTTGGAAACTTTTGTGCGCTCAGTATGAAAATACTCGTATGCTGATCAATTCTCATTTAGATGCTATATTTGATCTGCCGCGTCTTTAAAGAAAATCATCAACTGAGCTAAAAAACCTTTTATCAACCGTCAAGGAATCACTTGGTGCTTTAGAGGTTTTAGGCTCTCCAGTCTCACATTGGGATCACATTATCGTTTATATGGTGGTACGACTCTTAGATTCGTCATCTCATGAAGCTTGGGAACTCCGTCGTAGTTCATCTAAACGGCCTGCTACATTTTCTGAGTTAGAGACTTTTCTCAGTGGACGCATTCAAGCCCTGGAGACCGTGGAAGGAAGGGGAGGTCAGTCAAAGACTGCCAAGAAACCATCAGCTACTGCTCACGTAGCTACATCATCGAATCAAAAACGTTCTGTTGAGGTTCCAAATAATTTATCTTTTAAATCAAAAACTAATTCTTGTTCTTTTTGCAGCTCAGATCATTACATTTCGAGCTGTGATACCTACAACGCTAAGACCCCCCAGCAGAAACATTATTTCCTGACCTCGAAGAAACTTTGCTACAACTGTCTTGGTCCACATCGTGTTGCACAATGCAAGAGCTTAAAAAGCTGTAGACATTGTAATGGTCGTCATCATTCCTCTATTCACGGTTATCGCTACCAATCGGAAGTAACTGGTACTGGAAATCAAACCTCAGATACGACCAACTCTCAATCAACAGCTGTCAGTAATCATGCCGCATTAACTGAAATTAATTGCCATTCCAAAATTTTGCTGGCTACGGCGCTAGTGCGAATAAGATCGTCTTCTGGAGTTTCATTTACTGCTCGGGCTTTACTTGATCAAGGATCAGAAGTAACACTGATCAGTGAAGATTTGGTTCAGAAACTACAGCTTAAAAAACGTAAGGGAAACTTAAACTTGATTGGCATTGGTGCACTACAATCGGGCTCAACCAAAGGCTTGGTACACTTTATACTTCGTCCACATTTCAACTCGAATTTTCAATGCGAAGTAACTGCATACGTTTTATCAAAACTAACTACTCAATTGCCATCATGCACTGTAAAGCTTAATAACACTGCATATCTTGAAGACCTTCAGTTGGCAGACCCCAATTACATGGTCACAAGCAAAATTGACCTAATAATAGGTGCTGACTTGTATGGTTACCTGTTGGAAGGACAAATTCGTAAAGGTGGTTTGAATTTACCTGTAGCTCAGCTTACGTCACTTGGGTGGATATTATCCGGTAGTGTACCAGAATCGCAGGCTAAATCAGTTTCTGCTTGCACAGCTCAAACATTTCAGTGTCGTATCGACTACGCCCTCGACGAATTGTTACAACGTTTCTGGACACAAGAAGAAGGTTCAAGCAAGATATCGATTTTCACCCCAGAAGAGCAAAAGTGTGAGGCACATTTTCAAGACAGTCATCAACGGGATTCGTCAGGGAGGTACATCGTAAGATTGCCTTTCAGTAGATCGCCTAATGAGCTTGGGGATTCCCGTAAATCAGCAGAACGAATGGTCTCACAAATGCTTCGAAAGTCCGAATCAAACCCTCATTTTTTTAAACTTTATACAGACTTTCTAAAAGAGTACGAATCATTGGGTAATATGGTGCCGGTATCCGAAGCTCGCGATCTATCAACAGGTTATTTCTCCCGCATCATGGGGTACTAAAAGCATCCAGTACCACAACCAAGTTGCGTGTGGTATTTAATGGTTCATGCAAGACCCCCAGTGGACTGTCCCTCAACGACATCTTGTATACCGGGCCCAAGCTTCAGTTGGAGATATCCGATGTTTTAACAAGATGGCGTCAACATCGGTATGTTTTCTCTGCCGATATTGAAAAAATGTTTCGACAGGTGAAAGTCGATTCACGTGATTGGGCATATCAACAAATTATGTGGAAATCGTCTCCATCATCAAGCTTGGTGTCATACCACCTCACAACAGTCACCTATGGTCTCGGACCTGCACCTTATTTAGCAAATCGTGTATTAAAGCAGCTAGCATCGGATGAAGGCTCTAGGTATCCTTTAGCAGTGGGAATTCTTCAAAATACTACTTATGTAGATGATACATTTGGAGGTGCAGATACAATAGAGGAAGCTCGAGGTGCTGTAACTCAATTAGACAATCTCTGCATGGCGGGCGGTTTCTATTTGCATAAGTGGACTGCCAATAACTCGTCTATTCTTTCCAGCATCTCATCAGATCGTTATGCAGTAAAAAATATGATTCAGCTACAAGAAAGTGCATCCATATCTACATTGGGTATTTGTTGGAAACCAGAAGAGGATTTCTTCTATTTCACATCACCATTTAAAACGACATCTACCAGTCAGCCAACAAAACGCTCCATCCTGTCCAACATAGCTCGTTTGTATGATCCTCTTGGGTGGATTTCTCCAATAACTATTCAGGCTAAGATTTTAATGCAAGACATTTGGCTGTCTAATAGGTGGTCAAAATTCCTCTCTGATTTAGAGCACATCAATAATATTTCAATACCTCGATGGGTTGGCATATCATCAACAATCCTGGGCATTGAAATCCATGGTTTCTCGGATGCCTCTGAACATGCAATGGCGGCTGTTGTTTATTTGCGTATCATCACTGAGTTCGATTCCGTTTCGGTTCACCTTCTAGAGGCAAAAACAAAGGTAGCCCCAACAAAGAGACAGACGATCCCACGCCTGGAGCTCAATGCAGCAGTTATTCTTACGAAGAGAGTGGCTCATTTAAAAACTATTTTAAATCTTCAAAATGTTTCTACTCATTTATGGACTGATTCATCAGTGACCCTAATATGGATCAAAGAACATCCATCTCGTTGGAAGGATTATGTTTCTAACCGTGTTCAGAAGATTCAAGAAAGTGTACCTCAGGCTAATTGGCATCACGTCCCAGGTAAATTTAACCCTTCAGATTGCGCATCTAGGGGTATCTCAGTTCAGCAACTTATTGATCACTCATTATGGTGGCACGGGCCGGAATGGCTATTGCAACACTCATCATCATGGCCATCTTCAGAAATCAATTTGGGTAATAATAATATGGAAGAGAGAGCATCTCATCGAGTTATCAATATAGTGTGGTCAAGGGCGCCCAATCTGGGACTTGGTCAACAAATATTCGAAGCTAAATCGTTTGTTAAAGGTAACGGCCATTTGTCGTAGGTTCTTACCAAGGAATGGCTGCAAATCTATTATTCGTCATCCATTGAGTCCAGAGGAGTTAGATCGCGAACGTAAGTTTTGGATAAAGCTAACTCAAGATTCATATTTTCATGCGGAAATGAAAGCTCTCAGTTTGGGCCAGCAATTGTTAAGTTCTCATCCTCTCAGCAAGTTTATGCCATTTATTGATGCCTTTGGGCTACTGCGTATTGGCGGGCGGCTACGAAATGCCTTAATTGATCCAGATGCAAAGCATCCAATTCTGTTGCCGTCTAAGTCAGCAATTACCAGCTTATTAATGGCAGAAGCTCATGAGAAGACCCTCCATGGTGGTACCCCAGTCATGAGCGTATATTTATGGCAATCTTATTGGATATTAGGTGGTCGGTCGGCTATCAAATCGTTTAATCGTCGATGTGTTCGCTGTGCGAAAATACGAGGAGCAACAGCTCGTCAACTAATGGGCCAGCTTCCAATAAACCGAATCACTCCTTCAAGGCCATTCCTACACTCAGGTATTGACTACGCAGGCCCGTTGTTTATTAAGACATGGCGAGGTCGTGGTGCAAAGCAGTATAAAGGGTATATTGCCCTTTTTGTGTGCCTCTCAACATCCGCCGTCCATCTTGAAGTTGCTTCCGATTATTCAGTTGATGGGTTTCTTGCGGCTTTTAAAAGGTTTGTGTCAAGACGCGGTATTTGCTCCACATTGACCAGCGACTGTGGCACTAATTTTATAGGTGCTGATGCAGAACTAAAACGTCTTTTTAATCAATCGTCTAAAGAGTTCTCGGAATTGTCAACTGTTTTGGCTTATGATGGTCAAATCGGTTAAATTTCATCTGCGCAGAATCATTGGTGACACTGTCTTAACATATGAAGAGTTATCAACTCTTTTAGCACAGATCGAGGCAGTCCTTAATTCACGGCCGTTATGCCCCCTCTCTGACGACCCCACAGATGTCAGTGCAATTACACCTGCCCATTTTTTAATTGGATCAACACTCAATGCTGTACCGGAACCATCTCTACTCGATTTGTCATCTTCAAGGTTATCACGTCTTCAACTCATTCAACAAATGTCTCAAAGCTTTTGGAAGCGTTGGTCAAATGAGTATTTGCAGCGGTTTAAATCAATATCTAAATGGAAGCGTCAGGAAAATTCAATTCAAAAGGGGGCGTTAGTTCTTATTGCTGACGAAAGGTATCCTCCTACTAAATGGCCTTTAGGTCGCATCCTAGAGGTGCATCCAGGCCCTGATTGACTAATACGAGTAGCAACTGTGCAAACTACATCATCAGTGCTGAAACGCCCTGTGGTTAAACTTTGCCCCCTTCCTGTGGAATGCGAAAAGGATCTCAAGGAAGCTGTTAATACATATTTTATTTTGTTCTTGCCTAATTATTTCCGTAATACATGGATTATTTTGTTATTGTTTAATTGTTGTCGTTTAAGTTTGTTGAACCATTCTCTGCTTAATTTAAGTTCATTGAAGTTACACACTTTTTTTTTGTTTTGACATTGAAATTGAAATTTAATACTTAATAATTTTGTTTATTTAAATTTGCAACTTCAAACATATTTTTTGTTTTGTCTTTTGCTTACTTAGTAGTACATAAGTTTCATTGACTTTAATAATGTTTATTTGTTCATACGATTATTTTCTTGTTTATTTAAATTTGCAACTTCATACATATTTTTTGTTTTGGCTATAAGTTTCATTGACTTTAATTTAATGTTTACTTGTTCATATGATAATTGTAAATTCGGCAGAAATATGGGTCAATGTATTATTAATCAATTTATAACAAATAGGCCGTCAGCATATTTTTCATAAGCAATTATTCATATGTTTTTAGTGTAAAAAATTAGTATTTAAGTTGGAAATTATGAATAATAAAAACACTCTTATTCTAAAGGTAAATCAAGACTTTTAATTAAGAGAAAGCAACACGGTTCAAGTGCTGTTTGTTGCCCATCCAAAACCAAATTGCAACATAGTTAAAGTGCTACTGTTGTACCAATCTACTTTAGTTTCAATATAGTTTAAGTGCTATTATTGAACATTTTTTATCCTGTATCCAATCTACTTTAGTTTCAATATAGTTTAAGTGCTATTATTGAACATTTTTGGTGACCCCGACGTGATCCTGTATCAGGCACAGGATTTTCATTTAATTTGAACAAGCAAGGAGAAAGGATACACCATGACCTCGTTCGAAGAGCTTGTCATCAGCCAGCAACAGACTGGACAGCGGATTGAAGCCATCATCCGAAATTACAAAAAGGACCCAGCTTCAAGGAAAACATCAATTAGCTACTTCCAGGAACGATTGAGACGGCTTGACGAGGAGTGGGCAAGTTTTGAAGGTACCGATAATCAGATTCGGTTACTGGAAAAGATCCCGTTGGATCATGATTACTTTGTAAAGGATGACTACAGCTCAATCATGGGCATCGTGCAGCAATATAAGGAAGAATTCGAATCTTCAATGTTAAAGGTCGGTCCTCCTGAAGCCACGAAGCGGCTAATGAACAACAGCCCAGACGATAAATGTCAGGCCACTGCTGCTGAGGAAGCCACGGCACCAAATGGTGAGCTGGTGAGACTCATGCGCAGGCAAGCAGCCATGATGTCCTCCATAGACCGACTATTGGAAGACAATTTCACATCTGAAGATGCCGTAGCTGCCACAAGGCTATGGCGAGACATCGAAGGCTTGCACTACCAAATAGCGGAGCTATGCAGTGAAGCCGTTCAACACGGGTACAATATGGGGAGGTTTATCCAGCTCGAAAAACAGGTCAGGGCAGCCTCCAGAAACAACACAACAATTCAGGGTCATTATGAGTGCAACAATGGGCGTTCCGAATCATCCACCGTGCCAATTCCAAAGATAACAATCCCCAAATTTGAAGGAGACTACATGAAGTGGAAGGAATTTCATGATCTGTTCTCGTCCCTAATCATTCATCAACCAACACCAAACGTGCAAAAAATGTGGTATCTAAAAACCCATTTAGGGGGAGAAGCAGCAAATTTAATCAAACATTTCTCCACCACAGGAGAAAACTTTGAAGCTGCATGGTCCCTCGTTGTAGAGCGCTACAACAACAGAAGATTATTGGTGAGCAAACTAATCCAGGAGCTAGTCAGTGCTCCAACCAAGACGTCAAGCGACAACTACAAGTCGCTACATGATAAAACTCAAGAGTGTCTTTTATCACTTCGAAACCTTGATATTGACACCTCATCATGGGACCCATTGCTGATCCATTTGCTGCTTAAAGGGCTGGATCAGGCCACACGACTCCGATACGAACAGTCTCTTCTACAGCCACGAGAAGTGCCAACCATCAAAGATTTTCTGAACTTCTTGGAAAGGAATTTTCAGTCGGTAGAAGCAATGTCAGAAAAAGAAAAATCGCCACACTCCAAATCCCGAGTGTGTACCTCGATTACATCCGAGTGCCAAGGCAACCCATGCTGCATTCTGTGCAAAAAGGGAAATCACCCATTATTTGCATGCAACACTTTTCTTCAGCAGTCACCGGTATCAAGGCTTCAATTTGTTCAAAAGCAAAAGCGCTGTGTGAACTGCTTAAAACCTGGTCATAACGCTAAAAACTGCCTTAGCAAAAATTGCATGAAGTGCAACAAAAAACACAATACTCTGTTGCATCTAGAAGGCACAAACCAGAACCAAGTCGCACCAGCAGCAAATAACCTGGTTTCTAACGAACGCACAACACCCGTCGCCAGAACACCGCAAATTCAGCAAAACGCAACTTCACTCGCTGCTTCAAACCACGCTCAAACAATTAACTACGTCCTTCTGGGCACAGCAATGATCAAGGTTCAATCAAACAACAAGGAGATACAATGTAGGGCAATCCTTGATTCCGGATCACAGTTAAACCTTGTCAGCGAAAGGTTAGTTAAACGCCTTGGAATCTCACTAAAACCAACCTCAATATGCATCAGCGGTATAGGCTCACGCAACACTAGAGTGCAGCATCGCGTAAACATAGCCTTACACTCACGCATAAACAACTTTAATACAAGACTTGAGGCTGCAGTTCTTCCACAAATAATTCCGCCTCAACCATCGCAAACGATCACAATTGACCACTGGCAAATTCCTAAAGACCTAGTGCTAGCCGATCCAAAATTCAACCGCCCTGATAGAATAGACGTTTTACTAGGGGCAGAATTTTACCATCAACTAATGGCAATGGGTCAGGTTAAACTTGGTAACGATTTACCGATTTTACAAAATACATTATTGGGTTGGGTCGTTGCTGGTAAGATAGGAGGACACGAAGCAAGAGGTGCAGTATGTGGAATGTGCACTGAAGACGATACAAATTTAGAAAATGCCATTGCTCAACTTTGGGAGCTCGAAACTCTAAATCAAGTCGACACAAGACTATCAACTTCAGACAAACAGTGCGAAGATCATTTTGCACAAACTCACACAATCGATAGGAATGGAAGATTTACGGTAAAAATTCCATTCTGCAACAACCCTGATACATTGGGAGAATCACATAATACAGCATTCAACCGATTTATGTCACTGGAAAGAAGGTTAGCGAAGTCCCCCGAAATAAAGGCACAATATGTCAAGTTCATGAAAGAGTACGAAGCATTAGGCCACATGTCACAAATTGACCTAAATTCCACGCCAAGACCAATGTATATCATTCCTCATCACTGCATACTTCGCCCTGAAAGCAGCACAACTAAGCTACGAGTAGTCTTTGATGCCTCTACTAAGACTTCAGACGGTGTATCATTGAATGATATAATGCACACAGGACCCACGGTGCAAAGCGATCTATTCTCAATTCTTCTTCGCTTCCGCTTACCACGGTTCGTATTCACAACTGACATCGAAAAGATGTATCGGCAATTCCTCATGCAGCCAGAAGACAGAAAATTTCAAATAATTATCTGGAGGGAAGAACCGACGATGCCAATAAAGTACTACCAGCTGAACACAATCACCTACGGAACCCGATCCGCACCATACTTAGCAACAAAATGTCTACAAAAAATTGGTGAATCAAATAAAACAAAGTATCCGCATGGAGCCCAATTCCTGCTAAACAACTTTTACGTGGATGATGGAATCGGGGGAGATGATAGCTTGCATACAGCTTTAATGATTCAGACAGAATTAAAACACATCCTAAGCAAACATGGTCTGAAATTACAAAAATGGACCGCCAATCACCAGAAGTTGCTACAAAACACCACAGAAGAACAAAAAGAAGTAAATTTCGACTTTACTAATGATAATAACCAAACGGTCAAAACCCTAGGATTAACATGGATGCCAACCTCTGACCAGTTCTGTGTTAAAGTATGCTTAAGGGAAATCCATCAGATTACTAAACGAACAGTCTGCTCAGATCTAGCTAGACTATTTGATCCCTTGGGGCTATTATCACCAATTGTAGTCACGGCAAAAATCTTTATTCAACATTTGTGGCAACTAAAACTAGGATGGGACGATGAGCTACCCGAAGACCTTTGCTCAAAATGGATGACCTTCCGCAATGATTTAAAACATATCAACAATCTAAAGATGTCTCGACATATGTTCGCAGGACAAATAGCATCGAATATACAACTTCATGCCTTTGCCGACGCATCAGAAAAGGCGTATGGTGCAGCAATCTATATAAGATCAGTCATCACGAACAATCAAGTGATAGTACGACTACTATGTGCAAAATCTCGGGTAGCACCTTTGAAGAACCAAACTCTTCCCCGCCTCGAACTCTGCGCAGCACTGCTAGCAGCTCAGTTAACATCAAGGGTTAAACGGGACTTAAAACTTGAAAGTAGCCCTACATATCTATGGACAGATTCTGAAATCGTGTTGGCCTGGATCCATTCACCATCGTCATCATACCAAACGTTCGTGGCTAACCGAATAGCTGCAATACAAGAAATATCTATTGTCGAACAATGGCGACATGTAAGATCAAAGGATAATCCCGCAGATGTTCTGTCACGTGGTCTTTCGCCAAGAAAATTATCCGAACACCCCTTATGGTTCTACGGACCCATGTTTCTTTGTAAACCTGATGGAATTTGGCCACAAAACTTCTCAAAACATAAGGCCATCAGTGACGACAGTAACATGGAACTAAAGAAAGTCACTGCCATCACAACCACAGGTGAAAATTCAACAAGTCTAATCTACCAGATAAATCATAAAGGGTCTTTCAGAACACTGCAAAGAGTGACAGGATATATCCTCAGATTCATCAATAATAGCAGAAAACAGAAGCAGCAGCGCGAACTAGAGTTATCAACCCACGAGTTGGAGCAAGCTCTCATAGTCATCGTTAGGGCAATGCAGCAGGCAGACTTTAGTGACGAGTTAAAACATTTGCTGAAACATAAGGAAGTGACCAAAGGCAGCCCATACAACAATCTTACACCATTTTTAGACTCTAATGGTCTTATCAGAGTGGGAGGACGCTTAGAATCATCAACGTTACCTTACGACGCAAGGCACCCAATGTTAATCCCATACAATGACCCAATAACAAAGTTAATAATGCAAATGACACATGAGAAGAATCGCCACTGTGGCCCCCAAGCACTATTGTCACACGTAAGACAAAGGTATTGGCCAGTAAAAGGTAAAACAGCAGCACGATCAACTGTTCAACACTGCATAAAATGCACTAGAGCAAAGCCAAAATTGCTTAACCAAATTATGGGAAACTTGCCACCAGCACGAATAACACCAGCACGACCATTTATCAACTCTGGCGTTGACTTCTGTGGACCATTTTGGATTCACTATAAAGTAAGAGGAAAAAGGCCTCACAAGGCCTACATCGCTGTATTTTGCTGTTTCGCTACTAAAGCTGTGCACTTAGAATTAGTAAGTGAGCTAACCACTGAAGCCTTCATAGGCGCATTAAAGCGATTTACAAGCCGCAGAGGACACTGCAAAAACCTATATTGTGACAACGCAACAAATTTCGTTGGTACAAAAAATAAACTTGAGGAGCTGTCAGACTCACTGTATGAAAGTTCCGCTCATGCAAAAATCCATAACGAATGTACGTCCAGAGGGATTGCATTTCACTTCATACCACCAAGGGCGCCCCACTTTGGAGGCTTATGGGAAGCGGCAGTTAAGTCCGCAAAACATCTGCTAGTAAGGAGTGTATCAACAGCAACATTGACGTACGAAGAACTTGATACTGTGGTAATAGAGATAGAAGGTATTCTCAACTCTCGCCCAATAAGTCCCATGTCAGACAATCCAAATGATTTGGCGGCACTCACTCCGGGTCATTTTCTCATCGGGGAACCTATAAATGCACAAGCCAACATTGGAGACACACAGCCAAACACCAACCTGTTGACTAGATGGAAGTTGGTCACTCATGTCAAAGAGGAATTCTGGAGAAGATGGTCACGCGAGTATCTTTGTGAACTGCAGTATCGCCATAAGTGGCAAACACAAAAAAATAACATAAGACCTGGTGATATGGTAATCATAAAAGAAGATAACACAACACCGTTGCAATGGCCTTTAGGAAGGATTGTTAAGGTACACTATGGAGATGATGGCTTTGCACGGGTAGCGGACGTCAAAACAGCAAAGGGCATTTCCAGAAGGCCAATTGCTCGACTAGCACCACTACCAATTAACACTACAGTCTCGAGTGGAACCAACAACCAAGATGATTCAGAAGAACCAACCACGTCACAAACCAATGACAATGAAATTCCTAAAAAGAGAAGACGTGCCTCTCTTAATCACACTATAGTCACCGTGATGATAGCAATTATGCTACTTCCATTGATAGCAGGTGCACAAGTACACAATAAAAAATTTGGAAGAAAATTAGGCATACATTTCGAAGGAATCGGATCAGCCGTAATATCACCAACAGAATGGCAACTCTTGATATACTATGACTTAAAGGAATTTTGGTCTGAGTTAACCATTTTCTCGGAAGGGACAAAAACACTTAACCATGTATGTAAGGAAATACAAGAAAAGACAACATGTACTAACCTGGTAAAATATTTTGAACATACTGAAGATGAACTCACCATGGACAGTATGTTGCTTTCCGGGAAAAGGAAAAAAAGAGCAGCAATAGATTTAGTTGGGAACATCGCCCATTCTCTATTTGGTGTACTGGATTCCGAATATGCGACGAACATGGCACAAACAATTTCAAAGGTCAAGGAAAACGAAGCACATCTACTTAATCTCCTAAAGAATCAGACTTCAATTATTGACTCAACCATAAACATCATGAAGGCAGACCAAGGAGCTGTAAAGAAAAAATTTGATCAAATTGACTTCCAAATCGCCGAAATACATAACATGATACTCGCTGGCAAAGACGAACACCATCAGGACAGGCTCTACCGGTTGTTTTCATCACTTTGCATTCAGTTAACAATTACAGCAGCTAATCTACAGCGCACTCAATTATCAATTCTTGATGTGCTCACCAATACTCACCATGGCATCATCAGTCCATTACTCCTGACTCCACGCCAATTGCAAAAAG
Organism: Pollenia angustigena; assembly: GCA_930367215.1. Lineage (NCBI taxonomy): Eukaryota > Metazoa > Arthropoda > Insecta > Diptera > Polleniidae > Pollenia > Pollenia angustigena. Next base: position 126,850,479 of record OV884056.1, read on the forward strand.
AAGTGGAAAAAATAACATTGAGATTCCATCTCCCTGAAGCACTAGACCTACCTGTTAACCAAGAAGACACGCTACAGTTGTACAAGCTAATGAAGGTTAAGGGAGGCCTCACTGAAAACACAGTAATATTTAGCATTACGTTACCATTAATTGAACGTGATAGTTTTGATGTCTTCAGCATAGTCCCAATACCAAATTGGGTTAATAACACGTTAATCTCAATTCAGCCATGCTCCACGTTTCTGGTCATCAACACTGATCGCAACCAGTATTACGCTCTCAGTAATCTCGAATTCAACTCATGTTTACTTCTCACAAAAGAGCGATATCTCTGTTCGAAGATTCAACTAAAGTATGACCATGGTTCATCAGCATGTAGTTGTGAAATAAATTTGTTTCACAACAGAACTCAGCTAGATTGCCCAGTGCAGCATGTCAAAAAACCCGCATCATGGGTACCGCTACGACATCCAAACAAATGGATATATTCCCTTCCATCTCAATCCCAAGCAACAGTGGTATGCAACCAACAGATCACCCAATTAACCCTCGAAGGATCAGGTTTGCTTGAACTGGAACCAATATGCACCCTGAAACATAAATTCATGACACTAAAGGGGCAGCAAGTAATATCCAGCTCCAGTAAAACATCATACACTAATCTTTGGGAAACCACCAAACAAAGCCATGAAGAACGTATAAACCCATTGCTAAATGAAATCCATACGAACGAATATATATCACAAGTTAAAAATCTAACAAAACTACAAACCTCTTTGAACACACAAAAAATTCTTCAGCTTCCGAACAAAATTGACACCAACAATTACCATCACATCACCATCGGCTACTCATCTCTAATAATCACGCTTGGCATCTTAGTTTACCTCACAAGAAGACAAAATTCTAAAAAGGCTGCTACTCCAGTTCCCACACCCCGTCAACAACAAGCCTCGTCAGAATTCACCGTCCACATTTAACAAACATCAACAACTAACTAACAAAAGGCAAAAGATCTATCTACACAGCTTCAATAAGACGAGAAGGAATGCCAGCTCAGCACAACGCGGACACATAATCTTCAAAGTTTAGTAGTAATTTTTCCATTTGTTTGCTTATTTAATTTTTTATTTTGAGCTACACTCAACGGGGGGAGCAATGTTAATACATATTTTATTTTGTTCTTGCCTAATTATTTCCGTAATACATGGATTATTTTGTTATTGTTTAATTGTTGTCGTTTAAGTTTGTTGAACCATTCTCTGCTTAATTTAAGTTCATTGAAGTTACACACTTTTTTTTTGTTTTGACATTGAAATTGAAATTTAATACTTAATAATTTTGTTTATTTAAATTTGCAACTTCAAACATATTTTTTGTTTTGTCTTTTGCTTACTTAGTAGTACATAAGTTTCATTGACTTTAATAATGTTTATTTGTTCATACGATTATTTTCTTGTTTATTTAAATTTGCAACTTCATACATATTTTTTGTTTTGGCTATAAGTTTCATTGACTTTAATTTAATGTTTATTTGTTCATATGATAATTGTAAATTCGGCAGAAATATGGGTCAATGTATTATTAATCAATTTATAACAAATAGGCCGTCAGCATATTTTTCATAAGCAATTATTCATATGTTTTTAGTGTAAAAAATTAGTATTTAAGTTGGAAATTATGAATAATAAAAACACTCTTATTCTAAAGGTAAATCAAGACTTTTAATTAAGAGAAAGCAACACGGTTCAAGTGCTGTTTGTTGCCCATCCAAAACCAAATTGCAACATAGTTAAAGTGCTACTGTTGTACCAATCTACTTTAGTTTCAATATAGTTTAAGTGCTATTATTGAACATTTTTTATCCTGTATCCAATCTACTTTAGTTTCAATATAGTTTAAGTGCTATTATTGAACAGAAGCTTCAGTTTGAGCCATTTCATAGTTATTTAGCATTTTATTATATGTATTCTTTAAATTCTTAATTGTTTGTTAAGTATAACTTAAATATTTAGTATTTCGTTTCCTGTGGTAACGAGGCGGGCGGAATGTTCGGAAAAATTTTGTTGTTGAACTGTGTAAAATGTAAGTCCTATGTTCCATCAAACCTCTTTTGAAAACTCTCTTTTTCTTTAAATACCTCGCCCCTTCTTGTTAAACGGCAGTCGTTTTCTTGTAGTCGCCTTGTTAGTTGGTTACCCAACAGTTCTTTTGAAACTTATCGTTTGTTAAATAAACTTTAATTATACCAAAACCGTGTTTTTATTACTAGTGGATCCATATACCTCTAGAGAAAAATTACAGACAGATGCAATATTGGGTATTTTTATCTCCATTTGTATTACATTTATAACTACATCGTGATCCTCATTATATTCCCCAATTCTATTAACAAATAACTACAACAGGAATAATCTAATATATTGGTACCTATTCTAAACTCTTAACTAGCTAATAATTTCGGATCTCATTGTATATAACATATATTCCAAATTTAACGTAAAAGCCCAAAATTAAAACTATAACTAAAATATACATTTTAATATATGCATCTAAATAACTTTATCTTAAACTCACTACTAACCAGCAAGTTCGAACATCATTTAATATAATATATATAATTTAAACTTTAAATAGTACTAAAATTAACGTAAAAGCATCTAAAAATAATAACTGAATCTAGTTTATTCAATTAATTAATCTTATTTTCAAATAATATTTGTTTATTTTCTTTTTGTGTTTTTAAATTTAATTATTACTTAATTTAAAAATGTTACTTAATTTCATTCATTCATACATACATTTACAACTTAAAACCTACATAGATAACATAAAGAAAGCATGAAAATTTAAAAATTCAAAATTATTAAAGTCAAGTTCAGCATTTCATCAGGCCTGTTGACATCGTTGGATTTTGTTTGGTGAGTTTTTTTTTTTTTTTAAATGAAATTATAAGTGAAAATGCAATACAATATTTTGTTAAATATTCTAAATTGAAATTTGTGCATTCGGTTATGCTACTAACAAAACATTTTTTTTTTTTTTTATTTTATGTTAGTAACATTGGTAACAACCCTTATTTGCATTTTTTTTTTTTTTTTGTATTGTTCATTTGAATTTATAATATTTAAAGAATTTATAGTTAAAAAAAAAAATTTTAACATCCTATACAACCTAAATAACAGTATACATCAAAAACTTACTTCCACTTTGTTATTAATAATTTATTTTATTTACGAAAAAGGAAAATAAAATGATATCTCAAGTTGATAATACTATGTTTTTGTAATTTTTCGAGTTGCAATAATGAACTCGTAATTTTTTTTGTTTATATATATATTTCATGAAAGGTTAAACACATATAGTTAGGGAATCATTTTAGGGCTGTCTTTAACGATTTAACATGAAGATAGAATGGAAGGGAGGGTATTGAAAGGGAAGAATTGTCACCATCTTCTCTTGACTATAAGAGTTCAAACTTAATTTTTTTTTTATTTTTGTTTTGTTATTATTTTTTTTAAGTAATATTCAGGTGAAGCTACCTTTATTTAAAAATTTATGTACGGTACTTAACCTATTCATTAGTAGACAAGAACACCACCCCAATCCCTGAGCACGGTCGGTAATAATAGGTAGCGCAGGTCTACTAAAGGATAGGGCTTGATGTATGAGTCGTTACATCCATGGAAATCTGCCAGTACCCGTCTTTAAGATCCAGGCTACTAATAAAACGGGCGTTTCGTAGCCTATTCAGGATCGCATCAATTCGTGGGAGAGGATAGGCGTCGGGAACGGACCGGAGATTTAGTTGTCGAAAATCCATGCAGGTGCGCCAGGTACCATTCTTTTTCTTCACTAGGGTGATGGGGAAACTATAAGGGCTGCAGGAGGTCTCTATACAGCCGCTTGAAATCAATTTGTTCACCTCTTCATCTATAATGGCCTGCATGGCTGGATTCCGTTGCCCGTATCTCACTTTGATAGGTCTTTCATCCCTCATTACAATTTTGTGTGCGGCAATATGCGTTAAGCCCTTGACCTCTTGAAACTTTGGCAACTCCTCCTCTAGGAACCGACTGATTTGGTGTTGTTGGTCGTCGAAGACGTGAATCGTACAAATCTTCGCGTTGCTAGCTACGGTGTCTAGTCTTCGTGGTTTTTCAATCGTTGCGCTTACCTTCTTATGGGAGTACTTGATTGTCAGGCCGGCACAGTTGAGTGTAGTGTTAAATCTTTTTTAGGAGTCTACATATTTTCGGTCGCTTCCCGCATAACCAGCAGCTTGCATTCGGCTCTGATATTTCCGAGGGTAATCATTAGCATGACAGCTTCGGTGATGTTTCTCTGTGACCCGTCGGCGAAATACACATCGATGTTAACCGGCACGTACAAAGGCTTCTCTACAATTTTCTGAAGTTGGGTTGGAGTAATAAAACTCATCGTGGCACCCGTGTCGATAATGGCAGGGATGAGTTGATTACTTATCAACACCGTTGCTTTTATTTGATCCTCCTTCCAGGTGAGGCTGGTTTTTCGTGTTGGCCCGGACCGGGGGTGATCGTTTAGGTCATCTTTTGCTGCGACCCGGTGTGCCATCATGCGGTGATAGGACGTGGTGGGGATGCTTTCTAAATCGTCCGTGAGCTGAATGAGGTCATCTAAGGTAGCAAAATCATTCCTCTTGATGTACCACTGGTAGTCGGGCTGGGCGTTGCGGAAAATTCTCTCCAGCTTTAGTTCTTCGGTCAGGGTGGTGTGACGCATCAGCTCCTGGAGTGCGAGAACGTAGTCCTTAAAGGATTCCCGCGGGCGTTGAACTCGTTTACGAATTTCGTCCTCTAACTTCTCGAAGTAACGGCTTTGCAGGAAGAATTTGTAAAAATCTTTCTTGAATTGCGTCCACGTGTCCCAATGTTTGTTATTGTTCCTAAACCACACCAGAGCCTTTTCCTGGAAGAACTCGGGCATCACTCGCAACAGGTCAGCTAACTCAACTTCGTACATGTCTGCTTGCTCTTCTACGCGCTCTATGAAGGCTAACGGGTCCTTAGTACCATCATATTTTAGTCCCCATTTTCGTACTACCTCCACCATGAGAAATTGCTTTTCAGCGGTGGTTCTTGAGGTGTCGCTGACCGGAGGCAGATTCACCTGTCTGTAGGTGCCTTCATTTTTCACTGGCGATTTGGCGGCGGGTGCCGGTGGCACTTGTAACCGGGTAACGGGTGACACCGGTGTATTAACGTTCATCGCCTCGTGCTTTGACTGCAGCTCTAGCAGTTTCTTGTGTTGATCCTCATCATGCTCAATCGCTAAGAATTTTGCGAACTTCTTTCGCAGCTCCTCTACGGTGCCTGTAGCATCTTGCTCAAATTGGGCCATATACTTCAGAAGCTCCTCCCGTTTAAGGTAGTAAACCCATGTGGTCTTTAGCATCCTGGTGGTTGGAACACTCTCATGTCCCTGCTCGGGCGCCATTGTAACGACACTATTTTGCTGGGTGCTGGGGCAGCTCATCGGGCCAGTGTCGATGTCGTATGCCCACTTCAAATGTTAGACGGCCGGTTACAAACGTTATAAACCGTAACTTTATTAACACGTTACAATCACATATGTACTTAACTACACAAAACACAACCACGCTGCGCACGGAGCCAGTAATGAGCGTTTGGGGAAATGTAATCTCCCTGCACACCACTGTCACGGACGCACTTAAACGGTCAACTGGCGGTGAAGGGCCCACGTTCGAAGTCGCTTCGGTTGTGTGGCCACGGTAGTGGAACTAGAAGTGTTACCTCTGGTTTGCCTACTTCACGCACTAGTTGGCTTTTTAAGCACTCGCATAAGAAATAAACACTGAGGGAAATGTAATCTCCTCGACAGTGGTAGTTCTTACCCGCTTGCTAGCTGGTAGCCGACTGACTCTACTGCATGAAAACACCCCCTTATATACCATGACTGACACTACTCACCATGGTCAACCGGCTGTTTGTGGTTTTTTTTTTACCATGACAGGGGTGTATTTTCATAATCGGCATGTAGCATCACATTTACGCTAGGTGGCCCTACCATACATTTTTCCGTTACATTTAAATTATACAAACAACTTAATTAAATTCATATATTACAAAATAAACAAATAAAATAATAGTATGCATTAATAATAATAATACTAATATACAAATAATAAAAATAAAAATAAATACTTCAACGGTGTCGGCAAAAACGAGGGCAGCGACTTTTGTCGTTACAATCCAAAATTATAAAAACTCCAATGTTCCCAGTTCTGCTTCGGGGAAATGGTCCAATAAGGTCCATATACAAACGCTGGAATGGTCGCTCGTTTGGCCCATAGGCGGTTTAAGTGAAGTGTTTGGAATTTTGGATGTTTTACACATATCACAGCTTACCACATAATTCTTTATATCGACTACCATTTTAGGCCAAAAGAAATAATTTCTTACGCGATATAACGTTTTTGCAATACCACCATGCGAGGCATTTGGCACATCATATATGACGTTTTTACGCAATTTCAGTGGAACTAACAATTTCCACGATTCGGATTCATCCTTGTTGCCTGATGTAAACTTTGTCCTCTTGTAAATTAATTTGTCAACGACCTTATAGTCGGGCATGTCAGATTTCAAAAATTCATTTCTATACTTTTGGTATTCATCACTCTCAAATGCGTCGGAATTAAGGTCAATAGCAGGTAAAACTTGCAGTTCGAATTTAATATTTTCGTCCTCTTCAAAAGCCCTGGACAACGTATATGGCACAATGTTTTCGGTACCCTTTCGGTGTTCAATGTCAAAATCAAATCCCTGTAGATTGAGAGACCATCTGGCTAATCGTCCACTCAAATCCGTTTGACTCATTAGCCATTTAAGACTCGCATGATCTGTAATTACCGTAAAATTATGACCCTCAATGTAAGCCCTGAACTTTTTTATTGCCAACATGACCGCCAGACATTCTAACTCTGTTATGGAATAATTCCTTTGCGGTTTGTTAAATTTTTGCGACATAAAAGCTATTGGTCTCTCATTGCCTTCGTTGTCTCGCTGAGCAAGTACGGCACCAACCCCATTCATACTTGCGTCACACTGAAGGATAAATGGTTTACCAAAATCAGCATGTACCAAAACAGGTGCAGATGTAAACTTGTTTTTAATTGTTTCAAAGGAATTTTGAGCATCATCATTCCATATGAATTTTTTTCGTTTCGATAGTAATTCAGTTAAAGGAAATGTAAGGTTAGCATAGTCGACCATAAATCTTCGATACCAGCCTGCCATTCCAAGAAATTGTCGTAATTGCCTAACTGTCTTGGGAACCGGAAATTGGGATATTGCTTTCACCTTATCAGGATCAACTTTTAAACATTCTTCTCCCACGATATAGCCTAAGTACTGAAGCTGTCGAAGAGCAAAACTGCTCTTTTTAACATTTATTGTAAGGTTTGCTCACCGCAAATGCGTCGCCACCTCTTGTAAGTGCTTTGCATGTTCGTCGTAGTCTTTCGAAATAATCAGTTAGTCGTCCAAGTAGACAAATACATTCGTCTTTAAATAATACGGAATAACTTGGTCCATCAGTCTAAACATGGTTTGTGGTGCATTGCACAATTCAAACGGCATTCTTGTAAACTGGTACAAAGGCCGATTAGGAATCGTGAATGCAGTTTTCTGTCTTGAGGTTTCCTCCAATTTAATTTGCCAAAAGGCATCTTTCAAATCAACTTTTGAAATATAATAAATTGGAGGAAGCCTCGATAATATTCCTTCAATGTTGGGTATTGGGTATGCGTCTTTTGTCGTCACAGAATTAAGCTTTCTACTATCTAAACAAAATCGCACTTTCCCATACTCCAGGAGATGACCAAGGAGATGCAGAACACTCTTCAATAACCCCTAGCTTCAACATTCGATCAATCTCACTGCATAAAAGGTTCTCCCTAGCAGGAGATATTGGGTAATACCTTTGCTTTATTGGGGCCGCATTACCGGTATCAATATGGTGTTCTATCAGGGAGGTACATCCTAAACCATCTCGATCAGAATTAGGAAAATATTCAATTATTTTCTGAAGTTGTTGTTCTTGTATCAAAGTCATTGGAACTCTTCTCGCGTCCTTCTCTGAAACAATTTCTTCATTTGATGTCTCTATCGTTGCTATTTGTATATTAAATTGTTCCTAAAAATTCATCCCACAAATTGCATCCTGCACAATTGACGGAATTAGTAAAAACTCAATGGACTTAATCTGATTATTGTAACTGAAATTCAAAACCACAGTTCCCATAACACTTTGCATTTGCCCGTCCGCAGTTTAAACATTACCAATGCTACGTTTATAAGATCCTTCGTTGAGAATATCCGAACATAAGTTACCTCCAATTACACTAACATTGGCTCCACTATCTAACAATGCAAAACAGCTCTTGTCCTTCAAATTCAATGCGATATATGGTCTATTGTCATTTTCCCTGGAAACTATTGATGATATAACACATTTCCTAAGCAGTCGCCTTCTCTTATAAAACTCTCGACTACGTGTCGAGGTTTCCGTTCCACACTCGTAATATTAAATATTCTATCCCTGATACGATTATACTCCCTCAACCGAATATGATAAGGTCGTTGCAAAGGGTGAACATCTGTCAAGTCAGATTGGGTTGTCACATTAGATTTATTTGTCATAGCCGGTTTATTTCTTGCATCAGATTTATTTTCATTAACAAAATTTACATATTTAGTTTCGGATGCTCGTTTTTGCCCAAACGAACATCCTTCAAGGCATTTGCCTGTCTCCTAGAACATGTTGGACATTTAGGTTTGTAAGTGTTCTTAGTTCCACAACCGTAGCAGAACACTGTACGTTCCTCCAAACAATCTACAAAGCTATGCCCAGATTTGTCACAATTCCAACATCTACCAGAGTGAAGTACCAAACAAATTTCCTCCTCATTATGATTCAAATCCGTCTTTTCATCATTAACTATTTCTGATACTTGCTTCCTAGTAAATGCTCGTTTGTCCATATTACTAGTGCCCATATCCTTCATAAATTTCTCGTGTCTACGAACTGCACGTCTTAGCTGAGATACCCTAGTAATCTCCAAATGAAGAAGTTCGCATCTCACTTCTGGTCTTAAATTACGTTGCATTGTTTCGCAGATCTCAAAATCCGATAGAGGTGTTCGCAATTTGTCACAAAGTACTATTAACGCATCGTAATATTCATGAAAAGTCTCATTAAGTTTCTGTTTTCGTCGCATTATTTCATCCCTTATATCAAAGTCCGTATAGTAATCTTTGTACTGGCGTTTTAAAGCGTCGCACAAATCTACCCACTCCATAATGTCACAACTCCGGTGAAATCGCCAATACCACTTTAAGGCTTTCCCTTCGAATATAATGTGGGCATGCTGACATAAAAGTTGAAATCACCTTTTAAATTTGCGTTAGAGTGTTTACTCTGTAAATGAATTCATCAACTGTAATGTCCGACATGTTGCCCGTAAAATATACTTTCCAATTATGAATCAAGTTGACAACATTTTCCGTATTTCGCTCAAACCCTCTATTCACGTTCTGGGAACTACGGTTTTCACGATTAAAATGTCCATTTGAAGAATTCAAAATAGGTACATCGAGTCCCTCATGTTCAGGCTGTTCTGTTGATCTATCCTCCACCAGCTCCCTGATCGTATAAATTACCACCCTGGTCTAAACACGATGGAATATTCTCACAACTGCGAACTAACGGCATACTGACAATTAAAGTTGTTCCCCAAAACATAGTATTACCGTCAAATAAAAACCTAAAGATAAAGTCTAATCTACTAATCTAGTAAACTAATTAATGGCAAGTCTAATATCCAAATTTAAGAAAAATAACTATTAAGAATGAAATATTGCTACTCAGTGAAGTATTAAGATATGGTATTAAAGAAATTATATTGAAAAAGAAATTCAAACTAAAATTAATGCAAAAGGAAAAAAAAGAAAAAAAATTCTAAATAAACAAAAAAAAATATACAGTTTAGAGTTAAACTTTAAATGCATAATCACCAACAAATCTCCCATAGAAGTAAAATAAATGCTACATATTTGGTGGAAACTCTTTGACAAAAGCCAACAAAAATTTAAGTTCCAAGCCAAATATGAGTTGTAGTTTTTAAAATGAAAGTATTGATTATCTATCGCCGGAAAAGAATCGATAACAGAAAGTCAAAACCGATGAGTCCTCACGACTAGATATGTATACCACACCATAGATACAAATCTTGAAATAAAACGTAAAATTAATAAAACAAAAAAAATAAATAAATAGGAAATGCGTTAAATGGGTATTGAACCGACATAAACTAGAACAATTTTCTCAAAATCGGACCCAAGTCCTGACACCTACCATCTCGCTAAGTACCAACTGGGGAAATGATTATCATAAAAACAATAAACAAGTACGTCCACAGTTTCGAATAATAAAACAAATAGGCAAAAAAAAGAAGAATTAAGGAAAAAGTATTCAATGTAGATCAAAACACAGAAGCGATTCAAAAGACCTCAGCATCTAGTTGAAAATTGCACAAAAAGTCTTAAAACTTACGATAACTGAGGCCCCACGTTGGGCGACAAAAATCTCTATAACGATTCATCGGGGTTTTATTATTATTGGGAAAAAGGCTACCTGTAATATTCGGCCGTGCTCGTCGTTAGGGGGGTGTGCTAAGTTCCCAAATAACATGTATTCAAATTGAAAGATTTTAAAACCGGTTACAACAGACTTTACTTTAGGTAGCATTGCAGCATAAAGAAAAGTTATACATTGACCAACATTGAATTGATAGAAGAAAAATAAAAGAAAAGAAATTGGTTGATGATTGAAGTGTAACTGATGGTGGTAATTGCTACACTATTTACATGCCTACCCACCATGCTGGCAGATTGTAGAATTTCGGTTGTCAGCCCAACATAAAAAATATATATATATAATAAAACTATATCATATCTGTGACTTCACCTTTCACAATATTGAATAAAAACTTAAAATTCCATAGCAAACCAAATCATTATTTATTTATAATTATTAATATATATTTAAAAGTTTAGGTAATATATGAAAAGAATATAATAATAATAATAATAATTAGTACTGTGGTTATTTTGTTGAACTATTTATGGTTTTTAATCCAAATTTTTAATATTTTTAATTAGGCTTAAGTTCATGAAATTTAATTTTCATTAAATTATTTTTATGAAGAAAGGAATTTTACAACATGAAAATTAATTAAAATTGTTATTGATAATCTTTTCATTCTGGACGTGGCTGGGGCTCGAACCCCGGCCGGTAGGTTACCATGACATGTTTCGATCGCAACCACTCGATCTCCTCAGATGGATTTGCCGTCTTAAGTAAGGAAAACACATGTAAAATCAATTAAAGTGGATAATCATTCGGGAAAGCAAATTTCGATCTACCAAATGTTAAAATACAATTTGGTTTAAGGATTGATGTTTGACTATTGACGTCAGCAGTCGTCGATGGCTGCGAGTGTAAGACGGCAAATCCATCTGAGGAGATCGAGTGGTTGCGATCGAAACATGTCATGGGAACCTGCCGGCCGGGGTTCGAGCCCCAGCCACGTCAATAATGAAAATATTATCAATAACAATTTTAATTAATTTTCATGTTGTAAAATTCCTTTCTTCATAAAAATAATTTAATGAAAATTAAATTTCATGAACTTAAGCCTAATTAAAAATATTAAAAATTTGGATTAAAAACCATAAATAGTTCAACAAAATAACCACAGTACTAATTATTGTTAAAGCTAGGGCACGAGCTCTATGTGTACATTTGTCCTTCAAGTTGTGCTGAAAAAGGTCAACGGAAAGGAGAAAGACAAAATGAAAAAACAAAAAAAAATGTACTTGGACTTCAAGAAAAATTCTTGACAAAAGTACGAAAAAACAGAAGTAAGGAAAAAACATGTAAAATCAATTAAAGTGAATAATCATTCGGGAAAGCAAATTTCGATCTACCAAATGTTAAAATACAATTTGGTTTAAGGATTGATGTTTGACTATTGACGTCAGCAGTCGTCGATGGCTGCGAGTGTAAGACGGCAAATCCATCTGAGGAGATCGAGTGGTTGCGATCGAAACATGTCATGGTAACCTGCCGGCCGGGGTTCGAGCCCCAGCCACGTCAAGAATGAAAAGATTATCAATAACAATTTTAATTAATTTTCATGTTGTAAAATTCCTTTCTTCATAAAAATAATAATAATAATAATAATATGATTTATTTCAATAATGTTTTACAATTAAAGAATACAATTTACATTAGAATAAATCATAAAAAGACATAACGAAATTGTTGTGTGTCTGATTGGCTATTTTACATAAAAATTGTATATAACTTTAATTTTGTGCTAGAATTTTAACTACAATTTAATGTTCAAAATTCATTAACTACATTATTGGTATTCAGTTAAAATAAGATTTCTATATTTCAAGCAAATTTTTAAAAATTTATATAAACGCATATAATTTTCCCCGTTCAATATTTCAAGGACCTCATTAGATAACAGACACTCTTTTCCAAAGATACTTAAACGAACATTGGAAAAAATTGGGCATCTGCCAATAAAATGGTACGTATTCTCATTTTCATTTGAATTACACAATGTACATATATTTGTAGTGTTGTTATAAAAAGAGCGAGCATTCAAATTTAATAGCCCACCTCTAGCTTTCATAACAACACTTACAAGGTAAATTGAATAATCGTCACGGAAATAAGTTTGTGTGGCATATTGCAAACATGGATATAGATCATGAAATCGTGAGTGTCTAGCACTGGCGACAAAGTTTTCATATTCGGTAGATCTCAATGCATCAAGGATGATCTTGTGTTGAGAAAGTAAAATGCTACTCCTAGTCACAATATCAAAAGTAATACCTACTCTACTATACAAAGTTCTCCAGTGTGATACCTAGGAAGTATTGAGCTCAATCGTTTTTCCAGCTAGAATACGCGGTAGTCTGTTTGCCGGAAGATCAAATATCTTTCTAATATAACAAAAATGCAGTTGTAGAGTTTCGAGATAAAGTGGAAATATGCCAGTTTCTAAATTAAGCATATAATTTGGAGTGTTGCGTGGAAGAGAAAGCAATTTCTTTAAAAATATCTCAAGAGTTTCTCAACGTCATCAAAACTAATAATGAAAAGAATATTTAATGACATAAAAAAAAATAATTGGTCGCCATTAAAACAACGTAAAAAAAATCAGGTTTAATTTTAAGGTAACTTGCAGTTTAAATTAATAGTGAATAAAACAAAAATTGATTATAGGTATGGAGATGTATTAGACTTGCGTATAATCTGGGAACCTTTGTTGCCAGAATAAAATTTAAAAAAAAAAAAATTACAAAACTGTGGTATAGAATTGATTACTAAATTACAAAATATTCATTTTACGTTTATTAAAAAAAATTAACTAATTTGATTGTTAAAGAGTAAGTATAAATATGGCGGATCAACAAAACAAAAAAAAAAAAAAAAAACTTGCATGCTTTTCCAACGATGTCAGCAGGCGCCAGTTGACAGTTGTCGGTTGCGTATCGATATTATTTAATTAATAAAAATGACAATGGTAACGAGAGTATGGTTAATGTTGGTGAGGATTCTGTTACTCTAAAAAGTTTACATTTCCGTGATAAAAAAAACCCCTTAACTTATGGATGTTATGAATGTGACTTGGATTTTAAAAATATGTCCATTTAGTGTTTACTTTTTTTTATGTATTAGCATTTTGGTAACGTGTACAATTTTTAATTAGTTTTAATTCATAATACTTTCATAATACTTTTTAAAACAAACAAAAATTTAAATGTAATCAAAGGTTTTGTTATTCGTGCTAAATTCCCAGTTTTTATTCTTGACAAAAATACTTGAAATTTATTGTTGATGGGATAAGCTATTCCTATGCATTTCACTGGTTGCTTAGGCCAGATCATCAGGAAACTTCATCCATAAAGATTTTAGAAAAACTAAAGATATAAAACCAAATAAAACTGTTAAACGTATAAGTGGGGAATGTAAGATGAGATAAACCCTCTGTTGTTTATTGTTGATGTGTTTTGTTTAAGCTTTGATATTGTTACAAGTAGAACTGTTGCTATAATTCTTATACGTTTAACAGTTTTATTTGGTTTAATATCTTTAGTTTTTCTAAAATCTTTATGGATGAAGTTTCCTGATGATCTGGCCTAAGCAACCAGGGAAATGCATAGGAATAGCTTATCCCATCAACCATAAATTTCAAGTGTTTTTGTCAAGAATAAAAACTGGGAATTAAGCACGAATAACAAAATCTTTTGAAATTAAAATTTTGTATTCCCAAAAATTGAAATTACTTTTTGGTAATCAAAGGTATGTTAAACAAAGTTGAGTTAAAATAAATAAAAACTAACAGTATAAATCACAATGTATAAATGTGATTAAATGTATTTTGGAATGCGGCTATAATATGCTTCAGTTCAAACACATAAATCTGAACTGATATATTAATTGCCTTGATTGTCCTCCAAGCACTTTAACTTGTAGAACGCTAATAGATTCATTCAATAAAACACTTTAAATGCCTTATAGTAATTGAACACTTTCTTTATTTTTGTTCTGTCTTATATACTAAAATTTAATTAATTAAAAACTGAATATCACTATTGCACAATGCGGAAGTGACCCAATTAATTGTTTGCATAATTGCTGACTAACATTTCAATGTATAAAGTTATGATTCAGGTAACAAAATAAAATAATGCTATGTTAACAATTATGAACAAAAGTAAACAATAAAATTGTTTGGGATGATTGAACTTCAAGTAAACAAAATAAAATAATGATATGTCAACAATTATTTATAAACAAAAGGTAAAATAAAACAAAAAATGAAATTATGTTATGTCAGCGATACACTGAACTTATGTAGTTCATTAACATAGTTAAAATTAAAATTAAATGTATGTTGATGTGAATGTCAACATTCTCCCCCGCGTCGACCGCTGGTCGATGATAACCTGTGTTGCTTAGGTGTCTATGATGTCAATGGTGACAGGTCGGGGTAATGGAACTGGATGCGGTCTTGGTTGGTGGGAGTTGTGGCCTCTTTCTTCTTGATGGGTTGAGCTTCTTTTAATTAGTGTTATGGTTACCGCGATGAGCAAGGAAATTATAAGCGCGGAGTAGCTTACTATATGATGATGTTGACTGTTAGACTTGATTAGCTGTGGTAGACGTGTGATTGTTGACTCATTAAGTTGTTTTTGCAGGTTATTGAGTTGGTTAAGGTGAGTTTCAAACTGGCTATCTGTGGTGTTAAGAATCTGGTTGATTTCCTGTGGTCTGCTTATATGGTCGATGTGTTTAAGTTGGACGTATGATGTGTGCAAACTGTTTGACGCACTAAAGTGACCTGGGCCTTTTGATTGGTGGAATATCTGCTTCATCACATGTCAAGTGTGGCGTAGAGTGGGATGCTTCATTTACCTTTAATTCTTCCTCGGGAAGTAGTGGGGCTTAATTATGGATTGGCCGTCTTTTTATTCCTGATGCTGTTTTTACGTCTGCTACTCGAACTTTGCCATCGTTTCCCTCATAAGTTTTAAGAATCCTGCCGAGTGGCCATTGCATGACTGGTAGATTATCCTCCTTTATTATGACTAATTTACCTTCCCTTGCATTTTCGGATGACGTTTTCCATTTTCGTTTCTCTTGGAGGTGGTGCAGGTATTCCAATGACCAGCGTTTCCAAAATTCATGTTTCAGTTGGGAGACAAGCTTCCACCTTTTTGATAGTGATGGGTTGGTAGGGTTGTGTGTTCTTGTATCTATTTGTGTCGTAAGTGGTTCTCCGATCAAAAAATGACCGGGAGCTAGGGCTGCATAATCGTTTGGATTACTTGATAGAGGTGGTAGTGGTCGCGAGTTTAGTATTGCCTCAATTTCGACAATGACAGTTTCTAGTTCTTCGTATGTAAGTGAAGCTGTTGCCATGCTTCTGACCAGTAACTGTTTAGCGGATTTCACTGCTGCTTCCCATAATCCACCGAAATGCGGTGCCCTTGGGGGTATAAACTTGAAATCAATACCACTGTCGCTACAAGTCCTTTTGATTGTTTCCTGCGAACGCTCAGAAAAGATGACGTCATTCAATTCCTTAAGTTGGTTTCGTGCTCCTACAAAATTTGTAGCGTTGTCTGAGTATATGGTTTGGCAGCGTCCTCGGCGGGCAATAAATCTTTTGAGAGCCCCAATAAATGCTTCTGTTGTAAGGTCGCTTACTACCTCTAAATGTATTGCTTTCGTTGAAAAGCAAACAAAGACTGCTAGGTACACCTTGTGGGGCCTCTTTCCCCTTAATTTGTAGTGCACCCAGAGTGGGCCACAGTAGTCTACACCTGATATCATGAATGGCCTTGTTGGAGTCACTCTAGTGGCTGGTAAGTCTCCCATAACTTGCTGCATTAGTATTGGTCTTGATTTTGTACATCGGACAAAGTTTTGGACGATGCTTCTGGCTAACGACTTACCCTTGATTATCCAAAACTGCTGTCTTGAGATGGCTAACAGCGTTTGTGGACCGCAGTGGTGGTTTTCGATGTGTAGCATCTTCATTATAAGTCTTGCGATCGGGTCATTGTATGGAAGGAGTATTGGGTGTTTTGCGTTGTATGAGAGGCAAGAGGCCTCTAGCCTTCCCCCTACCCTTATAATGCCATTTTCGTCCAGAAAGGGAGACAAACCACTTATTTGACTTGATTTTTCGATTTCATGCCCTTTCTTTAACTTGTTGAGTTCAATTTTAAATTCTGACGCTTGAATTCCCTTAGTGATTAGGTTAGTTGCTGAAGTGAGTTCGTGAGTTGTGAGTGTTTTGCTGCTTGGTCGAGCGGCCTTGGATGTCTTAGCATTTTGGAGGAAACGAAGTGCATATGCTACCACCCTTTGATGAGCCGTGATTATTAATTTTGTAGATTATCTCTTCCAATCCAGGTGAAGTGGTAGCTAGAGCCGTCACAGGAATTAGTTTGAATTCTTCGGAATGAGGTGGTTGAGATTTATTAAATTCTTTAGGCCAGGCCTTTTCACTGCCATGTAGGAATATTGGTCCGAAGAACCACAGGTTGCATTGAGACAGTTTTTCTGGACTTATACCTCGAGGTCAGCTGGATTTTGTTTCGAGCCAACATGTCTCCACTGGCTGGTTGTTGTTTGCTCTTCAATTTTGCTTACCCGATTGGCGACGAATGTACGAAGTGACGATGTAATCCAGTGAAGAACTATTTCTGAATCCGACCATAGGTATGTTGGAGTGTTTTCAGCTCGTATTTCCTTTTTTACTCTCCTGGTAAGTTCGGTCCCAAGGAGAGCAGCGCACCTTCTTTAAGGGTGCGATTCGTGACTTGGAACATAACAATCTGACTATAATTCGATTATCCTTCAATTTGGAACGTATGTAGACTGCAGCTTCATACGCTCGTTCTGATGCATTTACAAAAGTGTGTATTTGTGTGTCTTTTGAGACTTGGCCATCAAAAATATGTCTCTTAGTAGATAAATTGTTTATATGTTTTAAGTGTTGTCGGAATGACCACCAATAGTTATACAGCTCTTCTGGGAGTCCGTCATCCCATGATAGTTCTAGCTGCCATAGCTGTTGGATAAACATTTTTGCGGCAACTACTACGGACCAGCGATGCCCAATGGGTCAAATATCCGTGCCACATCTGATGTTACTGTTCGCTTTGTGATTCTTTGGGTTTCTTGGATATCTGCCTTGAGGCAGAATACGTCTGCCTTGGGGTTCCATGTTAATCCCAAGATTTTTGTGCTTTGATCGTCGAAGTCTAGGTTTAGCTCCACGTCTTCAGGGTGTATTCCGGACAGTAGCTGAGGATGGTTTGCGCACCATTTCCTCAGTTTAAGCCCAGCCTCTTGTAACAAACTACTTAATTGGGTTTTCATATCGACTGCTGTTATTAAGCTGTCTGAGCCACTCATGCCATCGTCGACATAAAAATCGTATCTTAGACTTTTAGCGCCCAGAGGATATTTCTCCATATTTTTGTCTGCGAGCTGCTGTAGGCATTTTGTGGCTGCAGACGTTCCATAAGTTACTGTATTAAGCCTGTATGTTTGCATTGTATCAGTTGGATCCCGTCTCCAATAAATGAGTTGCATATTTCGATCAGCCGGATCAACCAGAATTTGCCGATACATTTTCTCGATATCAGTGCAAAACACAAATCTGGGCAATCAAAATCGTAACAACATGCCAAAGAGATCTCTTTGAGTTGGAGGGCCAATGCTGAGTATATCGTTGAGAGAGAGACCTGTCGAGGATTTTGCTGACGCATCAAATACAACTCGCATCTTCGTGGTCTTACTTTCTTGTTTCAGCACACAGTGATGGGGAATGTAGCAATGGGGTTCATTGACTTCAGAAGTATCTATGCGAGTCATGTGTCCTAGCCTTTCATATTGGTCCATAAAATCAACATATTGAGCCTTGATGTCTTGATTTCTTGCTAGACGGTGTTCCAGGGATATAAATCTTGAAAATGCAAGTTTCTATGTGCTGCCTAAACTACTTGGGTCTTCGCGAAATGGTAGTCGTACTACGAATCGACCTTCAGAGTTTATTTTTGTGGTTTGAATAAAGTGTGCTTCGCATCGCCTTTCTCCTTCCGTGAGCGTGTCATTTGACTCAAAATCATCTATTTTCCAAAAGCGCTCGATGAGTTCGTTTGTGTCTGAGCTGCATTTAGTATTTATTGCACATGTTGCTGATAGTATGGAGCCTTGTCCTAGCCTTCCGCTAACGACCCAACCGAGTTTCGTATTTATTAGACTTGGTAGTTCCGGTGATAACTTAATTTTACCGGAAGTTATCAGATCGTGGTAGTATTCGGCGCCTAAGAGAACATCAACTGATGATTCCATTTTTGGGTTTTTTAAACTCAGGATCAGCTAGTTGTATATTTTCTGGAATTGACCAGGATGTGCAATTGAATTCCTCGGAGGGTTGTATTGGAATAATGTTGGGAAGTACAAACGCTTCTAGTCTTGTGCTGAAGTTGGTTGAGGTGGAATGAAGTCCTACATTAATACGTTGATTTGTTCTGCGTGATTGACTGCCGATACCTTCGATGCATAGAGATGTTTCTGTGGGCTTGATGGATAATTTATTTACTAATCGGGTTGTCACAGTGTTGATTTGTGAGCCTGAATCCAATATTGCCTTAAAAATACCAGATTGCCCATTATTGGCAGTGATTTTTACGTGTGCTGTTGCTAGCAGGACGTAGCCTTCCCGGGCCCCAGACAAATGAGCCGACGCTACTGTTGATGGTGCTGGTACATTGGTCGCTGGTGTTACACTCACAGTGGACACCTTTTTTGATGTTGATGGTGCAGTGTTTGTGTTGTGTTGATATGAGTCCAGGTGAACTAGCGTGTTGTGTTTTTTCTGACATTTTCTACAGCAACTTGTTGTGCAATGTCTTGCTATGTGGCCAGGCTTGAAACAGTTGACACATAATTGCTGTTGTTGAATCCATTTTAATCGCTCGGAAGCTGGCTTTGATAAGAATTGTTTGCAATGATACAACTGATGATTTCCATTTTCGCATAATTTGCAGGAGCAGTTATCTTGAGACATGGTTGCTGCTGAAACCGTTTTTTTGCGTGTTTTGAATTCGACCGACTGTTTCTAGTGACTGGAATCTAGTTTCTAGGAAACCCAATAGCTATTCTAAGGACGGTAAAGATTTGGGAAGCTGTATGGATTGCTCGTACAGTACATGGGTTCCCTGGTCTAGCTTTTTAATCAATATATTGACTAGCATTGGATCCCAAGTCGATGTATCGATGTTTAAATTGTTTAGTGCTGCAATAGATTCGCGCGTCGTATCGTGCAGCCCTTTTATAGCTGCAGCAGAGGGATTTTCCGGTATTTTTTGCTGGCCTAACAATTTATTTATGATATTATTTGTTAAAATTCTCGGATTGTTAAAACGGTGTTGAAGTGTATTCCATGCCGTCTCATAATTGGTTTCTGTTGGAGATAGATTTTGTATTAGTCTTGCGGCCTCACCTGTAACATTTGTTTTTAGAAACCACATTTTTTGTACGGTTGGCATTGCTTTTTTGTGTATCATCTCGTTGAACAGGTCATAGAATGGTTGCCAGCTGATAATCACCATTGAATTTCGGTATTGTTACTTTGGGCAGATGATGTGGATGGGTATCTTGATTAATTCTTGCTTGATTAACAGATTCTGGCATCAAACTCGTTTTTAGGTCCTCAATTTGCAATAGCTTCTCTGTTATCTCTGTTTGTTTTGCGGGGAACTGGTATATATCGTGCTCGATATTATCAGTACATATTTTATCCTGCAATTGCTGTATGGTTTTCCTGTTGTACTCGACCTCCTTCAGTTTCACATCAATCTGCTGCATTGTATACTGAGCCCCAATGGATATCATTTCGTCCAATGTGTTGATTATTTTTAATATGGTGGCGTTTTGTATATTTATTAAATTGTTTTTCGTTGTCTCCGATGCCTGCTTCCCAGCGATGCCTGAGTAGCTTGCTTGCATCTTTGATTGCTCCCTTATAATTTGTATTTGTTTTTGTATGTAGTCATCAGTCTCTCTAAAACTTTGACTCGTCTCCTCGTATAGTTTTTGTAGGAAGTATGGATGGTCCTCCTTTACTGTTGAATCACTTCTGATACGATTGTCTGTTTTTTCAAAACCTTTCCACAATTCTTCGAGCTCCTTAGCTTTTTTTTTTGATAATACTCTACGGATCTCCTTTCTATCGGTGTCTTCCTTATGGTGCTAATCGCCCGATTTATCTCTTCCGCCTTCCCGTCTTGTATCTTGACAAGATCGTTTAATGTCGTCATTTTGTTTACTAGCTCTTTGCTATTGTTGTTTGTTATGTAAAAATTTTTTTTGTAGCTCTCTCACTACTGTTGGTATTGCTTGCTTCTTCTGAGGTCACCAAATGTTTTTAGTGGCTGTTGGATACTGATGTCTCGATGAATACGGTCGCCCGGTTGACCGTCAAATAATGATGCGTGGTCCGATGTGCCTTTTGTGTTCAAAAGCCCCTAAACGCTGTTAGGACCCTCAATCTTCGACAAAACGGCTGGAACTTGGGTCACCAATGTATTTGGTGCCGGATGATTGCTGCTTGTTATGCCTTTAGAGTAAACTTGTAATTCTATAGACTCTGGGTTCACCAATGTTATGGTGTCTGTTGTCGCCTCCACTGGTGTGGAAATGTTGTAGCGTTGGACTGCTGTCCCGCTGACTGAGGTTGTGTTGATTTTAGATTGTTAAAAGCCCCTTACCACTGGTGGGGGGAAGCTTAAACAGTGTCTAAAACGTTGTCGGGGTCACCAATGTATAATTCACAATGTATGAATGTGATTAAATGTATTTTGGAATGCGGCTATAATATGCTTCAGTTCAAACACATAAATCTGAACTGATATATTAATTGCCTTGATTGTCCTCCAAGCACTTTAACTTGTAGAACGCTAATAGATTCAATCAATAAAACACTTTAAATGCCTTATAGTAATTGAACACTTTCTTTATTTTTGTTCTGTCTTATATACTAAAATTTAATTAATTAAAAACTGAATATCACTATTGCACAATGCGGAAGTGACCCAATTAATAGTTTGCATAATTGCTGACTAACATTTCAATGTATAAAGTTATGATTCAGGTAACAAAATAAAATAATGCTATGTTAACAATTATGAACAAAAGTAAACAATAAAATTGTTTGGGATGATTGAACTTCAAGTAAACAAAATAAAATAATGATATGTCAACAATTATTTATAAACAAAAGGTAAAATAAAACAAAAAATGAAATTATGTTATGTCAGCGATACACTGAACTTATGTAGTTCATTAACATAGTTAAAATTAAAATTAAATGTATGTTGATGTGAATGTCAACACTAACTGTCGTGACATTTCCGAATAAAACTTTCTCGGTTGACTTCTGATTCATTAATGATTCTTTATTTTCAGTTTTATTATTATTATTATTAACATAAACTTAATTATTAACATTAACTTAATTATAATTATCATTAGCTATGGCGTGTGCATATAGGTTGGAATTTGTTGCATTTCCCACTACTCAGCATATTATTACTTTATACTTTATACATTTCAATGTAATAGTATATCAATGGGAACATTGTTAAAAATTAAAAAGCTGAGTAGTGTCACACACATATATGCACTACAAACAACAACAATTATGAATTTAACCCATTGGTGCTCAAAAATGTTTTGCATATGTATTGAGAGAGATTTTTAAAACACAGAGATACGCAAAACTAAGCGCACCAGTTTTATTTAAATTTAATAGAAAGAAATTGTTTTGGTTGTAAAACATTTATAACAATACAGTCAAAACTAAATTTTCTATTTTTTTTTTCTTTTAAAATTTTAACTTTTTAAAAATTTAAAAAAACAGTAAGAATTGGAAGTTTTTCAATTTTACTATAAAAAAAAATTTAATGTGAACTGCGAGCATGTTTGTATATTAAAAGTAAGAATTATATATAAAACAAACTGCACTAAAATCTTTTACATTTATGCTTTTATGAGAGTCTCGTAAAAGCATTAAAAAATTTTTTAAATTTTATTACTTATCCTACACACTGTATTTGAAACAAGATCAACTCATCTTCCGTACATGTGCAACTAAATAAATGAGCGTAAAAACAAAGGGGTGGGCCTTCTAAACAATTGTTTGCTTAAATGAGCATCACTGGTTTAACCGTAATTAGATAAAAGATCGTCGAAAAAAAATTAAAGTCCAAAAAGAGCCATTAGAAACTTAAGGTACTTTTTTTTCACAACAACTATAGATAGAAGTTTAAATTGCTACTGCATCTGGGCACTAGAGTTGGCTAGTGCAAGAAACGAATAATTTTTCTTATAAAAAAACTTATTTTTGAATAAAAACACCCACACGAGAAATGCAAATGATGATGGTCACCTTATTTAGATAAGAATTTTAACGCGTCTTCCTATTATTAAGACACTAATATGGTATTTTCTTTAAATAGATTCGCAACCAGAAATTGTAAGAAACTTCTCTTTGAATGGTTCTAAATTTTGCAAGGGTAGCTGGAAATATATACAAAAAAATTCTAAGCCAACTATATGTGCCGGTAAATTTCTAATCGAAAATTATTTTATTTTTTTCCCCCTTCCCCAAGGTGTATATTTTAAACCGAAACCAAAATATAAGTAAAACCCAATTTTAAATATTTTCAACCAAATAAGACAATTTGTCACCATCACAAAATTTAAACTTTTTAAATAAAAAAAAAACACCAAAATTTAAGCTAATCTTCTAAAATAATATTTCAAGAAGAGTATACAGTTTAAATGTTTATGTCAAACGATTCTTTCTATTGTTTTGATGAAACTTGATTTAGAAAATAGTTTTTTATTTATTGTTGATGTTGGGGAGATCGAAAGTAAAGCTGGGATCACACGATTGCCGCAATGCACCAATTTTCACACTTTTTAATACCCCAATCGTGTGACTGCACAACCAATTGGCTCATGTAGCAATCGAGGACAATATTGTGCTTACTTTTACCAATCAAATGCAACCCTGGTACGGCAATCGTGTGACTGTTTGCTATGCAACCGCGCGTCAATAAAAATAACAAAAATGCACCAATATTTATTGTGTTCTTGTGCGGCAATCAGACAACACAATTCGCGCCAATATTTGCCATTTTTTTTTTAAATTTACTTTTTAGTGTTTCTTTTAGTAACTAATAAAGATAAATATTAATTTATTTATTATGCGTTATAATTTTTTTTTTTATTATTGCTATTAACGAAATTTGTATGTTCACAAGCATAGCTATCCAGTGTGAATATTTTTATTCAAGATATTTAAAAAAAATAAGTATTTCTTTTTCAGATATTTGTCTTTAATATTTCATATATTTCTCTTAAAATATTTCAAATAAAAGTATTCAACAAAAATTTGTTTAAATATACTTATGATAAAATTTTCTTTTTTTAATGAACAAACTGATTAGAAAAAAACAGTTACCACAACAGCTGTTGTCGCAGTCGACACAAGTAGGAACAATCGTGTGACTGTGCTGCCGCAACTTTTGTACACATTTCGCTTTGTACCAACTAGCGGCAATTAAATTTGTATAAAACAGGGCAATCATGTGATTTCGGAATATTTGGTTGGTGCAATTCCATTATTGTGCGTCAATAAAGCACAATCGAAATTGTGTCGTATTGGTGCATTTGCGGCAATCGTGTGATCCCAGCTTAAAGCGTTATAAGTCATATCCAATTTCTGTTCTTTTTCAACAAAATTTGCCTTTCTTGTTTTTATTTATTCTTTTTTTTTATTATCGGAGTTTTTTAAAACAACAAATAAAAAGAAGAGCACAATTAAACAAACAGTAAAATAAAATAAAAAACTCTTATGAATGCGTATAATGCAAAAACAATAAAACATAACGAAAGAAATGCTTATGTTACTGTGAGTGTTGACGATACAAAAGTAGAAACAAAACAAAGAATCGATGATAGCAATTACTTAACGGATAAACCTATTACTCGAACGCGTTCACTCTCACCCTCTTTGTTTACAAATACGGTCCATCGTAATACAATAACAAATCTGTTTACTGGAATTGTTGCCGCAGTGCCAAAAACTACTTTAATATGTAAGTGATGATACGGTAAACCCCAAAACAGCCGCTATGGAAAACTCAGAAACTCAAGTAAAAATTTCTCAAAAGCCTCCAGTACAAGTTGGCATTGATAGATATATAACAGTGCTTAAACGGGGTCGTAGCCCTACCTCCTCAGTGGCTTCGGCACCGAAAGTTTTAAAAGATGGTACAACTGACAGAATAAATTCCCAATATCTTGAGGATGAATCCCCTGAAGCACCAAACGTGATAAAGTCGTCCAAGCCTCCCCCGATATATCTTAGGGAGCAAAACTCAAATGAGCTAATAAAGAATATGATCTCGGAGATAGGCGAAAATTCGTTTTACGTAGCTGCAATCAAGCGTGGTAGTATAAACGAGACAAAAATACAAGTAAATCATGAGAATGATTATAATCATAATTATCGTAAAATTATAAACAAATTTGAAGAACTTAAAAAAAGCTTTTACACATACCAACTGAAAAGCAGTCAAGGTCTTCAGGTATTGATTAAGGGGATTGACTCATGTGTGGACCATGCAGAAATAAAAACATTCCTAGAAGAGAAAGGCATCAAAATAAAAAAAAAAATTCCCAAAAACTATATAGAGTGGAGGAAGAGCCCGGTGACGTAAAGCTAAAAAGAAATGAAACTTATCCTATTTACAGCTTGAAATATATCCTGTACAGGAAAATCACGATAGAGGAGCCGCACAAAAGAAATGGACCCGTTCAGTGTTTTAACTGCCAAGAAATTGGTCACACTAAGGATAGTGCTACTTACCACCTGTTTGCGTAGTATGTGGTGAATAACATGGAACAGTTCTTTGCGATAAGTCTAAAACCGACCCCAACGTAAAAAAAATGCAGCAACTGTGGCGGTAATCATACTGCCAATTGTAGAGGATGCCCTGTATACACAATCGTCAAGCAGTCGTCTGGACCGAAAACGAATCCCCCACAAGCGCAGGTAACAAATCAAGTAAACACTAAATGACAGTTATAACACAATCTCTTACGCTTACGTCTTAAAACCAAACCATGTGCCAATGCAAGGTACTTCGTCAAGTAATGATGAAACTCCCTTTTCAAATTTAAGTCGTTTAGAAAAAACCATGGAAACATTAGTGCAAACAGTAAATAATTTTACGAACACTATGGGTAATATGATGCAATCGATGTTATTGCAAGCTGTAATTAACAAGTCATGAACTGTTTAAAAATTTGTTTTTGGAACGCAAACGGCATCCGCCAACACAAAAATGAATTAGAATACTTTCTTAAAAATAAACAAATTGATGTCATGATGATTTCTGAAACTCATTTGACCTCAAGAAATATGTTTAAAATAAATGGTTATATACTATATGATACCAAGGACCCACGAGATAGAGCTTGTGGAGGTTCTGCCATTTTAATAAAAACCCGAGTCAAACACTACATAATGTGTGATCATCGTGAAGATTATCTCCAAGCAACGAACATTTGCGTTGAGGAATTAAATAGAAACCTAGTAATTTCATCGTTATACTCCCCACCTAGATTTTCAATATCAGAAAGCCAATGTTATAAATATTTTAAATCATTACGACCTTCTTTCATGGCCGCTGGCGATTATAACGCTAAACATACCTTCTGGGGCTCACGATTTAAAACACCAAAGGGTCGTGTTTTATTTAATACTATTGCTAAAATGGATTTAAATGTGGTAGCGAGCGGACAACCAACATATTGGCCTACTGATCAGCGAAAAATTCCAGATGTCATCGATTTCGGCGTGGTTAAAAACATCCCCATAGAAACGATTCATGTTGAAGCTTCCTTAAAATTATCTTCCGACCACACACCTACAATTGTTACTATAATGAACCCCAATAGAATTGTATCTCCGTGTGGGTACTTAGCGACGTTAGCTACACAAATTAATTGGTTAAAATATAAAAAATATCTCAGTACCCATTGCACAAAAAACATATTCCGCTTAGTACACCGGAGAATGTAGATCGCTCAATTGTTAATTTGACAGTTTTCTAAAACTAGCTGTTCAACATTCCAATATTGCCCCCAAAAAAACGAAAAATATTAAAATATATTCCACAGATGTCGAGCGTCTCTTGTCTGAAAAAAGGAGACCTCGAAGAGAGTGGCAACTGCACAGATCCCCGCAACTTAAGAACTTACTAAAAGAGTGTACAAAAAGGCTAAAAAAGTTAAAAACGGCTTCTTTGGAAAAGTATCTTAAGGAATTTGATGCAACTCCACAATCAGACTACTCATTATGGCGTGCGGCTAGAAATCTTAAAAGGTCAGTTGTCTCTCAACCACCATTAAGAAACTTGAATGGAACTTGGGCAAGAAATGATGTTGAAAAAGGAAAGCTATTTGTTAATCATTTAAAAAACGTATTTACCCCAAATATATCTCAAGATATTGCGGTCGAGTTACCACCTGTTGCTGCTAGAGCAGCTGTTCCCTTAAGGTTTGAGATAAGAGAGATCGAAAAGGCTATTTGCGATTTAAGTCCCAAGAAAGCCCCTGGTTTTGATAAGATCAGCAACGAAATGCTTTTGGAACTACCCAGCATAGCAAAGAAAATGATTATTTTAATTTTTAACGCTATTTTACGTCTGGAACACTATCCTCAAAAGTGGAAGGTTTCCTTAGTCACCATGATACCTAAGCCAGGAAAGGATCACACAAAAGCTGAGTCATATAGGCCTATAAGCTTACTTTCTAATATATCAAAGCTGTTTGAGAAGCTGTTAGTGTCAAAATTGACCCCAATTTTATATGAAAATAGAAAATAGATGAGCAAACCCACCGAATAGTAAACGCAATAAGAATAGCTTTTGAAGAAAGAAAATATTGTTCCGCTCTCTTCATCGATGTTTCTCAAGCTTTTGATAAAGTCTGGCATGAAGGCTTATTACATAAATTGAAGCTAAACTTACCAGTAAACACACACAAGCTGTTAGAAAGCTACTTAGTCGGTCGTCAATTAATTATTAAGGAAGGAAATTGCTTAAGTTTTTCTCAGCCAATTGGTGCTGGAGTCCCACAGGCCAGCATCCTGGGCCCTCTATTATACTTAATTTATACTTCGGACATGCCAACAAACAATTTCACCCAACCTTCAACATTTGCAGACGATAAACTTTTTCTTAGTGTCCACGAAAACCGTTATGAAGCATCTCGTTACTTACAGCATCATATATTTCAACTAGAAATATGGTTTAGACAATGGAAGATAATGAGCAAAAATGCGTACATATAACATTGCGCCGGGAATCTTGCCCCCTATTACAATCAATAATCAAATAATTCCTCAACACTCGCATGTAAAATATCTCGGTATACATCTGGATCGGCGATTAACGTGGAAATGCCATATAGAGGCAAAATTAACTCAAATGAAACTAAAAGCCATTCAAATTTATTGGCTTATTGGAAGAAATTCTGTCCTTAGTCTCGATTGCAAGCTTCTACTTTACAACTCTATCTTAAAGCCTATCTGGTGCTACGGTATTCAACTAGGGGGCACAGCCTCGGCCTCTAATATCGACCAAATTCAAAGGCGACAAAATAAACGTCTTCGAATAATAACAGCCGCACCCTGGTATATTAAAAGCTCAAACATCCATAAGGATCTCAATGTGCCATTAGTAAAAACTATGATTAGAAAATATGCAGTAAAATATTTAAAGACTTGAACAGCACCCAAATCCACTAGCTCGAATTATTTGAAATCATGGCGGCCACACTCGCTTAAGAAGAAGAGACACTGCAGCACTTATCCATTTAGATGAGCGATAATCACCTATGTATGTGAACGGAACCCGTTGAAGAAAATTTTTGTCTGGCACTGGCAGGACATAAATAACGTATTAGGATAAGATTTGATTAATTATTGTTAGTTCATATTTATTATATGAAGATTCAATAAATAAATAATGAAAAAAAAAAAAAAAAATTATGTTGTTAAGGTCTGTTGGAATAATGTTTTTATTCGTCTTTATTCTCTTGTAAATTATTCAAACAGTTAATCACCCAAAACTAATCGCACAACAGTTAATCGTTTGAATACCCTAATACATAAATATGTACGATAAATGAGCATATATTTAATAAATTTTTGTCTCTGTGTTTATTACTTATTTCGTAAGTTTATTCATCTGGTTACCAACTTTATTTATTATAACAAAGATAATTTCCTTCAACGTTATTTCCTACATATTTAAGTTCTTTTCGCATGTTCTAAATGCGACTCCAGCTCCAAATCCAGTTCCAACTAACATAGGCCAAGATTTTCGTTTAAAAAATAAAACAGAAATAATAGAACCAAGCACGAGTCCACCAGCTGAAAATAGATAAAAATAAAAGTCAATGTACAAAGATTTTTGCGAAATGATAACTTTAAAAAAATATGATTGAAATCAAAATTTGATGGAACTATCCATCGCGGATCGTCCTAAAATTTTTTGGCGTGTTTTTTTTATCAATAACCACTAAATTGGCGGGTGAGACCTAAAGAAATCTATAAAGTCTACATCATAGTCAGTTGTGTTTACGTAAGCGTTCCTGAAACCTTTTGTACTTTCCGTCACCACTGTAGTGTATCTCATAAGTGTCCACTGCATATAAGCTAGCCACTCCGATTTGTATACCATCTTAATCAGGGTAGGGTGATTTACTATTTAGATCAAATAACGGCATTTGGCAATTGACTCATACTGGAATGTAAGTCAATTGGGATACAACCGACTCAATCAGAATGGCGCATATTCAGAAATCATAACTTATGTTGTAACTTAAAAAACAGAAACTAAAAAATGGTTCATAGATAGTTATAGATCTTAATCACAATTCATAACTAACATAGTAACAGCTCCCAGCTGATAGAAGAAATGCAATCATGCATATTGGCATGTAGAGAAAATTAAGGCCCTAAATTTGTAAAACGCAAAAGCAACGCCAAAAATTATATTGAAAGCAAAAACAAAATCGAAAATATTTCATAATTTTGTTGTTGTTTTCTATAGAAATGAATATTGAATTTTTAAATTTTAAACGCTGCATATCTTGTGGCGTTGATAATTTTTAAACGCAATATGTATTTCTGTAGAAAACAACAACAATATTTTGAAAAATTTTTGACATTGTTTTTGCTTTCAATGTTATTTTTGGGATTGCGTTGCGTTTTACAAATTCAGGGCCTAAATGTCGATAATATTTTGAACGATATATTCTGTAATTAATTAAAAAGCTTATCAAACTATTAAAAACCCATTTTTTGTTCTTTAAAGAATTAACACAAATTCTAAAAAGGTTATTTGTTGGTTACAATAGTATATAAATATTTAATAGGATTTTATCTACTAAGAACACATCTCTAGTTTATTTTGTTTTGTATTGATGTTTTTTGGATGCATTAGAAATGCATTTAAAATGGATTGTAGCGTGTTTTATACTTCTTAACTGTTTTTTGTCATGTTTTTATCTGATATTATTTGATATACGTATCTTATAATTTTTTCAATTTATTTTTTTAACCACTTCAAAAATGTTGTACTTTTGAAATAAATTATAAAATGACATCAATCAGCTGTTCTTTGAATGTATTAGTTAGTTGGCATTTAGTTACAGCTTAACCTATAATTAAGTGTAAACTTTTTATGCTGAAAGTAATCATCTGTGAATAACTTAAATAGGTACTTAAAAATGAATATGCGCCAATGTAAATGAACAATATTGAGTGTAAATACAAATGAGTGCATTACAAGCACTACAATACTGATTGATTAGAATGATTATGAAATGGCAAATCTCGAAATGTCCATAATGCCGACAGAGACAAATAGAACTTTGTCGATAAGTAGAATAAGTAAGAAAGCCTAATTTCGCAACAATTTCTCTTGTGTTTTTAATAACAAGTAGAGTTTCTACGCGGAAAAGAATTCCCGGGAATCCCGTGACTTTTTTTAATTAATCCCGGGAAATTTTTTTCGGCAATTTCAAATTAAAATTTTTTAAATTTTAATTTGTTAGCATCGTTAAAATCAAAAACGAGCAATAAAAATATATTCTTTACTAAGAACTACCTACAAATCCAATTTTTTTTCCTACGCCAATAAATCAATGGTCTTTTTAATTGCTGAGGAAATGTCTAAAAAGCTTCTTGAAGTGGAAAATGAAAATGTACACGATACAACATCACCAACACCAGATGATGAACCATCTACTATCTTTAAAGAACACCTTGAGTGTAAAAAAAAAAAAAAATTTTAAAAGAAAATTAATTTTACCAAGTTGCTATTAATAATGACTACTAAGAATTAATAAGTTTTAATAATTCGTGATCTCCCAAAAAAATAAATAAAGCAGGTTGTTTTTGTTTTTATTTTGTTTTTTCTTAAGGGCGATTCTATTCTGACGGGTGCAACATTTAGACGCTTTAAACATCTTCTACTAATAGAAAGAAACACATTTGCAATTAATTTATTTCTAGAGAGGTAAAATTTTTTTATATACTATTGTTATCTATTTACAAGAATTTATATGAAACGATCAAATAGCCACGAGAGAGTTTTAAAGTGCATTTGGCCCATAGACATAAATAAAAAAAAAACAAGTCTTATATTGTACTTAAAAATGTACAGGTCGATAGATAACAATTTTTACGATTTAACTCTTTTTGGCGGCGCTAGAGGGCGCCAAAGTTTGAGAATTTAAAGTAAAAATGGCTAAACAACTACTTGAGTTTTACATGCTTCAGGAAAACTGTTGTTTTTTAAAGCACGAGATTGAGTAGTTTACTATATTAAGAACTAACTGTATAACAATTTTATTGAATTATTTCTCATAAGTGTTGTTTTTATTGGTTTGAAAAATTTTTTTTTTTTTTTAATAATTTATTTTTATAACTTTGATAATATAATTGCATGTGCCCGTGCATAAAACTGAATTGGCAAATTGGTTTAGTTCGTTGTTTTCTTACGAAGACAATAGAATGAAGCGGTTTATTTTTTAATTTTGTTTTTTCTTTTAACCCACTTACAACTACAATTCGAGTCGGAAAGAACCCAACCAATTGTAGGGGGATGTAAGAAAAGATAAACTCACTGTTTATTGTTGGTGTTTTGTTTAAGCTTTGATATTGTTACAGGTAAGACTTAGAGTGTTTATAACTCTTATTCGCTTAAGGTTTTATTTGTTTAATATTTTTGGCTTTTCTAAAATCTTTGGAAAAGGTTTCCTGATGAGCTGGTGTAAGCAACCGGCGAAATGCGCATAGAGGCTTGCTTTCCCTCAACAATAAATTTCAGTGTATTTATCAAATATGAAAAACTGGGAATTTAGCACGTCATACGAAGATCGTATTAATAATAAACTTTGTATTCCCGAAAATAACTTTGATAATATAATTGCATGTGCCCGTGCATAAAACTGAATTGGCAAATTGGTTTAGTTCGTTGTTTTCTTACGAAGACAATAGAATGAAGCGGTTTGTTTTTTAATTTTGTTTTTTCTTTTAACCCACTTACAACTACAATTCGAGTCGGAAAGAACCCAACCAATTGTAGGGGGATGTAAGAAAAGATAAACTCACTGTTTATTGTTGGTGTTTTGTTTAAGCTTTGATATTGTTACAGGTAAGACTTAGAGTGTTTATAACTCTTATTCGCTTAAGGTTTTATTTGTTTAATATTTTTGGCTTTTCTAAAATCTTTGGAAAAGGTTTCCTGATGAGCTGGTGTAAGCAACCGGCGAAATGCGCATAGAGGCTTGCTTTCCCTCAACAATAAATTTCAGTGTATTTATCAAATATGAAAAACTGGGAATTTAGCACGTCATACGAAGATCGTATTAATAATAAACTTTGTATTCCCGAAAATAACTTTGATAATATAATTGCATGTGCCCGTGCAAAAAACTGAATTGGCAAATTGGTTTAGTTCGTTGTTTTCTTACGAAGACAATAGAATGAAGCGGTTTGTTTTTTAATTTTGTTTTTTCTTTTAACCCACTTACAACTACAATTCGAGTCGGAAAGAACCCAACCAATTGTAGGGGGATGTAAGAAAAGATAAACTCACTGTTTATTGTTGGTGTTTTGTTTAAGCTTTGATATTGTTACAGGTAAGACTTAGAGTGTTTATAACTCTTATTCGCTTAAGGTTTTATTTGTTTAATATTTTTGGCTTTTCTAAAATCTTTGGAAAAGGTTTCCTGATGAGCTGGTGTAAGCAACCGGCGAAATGCGCATAGAGGCTTGCTTTCCCTCAACAATAAATTTCAGTGTATTTATCAAATATGAAAAACTGGGAATTTAGCACGTCATACGAAGATCGTATTAATAATAAACATTGTATTCCCGAAAATAACTTTGATAATTTATTTTTATTATTGAATCTTTCTTATTGAAATTTACAACATGTATTCAAATCATAATTCTACTTGTTTTTTATTAGTTGTTACCAATGTAACCACTAACTGCTGTATTCAAATTTTAAAAATGTCTTCTAGTTAGGCTCAAAGTATCGGTTCTTCTTAGCCTCTGGTGACCTTCGAACTGAAGCAGACCCCGAGCGAGGTAGTTAGGGTGGGCCATTAGTTTATCGATGTAGCTAGTTGAATATTTTTTGATTTCCTCCTCGATAGTGGGGACGTTGAGATCTCTGTGGATAATATCATTACGTATATACCATGGGGCGCAGACAATTTGTCGTAATATTCTAGACTGTCTTCTTTGAAGCTTTTGAATGTTAGATGCGCATGCAGTACCCCATAATTGGATGCCATATGTTCATATTGGTTTTATGATGGACTTGTATAAGAGAATTTTGTTGTCTAAAGACAAGTTTGAGTTTCGACCGAGAAGCCAATGTAGTTGAGCTGCTTTAAGTTTCACAGCCTTTATTTTCGCTTCAATATGACGAGACCAGGTCAAGCGTCTATCTATATGAATTCCCAAGTACTTAACATGGTTCTCTACCGGAACAGCGATGTTATTTATTTTTACAGCTGGGCACGTTTGTCTTCTGAGCGTGAAGGTTAAGTGAGCACATTTAGCCGGGTTAACCTTTATTCTCCATTTTTCTAGCCAGGCCTCTAGTTCATTGATGTGGGACTGCAGATTTTGCGATGCAACTTTTGGGTCATGGTTAACGCTAATATATGCTGTGTCGTCTGCAAATGTAGAGGTATGCGTGGTCAGGTTTGTTGGCATATCCGCTGTGTATATTCACCCTTATTGTGTTTGGCGTATTTAAAATACGCCTACGACAGTTTGGTAATAGATTAAAGGAAAAAAGTTCACGTTCTCTTTAATCTATTACCAAATAGTCGTAGGCGTATTTTAAATACGCCAAACACAATAAGGGTGATTATATATAGAAGCTGTCCTAATATGCTGCCTTGGGGGACACCAGCAGTAATTTTCTTGAGGGGGGAGTATTTATCTTGCGACCTTACTTTTAAAGTTCTGCCTCCAGAAGCTTGCGAGTGTTTTGAGGAAGCATTCGTGTGATTTTGATGAGTAGCCCATCATGCCAAACTTTGTGAAATGCTTGGGAAATGTCTATAAACAGGGCTGAGCAGTATTGCTTGTTCTCAAACGCCGATCTAATTAGGGTGACAATGCTATGCACTTGTTATATTGTCCATGTTTCGCTCTGAATCCGAACTGGTGATCCGGGATGATATCATGTTCATTTAGATGAGGAGTTATACTTAAAACGATTGATAATAAGCTTATCGGTCTGTACGACGCAACCTGGCTAGCATCTTTTCCTGGATTGGGAATCATAACAATTATAGACCTCTTCCATGAGGCTGGGAAGTCTCCGACTCTTAATATCGCGTTAAAAAGGAGCAGCAAGATTCTAGCAGACGATGGTAATTTGCTTATCATTGACCCTGTGATGCGGTCAGGTCCGGGAGAATTTCTAATATTCACTTTTTCTATTGCAGATTTAACTAGAGTTATGTTAAATTTTATTGGATGGATTACTTTATCAGGAATGATTGGACGACAGGAACAAGTATGTGCATCATGTGCCGTGAGAACTTTCTCAAGGTGGCCCGCGAAAACGTTTAATTTTTCATTTGTGTTTTTGGCCCAAGTGCGATTTTCCAGTCTTAATGGAGATTCTTGGTTTATAGGGCATTTCATATGCCGTACAGCCTTCCATAAGCTGTAATTGGAGTTTTTTGTGGCATCTAGGCTGTTTAGATAGCCTTCTATTGCAGACTCGTGGTTCTGTCTCAATTTGTTGCGAAGAGTTGTCAGGCATAAATGTAGTTGGGCCTTAGTGGTTGGGGAACGACTGTTTTGGCATTGTCTTCTTAGCTTCCTTTTCTCTATGATAAGGGTCTCTATATCTGTCGATGTATTGTAAGGAGCACGTTTAATTGTCCGCTTGATTGGGGTTGCATTTCTTGCTGCAGAATCCAAGACTTCTGTAAATCGGTCGACAGCTTTTTGGATGTCAGATGAATTGTTTTAGGGGAATGCACTGCGATATGTGAGAGCTCACATACATTTTATACTTTAACCAATTTGTGTTTCTGATTGGATAGGAAATAAAGTTTGCAGCCGCGGCGTCAGAGTTGCCTTTTAAAATGAGGATTGAAGGTAAATGATCAGACGATAGATCATAGGAGGAACTAACTAGTACCTGATCGCGCTTGATGTTTTTAATTACAGCAAAGTCAATAAAATCTGGTAGCTTATTGAAGTCGGTTGGCCAATAGGTAGGCTCACCACTCGATACGACATCAAAATTAGTTGCAGTTACGGTATTGTATAGCTGATTACCTCTAGGACCAATAAGTCTGGAGCCCCAATATGTATGTTTAGCGTTGTAATCGCCAGCAGCAATGAATTTCTGGCCCAATGTGGAGAAGAAGTTGAGAAATTTATCGTGTTCAATTGTGTGCCTCGGGGGACAATAAACGGATGACAACGTAAGTTTGAAATCAGTAAAATTTATAGATGTGGGTGGATACAATCTTCTTCGAACTCTGGCAATGGTAAGTGTCTGATGTGTTTGTGCACAATTATGGCTGTGCCACCACAAGCCCGTCCGCTGGGATGTTTTGTGTCATACGTAAGGTATCCATTTACCCTTAAGCAGTTTTTATGAGTAAAGTGTGTTTCAGAGACAAGAAGTACGTAGATTTCATGCCTATGAAGAAAGTTTGCAACTTCGTGTTTTTGTTGGGATAACCCGTTTGAATTCCAGAAACATATTTTTAACTGGTTGATTTTTTGTTGAGTAGAACTTGCAGAAGCATGTTATGTAGCCCGTTTCTGTATTTCTCACATCGTAAAACTTTTCGCATGAAACGTGTGAATTGCAACAAAAATAGTGTGAAATGAAACAAAAAATGGTTTTTCTCACACAAGTGTTTCTGTATCTTTTTTTGCGAGAATTATCTGGCATTTAAATAATTGTCCAGCAATTATTGGAAGGATGTGAGAAAAAGTGTTTCTAAAACAATATTTTGCGAAAAGTTTATTTCAAGAACTGTCAAAATAAGTCACATTTGAAATTGGTGGCGAGAAAAACAAAATGTGGATATTTTGAATTTAAAATATGTTTATATTCTATTTTTTTTTAAATAAATAACAAATAGAAGGAATTTAAATGATGAATGCATAATTTATATGATGAAAATAAACAAAAAACAATTGTTATATTTTGTTATTTTAAATTTTTTTTAGCCTTTTCTTGTTGTGGTTTTAATCAGTGCTGCCAGATAAATTTGCGTCAAAATCGTCAATTTCCTAAGAAAAAAATAAAAAAGATCGTCTTTTTTGTTTTAAAAATCGTGCAATTTAAAATCAATTTTAAACAAATTTGTTTCGATTTTTATTAAAAAATAATCAAACAAAAACATAGTTAAAGTTCATGGGTATTTAATAATTTCATTAAATTTATATTTATTTTGTTAAGCTGGAGGATTATTTTTTAAAAAATTATTTATTTTCTTTAATCCGATAACAATTTAAAATTGTTATTTTTCCCTGGAGAAGTTACAGAAAGGCATGAGAAAATATCATTTTTAACAAAAATTAAAATAAATATTTTTACAAAAGCAAAAAGAAACCAAGCTTAATAAGATTAGACAAACATAGCCGAAGAGAGCGGACGTGTATTTTTTTCTGTGCGCTTTTAAGTTCTAAAATACCGATTTAAAAAAAAGGGAAATAAATTAACAATACATTAACAATATTTTACAAACATTATAACCATAATTAAATAAATAAATAACAATAATTAAATAAATAAATGAAAAAAATATATAGGTATATATTAATCCTATTAACAAAAGCAACTGCATACAACCAAACTTACAAGCAACAACAATAAAAAAAGAACCAAATTAAAATTAACATTAGCAAGTGCGTACAAGCAAACAAACAAGCAAAACAGCGAAAAAAAAATAAAAATAAACCAAGCAACAAAAAAACTAAAGAAAAAGTCAACCACAAAAACACAAAGAGCAAAAAAAATGCAAAATACCACTAATGAAAATACAAAACACAAAAGAAAATAAAAATAACAATGACCAGGAATCTGTTAAAACTCCCTCATCAAAGAGAATGAGAGAAGTTTTACATAACTCTTTCCTTGGAAATATTTCAAAAACACCGAGATTAACTGACACTGAATCTCCGCTCAAATTTATCACGATTATGGACAGTTTTGAAAAACTGACAAACCAAATACAAGAAATGATGCAAAAAATTTGTTGAGTACAAAAATGATCTCTTAAATGAACTAGATAAGAGATTTAGTGCAATGAAAACTGATATTATTGAAGTATCAGGAAAAGTAAACAAGCTAGAAACAGAAATAACAAAAATAGAAACAGTTGAATTTAAAATAAAAACAATGGGTGCTGAAATAAAAAGTTTAAAAACTCCATTAAGACGGCAAGAAAATTTTACCGTCGCAAAAGACATTCGTATAAATGAAATCCCCTTTAATCCAAATGAAAATTTACACGAAATCTTTAAAGATATTTGTTCAACGATTAACACAACTATCCCCCCAATCAAAAACATATATCGGTTACAAAATCATAACAAAAATAAAAACGATTCACCTGATGCTGCAATTATTGTTAAAATGTGGTCACCATACGACAAAAATTATTTTTAAAAAACATTATAAAATTTTAAGAAACAAAATAAAGCCTTTTTCTTTTGTTTAAATCAAATCGGTTTCGATTCAGAAAAAAAATTTTTTGTGAATGAAAGCTTAACACAGGATAATTATAAAAAATTCTGCGAGCTGCCGTAAAAATGAAAAGGGAGCGCAGGATACATAGTGCATTCTCCATGCGAGGGTTCATATACGTAAAAAAAACAGCAAATTATCCTATCATTCAGATTGATGAAATCGACCATTTAGATTGGTTATTTCCTGTATCAGGTGATCAGGATAGTTTTGGCGCTGGTCATCAAAGAAATAATGAATCGCAGCTACAATAATATATTTTTATTACCTTATTTTTCTCATTATTTACTTTCTTTTTATACTCTTAACGATATTTTATCCTCTTTACTATTTTTTTAATTTTACAATGTTTCAATTTTTTATTTTTTTTTGTCATATGATCTTTACCTGGCTTTAGTATCATGGTAACTAAGGAAACCTTCCATTTTTCAGGATAGTATTCAAGGCGTAAAATAGCATTAAAAATAAAAAGAATAATTTTCTTTGCTATGCGAGGTAGCTCCAAAAGCATTTTATTACTGATTTTATCAATACCAGGTGCCTTCTTAGTGTTTAAGTCACAAATAGCCTTTTCGATTTCTCTTATCTCAAATCTGAGGGGAATAGCTGCTCTAGCATCAACAGGTGGTAACTCGACCGCAATATTGTGCGATATATTTGGTGTAAATACGTTTTTCAAATGACTAACAAAAAGATTTCCTTTTTCAATATCGCTTCTTGCCCAACTACCATTCAAGTTTCTTAATGGTGGCTTAGATATAACTGGCCTTTTTAGATTTCTAGCTGCACGCCATAATGAGTAGTCAGATTGTGGAGTTGCATCAAGTTCCTTAAGATATTTTTCTAGAGAAGCCGTTTTCTGATTCTGTAGTAACTTTCTTAGCCTTTTTGTGCATTCTTTTAATAAAATCTTAAGTTGCGGGGATCTGTAAAGTTGCCACTCTCTTCGAACTCTCCTTTTTTCAGTCAAGAGCCGCTCGACATCTGAAGAACATATTTTATTATTTTTAATTTTTTTGGGGGTAACGCTGGAGTGTTGAACAGCTAGTTTAAGATAACTGTCAGAGTTAACAAGAGAGAGATCCACATTCTCCGGTGTACTAAGCGGAATATTTTCTGTGCAATGGGCACTTAGAAATTTTTTATATTTTAACCAATTTATTTGTGTGGCTGGCGTCGCTAAGTAACCTGACGAAAATACAATTCTATTTGGGTTCGATATAGTAACAATTGTAGGTGTGTGGTCGGATGATAATTCTAAGGAAGCTTCAACATGAATCGTTTCTGTGGGGATGATTTTAACCACGCCAAAGTCGATAACATCTGGAATTTTTTGGTGATCAGTAGGCCAATATGTTGGTTGCCCACTCGCGACCACATTTAAACCCATTTTAGAGATTGTGTTAAACAAAACACGACCTTTTGGTGTTGTAAGTCGTGACCCCCAGAAGGTATGTTTAGCGTTATAATCGCCAGCGGCCAGAAAACAGGGTCCTAATGATTTATAATAGCTTTATTTAGCTCCTCAACACAAATAGTCGTTGCTTGCAGATAGTCTTCACGGTGATCACACATAATGCAGTGTTTGACTCGAGTTTTTATTAAGATGGCAGAACCTCCACAAGCTCTATCTCGAGGGTCCTTGGTATCATATTGTATATAACCATTGATTTTAAACGTATTTCTTGAGGTCAAATGAGTTTCATAAATCATCATGACA
This sequence comes from Pollenia angustigena, assembly GCA_930367215.1. Taxonomy (NCBI): domain Eukaryota; kingdom Metazoa; phylum Arthropoda; class Insecta; order Diptera; family Polleniidae; genus Pollenia; species Pollenia angustigena. The sequence continues at coordinate 126,890,271 of OV884056.1, forward strand.
TCCTTTTGTTTATTTTTAAGAAAGTATTCTAATTCATTTTTATGTTGGCGGATGCCGTTTGCGTTCCAAAAACAAATTTTTAAACAGTTCATGGTTTGTTAAGTACAGCTTGCAATAACATCGATTGCATTCTAAGCATTTCCTGCATCATATTACCCATTGTGTTCGTAAAATTATTTACCGTTTGCACTAATGTTTCCATGGTTTTTTCTAAACGACTTAAATTAGAAACCGGAGTTTCATCATTACTTGGCGAGGCACCTTGCATTGGCTGATGGTTTGATTTTAGGACGTTAGCGTAAGAGGTTCTGTTATTACTAGGCTGGGGGGCTTGAATTGCATTTGTGTTTACCTGATTTGCAACCTGCATTTGAGGGGTATTTGTTTTCGGTCCAACCGTCTGCTTGACAATATTATATACTGGGCATCCTCAATAATTGGCAGTGTGATTACCGCCACAGTTGCTAAATTATTTTACGTTGGGGTCGGTTTTAGACTTATCACAAGAAACTGTACCGTGTAGTTCACCACATACTACGCAGACGGGGGGTAAGTAGCAGTATGCCTTGGTATGGCCAAATTCTTGTCAGTTTAAGCACTGAACAGGTCCGTTTTTTTTGTGCGGCTCCTCAATTGTGATTTTTCTGTATAGAATATATTTCACACTATAAATGGGATGCGTTTCGTTTTTTTTTAACTTAATGTCGCCGGGCTCTAATTCTACTCGAAAAAGTGGTTGTGGAATTTTGTCCCTATTTCTAATATTTACCACATGTTTTATCTTGAAGCCTTTTTCTTCCAAGAAAGTTTTAATTTCCTCTGGGTCTACGCATGAATCAATTCCCTTAATCACCACCTGGAGACCTTTACTGCTCTTGAGTTGGTATGTGTAAAAACTTTTTTTGAGTGCCTCAAATTTGCTAATTACTTTCCGAAAGTCATTTTCATGATTAACTTGAATTTTAGTTTCATTTATACTACCTCGCTTTATTGCGGCAACATAAAAGGAATTTTCACCAATCAACGAAATTAAACTCTTTATTAGATCATTTGAGTTATGCTCCCTAAGATAAATTGGGGGAGGCTTGGACGACTTTATGACGTTTGGGGCTTCAGATGATTCATCCTCCAGAATTGCAAAGCGATTTTGGGAATTTATTTTATCAAAAGATGGCACTTTGGATGCCGAAGCAACAGCTGCAGAGGTAGGGCTGCGTCCCCGTTTAAGCACTGTTATGTACCTGTCCATACCAACTTGTACAGTAGGCTTTTGACAATTTTTTACAGGGGGGTTTTCCATTTCATTTGTGTTTAAGTTGGTATCATTTCCCACTAAATTTGTTTTTGACGTCACGGCAATACTTGCTGGCCTGGCAACACTTGTCACCAAATCTAGTTGTATTTTTTTTAATGAGTCACTATCCACTGTTTTTGTAAACACCGAGGGTGATAGGGAACGTGTTAGAATAATTGGCTTAGCCGTTAAATAGTTTATATTGTTTTGTTTTGTTTTATTTATTTCTACATTATTTTCGTTTGCCTGAACTAAAACGTAAACGTTTCTTTCATTTTGTCTTAGTGTTGTTTCACTGTTCGTACTCATGCAAAGAGTTGTTTTTGTTTTTCACCGTTTTGCTTTGCTTTAATATTTTTATTATTTATTGTATTTTACAACAACAAAAAAAAAACAAGAAATTTAAATTTAAATGTTTTTGTTCAGAATATGTATACACATGTATGAATATTCATACGTACATACATATATATTTTTACTGTTTTATTTTATTTAATCTTATCGTTTTAAATTGTTCACTATTATGTTAAATAATTTAAATAACAAAATATATTATCTTTTTCTTAAGCGTCCATTCGCTGCTTATATTTATGTATTACAAAATCAAATGTGATTAATTAATAGTTCAAATCGTATGCGGGGCTAAAAATACACGTCTGTATCACAACAAAGCACAAACCGAAAATTGTTTTAAATTCACAAAATCATTCGTCAACTCGTGCGTTACTTTCTTATTTTTTTGTGTATATATAAATAAATGCACCATCTAAATAACTTAAGCGTACTGCAAATATGATCAAAATTCTTTCTAAACATGCACACGGTTTAAAAATCTGTCATATAAATGCTCAAAGTTTGGCGCCTAAAATTGAAGAATTCCGGTACATATTTGAGAACTCCAACATGGATATTGTATGCGTTTCAGAAACATGGTTTCATGCAAGTATCAGTAATCTTTCCGTTTCTCTAAGTGGCTATAATTTAATAAGGGTTGATAGAGTTGGGCGCGCTGGTGGAGTGGCTATTTATATTAGAAAAGGCATGTCTTATAATATCAAAAGCACATCTAATGATTATAATGTTGATGGTGATAATAACGATGGTTTGGTGAAAAACGTCCTAATAGAAGTTATATCTCGGGGAAGAAAATTACTGGTAGGAAGTTTATACAGGCCTAATAACAACATACCAATTGAACCGTTTTTTTTTAATTTTGGAGAATTCCACAGCTTTATATTATGATGTTGTCCTTGTTGGTGATTTTAACTGGAACCTTTTAACTGATTCAAGCATTCTTGACATCTTGGCACCATTGGGACCATTTCCAACTAACATAACTACACCTACTCACTTTACCTCGTCCAACAGCACCTTAATTGATCTTCTTTTTGTTGGTAATGTAAGTAATGTTATATTATACGATCAACTGTCTGCCTCGTGTTTTTCTAAACACGATTTATTATGTATGACCTATAATTTTCAATTGCAAATCCCACCCTATTCAATAACTTTTCGTGACTTTGAAAATGTCAAATACGCCACATTGGAATTAGAACTACTTAGAATTGATTGGAATGCAATCTATTATATGGTTTCAACAGAGGATAAACTAGCCTTTCTTGAACGTAATATATTATATTTGTTTGATCAAGCTGTTCCATTGAAAACTAAAGTAATGAGTCAAACAAAAAGACAATGGTTCTCATCAAAGTAAATCTGGAAATAATGACCCTGTTATTTTTGATCCAGACGTTATTAATGAAAAATGTTTGAATATTCCTATGGTAGAAGCAGATATTGATTTTTACAATCACAACCATGACAACCGTCAACCCCATAATAACTTCTCTTTTGATTGCATAGACCAGTTTGACGTTTTAAGAAGCTGTATGTCAATTAAATCAAATGCAGTTGGTGTGGACGAAATTCACCCAAGATTTTTTAAATTAATTCTCCCAAGAATATTTCCCTTTGTTACACATGTATTTAACACCATTATTACCACCAGTCATTTTCCCTCAAATTGGAAAAAGTCCAAAATAATACCAATACCCAAAACTAAATCAGAATATAGGCCAATTGCCATTTTACCCTTTATGTCGAAAATATTTGAGAGGTTAATTCACAATCAGATGTCGCTTTACGTTAATAATCATAATCTGCTTAATGATAAACAATCTGGGCTTCGGAAAAACCACAGTTGTAGATGTTTGTAGATGTTGCGGAAGATATAAGAAATAGTATAGATGAACGAAAAACAAATATCATAGTACTTTTGGATCATTCAAAAGCCTTCGATACAGTCGATCATAACGTCCTATGTTACAAACTACAACACATGTTTATGTTTTCTACAGCTGCTACACGTCTGATATCAACATATCTTACCAACAGGCATCAGTATATTCAAAGTAGTAACAATAAATCAAAACTTCTACCTGTGACGAGGGGTGTACCGCAGGGGTCAATTATTGGGCCCCTTCTATTTTCGCTTTACGCTGATGACCTTCCGAGTCAACTTACACATTGCTAAGTCAGAATGTATGCTGACGATGTTCAGATTTACATCAGCTGTGATACATCTGAAATTGAACAATGTGTCTTAACTCTGAATACTGAGTTAAAACATATCGTTAGCTAAAATGCAAAAGGACGTAACTAACAAAAATATAATTTTACAGGAGAAGCAAAAAACTTTATTAAATGAAAACTATAAACATGTCAGAAAACATGCGTTAATGGGTCATCCATGGAATTTTTTAAACAGTTTTCAAAAGAAACCATTTCATTATATTTTGTTGAAAAAAAAAATGAGTAATTGCGTAGTTTCTCATTTATAAAATAAACACACGTGTAGTTACGTCCCTTTGTTTTTTGTTAATAAAAGCGCAATTTTTGATCCCAGAAGTGCAAAATTTTGTGTAGACACGTAGTTCAATGGCATTTATAATAATCAATCAAAAACACGATTTTGAATTTTTTGTTAGTTACGTCTTTTTGCATTTTAGCTAACGATATATATGAATGGGCTACTGCTAATGGTCTTAGTATCAACCAAAAAAAATCTAAATATCTTGTTATCCAAACACGGACTACTATAACCGATCATATACCTGATATTTTTCTTGGTGATGAGCGTATTGAAAGGGTAAATACAGCAAAAAATTTTGGTATTATTTTTAATAAGAACCTGACATAGTGCAACCATATTAATTATGCATGTGGCCGTACATATTCCATGCTTAGAACTGTCTGGCAAACGCAGTATTGTACACCTATCAAAATAAGAATACTTCTTTCCAAAACCTATTTATTGCCAATTCTGATGTATGGATGTGAATTATTTGCCAAATGTGATGCGGCAAGTACAAGAAAATTAAACTCAGTCTTTAAAAGCATTGTACGATACGTATATGGCGTGAAAAGGTTTAATTCTGTTTCTCCTTTTACGGTAAAATTATATGGTATTCAGTTTGATGACCTTCTCAAAACAAGAGTACTGATATTTATGCACAAAATCGTGTTTACTCAACAACCACAACATCTGTATAACCGCTTAACCATATCTAGGTCTAATAGAGGTAAAATAATTTTATTGTTTAGACGCCAAAGTTTAACTTCCGATTGGCAATTTTTCCTTAATGCAATCCGTCTTTGGAATCTACTCCCGCATAATATACAAATAACTAGTAACGCACTGAGCTTTAAAAAAAAGCATTTTAAATTTGTTTGCATGTTAATTTTTTTCATTTTTTTATGAATTTTAAATATTATTATTTTGTTAATTTTCAATTTAATTTATTAATTTAATAATTTTTTTTTCTCTCTATTAAATTTTTTCTTTTGTTTTAAATTTTATCATTTAAAAATTATAATTATAAATGTTTCTGCTAAAACCATGTTCTATACTACAATAAGAGGCTTTAAGTCTTGTGTATAGAATTGGAAATAAATAAATAAATAAAATAATAAAATAAACATACATCCTTTTTTAAAATAGATATATACATATTTACAAAAACCGAGATCAAAATGGAAAATTTTTAAATTAAATCAGCAGTCAACAGTATTATAAATATTCTGGTTTTTTATGGAATTGATTGTGATAACGTTATTTTATATTTATATCGTATGTAGTCCGAAATAGTATACTATTGAAATTTAACTATATCGGTTTATATAAATATTTAATTTACCTATTCCTATAATCTTTTTCTTTTTTACCTGAAATAGACTTAGTAGAATACCTGGTAAAAAATTAAAAAAATCGGTTCATAAATGAACGGGTTAAAGACCCAGTAAAAACTTTGCCTACAAAATAATATGTTAAGTAATCAGAAACATATAAAAGCACTACATACAATTCTACGGAAAAAACGAATGAATTTCACAAGGGTTGTGCCAAAATGAACGAATTCAAAAGTAATTTTTTTTTTTATCTAAATACATCCAGAAAAAAGTAGTTATCGAAGTTCTTATGGAAGAAAGCTACTAAATAACGAGTGAAAGAAGCTATAAATTTTGAAAAAGTTTTTACTGGGAGACAAACAATTTTCTTTCTTGCCGGAATAATGGTTTTGGCACAAAAGTGTACATATCAGAGAATGACAACAAGTACCTATAAGAATAATATACAGAGGTATTTACCCACGCTTTTCGTTATTGTGTATACACATATTTATAACGCAAATAATAACAACAGCAATGGTTGTGCGTTGCAAAAAGTATGGTTATTGCTTGTACTTATGCACGGCAATATCTTCACGCAACTACATTCAGTAAACAAAAATACATGAATATTATGCAGATGTTATTCAATACCCATGAATGTGTTTTGGGTATCTGTCATACATATAAAATATCCATGTTTTAAAAAATACCTTCAGTATTTTTGGCACTTCTCTGTAAAAATGAAAAAAAATTTTTTTAGCAAAAATGTGCTTTGATCACTAGGCAGGTATGGTACTATGTACATATTATTTATGATATTAAAAAAAAAAAACATCAGCAGTACCTACATATGTCAAACTACACATAAGCTATACATTTTTATAAAAAATAGGACCACGAGGGGTGGGAAGGAGCAATTTCTGCTCTCCGAAGCTATCTGACAGATTTTAATGAAATTAAGAACATAGATAGATTCATATTTATATAGTTGCTTGAGCTATGTATTTTTTAAAAAAATAGGATATCGAGGAGAGAAAGGGGGCCTCTCCGAAACTATTTAATAGATTTTAATAAAATTTAAAAAATATAAAGATTAAATTAGTATTGTGGTTATTTTGTCGAAATATAAAGATTTTTATTTATTTGGACACAGTATTTTTTCAAACTATGACCACGAGGGGCAAATTACATGTACGTTTTTGATCGAATATTCACCCTTATTGTGTTTGGCGTATTTAAAATACGCCTACGACTGTTTGGTAATAGATTAAAGAGAATGTGAATTTTTTTCCTTTATTCTATTACCAAACAGTCGTAGGCGTATTTTAAATACGATAAACACAGTAACAATAATTAAAAAAAATTAAACAGCAATTGTAACACACATGCACAGTAACATGTGACCTGAAAAGTTGACAAGTCAGATGTAAAAAACATGTCGTGTACATGTATCTTAAGCAAACGCTATAAATACATATGTATTGAGTGGTTTCACTCTTTCTTATAAGCACAACATACAAATCAATACTTACATGCATACATACAAAACCATATCTTCCATCTCGTGTCGTTTACCTATGCTATGTTCGTGTGACAGCGACAAGTGGCTCTACGATATTTTTATTTTTGCATGTACAAAATCTTTACGCATCCGCACAATTTTTTTGCACTTCTGCACATGTCGCTGTCACACACACATATCATAGGTAGACGACACGAGATGGAAGGTATGGTTTTTTATGTATGCATGTAGTAAGTATTGATTTGTATGTTGTGCTAATATGAAGAGTGTAACCGCCATTTAATACATTTAGCGCTTGCTTAAGCTGGGATCACACGATTGCCTCAAATGCACCAATATGACACAATTTTGATTGTGCTTTATTGACGCACAATAAAGAAATTGCGCCAATCAAATATTCTGAAATCACACGATTGCCCTGTTTTATACAAATATAATTGCCGCTAGTTGGTACAAAGTGAAATGGGTACAATAATTGCCGCAGCACAGTCACACGGTTGTTATTACTTGACAACTACGAAAACAGCTGATGTGGTAGCTTTTTTTATTTGTTTGGAAGTTCTAGTTGGTATGTTCATTAAAAACGAAAAATTTGTTCATAGATACTATACAATTTTTTGTTGAATAGTTTTATTAGAAATATTTTAAGAAAAATTTATGAAATTCCAAAAATTAGTTCAACAATTTCGAATGTTAACGTTTGCATAGAAAATTTTTATGAAATAATAAAATTTAAATAATATTATTTAAATATCAGAAACTAAATTCTGTAACTGTATTAATTTAACTGCCGATATCGTTTAGTATAGAGAAGTCTCGGCTACTTTAACAAATTTTTTATTCTCGTTTTCAAGGTAACAAATATTTTCTTTAAGAAATATCAACGACATAAAAATATACGCACTTAACAGTTAATAACAAAAATTTAAATGCATAATAAATAAATACATATTTATCTTCATTGATTGCTAAAGGAAACACAAAAACGTAAAATTTATTAAAATAAGGCAAATATTGGCGCGTATTGTGTTGTTTGATTGCCGCACAAGAAGGCAATAAATATTGGTGCATTTTTGTTATTTTTATTGACGCGCGGTTGCATAGCAAACAGTCACACGATTGCCGCACCAAGGTTGCATTTGATTGGTAAAAGTAAGCACAATATTGTCCTCGATTGGTACATGAGCCAATTGGTTGTGCAGTCACACGATTGGTGTATTGAAAAGTGTGAAAATTGGTGCATTGCGGCAATCGTGTGATCCCAGCTTTAGACGCGTTTCTGTAAAGTTTTAAAATTCAAACATAATTAGTATTGTGGTTATTTTGTTGAACTATTTATGGGTTTTAATCCAAATTTTTAATATTTTTAATTAGGCTTAAGTTCATGAAATTTAATTTTTATTAAATTATTTTTGTGAAGAAAGGAATTTTACAACATGAAAATTAATTAAAATTGTTATTGATAATCTTTCATTCTTGACGTGGCTCGGGCTCGAACCCTGGCCGGCAGGTAACCATGACATGTTTCGATCGCAACCACTCGATCTCCTCAGATGGATTTGCCGTCTTACACTCGCAGCCATCGACGACTGCTGACGTCGTAAAATTTTGGATTAAAACCCATAAATAGTTCAACAAAATAACCACAATACTAATTATTGTTAAAGCTAAGGCACGAGCTCTATGTGTACATTTGTCCTTCAAGTTGTGCTGAAAAAGGTCAACAGAAAAGAGAAAGACAAAGTGAAAAAACAAAAAATGTACTTGGACTTCAAGAAAAATTCTTGACGAAAGTACGAAAAAACAGAAGTAAAGGAAAAAAACATGTAAAATCGATTAAAATAGATAATCATTCAGGAAAGCAAATTTCGATCTACCAAATGTTAAAATACAATTTGGTTTAAGGATTGATGTTTGACTAGTGACGTCAGCAGTCGTCGATGGCTGCGAGTGTAAGACGGCAAATCCATCTGAGGAGATCGAGTGGTTGCGATCGAAACATGTCATGGTTACCTGCCGGCCAGGGTTCGAGCCCGAGCCACGTCAAGAATGAAAGATTATCAATAACAATTTTAATTAATTTTCATGTTGTAAAATTCCTTTCTTCACAAAAATAATTTAATAAAAATTAAATTTCATGAACTTAAGCCTAATTAAAAATATTAAAAATTTGGATTAAAACCCATAAATAGTTCAACAAAATAACCACAATACTAATTATTGTTAAAGCTAAGGCACGAGCTCTATGTGTACATTTGTCCTTCAAGTTGTGCTGAAAAAGGTCAACAGAAAAGAGAAAGACAAAGTGAAAAAACAAAAAATGTACTTGGACTTCAAGAAAAATTCTTGACGAAAGTACGAAAAAAACAGAAGTAAAGGAAAAAAACATGTAAAATCGATTAAAATGGATAATCATTCAGGAAAGCAAATTTCGATCTACCAAATGTTAAAATACAATTTGGTTTAAGGATTGATGTTTGACTAGTGACGTCAGCAGTCGTCGATGGCTGCGAGTGTAAGACGGCAAATCCATCTGAGGAGATCGAGTGGTTGCGATCGAAACATGTCATGGTTACCTGCCGGCCAGGGTTCGAGCCCGAGCCACGTCAAGAATGAAAGATTATCAATAACAATTTTAATTAATTTTCATGTTGTAAAATTCCTTTCTTCACAAAAATAATTTAATAAAAATTAAATTTCATGAACTTAAGCCTCATTAAAAATATAAAAAATTTGGATTAAAACCCATAAATAGTTCAACAAAATAACCACAATACTAATTATTGTTAAAGCTAAGGCACGAGCTCTATGTGTACATTTGTCCTTCAAGTTGTGCTGAAAAAGGTCAACAGAAAAGAGAAAGACAAAGTGAAAAAACAAAAAATGTACTTGGACTTCAAGAAAAATTCTTGACGAAAGTACGAAAAAACAGAAGTAAAGGAAAAAAACATGTAAAATCGATTAAAATGGATAATCATTCAGGAAAGCAAATTTCGATCTACCAAATGTTAAAATACAATTTGGTTTAAGGATTGATGTTTGACTAGTGACGTCAGCAGTCGTCGATGGCTGCGAGTGTAAGACGGCAAATCCATCTGAGGAGATCGAGTGGTTGCGATCGAAACATGTCATGGTTACTGCCGGCCAGGGTTCGAGCCCGAGCCACGTCAAGAATGAAAGATTATCAATAACAATTTTAATTAATTTTCATGTTGTAAAATTCCTTTCTTCACAAAAATAATTTAATAAAAATTAAATTTCATGAACTTAAGCCTAATTAAAAATATTAAAAATTTGGATTAAAACCCATAAATAGTTCAACAAAATAACCACAATACTAATTATTGTTAAAGCTAAGGCACGAGCTCTATGTGTACATTTGTCCTTCAAGTTGTGCTGAAAAAGGTCAACAGAAAAGAGAAATACAAAGTGAAAAAACAAAAAATGTACTTGGACTTCAAGAAAAATTCTTGACGAAAGTACGAAAAAACAGAAGTAAAGGAAAAAAACATGTAAAATCGATTAAAATGGATAATCATTCAGGAAAGCAAATTTCGATCTACCAAATGTTAAAATACAATTTGGTTTAAGGATTGATGTTTGACTAGTGACGTCAGCAGTCGTCGATGGCTGCGAGTGTAAGACGGCAAATCTATCTGAGGAGATCGAGTGGTTGCGATCGAAACATGTCATGGTTACCTGCCGGCCAGGGTTCGAGCCCGAGCCACGTCAAGAATGAAAGATTATCAATAACAATTTTAATTAATTTTCATGTTGTAAAATTCCTTTCTTCACAAAAATAATTTAATAAAAATTAAATTTCATGAACTTAAGCCTAATTAAAAATATTAAAAATTTGGATTAAAACCCATAAATAGTTCAACAAAATAACCACAATACTAATTATTGTTAAAGCTAAGGCACGAGCTCTATGTGTACATTTGTCCTTCAAGTTGTGCTGAAAAAGGTCAACAGAAAAGAGAAAGAGAAAGTGAAAAAACAAAAAATGTACTTGGACTTCAAGAAAAATTCTTGACGAAAGTACGAAAAAACAGAAGTAAAGGAAAAAAACATGTAAAATCGACTAAAATGGATAATCATTCAGGAAAGCAAATTTCGATCTACCAAATGTTAAAATACAATTTGGTTTAAGGATTGATGTTTGACTAGTGACGTCAGCAGTCGTCGATGGCTGCGAGTGTAAGACGGCAAATCCATCTGAGGAGATCGAGTGGTTGCGATCGAAACATGTCATGGTTACCTGCCGGCCAGGGTTCGAGCCCGAGCCACGTCAAGAATGAAAGATTATCGATAACAATTTTAATTAATTTTCGTGTTGTAAAATTCCTTTCTTCACAAAAATAATTTAATAAAAATTAAATTTCATGAACTTAAGCCTAATTAAAAATATTAAAAATTTGGATTAAAATTCAAACATATATTTTTAATAAGTTGTAAAGGAAAGTTTTTCTTTGAAAATTTCATCCAGTGTATGAATGTAGTATATGAAAAATTATAAATTTAAAGTATGGAAAGTACGTTGCCCCCTATCTCCCTCGTTATCCTATTTTTTTAAAAAATACATAGCTTATGTGTCTATATAAATATGGATCAATGTATGTTTTAAATATCATTAAAATCTGTTAGATTGTTTTGGAGAGGCAGAAAATACACTCCAGCTTCCCTCGGGGTTCTATTTTTTAAAAAATATATATAGCTTGTGTGTTCATATTAATATGGATCTATCTATGTTTTAAATTTTATTAGGACCTGTTAGATAGTTTCGGAGAAGCAGAAATTGCTGCCAACCGCCTCTCGTTGTCCTAATAAAATAAGCTTACCGCCTTAGTCAAATCTTAAAAAGCTTTAAAATTTACCCTTCAATACGCCAAACACGATAAGGGTGATTATCTTGATATTTTTCTGAATAACAACACAAAAAAATGTTGCCTAGTTCCAAAATTTTTAAAATTGGATTTGCCATCTCTGCTCTCTGTCACTCTGTATATTTACGTTATACTTACGTTAATACACATACTTATATGGGTATTGCAGATAGCTAACAGAAATTTTATTTATATCTGCATGTACATTCAAAAAGAGGAATGAATATACAAATACACATTGGCAGAGAAGCTTTAGTTAGCGAAGCCAGTATTTGTTATACCATAGAGAAGAAAATCCTTGCGCCCGGCCGAAGGCCTGCTATGCAGAGAAGCTTTAGTAAGCGAAGCCGGTTTTTGTTATACCATAGAAGAGAAAATCTTTGCTCCCGGCCGAAGGACGGCTGTTCAAAAAAGCTTTAGTTAGCGAAGCCGGTATTTGTTGTATCAAAGAGGAGAAAATCCTTGCGCCCGGCCGAAGGCCGGCTATGCTTTCGAGTTTGTAAGCATGTTGTGGACATTATGAGACTTTACAAAGTGGCATAACGTCCACGGCCTTTATGACTTAAAAAAAAATAAAAACTAAATAAAAAAATTTTTTTATTGAGTCTTTTCTTCTTTTTTGACAATCGAAAGGTTGGAATTAACCATATGCTATTTTACAGATTTTTCTTAGAACTATATTCGTCTTGTTCTAATACACGCTAATTGTATACGCTGCATGCTAAAATATAAAAATGAGTATCACATTAAAAAAAATTGTGTTTATATGAATGTTAAAACACAGTGCTTGCTCATTGCACTTTAACGAACAGAGCCAAAGTCTGCAAAATTCAACAACTAAAACTACATAAAAACGATATGTTATGTTAAAAAAAAAAACAAACATATTGAACATTGAAAACAGTGATTAACAGTGGTGTAGAAACATATGTTATACTAAAAACCGAAACGTACATGAACAAGAGTTTGACAGGTACTGGCATTTGATGTTAATAAACAATAAATTGAATAATTTATATTATTTTTGTTTTCACTTAAAAACAAATAAACAAGCTATTATTTTCAATATAATAGTCAAATGTAAAGCCATATGAATAAATATGATAAAGGTATTCGATAAAATTATTATATATATTTTATAAATATATTTCTTAATGCTAATATCACAGAGGGTTTTATACTAGCCCCTATTGGAGCCTGGTGCGGATCTGAGGTAGAAGTCCCGTTGAAAGTTGTCGTAAATGCTGACGTTTACGACGCCGATGGGAGACAGGTATATAGAATTGTTCCAACCAGTATATCTTTCAGCTTCAAAGATTTCGTTCATAAGGTGATTATCGTGTAATTCAAGCCGATCAATCAAACGTTTCTGTAACGTAAGCGCGTAGTCGCAGAGTGGTGTTATATTTGACTTTTCGTAGATATACAAGTTGGAAAAGCGTTTAGTTGGATTTTGAAAGTTCTTTCCTAAACATTTCCTCAGAATGGACCTCTCAAAGATTTCAAGCTCTTTTGCGGCAACTGGGGAGATAGTAAACCAAATCGGAAAAGCATATATGAGTATTGGCCTAATAGCCACCTTGTACAGGAGTAATTTAGTTTTTTCAGCTAAAAATTTGCTATGCATTACTCTGGAGAACATTCCTGCAATTTTTTTTGCCTTTGATAAGAGAGTTCTGCTGTGGATGTTAAACTTCATTAATTAATTAAACTGCACTCCGAGATATTTTATGGACGATTTAAATGGGATCTCAGATCCTTCTAGGGAGAGTGAAAGAATTTTGCTTTGTGGCACAACGTTACGATTACATTTACCAGAGGCGTTCCTGATACAAATCGCTTCGGATTTGGCTGCATTATTTTGGATACCCCATTTTTTGTAGTAATTATTAATGATGTTAAGATGTGCAATAGCCTCAGTAAGAGCCCTAAGAGGATATTCGTCATGCGCATAAATCATGCAATCATCGGCATATAATATTGCTTTTGAGCCAGCGATACAATGTGGAAAGTCGTACAGAAATATATTGAACAATAGAGGTGCCAACACGCTGCCCTGCGGTACACCACTTTTAACGCTTCCAAAAGACGAAGGTAAGTTATTAATTTCCACACAAAATTCGCGGTCGGTAAAATAATTGGAAAACATTTTTACCAAGAAGGGGTCAACACCTAGTTCTACGAGCTTGTACAAAATCCCTTTGTGGCACGCAGAATCAAAGTCTTTTTGTATATCCAGGGATACAGCTACTGCGCAACGTTTTTCCCTTAGATTGTCTGTGACATCAGTATGGAATTTCAGTAATGCGTGTTGAGTGGAATGATGCTGTCTGAATCCAAATTGGTAAGTTGGAAGGGGACAGAATATAAATTCATTTTCCAATTTTCTTTTTAGGATGTGCTCGAAAATTTTACCAATATTGGATAATAACGAGACGGGCCTGAAATCATCAATCTGAATGCTGTTGTGTTTCTTTTTTATTGGAATGATTTTAGACGACTTCCAAGCCTTAGGAAAGTAGCAATTATTTAGGCAATTGTTGAAAGGGCACTCCAAGAGTTACAGGGAGCTGTCAGGTAATTTTTTAATTAAAAAGTTGGAAATATTACCAACGCCGCTAGATTTTGTTGTTGTTGATTGTATTTATGATTTCTTTTATTTCAGCACAGTTTGTGAAATGATAGCTGTCGACGTTTTGCATGGAGTGAAAGGCGTTATCAAATGTATAAATATGACGAGGAACTTCTGAGATGTAGGATGCAGCTCTTTCATTTAGATTTGCCCCTGGGCAATCGGGTAAGTTTTCACTGTACACAGACGAGTAATATGTACAAAACGCTTCACCTATTTCAGATTCATTTGAAACTGCCATGCCATTCACGCTGATTTGTTGAGGGAAGACAAATTTCTTTTTCCCCGACATGCGATAAATCTCCTTAAAAGCAGACGTGCCGGGCTTTATTTTTTCCAATTTACTGTTGAATTTATAAGCTTGATCGATACTGACCAGATCTTTTAGAATTATTTTTAATAGTCCAATTTGTTTCGAGATAATGTTGTACTCCCTGCTTGATCTATCGCATGTACGGTGGTATATTTTTTTAAGTTCTTTTTGCCACTGATGCTTTACACGGAAAATTTTTCTTATATTTTCAGGTAAGGGTGTTTTGTTATGTTTTAATTCAATTTTAACTGAATGCCTGTTGGAGGTTGAATTAACGATATCATTGAATTCGTTAATAAGTCCATCAATTTCATTGTTTCTAAGATTTCTATATCCAGGAGGCATAATAGAGGTCGCTGCAATATCTATATCTCGTTTGAAATTGCTCCAGTTCGTGTTTTTATATGATGTATAAAAACTAGGCGATCTTAGGGAAAAGTCCTCGTTTTCCAATCTCAGTTCCATTTTTAGAGGAAAATGATCCGAGAACGTTGCCAGGCTGGTCACTTTAAAATTCGGAGTTTCTCTATTTACTAAGTGAGAACTGAGAAGAAAGTGTTCTAAGAAGGAGTTGCCATTGGGGTAAGTTGGCTTATTGTCACAAATGCGAGTAACATCAAGGGTATGGTCATGAAGCCAGTTAAATAATGATTTGCCATTATTATTTTCAGAATGGTCACCCCAGGACGTATTTTTGGCGTTCAGATCACCACCCAGGATTACGGAGTCATAACTACGTGCAGCGTTTAGGATTGAGTTGAGTCCAATACCTAAAGCATCTCGAGGCAGATTCGTAGGAACGTACATGGATCCAACTAGAATTTTTTTAATGCTGCTGTTGATTTTAATTTCAATTTGAAGAAAAGTGGTATTGAATTGGAAGACGTCAATTAAAACCCTTTTAAAAGAGATTGTATTTTTCAATAAAATTGCCACACTAAGGAGGGATTTATCATAAAAAAAATTGTAGCCGTCTATAAATAAACGCATGTTTCCTCTAAGGTGGCACTCTTGCACAAAAGCAATGTCAATTTTATTATAGTGTAGGGTATTAGAGAGTTCGATTTGCCGGCCTCTGTCAACCAGTGACCGCACATTAAATGTTATGAAGTTTAGATGTTTAGGGAGTATTACTAACTTTATTGTACAGACGCACAAATTCTGCCCTTGCGTCTGGCTTTGACATAAGGCGGTATTCTTTAAGAAAATTTTCTATTTCTTGTTCTATAGTAAGTTCCTCGGGCTGCATAAGTATCTGGTCAGCTTAAGAAACTCATCAACAACTGAATTTGTCTCAATGTTGGTGTTATTTTTCTGGTTAAAAAGGTTAGCAAACGACTTACCCGGAGAAATATATGAGGTTGCTACTCTTCTGACATTGCGACTAGCAATTTCTTTTTCCTCTTGAACTTTTATCATTTTCTGACGTTTAGTTTGAACGTACTTTTTGTAGGCGCTACATCTTGATGTTGTAACAGGCATTTGCCGGGTTCATGTTTCTGGTTGCATTTCACACACTTAAATTCTGCGTTACAGTTTTTTGATATGTGTCCCCAGTGCTGGCAACGTCGGCATTGAATTTCCTTTTTCTTGTTATTAGGCTTCTCCCACGAAACAACCTGGCTTGCAACGATTTTGATATGCTTAACATCATCTTTGTTCTTCCCAGGATGGAGAGTCACTAAAAAAAGACCAGTCACATAATCATTTTTGTATGAGTGAGCCGTAGAAAAATTTGAGACTTTTGCCACCACTCCTGGAACCTCTTGATCCAGTTTGCCATTTATTTCTTCGGATGGGGTTCTGTAGTCGAGTCCGCGTAGAACCAACGACACTTGTTTTAATTCCTTCGGCGTGAAAGAATATGAGTTCACACCCTTTTCCCTCAACATTGCCATCATTTCAGAATGTGCGGCAGTGTCTAAAAAAAATAAATTTTGCTTTTGCGGCGACTCACGTTTTTAATTTTAATGAAATCTTTGGCGTAATCCCCTCCAGTTGGCAGGCTAAGGCTTTAATGTCCTGATCAAAAATAAAAATCGGCGGACACAGTTTTTTCCTCGGTTTCACAACATTTGCAGTTGTTGTGTTAACAGCGTCCGTATTGGAGTTGTTGGTATTTCTGCTCCTCGCACCGTTTGTATTTTGAAAGTCAAGATCTCCCAGAATTGAAAAACGGTTTTGGTTGTTAACATCAAATGATGTTACGTCAATATCATCCTGGGATTCGTCATGTCTTTTCTTCCTTTTCAGGCCACCAATTTTAGCACCATTAGTGCCGTCATCCATGGGCTCTTCTCCCACCATATGTAAAATAATATGAATCTTTCTTGTATAGTTTTCTTTATTTTTTTGGTATTTTTTTATGTATTGGCTTTAATTGCAAAAATGTATTTAAATTATTTTATTAATGCGGTGTAAATAAAGGGTATAAAAAATAGTAAAACGCCTTTATGACTTTAAGACGGACACTATGACACTGGACGTTATGACATGCCACCTTTTTGGAATATGTCCCCTTATTTTTACAAATAACATTTAGGAATTCCATGTATAATGATAATGAATGATTTAGACAAATAGTATGTAAGATTAAGACGAAATTTTAAAAAATGAAAGATGGCCCGAAAAAATGGTCTATTTTTCATACAATATTTTTGGGTGATTTTTCATAATGAAAAATCATCAAATTTAAAAAACGAAAAATCACCCAATAATAACGAAAAATAGCCCAAAAATTTTGGGTCACTTTTCATATGAATTCAGGCCCAATTTTACAAGGAATTTTTTTGGGCGATTTTTCATAATTTTTTTTGGGCCATTTTTCTTTGGGCGATATTTCCTACAGCCCTCAAAAGGATTAGTTTTGAAGTCGTTTAAAAACGAAAGCAAGTCGTTAAAAAACGAAGACATGTTGTCTCACTACCACCACTTTTTAACAATGACATGGTCCATGCTTGCATTACATCGGACCAGTCCATGGAGTAGTCCATTTTATCAAAATGGATCAGGTGGTCCAATTTTATTTGCAGGGTTGTTGATCTTTACCCATACATGTCCATACGTGTTTTCTCACAAATATGAAAGAGTACTTAAAATGACACTTTTGTCATTCTCTGGTACATATAAGATAAGAATATCAAATATCAATCATATTTTGTATATGTACTTATAAAAGAAGTATTAAATGTTCAAAATAAGCCAAGTCGGTCCATTACTTTTCCTCGAAATTTTGCTTTTGCCGATACATTTTTCAGGAAAGAGAGAAACAATTTCGAGGACAATTTTCACAATAGGGATAAATATAAAAATGTAACCCTTATTTCTAAAGACATCTTTTTTTCTAATAAACAAACATATAAATATAATAATAATTATCTTATTTCGAAGACTAAGGGGCTTGTAGTGTAAAACGCAACGCAATTTCAACAATTTCATTAAAAGCAAAAACAAAATCAAAAATATTTTATAAATTTGTTGTTGCTTTCTACAGACATTCATATTTTTTTTCAATTTTCAACGCCACAAAATAGAAGTGTTTGAAATTTAAAAATTCAAGATGAATTTCTATAGAAAGTAACAACAAAATTATAAAATATTTTTGATTTTGTTTTTGCTTTCGTCACTTTTTTAGAAAAAATCATCAAAACGTCACTTTGTTAATTTCGGAACAAAAAATCGTCAAGATGACGATAGCTCGTCAAATCTGGCAGCCCTGTTTTTATTATATTTATTTCTTTTGTTGACGTTTCGCTTTTATTTGACACTTAATTACTTGATATATTCCAGTATAAACAGAGTTTGTTGTTTCTGTTTTCGCATTCAAATACAGAAACACTTTTATCTCATAAATCGAGAAACGATGGAATTTTTTGTTTCACACTTCATGTAAGAAATTTTACGATGCGAGAAATACAGAAACGAGCTACTGATTTCGCATCATTTCCTGAAACATGTTCTGCATAGTGGCCATGAAGTTATTCATAGTTTGAATTAAATTTTCGATTGAGCTAGGCATATTTCCAGAAGGAATTTGAAGACCTTCCCTAGGAACATCAGCGTATGGAGGTTGCTTTGCGTTGGAAGTACTCGGGGGATTTTTCGAATTAGGGTTTCCTTTTAAGACTTGGGCATATGATTGGTTTTGTTTGTTTGTTTGTGTAGTACTAGCAATTGAGCCAGTGGCTTGGCTGGGCGCATATGACGGACCATATTGGGAGTGAGTATATTTTTGAACTAAAGCAGGTTTTTTTAAATGCAAGAAGACTTTACAACCCCTATAGTTTGCCGTGTGATTTTCGCCACAGTTGCTGCATTTCTTCACATTCGGGTCAGCTTTAGAACGATTACATTCGGCGGTTTTATGAGCGTCGCCACAAACCACTCATACGTGAGGCAATTTACAATATGATTTCGTATGCCCATATTCCTGGCAGTTTGTGCATTGGGAGGTACCCTTTCGTTTTAATGGCTCCTCAAAAGTTATTCTTCTGTTGAGTAGGTAACGCAAGTTTTATAGGGGATGAACTGAATTTTTGGTTTTGAGAACCGATGAATCAAACGATAGATATCTCAATGGTTGAGGAACTTTATTCCTGTTCAAAATGTTATGAACAGATTTTACCTCATAGCCCACTAGCTCTACGGCAGATTTTATTTCCTCTGTAGGAACAGAACTATCTATGCCATTTATGACAATAATTAAACCATTAGCACTTTTTAATTGATATGTATAGGTGTCTTGATATAATACAAAAGTTCGTTTCTGTACTGGCTTGAATTTTGGTCTCTTGAATATGCCCACGTCGTATAGAAACTGTCGCGACGTAGAAATTATTCTTACCTACAAGTTGAGTCAACATGTTGACTATGCTGTTTGATGTTTGCTCCCACATAGATAGGTGGCGGTTTAACTTCTTTAGTGGCTGTTCCATTAGCTGATTATGCTTCTTCATCGTCAGGTATGGAGAGTACAGAGAATCTGTTACCACTTGCTGGCAAAGAGACTACGTTAGAGCCTTTGTATTGTTTGGCCATGCTTTCCTGTTGGGTGGACCTAGGTTTTTTGTTAATACTCCTCTGGTCAGACTACTTCACACTTTGAACCACATTTACGGTCGGATCAACACACTTGCTCAAGTTGGGCACACTTGCACTTAAATTGCTGTATGGAAAACCAGTTGCGCTTGCAATTTTTGCACATAAATAATTTTTATTTAGTTCTGGGTATCGAATGTTTTCATTGCTCACGCTCGGAGAGCTTACCACAATATACGCATTTCTGCTATTTGTGCTGGGCATACTCTCCTTGTTGGGAGTATTTGTGAAGCTCATTCACAATTCTCTTCGGCCACCTTAGTTATTGTTTTTTTTCACTTCGAATTTTTTTATTTTTTTTACTCACTGATACACGTCCGTACTCGTCAAGAGCTGGTTTAAGAATGAAAAAAAAAAAATGAAAAATGTTGAATATAATATAAAGTTACCTTCGGAAGGAAATAATTCCCAGTTTCTGAAAGTATTTTTCTTAATACGACTTCTTGGCTCAGCAAGTAATATTATCGCAAGGGATTTTATTTTATTATTAAACAATTTTTTAACAAGCCTTTTATAATAGTAATCACAATACTTTCTAAGCTTAAGGCTTATGAAAGCAAGCTTGCTACCAGTTCTTTCTAAATCGTTTTGGTTTGTTGGGTTAAGTTCATGTTACCGTTTCGAAAATATTAAAATGGTTTGATATTTTATGTTTTGAAACACAATGTTTTATCGTGTGCATCGATGTTGAAAATGTTTCTTTCTTATTTTGTTGTGTGCCTTGCTATTGAAATTCGCAACCGCCAGCAACTTACAAAAAACAGAAACAATAAGTATGGTCACTTAAAAATGCTCAAATAATTTGCGGACTTTTACAAAAACGAATTCGCGCCATTTATACAATGACGCTAAAAAATGTGACAGTACGCAAATAATTTGCGCACCTTTACCGAGATGTCAAAAACTCTTTCGTGCCATTTATGTTAATGACGCCTTACAATGTGCCAGTGCTAGAAAAGTACTTAAAATTAAGCGCTTTTTACATTAAACTAACTTCAAATGGTATAAATCAGCAACGATTTCTACTGATCATTTTGGATGAACCCACTTTTCTCTGGAACGGCTCTGACGATTTTTTTAAAAATTGATTTTTTTTTAATACTGAAGTAGTATTTTTCCATATTCCATTGAGCTTATGTCCTGACACTGCCTAGTTAGGCTGTCATAAATCAGCAACGATTTCTACTGACCATTTTGGATGAACCCACTTTTCTCTGGAACGGCTGACGACTTTTTTAAAAATTGATTTTTTTTAATACTTAAGTGGTATTTTTCCATATTCCATTGAGCTTATGCCCTGACACTGGCTAGTTGGGCAGTCATAAATCAGCAAACGATTTCTACTGACCATTTTGGATGAACCCACTTTTCTCTGGAACGGCTTTCTTTTTAATTGTTTTTTTTTTTAATATTTAAGTGGTATTTTTCAATATTCCATTGAGCTTATGCCCTGACACTGCCTAGTTTGGCTGTCATAAATCAGCAACGATTTCTACCGACTTTTCTCCGGAACGGCTCTGACGATTTTTTTAAAAATTGATTTTTTTTAATACTTACGTGGAATTTTTCCATATTCCATTGAGCTTATGCCCTGACACTGCCTAGTTTGGCTGTCATAAATCAGCAACGATTTCTACTGACTATTTTGGATGAACCGACTTTTCTCTGGAACGGCTCTGACGATTTTTTTTTAAATTGGATTTGTTTAATACTTAAGTGGTATTTTTCCATATTACATTGAGCTTATGCCCTGGCACTGCCTAGTTTGGCTGTCATAAATCAGTAACGATTTCTACTGACCATTTTTGATGAACCCACTTTTCTCTGAAACGGCTCTGACGATTTTTTTAAAAATTGATTTTTTTTAATACTTAAGTGGTATTTTTCCATATTCCATTGAGCTTATGCCCTGACACTGCCTAGTTTGGCTGTCATAAATCAGCAACGATTTCTACCGTTGCTAACTTTCGTTGCTATTTTGGCGCACGTAAAGTTTACACTTAATTACAGGTAAAGCTGTAACTAAATGCCAACTAACTAAAACATTCAAACAACAGCTGATTGATATCATTTTATAATTTATTTTTATAATTCAAAGTTCAACATTCATTGCGAACGGTCGACATTACAGTGTGCTCTAGCAAAATTGTCAAGTTTGTAGTATTTAAGTGGCCAAAAATATATAAGAACATTATCTTTTGATTTACAAAAAAATATACTTTAAATTGGTGATAGTATCGTTAAAAAATCCGCATAAATAAACTAATTATTAAAATAAACAAAACTTGTTACAAAACTTAAAAAAAAAAAACAAAAAACAAACAGAAAAAATTAAAGAAAAGAAACATAAAAACAAAAATGAGTTTGTGTGGACAGTGTAACAACAATTTACCAGCTAAATGTGTTAAGTGCTTTTTATGTAACTCTCAATATCATTTCTCAACTTGCTGTCCTCTTTCTAAAACACATATGCGACGATGAATACTGAACGGAGAGCTGATTGGAGATGCCATAAGTGTAAGCCACGCAAGGGATCTTCCAGCAGCAACAACTCCTACCATATTATAATCGATAATAATTCAGAGCCAGGCAACCAAAAACAACAAAGAGAGGATGAATTTGAAGAGAACGACAACGTAAAACGTTTCAAAGACTCTTTGTCGCCTAATGATGCTAATAGCAGCTTGTATATGGTAAAAACTGATGTAAAAGAATTGAATATAGATGTCTCGTCCATTAAAAATGACATAGGAGACATTTATGATGCATGATCTCGCTTAAACCATAAACCAATGCAATAATCAAATAAATGCAAATCTCTAAACAGCACTCTCAACTATAACAACATCTCTCAATACACTAACTACTCAAGTAAGTGAACTTTGCGAAAGCAACAAGGAAAAGGAGAAACAAATAAATGGGATGAGCACAAGAATAAACAATTTAGAACAACAATTATTAAATAAAAACATTGAAATAAAAAATATTACAAACAACAACATACAACCTAATGATGTAATTAAAATGATTGCTAATTCGTTAAATGTTGAAATTAACGATAACGATATAAGCGCTTCGTACAACATAAAAAAGCCCAAAAAGTTGTCGTATAATTTACTTCTCATAACAAAAAAAGAGAACTTTTGACTAAACTTAACCGGCAAAGAATAGATGCAAGTGTAATAAATGACGACACTAATAACAATAAGTTCATTTACATCAACGAACACCTAACTCCTAATCGGCGTTTGCTCTGGTTGGCTAAGACAAAGGCAAAGGAATCAAATTGGAGATTTGTGTGGGTACGTAATGGGAGAATTTACGCAAAAAAGAATGAAATGTCTAATCCCATTTTCATAACAAATGCTGCAGACATCGAGTTTATAACATCAGCAATCTAAACACATTCCCTACAAACGTATATACAAAAATAAAAACGCTTTTTCCAAATTTGTTCTCTTTTTTTAATGAAAAAAATGATAAACTCAATAGTAGATAGTTTCAATCAAATTAATACAAACTTTTTAAGTTATCCCAACACAATGATTTCTTTGAATATTCGCTCGTTACGTTTAAATTTAACACCACTTTTAGCAAGTCTGGATAAAATTATAAATAACATTAATCTTATACTCCTGGTAGAAACTAATATTACTAACGAGGAACAACATACATACAACATTAAAGCTTTTAGTTCATACTTCTACAATAGAGATATTAGAGGAGGTGAAGCTGTCTTCATTCGAGAAAATTTAATACACACACGTATAAGCGATACAAATAAATATTACAAACAAACAAAAAACACTCTCTCTGTTTACAATTTATCGACCGCAAAAACATAATAGCTCCGTTTCTTTAATTTTTGGGTAAAGTTCGTGAAAATGAGAGTAAGCATAAATTTCTCTCATAAAGAGACAAAATTACACAAAAGTACGGGAACAGAAAAAACCAAATTTTAAGCACAAAATAAAAAGTCATTGTTTTTACAGCCCTTACAAAACAATAAAAGTTTATGCCACTTTTGAAAAATTGTATATTGTCCGCAGAAATAAACTAATTTTACAAAAATTAAACAAAACAAACACTTTTACAACAACTAACATTATGTTTTCCTAATATTTCAACATAAAACTTTATATTTAAGTACATAATTTTACTCCACAGCTTTTTCCAAAATTTTGTTCGTGATTTTTTTCCTTTGCATTTCATTGTTTTGTTTATGTTTTACAGCTGTTTGACAATTTACACAATTTGCACGAAGAAAAAGTCTGGGCTGTTTCGTGCAAGAAGAAGAATTTTATTCTCTCAAATCCGCTCTCATTTACACAAATTAAAAGTACGGGAACGCTTTTCGTGCACATTGGGATCCCGAGGCATACTTGCCATATGAAGCTGCCGATCCACCTGGTGAAAAATGCACACCATTCCCAATGGGGTAGTGCCGACATCAACAAAAGAGGTGAGTCTATGTTTGATTTTATTGTTGCCAGCAATCTTTTTATCTGTAACAGGGGGAATACGCCAACGTTCAGAACTAGGGATAGAGAGGCAGTGATAGATATAACATTGACGAACTGTAGGGAATTAGTAGAGGACTGGAGGGTGGCTTTGGATTTTTCCTTCTCTGATCATAGTCGTCTGTCCTTTAGTCTAATGTTTGAGAGGTCGAAAAGGTGTCCATATAGGAATCCGAGAAGGACGGATTGGGATTCGTTTTCGGGACTAGTGCAACGGAACCTTAGGGTTACACGGAACTGGGGGTCGACTCCGGCCGGTGTGGAGCAACTGGTAAACACCTTCACGGGGGTATTGACCAGTAGCTATGAGCGATCCTGTCCGTTAAATTTTCCGGGCAGGCGTACACAGCCAAGATGGTGGACAGACGAGTTGAAAACTCAAAGGTCCACCGTCAGAAGGCTGTTCAATAGGGCGAAGTATACGCGCAGGAATGAGGATTGGAGTAACTTCAAGTTGAGTTACGGGAGGTATAAGGGAGATATTAGAAGGGCGAAAAGGGACTCGTGGATTAAGTTTAGCGAGTCAGTTGAATCCGTGAATGAGATGTCTAGGTTCAGAAGAATTTTATCTAAGTACCCTGTAGTCCCTGGATTTATTCAGAGATCGGACGGCTCATGGACGGAATCTGGCTCTGAATCTCTCTGTCTGCTTATGGAGACTCACTTTCCGGGGTGTGTGGATCCTGGGTCGGGGGAACAGGCTGTATGTGGCGACCCCTTCTCTGGTTCGGGCTCAGGCGGTGAGGAAAGGGAGACGGTGGGGGGATATGATTACCTTGGATAAGGTAACATGGGCGGTAAATACCTTTGGGTCCTACAAATCGGCGGGGCCAGATGGTATATTTCCGGCGATGTTACAGAATATCGGGAAATCATCACTCCTGTTGTTGGTGGAACTGTTTAGGGTATGTGTGCTGAACGGGTACATTCCTAGGAGGTGAAGGGAGGTTAGGGTAGTTTTTATTCCCAAGGCGGGTAGAACCGGTCACTCTAAACCCAAGGATTTTAGACCAATCAGCTTGTCGTCTTTTCTCTTGAAGACGTTGGAAAGACTGATTGATCTACATCTGAGGTAGAAGATTGACGCCGGCATCGTTAGCGGCGCTCAACACGCCTACCTTAAAGGTAGATCTGTTGAGAGTGCGTTGCATGATGTGGTTGGTTATGTGGAGCGGGGTTTGCGAACCAGGGAATACACCCTGGCGGCATTCCTTGACATAGAGGGCGCCTTTAACAATTTGAGGATATAGGCCATAAGGCAGGCACTGGTTGACTTAAGGGTTCCGTTGTTCTTGGTCGAATGGATAACTATGATGCTTAGCAGCAGAGTTATTCACTCGGACTGGGGAAACGAACGCTTAAGGAAATCGGTGACTAGAGGGACCCCACAGGGAGGAGTTCTCTCTCCCTTATTGTAGCTCTTGGCCGTCAATGTCGTTCTGAGACGTTTTGACAGAATGGGTCAGAAGGTCGTAGCTTACGCGGATGATGTGATGATATTGGTGTCGGGCAAGTTTCTGCCGACAATTAGCGACATCATGCAAGGGGCGCTGGGCGAACTGGCGGCATGGGCAAGTGACAAGGGACTGGGAGTAAATCCGGAGAAGACGGATTTTTTTCTTTTCACTAGGAGGTACAAGGTGGAGGAGTTTAGACTGCCGGTACTGGGAGGAGTGGAGCTTGGACTATCTGATAGTGCTAAGTATCTGGGGGTTTTTCTGGACAGCAAGCTGTCATGGGGTAGGAATACTCAGGAGAGACTCAAAAGGGGTCTCAATGCTTACTTTGCTTGCAGATCATCGATAGGTAGGAGCTGGGGACTCCGGCCGTCAGTGGTGGGATGGCTGTACACTTCGGTGGTTAGACCCATTCTTACGTATGGATGCTGTGTTTGGTGGGAGTCATTGAGATTGGCAAGTCGTAGGAACCTTCTTTCTAAGACTCAGAGGGTTGCTTCAATTGGCATGACAGGTGCCTTGAGAAGTACTCCTCAGGCTGCCCTGGATGTCATTCTACATCTTCTACCCATTGAGCAGTATGTGATGGAAATGGCGGCCAGGAGCATTCTTAGACTGAGGGAGTTAGGACTTACGAGGAATGACACTCAGGGTCACTCACGGATCCTGGGTGAGATTGAGGCTGGTGGCTATTGCCTGGGACCGCCGGGATCCACTGATTATGTTAGCACCTGTTTGGATTTTGGTCGGTTGCCAGAGGTTATAATGCCCTCTAGGGAGAGCTGATCGGGCAGGGGCAGATTATTTGGTGGATTTGCTATTTTCACTGATGGCTCAAAGATGAGGGGCACGGGTGCAGGGGTCTACATTGAGGATCTGAACATAAGAAGGTCATATAGGCTTCCTGACGACTGCAGTGTTTTTTTTTCAAGCGGAGGTTCTGGGGGTCTGGAGGGCCGTGGAACTGATGAGGGACAACATTGATAGGGGCTCGGAGGTCACTATATATGTGGACAGCCAGGCGGCTCTTATGGCCGTAAGGGGCTGTTATGTGAACTCCAGGCTGGTTGATGGGTGTAGGAGGGCTCTGAGGGGAGCCTTAGGGGAGTATCTGCTAAGGTTATGAGATTGCTGATGAGTTGGCAAGACAGGGCTCAGAGATGGAGGATCCTGACTGTGTGGAGGCGGTTAGGCCTCCATTGGGCTTCTATTTTGGTAGAATTAGGGAATGGATACTGAGCTGTTGGGCAGGAGCATGGTCTGCGTTAGGACCATGATAGGAATTATCACGGGCCACTGTATGATAGGCAGGATGGCGGTGAGGATGGGGTCCGACTTGTCGGATATATGCAGGTTGTGCGAGGACCCTGAGCAGTTGGAGTCAGTTGAGCACTTTCTGTGCCACTGTCCCAGGTTGCAGGGTAGCAGGTTGAGGTGGCTGGGCAGTAGATTCCTGGGCGAATTAGGGGATGTCTCGGGTTGCGGACTCGAGAATCTGATAGAATTCGTAATGGGGATGGCCTGGCTGCGCGAGGGGAGACTGGGTGCTAACCGCACGTAGGGCGGATTTGGTTTAAGTGGGATTTCTCTCGGGGTTGGTCCTTCACCTTCTTTTCTTTCTTTTCTACCTATCTTTCGGATCTGTCTTATGCTTTTGCTGCTTATTTCACCTACTTTATACCTTCTTAGCTATCTCTAATTAAGGCGTCACAATGGACCATATTGGTCTCTGGGTGAAGGTGTGAAGGAAACTTCACACCGGCCTTTCTACCTACCTACCTACCTACCTTAATGATAATGTAAAAAAAATTCTACACTCATGTAACATCAAAACTCTATTAAATCATCCACCGAGAATCCAACACTCAATGTTTCTATGTGTTAAAAAATTTAAAAATAAAGAAGGAGCGATGTGATGGAATAAGGCCAAAGGACTTAAAATTTAATTCTATACAATTGACACCAGTAATTACTACTTTCATTAATTCAAGTATAAACGATGCTACTATACCTAACATATTAAAAACTTCGTTAATACGACCAATTTATAAAAGTGGTTCTAAAACCGATATGAATAAATATTGGCCCATTGCCATACTACCGGTGATTGAGAAAGTCCTAGAAGAAATATTAGTATGAAGGCTCAACGAATTCCTTAATAAATTCAAAATAATAAATCCCAATCAATATGGATTTCAGAAGGGAAAAAACATAAATAAGTTATTAGGAAACTTCTCAAACCATATAAATACATGTTTAGGTGAACAATTACACTGCCTCGCGCTCTTTATCGACTTCAGTAAAGCTTTTGACATAATATCTCACAGCAACTTATTAATTATATTGGAAAGAAACGGCATTAGAGGAAAATGCTTAGAATGGTTTCAAAATTACTTGAGTCTTAGAACCCACCAAGTCAAAATATGTGAAACATTAAGCGACAAAACTAATACAACAAATGGTGTTCCACAAGGCTCAAAACTGGGTCCGATATTATCAGGCATGTCACAAATTCCGATCGGAATGGTTTTCATTCCGTATTTGCAAATTCGATCGTTTTTGTTTTACGCTCTTCAGATTCCGATCGATTTTGGTTATTCCCACAAACTCACAAATCTCATTTTTTTAAACTTAAGTATGGTAGCGTTGTGCAAAGCAAAACAAAAAACATATGGTTATTGAAAAAAAGTAAAACAAAAATAAACAAGAACAAAGGTGCTAACATAACATTTTCTCAATAAAGTGGAGAAAATACAAAATTTAATTAAAACATGCCCGGAATTTCAATTGTTGCTGTGTTAAATGACCAGAGACGTCAAGATTTGGTTGAAAAACTACAAAGAAAAACGTTAAGGGATGCATCTGATCCTCTTTCATATTCAAGTGCAGTGTATATAAATACTTCCATATGTAAATATTTTAAAATTATTTTTGTTTTACTAAATGTTCTTCTGTTTAGTTTTATTAGTTATTATCGCCTCAGTAAGGAGGTTTTTGTAATGGTTTTGGATAAAATTAGTCCACACTTAAAAGGGTCAGGAATCCCACCAATCATTCAATTGTCAACCACACTTCGAGTTTTAGGTACGGGGTCATTTCAGGGCGTTATAGGTAAGTACATATTTAAGTATTGTAGATTCTTTAGCTCTATTAACGGTACAAATTTTTTCAGCTAAAGATATTGATATCAGTCTAGGAAGAAGTACGGTATCAACACTGATGTGGAAAGTTATAAACACTCTCGAAAATATAATTTGTCCGCTTTGGATAAAACTTCAAATGACTGAGGAAGAAATTCAAAATTCAAAAGCATACTTTTTTCAAAAATTTCAAATCCCGGGTGTCATAGGATGCATTGATGGGACGCATGTTAAACTGCTTAAGCCATCTGAAGATGCATCTCTATACTTAAACAGAAAGGGAGCGTTTAGCATTAACACCTTGATTGTAAGATGCATACACACAGAAAACAAATTGGTTGGAAAACGGTTGCAGTAATAAAATATTGATCAAGAAATACAATTTACTATTGCAACTATTAAAAATGTATAGTTCTAACTGATTTTTAATTCTCTTGATCATTAAAACGTTATGCTAACTGAAATATGATTCCTTCAATTCTTTTATTAGTTATGATAACTAATTTAATTTAGTTTTAAAAATTAGTACAAATGGTTATAATCACAACCGAATTTAATACAGGGCAATACTGAATATTGGTCTTTGCAATTAATAATTTGATTTCGTCAATAAATTTTGTAATATAAATGTTAATTCATTTATTGCAGCTAATAATCGATTGCTAGTATAGTTTCAATTCGATTACAACAACTGAAAATATAATTATTTGGTATTCACAACCAAAAAAAAAATTATATGTCCCAATTGTTTACTAAATTTTCTGTCAAAACATCAAATATAATAAAATAATTTTAATTTTATATTAAAATAAATAAGTTTGTGTTAAAAAATTGAAAATGTGCAAAAACTTAATAAATAGGGGTAAGTTTTTTACGTATTTTTATAATTATGTACATTTGCACGTACATATGTGTGTATGTATTATATTTCTTACAAATACACACATATATGTACCCACCTAGCATTTTCAATCAAAAGAATCAAATGGGAATCTCATGAAGAGCATTCATCGTCGACGAGCGCAATTTTTAATCGTAAAAGATTCCTCGCACGGGAGAAACTTTTACACAAGCTGATTCCTCTGCGAGATACTTCTACAACACAGCGAAAGACGCTTTTATCACAGTGCAAAACAATTTGGGACATTGCCGCCAGCCTCAACACTTGCAACGCTAAATGAAACCAGAATGTACTTGAGCTAAGAAATAATTTCAGATGTCTTCTTTTCTTAGAATATATTATCCCTCTAACACTCATTTTAAGGAGTAATTTTTGTCCTTTTTTAACTTCCCAACAAAAGTACACTAAAACGACACTTTAGAGGTTTAAAAAGTTCCACGAATATTTTCTGCATCAAATTTTACTAGGGGTCTTCTAAGAACAAAACATCACGCAATGTATGTAAAACGGGTTTTCGAAATTCCTGGCCTTGAAATTTTTGAATTTCTTGAAAACCCATTTTACATAAAGTGCATGAACTTTTTCTTAAATTTTGATGCAAAAAATATTCGTGGAACATTTTAACCCTCTAAAGTGCCGTTTTAGAATACTTTTGTTGGGAAGTTAAAAAAAGGGCAAAAATTACCCCTTAAAATGAGTTATAGAGAATTAATATATCCTAAGAAAGAATCGCAATACGATTTTACTGAAGACATCTGAAATTATTTTTTAGCTCAGAAGTACATTAAGTATATTTTTTTTGACTTATACCAAACGCCTATTCAAAAAATTCAGAAACTTTAAAGGCCCATATTTCGGGAACTAAAGCTAACTTTTCAAAACCCTTTGGCAGATTTGCTATAATAATGTTCTAGTTTCATTTTGCGTTGCAAGTATTGATGCTGGTTTTTTTGTTGCACAGTGTATTGATCGTAGGCGAATTCGTTTGAGATTTCTGAAAAGATTTTCTAATGAGTGAATGAATGAATCTTATGAGACTATTGGAGGAATTCCCTTACAACTTGTAGAATGCTTACACATATAACTGAGCCACCTAAACAAGAGCATCAAGCTTCTTTTTCATACAATTTATACGAAACAAACCTTAAGATAAGGAATTCAACAACAATCCTGTTGGAAAATCTTATTTGGCAGATCCTTACGTCGGCTTGTTTAAATAAAATTGTATTAACAAGTGAATTTTCATGTTTTAAAAACGCCCTTATTTAGGTAGCTCAGTAATTGTTATATGACTCATAAGGAGATCCGCAAAGGTTCATTCCAAGTTCAAAAGACAAGCGTGTCAGAAAATGTATAAAAAACGAATAAATAAAAAATTTTGATCATCAGAAGATTCTTTGAGGAGTTAGACAATCGTCTTACAAACATCTTATGCTATCTGGGCAATATCTTAGACCTACATGTACATATTGTTTATATTTTGCTCCGCGTGTTCATTGGTCAAACAAATATGTTATAAGTACATTAGATGAAAATCGCTCTTTTTTTTAGTGATTTTCATATTAATTTACAGCTTCAATCACTGTTCGTATTGTAAAAACCACATGTTAATTATTCTGTTTAACTTCAGACACTAGAACAAGACGACATTGAAGCCAAAGATTGCTTTTGTTGGTACATTAAGGTATAAGCTGTACAACTTTGGAAATCCGTTGGATGATGTGGAAAGCTGCATGTAGGTGTTTGTATAAAATTAAATAATTTGTTAACTATGTATACATAAAAATATTAATAAATAAATAGTTTTAACAAAAAATGGAGATTATGGGAATAATTTTGACTTTCTATCTAATAAATCGGGAAAATGGTTCATGTAACCGGTTAAAAAAATATATTGATAACGACAATCAAATCTCTTGTTATGAACACCAATTATGTGTTAATTCAGTTGCACCTATCATTTATTCGGGTATAAGCACAATTTTGTTTCTAATAATCATACTTACAACTAACAATTTCTGTTGTTATGACTGATTGTGTACTAAAATTCAAATGTTGCTATCAAAAATATTATGCCAAGCAACGAAATTTTCAGTAATTGTAACCGAATTGTGTGATAGTACATGCAACCGACGAAATTCGATTGGCGCCAAATTCGGTTGTGATCACGAATCTGTTTTCTCTGTGTATTAATTTATTTTTTACTTTGCTAAAATATTTACTTTCAGATATGTGATTATAAAATGCAAGTGAGAGCAGTGGATGCTTGCAGGCCAGGATCTTGCCATGATTCTTACATTTGGCATATGAGTAGAGCAAGAAATTTTTACTACAATGATTATTGCACCAGAAATAAAAATTATTGGCTATTAGGCGATTCTGGCTATGGTTTGGAGCCATATTTAGTAACCCCATACAAAAATGTAGTCGCTGGAACCACACAGCACAAATTTAATGCTAAACATGCATCGGCCCGTAATATTGTGGAACGTACCATTGGGGTATTAAAAAGCCGATTTAGGTGTTTGCTGGGCACAATGCGATATACACCACTGAAAACTACTCAAATTACTAACGTTTGTTGTGCCCTCCATAACATTTGCAGAACATACAATGTTGATTGTGAGGAAGTTATAACGTCGATTGATGCCGAAGATAATGATGAACAACATGAAGAAGAGCAATCTGAGAGAGAAATGTTCAGAGTTGGGCAACGAATACGGGAAAATATTGCTAGCCAGTTAAATTAAAACATGTTTTTTTTTATTAATTTATTAAATACATTAAATGCAAAAAACGAGTTGTTTAATTCATATTTAAAAATTTTAAAATTGTGTACTGACTGGGGCTATGGTTTTAAAATTATTGGTGTTCAGATCTACGTCTTTCGATTTCAAACTTTAGAGTTTCTACTTCTAACAGTTTTATTTTAAGTTCGTTCTTTTCTTTTAGAAGTTTTTGCGTTTCCTTATCATGTAGGGCTCTGCCATTAAAATAGGTTTCAAATATATTGCAAAGTTTTTCTATATTTTTATTCTGGCTTCGGAGTTCTTCCCGTTGTTCCTCCATTAACTTTACAATTGAATTTAAATGGTTATTTTCTTCGACCAAAAGCGTGTTTAAATTTGAGGTTTTATTTGCAGAATTACTTGAAGTTGTTGGTGTATTTAGCCGTTTACGCTTCGGGTCT
Source organism: Pollenia angustigena (assembly GCA_930367215.1). Classification (NCBI taxonomy): domain Eukaryota; kingdom Metazoa; phylum Arthropoda; class Insecta; order Diptera; family Polleniidae; genus Pollenia; species Pollenia angustigena. The sequence continues at coordinate 126,923,393 of OV884056.1, forward strand.
GGCGGTGGTGTTGCACTCAGCTGCCTCTTTGACATGGTGGCATTATTGTCATTTGATTCATTATTATTATTATATCCAACTGTTTTACGTACACTATTAGAACTTGAATGCATCGAGTCGAGTTCATCTTCATCGTACAAAACTAAATTTAAATCAGATTCACCAAAGTCTCTAGCGCCAACAATACCTTCAACAGATCTAAAAATCCCGCTCAACCGTGCCACTGATTCCTCTACATCAGATAAAACGTATTTATTATATTCACCACCACCAGTTTTTAGATTTTCTCTTCTATTATGACTTAATTTATTTTTGACATAGACTTTCCAGTCAGCCCAGGTTTTCTTCCAACCGCTGCAATCTTTTGTTGGTGGCCCCGATGAATTTAACTTGTCCGTTAAATTATTCCACAGCGACTCTTTTAACACTTAATCACCTTTTACATAGCCCCTGGCAATGTCTTGGTTATTTTCCATAAATTCTATATATAATTTTTCCTGTTGAGGATTTCTGGGAGCCGAAGATGTCAATTTGATGTGCCTGGTAAGCCATCAAATTGTCATCGAGTGCCTATGTCCCACCTCCGCGTGGTGGCTCCCGGTAACGGCTGGATATTTCCAGTTGGCTAAGTGGACAGGGTTATACAGGTCTGTGTAATCAAACTGCCCTTCGAAAAAGAAGGGCAGAAAGATACTTTGAGGAATTCACCTCATTGTATAGTGATTATTGTCCTAGAACAATGGTCTTCGGCTTTTGAAGAGACGATGGGGTCTGTACTCCATGCGTAGGCAAGCAGAGACGTATATACTCAAATTATCACACTACTCTTCCAAGGAATTTTAGTAAAAATACCTTGGTGTATTTCAACCCTGGTATAGTGATCATTTGAAAAATTGATGAAGTTGCTCAATTTAGCTAACCTATCTAGCATGTTGAGTTAGATGGGGTGTCGGTTGAGTCAACATTGAACAGGTTGGAGTTATCCCTGGATCCGTAAGGTGACAATTGACTTGTGATTGGTCTTGGATTTATCCTTGACCCAGGTGTACTGGCACTCCTAGTGAGTCTCATACGACCTAACAGAGCGTATGCTGCTTGATGGCGTCACTGAAACTATCGAAAGCTAGAGTTCGTTTGGTCTGGATAGACCAAATTCACTCGAGGTCTGACCTAAGGACTTAAACAGTAGGCACTACGGGAGTCAGCTGCCCCTGGCGAAAAAGCTGGGCTGACGGTGGTTGAGGTCTCTGTTTAGTGGGCTTCTGTAAGGAATGCTTCCTGTCTTTCAGGATGATTGCCTTATGGGAGTCGATGCCCTTTGTGGGGACGCTATTCAGAGTACACGTAGTGGCTGTGGTTTAAACCAAAAGTCGCGGGTAGGAACTCGCTCACGTTGAAGTCTGATTTTTCACCTTCGGGGAGAGTTCGGGCTGTGAGGGATTCCTGGGTGCTGTTGCTATTCGACAGATGTTGCGGGATTCAATAAGCAGCGGAGGTTAGTTAGCTCCAGTTCTCAAACAAGGGACGAATGTGTATTCTTCGACGGGTTTACACATTCAAAGTTGCTACCTGTGTGTGCAAATGAATTCTAACTCACTCAGGGGCATTTGGTAAGTGCTTAATATTAACTCACCAGATGGTTTGGTTTGGACCATCGTGAGGTAAGGTCTTAGGACGATACTCACGTTAATCTATAATCGAATCTGTTGAGGATTTCTGTGTTTACTCCTAAAAACAAATAAATTAATTAAACTATGTAAAATAATTTCAATAAATATATAGTACTTACATTTTTAATCAAATAATTTAAATGCGCTTCTTTTTCTTTTTTTTAACTGAAATATCAACATATGTTTTTATATTTTGCTTTGTTAGTTATTTTCGTTGCCACCGCTTTAATTTGCTTCACAACACGAATTTTTCTTCAAAAAAAATAGTGGTTTGCACAAAAAAAAAAATATGGCAATACTCCGATTGAAAAACAGAAAAATATTCTTGTTTTTTGCAACTACTTTCAAAACTTTTAATTTTTTAAGCAAAATGTTATTAAATACTTTAGATATCACTATAATAATTAAATTAACTATTTAATCTGTCTATAGAAATCAGAATAATATATTTTTTTCAGTTTAAAAACATTAAAAATTACAATTCCACTTTGGAAATGTAAAGTGGTTTCATTCCGAAGAAATTTTTCGTTTTGCGTTTTCTACAGACTCAAATTACGGAATTAAAACCACTTTCGATCGGAATTGTGTTCTGTGACATGGCTGTATATCTTATATATGCAAACGAAATGTTATACAATCTACAAGACTGTTCCACATTCGCTTATGCTGATGATACCGCTATTGTAGTTTCACACAAAAACGTTAACATTGCCTGTGATATTATGCAGAAACGATTAAATGATGTTTCTCAACGTCCCCACTATCCAGGAGGAAATTAAAAAATATTCAATAAGCTACATCGATAAACTAATGGTCCACCCTAACTACCTCGCTCGGGGTTTGCTTCAGTTCGAAGGTCACCAGAGTCTAAAAAGAACCGATACTTTGAGCCTAACTAGAAGACAGTCTTAAAATTTGAATACAGCAGTTAGTGGTTACACTGGTAACAACTAATAAACAACAAGTAGAATTAAGATTTGAATACATGTTGTAAATTTCAATAAGAAAGATTCAATAATAAAAATAAATTTAAAAAAAAAAAAAAAAAATGTTTCAAGATGGTGTCATGACAATGGCTTAGTGATTAACGTTTCCAAAACAAAAATTATGCATATTAGGCCACCTCATCTCACCAAAACGGAAAGAAATCAAATATTCCATTATTTTTAATGTCTACACAATATGAACAACACCGGTTATAAGGATACCTGCAATAGCACAATAGAGTTCGTGAAAACGTTCAAATATCTGGGTGTAAACGTGGACGAAAATTTTAAATGGTTATCCCACATTCAGCAACTTTCAGAAAAACTTCGAAAAGCCGCATATAGTCTCTACCATCTAGGCAATTGCTCAACTTTAGATGTACTCAAGCAGGTATACTTTGCGTTATGTGATTCGTATATTAGACATGGGATCACAGCATGGGGGAGTGCAACATATTGCAGATCTATACAGCAAATCCAAAACCAAATCTTAAAAATATTGTTAAAAAATAAGCAACACCACCAACAACCTCAAACAGCACACGTATATGAAAGCATAAATAACATACATAACAACTTATCAAATACCAACAATTCTAACAACACAAACATCAATAACACACCTAATGTATTTGATGTCTGTGAAGTTAGCTCCGTCAGTTAGCTTCGTTTTTTTGCCTATCAACTTTCCTGTACACAAGCAACTTGTGTTAACATAGTTCATACTCAAAGACTGTTAAGACAACAGAATGGATGTTTTTTGCCAAAAATAAATAATTTGAGACAAAAATAAATTTAAAAACGGTAATTCAGAATAATTAATAAAACATTTATTTTTTATTTAAACAATTTGGCCCGGAAATGAATAACAATTAAAAAAAGTCCTACTTTCAGAACCCGAAAATGGGTCAAAATCGAAATGGTGCTCTAATATGGACTTATAGGTTTGATAGTTTAGGTATTCTAGATTTCAGAACTATATAGTTGTTATTCAGAATTTGTATAGATTTTTTGTAATAGAGCATAGCTGAAAGTGAATTTATGAGATTTCTCCTAAAAAAAGTCCTACTTTCAGAACCCGAAAATGGGTCAAAATCGAAATGGTGCTCTAATATGGACTAATAGGTTTGATAGTTTAGGTATTCTAGATTTCAGAACTATATAGTTTTTATTCAGAATTTGTATAGATTTTTTGTAATAGAGCATAGCTGAAAGTGAATTTATGAGATTTCTACTAAAAAAGTCCTACTTTCAGAACCCGAAAATGGGTCAAAATCGAAATGGTGCTCTAATATGGACTAATAGGTTTGATAGTTTAGGTATTCTAGATTTCAGAACTATATAATTTTTATTCAGAATTTGTATAGATTTTTTGTAATAGAGCATAGCTGAAAGTGAATTTATGACATTTATACTAAAAAAACCACCACCTGGATAACTATCTTGCCGCGATGTGGTGGCTTAAATGCTGGCTGTAGTGAATGTCTTGTAACTTGAGTCGGCAAATTCTAGCCGGGACAAGTTGGAAGGTATTTGCTTTAAGGCCAGCACGACTAAGGGTTATCCATCCTCCCATCCCCCATCCCATTACCTATGATCCTATCAATCCCCCTTTATTTCCCATTTCCCCCACTTTTAAGGTCAAGGTGGTTGATAGCAGTGCCGAGGACCTGAATGGAGCTTCCCTCTGGCGCCGATGGCAAGGGTCAGTTGAAACTTGGCCTAGTCCGTGCAAGCCGTCACTGCGCGAGACGGTCCTTTTCTTTACGGCTTACTCGTGGGACCAAAAAACTGGAAAAATTTACAGAAAAAACCAAGGACGCGACTCTAAGAGTCGATGCAGGGAATATCTCTGACAACTTGGCAGTTTCGGTGTCAGATCCAGACGCCGATTGGCTGAGTATCTACAGAGATATTCTTGAGCAAGAAGGTCAGTTATTGACAGAACTGACAGAGACAAGCGGGACGAACGACCCCAAAATCGGTTCCCCGTCTCGAACAGGGGTCTCGGAAAGACTCGATGGTCTAGCTCTGGGATCTGATGATGAGCATGAAATTACAATGATTTCAGCTCATGATCAGGACCATAGGGCCGGGCCATCGGCTCCTGAGGTCACACTCGAGATAGGGAGCGGAGTAGTGGGTGGATCAAAACCCATTGTTCGGCAGGATGCGACCTGCCGAACGAGTCTTGAAAAAGGCAAGAGTGGTGTAAGGGCCTCCTTAGCCTTTCTAGAAAAGATAGCTAAGAAAGACTCCTCACTACACGATGGGCGGGATAGGCACTTGCTGAGGAAGCACCGAAAGAACGTTGCCAGATTCGAACGAACCCACGGATCTGTCGGTGATATCCTAGGCATTCCCTATCCTGCGGGATACACAGCAAGGGCTGCTGAGGGCTCAAATGTCAGTATGGACAACGAACCCTCAGTAACCCCTGCTGATGGATCCTCCAATAATGGAACGGGAAGTAAGAAAGGGGGTACAGAATCAACACCTGGTTCTCTAAACCGAGACAGTACGGTCACGGATAAGGGAACCAAGCCTGATGATGTACCACCCTCTACTAGCTGCGCGATGAGGACTGGTAAAGTCTTGATAATCTCCGACAGTCCCCCCCTAAGGGAGGTCACAAAGGGGATTACTGAGAAATACCAGCCAACATCTGCAGGGAAATCGGGTGATCACCGACAGAGCTCTGCTAAGGCCCCCAAAAAGGGGGTATTTAAGAGACTAAAAAAAAGTCCTATTCATGCCTGTTAAAAACGTTTTTTGCGCTCCTGAAAAAAATTTATGTATTTTGTAACATACAACGTTATTCGCGGCTGTGCTACAATTTTTTATTTTTTTGCGTAATATAAAAAAGTAATATTTTTTTTTATTAAATTTTGACGTTTCGGTTCGGGTTTGACCGAACTTTGTAAAAATAACCGAAGTTCGTCTTAGTTCAGTCTGAAAAAGTACGTTCGGTCGGCCTAACATTTATTTTAAAAATATGCCATAATAAATTATAAATATTTCGAAAATTTCGGCATATTAAAAGATTTACTTACTACGGTTGTTATATATTTATAGACTTGCTTTTTATTACGAATACTACACGCCACATAATTTAAAACGTTATGCCTTTGTTTTAAATCATTATCATATTTAAATATTTGTTCAAATAATCCATTTTCTGAGTTAAAGTCTTTATATTTGTATATGTGATTTTGGATGAACATTTTCTTATACTTTAAGTAAAAAATTTTTACAATAAATTTAAACAATTGAGTTTTCATTTTTAATGTATATTTTGTTTTTTATTATAATTTTAAATCAATTTTACTATTATAAATTAATATTTATAACTTGTAAGACTTTACCTTACTTTTAAAAAGTTTGGACTTATTAAAATATTAATGGTTTTACGTTTTAAATTTACCTAAAATTAAAGCTTTAACATTACTTCTCCTTATATAAGTATATTTTTTATTTGCATTAGTATTCATATCGAAAACTACAGAACATGGTACCTAAAAACAAGCGTTTCTTTCTTAAGAATTCATATCAATTAATATCTTTGTTAATAGTTTTTCTTTCAATTGAATTTGCAGTGATCTAGTTTCCCTAGTTTCCAAATCTTATCCCTTAGCTACGAATTTTTATCTCCAAAATTTCCTTATGGAAGTTGAATTAATTTATTTCAATAATGAACCCTTCTAAAACTCGCATTTGAAATAAAATACAATACGAACTTCTTGACGCGTTATTATGAGTGCACGAAAACCGTCAAGAAGCATCTCGATACCTACAGGATCATATATTTCAACTCGAACTTTGGTTAAAGCAATGGAGGATAGAGGTCAATGAGCAAAAATGCGTACATATAACATTCACCTTGCGTCGGGAATCATGCCCCCCTATTAAAATCAATAATCAAATAATACCTCAAAATTCACATGTAAAATACCTCGGTATTCATCCAGATCGCCGTTTAACGTGGAAAAGCCATATAGAGGCAAAATTAACTCAAATGAAACTAAAAGCCATCCAAATTCATTGGCTTATTCGAAGAAACTCTGTCCTTAGTCTCGACTGCAAACTTCTTCTTTATAACTCCATCTTAAAGCCAATCTGGTGCTATGGTATTCAGTTATGGGGCACTGCCTCGGCCTCTAATATCGAAAAAATTCAAAGGCGCCAAAATAAACTACTTCGAATAATCACAGCTGCCCCTTGGTATGTTAAAAACTCAAATATTCACAAGGATCTTAATGTTCCATTAGTTAAAACTATGATTACGAAATATGCAGTAAAATACTTAAAAAGGCTCGAATTGCACCCGAACCCACTAGCACGAAATATTTTAAATGATAGCGGCCACACTCGATTAAGAAGAAGAGACACTGCAGCACTTATCCAATTAGATGACCGATAAACACCTATAAAAGTGAACAGGGGGCTAATTCCGGGACTCGTGATCGAAATAAATTCGTATCGAAATTAATTTCGATCGTGCGAGTTTTTCTGATGATGGCACTCGTTACCTTGCGAATCGATTTTTTAATAAAGTGCTGTAAAAGGTAAAAAAAGCCTTAACCAACACTACAAATATGTAAACAAAAAACATATGATTACAAAGAAAATAAAATAATTTATCAAAAGAATTGCGAATTTGTGGTATAATTTTGAAAGTTTTTCGTTTTTTAATCGCGGCCATGGCCGTAAATTTATTTTTTTATTCTTCGTCATCAGAGTCTGAGAGTGAGTGTGATATAAATGCCATTAGAAGAAAAATTCGAATAACAAGTGATCCATTGGGCTTGCCAAACAATGAGTAAGTATACATCCCCTTGATTTGTAAAAATTACGTGTAAAAATTTAGTTTTATAGGTTTAAGAAACGTTTTAGAGTTTCCAAGGAAGCTTTTAACTATATTCTTGAGGAGTTAGAATTCGCTGGACATTTGACAACTGCCGTACCACCAAAAATACAATTAGCCACCACTTTATTGCTTTTGGCTTCCGGAGGCTTTCAAAGTACTGTCGGCAACGATTTTATTATTGGTATAAGTCAAAGCGCACTTTCGAGAATAGTTTCAAGAGTTGTGGATGAAATGGAAATGAAACTGTGTCCAATATATATAAATTTCAGTACCGATAGTTGGGAGGACACAAAAGAATTTTTTATGAAGAAGTACAAGCTTCCAGGAGGTAAGTGTCATGTACAACTTATGTACATAAATATACACACCTATGATAATGACTAACTACTAACTTTTTTAGTCATTGGCTGCGTAGATGGAACTCATTTTGGCTTACAAAAACCACCAAATGAGCATATGTATTTTAATAGGAAAGGGTTTCATAGCCTTAATTCAATGATTGTAAGTATATTTAATAATAACTATCGTAAATTAGCCAATAATGATTTATTTGCAGATATGTGATCACAAGTATGTAATTTTAGCAATAAATAGTAAATATGGTGGTGCAGCCCATGACTCTTTTGTCTGGAAGGAGTCTGACGAAAGAATTCTCTTAGAAGAAAAATACAAAGAAAATTTGAGAAATTTTTGGCTTTTAGGTAAGTTTTCTTAATTAACAAACAGAAAATATAATTAATATAAACAATTTCACATTTCAAGGTGATTCTGGTTATCCTCTCGAACCATGGTTAATCACACCTTACCGAAGTCCACAAGAAGGCTCGAGGAATCACAATTTAATGACACTCATGCAAAAGCTAGATCTATAGTTGAAAGAACTATAGGCATATTGAAAGTCAGATGGAAAATTTTGTGTCACGACAAAAGAAGCAGATACACTCCTCAAAAAGTTGCAAAATATACTAATGTTTGCAGCGCACTACATAATTTATGTATAAAATTCAAAGTGCCCAATTATGAGGATGTCCGGCAAACAAATATTGATGAAGCAAGCGACTGTAAACTTTGACACTGAAACGGACAGACAAATAACTAAAATAGGAAAGCAAATAAGAGATAATACTAAAAATTCTTTGTTTCCAAACTAAATGCTGTACTCTCAATTTATATAACTTCCTATTTATAGAAAATAAAACAAAAATAAAATAAAATAATAATTTAAAACTAATTCATTTATAATTATTGTAAAATTTATTTACGAACAGAAAACAGAAAGGTAAACTTCAATACGAAAAAAACAAAAAACAATTCTTAATAAATTAAAACTTAAAAGAAATATACTAAACTCCAATGTTAGTAATTCATACTAATTTTTGTTTAGCTGCTCCAATTCTTTTGTTCGAATATTTAACTCTATCTTCTTAATATCCATATTAATTTTGTGAAACTCCGAAGCCATTTCCATTTTCTTTTCTTTGATTTGTATTATTTTATCCAGTCTTTTTAAAACTTCATTGTGGTAAGTTTCCGTTGCACATATATTATTTTTTAACAAAATTGTTTTTGTTTCCCTCGGCTCTTTTTTGAAGATGTGGAACCGCAGTGCACTGATACAGTCTTTTTTGGAGTATCATCTTCCTCAAATGTATCCATTAGCTTTTCGATTAAATCATCACTTTCTTCACGTGAAACTGTGGTGTTGTCATCTATTTCTTTGTGCTGCTGATTTTGGGATCCGAATGTCCGGTCCTCCTGTAAACCAGCAACAGCAACGTCAAGGCCTGCTGCCTCCAAAATTTGTTCATCAGCAACACTTAGGGGTTTTTCGTTAAAAGGACCTCCTCCAGTTTTCTTGATTGAAGATTTATTATAAGAAAGCTTTTTCTTAACCATTTGCTTTTGATCAGAATACACCTAACGAAAATTAAAAAAGTCTTTATCTGCAGCATGTTTATGTGGAAAACAATTAATAATTTACCTTACGCCAAGTTTTTGCATCTTTTAGCGGTGGACCGGAGGCATATAATTTAATAGTTAAAGTTTCCCAGAGTCTGTTAGCAGTAGCTTTTCCTTGGCATGTATTTGGTAAAATGCCTTTGGCCAAATTGCTGTGCTCAGACATAAATTCAGCAAGAATTTCTTTTTGTCTGAAATTTATTTTTGTTACATTCGACCTAATAATTAATATAAATTACTTAATTTGCATAAAACTTATTAAAGATTTAACTTACATTTTCTTGTTATTTGCTTGTCACGAAATAAATAAAATGTCGTTAATTTTAAAAAACTGCTGCCACTTGTAAAGTGATCAAACAAGAATAATTATTTTTGTGTAAAAATTCCTTTACAAAGGTGCAAAAAAAGGGAGCAATACAAAAATGTACGAAAATATGTACTAATAATTAATTAATGTAAAAACTTAAATCTTAAATAAACACTTGTTATCCAACGAACTATTTAAAAATACAATTTCGACACCAAATTTGGTAAATAATAAAATGTCGTTAATTTTAAAAAACTGCTGCCACTTGTAAAGTGATCAAACAAGAATAATTATTTTTGTATAAAAATTCCTTTACAAAGGTGCAAAAAAAGGGAGCAATACAAAAATGTACGAAAATATGTACTAATAATTAATTAATGTAAAAACTTAAATCTTAAATAAACACTTGTTATCCAACGAACTATTTAAAAATACAATTTCGACACCAAATTTGGTAAATAATAAAATGTCGTTAATTTTAAAAAACTGCTGCCACTTGTAAAGTGATCAAACAAGAATAATTATTTTTGTATAAAAATTCCTTTACAAAGGTGCAAAAAAAGGGAGCAATACAAAAATGTACGAAAATATGTACTAATAATTAATTAATGTAAAAACTTAAATCTTAAATAAACACTTGTTATCCAACGAACTATTTAAAAATACAATTTCGACACCAAATTTGGTATCGAATAAAATTCGCACGGTTACATTCGATCGTACACTCGCTATCGAGTGCCATCATGAGAAATTTCGATACAACTTACTCGATAGCAAGTGCGAGAATCCCAAAATTGAAAAAAAATCGAACTTCGAGTAAATTTCGCACGGTATCGACTGCGAGAATTAGCCCCCAGAACCCGCGATGAAGAAAATTTTTGTCTGGCACTGGCAGGACAACAAATAACGTATTAGGTTAAGATTTGATTAATTATTGTTAGTTCATATTTAATATATGAAGATTCAATAAATAAATAATGAAGAAAAAAAAAAAAAATTATGAGTTAAAATTTAAGTAAATGTTAATAGAACATTTTGAAAAATTTATAGAAAATAAAAATGTCAAAAAATAAAAAAATTTCAAAATAAATATGGCAGCCCTGTTTCTGACACTCACAGTTTACTTTACAAAGTCTTGTTATTGTGTGAGAGAGATAGGGGAAAGAGAATGGCATTTATTTTCCCCTCACTCCATCAACGACAAGACTATGCAATAGTGATGGAAAATTAAAAAATTTAGATGGTACTGACCACCAAGCAAATGAGTAAACTCAACTATCAAATAGTAACTAAACTATCAACACTATTAGTCCATATTAGAGCACCATTTCGATTTTGACCCATTTTCGGGTTCTGAAAGTATGACTTTTTTTTAGTAGAAATCTTATAAATTCACATTCAGCTATGCTCTATTACAAAAAATCTATACAAATTCTGAATAAAAACTATATAGTTCCGAAATCTAGAATACCTAAACTATCAACCCTATTAGTCCATATTAGAGCAACATTTCGATTCTGACCCATTGTCGGGTTCTGAAAGTAGGACTTTTTTTTCGCAGAAATCTCATAAATTCACTTTCAGCTATGCTCTATTACAAAAAATCTATACAAATTCTGAATAAAAACTATTTAGTTCTGAAATCTAGAATACCTAAACTATCAACCCTTTTAGTCCATATTAGAGCACCATTTCGATTTTGACCCATTTTCGGGTTCTGAAAGTAGGACTTTTTTTAGTAGAAATCTCATAAATTCACTTTCTGCTTTGCTCTATTACAAAAAATCTATAAAAATTCTGAATAAAAACTATATAGTTCTGAAATCTAGAATACCTAAACTATCAACCCTATTAGTCCATATTAGAGCACCATTTCGATTTTGACCCATTTTCGGGTTCTGAAAGTAGGACTTTTTTTTAGTAGAAATCCCATAAATTCACTTTCAGCTATGCTCTATTACAAAAAATCTATACAAATTCTGAATTAAAACTATATAGTTCTGAAATATAGAATACCTAAACTATCAACCCTATTAGTCCATATTTGAGCACCGTTTCGATTTTGACCCATTTTCGGGTTCTGAAAGTAGGACTTTTTTTTAGGAGAAATCTCATAAATTCACTTTCAGCTATGCTCTATTACAAAAATTTATACAAATTCTGAATAAAAACTATATAGTTCTGAAATCTAGAATACCTAAACTATCAACCCTATTTATCCATATTAGAGCACCATTTCGATTTTGACCCATTTTCGGGTTCTGAAAGTAGGACTTTTTTTAGTAGAAATCTCATAAATTCACTTTCTGCTTTGCTCTATTACAAAAAATCTATAAAAATTCTGAATAAAAACTATATAGTTCTGAAATCTAGAATACCTAAACTATCAACCCTATTAGTCCATATTAGAGCACCATTTCGATTTTGACCCATTTTCGGGTTCTGAAAGTAGGACTTTTTTTTAGTAGAAATCCCATAAATTCACTTTCAGCTATGTTCTATTACAAAAAATCTATACAAATTCTGAATAAAAACTATATAGTTCTGAAATCTAGAATACCTAAACTATCGACCCTATTAGTCCATATTTGAGCAACATTTCGATTCTGACCCATTGTCGGGTTCTGAAAGTAGGACTTTTTTTTCGCAGAAATCTCATAAATTCACTTTCAGCTATGCTCTATTACAAAAAATCTATACAAATTCTGAATAAAAACTATTTAGTTCTGAAATCTAGAATACCTAAACTATCAACCCTTTTAGTCCATATTAGAGCACCATTTCGATTTTGACCCATTTTCGGGTTCTGAAAGTAGGACTTTTTTTAGTAGAAATCTCATAAATTCACTTTCTGCTTTGCTCTATTACAAAAAATCTATAAAAATTCTGAATAAAAACTATATAGTTCTGAAATCTAGAATACCTAAACTATCAACCCTATTAGTCCATATTAGAGCACCATTTCGATTTTGACCCATTTTCGGGTTCTGAAAGTAGGACTTTTTTTTAGTAGAAATCCCATAAATTCACTTTCAGCTATGCTCTATTACAAAAAATCTATACAAATTCTGAAAAAATCTATATAGTTCTGAAATCTAGAATACCTAAACTATCAACCCTATTAGTCCATATTTGAGCACCGTTTCGATTTTGACCCATTTTCGGGTTCTGAAAGTAGGACTTTTTTTTAGGAGAAATCTCATAAATTCACTTTCAGCTATGCTCTATTACAAAAATTTATACAAATTCTGAATAAAAACTATATAGTTCTGAAATCTAGAATACCTAAACTATCAACCCTATTTATCCATATTAGAGCACCATTTCGATTTTGACCCATTTTCGGGTTCTGAAAGTAGGACTTTTTTTAGTAGAAATCTCATAAATTCACTTTCAGCTATGCTCTATTACGAAAAATCTATACAAATTCAGAATAAAAACTATATAGTTCTGAAATCTAGAATACCTAAACTATCAAACCTATTAGTCCATATTAGAGCACCATTTCGATTTTGACCCATTTTCGGGTTCTGAAAGTAGGTCTTTTTTTAATTGTAATTCATTTCCGAGCCAAATTGTTTAAAAATAAACGTTTTATTAATTACACAGTGTTACAAAATTGAATGAAATAGAAAAACCTGGGACCGGATATTATTTTTCTTGTAGGGCTTGTCGACTAAAACAAGATTCCAATAGTGAAATATACCGGACACCTCCAAAATCCGGATTTACGGGTAAAAAACCGGTTTTTGTGACTTTGCGCACTTATAAGCCTGTAATTTTGTGGATAATGATCCGATTTTCAATTTCTTACTAGATTTGGAAAGAAGAAACTGAGATCTTTCGAACAATGTATAATTTATTTAAGAAAACTGGAGAAATTTGGATGTTATTGTCGAGCAAACACAAATTTTGTAGATTTTTCAAAAAAATTTCAAATTTAGTGACGTTTTTATACATTATTTTCTTAAGAAACTATAATACTATTGAGTTTATTCAAAAAGTACGTTTATTAACGATTACAACGCATATTTGGGTTTAAAAATAGATAAGTGATTGACTGAGTTATTTAACTTTTCATGAAAATAAACTTTTAAACATTTTATAAAAATTTTATTAATCAATTGAGTAGGTGAGTTTCAAAACTCGTTCGTTACAAAATTAAAAGTTTGAAATGAAAAATGATTCTCACAGTTCTTTTGGTGCTTTCTGAGAAGAAATATGCAGATTGTATTAATGCATGTCCTTGGAAAAACATGGACGAGGACATGGATTGACACAATAAGTATACTTCTTCACAAAAATCGGCACAAGAGCAGTTAGAGTAAATTTTCATTTCGTATTTTTAATTTTGTAACGAACGAGTTTTGCAACTCACCTACTCAATTAATCAATGCTATCTTAAACACAAAAAAAATTTGTAATGAGAGTTTAAGTCATTCAAAAATATGGTTTTTTTTCGTGTTCTTTTTACGCACTTTCTTTAAAATTACAAATCACTGTTAGCCTAAACACAACTTAGATTTACAAAAAATATAAGTAATGAGAGCTTTACTCATGTAAAATTATTGTTTTTTTTTTAATATGACGTTTTGTTAATGTCTTCTTTTTCACTTTGAATCTGTGTATTAAAAAAAAACGTTTGCAATTTAATAAAAATCGTGTGCAATTTAAATTAAAATTGTATACAAAATGTGTGACAATTGTAAAAAATTTTTGGCTTATTTACTGATATCAGTCACCGGCGTGATTTTAAAAACAAAACAGTTTTAAAACACGCAAAAACATTAAGTACGCAAATGTTGTAACTGTTACAAAACCGATACCTGTAAGTAATGATCTACCGACAACGAGCAAATCTGTCGATATAACAGAAAAAGATTTTGAACAAAGAAAGTTCCTTCCATCCAGGTCTACAACAACGGAGCGGCATATTTTGTCAAATGCTAATTTCTACGATCTTGTTCGCGAATTACACTTGTCAAAGCGGCAATCTGAAGTCCTTTGGTCGCGATTAAAGCAGTAGAATTTTGTGGAAAAGGATTTCGTTATAACATCTAGTAGAACAAGTTACCGGACTTGGTTACTTGAAGAAAGATTTAAGACTATTTCCAATGACAGTGATCTCGTGTATTGCGTTGATGTACCGAAACTATTTTCGGCATTAAATCACAATTATAATGCAGATGAATGGCGACTTTTTATTGATGGTTCATTTAAAAGTAAATTTTCTTATAAAAATTTATGACGTTATTTTTTATTAATTTAAGATTTGTAATGTAATATGTCGTGCGCCGAATCGTTATGATCGCAAACTATGGCCATCTCGCGAGTCACATAGAAAAGGCAGCAAAAACATTTTAAATTACCAATTAGTTAAAGTTAAGGACGTTATTATGGCACCACTGCATCTTAAACTGGGATACATGAAACAATTTGTAAAAAATTAGATGTAAACGGCGATGCTTTTTGTCATCTTTGTCATAATTTTAATTTAAATTGCACACGATTTTTATTAAATTGCAAACGTTTTTTTAAAAACACAGATTCAAAGTGAAAAAGAAGGCATTAACAAAACGTCATATTAAAAAAAACAATAATTTTACATGAGTAAAGCTCTCGAAAAAAAACAATATTTTTGAATGACTTAAACTCTCATTACAAATTGTGTTTAGGATAACATTGATTAATTGATTAATAAAATTTTTATAAAATGTTAAAAAAGTTAAATAACTCAGTCAATTACTTATCTATTTTTAAACCCAAATATGCGTTGTAATCGTTAATAAACGTACTTTTTGAATAAACTCAATAGTATTATAGTTTCTTAAGAAAATAATGTATAAAAACGTCACTAAATTTGAAATATTTTTGAAAAATCTACAAAATTTGTGTTTGCTCGACAATAACATCCAAATTTCTCCAGTTTTCTTAAATAAATTATACATTGTTCGAAAGATCTCAGTTTCTTCTTTCCAAATCTAGTAAGAAATTGAAAATCGGATCATTATCAACAAAATTACAGGCTTATAAGTGCGCAAAGGCACAAAAACAGGTTTTTTACCCGTAAATCCGGATTTTGGAGGTGTCCGGTATATTTCACTATTGGAATCTTGTTTTACTCGACAAGCCCTACAAGAAAAATGATATCCGGTCCCAGGTTTTTTGGACTGTCTCACCGTGTTATTCTGAATTACCGTTTTTAAATTTATTTTTGTCTCAAATTATTTATTTTTGGCAAAAAACATCCATTCTGTTGTCTTAACAGTCTTTGAGTATGAACTATGTTAACACAAGTTGGTTGTGTACAGGAAACTTGATAGGCAACAAAACGAAGCTAACTGACGGAGCTAACTTCACACACATATGTATTTGCCAGCATAGTCAGCACAATCGAAGTTAGTACAGATAACAACAACTCGCGTATCATTGAAACAAATAATAGAAGTAATAACACAAATAACACCAGCAACACATACAATGTCATTAACAACATCACAATCACCAATAACACCATCATAAATATAAACAACACAAATAACTACACTACAAGTAACATGCAAACAACAAACAACAACATTAATACCAATAACGTCAACATAAACACCAATATCACAACACACAAAACACCAAAAACATTGCCAGAAATCTGGAAGTATTAAACGTAAAAAGTCTCTACCACAATTCTCTAATCAATGAATTTTTTAATGATCCTAGGTTTTTAAAACCGATAGATCGTACATACAACACAAGGCTTTGAACAGAAGGAAGATACAAAGTCCAACAGCACAAGAACAACTATGGAAAAAACTCATTGAATACAACACTTCCAAATATCTTCAATAAATTACCTCTATATTTACTAGAGATTTCAAGCCCGTATCAAAGAAAATCATATTTAAAAAACATTTTATTAATTCGCAATGAAAAATAATGTATAATAATAAATATTTTAATAACATTTATTAACATACATAATTAATAATACAAACTGAAATTAAAATTTTAATTTTATTTTGATATCCTGCAGATAAGCCAACTGGCTTCGTGGGATTAGATATAAGATCCTTAATGTATATAAAGTCCCAATTTCCAAAATGCAAGTCTTATTGATCAGCTTGCTACTTTGTAGGCGACATTGACGAGGGGAAAAGAAACGAGTACTCAGCTTTCTGTACTCGTCATATGCGTTTTGTTTTCTCATTCGTAATTGTCAGCAGGTCTATTTTGACAATTATCTTTCATATTTAATTTCGTTGTACAAAGTTAATTTCGTAGCGTGTGTGATTTTTTGTGTGTGTTGTATGTGCGAAATGCAAAACGCACATATACATTCAAACAAATGGAATAACAGATAAATAATAAGACTTGACTCGTGACAACGCCGAAGCTGATTCAAAGAAGAAAATGTAATAAGTTTATCAATAAGACTTGCATTGTGGAAATTGGGACAAAGAAAATATAAATAAAATTGAATTGAAAAAAAAAAAAAAAAATGTACAACATTTTGAAGTGGTTATAAAAATATAAATGGAAAAAATTCTGAGATATTCAACTAATCTCAGATAAAAACATGGCGCAAAAACCAGTTAAGACTTATAAACAGAGTTGCCAATTTAGCGCCTTTGGCGCTAGATTTAGCGCTTTTTAACTGTCGAAAAGGCGCATATTGTTTCCTTAGCGCTTTTTAAAAAAAGAGCGCTAAATTAGCGCTTTTATTGATACCCAAAATTTTTGTACTTTTATTTGCAAACATCAAGACACAAACATTTAAATCATTAACACTGCACTGCAAAAAACAAAAAAAGTCGGGGTAGAGAACTTGATTATGCGATTTTAATTGAATTTAGCGTGCTGATTTTACTGATCTTCATGATTTCTCGCCTTATTGTATTCATAATATACCTAGATTTCTGATAATTGATAAAAAAAAGTGTACATACTAATTTGCATGAAAAAATGGTCGCCATATGGTCAAAAATAATCATTGTAAAAAATCAAAATCGCACAAATCTTATTTTATATATTTTTATTTCGAACGATATTTTTTGACGGCCAGTGTAATTAATTAAACTTGTTTCTTAAACATTTCATTAAGTTTTTTATTTAAATTTTATTTAGCGCTTTTTAGCGCTTTTTGATTGGGCCCACGGCGCTTTTTAATTAAAAATAGTTCACAACCTTGCTTATAAAACACAATGGCGCATATTCAAAAATGCAATTAATATCAGACAAAAACATGGCAAACAACAATAAAGACCTATAAAACACGCTGAAATCCATTTTAAATGCATTTCTACTGCATCCAAAAAACATCAATACAAAACAAAATAAACAAGAGATGTGTTTTTAGTCGATAAAATTCTATTGAATATTTTTATTTTTAAACGTCCTTATTTTAATTGATTTATATACTATTATAACCAAAAAATAACCTTTTTAGAATTTGTGTTAATACCATGTTCACACGGACAGCAATATTCGTGTTTCGCTCTCTTATTCCTGTTTCGCGCCCCAAACATGATTGAAATGACTTGTTTCCCCATACAAAATTTTGAGAGCGAAACAGGTCGTTTCATTTTGAAACAGGCTGCGAAACAGGCAAAATGTACTATCATCTCCAATTTCGATAACATGTATCGTTCTTTTATCTGAACTAGCTCTCAAAAAAAATCAAAACAAAGAAAAAAACAAAATAAAAATTTATGTTTAATAACATAAAGTGATAAAATTAACATTATAATATAAATAAAAGTAATAAACAATATATTTTCAAGTTTTATTTACTTTTTTATCTTTAAAAAAAAAAAAAATCACGCAAACAACACAAAAAAATGTCAAAATGAAACAAGAATGAATCGTATGAACAGCATGTCTGGCAATCTAGTTTCAGAGAGCAAAACAGTGGCTTATATCGTCGTATGAACATAGCATAATTCTTTAAAGAACAAAAAATGGGTTTTTAATAGTTTGATAAGCTTTTTAATTCATTACAGAATATATCGTTCAAAATAATATCGACATTTAATTTTCTCTACATTCCAATATACATGGTTGCATTTCTTCTATCAGCTCAGAGCTGTTACTACGTTAGTTATGAATTGTGAATAAGAACTATAACTATCTATAAACTATTTTTTAGTTTCTGTTTTGTTAGTTACAACTTTAGTTATGATTTCTGAATATGCGCCAATGCAATCCATTTGAAATTAATTTCTACTGCATCCAAACAACATCCATACAAAAACAAAAATAAACTAGAGATGTGTTCTTAGTCGATAAAATTCTATTGAATACTTTTATTTTTACAAGTCCTTATTTAAATTGATTTGAATGGAATAGTATATAATAGTATAACCAAAAAATAACCTTTTTAGAATTTGTGTTAATTCTTTAAAGAACAAAAAATGGGTTTGTAATAGTTTGATAAGCTTTTTAATTAATTACAGAATATATCGTTCAAAATATTATCGAAATTTTGTTTTATCTACATGCCAATATGCTGATAGCTGTTACTATGTTGTGGTGTTTTCTTTTCTAAAAAAAATGCGGCATTTTATTTAAAAAAATGTAATTTGGTGTCTGTTTTTTAAAAATTTTGCCCCAGAAAAGGGTGAGTTTTTTAGAATAAAGCAAGCCACCCTTTTCGGAAGCAAAAGTTTTAAGAAACAGACACCAAATTGCATTTTTTTTAAATAAAATCACCATTAGTTATGAATTGTGACTAAGATCTATAACTATCTATGAACTGTTTCTGAGTTTCTGTGTTGTTAGTTACAAGTTTAGCTATGATTTTTGAACATGCGCAATTTTAAAATTTTGTAGACCCGAAAAATTAATATGGGCCCTTTAATTTCTTGTAACGCCCACGTCTCCACTTTTGGAGATCAAAAACTCGCGTCTTAACATTTTAAAAGCTTCACTAGCGGAGATTTGCAAAAATAGAATTCACAGTTTTTGTGGAACGAAACAGCTTAATTATTTGCAAAGTCTTTGCAAATTCAAAGACAAGTTTTAATAATTTAATACTTTGTATAAGGCCGGTTTAAGTCAACTTTTAGCTATCGGTAAGTTGTGAAAACGGGCCTTAAACTAATAGATGTCTCACAATAAAACTTACAATATAATCCCACTATAGGCTTTAAAAAAAATTAAGACTGAGTTAGAAAAACTTTGATTTAAATTAGTCATATCCGGGTTTGCAGATGAAAAATTTTTTTATACCATTCACCTCAGGTGGAAAAGGGTATATATAAGTTTGTCATAACGTTTGTAATTTCCACAATATTGATTTTAGACCCCATAAAGTATATATATTCTGGGACCTTATGAGGAGAGAACTTGATTTAACCATGTCCGTCTGTCCGTCTTACGTTTGATATGTTTTTTCCGGATAATCCAGACATGATAGCGGCTAGGTTGTTTTACATTTATGTTACATACAGTCCACCATTTCTTGCTTTTGAAATTCAGCCAGATCGGTCCAAAAATGACGTAGATATGAGCAAAAAACCACGACTACCTCTAAATTTTTCCAAAAATCCCTTGTTGTTGTTGTATTTTTTTTAGTTCTGTATATCTTGAGAACGGCAAGAGCCAAAGTTTCCAAATTAGGTACACACATTTAGGTTGCCAATACACACCATCCTACAAAGCGTGGGTGGGATTGGAGAAGTAGGCGTGGTACCTCCCGTACAAAAAAAAATTAAAAATTTTATAAAAACCTAAATTTAAGGGCTGCCATATGTCCTATGGATATCACTTATATTTCAAAATATCGGAAATTTTTAGTAGAACATATTTTATAAAAAACTCGGAAAATCGGTTCAGATACAAAAAAGTTATGACCAAAATTAAATTTTTTTTTTAAATACCCAACTTTCGGGAACTATAGATCTCCCCGAGTCCAAGTTTTATAACCCAACTAACTGGCAAATTTCTTCTTAAACACGCCGGTATATAAATCTGTCAAATCGGTTAAAAAATGGCTGAGTTATAATCAAAATACTGAAATCCCAAAAATTACTCTTTTTATACCCTTCACCACAGGTGGAAAATAAATAATAAATATATAAGTTTGTCATAACGTTTGTAATTTCCACAATATTGATTTTAGACCCCATAAAGTATATATATTTTGGGACCTTATGAGGAGAGAACTTGATTTAACCATATGATGTCCCTCTATTTTAGTTTTTGTCTAGTTGCTCTGTATTCTGCTCGCACAATGGTGAAGGGTATATAAGATTCGGCACAGCCGAATATAGCACTCTTACTTGTTTTAATTAACAAGATTTTGTTTGTCGTGCATAATTCCCAATTTTTATTGTTGATAATAGGAACAAGTCCAGTGTACCAACGCAGCTCCAAATAAAAAAAAGCACATGGCGTAATAGTAAATCGAAAAATTAGAAGAAAAAATTAAATGGCAAAATTCTCGGAAACGCATAGTTTCCGAGTTATGGACCTCTGAAGTTTTAATATAAATTTGCGATTTTCCTCTACATTTCTGAACGTATATGGTCAATATTGGTATTATTTGAAAGCATTTGAACAGATCTTTCTGGAAATGCAAAATTTATTTAAAACTTTTTAACTCTTTAGCTACTAATATAGTTTTTACAAAATGTATATCAAAATGTTACGGAAGTGCACTAGGAAATAAAATTGTAATCAACTAAACCCCAGCTTCTTTAAATTTAGCTTCTCTGCATAGCCGGCCTTTGGCCGGGCGCAAGGATTTTTTCCTCTATGGTATAATAAACACCGGCTTCGCTAAATAAAGCCTCTCTGCATAGCCGGCCTTCGGCCGGGCGCAAGGATTTTGTCCTCTATGGTATAACAAACACCGGCTTCGCTAAATAAAGCCTCTCCGTATAGCCGGCCTTCGGCCGGGCGCATGGATTTTCTCCTCTATGGTATAACAAACACTGGCTTCGCTAAATAAAGCTTCTGCGCATAGCCGGCTCCTTGATCGTTAATGGATTAATAATTTTTAAATAAAATGTTTATATCTAGAAAAATTTATTCAAAAGCTTTTAAATGATACCAATATTGGCTATATACGTTCAAAATTGTAGTGGGAAATCGCAAATTTATATGAAAACTTCAGAGGTCCATAACTCGGAAACTATGCGTTTCCGAGAATTTTGTCATTTAATTTTTTCTTCTTATTTTTCAATTTTCTATAACACTATGTACTTTTTTTTTTTATTTTGAGCTGCGTTGGTAAACTGGACTTAAGGCAAATATTTACAATCGTGAACAAACTACCTTTAATTTGAGTACCTACACATAGATGTGAGTGGATGGGTGCACTTTTTTCTACCCAGAGTGCCCCAAAAGTCCCGCCCGCCCTTAATTTTATTATTTTCGTTTTTCTTGTACAATTACCTTTAATTTGAGTACCCACACATTCAACTAAGTGGGCGGTGCGTTTTTTGGGTCCAGAGGGCCCCACGGGCCTCAGCCCCCTTAAATTTTAATTATGGTTTTTTTCTTTTTTTATTCTGAATCGGGTAGCATATTTTTTTTTTTTCGTACGCCCCGTAAAGTGCACTTTTGCCGAATTTTCTCTTACTCAATGCATTTTGCTTTTTCATGATATGATTTCGGCTTGGTTCTCTGCCGGCCTCCGTCCGGGCTCAAGGTATATTTATAGCATGTAGTCTCGGAAAGCTGGTTATTTTTTATTTGCTTGTTTTGTCATACAAACTGTCAAATGTTCCATAGTAAACAAGCAAACAAGTTTTTTGTATTTATCTTGTCTCTTTTCAACCCCGTTGCTGTTTGGCAGTTCGTATCACATAACAATAAAAAGCCATGTTGTTTGTTTTATTGTACAATTGTTGTAATCTCGCGGCTACCTGCTATAAATATAGCTTGGCCGGGCTCAAGGATTTTATCCTCTATGGTATAACAAACACCGGCTTCGCTTAATAAAGCCACTCCGCATAGGCGGCCTTCGGCCGGGCACATGGATTTTCTCCTTAATCCTTAATGGATTAATAATTTTTAAATAAAATGTTTTATCTAAAAAATTTATTCAAAAGCTTCTAAATGATACCAATATTGGCTATATACATACATACGTTCAAAAATGTAGTGGGAATTTCGTCGTTTTATTTTTTCTTCTTATTTTTCAATTTTCTATAACTCTATGTACTTTTTTTTATTTTGAGCTGCGTTGGTAAACTTGACTTAAGCCGCGCCATTTATTTACTTTATATTTGTTTCTTATTTTAAAATTTTCTATCACCCTAGGCGATTTCTATTTTATTTGGAGCTGCGTCGGTAAACTAGTTTTGTTCCGATTACATAACCAGATTGTTTACTTACAACTTTTAATAATAGAATCAGTAATGCACATATCCAACTTTTTCCCAAATTCATCTTCCGCATAAGATACATTTTTGCTTTTTGGGATCATTTTTATTAATTTTTATGATCTTTTTAATGCTTTCAAAACACTGACTTATTATAATTTGTTTTAGAAAACTAGCAACCAGGGTTGTCAGCACGCCAGCCAGATTTGACGATTTATCGTCATTTCGACGATTTTTGGAACAAAAATGTTACCAGATACTATATATTATCTTAAGCGGCCCATACACTTGCCATATTATTGTATAAGATATTCTACATATTTTTTTCATTTTGTCCTACATAATGCAATTAGTCGCACAATAGTTTCATTCATTCCATAAAAAGGTTAACATAACCTATAAGAATAACACAAACAGCATTTTACAATGTTGCCAATACATTTTACTCTCTTTTCGTTGTGCAATAACAATCAAAAGTCTTTTGATTGTTGCTAATATAATGTGCCACTTTCGAATATCACATACTCATAGGCAATATAATTGTACAATACGTAAAATTGAGCAATTTTATTGCAAGTGTATGAGCCGCTATTCAACTCGTAAAATTCTCGCCGTATAACAATGGTTCTTCACCTGACAATTTTTTGTCAAAATAAACGTCAAACTTCATATAAAAAAAAACGCTGACAAACATTTTCGAGTTTTTTTATATAGACTTTGTCAGGTGAAGACCCGATTTTATTCTTGAAAATATGATTGATACAGAGATTCGTAAAGGCCCAAGTACACTGGTCAAATTCCCATCCAGCATTAAGGTTGTATTAGTGAAAATGAGTTTGTATGTGTGACACCGACGAGGCTTGATGAAAAATCAAAAAATTTAGATATTTAGCATGCTTGACGAGTGATTTTGATGAATGTATTGGCGTTACTCTTCAAGCACCCACACACTTTAAACGTGATTTCAAACCGAACAGACGCTAAAAAAGTCGGATGAAAAGAAAAATATGTTTTGGAGGAAAAAAAATGTTATTAATAATTTTCTCCTTCTTTTCTTCAAATTTTTTTTATTTATTAAAAGGCAACACAGTTTAAAGTATGTAATCACAATTAAACACTTTTTATCTATATTTTATTATTTTTTGCTCCTGTTGTTGTCACTTCAAAATAAAATGCAAAATGAATGCTTGACAGTTGATCCAGCAAATGTATTTTCTAATGTCAAGCACACGTACACGAGCTTGATGTCAAGCATTTCACAAGTGTATTTGGGCCTTAAGAGGTTCAATTGATGATGGTTTGACGAAAGAAAAGCAAAGTGTTGTTTTTGTACTCTGAAGAGAATCATTTCAAGAATTTCAAGAAAAGTGGCGCAAAAAGGGTAATTCTGAGTAAAAAATGAGGCAAATTTAAAAATAAGAACATTTTAATTTGTGTAAAGTTATTTCCACTGAGAACATAAACGTTACAAAAAATATAAGATAAAACTTCCAGGTGCGGTAGTTATCGACTTAACATTTGCTTCATTAATATCCTTAAAAGAACAAGTTTGAAGACTTCATAATGAAACAGAACTGGGGCTGAACGATATTTTTCATACAGTTTGACATAACATTATGCCAGAGAATGCGGTCGAGAAATAAAATCAATTTTATTTTGAGGACGTTTTTTCTAATGCTCTCACATAAAGACACTTACAGCCGTATTCATAATGAAAATTGCATGAAGTTAGCACAAAGTTAATTCATAATACACTACCGAACTCTGGCTAACGATTTGCTAGTTTCTTGTTAACGAGCCGCCAAACGTTTGCCAACTTTTGAAAAAAAAAAAAACAGCCGTTTAATGTCAAACTATTTTGTTGTTGTTTTTTTTTTTTTTTAATTAACTGTCTGTAATTTGCTTTCTTTTTTTTTATTAATTTGATTTAAAAACTTTTGATGATTAATGTAAAACGTGATGCATTTTTGAGTAATATAATGTGGCATCATTTAAATTCAGAGTTGATTTATTAAAAGTTAGCAGATAAACAAAAGTTTGTTATGAATAAACTTTGAGCTAATAAGCTGCTAAGCTTAATCGACGTTCTAGTTAGCAGCTCGTTGTACGTAGTGTACAAACTGTGACTATATTTATGTTATGAATACGGCTGTTATTCTCTTAACAATGCTACCATACTTTCATTAAATTTCATACATTTTGTAAACAAAGAAAAACAAGAACAAAAGAAAACTAAAGAAATGAGAGATAATTTGAAGTTATTGCCGACGTTTTAATTATTGGCTTTAACGCTGGGACTCCACGTAGCAATTTTTATTGCTAAGTACAAGCAATAACGTCGGCAGAACAATGACAGAACAATGGAGCAATAATTGCTGATTATATTGCTGGAGAACACTTGTTATTGCTTTGCCATAAATTTGCAATTTTCACCGCGAGTAGTTGTATAAAGTTTTGTGCCTTTATTTATAACAAATGTTTCATGTTGTGTTTTGAAGTGATTGTTAAATTTTCTTTTTAAATCAATAAATTAAATTAATAAAATAAAATAATTAATTTTAATTGTCGTAGCTGTGTTTTGTATTACTTTTTTGTTTACTTGCGTATGAAAAAAAGCCTAAAACTTGTATTGTTCTATTGAAAAAATAAAAATATACAAAAAAAAAAAAACAAATGTGTCGTTTGTTTTTGTTAATATTGACGTTTATTTAAAAATATAATATATAAACACTTTTTCTGTATTTTGTTGAATTATTTTTTCACTTGGCGGCTTTTTCTTAATTGATTTTTTAATAAATAAACACACTAACAAATAAACAACCGTACAGAGAAATGAAATGTCAGATAAATTACAACTGATTTGACAGCAGATTGCTAAGCAATAATTGCTCAAGCAATAAGAAGAGCAATCATTGCGCAATGGATTGCCACTCATGGCAATATGCGGTCTATACGTCAAATTTGATTGCTCCATAAAATTTGCGACGTATAGACCGCATATTGCTATGAGTGGCAATCCATTGCGCAATGATTGCTCTTCTTATTGCTTGAGCAATTATTGCTTAGCAATCTGCTGTCAAATCAGTTGTAATTTATCTGACATTTCATTTTTCTGAATGGTTGTGTTTGTTTGTGTGTTAATTTATTTAAAAAGCAATTAAGAAAAAGCCGC
The DNA here is from genome assembly GCA_930367215.1 of Pollenia angustigena. Taxonomy (NCBI): domain Eukaryota; kingdom Metazoa; phylum Arthropoda; class Insecta; order Diptera; family Polleniidae; genus Pollenia; species Pollenia angustigena. The sequence goes on from OV884056.1 coordinate 126,949,679, forward strand.
CAAGTGGAAAAATCCTTTAACAAAAAACAGAAAAAGTCCGCCAAATTTTTTTATTATCGAAGTGTTTTTATTAGTATATGTATGTTCTTGTTAAAGTGTTTGCGCTTTATATTATAATTTAATATATAAGTCGGTAACGAAAACTGGCGTCATCATATTCATTAGTATATTTTATTAAATTTTTCTGTGCCGGTATACCTGAGTAAGTACATTGTATATTTTATTTTGTTTAATTTTCTAGTATGTACGGACATACTAGCATCTGCCAGCAACTTCGTAATTTTGGACTTCTGAATTTCCATTAAGGATTAAGGAGCCGGCTATGCGGAGAAGCTTTATTTAGCGAAGCCGGTGTTTGTTATACCGTAGAGGATAAAATACTTGCGCCCGGCCGAAGGCCGGCTATGCGGAGATGCTTTATTTAGCGAAGCCGGTATTTGTTATACCATAGAGGATAAAATCCATGCGCCCGGCCGAAGGCCGGCTATGCGTAGAGGCTTTATTTAGCGAAGCCGGTGTTTGTTATACCATAGAGGAAAAAATCCATGCACCCCGCCGAAGGCCGGCTATGCAGAGAAGCTTTATTTAGAGAAGCTGGGGTTTATTTTATTACATTTTTATTACCTAGTGCACTTCAGTAACATTTTGATATAAATTTTGTAAAAACTGTAATAGGAGCTAAAGAGTTAAAAAGTTTTTAATAAATTTTGCATTTCCAGAAAGATCTGTTCAAATTTTTTAAATAATACCAATGTTGGCCATATACGTTCAAAAATGTAGAGGCAAATCGCAAATTTATATGAAAACTTCAGAGGTCCATTTCTCGGAAACTATGCATTTCCGAGAATTTTGTCATTTCATTTTTTCTTCTTATTTTTCAATTTTCTAAAACCCTATGTACTTTTTTTTTATTTTGAGCTGCGTTGGACTTGTTCCGGTTTAGAAAATCAAAAATTTTTTAAATAAAAAAAAAAACAAGAGCGCTTTGTTAAGCTGTGCCCTCCACAAAGAGTTAGAATGTATAAGTAGTGGGCTGGTTATGAAATCTATAAAATATTAACCAATCTTTAATATTTAATTGTGTAGAAAGTGGGCTTTATATAAGGTCTATGGTAAATTATCCTCACAAAATTTAGTAGTATGATTTCCAGTCATATGAAGCAAATTTGTGCAAAATTCAATGAAAATCGATGCATTCTGTCACCAATTTATGTTAGTTGTAACAAAAATATAATTTTTTTTGGAGGTTGTTTTACGTTTGGAATCATAACTCTTTTCCTACTGAATCGATTGAGCTGCATTTGAATTCCAAACTGCTTTGGAAAACTAGAAAGAATTTCACACCAATATTCACCCTTATCGTGGTTGGCGAATTTAAAATGCCAGTCGCAGGCGTATTTAAAATAGGCCAAACACGATAAGGGTGGTTATTCTTTTCTGTTGTGTCGAAAATTGTTATGTGACAAATATTATTAAATTATCTTAAAAACAGTGCCCTTACATGTTTTTTTATTCTTTTAATATAGAAACAAGAAAACAAATGGAGTGGCGTATTGAAGATACATTCAAAATTATTAATTTGTATCAGCAATTTCCATGTTTATGGGATTTCCAATGCCCATATTACAAGAGAGTAGATAAAAAGAAAAATGCGTGGGAAGAAATCGCTAAAAATGTAGAAAAAGATGTAGATTCAGTAAAAAAAAAAGATAAAAAAACTTGAGAACTGCATATTTACTTGAAAAAAATAAGGTGGACTCCTCCAAGAAGAAGTCTGGGTCGTCAGCAGAGGATTTATATACACCACATCTATTTTATTATAACGAAATGAGTTTTTTGGAACCATCAGTCAGTCTACGAGAAACCAAAAGCAACTTAACATTTTCAAATGTAAGTATGGTGCTAACATATCACTGAATTCTTTACGAAAAGAGCAAAAGGCTTGTTTAAAAGAAAAATACATACATATTTATATATGTACATACATATTACATCGACAATTACAAACACAATACAATAAACATAATTACAGAAGACCTTAAAATCTTTATACATGTAGAAATTATTTAGTTGGAACTAAACCTTTGTTTTTAATTTTTTTTTAGGAAGAAGCTGAAGTCATTGAATTCACCCCGACACTGGATGCCGCGGAAGCCCTTAAATTTTAATTATGGTTTTTTTCTTTTTTTATTCTGAATCGGGAAGCATATTTTTTTTTTTTTCGTACGCCCCGTAAAGTGCACTTTTGCCGAATTTTCTCTTACTCAATGCATTTTGCTTTTTCATGATATGATTTCGGCTTGGTTCTCTGCCGGCCTCCGTCCGGGCTCAAGGTATATTTATAGCATGTAGTCTCGGAAAGCCAGCTGGTTATTTTTTATTTGCTTGTTTTGTCATACAAACTGTCAAATGTTCCATAGTAAACAAGCAAACAAGTTTTTTGTATTTATCTTGTCTCTTTTCAACCCCGTTGCTGTTTGGCAGTTCGTATCACATAACAACAATAAAAAGCCATGTTGTTTGTTTTATTGTACAATTGTTGTAATCTCGCGGCTACCTGCTATAAATATAGCTTGGCCGGGCTCAAGGATTTTATCCTCTATGGTATAACAAACACCGGCTTCGCTTAATAAAGCCACTCCGCATAGGCGGCCTTCGGCCGGGCACATGAATTTTCTCCTTAATCCTTAATGGATTAATAATTTTTAAATAAAATGTTTTATCTAGAAAAATTTATTCAAAAGCTTCTAAATGATACCAATATTGGCTATATACATACATACGTTCAAAAATGTAGTGGGAATTTCGTCGTTTTATTTTTTCTTCTTATTTTTCAATTTTCTATAACTCTATGTACTTTTTTTTATTTTGAGCTGCGTTGGTAAACTTGACTTAAGCCGCGCCATTTATTTACTTTATATTTGTTTCTTATTTTAAAATTTTCTATCACCCTAGGCGATTTCTATTTTATTTGGAGCTGCGTCGGTAAACTAGTTTTGTTCCGATTACATAACCAGATTGTTTACTTACAACTTTTAATAATAGAATCAGTAATGCACATATCCAACTTTTTCCCAAATTCATCTTCCGCATAAGATACATTTTTGCTTTTTGGGATCATTTTTATTAATTTTTATGATCTTTTTAATGCTTTCAAAACACTGACTTATTATAATTTGTTTTAGAAAACTAGCAACCAGGGTTGTCAGCACGCCAGCCAGATTTGACGATTTATCGTCATTTCGACGATTTTTGGAACAAAAATGTTACCAGATACTATATATTATCTTAAGCGGCCCATACACTTGCCATATTATTGTATAAGATATTCTACATATTTTTTTCATTTTGTCCTACATAATGCAATTAGTCGCACAATAGTTTCATTCATTCCATAAAAAGGTTAACATAACCTATAAGAATAACACAAACAGCATTTTACAATGTTGCCAATACATTTTACTCTCTTTTCGTTGTGCAATAACAATCAAAAGTCTTTTGATTGTTGCTAATATAATGTGCCACTTTCGAATATCACATACTCATAGGCAATATAATTGTACAATACGTAAAATTGAGCAATTTTATTGCAAGTGTATGAGCCGCTATTCAACTCGTAAAATTCTCGCCGTATAACAATGGTTCTTCACCTGACAATTTTTTGTCAAAATAAACGTCAAACTTCATATAAAAAAAAACGCTGACAAACATTTTCGAGTTTTTTTATATAGACTTTGTCAGGTGAAGACCCGATTTTATTCTTGAAAATATGATTGATACAGAGATTCGTAAAGGCCCAAGTACACTGGTCAAATTCCCATCCAGCATTAAGGTTGTATTAGTGAAAATGAGTTTGTATGTGTGACACCGACGAGGCTTGATGAAAAATCAAAAAATTTAGATATTTAGCATGCTTGACGAGTGATTTTGATGAATGTATTGGCGTTACTCTTCAAGCACCCACACACTTTAAACGTGATTTCAAACCGAACAGACGCTAAAAAAGTCGGATGAAAAGAAAAATATGTTTTGGAGGAAAAAAAATGTTATTAATAATTTTCTCCTTCTTTTCTTCAAATTTTTTTTATTTATTAAAAGGCAACACAGTTTAAAGTATGTAATCACAATTAAACACTTTTTATCTATATTTTATTATTTTTTGCTCCTGTTGTTGTCACTTCAAAATAAAATGCAAAATGAATGCTTGACAGTTGATCCAGCAAATGTATTTTCTAATGTCAAGCACACGTACACGAGCTTGATGTCAAGCATTTCACAAGTGTATTTGGGCCTTAAGAGGTTCAATTGATGATGGTTTGACGAAAGAAAAGCAAAGTGTTGTTTTTGTACTCTGAAGAGAATCATTTCAAGAATTTCAAGAAAAGTGGCGCAAAAAGGGTAATTCTGAGTAAAAAATGAGGCAAATTTAAAAATAAGAACATTTTAATTTGTGTAAAGTTATTTCCACTGAGAACATAAACGTTACAAAAAATATAAGATAAAACTTCCAGGTGCGGTAGTTATCGACTTAACATTTGCTTCATTAATATCCTTAAAAGAACAAGTTTGAAGACTTCATAATGAAACAGAACTGGGGCTGAACGATATTTTTCATACAGTTTGACATAACATTATGCCAGAGAATGCGGTCGAGAAATAAAATCAATTTTATTTTGAGGACGTTTTTTCTAATGCTCTCACATAAAGACACTTACAGCCGTATTCATAATGAAAATTGCATGAAGTTAGCACAAAGTTAATTCATAATACACTACCGAACTCTGGCTAACGATTTGCTAGTTTCTTGTTAACGAGCCGCCAAACGTTTGCCAACTTTTGAAAAAAAAAACAGCCGTTTAATGTCAAACTATTTTGTTGTTGTTTTTTTTTTTTTTAATTAACTGTCTGTAATTTGCTTTCTTTTTTTTTATTAATTTGATTTAAAAACTTTTGATGATTAATGTAAAACGTGATGCATTTTTGAGTAATATAATGTGGCATCATTTAAATTCAGAGTTGATTTATTAAAAGTTAGCAGATAAACAAAAGTTTGTTATGAATAAACTTTGAGCTAATAAGCTGCTAAGCTTAATCGACGTTCTAGTTAGCAGCTCGTTGTACGTAATGTACAAACTGTGACTATATTTATGTTATGAATACGGCTGTTATTCTCTTAACAATGCTACCATACTTTCATTAAATTTCATACATTTTGTAAACAAAGAAAAACAAGAACAAAAGAAAACTAAAGAAATGAGAGATAATTTGAAGTTATTGCCGACGTTTTAATTATTGGCTTTAACGCTGGGACTCCACGTAGCAATTTTTATTGCTAAGTACAAGCAATAACGTCGGCAGAACAATGACAGAACAATGGAGCAATAATTGCTGATTATATTGCTGGAGAACACTTGTTATTGCTTTGCCATAAATTTGCAATTTTCACCGCGAGTAGTTGTATAAAGTTTTGTGCCTTTATTTATAACAAATGTTTCATGTTGTGTTTTGAAGTGATTGTTAAATTTTCTTTTTAAATCAATAAATTAAATTAATAAAATAAAATAATTAATTTTAATTGTCGTAGCTGTGTTTTGTATTACTTTTTTGTTTACTTGCGTATGAAAAAAAGCCTAAAACTTGTATTGTTCTATTGAAAAAATAAAAATATACAAAAAAAAAAAAAACAAATGTGTCGTTTGTTTTTGTTAATATTGACGTTTATTTAAAAATATAATATATAAACACTTTTTCTGTATTTTGTTGAATTATTTTTTCACTTGGCGGCTTTTTCTTAATTGATTTTTTAATAAATAAACACACTAACAAATAAACAACCGTACAGAGAAATGAAATGTCAGATAAATTACAACTGATTTGACAGCAGATTGCTAAGCAATAATTGCTCAAGCAATAAGAAGAGCAATCATTGCGCAATGGATTGCCACTCATAGCAATATGCGGTCTATACGTCGCAAATTTTATGGAGCAAACGTCAAATTTGATTGCTCCATAAAATTTGCGACGTATAGACCGCATATTGCTATGAGTGGCAATCCATTGCGCAATGATTGCTCTTCTTATTGCTTGAGCAATTATTGCTTAGCAATCTGCTGTCAAATCAGTTGTAATTTATCTGACATTTCATTTTTCTGAATGGTTGTGTTTGTTTGTGTGTTAATTTATTTAAAAAGCAATTAAGAAAAAGCCGCCAAGTGGAAAAATCCTTTAACAAAAAACAGAAAAAGTCCGCCAAATTTTTTTATTATCGAAGTGTTTTTATTAGTATATGTATGTTCTTGTTAAAGTGTTTGCGCTTTATATTATAATTTAATATATAAGTCGGTAACGAAAACTGGCGTCATCATATTCATTAGTATATTTTATTAAATTTTTCTGTGCCGGTATACCTGAGTAAGTACATTGTATATTTTATTTTGTTTAATTTTCTAGTATGTACGGACATACTAGCATCTGCCAGCAACTTCGTAATTTTGGACTTCTGAATTTCCATTAAGGATTAAGGAGCCGGCTATGCGGAGAAGCTTTATTTAGCGAAGCCGGTGTTTGTTATACCGTAGAGGATAAAATACTTGCGCCCGGCCGAAGGCCGGCTATGCGGAGATGCTTTATTTAGCGAAGCCGGTATTTGTTATACCATAGAGGATAAAATCCATGCGCCCGGCCGAAGGCCGGCTATGCGTAGAGGCTTTATTTAGCGAAGCCGGTGTTTGTTATACCATAGAGGAAAAAATCCATGCACCCCGCCGAAGGCCGGCTATGCAGAGAAGCTTTATTTAGAGAAGCTGGGGTTTATTTTATTACATTTTTATTACCTAGTGCACTTCAGTAACATTTTGATATAAATTTTGTAAAAACTGTAATAGGAGCTAAAGAGTTAAAAAGTTTTTAATAAATTTTGCATTTCCAGAAAGATCTGTTCAAATTTTTTAAATAATACCAATGTTGGCCATATACGTTCAAAAATGTAGAGGCAAATCGCAAATTTATATGAAAACTTCAGAGGTCCATTTCTCGGAAACTATGCATTTCCGAGAATTTTGTCATTTCATTTTTTCTTCTTATTTTTCAATTTTCTAAAACCCTATGTACTTTTTTTTTATTTTGAGCTGCGTTGGACTTGTTCCGGTTTAGAAAATCAAAAATTTTTTAAATAAAAAAAAAAACAAGAGCGCTTTGTTAAGCTGTGCCCTCCACAAAGAGTTAGAATGTATAAGTAGTGGGCTGGTTATGAAATCTATAAAATATTAACCAATCTTTAATATTTAATTGTGTAGAAAGTGGGCTTTATATAAGGTCTATGGTAAATTATCCTCACAAAATTTAGTAGTATGATTTCCAGTCATATGAAGCAAATTTGTGCAAAATTCAATGAAAATCGATGCATTCTGTCACCAATTTATGTTAGTTGTAACAAAAATATAATTTTTTTTGGAGGTTGTTTTACGTTTGGAATCATAACTCTTTTCCTACTGAATCGATTGAGCTGCATTTGAATTCCAAACTGCTTTGGAAAACTAGAAAGAATTTCACACCAATATTCACCCTTATCGTGGTTGGCGAATTTAAAATGCCAGTCGCAGGCGTATTTAAAATAGGCCAAACACGATAAGGGTGGTTATTCTTTTCTGTTGTGTCGAAAATTGTTATGTGACAAATATTATTAAATTATCTTAAAAACAGTGCCCTTACATGTTTTTTTATTCTTTTAATATAGAAACAAGAAAACAAATGGAGTGGCGTATTGAAGATACATTCAAAATTATTAATTTGTATCAGCAATTTCCATGTTTATGGGATTTCCAATGCCCATATTACAAGAGAGTAGATAAAAAGAAAAATGCGTGGGAAGAAATCGCTAAAAATGTAGAAAAAGATGTAGATTCAGTAAAAAAAAAGATAAAAAAACTTGAGAACTGCATATTTACTTGAAAAAAATAAGGTGGACTCCTCCAAGAAGAAGTCTGGGTCGTCAGCAGAGGATTTATATACACCACATCTATTTTATTATAACGAAATGAGTTTTTTGGAACCATCAGTCAGTCTACGAGAAACCAAAAGCAACTTAACATTTTCAAATGTAAGTATGGTGCTAACATATCACTGAATTCTTTACGAAAAGAGCAAAAGGCTTGTTTAAAAGAAAAATACATACATATTTATATATGTACATACATATTACATCGACAATTACAAACACAATACAATAAACATAATTACAGAAGACCTTAAAATCTTTATACATGTAGAAATTATTTAGTTGGAACTAAACCTTTGTTTTTAATTTTTTTTTAGGAAGAAGCTGAAGTCATTGAATTCACCCCGACACTGGATGCCGCGGAAGCCCTTAAATTTTAATTATGGTTTTTTTCTTTTTTTATTCTGAATCGGGAAGCATATTTTTTTTTTTTTCGTACGCCCCGTAAAGTGCACTTTTGCCGAATTTTCTCTTACTCAATGCATTTTGCTTTTTCATGATATGATTTCGGCTTGGTTCTCTGCCGGCCTCCGTCCGGGCTCAAGGTATATTTATAGCATGTAGTCTCGGAAAGCCAGCTGGTTATTTTTTATTTGCTTGTTTTGTCATACAAACTGTCAAATGTTCCATAGTAAACAAGCAAACAAGTTTTTTGTATTTATCTTGTCTCTTTTCAACCCCGTTGCTGTTTGGCAGTTCGTATCACATAACAACAATAAAAAGCCATGTTGTTTGTTTTATTGTACAATTGTTGTAATCTCGCGGCTACCTGCTATAAATATAGCTTGGCCGGGCTCAAGGATTTTATCCTCTATGGTATAACAAACACCGGCTTCGCTTAATAAAGCCACTCCGCATAGGCGGCCTTCGGCCGGGCACATGAATTTTCTCCTTAATCCTTAATGGATTAATAATTTTTAAATAAAATGTTTTATCTAGAAAAATTTATTCAAAAGCTTCTAAATGATACCAATATTGGCTATATACATACATACGTTCAAAAATGTAGTGGGAATTTCGTCGTTTTATTTTTTCTTCTTATTTTTCAATTTTCTATAACTCTATGTACTTTTTTTTATTTTGAGCTGCGTTGGTAAACTTGACTTAAGCCGCGCCATTTATTTACTTTATATTTGTTTCTTATTTTAAAATTTTCTATCACCCTAGGCGATTTCTATTTTATTTGGAGCTGCGTCGGTAAACTAGTTTTGTTCCGATTACATAACCAGATTGTTTACTTACAACTTTTAATAATAGAATCAGTAATGCACATATCCAACTTTTTCCCAAATTCATCTTCCGCATAAGATACATTTTTGCTTTTTGGGATCATTTTTATTAATTTTTATGATCTTTTTAATGCTTTCAAAACACTGACTTATTATAATTTGTTTTAGAAAACTAGCAACCAGGGTTGTCAGCACGCCAGCCAGATTTGACGATTTATCGTCATTTCGACGATTTTTGGAACAAAAATGTTACCAGATACTATATATTATCTTAAGCGGCCCATACACTTGCCATATTATTGTATAAGATATTCTACATATTTTTTTCATTTTGTCCTACATAATGCAATTAGTCGCACAATAGTTTCATTCATTCCATAAAAAGGTTAACATAACCTATAAGAATAACACAAACAGCATTTTACAATGTTGCCAATACATTTTACTCTCTTTTCGTTGTGCAATAACAATCAAAAGTCTTTTGATTGTTGCTAATATAATGTGCCACTTTCGAATATCACATACTCATAGGCAATATAATTGTACAATACGTAAAATTGAGCAATTTTATTGCAAGTGTATGAGCCGCTATTCAACTCGTAAAATTCTCGCCGTATAACAATGGTTCTTCACCTGACAATTTTTTGTCAAAATAAACGTCAAACTTCATATAAAAAAAACGCTGACAAACATTTTCGAGTTTTTTTATATAGACTTTGTCAGGTGAAGACCCGATTTTATTCTTGAAAATATGATTGATACAGAGATTCGTAAAGGCCCAAGTACACTGGTCAAATTCCCATCCAGCATTAAGGTTGTATTAGTGAAAATGAGTTTGTATGTGTGACACCGACGAGGCTTGATGAAAAATCAAAAAATTTAGATATTTAGCATGCTTGACGAGTGATTTTGATGAATGTATTGGCGTTACTCTTCAAGCACCCACACACTTTAAACGTGATTTCAAACCGAACAGACGCTAAAAAAAAGTCGGATGAAAAGAAAAATATGTTTTGGAGGAACAAAAATGTTATTAATAATTTTCTCCTTCTTTTCTTCAAATTTTTTTTATTTATTAAAAGGCAACACAGTTTAAAGTATGTAATCACAATTAAACACTTTTTATCTATATTTTATTATTTTTTGCTCCTGTTGTTGTCACTTCAAAATAAAATGCAAAATGAATGCTTGACAGTTGATCCAGCAAATGTATTTTCTAATGTCAAGCACACGTACACGAGCTTGATGTCAAGCATTTCACAAGTGTATTTGGGCCTTAAGAGGTTCAATTGATGATGGTTTGACGAAAGAAAAGCAAAGTGTTGTTTTTGTACTCTGAAGAGAATCATTTCAAGAATTTCAAGAAAAGTGGCGCAAAAAGGGTAATTCTGAGTAAAAAATGAGGCAAATTTAAAAATAAGAACATTTTAATTTGTGTAAAGTTATTTCCACTGAGAACATAAACGTTACAAAAAATATAAGATAAAACTTCCAGGTGCGGTAGTTATCGACTTAACATTTGCTTCATTAATATCCTTAAAAGAACAAGTTTGAAGACTTCATAATGAAACAGAACTGGGGCTGAACGATATTTTTCATACAGTTTGACATAACATTATGCCAGAGAATGCGGTCGAGAAATAAAATCAATTTTATTTTGAGGACGTTTTTTCTAATGCTCTCACATAAAGACACTTACAGCCGTATTCATAATGAAAATTGCATGAAGTTAGCACAAAGTTAATTCATAATACACTACCGAACTCTGGCTAACGATTTGCTAGTTTCTTGTTAACGAGCCGCCAAACGTTTGCCAACTTTTGAAAAAAAAAAAAACAGCCGTTTAATGTCAAACTATTTTGTTGTTGTTTTTTTTTTTTTTTAATTAACTGTCTGTAATTTGCTTTCTTTTTTTTTATTAATTTGATTTAAAAACTTTTGATGATTAATGTAAAACGTGATGCATTTTTGAGTAATATAATGTGGCATCATTTAAATTCAGAGTTGATTTATTAAAAGTTAGCAGATAAACAAAAGTTTGTTATGAATAAACTTTGAGCTAATAAGCTGCTAAGCTTAATCGACGTTCTAGTTAGCAGCTCGTTGTACGTAGTGTACAAACTGTGACTATATTTATGTTATGAATACGGCTGTTATTCTCTTAACAATGCTACCATACTTTCATTAAATTTCATACATTTTGTAAACAAAGAAAAACAAGAACAAAAGAAAACTAAAGAAATGAGAGATAATTTGAAGTTATTGCCGACGTTTTAATTATTGGCTTTAACGCTGGGACTCCACGTAGCAATTTTTATTGCTAAGTACAAGCAATAACGTCGGCAGAACAATGACAGAACAATGGAGCAATAATTGCTGATTATATTGCTGGAGAACACTTGTTATTGCTTTGCCATAAATTTGCAATTTTCACCGCGAGTAGTTGTATAAAGTTTTGTGCCTTTATTTATAACAAATGTTTCATGTTGTGTTTTGAAGTGATTGTTAAATTTTCTTTTTAAATCAATAAATTAAATTAATAAAATAAAATAATTAATTTTAATTGTCGTAGCTGTGTTTTGTATTACTTTTTTGTTTACTTGCGTATGAAAAAAAGCCTAAAACTTGTATTGTTCTATTGAAAAAATAAAAATATACAAAAAAAAAAAAAACAAATGTGTCGTTTGTTTTTGTTAATATTGACGTTTATTTAAAAATATAATATATAAACACTTTTTCTGTATTTTGTTGAATTATTTTTTCACTTGGCGGCTTTTTCTTAATTGATTTTTTAATAAATAAACACACTAACAAATAAACAACCGTACAGAGAAATGAAATGTCAGATAAATTACAACTGATTTGACAGCAGATTGCTAAGCAATAATTGCTCAAGCAATAAGAAGAGCAATCATTGCGCAATGGATTGCCACTCATAGCAATATGCGGTCTATACGTCGCAAATTTGATTGCTCCATAAAATTTGCGACGTATAGACCGCATATTGCTATGAGTGGCAATCCATTGCGCAATGATTGCTCTTCTTATTGCTTGAGCAATTATTGCTTAGCAATCTGCTGTCAAATCAGTTGTAATTTATCTGACATTTCATTTTTCTGAATGGTTGTGTTTGTTTGTGTGTTAATTTATTTAAAAAGCAATTAAGAAAAAGCCGCCAAGTGGAAAAATCCTTTAACAAAAAACAGAAAAAGTCCGCCAAATTTTTTTATTATCGAAGTGTTTTTATTAGTATATGTATGTTCTTGTTAAAGTGTTTGCGCTTTATATTATAATTTAATATATAAGTCGGTAACGAAAACTGGCGTCATCATATTCATTAGTATATTTTATTAAATTTTTCTGTGCCGGTATACCTGAGTAAGTACATTGTATATTTTATTTTGTTTAATTTTCTAGTATGTACGGACATACTAGCATCTGCCAGCAACTTCGTAATTTTGGACTTCTGAATTTCCATTAAGGATTAAGGAGCCGGCTATGCGGAGAAGCTTTATTTAGCGAAGCCGGTGTTTGTTATACCGTAGAGGATAAAATACTTGCGCCCGGCCGAAGGCCGGCTATGCGGAGATGCTTTATTTAGCGAAGCCGGTATTTGTTATACCATAGAGGATAAAATCCATGCGCCCGGCCGAAGGCCGGCTATGCGTAGAGGCTTTATTTAGCGAAGCCGGTGTTTGTTATACCATAGAGGAAAAAATCCATGCACCCCGCCGAAGGCCGGCTATGCAGAGAAGCTTTATTTAGAGAAGCTGGGGTTTATTTTATTACATTTTTATTACCTAGTGCACTTCAGTAACATTTTGATATAAATTTTGTAAAAACTGTAATAGGAGCTAAAGAGTTAAAAAGTTTTTAATAAATTTTGCATTTCCAGAAAGATCTGTTCAAATTTTTTAAATAATACCAATGTTGGCCATATACGTTCAAAAATGTAGAGGCAAATCGCAAATTTATATGAAAACTTCAGAGGTCCATTTCTCGGAAACTATGCATTTCCGAGAATTTTGTCATTTCATTTTTTCTTCTTATTTTTCAATTTTCTAAAACCCTATGTACTTTTTTTTTATTTTGAGCTGCGTTGGACTTGTTCCGGTTTAGAAAATCAAAAATTTTTTAAATAAAAAAAAAAACAAGAGCGCTTTGTTAAGCTGTGCCCTCCACAAAGAGTTAGAATGTATAAGTAGTGGGCTGGTTATGAAATCTATAAAATTGTTCAATAATAGCACTTAAACTATATTGAAACTAAAGTAGATTGGATACAGGATAAAAAATGTTCAATAATAGCACTTAAACTATATTGAAACTAAAGTAGATTGGTACAACAGTAGCACTTTAACTATGTTGCAATTTGGTTTTGGATGGGCAACAACAGCACTTGAACCGTGTTGCTTTCTCTTAATTAAAAGTCTTGATTTACCTTTAGAATAAGAGTGTTTTTATTATTCATAATTTCCAACTTAAATACTAATTTTTTACACTAAAAAACATATGAATAATTGCTTATGAAAAATATGCTGACGGCCTATTTGTTATAAATTGATTAATAATACATTGACCCATATTTCTGCTGAATTTACAATTATCATATGAACAAATAAACATTAAATTAAAGTCAATGAAACTTATAGCCAAAACAAAAAATATGTATGAAGTTGCAAATTTAAATAAACAAGAAAATAATCGTATGAACAAATAAACATTATTAAAGTCAATGAAACTTATGTACTACTAAGTAAGCAAAAGACAAAACAAAAAATATGTTTGAAGTTGCAAATTTAAATAAACAAAATTATTAAGTATTAAATTTCAATTTCAATGTCAAAACAAAAAAAAGTGTGTAACTTCAATGAACTTAAATTAAGCAGAGAATGGTTCAACAAACTTAAACGACAACAATTAAACAATAACAAAATAATCCATGTATTACGGAAATAATTAGGCAAGAACAAAATAAAATATGTATTAACATTGCTCCCCCCGTTGAGTGTAGCTCAAAATAAACAATTAAATAAGCAAACAAATGGAAAAATTACTACTAAACTTTGAAGATTATGTGTCCGCGTTGTGCTGAGCTGGCATTCCTTCTCGTCTTATTGAAGCTGTGTAGATAGATCTTTTGCCTTTTGTTAGTTAGTTGTTGATGTTTGTTAAATGTGGACGGTGAATTCTGACGAGGCTTGTTGTTGACGGGGTGTGGGAACTGGAGTAGCAGCCTTTTTAGAATTTTGTCTTCTTGTGAGGTAAACTAAGATGACAAGCGTGATTATTAGAGATGAGTAGCCGATGGTGATGTGATGGTAATTGTTGGTGTCAATTTTGTTCGGAAGCTGAAGAATTTTTTGTGTGTTCAAAGAGGTTTGTAGTTTTGTTAGATTTTTAACTTGTGATATATATTCGTTCGTATGGATTTCATTTAGCAATGGGTTTATACGTTCTTCATGGCTTTGTTTGGTGGTTTCCCAAAGATTAGTGTATGATGTTTTACTGGAGCTGGATATTACTTGCTGCCCCTTTAGTGTCATGAATTTATGTTTCAGGGTGCATATTGGTTCCAGTTCAAGCAAACCTGATCCTTCGAGGGTTAATTGGGTGATCTGTTGGTTGCATACCACTGTTGCTTGGGATTGAGATGGAAGGGAATATATCCATTTGTTTGGATGTCGTAGCGATACCCATGATGCGGGTTTTTTGACATGCTGCACTGGGCAATCTAGCTGAGTTCTGTTGTGAAACAAATTTATTTCACAACTACATGCTGATGAACCATGGTCATACTTTAGTTGAATCTTCGAACAGAGATATCGCTCTTTTGTGAGAAGTAAACATGAGTTGAATTCGAGATTACTGAGAGCGTAATACTGGTTGCGATCAGTGTTGATGACCAGAAACGTGGAGCATGGCTGAATTGAGATTAACGTGTTATTAACCCAATTTGGTATTGGGACTATGCTGAAGACATCAAAACTATCACGTTCAATTAATGGTAACGTAATGCTAAATATTACTGTGTTTTCAGTGAGGCCTCCCTTAACCTTCATTAGCTTGTACAACTGTAGCGTGTCTTCTTGGTTAACAGGTAGGTCTAGTGCTTCAGGGAGATGGAATCTTATTTTTTCCACTTCTTTTTGCAATTGGCGTGGAGTCAGGAGTAATGGACTGATGATGCCATGGTGAGTATTGGTGAGCACATCAAGAATTGATAATTGAGTGCGCTGTAGATTAGCTGCTGTAATTGTTAACTGAATGCAAAGTGATGAAAACAACCGGTAGAGCCTGTCCTGATGGTGTTCGTCTTTGCCAGCGAGTATCATGTTATGTATTTCGGCGATTTGGAAGTCAATTTGATCAAATTTTTTCTTTACAGCTCCTTGGTCTGCCTTCATGATGTTTATGGTTGAGTCAATAATTGAAGTCTGATTCTTTAGGAGATTAAGTAGATGTGCTTCGTTTTCCTTGACCTTTGAAATTGTTTGTGCCATGTTCGTCGCATATTCGGAATCCAGTACACCAAATAGAGAATGGGCGATGTTCCCAACTAAATCTATTGCTGCTCTTTTTTTTCTTTTTCCGGAAAGTAACATACTGTCCATGGTGAGTTCATCTTCAGTATGTTCAAAATATTTTACCAGGTTAGTACATGTTGTCTTTTCTTGTATTTCCTTACATACATGGTTAAGTGTTTTTGTCCCTTCCGAGAAAATGGTTAACTCAGACCAAAATTCCTTTAAGTCATAGTATATCAATAGTTGCCATTCTGTCGGTGATATTACTGCTGATCCGATTCCTTCGAAATGTATGCCTAATTTTCTTCCGAATTTTTTATTGTGTACTTGTGCACCTACTATCAATGGAAGTAGCATAATTGCTATAATCACGGTGACTAAAGTGTGATTAAGAGAGGCACGTCTTCTCTTTTTAGGAATTTCATTGTCATTGGTTTGTGACGTGGTTGGTTCTTCTGAATCATCTTGGTTGTTGGTTCCACTTGAGTCTGTAGTGTTAATTGGTAGTGGTGCTAGTCGAGCAATTGGCCTTCTGGAAATGCCCGTTGCTGTTTTGACGTCCGCTACCCGTGCAAAGCCATCATCTCCATAGTGTACCTTTACAATCCTTCCTAAAGGCCATTGCAAAGGTGTTGTGTTATCTTCTTTTATGATGACCATATCACCAGGTCTTATGTTATTTTTTTGTGTTTGCCACTTATGGCGATACTGCAGTTCACAAAGATACTCGCGTGACCATCTTCTCCAGAATTCCTCTTTGACATGAGTGACCAACTTCCATCTAGTCAACAGGTTGGTGTTTGGCTGTGTGTCTCCAATGTTGGCTTGTGCATTTATAGGTTCCCCGATGAGAAAATGACCGGGAGTGAGTGCCGCCAAATCATTTGGATTGTCTGACATGGGACTTATTGGGCGAGAGTTGAGAATACCTTCTATCTCTATTACCACAGTATCAAGTTCTTCGTACGTCAATGTTGCTGTTGATACACTCCTTACTAGCAGATGTTTTGCGGACTTAACCGCCGCTTCCCATAAGCCTCCAAAGTGGGGCGCCCTTGGTGGGATGAAGTGAAATGCAATCCCTCTGGACGTACATTCGTTATGGATTTTTGCATGAGCGGAACTTTCATACAGTGAGTCCGACAGCTCCTCAAGTTTATTTTTTGTACCAACGAAATTTGTTGCGTTGTCACAGTATAGGTTTTTGCAGTGTCCTCTGCGGCTTGTAAATCGCTTTAATGCGCCTATGAAGGCTTCAGTGGTTAGCTCACTTACTAATTCTAAGTGCACAGCTTTAGTAGCGAAACAGCAAAATACAGCGATGTAGGCCTTGTGAGGCCTTTTTCCTCTTACTTTATAGTGAATCCAAAATGGTCCACAGAAGTCAACGCCAGAGTTGATAAATGGTCGTGCTGGTGTTATTCGTGCTGGTGGCAAGTTTCCCATAATTTGGTTAAGCAATTTTGGCTTTGCTCTAGTGCATTTTATGCAGTGTTGAACAGTTGATCGTGCTGCTGTTTTACCTTTTACTGGCCAATACCTTTGTCTTACGTGTGACAATAGTGCTTGGGGGCCACAGTGGCGATTCTTCTCATGTGTCATTTGCATTATTAACTTTGTTATTGGGTCATTGTATGGGATTAACATTGGGTGCCTTGCGTCGTAAGGTAACGTTGATGATTCTAAGCGTCCTCCCACTCTGATAAGACCATTAGAGTCTAAAAATGGTGTAAGATTGTTGTATGGGCTGCCTTTGGTCACTTCCTTATGTTTCAGCAAATGTTTTAACTCGTCACTAAAGTCTGCCTGCTGCATTGCCCTAACGATGACTATGAGAGCTTGCTCCAACTCGTGGGTTGATAACTCTAGTTCGCGCTGCTGCTTCTGTTTTCTGCTATTATTGATGAATCTGAAGATATATCCTGTCACTCTTTGCAGTGTTCTGAAAGACCCTTTATGATTTATCTGGTAGATTAGACTTGTTGAATTTTCACCTGTGGTTGTGATGGCAGTGACTTTCTTTAGTTCCATGTTACTGTCGTCACTGATGGCCTTATGTTTTGAGAAGTTTTGTGGCCAAATTCCATCAGGTTTACAAAGAAACATGGGTCCGTAGAACCATAAGGGGTGTTCGGATAATTTTCTTGGCGAAAGACCACGTGACAGAACATCTGCGGGATTATCCTTTGATCTTACATGTCGCCATTGTTCGACAATAGATATTTCTTGTATTGCAGCTATTCGGTTAGCCACGAACGTTTGGTATGATGACGATGGTGAATGGATCCAGGCCAACACGATTTCAGAATCTGTCCATAGATATGTAGGGCTACTTTCAAGTTTTAAGTCCCGTTTAACCCTTGATGTTAACTGAGCTGCTAGCAGTGCTGCGCAGAGTTCGAGGCGGGGAAGAGTTTGGTTCTTCAAAGGTGCTACCCGAGATTTTGCACATAGTAGTCGTACTATCACTTGATTGTTCGTGATGACTGATCTTATATAGATTGCTGCACCATACGCCTTTTCTGATGCGTCGGCAAAGGCATGAAGTTGTATATTCGATGCTATTTGTCCTGCGAACATATGTCGAGACATCTTTAGATTGTTGATATGTTTTAAATCATTGCGGAAGGTCATCCATTTTGAGCAAAGGTCTTCGGGTAGCTCATCGTCCCATCCTAGTTTTAGTTGCCACAAATGTTGAATAAAGATTTTTGCCGTGACTACAATTGGTGATAATAGCCCCAAGGGATCAAATAGTCTAGCTAGATCTGAGCAGACTGTTCGTTTAGTAATCTGATGGATTTCCCTTAAGCATACTTTAACACAGAACTGGTCAGAGGTTGGCATCCATGTTAATCCTAGGGTTTTGACCGTTTGGTTATTATCATTAGTAAAGTCGAAATTTACTTCTTTTTGTTCTTCTGTGGTGTTTGGTAGCAACTTCTGGTGATTGGCGGTCCATTTTTGTAATTTCAGACCATGTTTGCTTAGGATGTGTTTTAATTCTGTCTGAATCATTAAAGCTGTATGCAAGCTATCATCTCCCCCGATTCCATCATCCACGTAAAAGTTGTTTAGCAGGAATTGGGCTCCATGCGGATACTTTGTTTTATTTGATTCACCAATTTTTTGTAGACATTTTGTTGCTAAGTATGGTGCGGATCGGGTTCCGTAGGTGATTGTGTTCAGCTGGTAGTACTTTATTGGCATCGTCGGTTCTTCCCTCCAGATAATTATTTGAAATTTTCTGTCTTCTGGCTGCATGAGGAATTGCCGATACATCTTTTCGATGTCAGTTGTGAATACGAACCGTGGTAAGCGGAAGCGAAGAAGAATTGAGAATAGATCGCTTTGCACCGTGGGTCCTGTGTGCATTATATCATTCAATGATACACCGTCTGAAGTCTTAGTAGAGGCATCAAAGACTACTCGTAGCTTAGTTGTGCTGCTTTCAGGGCGAAGTATGCAGTGATGAGGAATGATATACATTGGTCTTGGCGTGGAATTTAGGTCAATTTGTGACATGTGGCCTAATGCTTCGTACTCTTTCATGAACTTGACATATTGTGCCTTTATTTCGGGGGACTTCGCTAACCTTCTTTCCAGTGACATAAATCGGTTGAATGCTGTATTATGTGATTCTCCCAATGTATCAGGGTTGTTGCAGAATGGAATTTTTACCGTAAATCTTCCATTCCTATCGATTGTGTGAGTTTGTGCAAAATGATCTTCGCACTGTTTGTCTGAAGTTGATAGTCTTGTGTCGACTTGATTTAGAGTTTCGAGCTCCCAAAGTTGAGCAATGGCATTTTCTAAATTTGTATCGTCTTCAGTGCACATTCCACATACTGCACCTCTTGCTTCGTGTCCTCCTATCTTACCAGCAACGACCCAACCCAATAATGTATTTTGTAAAATCGGTAAATCGTTACCAAGTTTAACCTGACCCATTGCCATTAGTTGATGGTAAAATTCTGCCCCTAGTAAAACGTCTATTCTATCAGGGCGGTTGAATTTTGGATCGGCTAGCACTAGGTCTTTAGGAATTTGCCAGTGGTCAATTGTGATCGTTTGCGATGGTTGAGGCGGAATTATTTGTGGAAGAACTGCAGCCTCAAGTCTTGTATTAAAGTTGTTTATGCGTGAGTGTAAGGCTATGTTTACGCGATGCTGCACTCTAGTGTTGCGTGAGCCTATACCGCTGATGCATATTGAGGTTGGTTTTAGTGAGATTCCAAGGCGTTTAACTAACCTTTCGCTGACAAGGTTTAACTGTGATCCGGAATCAAGGATTGCCCTACATTGTATCTCCTTGTTGTTTGATTGAACCTTGATCATTGCTGTGCCCAGAAGGACGTAGTTAATTGTTTGAGCGTGGTTTGAAGCAGCGAGTGAAGTTGCGTTTTGCTGAATTTGCGGTGTTCTGGCGACGGATGTTGTGCGTTCGTTAGAAACCAGGTTATTTGCTGCTGGTGCGACTTGGTTCTGGTTTGTGCCTTCTAGATGCAACAGAGTATTGTGTTTTTTGTTGCACTTCATGCAATTTTTGCTAAGGCAGTTTTTAGCGTTATGACCAGGTTTTAAGCAGTTCACACAGCGCTTTTGCTTTTGAACAAATTGAAGCCTTGATACCGGTGACTGCTGAAGAAAAGTGTTGCATGCAAATAATGGGTGATTTCCCTTTTTGCACAGAATGCAGCATGGGTTGCCTTGGCACTCGGATGTAATCGAGGTACACACTCGGGATTTGGAGTGTGGCGATTTTTCTTTTTCTGACATTGCTTCTACCGACTGAAAATTCCTTTCCAAGAAGTTCAGAAAATCTTTGATGGTTGGCACTTCTCGTGGCTGTAGAAGAGACTGTTCGTATCGGAGTCGTGTGGCCTGATCCAGCCCTTTAAGCAGCAAATGGATCAGCAATGGGTCCCATGATGAGGTGTCAATATCAAGGTTTCGAAGTGATAAAAGACACTCTTGAGTTTTATCATGTAGCGACTTGTAGTTGTCGCTTGACGTCTTGGTTGGAGCACTGACTAGCTCCTGGATTAGTTTGCTCACCAATAATCTTCTGTTGTTGTAGCGCTCTACAACGAGGGACCATGCAGCTTCAAAGTTTTCTCCTGTGGTGGAGAAATGTTTGATTAAATTTGCTGCTTCTCCCCCTAAATGGGTTTTTAGATACCACATTTTTTGCACGTTTGGTGTTGGTTGATGAATGATTAGGGACGAGAACAGATCATGAAATTCCTTCCACTTCATGTAGTCTCCTTCAAATTTGGGGATTGTTATCTTTGGAATTGGCACGGTGGATGATTCGGAACGCCCATTGTTGCACTCATAATGACCCTGAATTGTTGTGTTGTTTCTGGAGGCTGCCCTGACCTGTTTTTCGAGCTGGATAAACCTCCCCATATTGTACCCGTGTTGAACGGCTTCACTGCATAGCTCCGCTATTTGGTAGTGCAAGCCTTCGATGTCTCGCCATAGCCTTGTGGCAGCTACGGCATCTTCAGATGTGAAATTGTCTTCCAATAGTCGGTCTATGGAGGACATCATGGCTGCTTGCCTGCGCATGAGTCTCACCAGCTCACCATTTGGTGCCGTGGCTTCCTCAGCAGCAGTGGCCTGACATTTATCGTCTGGGCTGTTGTTCATTAGCCGCTTCATGGCTTCAGGAGGACCGACCTTTAGCATTGAAGATTCGAATTCTTCCTTATATTGCTGCACGATGCCCATGATTGAGCTGTAGTAATCCTTTACAAAGTAATCATGATCCAACGGGATCTTTTCCAGTAACCGAATCTGATTATCGGTACCTTCAAAACTTGCCCACTCCTCGTCAAGCCGTCTCAATCGTTCCTGGAAGTAGCTAATTGATGTTTTCCTTGAAGCTGGGTCCTTTTTGTAATTTCGGATGATGGCTTCAATCCGCTGTCCAGTCTGTTGCTGGCTGATGACAAGCTCTTCGAACGAGGTCATGGTGTATCCTTTCTCCTTGCTTGTTCAAATTAAATGAAAATCCTGTGCCTGATACAGGATCACGTCGGGGTCACCAAAAAATGTTCAATAATAGCACTTAAACTATATTGAAACTAAAGTAGATTGGATACAGGATAAAAAATGTTCAATAATAGCACTTAAACTATATTGAAACTAAAGTAGATTGGTACAACAGTAGCACTTTAACTATGTTGCAATTTGGTTTTGGATGGGCAACAACAGCACTTGAACCGTGTTGCTTTCTCTTAATTAAAAGTCTTGATTTACCTTTAGAATAAGAGTGTTTTTATTATTCATAATTTCCAACTTAAATACTAATTTTTTACACTAAAAAACATATGAATAATTGCTTATGAAAAATATGCTGACGGCCTATTTGTTATAAATTGATTAATAATACATTGACCCATATTTCTGCTGAATTTACAATTATCATATGAACAAATAAACATTAAATTAAAGTCAATGAAACTTATAGCCAAAACAAAAAATATGTATGAAGTTGCAAATTTAAATAAACAAGAAAATAATCGTATGAACAAATAAACATTATTAAAGTCAATGAAACTTATGTACTACTAAGTAAGCAAAAGACAAAACAAAAAATATGTTTGAAGTTGCAAATTTAAATAAACAAAATTATTAAGTATTAAATTTCAATTTCAATGTCAAAACAAAAAAAAGTGTGTAACTTCAATGAACTTAAATTAAGCAGAGAATGGTTCAACAAACTTAAACGACAACAATTAAACAATAACAAAATAATCCATGTATTACGGAAATAATTAGGCAAGAACAAAATAAAATATGTATTAACAAAAATATTAACCAATCTTTAATATTTAATTGTGTAGAAAGTGGGCTTTATATAAGGTCTATGGTAAATTATCCTCACAAAATTTAGTAGTATGATTTCCAGTCATATGAAGCAAATTTGTGCAAAATTCAATGAAAATCGATGCATTCTGTCACCAATTTATGTTAGTTGTAACAAAAATATAATTTTTTTTGGAGGTTGTTTTACGTTTGGAATCATAACTCTTTTCCTACTGAATCGATTGAGCTGCATTTGAATTCCAAACTGCTTTGGAAAACTAGAAAGAATTTCACACCAATATTCACCCTTATCGTGGTTGGCGAATTTAAAATGCCAGTCGCAGGCGTATTTAAAATAGGCCAAACACGATAAGGGTGGTTATTCTTTTCTGTTGTGTCGAAAATTGTTATGTGACAAATATTATTAAATTATCTTAAAAACAGTGCCCTTACATGTTTTTTTATTCTTTTAATATAGAAACAAGAAAACAAATGGAGTGGCGTATTGAAGATACATTCAAAATTATTAATTTGTATCAGCAATTTCCATGTTTATGGGATTTCCAAAGCCCATATTACAAGAGTAGATAAAAAGAAAAATGCGTGGGAAGAAATCGCTAAAAATGTAGAAAAAGATGTAGATTCAGTAAAAAAAAAGATAAAAAAACTTGAGAACTGCATATTTACTTGAAAAAAAGAAGGTGGACTCCTCCAAGAAGAAGTCTGGGTCGTCAGCAGAGGATTTATATACACCACATCTATTTTATTATAACGAAATGAGTTTTTTGGAACCATCAGTCAGTCTACGAGAAACCAAAAGCAACTTAACATTTTCAAATGTAAGTATGGCGCTAACATATCACTGAATTCTTTACGAAAAGAGCAAAAGGCTTGTTTAAAAGAAAAATACATACATATTTATATATGTACATACATATTACATCGACAATTACAAACACAATACAATAAACATAATTACAGAAGACCTTAAAATCTTTATACATGTAGAAATTATTTAGTTGGAACTAAACCTTTGTTTTTAATTTTTTTTTAGGAAGAAGCTGAAGTCATTGAATTCACCCCGACACTGGATGCCGCGGAAGAACTATCATTGGATGATACCTCCTTATGGTCCGAAAGTGATACAGCAGTTTCTAAAAAAAAAAATTTTAAAAGAGCCAAGAGGGACGACAAAATCAATTCCGCGTTGGATGCAATTATTGCGAAAACAACATCGGGAGATAAAGAAACTATGTTTACTAGTTTTGGCAAATCCGTTGGCATGCAGCTGGAGAATTTGACCTTAAGCTCAGCAATGGAAGCTATGGCAGCAATTCAAAAAGTAATAACTGATATAGTGCATAAGAAAGATCTTTTAGAAAAAGCACTGCTAGACGCAAATTTAATATAGTATTATCACTTTCTAATTATATATGTATTTCATTTTGTTGTTTTTATGCTATTGAACCTTTTATGCAAACTAATCATTAGTTTTTAATTTTATATAAAGGGTATTCACGTCACAAGTTGCACCCTTGCAAAAAAGCAAAAGTGCAAAAATATAACAACAACCACACAGGCAATTAGTTGTGCGTAAATAATTGTCTTTGTGGTTGTTGTTTCATTTTTCCACTTTTGCTTTTTTGCAAGGGTGCCACTTGTGACGTAAATACCCTTAATATAAAATTAAAAAGCCTGAAATATGATGTGATTTATGCACATATAATTTAATTTTTGAAATTTAAATTAAATTTAAATTTTACTTCGCTTTACTATGTACAGTGACGGACTAAACTATTCACACAGCAAGTATTTTTACTTAAAATCGTTGTTATTTTTCAAATAAAAAGAGGTAGCCCAGGGCAATATTCCACAAAACGGTTTATTTACTTCTTGTTTATTAAAATATAAAGAAAAACTAATGCTAAGTAGGTTACATTATTTGAAACTAATTAAAACGTAATTCAGGTCACAATTATAAGGGGACTAAAGTATTCACACAGTTAATTACACTTTTATGAACAAGTTGAATTACTTATAACTAATATTTTGTTGAGAAGCCTTTCTTTTCTACGACTTCTTTTAATCTTCTTGGCATTGAATAAACTAATTTTTTTGTAACATCAGACCCTATGTTTTGCCATTCTTGCAGTAGAAGTTCTTTCAGTTGAGCCTTACTAGTAATGTGGTGCTTTCCGATGCGTCTACCCAATTCATCCCAAAGATGTTCAATCGGATTCATATCCGGGGATTGCGGTGGAGTGGGGAGTATGTGGGGAACATGATGAACTATCCACATTCGAACGTCATGGGCCGTGTGTTTAGGGTCGTTGTCCTGTTGAAAGTAAAAGTTGCCCCCAAGACCTAACTTTTCGACGCTTTGCAGCAGGTTATCTTTCAAAATATCAAGGTACATAGTTTTGTCCATTTTTCCTTCAATAAAAACTAAGTTTCCAACGCCTGCTGCAGCCATACATCCCCACACCATGACGCCTCCACCACCGTGCTTGACCGTACTTACTACATTGTTTTTTTCCAATTCTTTGTTTGGCTTTCTCCAAACTCGCACTCTACCGTCAGACTGAAAAATATTAAATTTGCTTTCATCGGAGAATAATACACCTTCCCAGAAGTTATGATCTTTATTAATATATTCTTTTGCAAAATTTAAACGTTTTGATTTATTCACTTTGCTTATGAGGGGTTTTTTCCTCGCTACTCTAGAGCTATAACCGGCACGGTGTAGAGTTCTGCGCACAGTTTTTGGGTGGATTTCTATGCCAATCTCCTCTAAACATTCTGCAGCTATTTCAGTGGATGTTGTTTTTGGATTTTTTTTTATTTTTCTTATGATTTGGGCTTCTTCTCTTGGGCTCAGCTTATGCGGCCGACCAATGCGACGAGAACTTCTAAGATCTGAACACCCTTTGTATCTTTTAATGATGCTGGCTACAGTGAATCGGCTTCTTTTGATTATATAACCAATTTCTGCATGCTATTTGTTTTGTTTATGCATTTCTGACACAATTTTTCTTTCAGCTTCCGTTGTTTCTTTTTGTTTACGGCCCATTTTAAAAAATTTCACTTTTAGAGAACACTTTATTTTAAATTAAAACAAACCAAATGAGTTATAACGGTACTTCCAACATTCCTTTACAACAAGTGTTGCCAAATAAAAAAAAACGTTAAGTTAGTTTAGTTCAAAAACTAAAAACTGCAACTGTGTGAATACTTAAGTCCTCCCAGAATTATGATTTTAATTACTTACTTACTTCCTTCTAGAAACCTATAATACATAGAATGATTGTTTATATATATTTGTATAGATAATAAGTGAAAAAATAAATTTGTTGAACACTGCATTGGGCTAACTCTTTTTATTTGGAAAATATAAAAGCGTTTAAATGGAAGTACATGCTGTGTGAATAGTTTAGTCCGTCACTGTATGTATGTACCTAATTATAATAATTAAATTAAAAGCTTTAAAATAAAGACTGAATTAATGTTAAATGGAGTACAAATTTTGTATTAAAAAGAAATTTTAAAACAACTGTTTCATTACCAAAAAGTATACAAAACCGAACCATATTTTTACAGAAAAAACCAGTTAGAGTGCTATATTCGGCTGTGCCGAATCTTTGATACCCTCTACCGACAGTTCGAATGTTTAAGGAGTAATATCTGTATGATGTCTATTTATTATTATTATCTTAAACTGTGACGATTTGTTATTAATTATGGTTTTAGGCGACTAAATGTATTAAATTTCTCTAAAATCGGTTTGATGGTTTCTGAGAGGAAGAAATTTCCCCCTATCTTCCCTCCTGGTCAATAAACTTGGTCTTTGTGCCAATAAGAATCTATGACCCAAATTTTATTAAATTATCTTCAAAATTGCCAGCCGGACGGACATCGTTAGCTCGACTCAGAAAGTGTTTCTAAGTCTATCGGTATACTTTAACGTGGGTCTAGGACCACTATTTATTTTAGAGAAAAACCTTATTCACAAATATTCTAGGGCTATATCTTATGAACAATGTTGCTCTGTATTAGTTTTTTTTTAACATGAATATTTAATCCAGTACAAACCAAATTAAAAATGACACCGAAATTTTCACATATCTTCGCATTCTTTGCCTGGTGATTACACTACGTGACAAATTTTCAATAAAGTCGTGACCAAATAATTCTGACAGCTAATCTTTATGTAATCCTTTTCCTTGAATCCGAATATAAATAAACGGACTATGTATTTCTTTAATTTGGTCACGACTTTATTGAAAATTTGTCACGTAATGTTATCAGGAATAATGACCTTAAAAGCCTGCATATAGGAAAGTATATAAACTACTAACTTAACCCGGTGCGATTCGCTACACTTCAGTTGTTCTTCAGTTGAGCGATATTTAATATATGCATCCTATGGGAGGTATTTCAAAAGTGTATTATACCATAATAGTGACTTCTACAAAGTTTGAACATTCTCACTATAAGAGTTGGCATCCTATGGGGGTACCAATTCCCCTGCCCTTATCAAAAAAATAAGTAGCCTATTTTATATTTCCTACACAATTTTTAAGGTCAAGACCAAAATTTGTCAAAGTTTTAAGAACTATTGATGATAGTGCCTTCGCATCAATTAACAAATCAACGTCATCAATATCTTTTGAAGCCTCTTCAAATTGAACATTTCGTTAGAGATTCCATAAAAAAAAACAAAAAAAACATTCCTGGGATTTCTAAAAATTTTTCACATTAAAAAAAATATTAATTTTGGGAATTCTTGTATTATCGAAATTAACAAAACATATTTTTATAGTTTACGGGGGGAGGGAGGGAATAAGGAAATTTCCCCCCCCCCCCCACTGAATCCGTGCCTGAGGAGTCTATAAGCCAACATACAAACAAACAAAAAACTGATTAATATATAACAGATTTATTTAATTTACATATTTAAATACCTTTTGCAGAATATTTCGTGAAATATATTCTTAGATTAAAAATTTGATTAAAAATTACATATATTTTTATTTATGACGTACATAAGTATGTTTTATAATTTAATTTTTTTTTTTACTTTATTGCGTAATTTTCTCAAAAATTATTTTCACACTAAAATATTTGATAAACATAAAAATTCAAGTTTCTTTTAGCAAATAAACAAAATGTTCCATTTGAAAGGATATTTGCCTATACCTAATAAATTATACATACATATATTTTTTAATTGTGATTGAAACAAACAGTCGTTAAAATGACTTTGTAGAATTGCTAAAGATTTAAAGGATTTATTGCAAAGAGGTCGTGGATGCATCGCAACAGACTGCGTCGCAGTTGATGACGAAAAAGATGGTGAAGGTATAGCCTAAAAAACAGAGTAAAATTTAAATAATTTGCGATAAAATTGAAAAATATTTTTTAGTTAAGACTAACATCGCTTACTCGTATGGATCTTTGGGGATGTGGGATTTGGGGATGTACGTTTGGGCAGCAGCTGAAGCAGCAGTTATTTGTAAGTCATTCGTTGCTCCGGCTGATAATCTTTTCTTAAAGCCACCTGCTATTTTTGATGTTCTTCAATGAGTTCTCAATTTTTTTTTTCAATGTGCGCAGGTCTTGAAGAATTTGTTGTTTCTCCTTAACAGCAGTCTGGCGACTTTCCTGCTTCATTTCGGAATCTCTGCAATGTACTTCATTTTGATGTTTTAATAATGAAATGCGTTCCTTTTGTTCGTCATTCTCTTGGCGTAATTCATCTAATGATTTATTCAATCTTTCTTTTTTTTTTGTTGCCGTCTGTATATTTTGCCCTATAAGTTCTGCACGATTTTTCCTTATTAATTCCACGGATGCTGTTTAATTTACTTTAAGACAAGTGAATTCATCGGCATATTGTTTTTCATCATCTTTAAGATCTAAATTTGAAGCTAACCTTTCGGATAATTGTCTTTGTAAATCTTTTATTTTTGATTCATGTTCACGGCGTGTTACATAGACTTTATTAAACTGGTCAAATTGCTGTTCGCCTTGATTTTGCAAAACAATTTTAAAGGAGGCCTTAAAAAAGAAGATAAATCATAAATCATTGCTTTGAAATATATATACACAATATACATACACTAAAATATAAAAGAGTTACTATTTGTTGCTGGTACTTACAGTATTTATTTGTTATATTAATAAAATTGTTCTTTCACTTATTGTTGACGTTAGTTAATATAAAAATTTATATGTGATTTGTTTTGGAGTTGATTTTAAAGTATCTTATCGTCCACCGGTTTTAATAAAACGTACATACATACATATATCGTTTTAAAGGTATGTATGTATTTGTGTGTAGTACTCAATTTGGGTATTTCTTTTGTTTTGATGCAACTTGATCAAGAAAAGATTCTTTCACTTATTGTTGACGTTGGTTTATATAAAAATTTATATGTAATTTAAAATTTAATTTAAAAATATTTATTTTTTTAGCTTAACGGCCAATTCCACCAAGTTCAGTTATAATTAACTTATTGGGTAAATACGGGAAACATTTTTTTGGAGTTGATTTTTAAGTATCTTATCGTCCACCGGTTTTAATAAAACATACATACTTATATCGTTTTAAAGGTATTTTGATGAAACTTGATTAACAAAAGATTCTTTCACTTATTGTTGACGCTGGAGATATTGAATGTTAAACGTTATAAAACATATCCAATTGTATGTAAGTTTGGAATTTCTACGATATGGATGTGAGACCCTATAAAGTATATATATTCTGGATCGTTTTTGAATTTGTTTTTTAAATATTGTGGTGGTGAAAAGTACCGATTTTATATTATAGTTTACTCAATTGTGACTGTAACTGGATTGGCTACTTGCTTTTTTATTTTTGACCATTGGAAAGGGACATCTCCTTCTGCGATTAGGTACTTTTTCACGTTCTCCCTCATTTGACTGGCAAATCGAACAGTTTCATGCTCTTGAGATGGTAATGGTGCCATTGTTTGGGGAAGTTGTATACTAGGCTCCTCATTAAAACTGAATGGCTTAATTGTGCTTTTTGTCAAAAAGTTGTGCAAAACACAACAAGTCTGGACAACTTTATCGGTGGTGGACAAGTCCACTTCTATTGGGCGATGGAAAATGCGGAATCGGTTTGCTAGCCTTCCAAATGCCATTTCCACAGTCATCCTAGCGCGACTCAACCGGTAATTAAAAATGTCTTCAGGTGTTGTGAGGTTCTTGTTACGGTTATAAGCCTTCATCATGTTACGGTCCAAGCCGAATATGTCGTCACCGATGAAAAAATACGAGGTCTTCTCAACTTGACCTAGCAAAGCTTCGTCAACCGGGAAATTTAGTTTCCCATGCTTCATTGCTTGGTGTAGCATGCTGTTTTTGTACACAACAACATCCGATGCTCGTCCATTTCCGCCCACATCGATGTAAATGAACTTGCCGTTCGAATCCACTACTGCTAAAAGGACTGTGCTGAAAAACCCTTTTTAATTTAAAAGTTGGAGCCTGAATGCTGCGGGTTTTTGATACGGATGTGCTTTCCATCAATAGCACCTAGAGTGTGTGGAAACTGCCACAAATTCTGGAAGCCTTGCGCAATGGCCTTCCACTCTTGCTGTGTAGACGGCGTCTGTATGAAATACAATATTAATAAAATCAATGTGTTTGATTGTATTTCACTAAATTACCTTTAGGTGATCATGTTTTAGCACTTCAATGATCGCATGGAGAACTTCTGGAACGAATTTACTTATTGTTTTGCGAGAAATTCGTGACATATACTCCAACGACCTATAGGAATTCCCACTGGCTAAGAAGCGAAGTGTTACGGCAAGGCGAACACGAGAACTTATTGAAGCCCTCATTACCGTATTTTGTTTCTTAATTTTGTGATGAACCTATAAGTAGAATAAATATGCATACATATGTATACAATATATGTATGCATATACCATGTTTGTACACATTTACGTACCAGTCCAAGAAGAACTTCAAAACTTTGAACGTTTAAACGACAGAAGTTTTTATAGTCCTTGGAATCCCACAAAATGTCTTTCAAAAGATGGCTTTCCAGACTATGGATCTCCCTGTTCTGAAAGAATGGTTTTACCCAATACCTCCGATTAGTGGAATCTTCTTCATCATCGCAAATGTCCACGATATCTAGTACGTCCTTCAACGCGAGAAGAAGTTCCATATTTTTGGCGGACATTATTATTATATTTTTATTTATATTATTTATTATTATATGTATGTATATAATATTTTTCAATAAACGTCAACAACAACAAAAGCAAACGGCGAATTTATTTTTTTGTATATTTTTATTTTTTTAATAGAACAATTCAACTTTTTTTTAACGCAAATAAATAAATAAAATGTAATACATACTACAGCTACGACAATTACAATTAATTATTTTATTAATTTAAAAAAGAAAATTTAACAATCACTTTAAAACACAACGTAAAACATTTGTTATAAATACAGCCACAACACTTTATACAACTACTCGCGGTAAAAATTGCAAATTTATGGCAAAGCAATAACAAGTGTTCTCCAGCAATAAATTCAGCAATTATTGCTCCATTGTTCTGTCATTGTTCTGCTGGCGTTTTTGCTTGTACTTAGCAATAAATATTGCAACGTGGAGACGCAGCGTAAAATGTTTGCCTGAAGTTGAAGACTCAGTTCTGTTTCATCATTTAAGGTAGAAGTACATGAAACGCGTTAGTGCGCGCGCGCTCTGTAGACATCTGTCAAAAAAAGTTAAAATAGTGTGTTTTTGTAGAACAAGCTACATGCAAAATATTTTGACGCGTCTGCGCCAGAAAGTTGGTTAACTTTGAACTTTTTAACGCGTTGTGTATTTTTGACAAGTAATCAGCTGACAATAAAAAGAATAATTTAACAAATTTGTGAATCATGAAAGAAAAACTTATTGAAGAGCTTAAAAAACATACAATATTTATATAAAAAGAATAAATTCAATAAAATAATAAAATTTTGATATACTTTCGAACCCGTTTTCAATGCAAAAATAAGTAAACAAATAAAAAACAGCTGACAGGAATGGTTTTTGTAACGCGTGTTTTGTAACTTGCAATTTTTCACGCGCTAAAGTTTTTAAACTCACGATACTCGTCGACGAACTAACGCGTGTTATGTACTTCCACCTTAAGACTTGCATATTATGCGCCGCATACACGGTTGAATTCAGTTGTCAACTGAGTCTTTCAATTCAGTTGACAACTTCATCAATTGAATTGAAAGATTTTAAATTTATTTTAAAATTTAATGAAATAAAAGACATTTTTTAAAATACTTAACTACAAAAATTAATTTTGACAGCTGATCAAGAGACTTGAGCACACACAGTACAATCGAATTGAAAAACTTAGTAGTCAACTTGAAAAAATCAAAATCTTTTGATTTTTCTTCAACCAACTCGACAACCGTCAAACTAATCAACTGACAAGGCCATACACGCTTTGATTTGGTAAGCAACCGACTCAGTTGACAATTGAATTCACACTTCACACACTCACACACTCAACAATTCTATAATTCAACTTTATTAACTGAGACACATGGTCTGCAATCACACCTGTTTGAATCGTGTATGGTCTGCTTTACAGCCGTACCTAAGCAAAAGCGCCAGGCGTTTTCTAGTTTTCAAAATGCATCATGCGCATTAAATTTGTTTGAAGCATACCTAAATAGACAGCTCGTTTAATAGCGAAGTTGGTCGCTATTGTTAATTAATAATGGCAATTTAGCTATTTTTTGGTCAATCTGGCGTTCTTATCTCTATTTTATTTATAATTTGTAGGTTTTTTAAAACAATAAGGTCATCACTACTGTTCGTGACACAACGTTGACGCTCTTGCTAACCTAGACCCCTTTTACAATGTGACAGACAGACGAAGTTTGTAGGCGAGAGAGGAAAAAAGTAAAGTGTGTCACGCATACAGCATCGCCCCCTTACCAACAAACTTCGTCTGTCTGCCTTCTGTCTGTCACATTGTAAAAGGGGACCTAGCATTTACACATGCCACTGCCAGTTCGAAAAACTCAATACACGTACACTTTTTTACTAATACACTCACATTTTTCGCAATGGCAGCTCCAGTGGCAGCAAAAATTGTATGCGAGTGGAATTTACTGGATTTTTGTAAAATTGTTAATTATGTTTCAACTTGTTAAATGTATTATTATGATGCAGTTTTTGAAACGCGCATTAATAAAAGCATGTTTGTTAATTATAGAGCATTAATATTATGTAAATAATGCTTATATAAATAAGTTAAAAAATTTCCCCAAAAATGTGCCATTATGATTAACTCGGTAACTCTATTTTGTTTTTTGATACTTTTTGTTTAATTTGAGAAGTAAACAAATTTGCTCAAGTTGACGCTTCAACGACATTTTGAAAATGAACTCGAAGTAGCATATGTAAACACAAAAGCCAATGGCATGAGATTCGACTATTTCGAACAAATTTTCTTTATGTAATAATATGTATACAATAGTGGCATGTCACTACTTGCATGTGTAAAGGCAGGGTTAAACAAGAGCAGAAAACGTTTTCTAGCTGTCAAAAACTCTCATGCCCAAACAATTTGTGTGAAGCATCCCTTAAAGCGCAGCGTCAAAGCTACCCACAGAGCAGTCAACATTTGTCGAAACTTGAGCATATTTTACTAAATGTTGCTACGTTTGTGGTAATGTTTCTGGTTAAAACCCGTGTCATCTTTTTCACATATCAAATTTTTTGATATTTTATGTTTCAAATACAATGATTCAACGTGTGTGGCGATGTTGACTATAATTTCAATCTCATTTTGTTGAAAGCAGTTGTTGAGTGAGAATTGGAAAACACTTATTGTTGAATATAACAATTTTCCAAATTTATGGGACATAAAATGTGATAGGTATAAAAACAAAAAAATTAAAATTTTTGGTTTAATAATAAATGTTTTGTTTTGGTGTCATCGTCTATGGTAAAAACTGAAACATAAGTAGTGTTTCGACAAATGTTGTCTGGTCTGCGGGCACCCAACTGCCCGTCTATACCAGTAGTGCGATTCTGTAATTAATTTTAACAATAGTTGTCATTGTTAAAAAAATTAACAAGCAAATTAACGATATTGCTATTCTGTAACATTTTAAACAGCACTTGTTATCGTTCAATCAGCTGCTTGTGTTAAGTAAACGACAACTTTTTTAGTGTTGTTTATTTATTGTTAAATGTTGAAAAAATAAAAAATATTTAGTTAAAAGAAATAATATAACTTGAAAATGGCAATTAAATAATTTGTATTTAATTTAATAGTAAAATGTTTGGTTTATTTTCTTAAAAAAAAAAACCAAAAACTAAAAAAAAATTCTGTTTAGTTTTAATAATTTTATTTGTTTTTTTTATTCCTCTTTGTGTTTTTTGTTATTTTGCCATTTTTTTGACAGTGCTGCCACTTGACGTTAATTTGTATCTATGTTGTTAACAACAATTTACAGAATCACATAATCGTTAGTGCAAACAACAAAACATGTTGACAATTATAACAACCGTTGTTATTGTTAAAAGTTACAGAATCCCACTACAGTAGTGCGATTCTGCAATTAATTATAACAATAGTTGTCATTGTTAAAAAATTTAACGAGGGGTAACATTTAAAACAACACTTGTTATCGCAAAGTCAGCTGTTTGTGTTAACCCCCCGTTTCCACATGCAAGTGCCAGTTCGAAAAACTCAATACACTCACACTTTTTCACTCACTTTCACATAACTTTTGTACTTTCAGCCAATCCGCTGTTTCCTCGATTTTTCGTTGATAATACGTATTCACTACTTGCAAGTAATTACTTGCATGTGGAAACGCCAGGTAAGTAAACGAAAACTTTTCTAGTTTTGTTTATTTATTGTGTAATATCGAAAAAATAACAAAAATTAGTGTAAAGAAAATATATAACTTGAAAATGGCAATGAAATTTGCATTTAATTTAATAGTCAAAATAGTCAATTATGTTTATTTCTTAATAATTTTTTTTTTATTCCTCTTTGTGTTTCTCCTTACTGCCCGTCTATACCAGAGATAATTATTGCGACATATATTGCAGTAAATGTCAAAATTCTGTTATCGTTAATGTAGAAAGCAATTTTTTGTACATATTTATTGCCGACAATTTGTGTTGCAATATTTGTAAGTCCATTTTCGTTGACAATTATTGCTTACATAAAACGTCAAATTTGGTTATCAATTGAGAAAAAAGAAGCAAATTGTGTAAGAAAGAAATTAAATTTGTGAAATGGCAGCAAATTATAATTGTAGTAAAAGAATTAAATTAATGAATTTAATAAACACTAGAATAAAATTACAAAAATTTTAATTTCAAAAGATTTTGTTATTCGTGCTTAATTCCCAGTTTTTATTATTGATAAAAACACTTGAAATTTATTGTTGATGGGATAAGCTATTCCTATGCATTTCACTGGTTGCTTAGGCCAGATCATCAGGAAACTTCATCCATAAAGGTTTTAGACAAACTAAAGATATTAAACCAAATAAAACTGTTAAACGTATAAGAATTATAGCAACAGTTCTACTTGTAACAATATCAAAGTTTAAACAAAACACATCAACAATAAACAACAGTGGGTTCATCTCATCTTACATTTCCCCACTACAATTAGTTGAAATTCTCTCAACATTAATTGTAGTTGTAAGTAGGTTAAGAAAAACAAAATGAAAAAAAACAACAACTTACAAAAGATGTTGTCAATTAAGTGTATTTTAGGCCGTGCACTGCCTGTTTATTATCAAAAAGTAATTTCAATTTTTGGGAATACAAAATTTTAATTTCAAAAGATTTTGTTATTCGTGCTTAATTCCCAGTTTTTATTATTGATAAAAACACTTGAAATTTATTGTTGATGGGATAAGCTATTCCTATGCATTTCACTGGTTGCTTAGGCCAGATCATCAGGAAACTTCATCCATAAAGGTTTTAGACAAACTAAAGATATTAAACCAAATAAAACTGTTAAACGTATAAGAATTATAGCAACAGTTCTACTTGTAACAATATCAAAGTTTAAACAAAACACATCAACAATAAACAACAGTGGGTTCATCTCATCTTACATTTCCCCACTACAATTAGTTGAAATTCTCTCAACATTAATTGTAGTTGTAAGTAGGTTAAGAAAAACAAAATGAAAAAAACAACAACTTACAAAAGATGTTGTCAATTAAGTGTTTTTTAGGCCGTGCACTGCCTGTTTATTATCAAAAAGTAATTTCAATTTTTGGGAATACAAAATTTTAATTTCAAAAGATTTTGTTATTCGTGCTTAATTCCCAGTTTTTATTATTGATAAAAACACTTGAAATTTATTGTTGATGGGATAAGCTATTCCTATGCATTTCACTGGTTGCTTAGGCCAGATCATCAGGAAACTTCATCCATAAAGGTTTTAGACAAACTAAAGATATTAAACCAAATAAAACTGTTAAACGTATAAGAATTATAGCAACAGTTCTACTTGTAACAATATCAAAGTTTAAACAAAACACATCAACAATAAACAACAGTGGGTTCATCTCATCTTACATTTCCCCACTACAATTAGTTGAAATTCTCTCAACATTAATTGTAGTTGTAAGTAGGTTAAGAAAAACAAAATGAAAAAAACAACAACTTACAAAAGATGTTGTCAATTAAGTGTTTTTTAGGCCGTGCACTGCCTGTTTATTATCAAAAAGTAATTTCAATTTTTGGGAATACAAAATTTTAATTTCAAAAGATTTTGTTATTCGTGCTTAATTCCCAGTTTTTATTATTGATAAAAACACTTGAAATTTATTGTTGATGGGATAAGCTATTCCTATGCATTTCACTGGTTGCTTAGGCCAGATCATCAGGAAACTTCATCCATAAAGGTTTTAGACAAACTAAAGATATTAAACCAAATAAAACTGTTAAACGTATAAGAATTATAGCAACAGTTCTACTTGTAACAATATCAAAGTTTAAACAAAACACATCAACAATAAACAACAGTGGGTTCATCTCATCTTACATTTCCCCACTACAATTAGTTGAAATTCTCTCAACATTAATTGTAGTTGTAAGTAGGTTAAGAAAAACAAAATGAAAAAAACAACAACTTACAAAAGATGTTGTCAATTAAGTGTTTTTTAGGCCGTGCACTGCCTGTTTATTATCAAAAAGTAATTTCAATTTTTGGGAATACAAAATTTTAATTTCAAAAGATTTTGTTATTCGTGCTTAATTCCCAGTTTTTATTATTGATAAAAACACTTGAAATTTATTGTTGATGGGATAAGCTATTCCTATGCATTTCACTGGTTGCTTAGGCCAGATCATCAGGAAACTTCATCCATAAAGGTTTTAGACAAACTAAAGATATTAAACCAAATAAAACTGTTAAACGTATAAGAATTATAGCAACAGTTCTACTTGTAACAATATCAAAGTTTAAACAAAACACATCAACAATAAACAACAGTGGGTTCATCTCATCTTACATTTCCCCACTACAATTAGTTGAAATTCTCTCAACATTAATTGTAGTTGTAAGTAGGTTAAGAAAAACAAAATGAAAAAAACAACAACTTACAAAAGATGTTGTCAATTAAGTGTTTTTTAGGCCGTGCACTGCCTGTTTATTATCAAAAAGTAATTTCAATTTTTGGGAATACAAAATTTTAATTTCAAAAGATTTTGTTATTCGGGCTTAATTCCCAGTTTTTATTATT
Source organism: Pollenia angustigena (assembly GCA_930367215.1). Classification (NCBI taxonomy): domain Eukaryota; kingdom Metazoa; phylum Arthropoda; class Insecta; order Diptera; family Polleniidae; genus Pollenia; species Pollenia angustigena. The sequence continues at coordinate 126,987,034 of OV884056.1, forward strand.
GATAAAAACACTTGAAATTTATTGTTGATGGGATAAGCTATTCCTATGCATTTCACTGGTTGCTTAGGCCAGATCATCAGGAAACTTCATCCATAAAGGTTTTAGACAAACTAAAGATATTAAACCAAATAAAACTGTTAAACGTATAAGAATTATAGCAACAGTTCTACTTGTAACAATATCAAAGTTTAAACAAAACACATCAACAATAAACAACAGTGGGTTCATCTCATCTTACATTTCCCCACTACAATTAGTTGAAATTCTCTCAACATTAATTGTAGTTGTAAGTAGGTTAAGAAAAACAAAATGAAAAAAACAACAACTTACAAAAGATGTTGTCAATTAAGTGTTTTTTAGGCCGTGCACTGCCTGTTTATTATCAAAAAGTAATTTCAATTTTTGGGAATACAAAATTTTAATTTCAAAAGATTTTGTTATTCGTGCTTTATTCCCAGTTTTTATTATTGATAAAAACACTTGAAATTTATTGTTGATGGGATAAGCTATTCCTATGCATTTCACTGGTTGCTTAGGCCAGATCATCAGGAAACTTCATCCATAAAGGTTTTAGACAAACTAAAGATATTAAACCAAATAAAACTGTTAAACGTATAAGAATTATAGCAACAGTTCTACTTGTAACAATATCAAAGTTTAAACAAAACACATCAACAATAAACAACAGTGGGTTCATCTCATCTTACATTTCCCCACTACAATTAGTTGAAATTCTCTCAACATTAATTGTAGTTGTAAGTAGGTTAAGAAAAACAAAATGAAAAAAACAACAACTTACAAAAGATGTTGTCAATTAAGTGTTTTTTAGGCCGTGCACTGCCTGTTTATTATCAAAAAGTAATTTCAATTTTTGGGAATACAAAATTTTAATTTCAAAAGATTTTGTTATTCGTGCTTAATTCCCAGTTTTTATTATTGATAAAAACACTTGAAATTTATTGTTGATGGGATAAGCTATTCCTATGCATTTCACTGGTTGCTTAGGCCAGATCATCAGGAAACTTCATCCATAAAGGTTTTAGACAAACTAAAGATATTAAACCAAATAAAACTGTTAAACGTATAAGAATTATAGCAACAGTTCTACTTGTAACAATATCAAAGTTTAAACAAAACACATCAACAATAAACAACAGTGGGTTCATCTCATCTTACATTTCCCCACTACAATTAGTTGAAATTCTCTCAACATTAATTGTAGTTGTAAGTAGGTTAAGAAAAACAAAATGAAAAAAACAACAACTTACAAAAGATGTTGTCAATTAAGTGTTTTTTAGGCCGTGCACTGCCTGTTTATTATCAAAAAGTAATTTCAATTTTTGGGAGTACAAAATTTTAATTTCAAAAGATTTTGTTATTCGGGCTTAATTCCAAGTTTTTATTATTGATAAAAACACTTGAAATTTATTGTTGATGGGATAAGCTATTCCTATGCATTTCACTGGTTGCTTAGGCCAGATCATCAGGAAACTTCATCCATAAAGGTTTTAGACAAACTAAAGATATTAAACCAAATAAAACTGTTAAACGTATAAGAATTATAGCAACAGTTCTACTTGTAACAATATCAAAGTTTAAACAAAACACATCAACAATAAACAACAGTGGGTTCATCTCATCTTACATTTCCCCACTACAATTAGTTGAAATTCTCTCAACATTAATTGTAGTTGTAAGTAGGTTAAGAAAAACAAAATGAAAAAAACAACAACTTACAAAAGATGTTGTCAATTAAGTGTTTTTTAGGCCGTGCACTGCCTGTTTATTATCAAAAAGTAATTTCAATTTTTGGGAATACAAAATTTTAATTTCAAAAGATTTTGTTATTCGTGCTTTATTCCCAGTTTTTATTATTGATAAAAACACTTGAAATTTATTGTTGATGGGATAAGCTATTCCTATGCATTTCACTGGTTGCTTAGGCCAGATCATCAGGAAACTTCATCCATAAAGGTTTTAGACAAACTAAAGATATTAAACCAAATAAAACTGTTAAACGTATAAGAATTATAGCAACAGTTCTACTTGTAACAATATCAAAGTTTAAACAAAACACATCAACAATAAACAACAGTGGGTTCATCTCATCTTACATTTCCCCACTACAATTAGTTGAAATTCTCTCAACATTAATTGTAGTTGTAAGTAGGTTAAGAAAAACAAAATGAAAAAAACAACAACTTACAAAAGATGTTGTCAATAAAGTGTTTTTTAGGCCGTGCACTGCCTGTTTATTATCAAAAAGTAATTTCAATTTTTGGGAATACAAAATTTTAATTTCAAAAGATTTTGTTATTCGTGCTTAATTCCCAGTTTTTATTATTGATAAAAACACTTGAAATTTATTGTTGATGGGATAAGCTATTCCTATGCATTTCACTGGTTGCTTAGGCCAGATCATCAGGAAACTTCATCCATAAAGGTTTTAGACAAACTAAAGATATTAAACCAAATAAAACTGTTAAACGTATAAGAATTATAGCAACAGTTCTACTTGTAACAATATCAAAGTTTAAACAAAACACATCAACAATAAACAACAGTGGGTTCATCTCATCTTACATTTCCCCACTACAATTAGTTGAAATTCTCTCAACATTAATTGTAGTTGTAAGTAGGTTAAGAAAAACAAAATGAAAAAAACAACAACTTACAAAAGATGTTGTCAATTAAGTGTTTTTTAGGCCGTGCACTGCCTGTTTATTATCAAAAAGTAATTTCAATTTTTGGGAATACAAAATTTTAATTTCAAAAGATTTTGTTATTCGTGCTTAATTCCCAGTTTTTATTATTGATAAAAACACTTGAAATTTATTGTTGATGGGATAAGCTATTCCTATGCATTTCACTGGTTGCTTAGGCCAGATCATCAGGAAACTTCATCCATAAAGGTTTTAGACAAACTAAAGATATTAAACCAAATAAAACTGTTAAACGTATAAGAATTATAGCAACAGTTTTATTTGTAACAATATCAAAGTTTAAACAAAACACATCAACAATAAACAACAGTGGGTTCATCTCATCTTACATTTCCCCACTACAATTAGTTGAAATTCTCTCAACATTAATTGTAGTTGTAAGTAGGTTAAGAAAAACAAAATGAAAAAAACAACAACTTACAAAAGATGTTGTCAATTAAGTGTTTTTTAGGCCGTGCACTGCCTGTTTATTATCAAAAAGTAATTTCAATTTTTGGGAATACAAAATTTTAATTTCAAAAGATTTTGTTGTTCGTGCTTAATTCCCAGTTTTTATTATTGATAAAAACACTTGAAATTTATTGTTGATGGGATAAGCTATTCCTATGCATTTCACTGGTTGCTTAGGCCAGATCATCAGGAAACTTCATCCATAAAGGTTTTAGACAAACTAAAGATATTAAACCAAATAAAACTGTTAAACGTATAAGAATTATAGCAACAGTTCTACTTGTAACAATATCAAAGTTTAAACAAAACACATCAACAATAAACAACAGTGGGTTCATCTCATCTTACATTTCCCCACTACAATTAGTTGAAATTCTCTCAACATTAATTGTAGTTGTAAGTAGGTTAAGAAAAACAAAATGAAAAAAACAACAACTTACAAAAGATGTTGTCAATTAAGTGTTTTTTAGGCCGTGCACTGCCTGTTTATTATCAAAAAGTAATTTCAATTTTTGGGAATACAAAATTTTAATTTCAAAAGATTTTGTTATTCGTGCTTAATTCCCAGTTTTTATTATTGATAAAAACACTTGAAATTTATTGTTGATGGGATAAGCTATTCCTATGCATTTCACTGGTTGCTTAGGCCAGATCATCAGGAAACTTCATCCATAAAGGTTTTAGACAAACTAAAGATATTAAACCAAATAAAACTGTTAAACGTATAAGAATTATAGCAACAGTTTTATTTGTAACAATATCAAAGTTTAAACAAAACACATCAACAATAAACAACAGTGGGTTCATCTCATCTTACATTTCCCCACTACAATTAGTTGAAATTCTCTCAACATTAATTGTAGTTGTAAGTAGGTTAAGAAAAACAAAATGAAAAAAACAACAACTTACAAAAGATGTTGTCAATTAAGTGTTTTTTAGGCCGTGCACTGCCTGTTTATTATCAAAAAGTAATTTCAATTTTTGGGAATACAAAATTTTAATTTCAAAAGATTTTGTTGTTCGTGCTTAATTCCCAGTTTTTATTATTGATAAAAACACTTGAAATTTATTGTTGATGGGATAAGCTATTCCTATGCATTTCACTGGTTGCTTAGGCCAGATCATCAGGAAACTTCATCCATAAAGGTTTTAGACAAACTAAAGATATTAAACCAAATAAAACTGTTAAACGTATAAGAATTATAGCAACAGTTCTACTTGTAACAATATCAAAGTTTAAACAAAACACATCAACAATAAACAACAGTGGGTTCATCTCATCTTACATTTCCCCACTACAATTAGTTGAAATTCTCTCAACATTAATTGTAGTTGTAAGTAGGTTAAGAAAAACAAAATGAAAAAAACAACAACTTACAAAAGATGTTGTCAATTAAGTGTTTTTTAGGCCGTGCACTGCCTGTTTATTATCAAAAAGTAATTTCAATTTTTGGGAATACAAAATTTTAATTTCAAAAGATTTTGTTATTCGTGCTTAATTCCCAGTTTTTATTATTGATAAAAACACTTGAAATTTATTGTTGATGGGATAATATCTGGTTTAATATCTTTAGTTTGTCAAAAACCTTTATGGATGAAGTTTCCTGATGATCTGGCCTAAGCAACCAGTGAAATGCATAGGAATAGCTTATCCCATCAACAATAAATTTCAAGTGTTTTTATCAATAATAAAAACTGGGAATTAAGCACGAATAACAAAATCTTTTGAAATTAAAATTTTGTATTCCCAAAAAATGAAATTACTTTTTGATAATAAACAGGCAGTGCACGGCCTAAAAAACACTTAATTGACAACATCTTTTGTAAGTTGTTGTTTTTTTCATTTTGTTTTTCTTAACCTACTTACAACTACAATTAATGTTGAGAGAATTTCAACTAATTGTAGTGGGGAAATGTAAGATGAGATGAACCCACTGTTGTTTATTGTTGATGTGTTTTGTTTAAACTTTGATATTGTTACAAGTAGAACTGTTGCTATAATTCTTATACGTTTAACAGTTTTATTTGGTTTAATATCTTTAGTTTGTCTAAAACCTTTATGGATGAAGTTTCCTGATGATCTGGCCTAAGCAACCAGTGAAATGCATAGGAATAGCTTATCCCATCAACAATAAATTTCAAGTGTTTTTATCAATAATAAAAACTTGGAATTAAGCCCGAATAACAAAATCTTTTGAAATTAAAATTTTGTATTCCCAAAAATTGAAATTACTTTTTGATAATAAACAGGCAGTGCACGGCCTAAAAAACACTTAATTGACAACATCTTTTGTAAGTTGTTGTTTTTTTCATTTTGTTTTTCTTAACCTACTTACAACTACAATTAATGTTGAGAGAATTTCAACTAATTGTAGTGGGGAAATGTAAGATGAGATGAACCCACTGTTGTTTATTGTTGATGTGTTTTGTTTAAACTTTGATATTGTTACAAGTAGAACTGTTGCTATAATTCTTATACGTTTAACAGTTTTATTTGGTTTAATATCTTTAGTTTGTCTAAAACCTTTATGGATGAAGTTTCCTGATGATCTGGCCTAAGCAACCAGTGAAATGCATAGGAATAGCTTATCCCATCAACAATAAATTTCAAGTGTTTTTATCAATAATAAAAACTGGGAATTAAGCACGAATAACAAAATCTTTTGAAATTAAAATTTTGTATTCCCAAAAATTGAAATTACTTTTTGATAATAAACAGGCAGTGCACGGCCTAAAAAACACTTAATTGACAACATCTTTTGTAAGTTGTTGTTTTTTTCATTTTGTTTTTCTTAACCTACTTACAACTACAATTAATGTTGAGAGAATTTCAACTAATTGTAGTGGGGAAATGTAAGATGAGATGAACCCACTGTTGTTTATTGTTGATGTGTTTTGTTTAAACTTTGATATTGTTACAAGTAGAACTGTTGCTATAATTCTTATACGTTTAACAGTTTTATTTGGTTTAATATCTTTAGTTTGTCTAAAACCTTTATGGATGAAGTTTCCTGATGATCTGGCCTAAGCAACCAGTGAAATGCATAGGAATAGCTTATCCCATCAACAATAAATTTCAAGTGTTTTTATCAATAATAAAAACTGGGAATTAAGCACGAATAACAAAATCTTTTGAAATTAAAATTTTGTATTCCCAAAAATTGAAATTACTTTTTGATAATAAACAGGCAGTGCACGGCCTAAAAAACACTTAATTGACAACATCTTTTGTAAGTTGTTGTTTTTTTCATTTTGTTTTTCTTAACCTACTTACAACTACAATTAATGTTGAGAGAATTTCAACTAATTGTAGTGGGGAAATGTAAGATGAGATGAACCCACTGTTGTTTATTGTTGATGTGTTTTGTTTAAACTTTGATATTGTTACAAGTAGAACTGTTGCTATAATTCTTATACGTTTAACAGTTTTATTTGGTTTAATATCTTTAGTTTGTCTAAAACCTTTATGGATGAAGTTTCCTGATGATCTGGCCTAAGCAACCAGTGAAATGCATAGGAATAGCTTATCCCATCAACAATAAATTTCAAGTGTTTTTATCAATAATAAAAACTGGGAATTAAGCACGAATAACAAAATCTTTTGAAATTAAAATTTTGTATTCCCAAAAATTGAAATTACTTTTTGATAATAAACAGGCAGTGCACGGCCTAAAAAACACTTAATTGACAACATCTTTTGTAAGTTGTTGTTTTTTTCATTTTGTTTTTCTTAACCTACTTACAACTACAATTAATGTTGAGAGAATTTCAACTAATTGTAGTGGGGAAATGTAAGATGAGATGAACCCACTGTTGTTTATTGTTGATGTGTTTTGTTTAAACTTTGATATTGTTACAAGCAGGGTTACCGTTGGAAATTTTCGAAAAGGGTCACAAAAAGGGTATTTTCCAGAAAAAGGGGTCAAAAAAAGGGTATTTCAATAAAAAAAGGGTCAAGTTTTTTATTAGCAGTACTTCCCATTTTAATGAACATAATAAGATCAAGTTTTTTTATAAGCAAGCAAACAAATAATATTTCAGGTAGGAAGAGCTCAAAAAACTTAATTTTTTTATGGAATGCTCTGTCCTATTTTAAACACCTGACAAAATGTTTATTCTTTATCATACATAGCTAATTTTTTAATATTTTTTATGTAATTTTCCGATTTAGTGATGTCAAAAAATGTTAGTGTTTGTTTTTAATTTTGCAATCGTTCGCAAATTGTAACCATTTTCTCGATTTAAGCGATTTTTTTCCTGTGTCAGATTTTTTAAAGCTTTTACAATTTTTAATAAATATAAGACTTTTCTATCATACCGTTGTTACCAAATACATGGGAATTTCCGCTAATTTAGCAATTTTTACCTCTTGTTTTCATTCCTGTTAGGGCACTCTTAACACTGTCGATTCAGAAGAAGGCGAAAAGCTCAATACCTTTTGCCATTATTAAGGGCGAATTTTTTTGAATAAAACATGCTACTCTTTAAGAGAGCGAAACACCAAATTGCATTTTTTTAATAAAATGTAAAATTTTTGTTTTGAAAAGCAACCACCGTAAAAAATAACAAATATTTATATGAGTTATGTTTGCTTTTAGGGAAATTGTACTTTACTATCAAAAATCAAGGAGAAGAAAGCATGGAATTGTAAGTTTATACTTTAAGTCTGTTCCATATCAAGCAATGCTTATTTCGAAAACATTTGTTTAGCACTTCTGTTCCGCAGTGTTGACAAAAAACAAAATGTGAGAGCTATTTCCATAAAAGGGTCAAAAAGTGTCACAAAATAGGTGATAATGATACAAAAGTATAATTTAAAAAAAGGGTCATAAAAGGTATCAACACCGTCGAAAAAGGGTCAAATTGATACTTTAGTATCACAACGGTAACGCTGGTTACAAGTAGAACTGTTTAATATCTTTAGTTTGTCTAAAACCTTTATGTATGAAGTTTCCTGATGATCTGGCCTAAAGGTAGAAGTACACAACACGCGTTAGTGCGCGCGCGCTCTGTCGTCTTCTGTCAAAAAAGTTAAGCTAGTGTGTTTTCATAGAACAAGCTACATGCAAAATATTTTGACGCGTTTGCGCCAGAAAGTTGGTTAACTTTGAACTTTTTAACGCGTTGTGTGTTTTTGACAAGTAATCAGTTGACAATAAAAATAGTAATTTAACAAATTTGTGAATCATGAAAGAAAAACTTAGAGAAGAGCTTAAAAAACATACAATATTTATATAAAAAGAATAAATTTAATAAAATAACAAAATCTTGATATACTTTCGAACCCGTTTTTAATGCACAAATAAGTAAAAAAATAAAAAACAGCTGACAGGAACGGCTTTTGTAACGCGTGTTGTGTAACTTGCAGTTTTTGACGCGCTAAAGTTTATAAACGCACGATACTTGTCGACGAACTAACGCGTGTTATGTACTTCTACCTTAAGCAACCAGTGAAATGCATAGGAATAGCTTATCCCATCAACAATAAATTTCAAGTGTTTTTATCAATAATAAAAACTGGGAATTAAGCACGAATAACAAAATCTTTTGAAATTAAAATTTTGTATTCCCAAAAATTGAAATTACTTTTTGATAATAAACAGGCAGTGCACGGCCTAAAAAACACTTAATTGACAACATCTTTTGTAAGTTGTTGTTTTTTTCATTTTGTTTTTCTTAACCTACTTACAACTACAATTAATGTTGAGAGAATTTCAACTAATTGTAGTGGGGAAATGTAAGATGAGATGAACCCACTGTTGTTTATTGTTGATGTGTTTTGTTTAAACTTTGATATTGTTACAAGTAGAACTGTTGCTATAATTCTTATACGTTTAACAGTTTTATTTGGTTTAATATCTTTAGTTTGTCTAAAACCTTTATGGATGAAGTTTCCTGATGATCTGGCCTAAGCAACCAGTGAAATGCATAGGAATAGCTTATCCCATCAACAATAAATTTCAAGTGTTTTTATCAATAATAAAAACTGGGAATTAAGCACGAATAACAAAATCTTTTGAAATTAAAATTTTGTATTCCCAAAAATTGAAATTACTTTTTGATAATAAACAGGCAGTGCACGGCCTAAAAAACACTTAATTGACAACATCTTTTGTAAGTTGTTGTTTTTTTCATTTTGTATTTCTTAACCTACTTACAACTACAATTAATGTTGAGAGAATTTCAACTAATTGTAGTGGGGAAATGTAAGATGAGATGAACCCACTGTTGTTTATTGTTGATGTGTTTTGTTTAAACTTTGATATTGTTACAAGTAGAACTGTTGCTATAATTCTTATACGTTTAACAGTTTTATTTGGTTTAATATCTTTAGTTTGTCTAAAACCTTTATGGATGAAGTTTCCTGATGATCTGGCCTAAGCAACCAGTGAAATGCATAGGAATAGCTTATCCCATCAACAATAAATTTCAAGTGTTTTTATCAATAATAAAAACTGGGAATTAAGCACGAATAACAAAATCTTTTGAAATTAAAATTTTGTATTCCCAAAAATTGAAATTACTTTTTGATAATAAACAGGCAGTGCACGGCCTAAAAAACACTTAATTGACAACATCTTTTGTAAGTTGTTGTTTTTTTCATTTTGTTTTTCTTAACCTACTTACAACTACAATTAATGTTGAGAGAATTTCAACTAATTGTAGTGGGGAAATGTAAGATGAGATGAACCCACTGTTGTTTATTGTTGATGTGTTTTGTTTAAACTTTGATATTGTTACAAGTAGAACTGTTGCTATAATTCTTATACGTTTAACAGTTTTATTTGGTTTAATATCTTTAGTTTGTCTAAAACCTTTATGGATGAAGTTTCCTGATGATCTGGCCTAAGCAACCAGTGAAATGCATAGGAATAGCTTATCCCATCAACAATAAATTTCAAGTATTTTTATCAATAATAAAAACTGGGAATTAAGCACGAATAACAAAATCTTTTGAAATTAAAATTTTGTATTCCCAAAAATTGAAATTACTTTTTGATAATTACAAAAATTATTTTTATTAATATAAGTTTTTTCTTATTCGACCTTTATTATTTAAAATTATATTAATTTGTTTAAGTTTGAGTTCTTTTTTATATAAAAATATTAATATTATTAAATTTTTTTTTTTTTTGTTACAGTAAAATTAATATTTTTATATAAAAAAGACCTCATACATTTTAACAATAAAGTCGAATAAGAAAGAATTTATATCAATAAAAATAATTACTGCAAGAAAGCGCCAGTTTTTACACTGCACCTTCTTCCTTGACCCTAGGTCTACACTAAATATAAATATCTCAGCCAGTTGGCAATAACGTCGGCAGAAAAACAAAGCAATATTGCTTACATAGCGTTTACATTTGCCAGTACTGGCAAGACAGTAGCAATTCATTCAAACTTTTTCACTAATACATAAACACTTTTACAGCTATTTTGTTTTTGCATTGTTTTGCCAACTAATATGTATATGCTTACTGTCTTGCCAGTACTGGCAAATGTAAACGCTGTGTTATCAGCTTATGTTTAAAGGCATGGGACAACGTATTTGTGTTAACTCATAATTTGAAAAACATCAAGGAAGAAGGTGCAGTGTAAAAACTGGCGCTTTCTTGCAAAAATTATTTTTATTGATATAAATTCTTTCTTATTCGCCTTTACTATTAAAATGTATATTAATGTGTTTAAGCTTGAGGTCTTTTTATATAAAAATATTAATTTTACTTTAACAAAAAAAAAAAAAACAAATTAATAAAATAAACATTTTTATATAAAAAAGAACTCAAACTTAAACAAATTAATATAAATTTTAATAATAAAGTCGAATAAGAAAAAAATTATATTAATAAAAATAATTTTTGAAATTTTATTTTAGTGTTTTGTTGTTACTTTCTATAGAAATTAATCTTGATTTTGTGGCGTTGAAAATTGAAAAAAAAATAATATGAATGTCTGTAGAAAGCAACAACAAATTTATATAATATTTTTGATTTTGTTTTTGCTTTTAATGAAATTGTTGGCGTTGCGTTTTACACTTAGTCTTCGAAATAAGATAATTGTAAATATTTTTATATTTTTTGTTTATAAGAAAAAAAGATATCTTTAGAAACAAGGGTTAAATTTTTATATTTATCCCTATTGTGAAAATTGTCCTCGAAATTGTTTGTCTCTTCCCTAAAAAATGTATCGGCAAAAGCAAAATTTCGAGAGAAAGTAATGGACCGACTTGGCTTATTTTGAAGATTTAATACTTCTTAATACAAAATATGACTGATATTTGATATTCTTATCTTACATATATGTACACTTTTGTGCCAAAACCATTATTCCGGCAAGAAAGAAATTTGTTTGTCTCCCAGTAAAAACTTTTTCAAAATGGATAGCTTCTTTCACTCGTTATTTAGTAGCTTTCATCCATAAGAACTTCGGTAACTACTTTTTTCTGAATGTATTTAGATAAAAAAAAAATTACTTACTTTTGAATTTGTTCATTTTGGCACAACCCTTGTAAAATTCATTAGTTTTTCAGCAGAATTGTATGTAGTGCTTTTATGTGTTTCTGATTACTTAACATATTATTTTGTAGGCGAAGATTTTACTGGGTCTTTAACCCGTTTATTTTTGAACCGATTTTTTTAATTTTAACTACCAGGTATTCTACTAAAGCTATGGTCACACTTGTTAAATATTTGCCGGAAAAAACGGAACCAACAAGCAAACTCGATAATCATTTTCTTTTACTCCAATATTTATTTTGATAATAATACCAAATCTTACAAAAATATGTTTTTTGTTAAGTCTAGTGGTATAATTAGTTTATTTTGTGACATTAAGACCATGTTAAATCGCACTAACTATTAACAAATGTAGTGGCTACGCTTATTTGGTCAAATATTTAATAAGTGTGACCGTAGCTTAAGTCTATTTCAGGTAAAAAAGAAAAAGATTATAGGAATAGGTAAATTAAAGATTTATATCTCAGCCATTTGTAAACCGATATAGTTAAATTTCAATAATATACTATTTCGGACTACATACGATATCTATATATAAATTGGCTTAGGCAAAACAGTTAAGAACACTTTCCTCATCTGTATGTCAACCGATTTGAACAAAATATACACCATGTGAAAGGTATTTACTCACAGAAGTGCACAATATATATTTTATTAAAATCTGTTTAATAATAAAAAAAAAATTGCTACTACCACAAATACAAAATACATAAATAAAAATTTTTTTTCAATTATCAAATAATAAAAAAATTAGGGTGATCGATTATTCGACATTTTTCAGAAACCGGTTTTCGAATATTTCGACTATATAAATCTTATGTACAAATCGGACCAGGCAAAACAGTTAAGGACGCTTTCTTCCTTTGTTTGTCAACCGAACCTCTATGGAAAGAAAAAAAGGGGAAATACGGGAAACTAAATTTCTTTTTTTTACTTTTCTGTGCTTCATGTTATAAATTTTCTATAATATTAGAAACATAATATTATAGGTGGAGGGTCCTGAGTGAATGATATCCTATAAGATAAAAAATGTTGGTACTTTCTCGCATCCTTCCAATGATTGCTGGAAAATTATTTAAAGGACAGATAATTCTCGCAAAAAAAAGATACAGAAACACTTGTGTGAGAAAAACCATTTTTTGTTTCATTCATAGGAATACCAATAAATAAATAAACTATAGTATTTATAATCTATTTATGTATATGAGCAACTTCAAAAATTTACGACACCTAGACATTTTTTAAAAAATTTTTTTTTTTTTTTGTCTGACATCAATGTTGATTTGCGTGTGTATAAACCGATATTTGAGCATGTGAAATCCGTTCGCGTTAATCATTTTTATTACACGGCGCAAATTTTACTGCGGTTTAAAGTTAAAAATTAAAAAAAATATAAAAATTACAGTTTTTGTTAAACTTGAAAAAGGATAACGCGAGTGGATAATACCCCTTAAGGGCTTTCTTAGCACACTAAAATATTTGTAAAAGCTTGAATACTTTTTAAAATACACTGGAAAAAAATATATAAAAAAATTTTTTTTGATCGTGTATGCATATAAAAATTTATTTAAAATTGTTTTGGGAAAAAAACTATTTGGCTATCGCTAATGGCTTAAGAGATATAACCATTTAAACTTTACCACTCATGATTTTTTTACCAAATTATATATTTAGATCAGTAATACTCAAATATTTATTCTTAGAAGCAATCAGCAAAAGATACTATGATCATAATTTGTTTCGCTTCTCAGTTTTTTTTTAACGAATTTTAGAAATTTTAAAATGTATATTCTGAAACCAAATCAAATATTTCATACAAGGATGCTTTTTGAGGTTAGAAACATTTTGTTTCTCCATAAAATTTTAAATCCTTAAAATTTTTTGGTGCGTTTTCAATTTTAGTATCAAGCTCAGTAAAGACTTTTATTCGATGTACGTTTGAGCGGAATTGATACAGCGCTTCAGTTGTCACAAAGCGAAATGTGTTTGGAAAAAACTGCCGCTGCACGCGCCAGGGTTGAAAAAATTATTTTTTTTTGCACTTTATCAGTTTAGTCCGTCGCGAAGAATCTATTTAGATACCTTAACATGTGCCCATGACATGTTTTGATATAAAAAAAAGCTTAAAAATAAATTGTTTTTTTGCAAAAATTTTCAAAAGTTCATAAAATTTTTGCGTTTAAAAATTTTAAAGTGCGTTTTCGCCTCAGAGGTGCCCTTTACGAAGTTACTCACATCACGCAATACACTAGCCAACTTAAAAGGCAATTCAGATTGTCAGACGCAAAAAAGATACATTTTAAAAAAATTTACGCTAATTTCTTTTAAGTTTGTGATGTCCGCGATACGTTATTGGTGCGCTGACACCAACTTGATACACCTCAAACTTTATAAAATTACGCAGTTTTTTTAATTCTGCGCTTAAAACTCATTTTTATTAAACGGCGCAAAAACTCTATGCAAAATCTTCAAAAATTTCTAAATTCGGAAAATTTTGGTTTCACTTTAAAACACCATGCAACTTTTCACGCAGCAGCGATATCAAAAATTTTTTTTTAGTGGATATATCCTCCAAGTCTAGTGACTAAATTTTGTATGGGTTTGGATCTAAAAGCTTAAAACTATTACAAAGAAAACGGAATGAATGAAAAAACTCTTGGAAGTTTCAAGTCGTTTTTTTTAATTTTTCGAATTTTAGATGACCACCAATTCTTAAGGTGAGAACTTTTCAACGTAAAACTTTGCACGTCATATCCTTCAAGTATAGTCATCCAAACCCTGTACAACGTTTTTTTCAATTCATAAAACTTAACGAAATAAGAGCCATAGTATGTCGGTTTCAGCAGGTGCTCAAAAAATTTGAAGTAGCCCATATACATTAGACTGTTCGCAATTTTTTTTTTAAATTCAATTGCTTGCGCTGCTTAAAATATGAGGTTTGGTGTAAGAAATCATGATCTAATTTTTCAGGTGCATAGCCGTGCCGGGTGAGGCCCAAAGTTCCCCATATTATAAAAAAAAACATATTTTCTATCAGATCTTTATAGTTATACTAGTTGAAAAGACGAAAATCAAAAATATGGCTTCGTTACGATCTTCCGCAGAGAAAGTACTTCAAGTGTGCCAAATTTCAGCTTCCTATGTCATCAGATGGCTTCAGAAAGTTGCGGAAAGAATAGGACATACATGCAAACATCCTGACATACTAAGAAATTATATATTGTATAGATAGATTAACATATGTTCGCGCAACTCAAAAACGCTTTAGCTTATTGAAAAACTAAAAAAAAACCGAAATTACGCAATAAAATTTACGTTAAGAGTACTACTGGTTAAAGATTGATGTTTGACTGTTGGCTTAACGGGCACCGCAGTGGTGCAGTGGGTAGAACTCAAAGATCTTCCGACGATAGAATGTGGTGATTCTTGAAACATGTAAAGATAAACCCGGTTCGAATCCCAGCTCAGCCAAGAAAAATTATCAATAAATTTAAATAAAAATTCCTCAGTGGAAATAATTTAATGAAAATTAAATTTGATGAACACAAGCCTTATTAAAGAATATCAAAAATTGACAATTAACAGTTCAACTAAAATCAAAATTGTTCTTAAAAACTAATATTTATATTTAAATTAGTTAACAAATAATTGTGTTAAGCGGATTCCTTAAAAATAGTATTTTACTCTAAACTTTCCTAGCGTTTGTTGTTGAACAGAGTGAAAGAAATAACTTTTTTGGCTAAAGGGCCAAAATTAGGTCTTCCTCCGAAGGTTGGCTATACTTAAGCTTCATTTTGGTGTATCATTTATATTTCCCTAAAGTTTAGTGCTTAACAAAGTTATAAAAAATAACTTTCTACTAAACTTCACTCGGTGCCGTGTAATAAAGCCATAGGAAACAATGCCATATGGCCTTATTTTTCAATGAATTGAGAAATATAGCCATATGGCTTTATTACCACCATCCAAGTGCAATAACACCATAATCGCTAAATAACCAAAGTGGAAATAAAGCCATAACAGTGTAATTGTTATGGTTACAAATTGCCAAAAGAATGAGTTGCAATTGTCAAGTGTTGAAAAAATATGGTACAGTAGGTGGAAGGGGGAGGGGAGGGAGCGCGTCCGACGGGCGAACGTGGCGCGTGCGGCGGACCCGCCACAAGATGTTTACAAACTCTAAAGTATAGCCGGCCTTTGGCCGGGCGCAAGTATTTTCTCCTCTATGGTATGACAAATACCTGCAAATATACCATATACACGCTTCGCTAACAAAAGCTTCTCTGCATAGCCGGCCTTTGGCCGGGCGCAAGGATTTTCTCCTCTATGGTATAACAAATACCGGCTTCGCTAACTAAAGCTTCTCTGCGTAGTCGGCCTTCGTTAAAAAACAAGGCAGATTTTAGAACCTTTACTTAGTGAAACCGGTACTTGTTATACCATAAAGTAGAAAATTCTTGCGCCCGGCCCAAGACCGGCTATGCAGAGAAGTGTAGCGTGTCTTTTATATTAACATTGCTTGCACACATAATTTCAGTTACATGCAATGAACCCGGCGCATGTAATACGAATAAGCCACTTGAGTGTTGTGCGCTGTGTGTGTGTGTGTATGAGTACAATACTAGCAGTACACACAGTCGTCAATAGTAATACTATCACCACTCTTACTATTGGACAAGTGTCTGCGAGATTGTAAGTAAATGCTGAGCAAACCGCTATACCTTCCACTGTAATGAAAATGCTTAATAAGCATTTATTATGTATAAAAGTCGAGCTAATTAGCAATTAAAATCAATTCTTATACCAAGTACAAACAGTGCGTACTAGCCGCACTAAATAAAGAATTCAATAATTAAAAGAAATAAAAAGGCTTTTAATTACATGGCGATCCTGCCAGTTCTTTGGAGTGCTTCCTTGTAGAGCACCCAAAGTAAACAAAAAAAAAAAAAAAATAATAATAAATAATAAATAAGAAAAAAAAATTACACTTGCTCGAGCAACACCACGGGTTGCTCGCAAGAATAAAAAAAACATTTTTCTATTAATAATAATTTTGTCCTGACGGATCAGCCGAAAAATATCCGTCAGCTGCGTCAAAGAAGAACCGCCTGGCCAAAAGGCAATTTGGACATAAGGAATTTTAGTTATCTTCAATGAAAGAGGGACCACAGCCCATAACCCTGGAGGAATACAGGGCACGCCAGAACAAAAATAAGGAAACCCTTACGTCATCAACACCACCTAAAACCAAAAAGCCTAGAAGAAGAGGAGGCTACACTCAAAAACTAAAGAGGGAGAAAGCTATCCTATTGAGGGAACTAAACCAACAACCACCACCACCTTGGGAACGAGCAACCAAAATTTGGGAACGAATTTCCAAATTAGAATTTCTAATGGAAAGTAGAAAAACAATGAATTAAATTTTTTTACTATAAAACAGATGTGCGGGACTTATTATCTGCACTCTTAGGGCCTATAAGCGAACAAATCGCTCGAGGCAAAACCTGAGGAAAAATATTTTAATAATAATAATATACAAAATCATTTTTCTTGAAAGACATTTTTAAACCTATACACTTTTAATTAATTTTCTTTAGAAAAATAAGACATTTAGATAATTTTACTCTTACATAATTTTACTCTTACATTTTATTAAAATATATTTGATGTAAATTTCAAACTTAAAATCTATTTTTTTTTAATTTTTAATTTCAGAAGGGATTTTTTTTAATTAATTTTTAATTTCATAAGGGATTCTTACGTTAATTTTTCTATGTGTAAATCAGAAACAAAATTTGACAGGCCCAAGGCCAATGTCATCAATGAAGTAGAAGTAGTTGAGGAAAAAACAAATTTGTTAACTATAGAAATCTATCTATTAATAATAACAGTAATCATAATAATAAATTTTATAATTCGTATTTACCAAATGCACAATAGAAGACTCAAGAAAAAATATGTTAGCAGAGCAGATAATCTAGATAAAATATAATAGAACCAATGATTTAGAAAAGTTTAGATGGAATGGAAAGATATATTGAATAAGGTTAGGTTAATTAAAGAGCACTTCGATCGTTCTTATAAGTGCCTGAATGTTGAAAGACCAACTAAGGAAGAGACCATTCAACATCACTTCCAAATCCTACTTAATAGACTTGAGGAAATAAGAATTATATTTAATGTAAACTATAATCGGTTGACATTTAGTCACAAGATTGCAGCAGAGGGATTCTTTTTGGATTTAAAAACCAAAGTCTTAAAGATAGCCGCTTTAAAAAATATACAGATTAAACTACCTGAGACTCTACACGAAACAGTAAATTTAACAACAGACAATAAAACAGATACTAAAATGACACAAACATTGGTAGAATTCCTAAATACAGCTTCAAAGCTGATTACGGAATTTGATGGAAAATCAGAAAATTTGCAGTCATTCATAGACTCCTTACAATTAGTTAATTTAATAAAGGGTATACACGAATCTTCTGCAATATCGCTAATTAAAACAAAGCTTAAGGGAAATGCTAGAAATCTCATAGGTGATGAATCTACAATAGAAGAAATTATCACTAAGCTCAAAGTAACCGTTAAAGGTGAATCAGTGCATGTTTTGTCAGCTAAACTGATGAGCATAAAACAAAACAATAAAACACCAACTGCATACTGTACTGAAATAGAAAATCTCACAAAGTCACTTGAAACGGCATATATATCTGATGGTTTATCTTGTGAACTAGCTAACAAATACTCTACACAAGTTGCAGTAAAAGCTATTACAAAAAACTGCTCTAATGAAAAAGTAAAACTTATCATGGAAGCAGGCCAATTCAATGATATGAATGAAGCCGTGAGTAAATTTGTAAGCAGTTGCACTGAAGCAACAGGGCAACAGAACTCCGTATTATATTTCAGTCAAAGACCCACTTATTATCGTGGAAATAACAGAAGATTTCGTGGGAGAAACAATTATCCCCGAAATAATAACAATATTAATAATAACAACGGAAATAACAACAATAACAATTACAATAATAGAAACAGACAAAGACCTGACAATAATCGTGGTAATAGACACTACGTACGAGCAATGGACTCAAATGAAAATGGTTCGGAAAACTCCGACCATCCCCTAAGATCAGAACAGTAAATAATAAAGTGTATAACTTGAACCTCAACTTATGTAATTTCATTCAGATTAATATAAATAATAGTAACACAGCAGTAACACTACTAGTTGATACAGGTGCCGACATTTCACTCATAAAATCCAAACATTTTGATCTAAAGAAAATAAATACTAACAAAATCACAACATTAAGTGGAATAGGACAAGGTGAAATTAAATCTAAAGGTAGTATATTTTTTGATTTAAAATTTAAAAATTATCTAATACCACACAATTTTCAAGTAGTAGACAATAATGTCCCAATACCAAGCGATGGAATCATTGGTATGGATTTTATTAAGAAATATAATTGTATATTAGATTTTAATCAGGATTATGACTACCTAGTCCTACGACCATTCAATATACCACAACCTATAGAAATACCAATTTCTAACAACAGCGATAATCTTATATTGCCGCCAAGATCAGAAGTAATACGTAAAGTAAATTTTATTGATTGCGATAATGAAATACTAATACCAAATCAAGAACTTGAACCAGGAGTCTTTATCGCGAACACATTGGTAAAATCTAATAAAGCATACATTCGTATTCTAAATACAAATAACACTATCACATCAGTTAATAAAAGTAAAATAAAAACCGAAAATCTTTCTGAATATGAAATAGTCGAACAAAATCCGACCAAAAATACACATAGAAAATCAGAAATATTAAAACTTTTACAGAAAAATGTTCCAGAACAATTTAAAAATACATTAACGGAACTTTGCACATCATACAGCGATATTTTCGGTTTAGAATCAGAAACAATAACAATTAATAATTTCTATGAACAAAAGTTGAGAGTAAGAGATTCACAACCGGTGTACATTAAGAATTACCGGATACCACATACACACAAAGAAGAGATAGATAGACAGGTGAAAAAATTAATAGACGACAGAATAGTGGAACCATCAAATTCTGAGTACAACAGTCCAATTCTGCTGGTACCGAAGAAATCACTTCCAAGTTCAGAAACAAAAAGATGGAGACTCGTAGTGGATTATAGACAACTAAATAAGAAATTGATAGCAGACAAATTTCCATTACCTAGAATAGATGACATTTTAGACCAACTCGGTAGAGCCAAATATTTTTCATGTCTAGATTTAATGTCCGGTTTTCACCAAATTGGACTAGAAAAAAACTCTAGAGATCTAACTTCATTTTCAACAGCAAATGGATCTTATAGATTTACTAGATTGCCCTATGGTTTAAAAATAGCGCCCAATTCTTTTCAAAGAATGATGACACTCGCTTTTACTGGTTTGCGACCAGAACAAGCATTTCTTTATATGGATGACTTAGTTGTTTTAGGATGTTCGGAAAAGCATATGCTTTCTAATTTAACAAATGTGTTTGAATTATGTCGAAAACGCAATCTTAAGTTACATCCCGAAAAATGTTCATTTTTCATGAGGGAAGTTACATACCTAGGACATAAATGCACTGATAAAGGAATACTGCCTGACGATAGTAAATATTCGGTAATCGAAAATTATCCACAACCAAAAGATGCGGATAGTGCAAGAAGATTTGTAGCATTTTGCAACTACTATCGCAGATTTATCAAAAATTTTTCAGAGTATTCTAGACATCTTACAAGATTGTCCAAAAAGGGTGTGCAGTTCGAATGGACTAAAGATTGTGATTCAGCATTTAAATATCTTAAAAAAGCATTAATGAGTCCAACATTACTTCAATATCCAGATTTCACAAAAGAGTTTTGTATAACAACAGATGCAAGCAAACATGCTTGTGGAGCTATACTAACTCAAGAACATGAGGGAAAACATCTACCAATAGCATACGCATCCAAAATATTTACAAAAGGCGAGAGTAACAAATCAACAATTGAACAAGAATTAACCGCTATACACTGGGCCATCACACATTTTAGACCATATATTTATGGTAAACATTTTCTTGCCCGCACTGATCACAGACCTCTGTCATACCTCTTTTCCATGAAAAATCCAAGCTCAAAACTAACTAGAATGAGACTGGACTTGGAAGAATATGATTTCACTGTAGAATATCTTAGGGGAAAAGATAATTATGTGGCCGACGCTTTGTCGCGCATTACAATAAATGATTTAAAAGAAATAAATAATAAAAACAGCAATGTATACAAAGTAACAACTCGAGCAATGACAAACAATGCACTTAAAAAGAAATATCCAATTACACCAAATAAACGGCATTTAAATAATGAAAATGAGAAGCCCAATGTATTTGAACCAATTATTAATTCTGACGTCAGAAAATTTTGTAAGCTAAAGATTACACCACTAAAAGTTTATATTAAACGTGGCAAATCTATAATAGCATGTATAAATATAGATGAATTGTTTACTAACGGGAAATTTGACTTAGGACAATTTTTCCCTAGGCTCGAAGAAGTGGCCGGTAAATTAAATATTCATAAAGTACAAGTGGCACCCAGTGAGAAAATTTTCGAATTTATCTCTATTAATGAATTTAAAGAAATGGGCAATAAATTATTAAAATTATTAAAAGTAGCGCTACTTAATGAGGTGATCCACGTAACAAATGCCAAATTAATAACAGAGATAATGAAACGATACCACGATGACCCCGCAGAGGGAGGACATTCCGGTGTTTCAAGAACTCTAAATAAAATAAAAAGATACTACTATTGGAAAAATATGACTCGAGATATAACAAAATACGTTAAAATATGCCAAAAATGTCAAACAGCTAAAATAACAAAACATACAAAAATACCACTGACATTGACAAATACACCAAATAAACCTTTTGATACGGTAATTGTGGATACTATAGGTCCACTACCAAAATCATATTTCGGAAATGAATATGCCGTCACCATAATATGTGACATGACAAAATATCTTGTAACGGTACCTATACAAGATAAAAGCGCAAAATCCATTGCGAAAGCAATATTTGAAAATTTTATTCTTACCTATGGTCCAATGAAGACGTTCATTTCGGACAGGGGTACAGAATATAAAAACTCAATACTTACTGAATTGTGTAACCTTTTGAATATTGAAAAAATAACATCAACAGCTTACCATCACCAGACTCTAGGAACTGTGGAAAGAAGTCACAGAACTTTTAACGAATATGTAAGATCATACATATCCATTGACAAAACCGATTGGGATGAATGGCTTAAATATTTCACGTACTGTTTTAACACTACGCCATCTTCCGTTCATGACTATTGTCCTTATAAGTTAGTTTTTGGTAGACTTCCAAATGGGTTTCAACAGTTCAATAGTATTCAAGAAATAACACCATTATATAATATAGAAAATTATGCTAAGGAAGTTAAATTTAGGTTAGAAATAGCACATAAGAGAGCGCGCGCTATGATAGATAGGTCTAAACTTAAACAAAAATCAAATTATGATAGGTCATTATTAGAAGTAGATTTCAGAGTAGGAGACTTAGTTTTAATGAAAAATGAAGTAGGACACAAATTAGATAATAGGTATAAAGGTCCTTATGAAATTAAAAATATAGATTTAAAAAATAATGTAACCATAGTTGATAAGAAAAATAATAAAGAACATATAGTACATAAGAATAGACTTAAATCTTACCATAATGAATAAAATATTAAATTCACCTAATTATAATAAATGTTATTGGTATTCAAGTAACAAAATTGTTTCCACAAAATTAAGTATAATACATAATTGTTAAAGAATGTCCATAAAACTTTCAGTTATATGAACATTCTTCCGTAAAAGGGAGGTGTAGCGTGTCTTTTATATTAACATTGCTTGCACACATAATTTCAGTTACATGCAATGAACCCGGCGCATGTAATACGAATAAGCCACTTGAGTGTTGTGCGCTGTGTGTGTGTGTGTATGAGTACAATACTACCCACCTGACCAAGACTTTCGTTAATGATATTGCCATCGAATATATCTCGAACATTTACTGTGTTAATCTTTCGAGATCGACACTCAAAAACGAATTGAAAATTGTTTACATGTCGCTCAGTTTGATCCAAAAAAGCTATCGAATTCGAAGGCTCGATAAAGAATTAGAAACGAAGATTTAGCAATATCAATTGCTGTTTGAAAATTCCTTTGCTAATATTTCGATAGTGGTATCGAAAAATGTTTGCCAAAACATCTTATTCAATATTGTGAAATGTTTACAAAAGATAACTTTGACGATATCGAGAAACCTTATCTGGAGATATTGTTATTAATCAAATTCGATATCGCTAAATATTCGTCATTACTATCGTTAGTAATACTTCGATATCGAATGATTATTGTTATGTTTCAATTTCATTTTGGTCCAAATCAAACAATTTTTATCGTTTTAATATTTAATTAATTTTTTTTTAAATTAATATTTTATTAATATTATTTTTTCAAATTAATTATATTAACATGTACAATGCTACATACTAAAAAATGTTTATTTTAATGAAAAAAATAAAATAGACAAATTTGAATCGCCAAAGAAAATACATAAAGAAAAATTCTGTATATTTAAATTGTGTATGTTAATATATTTATATGCATGTCTAATAATTAATCAGTCTTAGATAAATATAAATGCAAAAAAAAGAGAATTAGTTCAACATGAATAAAGACAGTTTTTAACTCAAATAACTTCTTAAAAAATATATGTATAAATAAATGAAATTATGTTGTTTATTTTATTTTTTTTTTTTTTGGTTAAGAGGTCGTCACCTCTCCCCCAAGTTTTTGCTTTTTTATATGGTATACTGATGTTTTCGACAGCCTGTCATGAGCATATTGGAAATAATTCTGCGATATTTTGTCGAAGTCATCGTCACAAGGCGCAAATTTGTTTTTGAACGAATCTAGGTACATAAAAAGAATGAAAGGGTTAAATTATAAAGGTGCAAAAACGTAAAAATGTTCTTTTAAAACTTTCTTACTTCGAATAGCTTGTGTCAATCTGAATCCCCTTATAAATTTTTTTGTACTTGTTCCCCTCCATGAAAATTGTTCCGCTAAAGTGTCAGCTATTTTTTTTTTCCAGCATGCTCGTATAAACTTGTCGAAAGCTTTTTCACCGGACTGGCATAGTTCTTTTATCTGAATGAGAATTGAAAAAATATTTTACATATGTACATATGTATCGCACAGTTACTGAAACAACGTCATAACGCCAACCTTGTGTTAAAATCAATAATACCTTCTTTCACTTCTTTTAACAATTGAACATCTGACTGGTCTGGCTCAGTATTATTTAAAACAACAATTTCAACATTTTCATTACCCCCAACGCCATCAGGAGTATCTCTTGGACGGAGGTTTCTATTTAAAGTGTTATGCTGGGTACACACAGTGCAACCTACATGGAAACTGTTTCAATGCAACCTCAAAATATCAAAGCGTTTTGATGTGTATGCAATCTGAAATGAATGAAAATGAATTTAATTCACTGGATTGCGTAAACGTGTTGCATAGTGTGTACCCAGCATTAGTTACACTGGGTTATAACATGTCTGCTTTCACATATATATTTTTTTTTCTATCCCCCATTTAACTCACCTTGTTAATTAAATTAAATAACGAATTTTCACTTTATTTTTTTATCACTTTTTAAAAATTTTTATTTTCTTTATCCACACTTTATAAAGTCTAAATCACAAATAAAATGTTTTTCTGTTTTTATGTTTCAACATAAAAAAAACTTCGTAACTTCTTTTCGCGAAAAATTCGATCAAAGTAGTTTTATCGAACCTTTGGTGATAATGTGAAAAATAAAAAATAGTAACAAAATAATTTAACGGTAAACAAAATAAATGTTCGAGGATTTGTCTAAAATAAAAAAATATAGAATTCATTTTTGTTTCGAGATTTTATCAAAAAAGAAAAAACCTCGAATGTTTTAGTTAATGAAAAATAACACATTTTCGAATGTTGACTGTCGGTAAAGTTTCGAGAATTGTTCAAATAAAAGAGCATTCGCTTTATAAAATATCATCGACTATTTATCGTACATTTTTGTTTCGAAAACTCTTCGCCTTAGTGAGCTTTAAATTTTTTCGAATCTCAGGTCAGGTGGGTAGCAGTACACACAGTCGTCAATAGTAATACTATCACCACTCTTACTATTGGACAAGTGTCTGCGAGATTGTAAGTAAATGCTGAGCAAACCGCTATACCTTCCACTGTAATGAAAATGCTTAATAAGCATTTATTATGTATAAAAGTCGAGCTAATTAGCAATTAAAATCAATTCTTATACCAAGTACAAACAGTGCGTACTAGCCGCACTAAATAAAGAATTCAATAATTAAAAGAAATAAAAAGGCTTTTAATTACAGAAGCTTTAGTTAGCGAAGCCGGTATTTGTTATACTATAGAGGAGAAAGTCTTTGCACCCGGCCGAAGGCCGGCTACGCAGAAAGTTTAAGTTAGCGAAGCCGGTATTTGCTAAACCATAGAGGAGAAAATCCTTGCGCCCAAAAGTGTTTTCGTTATATTTTTAATACAGTCAAATCCCGATAATTCGTACCCCGATAAATCGTAATTTCCGATAATTCGTAATAAACTGTCGGTCCCTTGAAAAAATCTTGTTAATTCGTAAAATTTCCATACATTTTGGTCCCCTCGCTAATTCGTAATTTTTTTTCAAATAAAATCTTCTTTACCTCTTATAAATCGTAATTGTTTGCTAACTACCACTTATAATTCGTAATAAAAACAACAGAAACATGGAAAGAATGATTTTTGCTTACCGCTATTTTTTTTGCGTGGGTTTTTGCTTGTGTGTGTGCTTATTTTCTTAAGATCAGTTTGTTACATGAATTATTTTTATATATTTTATTTTTAACAATTGTTTTTTATGATTTTTTTTATCGTTTTAGTAAATAAATTAAAAAATACCGTTAATTCGTATTTATTTTAACCCCGTTAAATCGAAACCCCGCTAAATCGAAAACTTCTATAATTCGTAAGAAATGACCGGTCCCTTGCGATTACGAATTATCGGGATTCTACTGTATATACACCCATAGAAAAACAACAAAACAAATTTTAAATAAATAAGAATTATATTAAAAGAAAAAAATTGAAATGGGAAATAAGGCCATGTATGGCTTTATTTCATTTCTTACAGGGAAATAAACTCATATGGCCTTTTTGCTCAATGGATTGAGAAATAAGTCCATATGACTTTATATCCTATGGCTTTATTGCACGGCACCACTTCACTCATTTTTTCTTTTGGCTAAGAGGCCAAAATTAGGACTTCCTCCGAAGGTTGGCTACATGTGGCGTATAGGTGAGTACTTAGCCTTATTTTAGTGTATCATTTATATTTCCCTAAAGTTTTTTGTTGAACAAAGTTTAAAAAAATAAGTTGGTAAAGAATTTTTTAATTTGAGCAGCTTTTCCAATAAGTTTGTTGAAAGCCGAAAATCATCTCCCATGTTGAAAAAAGAAGAACATGAGTGTGGGCATGTTAGTTCTCTCATATTCGGGTATATGATGTTGCCATATTAATTTACATGCACTTAGTTTCAGGGATGGAAAGTAGATTTATTTGTATATTTTATCCAAGTCGTTGTAACAATTTTTCATATTTATATTATTTTTATAGTTAGAACTAGGGAGATCGATTATTCGACTTTTTTCAATAACCGGTTTTCTAATATTCCGAATAGTTGTATTTTAAAAAACCAGTTTTTGGTTCAGCATTTTAAAAATAACCGGCTAACCGGTCTTAATTCGAATACATAAAAATACAAAAATCAAATTAGTTTTTATAACAAAAAGTTTATTTGAATAAAAACAAAGCAATTGAAGATGGTAAGCAACCGATAAAATACATAGATATGACTTAAGTTATGTTCAGACCAGATAATTGCAAAATCAACAATTTCTGTTGATTATTCATACCCTAAAATTTACATTTATTCTAAGCTTGCAAAACAAAGTTCAACGTTGGTAATTTTTTTTTCCTTTCGTACACATTTGATATTTTCATTTATTCGTTTTTTATTGAGAGTGCTTTATTTGCATTTTTGTTGCTTACGCAATATAACACAACTGAGTAAATTCAAAAGAGCACATTCTCTATACTTTTGTTTACATTAACAACAACAACAATAAACAACGATGAGACGCTTTTTCAAAATTAACAATAATAACAAAAATACATTGTACCTACTACTACTACTACTGTACTTTTTGTTTCTATGGAAATTGTGTGTACCTACATAAGTATGTGTGTTTAGTTTCATTTAAATTTTTTTTTTCTTGTACCACATAGTTAATGCTGAATAAATACATGAGTAATGATTGTTTGATTTCTGGCTTTTTCGTTTGTATTTTTTGTTTCTTTACCAAACAATCATTTGCGCTCAGAACACTTAGAATCTTTATAAAAAAAAAAACGAAGGTAACGATTGTATAAATAACAAAGCACGATGTGCGTTATTTGAATGACTGCAAACCAGCAGCGAATATTTGCGGTTGCGCGAGTTTGACTGTATGCCCGTAAGCGTGTGTATTTGTTGTCGTTAATTAAATGCGATTTTTTTCAATTGCAAAAAGCTATTCTCTGGTTCAGACCTAACAAATAATTGACTACAAAAACAAAAAAAGGGTCACCAGTAAATTAATTAAACTTAAGCTTTATTTTACCAATTTCTATTTATTTGCTAAACTTTATGTCTAAGATGATAATTGAAGCGCAGCCGCGAATAACGTTTTAAGTTACAAAATAATAATTTTTCAGGAGAGCAACAAAACGGTTTTTGACAGGCATCATCATTTGTTTTAAAAAAATTTTTTTTTCTATTATTAAAAATAATGACATTAAAAACTTTTATGCAAAAGGCTTTTAAAACATTATTCCGCACTGCAAGACCATTTCGGTTTAATCATTTTGTTAGAAACTTGCAATGTTCTTCCACTGGCTGACACTTTGTATGCCAGTTTGAAGGCGTTAAGGTGCATAGTTTTGGTTGATTTGATGTTTAAACTGTGGAAGAGAGTAAGGTTAACGGTTATCTGCTAAAAAACAGTATTTGCAAAATGTGGCGCTTACAACGTTATTCGCGGCTGTGCTTCAATTGTATTTACGCATAATGTAGTTAAGAAACCGTTAAATAATGTTTTCTCTAGCCAAACGTTTTGCAAACAAGCAAACAATTCTTTAAGAAAACTAATGGTTACGTGTAGGACATCAACTATTTATTAGGTGTGAACATAGCTGTAGAAATTTTAAATAACTTTGGTTGTAAAAAATTAGAGCAGTTTAATAAATTTGTTATATGAAATATTTTCCCAAATTTATTTTAAATGAGTTTTAATTTGTAGGTGGCTAAGCATGTCTATATGAATCAGTAAACTTCAACTTTTTTTGTTTCAGCATTTTGTATGAAATATCTTTCAATTCGATCACAATTTAAACCGTTCCATAAGATTGTTTGATTCCTTCAATTTTGTTTTAAGTTCTTGGTAATTTAATAAATAAAACTGAAAAAGGTTTCCATATTGTTGATTTCGCCAGTATGGTGTAATTTTAATCATGAAGATATGCAGCTTATTTTCGTAAAGTATTATTTGTAGTCTCTTTAAACCACTTGGAACAGAGTCAAGTTTTACTTGGCGTTTATTTATGCCAAGCTCGTGGACTGATTAAAAGTGATTAACAAGATGTGACGGTGAAAAACCACAGTTCGATATATCTCCAGAGATGACATCTTTATAAAGAAATATATATATACTTATATTATATGTATCAAATCTATATATAAATCGGCAAAGCCAAAGCAGTTAAAAACACTTTCCTCCTCTGTATGTCAACCGATTCGAACAAAATAAACACCATTTGAAAGATATTTACTTACTAAAGTGCACAATATATATTTAATTAAAATCTGTTCAATAATTTCAGAGTTATAAGCGTTCAAATTTGCTACTAACACAAATACAAAAAATTTGTTTTTTTTTCAATTTTCAAATTATAAAAAAATAGGATTGTCGATTATTCGAAATTTTTTAGAAACCGATTTTCGAATATTTAGACTATATAAGTTCGGGGAATTGAAAGGATCCTTTCTAAATTTTATATAATATTGAACTTAGAAACGTAATACAAATTATAGGTGCAGGGTCCTGAGTGAAACTCTATAAGATGAAAAATTTAGTTACTTTTTGTTTTTCTTTTGGTAAGTTTTTAATTTTTGTTAATTTTGGACCTATAAAGATAAAATTAAAAATGCATGGTCCTGGGGGAATAAGAACATGTAATATTAGACATAGAAAAATTTAATTCAACATGCAATGTCCTGAGTGATAATCTATTAAGGAGATTTTTTCATACTTTTTGTTTTATCAATTCTGATTATATTGAACTTATAAAATGAAATTAACACACATGGAAGTTAAAATATGAACCGGAGGTTGGACTCTCGCCAAATCGATCCATTAAGACGGAAAAAATGTTAGAAGCATGTAAATTCATATATACATAGATGTACCATGTTTACTTCTTATGAACATGAAAATTTATGGTAGAATTTTGACCATTGACGAACACTAGTATATTTAAAACAGGATGTGTGTATGTATGTATGTAACGTATGGACTCCAAAACGGCTGGGCCGATTTTGATGAAATTTTCGGGGAATCCTCAGAATATTCAGACGGGTGACACTGTGAAGTCTGGGGACTAATTACCGCATTCGATATCGAGTATACTATCGTATGCGGTAATTAGACCCCTGATTTTTGATTTTCGGTCTGCGGGCGGAGGGGCGTGGAAAAATCCAATTTTCATATTGCACCATAAAATGACATCTATGTAATTTGGACGATTTTTTCTTTCAAATGATCGCCATGGTTCAACTTAGATTTAAACGAAAAGAAAATTTTGCACCGTCCACTTTTACGCCCACTTTTTTCGAATAGCCTAAAATCAGAAAACGGCTCCATCGATTTGACAAATTTTTCTTTCAAATGTTTGTATTAATCCATTTTAAGTTTTCATCGAAAGAAAAATTTACCACGCCAACTTTTACGCCCACTTTTTCTATTAAGCGCATAACTTGAGAACGGCTTGAACGGCTAGAAATTTAATTTTTTAAACTTTGTTCTAAAAAAAACTTAAGTTAAATATAAG
Source organism: Pollenia angustigena (assembly GCA_930367215.1). Taxonomy (NCBI): domain Eukaryota; kingdom Metazoa; phylum Arthropoda; class Insecta; order Diptera; family Polleniidae; genus Pollenia; species Pollenia angustigena. Next base: position 127,017,030 of record OV884056.1, read on the forward strand.
TTATATACCAAAATATAGCTTAAGTACTCAGCTATACGCCCCATATAGCCAACCTTCGGAGGATGTCCTTATTTTGGCCCCTTAGCCAAAAGAAAAAATTAGGGAAGTTCAATAAAAATTTAGTTTTTCAAACTTTGTTCTAAAAAAAACTTAAGTTTGAAATAAATTGTATACCAAAATGAAGCTTAAGTACTTAGCTATACGCCACATATAGCCAACCTTCGGAGGATGTCCTTATTTTGGCCCCTTAGCCAAAAGAAAAAAATGAGTGAAGTTCAATAAAAATTTAATTTTTCAAACTTTGTCCTAAAAAAAAAATTAAGTTTGAAATAAATTGTATACCAAAATGAAGCTTAAGTACTTGGCTATACGCCACATATAGCCAAGCTTCGGAGGATGTCCTTATTTTGGCCCCTTAGCCAAAAGAAAAAAATGAGTGAAGTTCAATAAAAATTTAATTTTTCAAACTTTGTTCTAAAAAAAACTTAAGTTTGAAATAAATTGTATACCAAAATAAAGCTTAAGTACTTAGCTATACGCCACATATAGCCAACCTTCAGAGGATGTCCTTATTTTTACCCCTTAGCCAAAAGAAAAAAATGAGTGAAGTTCAATAAAAATTTAATTTTTCAAACTTTGTTCTAAAAAAAACTTAAGTTTGAAATAAATTGTATACCAAAATGAAGCTTAAGTACTTAGCTATACGCCACATAAAGGCAACCTTCGGAGGATGTTCTTATTTTGGCCCCTTAGCCAAAAGAGAAAAATGAGTGAAGTTCAATAGAAATTTAATTTTTCAAACTTTGTTCTAAAAAAAACTTAAGTTTGAAATAAATACAACTTATTTCAAACTTAAGTTTTTTTTAGAACAAAGTTTGAAAAATTAAATTTCTATTGAACATTCACCAAAATGAAGCTTAAGTTCTTAGCTATACGCCACATATCGGCAACCTTCGGAGGATGTCCTTATTTTGGCCCCTTAGCCAAAAGAAAAAAAAGAGTGAAGTTCAATAGAAATTTATGAGTGAAGTTTAATAGAAATTTATTTTTTTTTTTAACTTAAAATATATATTTTTAAGGAATCCAACACAAACATTTGTAAACTAATTTAAATATATTAGTTTGTCTAATAGTTTGGCGCAATATTTTAATTATTTATTATTTTATAAATATCATTTCCGGTTTTACTTTGTTATCTTGTTAAAAGCCGAAATACTCTCCCATACACCGAAAACAAGAAGAAGATATTATTCTCTATAAAATGGCTAAAGTTCCCATATCTATTCACAATATTTCGCAATTTTAACTTGGCCGCACCTAAGTTTAGTTCCGCTCAGCCAGAAATACTCAATTTTAATGAGGAGAAGAGAGACATATTTTGTTGCTCTCTTTCTTTTGAGTGAAACAAGTTTTACTTTGTTAACTACATTAGGTCTGTCTGGGTACTTTTCCAGTAGCAAATACTCAGTAAATTTTTTTGGGAGAGTAAGACCAATATTACTCTATCGGCTGAAAAAATCTCAAAAAGTACGCAGACAGCATCCAGTGAAATTTTGCAAGAAAACAGCTGATCGGTGTGTAAACAATTGAAATAACAAAGCAAAAGAATTTTAGCATATGTGTAAGCAAAATTGAATTCTCGAGGTAAATTAAAAAATTATTAATTAAAGTGAATCTTAAAAAGTGTTGTGAATTAAAAAACTTGTTTATTACACTGTTATTAATTCGGTAAATTCAATTTCTTCTTAGTTTTTAGTTTTATTTGTCGGGTTTTTTATAAAACTTATTTTGCTTACATTGCCCAACATAGTGCCGGCTTACAATGGAAAAAAAGAATGAAATGCCCAATACAGTGCCCTCCAACAGCTTGACAATGGAGAAAAATAATTTGGATGTGACGTGCTCGCCAGGAACACAATTCCAAATACTCGCCTCTTCAATTGCAAAGTTTGTCCCACAAAGTTCTGCTGGTTCTATCGGTTCTGCCATCTCCACTCCACTTACGCCACGGTCGCACTGTATATTTAGACGTTTCTAGCATGAAGTAAAATGTTTTGTTTATTATAATTTATTATAAACGTTAAAAATCAACACAATTCTAACTACTTACCTCTGCCATTGTTTAATTTAAATTTTTATTTTCATTTCACAAAAAATATTTCATTCAAACAGCTGTTCAAACTATTTGCAAAATCTTGCAAGCGGAAATTTCTCCAGTAACATTTTGCAAGTTCTCTAACTTCCAACTGTCAAAAAATTCTCTTTTTGGCTCTCTCGCTGCAAGAGATTTGGAGTACGCAGACAACATTTTGCAACATTTTTCGCAAAATATGTGTACGCAGACAGACCTATTGTTATGTTCACGGAGATATTTATAAAGACAAACTTGCCAAACAAATGGAAAGGTGAAATTGAAAGCCATCTCGTGGTCAATTTAAAAAGTGTGAGGGTGTTAGTAAAAAAGTGAGAGTGTATTATAAATTGAAAGGAATTGAAAAGCAAAACTTGATAGTGTGGCCACCAAATAACATAAAACGTATAATTGCATTGTCAATTGAAAAAAGAAACAAAAAAGAAAAAAAAAAATAGAAGCAAATTGTGTAAGAAAGAAATTAAATTTTTGAAATGGTAGCAAATTATAATTGTAGTAAAAGAATTTAATAAACACTAAAATAAAATTACAAAAATTATTTTTATTTATATAATTGTTTTCTTATTCGATCTTTATTTTTTAAATTAATTTGTTAATAACTGTTTTATTTTTAAATCAAGCTCTAAGTCTTTTTAATATTTAATTATTTATTTTCGATATTTTTTATTCATATTAAAATTAAATTTCCTGAAGTTGCTAACCAAAGGTTAGCGAAATATTGAAAAAGATTAAAAAGACCTAGAGCTTGATTAAAAAATAAAACAGTTATTAAATTAAACAAAGTCAAATAAAAGTTAAATATTAATTTGTTCAACTTTGAGTTCTTTTTTATATAAAAATAATAATTTTACTTTAACAAAAAAGGAAAAAATTGATTTTTAGTTGAACTGTTAATTTTTGATATTCTTTAATTAGGCTTGAGTTCATCAAATTTAATTTTCATTAAATTATTTTCACTGAGGAAGAAATTTTTACAACTCAAAGATTTTCTGAGGATAGAATGTGGTGATTCTTGAAACATGTAAAAGTAGTTGTAAAAATTCCTTCCTCAGTGGAAATAATTTAATGAAAATTAAATTTGATGAACTCAAGCCTAATTAAAGAATATCAAAAATAAACAATTTAACTAAAAATCAAAATTGTCTTAAAAATAGCTATGGCACAAGCTCTAATGTTTTCATTTGTACTTTAATTTATACAAATATAAATGTCGACGAAAGTGGACAAAAAAAAACATAATAAACAAATGTATTCAGATTTCAAGACAAAGTCTTGACAGAAAGAATACGAAAAACCGAGGAAAGGAGGCAACATGTTATTTGAAATTTAAAAATGATAATAACAGCAAATTTCGAACCACCAGTACTACTGGTTAAAAGATTGATTTTTGACTGTTGGCTGGCGGGCACCGCAGTGGTTAGAACTCAAAGATTTTCTGAGGATAGAATTTTTTTTTTTTTTTAATAATTTATTTTTATTATTGAATCTTTCTTATCGAAATTAACAATATGTATTCAAATCTTAATTCTACTTGTTTTTTATTAGTTGTTACCAATGTAACCACTAACTGCTGTATTCAAATTTTAAAAATGTCTTCTAGTTAGGCTCAAAGTATCTGCCGTCAACATTCTTGCAAGAAACACGATTTCGCTCTACGCTTCGTTAATAAGTCAGCCGAAGAAGAATTAAAAAATTTAGAAATTCGACTGAGGATGCTACAACTGCAAGAACAAATCCGAGTCTAAGAAGAAAGCCATTATCTGCAGCGCCCTATCAGTCACATCGATTTGACCGAGTTGGATGCCGCCGTAAACACATTAAGTGGGGACAACCATCAAGATATCTCAAGGTGGTTTACGCAGTTCGAGGACTACGCCAACCGGTATACTGACAAAGAGAAATGCGTAGGTGTTCGGCGTCGACTAGTGGGAACGGCTAGACAGCACGTTATAAATTTGGGTATGGTGGACTACAAGAAGCTGAAGGCGAGTTTAAAGACGGTGTTTACTCGTACGGTGTCCCGCCAGGAGATTTACAGACAGCTGAACTCGCGGAAATTAATGCCAGAAGAGTCGTGTCTTAGTTACTTGGTGTCAATGCAAACATTGTAGGTTGATATAATTATTGATGGCATGCCGGAAGATAAAAACATTAATATGCTGTATGTGGCCAGAACTGTCGAAGAATTGATCACGAAGTTGGATCGATATGAGTACCGACGACATCAGACACGTGCAGTGAATGCCAGATCTACAATCGCAGCAGCGGCCAGCAAACAAAAAGCAGTTGCACCTAGTGGAAACAATTTTGCCAAGGCAGCCGATGCCGAAATCCGCTGTTTTAACTGCTCGTAGTTAGGACCTAAAAAGAACTCCGTAGCTGCGGCAATAGTAGATGACGATCAACAACTAGATGCTTTCCAAACGGTAAGTGTTGCCTTTTTCAATCAGGGTAAGCGCACTGACTTAATAAAATTGTTTTCGTTGTTTGATACGGGTAGTCCGATTAGCTGCATAACAAATCTCTGGTGTCGTTTGTAATAAAGAATGAGGAAGATTTATCGAAATATCGCGGTGTTGGAAATAAATTATAAGTATGTTTGGCAGTGTCAAATGCGAAATTATTTTTAAAAACCAAAAAGTAATGCACAGTCTGTTTATTTTGCCGGATGAAGATGCAGTGGTGCCAGTAATATTCGGCCGTGATCTCTTAGTAAAATTAAGTATTCATTTATGTAAAATAAGAAAACGTAATAAAAGAGAAGAACTCTTAAATATGAATTTGAAAGACGTAAATAAAAATATTAAAGAAAAAGATGTAAGTGCGCTTATGCTGTTTGATTTATTCAGAGAACCTCAGCTGGTCGAGGTTCCAACCGGGGAAGATAATGTAAATTTATTTAGTGTGTTACCCTTCGATTGAAATGAGATCGAAGCTTATAAAGTTGTTGACAGGAAAAATATTGCAGAATTAGAGGTTGGTAATCGTAAAAGTACGTTTGGTTTATAAATCGTTGAAGAAAACGGGGAGTGCGAGGAATTGATGCAAACAGTTTGTGCAATTGAGACCGATGCGAAAGTAGATATTGCTATCAGATCGATAATTGGGGAACATTTTTTAACTAGGTCGGGGGACACCCTGCCAACAGATTATAACATGAAAATTAATTTGGTTACTGACGTACCGGTATATTGCGGTCCTAGGCGCCTTTCATACCGCGAGCGATGCGAAGTTAGAGCGAAGTTGGACGAGTTATTAGAGAAGGGCATAATACTTCATAGTGAGCCACCATATGCCTCACCAATTGTGCTAGTGCGGAGGAAAAATGGAAATTTAAGAATGTGCATTGATTATCGATCGTTAAATAAAATTTCTTTAAGGGACAATTACCCTATGCCATTGATTGAAGATTGCTTGAACTATTTGGGCGGTAAAAAATTTTTTTCGACTCTTGACTTGGAGAATAGTTTTCACCAGGTTCCGATGCATGAGGATTTAATCAAATACACCGCGTTTGTTACCCCTAAGGGACAATTTGAGTATTGTTTTATGCCTTTTGGTCTGAAGAAAGCAGGTGCTGTATTTCAGCGGAATTCATTGATGCAGGGAAGATAGTAGTGTATTTAGATGACATAAGTATAGCCACTGAGACGATGGCGGAGCATTTGCATGTGGTGGCAGATGTTTTAAGAGCCCTAAGGGGGGCTGGGCGAAATGCAAATTTGCATATAGGGAGCTGGACTATTTGGAATATGGAGTAAACAAGGACGGAGTTCGCCCTAATGACGACCATATTAGGACCATTAGTAAATAATCGCGAAAAAAGCGAGGCCACTGATAGCGTTGAAAAAGTGCAAGGTTTTTAGCTGGTCGCGTCAATGTAACAACGCATTTTTGACTTTGAGTTCGCCAGTATTGGCGGTGTATAACCCCCGCAGTGAAACGGAATTACATACCGACGCCAGTACCCAGGGATATGGATCGGTACTGCTGCATATTAGCCAGGTGGGCATTGGAGTTAGAGAATTTCAATTATAGTATCCGACACCGAAGGGGTGAATTGATGGCACATGTGGATGCCTTAAGCCGGTCTCCTGTGATTGCAGTAATCGACGGTGACGAGGTGGATGCAAATATCTAAATTACACAGTCGAGGGATAGGGAAATTTGTGATATCAGAAATAGGTTGGAGGAAGGTGATCTTGAGGGTTATGTTTTGGAAAATGGACTGATTTTTCGCGTGGGACCGCAGGGGCAAATACAACTGTATATGCCGGTGGAGTTAGAGGAGAATATAATGCGACTAACTCATGAAAAATACGGTCAAGTGGAAATTGAGAAGTGCATGAAACAGATAAAAAAAGGTTTCCGAATATGAGGGTTTCCGAATATGAGGGAAAAACTGAATCGGTTTATAAGAAACTGCCCGAAGTGCATTTATTTTTCGAATGCTAACAGAAAGAATGAGAGAAACTTGTATAACATACAAAAAAAAAACCCGGTTCCTTTCGACACGCTGCATATTGATCATTTTGGGCCGTTGCCGTCGTGCAAATCGAAACGAAAGCACATTTTGGTGATTGTTGATGCATTTACTAAGTTTACAAAACTATACGCAGTTAATTCACCGGGCACGAAGGAGGCCTGCTGCGCGCTGCGAAAATATTTTGAATATTAAAGCCGTCCAAGAAGAATAATAAGCGACCGGGGGACATGCTTCACATCTAACGAATGCGGAAAATTCCTGTCGGACAGGAACATCGTGCACGTGCAAGGGTCAACCGCGATTTAAGGGCTATGCTCGCTAAGCTCACTGAGCCCGTCGAACATGCCGATTGGGTCAGCATGTTGATCGGGTGGAATTCGCGATTAATAATACAGTTCACGGTAGTACGGGACAGTCACCATGTAAGATTACCGAACATTTGCAGGATTCGAATGCCGAAAGGGGAATAGATTTAAAATTAATAAGGGAAAGAGCTTCGCAAGCTATTGAAAGGTCTCAATTGAGCGACTTAAAATATTTTGATAAGCATAATGCACCGGCTAAGTCTTGCGAGGTGGGAGATTTAGTCGTTTTGAGAAACGTCGATACGTCTGCGGGCATGAAGAAAAAAATTAATACCGAAGTACCGCGGTCCATATAAAATTCTGAAGCAATTGGGAAATCATCGTTTAGAAATATCCGACGTAAAAAACTATCAGGTTGCACAAATGCCCTACAATGGCATAGTTGATTCGAATCATTTAAAGAAATGGTTGGAACCTAGGGTAGATGATGATGGTAGTTCTGTGGAGGCTGAAGGCAGCACTAGCGAATACGAAGATTACGAATTTTTAGAGGATGCATTTTTGGAAAGTGAAGAACAATCGGGGTCGATTGTAGGGTCAGGTAGGCCGAGATTGTAGTGATCTGCAGTCTGGTAGCGCTGTCCCTGCAATGAAAGACAGCTGTTTCGATAGAAATGCAGCCGATGGTTTTTCATTTCCGTTGCATTGAGATTTCTTTTTAATTGTACCTTTGAAATAACCACATTTGTATGAACAAACTATTTTAATAAAAGAAATAAGACTTCTATAAATGAAAATTAAATTTGATGAATTTTAGCCTAATTAACATATCAAAATTTGGACTAAAACCGATGAACAGTTCAACAAAATAAAGACAATACTAATTATTGTTAAAAATTAATTAAAATTAAATTAAAAAGACCAAACTTAAACAAATTAATATACATTTAAATAATAAAGTCGAATAAATAATATTATATTTTTTGAACCTTCTTCCTTGATTTTTTTCAAATTATGAGTTAACATAAATACGTTTTCCCATGCCCTTACTGCCCGTCTACACCAGAGATAATTATTGCGACATATATTGCAGTAAATGTAAAAATTATGTTATCTTTAATGTAGACAGTAATTTCTTGTACATATTCATTGTCGACAATTTATGTTGCAATAATTGTAAGTCCATTTTCGTCGACAATTATTGCTTACGTAAAACGTAAAATTTGGTGATCAATTGAGAAAAAAGAAGCAAAAAAGAAAAATATAAAAGCAAATTGTGTGAGAAAGAAATTAAATTTGTGAAATGGTAGCAAATCAAATTGTTGAAAAAGAATTAAATTAATGAATTTAATAAACACAAAAATAAAATTACAAAAATTATTTTTATTAAGATAATTTTTTTCTTATTCGACCTTTATTATTTAAATTTATATTAATTTGTTTAAGTTCTTTTTTTTATATAAAAATATTAATTTTATTAATTTTTTTTTTTTTTTTTTGTTAAAGTAAAATTAATATTTTTATATAAAAAAGACCTCAAGCTTAAACAAATTAATATACATTTTAATAATAAAGTCGAATAAGAAAGAACTTATATCAATAAAAATAATTTTTGAAAGAAAGCGCCAGTTTTTACACTGTACCTTCTTCCTTGATGTTTTTCAAATTATTTATTTATTTAATATATATTTAGGTCTATGGATAAATCGTTACAGCCTAATACAAATGAGTATTTAACTTAAGTATAATATTACGTTTAACAATGTTTAAATCTAGAGAAAAATCAATAAATTCAAACATTTCATTAAAGCAACAACACAGTTTTCTAAATGGGTCTGGCATAGCATAGTTAGTTCGGAAAGTTTATATAAATAAAGGATTATAGTACCATACCGTACGTCGTGGAATGTTAAATGAAAAACTACTTAATAGTGTTTTCACACCTAAAGTTAAAACCTGGTTTTAACATTAAAACTATTAACAGCTGATTTTGTGTTCACATTACAAGTTTTTTAAATCCGGTTTTAACTCACAGATTGCCTAATAGTTTTGTGCAAAATAAAATTCATTTCTCGTAGAAATAATTAAATTAATAACAAACGACTGCAGGAAAATGCTTGGAAATCAAACAATTTAATATTAAAAGTGTATTTTAGAATATTTCATCGGTTTGACGTTTTTTTATTTTTTTAAATTAATTTATTATTATTGAGTGCCATCCCAGCTAGCATTTGTGTGATAGTTTTTTGCAATTATTATCTTAATGGGTCTTCTAAGATCCCATTTGATGAATTTTCAATTAAGCGATTGAAAAAAGAAAATATATATCGTTACCTAAAACGCAATGGCCCTTACTAACAAAAAATCGTGTTTTTCGTTGGTTCTGATGTATTGCATCAACAGAAATGTCAGCAATATTTTGAGAAACAAAAAAATCTACGAAACATTAAATGATAAACGCTTAAAGCTTAACTAACCGTGTGCATAATATGCAACATTATCAATTGTCAAAACAAAACTTGTAGGTTTTTTATAAGAAAACTAAATTATTAACAGTTAAAGGCAATTTATCATTTAAAAAAGTTTTTTGCTTCTCCTGTCTTCTTTTCAAAATGTTAGGTAGAGCCTTTTGCGTTTAAGGGAAAGATTAGATCCGTCGATTCGTAATGATTTTTAAATATTATGTAATTTTGCCCATTCTTCTCGTCAAATTAAAAAAAAAAAAAGTAATTTTCTTGTCTGCCAAGCAAATAAAAAGATTGGCTAAAAAAGAAGCCCAAAAATGACTGTCAATCAATGAAAATAAGTGTCAATGCGAATGGTTTTTTTATTTCCTTTATGAGAACCCAATATCTTTTGTTTTGTTTAAAATAAAGTTGGTTCAAATAATCAAAAGCCATAATCGTGCTGCTTTTATCGGGGGAAAAAAGTCAAAACATGACGATTAAAAAATTATTTGAAATATAAAAAAACTATATAATTTACGATTAAAAAATGAGACGATAAATACTACCTAATGATTAGAAAAACTACCATTAAGTTGCTCAAGAAGGAATAAGAAAATTGCATCAAAAATGATTATTTGAGGTGATTCATCGGTAGTGTAATATTTTCTCACGACAAGAGTATCATTTATGATCGAAAAATTAGCTCATATGCGGTTATGTGAAGCTGATTCCTAAAGTATTGGGTTGTGATATAAAATGCTAGCTGGGATTAAACATTATCAGCTATTTTCAATCTTTATAACTTGGTAGTACATGGTTGTATTTCATAAAATCTACTTAAAACCAAATCAAAAGAGGATTTAAAATGGTTTTAAAAAATTTATTTTGTATGGTAAAACCAGGTTTTAATGATTGGTTTTATCGTAAAAACCAAAATTTGTATTAAAACCTTAAGTTTTAAAACACTATAATAAAAAATTCGAGCATACTTTTCCATTTATTAAGCTAATTACAAATGAGACATTTTATTTATTTATTAGTTTGAACAACAAATATGTTTGAACATATTTTTAATAAATTCGCTTTATATTTTTACAAAACAATAAATTTACACAAATATAAAAACAACGATGGCATTTATTTCATATGTACATTTTAATGATTACTGTATTTGCACTTCTTATTTTCTTTTCTATAATTTTCATTTATTAAAGACACAGGCCCATAACTATAGTCATAAACAAAGCATACTTTAAGGCCCGTTTTCACAACTTACCGATAGCTAAAAGTAGACTTTAACCGGCTTTATAAGAAGTGTTCCATTATTAAAACTTTACTTAAGCCTAACGTGAGCGATAAAGTAAATTAAGGTTAATCCTGCCTGGTAGGTTAAAGTAAAGTTGTAATAATGGAATACTTTTTATACGGCCGATAAAATCCTAGCTTTAGCTATCGGTAAGTTGTAAAAACGGGCTTAAGAGTTCTAAAGTAAACTTTTATAAAAAATATGTTTTTGATCTACTATATACTACGTTTATACGTAGCCTATTCGCGAATAAAAATTATTTGCGATTAACTAACTTTCTGTTTATATGTCTATTTCTTAATGAAAATTATTCTTTTTAAGTGATGCCAGATGGAAAATTTATTGATTTGGTAGCACTGTATGTATATAAACTTTTTATTTTTTAAATGAAAAAGATCAAAAATTATTGTGTATTTTTAAATTTATTTGCACATTATTGATTTAATTTTACTTTTGTTGTCATATGAATGTGCTACATCGAAATAAAAACGTAAAACGGTTAAAAGTGTGGCAATGCTTAAAATCTTATTTGCAAATAGTGTGGTTAATCAGGAATTGTTTTCATGAGTTAGCTATTTGCAAATAAAAATTTAATTCACTGTTTATGCGGCAATATTCTCTACTTGCAATATATTTATTTGCGAATAAGTGGTGCGTATAAACGTAGTAATAGACAAGCAAAAGCGTACTTTACACGTTAAAACCGGTATTAGTTTTAAAACTAGCTGAAGTTGTTTTTATCTCATTTAACAACAGCATCAGCTGTTTTCGCCAAATAAAAAAGTTCTTGCAAAACGTTAAAAACGTTTATTTTACAAGATATTGGTCGATATTTTGCAATTATTATTGAATTGGAGGAAATCATTTATCTTTTTTGCTTTGTTGTGATACAGACGTGTATTTTAGGCACGCATACGATTTGAACTATTAATTAATCACATTTGATTTTGTAATCTAATCAGCGAATGGACGCTTAAAAAAAAAACAAAATAATATAATAAGTATTGTGGTTATTTTGTTGAACTATTTATGGTTTAAATCCAAATTTTTAATATTTTTTAATTAGGCTTAAGTTCATGAAATTTAATTTTTATTAAATTATTTTTGTGAAGAAAGGAATTTTACAACATGAAAATTAATTAAAATTGTTATTGATAATCTTTCATTCTTGACGTGGCTCGGGCTCGAACCCTGGCCGGCAGGTTACCATGACATGTTTCGATCGCAACCACTCGATCTCCTCAGATGGATTTGCCGTCTTACACTCGCAGCCATCGACGACTGCTGACGTCACTAGTCAAACATCAATCCTTAAACCAAATTGTATTTTAACATTTGGTAGATCGAAATTTGCTTTCCTGAATGATTATCTATTTTATTTGATTTAACATGTTTTTTCCTTTACTTCTGTTTTTTCGTACTTTCGTCAAGAATTTTTCTTGAAGTCCAAGTACATTTTTTTGTTTTTTTTTTCACTTTGTCTTTCTCTTTTCTGTTGACCTTTTTCAGCACAACTTGAAGGACAAATGTACACATAGAGCTCGTGCCTTAGCTTTAACAATAATTAGTATTGTGGTTATTTTGTTGAACTATTTATGGTTTTCAATCCAAATTTTTAATATTTTTAATTAGGCTTAAGTTCATGAAATTTAATTTTTATTAAATTATTTTTATGAAGAAAGGAATTTTACAACATGAAAATCAATTAAAATTGTTATTGATAATCTTTCATTCTTGACGTGGCTCGGGCTCGAACCCTGGCCGGCAGGTTACCATGACATGTTTCGATCGCAACCACTCGATCTCCTCAGATGGATTTGCCGTCTTACACTCGCAGCCATCGACGACTGCTGACGTCACTAGTCAAACATCAATCCTTAAACCAAATTGTATTTTAACATTTGGTAGATCGAAATTTCGAACTTAAGAAATAAATAAAACAAAACAAAACAATATTAACTACCTAACGGCTAAGCCAATTACTCGAACACGTTCCCTCTCACCCTCGGTATTTACACAAACGGTGGATAGTGACTCATTAAAAAAACTACAGCAAGATTTGGTGACAAGTGTTGCCAGGCCAGCAAGTATTGCCGTGACGTCAAAAACAAATTTAGTGGGCAATGATACCATGAACTTAAACACAAATGCAATGGAAAACCCCCCTGTAAAAAGTTGTCAAAAGCCTACAGTACAAGTTGGTATGGACAGGTACATAACAGTGCTTAAACGGGGACGCAGCCCTACCTCTGCAGCAGTTGCTTCGGCCTCAAAAGTACCATCTTTTGATAAAATAAATAAACAAAATCGTTTCGCGATTCTAGAGAATGAATCCTCTGAAGCACCTAACGTCATTAAATCGTCTAAGCCACCCCCGATATACCTTAGAGAGCAAAACTCTAATGAGTTAATAAAAAGTTTAATTTTATGTAGCTGCAATAAAGCGCGGTATCATTAACGAGACTAAAATACAGGTGAATCAGGAGGATGATTTTCGAAAGGTAATTACAAGATTTGAGACTCTGAATAAAAACTTTTATACGTATCAACTGAAGAGCAGTAAAGGTCTTCAGGTAGTAATCAAGGGCATAGACTCATGCGCAGACCCAGGGGAAATTAAAGCTTTTTTGGAAGAGAAGGGCTTCAAAATCAAAAACGCAACAAATATCAAAAATAGGGAAAAAAATCCCCAACCACTATTTCGAGTGGAGCTTGAACCCGGCGACGTTAAGCTCAAAAAAAATGAAACGCATCCAATTTATAATTTAAAATATATTCTGTACAGAAGGGTAACTATTGAGGAGCCGCACAAAAGAAATGGTCCTGTTCAATGTCTAAACTGCCAGGAATTTGGCCATACTAAGGCATACTGCTACTTACTCCCTGTTTGCGTAGTATGTGGTGAATTACATGGAACAGTTCTTTGCGACAAGTCTAAAACCGACCCCAACGTAAAAAAATGTAGCAACTGTGGCGGTAATCACACTGCCAATTATAGAGGATGCCCTGTATATACTATCGTCAAGCAGTCGGTCGGACCGAAAACTAATCCCCCTCAAATGCAGGTAACAAATCAGGTTAACACAAATGCAATTCAAGCCCCCCAGCCTAGTAATAACAGAACCTCTTACGCTAACGTCCTAAAATCAAACCATGAGCCAATGCAAGGTGCCTCGCCAAGTAATGATGAAACTCAATTTTCTAATTTAAGTCGTTTAGAAAAAAACCATGGAAACATTAGTGCAAACAGTAAATAATTTTACGAACACAATGGGTAATATGATGCAGGAAATGCTTAGAATGCAATCGATGTTATTGCAAGCTGTACTAAACAAACCATGAACTGTTTAAAAATTTGTTTTTGGAACGCAAACGGCATCCGCCAACATAAAAATGAATTAGAATACTTTCTTAAAAATAAACAAATTGATGTCATGATGATTTCTGAAACTCATTTGACCTCAAGAAGTACGTTTAAAATAAATGGTTATATACTATATGATACCAAGGACCCTCGAGATAGAGCTTGTGGAGGTTCTGCCATTTTAATAAAGGCCCGAGTCAAACACTACCTAATGTGTGATCATCGTGAAGATTATCTCCAGGCAACGAACATTTGCGTTGAGGAATTAAATGGAAACCTAATAATTTCATCGTTATACTCCCCGCCTAGATATTCAATATCGGAGGACCAATATTGTATATATTTTAAATCATTAGGACCGTGTTTCCTAGCCGCTGGCGATTATAACGCTAAACATACCCTCTGGGGGTCGCGACTTATAACCCCAAAGGGTCGTGTTTTATTTAACATAATTTCTAAAATGGATTTAAATGTGGTAGCGAGCGGACAACCAACATATTGGCCCACTGATCATCAAAAAATTCCAGATGTCATAGATTTCGGCGTGGTTAAAAACATTCCCATAAAAACGATTCAAGTTAAAGCCTCCCTAGATTTATCTTCCGACCACACACCTACAATTGTTACTATAATGAACCCCAATAGAATTGTACCTCCGACGACAGCTACGCAAATTAATTGGTTGAAATATAAAAAATATCTCAGTACCCATTGCACAGAAAATATTCCGCTCAGTGCACCGGATTATGTAGATCGCTCTATTGACAATTTTGACAGTTTTCTGAAACTAGCTGTTCAACCTTCCAATATTGCCCCCAAAAAAACAAAAACTATTAAAATATATTCCACAGATGTCGAGCATCTTTTGTCTGAAAAAAGGAGGGCTCGAAGAGAGTGGCAATTGCACAGATCAACTTAAGAACTTACTTAAAGAGTGTACAAAAAGACTAAGAAAGTTACTGCAGACTAAGAAAACGGCTTCTCTGGAAAAATATCTTAAGGAACTTGATGCAACCCCACAATCAGACTACTCATTATGGCGTGCAGCTAGAAATCTCAAAAGGCCAGTTGTCTCTAAACCACCATTAAGAAACTTGAATGGAAGTTGGGCAAGAAATGATGTTGAAAAAGGAAATCTGTTTGTCAATCATTTAAAAAACGTATTTACCCCAAATATATCTCACGATATTGCGGTCGAGTTACCACCTGTTGCTGCTAGAGCAGCTGTTCCGCTAAGATTTGAGATAAGAGAAATCGAAAAGGCTATTTGTGATTTACACCCCAAGAAGGCTCCTGGTTTTGACAAGATCAGCAACAAAATGCTTTTGGAGCTACCCAGCATAGCAAAGAAAATTATTCTTTTAATTTTTAATGCTATTTTACGCCTTGAATACTATCCTCAAAAGTGGAAGGTCTCCTTAGTCACCATGATACCTAAACCTGGAAAGGATCACACAAAAGTTGAGTCATATAGGCCTATAAGCTTACTTTCTAATATATCAAAGCTGTTTGAGAAACTGTTAGCGTCAAAATTAACCCCAATTTTAAATGATAATAGACGTATTCCTAACCACCAATTCGGCTTTAGAAGAGAACACAGCACAATTGAGCAAACCCATCGTATAGTCAACGCAATAAGAAAAGCCTTAGAAGAAAGAAAATATTGTTCCGCTCTCTTCATCGATGTTTCTCAAGCTTTTGATAAAGTCTGGCATGAAGGCTTATTACATAAATTGAAGCTAAACTTACTAGTAAACACACACAAGCTGTTAGAAAGCTACTTAGTCGGTCGAAAGTTTATTATTAAAGAATGTGATTATTTAAGCTCTCCTCAGCAAATTGACGCTGGAGTCCATCAGGGAAGAATCCTGGGCCCACTTTTATACCTAATATATACCTCGGATATGCCAACAAACAACTACACACAAACTTCAACATTTGCTGATGATACAGCTTTTTTGAGCGTGCACGAAAACCGTCAAGAAGCATCTCGATACCTACAGGATCATATATTTCAACTCGAACTATGGTTAAAGCAATGAAGGATAGAGGTCAATTAGCAAAAATGCGTACATATAACATTCACCTTGCGTCGGGAATCATGCCCCCCTATTAAAATCAATAATCAAATAATACCTCAAAATTCGCATGTAAAATACCTCGGTATTCATCTAGATCGCTGTTTAACGTGGAAAAGCCATATAGAGGCAAAATTAACTCAAATGAAACTAAAAGCCATCCAAATTCATTGGCTTATTGGAAGAAACTCTGTCCTTAGTCTCGACTGCAAACTTCTTCTTTACAACTCCATCTTAAAGCCAATCTGGTGCTATGGTATTCAGTTATGGGGCACTGCCTCGGCCTCTAATATCGAAAAAATTCAAAGGCGCCAAAATAAACTACTTCGAATAATCACAGCTGCCCCTTGGTATGTTAAAAACTCAAATATTCACAAGGATCTCAATGTTCCATTAGTTAAAACTATGATTACGAAATATGCAGTAAAATACTTAAAAAGGCTCGAATTGCACCCGAACCCACTAGCACGAAATATTTTAAATGATAGCGGCCACACTCGCTTAAGAAGAAGAGACACTGCGGCACTTGTCCAATTAGATGAGCGATAAACACCTATAAAAGTGAACAGAACCCGCGATGAACAAAATTTTTGTCTGGCACTGGCAGGACAAAAAATAATATTAGGTTAAGATTTGATTAATTATTGTTAGTTCATATTTAATATATGAAGATTCAATAAATAAATAATGAAAAAAAAAAAAAAAAAAAAAAAAATACATATGTATAGGCCCTAATTGTGTAAAACGCAATGCCAAAAATTACAATGCAAAAATATTTTGTAATTTTGTTGTTGCTTTCTACATAAATTCACATTGGGTTTTTAAAATTTTTCAACGCTACAAGGTATGCTTAGGGATGAAACGATACCTCTAAGGTATCGATACTTTTACTCGATGTGGTATCGATCGTAAAGTATCGATAGCTACTTAGTATCGAAAAAAAAGTATCGATACTTAGTTACTTGTATCGGTACTTGTATCGGTTTGTATGATAAAAGAATAGATAGCAGCATTTAAAAACGTTCTTATTAGTGTTTTGTTACTATACAATAAAATAAGAACTACGACCTATTCAAATTTATGTGCAAAACGATAAGTGTAAAGGTTGAGACCACTTTTAGTTACCACCTAGTACCAATATCCTTTTGAAAAATCTTTTTTATCTTAGGAAACAAAATTTTATAGAACGTTCAGGATAGCAACCTTCATTCACCTTTTATTTCAGAAATCAACAATGTCACTATGAATTTATTTTAAATGTAAATATGTATGTATTTTATTCGTACCCGATTAGTCGTAATTCCCGATAATTCGTAATAAGTTATCGGTCCCTTGAAAAAACTCGTTAATTCGTAAAATTTTCATACATTTTGGTCCCTTCGACAATTCGTATTTTTTTTTTTTTTTTCAAATAAAATCGTCTTTACCTCTTATAAATCGTAATTGTTTGATAACTACCACTTATAATTCGTAATATAAACAACAGAAACATGGAAAGATTGCTTTTTTGTTTAACGCTATTTTTTATACCCATACCACAATAGTGGAGAAGGTATTATGCATTTGTGCTGATGTGTGTAACACCTTAAAACACCTAGACCTTGTGCGCGAAGTACAGGCCGCAATTTTGAACATAATTTGATAAAATTAGGGATATAGGGTTTTATTGCCACAAGGACCAATCCTATTGAAAATGGGCCGAATCGTAGGACCACAAGGGCAGATAGTGGGAAATTTCTTCTTCTCAGAAACTATTAAAGCGATTTTAATGAAATTTAAAACATAGACAGAACCATATCTACATGGACACAAAAGGTAAGAATTTTTTAAAAAATAGAACCACAAGGGTAGATAGGGGACAATTTCTGCCCCTCACAAACTTTCAAACCGATTTTAATAAAGTTTATAAACATTGATTAATCCATATTAATATGGACACATAAGCATGATGTGTTTTTAAACACTGTGGTGTAGGGTATTATATGGTCGGTCTTGACCGACTATACTTTCTTACTTGTTTTTGCGTAGGTTTTTGCTTGTGTGTGGGTTTATTTTCTAAAGATCTGTTTGTTACAGGAATAATGTTTTTATATTTTATTTTTAACAATCGTCTTTCATGTTTTTATACCCTCCACCACAATTTGTTGTGAAGAGGGTATATTAAGTTTGGCATTCCGCGTGAAACTTTTTTAATTAATTATCTTAGACCCCATAAAGTATATATATTCTGGGTCCTTGAGTAATTCTAAGTCGATTTAGCCATGCCCATCTGTCTGTCCGTCTGTGGAGAACACGCTCACTTTCGAGCAACTCAAAAGAAATGAACAACCTTGGTGCCAAGTTGCTTGTAGTTATCCTAAGCAGCTTGGTATTGAAATCCAGCAAAATCGAGCTGTGAATCAAAATGTGGAACCACCACCTAAAAAAATTGATAATTTTGTTACAAAAAATAACATAAATGGTGGCACAAGGCACGGAATGAGATAAGATTTTGCAAGCATTTGTTTTATTTGACTGGAAATCACGCTGTCAAATTTCGTGAAGATCCGTCCATAATTTACCCTAGGCCCCATAGAAACCCTACTCCCGGAAAACAGTTGAGTACACCTAAAACCATAATTAATAATGCTATCATAACAGAAATTGGTACGTCACAGTTTTACGCCTAAAACCGTAAAAAATAACGCTATCGTAACAAAATTTAATACGTCACAGTTTTTTAGGACAAGAAATAACACTGTGAAATTTCGTGACGACCGGTTCATAATTTACCTTAGGCCCCATATAAACCCTACTACCGGAAAACAGTTTAGTACGCCGAAAACCGTAAAAAATAATGCAATCATAATAAATTCTCATAATAATGGCTAATCACAGTTTTATAGGACTATAAATTTTACTGTGAAATTTCGTGAAGATCGGTACATAATTTACCCTAGGCCCCATAGAAACCCTACTCCCGGAAAACAGTTAAGTACACCTAAAACCATAATTAATAATGCTATCATAACAGAAATTGGTACGTCACAGTTTTAAAAGACTAGAAATGACGCTGTGAAATTTCGTGATGATCGGTCCATAATTTACCCTAGGCCCCATATAAACCCTACTACCGGAAAACAGTTTAGTCGCCTAAAACCACAATTAATAACAAATCGTCACAGTTTAAAATAATAATAATAAATAGACATCATACAGATA
Organism: Pollenia angustigena; assembly: GCA_930367215.1. Taxonomy (NCBI): domain Eukaryota; kingdom Metazoa; phylum Arthropoda; class Insecta; order Diptera; family Polleniidae; genus Pollenia; species Pollenia angustigena. The sequence goes on from OV884056.1 coordinate 127,036,369, forward strand.
AAGATTCGGCACAGCCGAATATAGCACTCTAACTTGTTTTTATTGTTTTAGTAAATTAATTGAAAACCCCCGTTAATTCATATTAATTGTATTTAAACCCCGGTAAATCAAAACTCCGCTAAATCGAAAACCCCTATAATTCGTAAGAAATGGCCGGTCCCTTGCGATTACGAATTATCGGGATTCTACTGTATATAATAAAGGGTGGTAAAACCTTAAACCATGACGTTTATTGTGAGTCACACCTTAACGTCAAGTTTTTTATGCAACTTTAATTGACCTATCTTTGTTTCAGTATTTGACCACTTCTACCATTGAGAGGTACACAGTTGAGCAGCGCGTTCAGATTAATAAAGCCTTTTACGAAAATGGGCGTTCAATCAAAATGCATTTAATGCACATCGTGAGTTTTTTGGTCAGTATAATCAACCAAATGTTTCCACAATCGGGAGAATTGTGCGCAAACAAACCGGGTCTGTAGGAATGGGACAATATATGTGCATGCTCCCGAGTTAGTATCGCGGGATGATATCGGACTTCTTATAGAAATTGAAAAAATGGACCTAGACGATATGTGGTTTATAGGTGTTGACTAGGGATTCCAAACGGAACCATGTTTTTTGAAACCCGGGAATCGGGATTTTTAATTCAAAAACAAAGGGATCCCGGGACAAATCGGGAATATGCGGGATTTCATATATAAAAGCCAATTTTAAAAATTCATATAATTATAATTTAATGTTTATATATGAGAATTAAAACAAATTAATGCAATTACTTTTGACCGATACCGAGTATTTTTTTACCGATACTACTTGGTACTCAGTTGATAAGTATCGATTACAAAAATACTTGGTACTTATATAAAAGTATCGAATATGTACTTGTATTTACTCGTATCGTTTCATCCCTAGGTATGCTGTTTTTTATTTATATTTAAATTTTTAATGTCAGCTGCTTAGAGTTGCCACTTTCTTATATTTTCTTGTATGTTGTACGAAAAAATTTTCGGCATTTGAGGTGGCACCCAGTAAAAGTCGGTTCAATTTAAGACATACTTTAATTTCGACTAAAGTAGCAAAATAATTAAAAGAATGTTTTTCTTTTAAAGTTGTTTTTATAAAGAACCGACTCTAGCGTTTGACTATGATTATGGGCCACAAGTTTTAACAATATTTTAACGCAAAAATCATAATTTATAAAATTATTAAACAAAAATTGAATTAAAAGCTGTAAACACATGACCCAAAACATGAAACAGCTGATAAGATTATCGGTTTTATTATAAAATAAATATTTGCATACATTTTAGACAATACAAATAAAAAAAAAACAATCAGCGCATAGTTCCGAATTTTCGCTTAAACCTATTATTTAGTTTTATTAAAGCTTTCTTTTTTTATAAATTTTTTAAATTGTTTAATATATTGTTACGAAAGTTAAATTATCTAAGAATTATTTATAGTTATAGTTGAGCCGTTTATTTTGAAAGTGGCATAAGTCATTTCGGTTTTTAAGACGAGATATTTAAGGGTTGGCGTTTTAACACGTTTAAAAATATGGATGCTAACTTTCGAGAAGATTCATTTGTATTTGATACATCATGATAATGATATTTTTCTCAGTATTTATTATTATTATTATTATTATTATTATTTATTATTATATTTATTATTAACTCGATTTGTTTTGAAAAAGTGACTAATGCCACTTTCAAAATAAACGGCTCAGTTATAAGTTATCTTGTAAGTTATAGTTTAATGTTACTTAAAATTGTCATGTATAATTTTCAACACAACTGTTATTTTAAAATAATTCCTATATAAATTTCCCAGTCATTTCTAGAAATGGTTATAGAACATAATAAATAGTTTTTACGGGAAGGTTCAGGAAAAATCTAGAAATAATTATGAAATATAAAAAGGGGTGACTCATGTATAATTAGATTAGTCTGTTTTGAAAAACGGTTCTGTTCGTAAAGCTGTTATGATACTTGCTATTTTTTGTATTTTTTCTATATTGGAGAATAGTGCAAATATATTTGCATAGGAAAACTGACTAAGTGTAAAGAGTATGATTATATCATAAAAAATCTTAAAAAGTCAAACAAATATACATGTGTTATCGATAAATAATCTAAGACTGTCAAAAAAAATATAAAATTTTTTAACTTAAAATTGACATTTCCAGATTAATTGTTAGCACTGTTGCCAATTTTTTTAGTTTTTGATCGGTTTGACGGTTTTTAACTTTTTTTTTTGTTGCGATTTTTAGCTTTTATGACGGTTTTTTGTGGGGAAAAAACGTGGGCAGTATTGTTTGTTTTGCTTACATTTTATCAAATTGTATTTCTTGTTCTTTCTCGCATTTGTTGTTTCATTCAGTCAATCCTAAAAAAATCCAATACAAAAAATAGCAAGTATCATAACACCTTAACTAACAATTGTGAACAAAATAATTAATTTCAATAAAGTTTGTTAAGTTGAATAAGTGTGTGTTTTTATTCGGATTTGCAATTAAAAGAACTCAAACGCGTTTATTAAAGGAAAAACGTAACAATTGGTGTCAGAAGTGAAATTGCAATAAGTTGAAAAAAAAAATATATAAACAAATAAAAAAAAGGATAAAAAAAAAACTATACAATCAACAATGAAATTCGAGGAGCTAAAAGTTGAACAGCTCAAGAAAGAGTTGGGCAAGTTGGATCTGCCTACTGCAGGCAATAAAGCTGAGCTGCAGAACAGATTAATCGATGAATTTAAGCGACGCAATATTGACATCGCAGCTTATGAATTTGATGAGAAATAGAAGTTACTGCCCGTGCAATACCAAGCAATATGGATCTCAGCACAATGTTTGCTGCTATGATGGAGAAAATGGCAGAAATCTCAAGAAACATGGAAGAAAATTCAAAAGCTATCGTAGCTTAAACTTCTAGAAAAATAGAAGAGAACTCAAGCACCATCTTAGCCGAAATTCAAGAAAATTCTAAAGTGACAAACGAGAAACTTCAGGCTACTAATGACAAACTTGAGAAGCTTCAAGAGATTTCTACTGTTATAAACGAAAGAGTAGACGATATGGAAATAGAATTGTCTGATGTAAAAACACAAGTCCTGATGTAAAAACACAAGTCACGGTTTTTGATGGAAAACTTCATCATCTGGAGTTCGGTTTGTGCTTTGTTGTTATACAGACGTGTATTTTTAGCCCCGCATACGATTTGAACTATTAATTAATCACATTTGATTTTGTAATCTAAGCAGCGAATGGACGCTTAAAAAAAAAAAACAAAATAATATATTTTGTTAATTAAATTATTTAACATAATAGTGAAGAATTTAAAACGATCAAATTAATTAAAATAAATCAGTAAAATATATATGTACGTATGAATGTTCATACATGTGTATACATATTCTGAACAAAACATTTAAATTCTTGTTTTTCTTTTGTTGTTGTAAAATACAATAAATAATAAAAATATTAAAGCAAAGCAAAACGGTGAAAAACAAAAACAACTCTTTGCATGAGTACAAACAGTGAAACAACACTAAGACAAAATGAAAGAAACGTTTACGTTTTAGTTAATGAAAATAATGCAGAAATAAATAAAACAAAACAAAACAATATAAACTATTTAACGGCTAAGCCAATTACTCGAACACGTTCCCTCTCACCCTCGGTATTTACACAAACGGTGGATAGTGACTCATTAAAAAAACTACAACAAGATTTGGTGACAAGTGTTGCCAGGCCAGCAAGTATTGCCGTGACGTCAAAAACAAATTTAGTGGGAAATGATACCATGAACTTAAACACAAATGCAATGGAAAACCCCCCTGTAAAAAGTTGTCAAAAGCCTACAGTACAAGTTGGTATGGACAGGTACATAACAGTGCTTAAACGGGGACGCAGCCCTACCTCTGCAGAAGTTGCTTCGGCCTCAAAAGTACCATCTTTTGAAAAAATAAATATACATAAATCGTTTCGCGATTCTGGAGAATGAATCCTCTGAAGCACCAAACGTCATTAAATCTTCTAAGCCACCCCCGATATACCTTAGAGAGCAAAACTCTAATGAGTTAATAAAAAGTTTAATTTCGGTGATAGGTGAAAATTCCTTTTATGTAGCTGCAATAAAGCGCGGTATCATTAACGAGACTAAAATACAGGTGAATCACGAGGATGATTTTCGAAAGGTAATTACAAGATTTGAGACTCTGAATAAAAACTTTTATACGTATCAACTGAAGAGCAGTAAAGGTCTTCAGGTAGTAATCAAGGGCATAGACTCATGCGTAGACCCAGGGGAAATTAAAGCTTTTTTGAATGAGAAGGGCTTTAAAATCAAAAACGTAGCAAATATCAAAAATAGGGAAAAAATCCCCAACCACTATTTCGAGTGGAACTTGAACCCGGCGACGTTAAGCTAAAAAAAAATGAAACGCATCCAATTTATAATTTAAAATATTCTGTAAACTGCCAGGAATTTGGCCATACTAAGGCATTCTGCTACTTACCCCCTGTTTGCGTAGTATGTGATGAATTACATGGAACAGTTCTTTGCGACAAGTCTAAAACTGACCCCAACGTAAAAGATGTAGCAACTGTGGCGGTAATCACACTGCCAATTATAGAGGATACCCTGTATATGTTATCGTCAAGCAGTCGGTCGGACCGAAAACTAATCCCCCTCAAATGCAGGTAACAAATCAGGTTAACACAATTGCAATTCAAGCCCCCCAGCCTAGTAATAACAGAACCTCTTACGCTAACGTCCTAAAATCAAACCATGAGCCAATGCAAGGTGCCTCGCCAAGTAATGATGAAACTCAATTTTATAATTTAAGTCGTTTAGATAAAACCATGGAAACATTAGTGCAAACGGTAAATAATTTTACGAACACAATGGGTAATATGATGCAGGAAATGCTTAGAATGCAATCGATGTTATTGCAAGCTGTACTTAACAAACCATGAACTGATTAAAAATTTGTTTTTGGAACGCAAACGGCATCCGCCAACATAAAAATGAATTAGAATACTTTCTTAAAAATAAACAAATTGATGTCATGATGATTTCTGAAACTCATTTGACCTCAAGAAGTACGTTTAAAATAAATGGTTATATACTATATGATACCAAGGACCCTCGAGATAGAGCTTGTGGAGGTTCTGCCATTTTAATAAAGGCCCGAGTCAAACACTACCTAATGTGTGATCATCGTGAAGATTATCTCCAGGCAACGAACATTTGCGTTGAGGAATTAAATGGAAACCTAATAATTTCATCGTTATACTCCCCGCCTAGATATTCAATATCGGAGGACCAATATTGTATATATTTTAAATCATTAGGACCGTGTTTCCTAGCCGCTGGCGATTATAACGCTAAACATACCCTCTGGGGGTCGCGACTTATAACACCAAAGGGTCGTGTTTTATTTAACATAATTTCTAAAATGGATTTAAATGTGGTAGCGAGCGGACAACCAACATATTGGCCCACTGATCATCAAAAATTCCAGATGTCGTAGATTTCGGCGTGGTTAAAAACATTCCCATAGAAACGATTCAAGTTGAAGCCTCCCTAGATTTATCTTCCGACCACACACCTACAATTGTTACTATAATGAACCCCAATAGAATTGTACCTCCGACGACAGCTACGCAAATTAATTGGTTAAAATATAAAAAATATCTCAGTACCCATTGCACAGAAAATATTCCGCTCAGTACACCGGATTATGTAGATCGCTCTATTGACAATTTTGACAGTTTTCTGAAACTAGCTGTTCAACCTTCCAATATTGCCCCCAAAAAAACAAAAACTATTAAAATATATTCCACAGATGTCGAGCATCTTTTGTCTGAAAAAAGGAGGGCTCGAAGAGAGTGGCAATTGCACAGATCAACTTAAGAACTTACTTAAAGAGTGTACAAAAAGACTAAGAAAGTTACTGCAGACTAAGAAAACGGCTTCTCTGGAAAAATATCTTAAGGAACTTGATGCAACCCCACAATCAGACTACTCATTATGGCGTGCAGCTAGAAATCTCAAAAGGCCAGTTGTCTCTAAACCACCATTAAGAAACTTGAATGGAAGTTGGGCAAGAAATGATGTTGAAAAAGGAAATCTGTTTGTCAATCATTTAAAAAACGTATTTACCCCAAATATATCTCACGATATTGCGGTCGAGTTACCACCTGTTGCTGCTAGAGCAGCTGTTCCGCTAAGATTTGAGATAAGAGAAATCGAAAAGGCTATTTGTGATTTACACCCCAAGAAGGCTCCTGGTTTTGACAAGATCAGCAACAAAATGCTTTTGGAGCTACCCAGCATAGCAAAGAAAATTATTCTTTTAATTTTTAATGCTATTTTACGCCTTGAATACTATCCTCAAAAGTGGAAGGTCTCCTTAGTCACCATGATACCTAAACCTGGAAAGGATCACACAAAAGTTGAGTCATATAGGCCTATAAGCTTACTTTCTAATATATCAAAGCTGTTTGAGAAGCTGTTATCGTCAAAATGAACCCCAATTTTAAATGATAATAGATGTATTCCTAACCACCAATTCGGCTTTAGAAGAGAACACAGCACAATTGAGCAAACCCATCGTATAGTAAACGCAATAAGAAAAGCCTTTGAAGAAAAAAAATATTGTTCCGCTCTCTTCATCGATGTTTCTCAAGCTTTCGATAAAGTCTGGCATGAAGGCTTATTACATAAATTGAAGCTAAACTTACCAGTAAACACACACAAGCTGTTAGAAAGCTACTTAGTCGGTCGAACGTTTATTATTAAAGAAGGTGATTATTTAAGCTCTCCTCAGCAAATTGACGCTGGAGTCCCTCAGGGAAGCATCCTGGGCCCACTTTTATACTTAATATATACCTCGGATATGCCAACAAACAACTACACACAAACTTCAACATTTGCTGATGATACAGCTTTTTTGAGCGTGCACGAAAACCGTCAAGAAGCATCTCGATACCTACAGGATCATATATTTCAACTCGAACTATGGTTAAAGCAATGAAGGATAGAGGTCAATTAGCAAAAATGCGTACATATAACATTCACCTTGCGTCGGGAATCATGCCCCCCTATTAAAATCAATAATCAAATAATACCTCAAAATTCGCATGTAAAATACCTCGGTATTCATCTAGATCGCCGTTTAACGTGGAAAAGCCATATAGAGGCAAAATTAACTCAAATGAAACTAAAAGCCATCCAAATTCATTGGCTTATTGGAAGAAACTCTGTCCTTAGTCTCGACTGCAAACTTCTTCTTTACGTATTTTACACATGCAAAGTTTCATATGTATCACACGATGTGTACAACTTTTACAGATGGAAAATTTTACAGTACATATGTAAAATACATCCCGTATCAAATAACTAATTTGTTAGAAATAAAAAGATTTTTTAAAAGTAATATGGCAACACTTGTGTTAGAATCTTACATTTCGAAATGTAAGAACCCTGCAAATAATAGGACCAGTCCAAACACGCGTGTAAAGAGTCCAGTAGTGCAATTCACTAACTTTTAACACTTTTAAAAAGTGTTATCGTTAACCACACATTCTGATGTTTGCACTAACCACTATGTGATTCACTAACTTATTTATAACCACGGTAAACAGTTTTATATTTCTCCTTATTCAAATTTATATTACGTGGCAACTCTGCCAAGCGAAATGTCAAAATAGGAGAAAATAACAAAGAAGTATACAAAAAAACCAAACAAAGACCTTGTGATTTGTGAATTTTTAATAGTTTTGTGCAAAGTAAGTTAAAATTATAAATTATTACTATTTTATTAATTTAGTAAATGTTTTAATATTTAAAAATAGAATGGCTAGTACTTCTGCGAAAAGAAGCCGCGCGTCTGCCGAACAGCTTAGTCATATGGTTGACTTTATGATAAGTAACCCGGGACTTGCTGGCGGCAAATTTAAGAAGCTACACGGAAAATTGGAGTGCGAGAAGAAGTGGAGCGAATTGTCCGAAACCCTAAATTGTCTTGGTGGGGCGGTTGAAGCGGTCAACCAGTGGCAGGCGGTAAGTAAACATTTTTGAATAAATATTAAAAAAAGTAAAATCGTTCATAACTACAAAGGTTTGGAAGGAATTAAAAAGTCGCACTAGTACCAAAGTGCGTGACCGTAAAAGGCAACAAGCGCTTACAGGAAACAAGCCGTTGACACAAGAGGCCTTAAGTGACATGGAAAGGCGGGTAGTTTCCGTTATCGGGAACGATTACATTGAGGGCCATGCATCCGTTGCCGAAAATGTTCCAATGGAAGAGGTAAGTTACGGTGAAGTTAATATGTATGATTAGCTCCAGTAAATTCCTTTTTCCCAAAGAATCTGCAAATACTTCTTGAAGATGGCGAGGAGATCGTCTTGCAATCGCCATCACATACAGAAGTAGCTTTTGATTTCCAATGTGAGACGCCAAGCACTTCAAAACGGACACCTCGCAGAGGGCTGAAAAGAAAGCGAGCCAAGGACGATAGCGAAACAAAGAAGGAATTCTTGGAGATCGCAAGAAAACAGGCTGATGCTTTAAAGGTTTTTTTAGCTTGAGATGAATAATCATTAACAATGAATCTTTATTTGTTTTTGCTTTGTTTTATTTTGATAGATGCTATCCGAATGTACCGCTTCGACCGTAGCGATAAACAAAATTATGGCCGATGCCATAAAAACGATGGGGGAAGGCCTTAAAGAAACTGCCACTGCGATTACGAATTTAGGCAATGTAATAAGCAAAATGTAAGTAACCCTGTACATTAACATTTTTGTGTACTACTTATAAACCTTTTAAAAAACTATTATGATTAAGGCCAACATTTTTAAATAACAATTAACAAGGAAGATAAGATACATTTACAATTAGTTACAAAAATTTATGGAGACAAAGGCTGCAAATCGTTATGGTCCTTGGTAACATAAGTAATTGGTCTAGCATTAACGACGCTATCAACTTCCGCTAACAGAGTTGTCAGGTCATCTATCGATAATTTTGATTTTCCAATAGCCGCTTTTAAACAATTCTTAACGCTTCTTATTAGACGCTCCCAAAATCCGCCCCACACGCCGCTCGTTCTGGTATAAATTTCCATGAAATATTCTAATGGGTTGCCATATTTTGAACATCGCTAGACTTTAATAACTCTTCAAGTTTTCTAAGCTCTAAATCAACTCGCTTAAATGTTTTTGCATTATCTGATATAATTGTTGCTGGTACTACACTTCTCGCAACAAATTTACGTAATTTGTCTTTTTCAATTAAATTCTTTATTACAATTTAATGATTATCAACTAATTTTTCAATTAAAATATTATCCCTCATTTTATTTTTGCTGTCAAAATTACATTAAAATATTTAACATACTTTTTACTTCATGTACTTATGAATCTTAATGCGTTGCACTCAGTAAATAGGACAAATTTGTCTTTTAATCAAGTTGGTTCTAGAGACAGTAATTACAACATGATTCGTATCTTGGCTAATCAGCATTAGGGCTTTAACATATGTCACATAAATGCCCAAAGCCGTTTGCCGAAACTTGATGAATTTCGTTTCCTATTTGAGAGTTCAGGTATTGATGCTATATGTGTTTCTGAAACATGGTTTATACCGGAAATAAACGACAGTATTTATAAAGTAGATGGTTATCGAATATCTCGATCGGATAGGCAAAGTAAAGGTGGAGGTGTAAACTTATCTGTTTACATAATGAACCCGGTCATATTGAATTAATTTTTTATGACGTAAATTTTCATGGTGAAAAAATGCTGCTTGGCTGTGTTTATATACCGGATAGGTATATAAAATTGGACACACTTATTGACAAATTTTAATTTTAATTGCAATTTGCTTGAGAATGAAACTCTGACCAACATTATGTATTCATTTAATTTATCTGCTGTAAACACTTCCACCCCCACCAGTATGGGTCGACCCCGAGGAAGAGTGTGAGATGCCGGGTGTATATAACCTACCACCCTGGAAGGACGATGTTATTGAAGAAATACAGCGAGCGTTTTTGGATTTGACGACACTACCATTGCTATACGGCCTACACCAACCCCCTCACCACCCTCTATGCACTCCTCATCCACCTTAGACTGGGAAAGTGAGAGTTTCCGTCCGCCTACACCTAAACGTCGGCAAGGACTGGGGTCGTGGGAAGTTGAAGATTACCAGTATCGGTATATGGGTTTCCGTTGTTACGAGAGGGTGTGGCGAATGAAATTATTGGTGCCTGGAATAAACTTCTCACCTAAGATTGGGCCACCGCCTGAATCCACATCGGCTGCAAACAGTGTGTTCCCCAATTATCCGAGTCCGACCGCAGCCTCGGAGACAGGTATTCCCAGGACCCCCGGTCGAGAGTATATGGCGACGTATTATTCCCAGCCACCTAGTCCACTGCACTCCGACAGGGGAAAGCTCGAATTCTCCCCACCAACAAGGTCACGGGTAGCATCACCAACAATGTTGTATCAACCCTCACCCACAACAAATGCACCAGAGGCTGCGTCATCACCCGCCTCCACCACCAATGGGTCAGCGACTCCATCATCACCCTCAGCTACCACCAGAACGTCATCAACTGCGTCATCACCCGCATCCAAATTAACCGATCAGTTAATCGGGCAGTAATTAATTAGTAATTAAATTAATGAATACCGTAGTATTATATCAAAAAGTTCATATCAATTTCCTTAAAATAAAAAATCTGTTCATATTTCCTGAGAACAAATTTGCACTCCTAGTAATCCTCGATTTAGATGGATCGTATGTTGAAACTTCCTTAATGTTTTCTTTCACCATTATTGTATTAGGATTGAGTCGGTTACGATGATCAGTCCTTATAAGTTTTAGTTTATTTTGCGTACAGATTCAAAAGATACGAAAAATGTCGGGATTATACATATACAATGTATCTTTCGTATCCTAATGGCATCACTGGTGCTTTTAAATCACTTTTTCATTTCTAAAAAGCTGACTTATTTGTTATCCATGTCAACAATAAAAAGGCAATGACTGCTTTTAATATTTTGACGACAGACGTTGTTCGTTACACAAATTACCGGTTTTTGTTGAAAAAAAATATAGTCGTAAAATTACATGATGAGGGCATTTATAATATTCCATGAATATTCTTTTTTTTACAGGGTGATAACCCTGCATGTTTGTGCGATTTTTAATGAAGAATTTTAAGCAGTGTGACCATTCTAGCAACTGTGCAGCTTAATTTAGCTTTAAAATTTTTAATTTTGCTGCAAAATTTTCATTAAGCGCTTGGATTTTTTTAATCATTTTTATAAAATGTTTCTAGCTTTTTTTAGAACTATTGTTAAAATTGATGACTAGTTTTGTTGATTTAACTTAAGTTTTTTATGTAAATTTTGACTAAAAATAGGTATAATTCTTGTTTATAAAATATCTTACCAGTCTTGTAAAACATAAACATATGACCTCATCATGATGTTGATTATTAAAATTATTTGATATAATTTATAATTATATTTCTTTACAAGACGATAGCCCTGCATGTAAAGGTGCTATCAGACGGGATGTATTTTACATATGTACTGTCACTTTTCTTACCCAAATGTCAAAATTTCCATTTTACATACGATTCATAATTTTTGCTATCACACGCTTATGTTTTTCCTTATGACATAACTTATAAATGTAAACAAAAGCTGACATTTGTTTACGTTTCAAAACAAACCAGCTGTTTTGTTTATGTTTGCCACAGGAAAATAAAGCGTATTCTAATCGAAAAAGTTAAATATGTATTTCCACATGTATTTTACACATGCAAAGTTTCATATGTATCACACGATGTGTACAACTTTTACAGATGGAAAATTTTACAGTACATATGTAAAATACATCCCGTATCAAATAACAAATTTTTTAGAAATAAAAAGATTTTTTAAAAGTAATATGGCAACACTTGTGTTAGAATCTTACATTTCGAAATGTAAGAACCCTGCAAATAATAGGACCAGTCCAAACACGCGTGTAAAGAGTCCAGTAGTGCAATTCACTAACTTTTAACACTTTTAAAAAGTGTTATCGTTAACCACACATTCTGATGTTTGCACTAACCACTATGTGATTCACTAACTTATTTATAACCACGGTAAACAGTTTTATATTTCTCCTTATTCAAATTTATATTACGTGGCAACTCTGCCAAGCGAAATGTCAAAATAGGAGAAAATAACAAAGAAGTATACAAAAAAACCAAACAAAGACCTTGTGATTTGTGAATTTTTAATAGTTTTGTGCAAAGTAAGTTAAAATTATAAATTATTACTATTTTATTAATTTAGTAAATGTTTTAATATTTAAAAATAGAATGGCTAGTACTTCTGCGAAAAGAAGCCGCGCGTCTGCCGAACAGCTTAGTCATATGGTTGACTTTATGATAAGTAACCCGGGACTTGCTGGCGGCAAATTTAAGAAGCTACACGGAAAATTGGAGTGCGAGAAGAAGTGGAGCGAATTGTCCGAAACCCTAAATTGTCTTGGTGGGGCGGTTAAAGCGGTCAACCAGTGGCAGGCGGTAAGTAAACATTTTTGAATAAATATTAAAAAAAGTAAAATCGTTCATAACTACAAAGGTTTGGAAGGAATTAAAAAGTCGCACTAGTACCAAAGTGCGTGACCGTAAAAGGCAACAAGCTCTTACAGGAAACAAGCCGTTGACACAAGAGGCCTTAAGTGACATGGAAAGGCGGGTAGTTTCCGTTATCGGGAACGATTACATTGAGGGCCATGCATCCGGTGCCGAAAATGTTCCAATGGAAGAGGTAAGTTACGGTGAAGTTAATATGTATGATTAGCTCCAGCAAATTCCTTTTTCCCAAAGAATCTGCAAATACTTCTTGAAGATGGCGAGGAGATCGTCTTGCAATCGCCATCACATACAGAAGTAGCTTTTGATTTCCAATGTGAGACGCCAAGCACTTCAAAACGGACACCTCGCAGAGGGCTGAAAAGAAAGCGAGCCAAGGACGATAGCGAAACAAAGAAGGAATTCTTGGAGATCGCAAGAAAACAGGCTGATGCTTTAAAGGTTTTTTTTAGCTTGAGATGAATAATCATTAACAATGAATCTTTATTTGTTTTTGCTTTGTTTTATTTTGATAGATGCTATCCGAATGTACCGCTTCGACCGTAGCGATAAACAAAATTATGGCCGATGCCATAAAAACGATGGGGGAAGGCCTTAAAGAAACTGTCACTGCGATTACGAATTTAGGCAATGTAATAAGCAAAATGTAAGTAACTACTGATAAACCTTTTAAAAAACTATTATGATTAAGGCCAACATTTTTAAATAACAATTAACAAGGAAAACGTTAACCTATATCGTCCCAATGTTCGATTTTTCGAACAGTAAATTTTACGCGTTTTTGTAATTTTTTTAATCTTTTTAGGTAAGACAAAGAACTAATTTTTTTAAACAATTATATATTGTAAGTGGTTAGCTACAAATATAAAAATAAAAGATCTTACCCACTTCACTCCTCCCTTGTATAACAAGGGGGAAGAAAAACCCTTAATTTTAGCATTATTTTAAAAACTGAAAACTTTGTATAAAATATAAAAAAAATTAAAAAAGTGAAAATGTAGTTCCATTAAAAAACGATTGAACTTTCAACAACAGCAAAACAATTTCCGCGTTTTTCAATTGTGTTTTTGTTATTTGACTTGAAAAAGCATTGTTCGATTTTTCGAACACTGGGCACTATTGAGCACTTTTTTTTGTTCTCTGAAATGCTAACTGAATCATCGCATATTACCATAGTATAAATTTTTCACGCATTTGAATAAACGGAAATATATTTATTTTGTTTTTGCTGATCAATAAAAAGTTAATGCACAATCAGCGCTCTGTGAGAAATGTTTTTCGTTAGATTCGAGGAACTTACGGTGCGCATAATCGGCCTACTGAAACCACAATTGCAAACATCATTCGCAGTATTGAGTCTAAGTTTACATTGGTGGATGATATTCGACCGGTTAGACCACATCCAGTACGTAGTGAAGTCAATATAACAGCTGTAGCTGCGAGTGAAATTTTTCAAAATGGAGGAAAATCAGAGCACTCAGGGGATGACCCCTACTATTGCATTGCAGCGGGTTGGAACTAGGAAAATATGTTATGGGAAGGAGAAAAGAGGTAATAGTACCTGTGAACAGTCCACTTGAATTTATTCATGTTGACAGTGAGAGGGAAGACTTCGGCAGGAAGGTTATTCCACATACGAACAGTCCTGCCAAGAAATGAATTTTCCCTGTAACGCGTTGTACAATTTACCGGTCAATCGACCACAAAAGTATGGGCTTTTGAGGAAAAACGTGTATTACGAACAAACGTACGGGTTTCGGTCTCGGCCAAGTGTATCATTCATGTTGTGACTCATACCACCAACATCGGACACGCTTGGTCTATAATCAAATGGTTACGAATGGCACGGGTTGCTGTCATTAGAAAAAGAGTAGATAGGGTTGGAAGTTTGACATAGGAGGTCCAATTTTGAACTCGTTTGACAAAACTCCATCTATAACAACTCGTATAGTGCGATCTCTGAGAAAACTCAATATTAATCGAGAGAAATTATCACCGACACCAAATGCAACAAGTTTTGACAAGAGTGCAACATGTCAGACTCTGTCAGACTTGGAAATATCTTTAGCAATTCCCTTACTTTCGCCACAATGATAACTGAGACAGTAGGTATCCAGGAGAGCAATCTGAAAATCAAACGAATGATCTTGGTGAGATCTTGTTTCAACAGGACGGCACTTTGAGCCATACATTTTAATTTAATTTCATGATTTGCTTTGGTAAATTAGCCACCTAGATTGTGCGATATCACACCTTATACTACTTTCTCTGTGAATATGTAATGTCTGGGGTCTTCCGGAATAAGTCAGCTACGATTGACGTTTTGGAAGCTAACATTACTCGTGTTATTCGCGAAATACTAGCCGCTATGCTCGAATATATCGCCCAAAATTGGACGATCCGAATGGACCACCTCAGACAAAGTCATGTCCAACATTTCCATGATATCATTTACATACAGTTAATGCCATAAATTTTTATTTTAACTGATAATAAATATATCAAGTTCACGATGAATCACCCGATATATCTATAAACCAGTTTTTTTTATTATCAATGCTCAGCCCGGTCCTGTGCGAGTCGGATAATCGAGGTTCAACTGCATATTTTTAATTTAACTAAATTCCTTGTTCTAGTTTTCTTTGATTTAATAAAATTAATTAGTTTCAGTTTATAAAAAACTTTGTTTTCTTTTTTTACATTATATGGGAACAATAAAAAAAAAAATGTTGAATAGTGCCCAATGTTCGATTAATCGAACACCATTTTTCTCAAAAACAAAAAATTTTAAAAAAATTTTGACTTCAGATTCGTGTTTTCTAGTCCCAAATTACCTATAAACCACCAAGTTTTATAAAGTTACTCAAAAAAAAAAATCGCTGGGACGATATGGGTTAATGTAATAATGCCATTATCGCGTGGCAGTTCCTCAACCACTGCACCGCATTGAGATATCGTTTGATTCATCGGTTCTCAAAACCAAAAATTCAGTTCATCCCATATACAACTTGCGCTACCTACTCAACAGAAGAATAAGTGTTGAGGAGCCAATAAAACGAAAGGGTCCCTCCCAATGCACAAACTGTCAGGAATATGGGCATACAAAATCATATTGTAAATTGCCTCACGTATGTGTGGTTTGTGGCGACGCGCATAAAACCGCCGAATGTAATCGTTCTAAAGCTGACCCGAATGTTAAGAAATGCAGCAACTGTGGCGAAAATCACACGGCAAACTATAGGGGTTGTAAAGTCTTCTTGCATTTATTAAAACCTGCTTTAGTTCAAAAATATACTCACTCCCAATATGGTCCGTCACATGCGTCCAGCCAAGCCGCTGGCTCAATTGCTAGTCCTACACAAACAAACAAACAAAACCAATCATATGCCCAAGTCCTAAAAGGAAACCCTAATGCGAAAAATCCCCCGAATACTTCTAACGCAAAGCAACCTCCGTACGCTAATGTTCCTAGGGAAGGTCGACAAATGCCTACCTCAATTGAAAATTTAATTCAAACTATGAATAACTTCATGGCCACTATGCAGAACATGTTTCAGGAAATGATGCGAAACCAGAACATGCTCCTGCAAGTTCTACTCAACAAAAAATGAACCAGTAAAAAATATGTTTCTGGAATGCAAACGGGTTATCCCAACATAAACACGAAGTTGCAAACTTTCTTCATAGGCATGAAATCGACGTACTTCTTGTCTCTGAAACACACTTTACTCATAAAAACTGCTTTAGGGTAAATGGTTACCTTACGTATGACACAAAACATCCCAGCGGACGAGCTTGTGGTGGCACAGCCATAATTGTGCACAAACACATCAGACACTTACCATTGCCAGAGTTCGAAGAAGATTGTATCCAGGCCACATCTATAAATCTTACTGATTTCAAACTAACGTTAACATCCGTTTATTGTCCCCCGAGGCACAAAATTCTACACGATAAATTTCTCAACTTCTTCTCCACATTGGGCCAGAAATTCATTGCTGCTGGCGACTACAACGCTAAACATACATATTGGGGCTCCAGACTTATTAGTCCTAGAGGTAATCAGCTATATAATACCGTAACTGCAAATAACTTTGATGTGGTATCGAGTGGTGAGCCTACCTATTGGCCAACCGACTTCAACAAGCTACCAGACCTTATTGACTTTGCTGTAATCAAAAACATCAAGCGCGATCAGGTACTAGTTAGTTCCTCCTATGATCTTTCGTCTGATCATTCACCTTCAATCCTCATTTTAAAAGGTAACTCTGACGCCGCAGCTGCAAACTGTATTTCCTATCCAAACAGAAACACAAATTGGTTAAAGTATAAAATGTATGTGAGCTCTCACCTATCACAGTGCATTCCCCTAAAAAATTCATCTGACATCCAAATAGCTGTCGACCGATTTACAGAAGTCTTGGATGCTGCACCAAGAAATGCAACCCCAATCAAGCGGATAATTAAACGTGCTCCTTACAATACATCGACGGATATAGAGACCCTTACCAGAGAAAAAAGGAAGTTAAGAAGACAATGGCAAAACAGTCGTTCCCCAACCACTAAGGCCCAACTACAATTATGCCTGACAACTTTTCGCAACAAATTGAGACAGAACCATGAGTCTGCAAGAGAAGGCTATCTAAACAGACTAGATGCCACAAAAAACTCCAATTATAGCTTATGGAAGGCTGTACGGCACATGAAATGCGCTATAACCCAAGAATCTCCATTAAGACTGGAAAACCGCACTTGGGCCAAAAACACAGATGAAAAATTAAACGCTTTCGCGGGCCACCTTGAGAAAGTTTTCACGCCACATGATACACATACTTGTTCCTGTCGTCCAATCATTCCTGATAAGGTAAACCATCCATTAAAATTTAACATTACTCAAGTAAAATCTGCAATAGAAGAAGTGAATATTAGAAAATCTCCCGGACTTGACCGTATCACAGATTCAATGATAAGAAACTTACCATCGTTTGCTTCCAGAATCTTGCTACTCATTTTTAACGCTATATTAAGGGTCGGATACTTCCCATCCTCATGGAAGAGGTCTATAATTGTTATGATTCCCAAGCCAGGAAAAGATGCTAGCCAGGTTGCGTCGTACAGACCGATAAGCTTATTATCAATCCTATCGAAGCTTTTCGAAAAAATATTCATTTAAGTATAACTCCTCATCTAAATGAACACGACATTATCCCGGATCACCAGTTCGGACTCAGAGCGAAACATGTTACAATAGAACAAGTGCATAGAATTGTCACCCTTATTAGATCGGCGTTTGAGAAAAAGCAATACTGCTCAGCCCTGTTTATAGACATTTCCCAAGCATTTGACAAAGTTTGGCATGATGGGCTACTCATCAAAATAACACGAATGCTTCCTCAAAACACTCACAAGCTTCTGGAGAGCTATCTAACAGGCAGAACATTCATAGTAAGGTCGCAAGATAAATACTCCCCCCTCAAGAAAATAACTGCTGGTGTTCCCCAAGGCAGCATATTAGGACCGCTTCTATATATAATATACACAGCGGATATGCCAACAAACCTGAGCACGCATACCTCTACATTTGCAGACGACACAGCATTTATTAGCGTTAACCATGACCCAAAAGTCGCATCGCAAAATCTGCAGTCCCACATCAATGAACTAGAGGCGTGGCTAGAAAAATGGAGAATAAAGGTTAACCCGGCTAAATGTGCTCACTTAATTTTCACGCTCAGACGACAAACGTGCCCAGCAATAAAAATAAATAACATCACTGTTCCGGTAGAAAACCATGTAAAGTACTTGGGAATTCATATAGATAGACGCTTGACCTGGTCTCGCCATATCGAAGCGAAAATAACGGCTATGAAACTTAAAGCAGCTCAACTACATTGGCTACTCGGTGGAAACTCAAACTTGTCTTTAGACAACAAAATTCTTCTATACAAGTCCATCATAAAACCAATATGGACATATGGCATCCAATTATGGGGTACTGCATGCGCATCTAACATCCAAAAGCTTCAAAGAAGATAGTCTAGAATATTACGACAAATTGTCTGCGCCCCATGGTATATACGTAATGATATTATCCACAGAGATCTCAACGTCCCCACTATCCAGGAGGAAATTAAAAAATATTCAATAAGCTACATCGATAAACTAATGGCCCACCCTAACTACCTCGCTCAGGGTTTGCTTCAGTTCGAAGGTCACCAGAGGCTAAAAAGAACCGATACTTTGAGCCTAACTAGAAGACAGTCTTAAAATTTGAATACAGCAGTTAGTGGTTACACTGGTAACAACTAATAAACAACAAGTAGAATTAAGATTTGAATACATATTGTAAATTTCGATAAGAAAGATTCAATAATAAAAAATATTTAAAAAAAAAAAAAAATTATCGCGTGGCATTACTATGAGTCTTATTCATAATAATTTATCAGAGGTTTAATAACGATCATTGATTTTTTGTTTCAGACTTAAAGAATGAATTGTTTAATTGTATATACATGCACATATTTTTTAATTTTTGTTATTAATTTGTAATAGTTTTTTGTTCTTTTTAATTGTTTGTTTATCTTTTGAATTGTTTGCTTTTTTATGAAATCTTTTCTTTATTTCTTTAAATATTGTTTAATTTATTTTCTTTTTTATTTATTAATTCACCTCAAAATTATAATTGTTTTTTTCCAGTACAGATGTATGTATATAGTTTTAATTTTGGGTTTTTGTTTTTTATTTTTGTTAATTTTAATTGATTTTTTTATTTTAATTATTTGTTTAATGAATTTTTTGCTTTGAATTTATTATATTTTTTTTTAATTTCATTGAATAGTGGTTATTTTATCATCTTATACATATGTATATATTTTATTTATTAATTCACAGCCAATGTGCTAATGGCACAATTTCTAACTGCTTTATTTTTATTTTTATTTTTAATTTTGGTTTTTGTTTTTTATTTTTGTTAATTTTATTGCTTTTTTTTATTTTAATTATTTGTCCCTTGAATTTTTTGCTTTGTATTTTTTTTTTTTAATTTCATTGAATGGTGCTTATTTTATATTTTTATTTATTTTTTATTTCTTAAGATTAACACTGCCAATGTGCGAATATCGCAACTTTTTTTTCAATAATAAATAAACAAATAAATGAATAAAATCGTTTTACTTCACAATTTTATTAAAAAGGGTTTTATTTATTAAACTAGGCATATAAAAAAACGTATAAAAGCAAAAGTACATATGTATCGTTGTATATTAATCTGCTTGTTAAACTTATACCCCCGTATTTATAAACGATAATTAAATTTTACAAACGTTTATTAAACCAAATTTTCATACAATATTTGTTTTGTAAACTTTTATTAAATTTCAAATAAATTTTATAAATACAGGCAATAGTATACAACAAGTGTTGGGTAAAGCTTTCTACAACATTTATTAAAAACTTTTTAACAATTTTTACTTAAAAATGTAGCTTGGAAATATGAATTGCACATTTTTAACATAGGCAATTAATAGTTCTTAGAAAAAAGGGGAAGGTGTAGCTTTGTTCTTATAAGAACATATGAACTATTGCCTATGTAAAATAATTTGCAATTAAACGGTCTTGGACACGTTTCGCTATTGACGATGGTAGATTTTGATTTACCAAATCGCTAATTGTATGAGGTACTGAAGTCTCAAACTCTGTTTCATAGCTTTGGTCGTGTAAATTAATATTATGTATCGTTGCGCAGGCGTTAACAACTTTTCCGGCATAGCCTGGATCATATAATAGTATTCTTTGCTTAGATAAGCATCGCCAAGTTCCTTTAAGGACGCCAAACAGTCGTTCAACAGGATTACGAGCTTTACACAAGGCCTCATTATAACGAAATTTGGAACTTCCTTCTAATTGGTTTGGTAGAGGAGTCATCAACCATGGCTCCAACGGGTATCCGGAATCTCCTGTAGATTTTTATGTGTTTTTTTTAAATTGATAGTTTTAGTTTTTTATGTAAAAATCTTAAATTTACATACCAATTAAAAACATATTGTGGTTTCCGTTTTCGAAACTTCGTTGCATGACTCTTCGAACTGCAGAGGAGCTCCATACGTAAGAATCGTGTCGTGCTCCTGGGTATTTAGCATTCACATTTAAAATTTTCAAATTGGGATCACATATCTGCACGTATGTACGTAAAAAAACAATTTTATTGTTGTTGTTATTTTTAAAGCTGTACTTACCATTTGGACATTAATTGAGTGGTAGCTATGGTGATTGACGTAAGCTTCTTCATGGCTTTTTGGAGCTAATATTGCAATATGTGTGCAATCGATTGCACCGATAGTACCCGCAACAAATGGTGACGAAGCTGATGCCAAAAATTGCTTTTGCAGTTTGACGTTCTTCCTGAGTCATTGGGAACTTTATATTTGCACAAAACATCGTATTGTTAATTGCATCAGTTACTCGATGTATGCAACGGCTTACCGATGACTGGCTCATGGATAAACCCCATTGCTCTCCTACAGGTCGTTGGTAACATCCAGTTGCATAGAAACGTAAAGTCGCTAGCACCTGAAAAAATGTTTTTTTATATAATAATATTTGACAATGTATGTATTTATATATATACCTGTTTTTCAGACGATATTCCAGTAATCCTAGAACCTTTTAAAAGACCATCAAGTTGTGACACAATTTCTTCAGCCGATTCCGGACTTAAACGGTAGAGTTTTTTAAATTCTGTTGATGTTAACTCAAAAGGATCATCTGTATCACGAAGATCACGCCGGCTGACTAAAGGAGCATTATCAAATGAATCATTCTCCAATAAATTGAACTCTAAATACTCCAAAGCCATTATTTTCAAAGATTGTTAGGTAAACAGTAAACAAACACTTTTTTTTAACGGACTAAACCACACAAAAATTTCTGCTGTTAATAAACCACAATTTGTTTTGCTAAAAATAACAGCTGACTGAAACAGCTCGCTTTAAACACCAGCAGATGTCGTTAAAAGTGTTAGTGAATAGCAAAATGGTTAATTTTGTGGTTAACATTTTTAAACGAAACAATTGTGGTTTAAAAAGCTTAGTGAATCGCACTACAGGACAAGTCCAAAAGTAACCCAAACGTATGGAAAAAACCTGGTCTATTTAACATTACGATATCCTAGGAGAGAACCATATAACCCACCTTTGGACCACTAAGGAGTAGTTTTAAAACTACTCCATGGTATACTCAAGAGGATTAGTTTTGAAGTCTATTAAAAACGAAAGCATGTCGTTAAAAAACCAAGACATGTCGTGTCACTACAAACACTTTTTAACAATGACATGGTCCATGCTTGCATTACATCGGACCAGTCCATGGAGTAGTCCATTTTATCAAAATGGATCAGGTGGTCCAATTTTATTTGCAGGGAAGAGATGCTCAACACATAGCAACAATCCGTTTCTAAGACAACAACAATCATGAAAACAACGCCTGCCCTGCAAATAAAATTGGACCACCTGATCCATTTTGATAAAATGGACTGCTCCATGGACTGGTCGGATGTAATGCAAGCATGGGCCATGTCATTGCTAAAAAGTGTTTGTAGTGAGACGACATGTCTACACCTACATATGTATTTTTCAATTTAAGCGACCAATCATGTACAAACATGTGTGAGTTTGATAAGCCTAATAGCCTTTTCACACTTGTCAACATTTAACATCAATTTGCGAAGTTGTTGGAATTTCCCGTAAGAAATACATAGGGCTAAAAATCAGAATTTTTCAACATCTTTACAGAATGTTGCGTTCTCATTTTGTTTTCTTTTACATTTTTTGATTCTTTTAGTGTCATCACTAGAAAAGTGGCAATAAATTCTGTTATTAGTGTTGCATCACTGATAAAATGGAAGTTGCTTTGAAAGCAGCGTTACCATTTATCAAGTTTTTCCTTTTTTTAAGCCTTATTTTGCTTAAATTATTAAACGAAATGAATTAGAAATACATTTTGGTGTTATCTTTTGAAATGTTGGCACTTTTGTAGAAAAAAGTATTTAAAAAAAATAAAAGTTTTTTTTCAGAAATGGTGACATTTTTTATTGATAGTAGATGTTAGATGTTTCAAGTGCGAACGCGTATTTCACATTTTCAACATTTTCCATGCGTTCCTCCGAAATGTATGCAAGTGTACAAAGGGTATAACGTTCAACTCGTTTGAAAAGGAAACAAAAATACACTCTAATTTTAAAGAAATAGTAGCCTATAAAACACAAAATTCTGAATGATGTACCATCTCCAGAACTTCATCGACGACCTCCTACAACAACTTAACTTGTAAAGGCTCAGTTAGTCTTTACTTTCTGTTTCTGTTCTGTTCCGTGCCGTTCTGTTATGAAATTGTAACAGTTACTTTTTTCGTAGTAACTTATCAGCCATTTATGATAAATTTATTAGTTATGCACCGTCCATTGTTTTATTTTAATAACTTTAGTGCACAACAAAAATATGAAAAAATTAAATTTTATGAATTCTTGAAATCAAAAAACAATTTATTTCAATGTAAATATGTATTTTTTATTATTTATTTTGCTGTCACTTACAAATACTTAACATGTTTTTGATTTTTACAAACTGA
This sequence comes from Pollenia angustigena, assembly GCA_930367215.1. Classification (NCBI taxonomy): domain Eukaryota; kingdom Metazoa; phylum Arthropoda; class Insecta; order Diptera; family Polleniidae; genus Pollenia; species Pollenia angustigena. The sequence goes on from OV884056.1 coordinate 127,059,673, forward strand.
ACCGCAACAGAACAGAAAAACTAATCAATTTCATAGGTTTTTTAATAACAAAAACAAGTCAGCTGGTTCGTAACAGAACAGAAGGTATAGACTAATTCTGCCTTAAGACGATATTTAAGAAAAGGAATGGGCAAAAAATATCGATAAATCAAAATATCGATATTTAAAAAAAAAATAATCGATATGTATCGCCGATATTTAAAATACCCATCGAAATACCTATCGAATTCAATATTTTTTAGAGTCAGTCTTCATTAAAAACTCAAAATATTAGCCGTTTTTCAAACAATATTTTTTTTAAGAATTGGCATCACTGCATGTAATATATGTTTTTTTAAACTAATATGACGATCAAAAATGATTGGCAGTTATAAGAAGAAGAACAAGGTCTATCAAACACAAAGCATACAGAGATGAAAAAAGTGACGTTTGAAAAATGCCCAAATCATTTGCGAGGGTAGCTTTCGAAGAAAGAGAAACAAAATGTTTTTTGGTAGTGAAGTGGCAATGTGTAAAAACAGGCCCCCACTATCAACACGAATTGCGTAAAAAAAACAATAAATGCAAAAAGGGCAGCTTTCGAAGAAAAAGAAAGAAAAAAACACAATAGTTTCTGTCTCGTGACGCCTCTGTGTGCTCTGTGCTATCCAATAGGCCTGCACAAGGAGCCAGATGTTGATCTGGTTTATTCCTCAACGATGTCAAAAGTTGTTTACATTTTGGTTATACCTGTATATTTTTGTTTACGTATTTTGTTTTTTTGCCACACATACATACACACAAAACACATTTTTCCTTTTGTTTCCCTTATGTAGTGCATAGTAAGATTTTGACAGCGGCGAGGAATTTTACACAAACAAAATGCCTGTTGTATTTTGTACTGTTGTAAGAAATAAGCGGGGTTTTCACATTGCAGATTTCTAATTAAAACAGTTAAGCGGCTCGTACACTTGCAATAAAATTGTTCAATTTTACGTATTGTACAATTATATCGCCAATGTGTATGTGATGTTCGAAGGTGGCACAATGTATTGGCAACAATCAAAAGACTTTTGATTTTTATTGCAAGACGGAAAGAAAGTGAAATGTGTTGGCAACATTGTACAATGCTGCTTATGTTATTCCTATAGGCTATGTTCACCTTTTTATTGAATGAATTAAACCATTGTGCGGCTTATTGCATAATATAGGACAAAATGAAAATTATATGGCGAATGTCATACACAATAATATTGCAAATGTATGGGCCGCTTAAAGTCAAACGAACTTGAAAAGATATATTTTATGCGGTTTTGGAACAATATACATATGTGCCTCTATATATTTGGAATAGTAATGAGATTTGTGCATATGCATGGTAAGTTTCAGCAAAATACGTTCGATATATCGATATTTTTGAAATAATAAATAACGATACTATTAACAAATATCGATTCGATATATATCGATATATTTTTTCAATTTGCCCATCCCTATTCAAGAAGTGGCCCTCTTCTTGTGCTTAAAAAACTAAATTATTTTAAAACAATACATATCGCTTATTTTCTTCAATGATGCCAATACTCAAAAAGCACCAGTTTTTACCTTAGTATGCAGAAGTGTGCGCAATATCAGGCTGTGCAGAATCGTTGATATATCAAGAGTGGTCTTTATATCGGATTATTAACAGAAGAAAATTAACAACAATAAAAACAACAATAACAAGAATACGCTGTACATACAGAACTACTGTACTTTTTAAGATGATAAAAAAACGTCTACTGTTTCTATGGAAATTGTTTGTACCTACATACAGTTAGGGACAAAATTGTTCACAAAATTAGTGTTATTGGCAAAATAGGCTATAAATTTTATATGAAATGTAGAACATTTAAAGAACTTGAAAATAAAAACTTTTTCAAAAACATGTGTTTATAATATTTTACACGGTATTTGTATTAAGTTCTGAGTGTGAACAATTATGACCGCTGTTAGAGATTATTGTTGTTTATGGGTCCTAGCGTTTGGTGTGTTGTCCCTTTGCTCTTTTAATCTACCTTAATCCTTTTTAACATACTTATACAAAAGTTTTTAGCATTTTCGGCTTTATTTTTCCAAGCTTTTACGGCAAGCTCCCAAAGCTTATATGCAGTGTTAGGCGGGTTTCTCTGAGCAGAGGCCTTCTCAAAGGCCTCCGTACTCCTTCTTTTTCCCGCTGGGTATTTGCGGTTGCGCAAGTTTGATTGTATGACCGCAAGTGAGTGTATTTGTTGCTGTTCATTTAATGCGATTTTTTTGCAATTGCACAAAGCCGTTCTCTGATCGGATCTATGGTAAATTATGGGCCGATCTGCACGAAAGTTGACAGTGTGAAACCATTTGACACCAATATTGTACGTTTCTTTTGAGTCGTTCGAAAGTGAGCGTGATTTGAGCAGACCCAAAATATATGCGTATAATATTTATATTTTGGTTTCACACGGAATGAAAAACTTAATGTACCGTCATTACAACATTTTGTGGTGGAGGATATAAAAATCGCTGTAGGATATTATTTGGTATTGTTATAATTAAATAAAAATAATTTTTCATTTAATTTGTGTGTTTTTAAAAATTTCAATATAAATTGGAGCATAATCAGAAGGCAAACCAAAAATATGCTCTAAAAATACTTTTAAAGCGCTTGAGAAATGCCCTTAAAAATGGAAAATATGCTCAAAAGCCCTTAAAAATGGAAAATATGCTTTAAAGCCCTTAAAAGAGAAACATTTATTTTAATTCATAAAATTTAATATTTAAAAAAAATAACAAAAACACAAAGAAAATAACAAAATCTTTTGTTATCAGTATAAAATTATTGTGAAAGAAATGTTCTTGTCGACATCGTGGGCCAGGCAGTTAAAAAATCTTATTGCAGAAAAAAAGAAAATTGAATAAATTTCGTTTTTCAATTTTTTTACTTAAAATTCAATCAATTGAAATTGAGAATTGCAAACGGTAGCTAAAATATTTATGTTTATTTAAGTTTTTTAATCAAAGTTGTTGTTGCCGTAAATTATAAAAAAATGGCTTATGATGTCAAATAAGAATCTTTGCCTTTTATTTCTAAGCATATACTTGTGCATCGAAAAATTTCGTTCCACCTCTACAGATGTGAAAGGAGCAAATTTAAGCGCTTATATATCTCCTTTACTGTATTTTAAAGACGTATTTTGTTAGAACGAACTACTTTATGCTCCAGAAACACTTTTTATAACTTCAAAGCCATTATATTTATATATAACTTGCTTAAGCTTGAAAAAAAGCTGAACAAAATAAGAAGGACCACACACATACCAAAAAATATAAAAAAAAAAAATTAAGGGCTTATTTTCTAAATCACTTCACCTCACTCGAAAAATATTTTCATACAAATTTTCAAAAATTTTTGTTTGAACACTTTCTTTACGCAACTTGGAGGTTTTATATTAGGTGTGTTTGACTACTTTTACAGTAAAATGCAGTAAATGAGTAAACTAAAAAATTTTCTCTCACAAAAAGCTGTTGTCCAAAAAAGTACGCGAACGCAAAATTTGTAAAAATTCGTAAAATAAAGGCAACAGCTGATGGCAAATAATTGAAGAGTTGAAAAATATTGACACTTTTGACTACTTAACTCGTTTTCTTATCGGTACTTGATTAAATACTTTTTATAACTCGAACATTTTTGGAAAATAAAAACAAACTATTTTATGTAATCTTTCATATTTGTTTGTTTTTTATTTTATTTGATTTTACTAATTTGTAGCGGATTATATTATTTAAAAGAACATGAATAATTGTTTTGCTATTGATTACTTAAGTACCCAAATACTTCACAATTTTACAACTCTAAAAAATTAACATAACAAAACAAAATTTCAAAAGTTTGTATTTAGCCAAATAAATGCTACACAAACAAGTTTAATTGATTAATATTTATTCACTTTTTGTTTTGGTTTAATTTTTATTTCAACTTGTCTTTATTTAACAATTTTTTCACAATTTGTATGCTTTTTATTTGTTACTTTTGTTTGTTTACCTTTTGAAACATATGTTTTTTTAATTTACTAAATTGTACTGCAAAAAATTCTGCAGTAAAAATTTGTAAATACTCAGACAAGAATAGTCACTTTTCGCTCTCAATTAATGTTCTCATTTACTGCATTTTGTGTACTCGAACGCAATTTCGTAAAATAAAGTAAAGTCTAGTAAAAAATAGTAAAAACTTTTGTGTTCTCGAACGCAACTATTATATCACATTTATATTTAAAATCGTTTTAAATACAAAATTCTGTTCTTCACATAAGGCTAGTTTACACTTTTATACTTTGTATTAATACATGTCAAAAACTCAAGTAATAAGTACAGGTGTGATAGTGTAAATGCAATGTGTCATGAAATTGTCAAGTATTACGAAAAAAAATTTACTTCCCATACGACTTCTTCGTTTTTTGAAATTTTTCAAAACAATAATTTTCATTTCATCAGGGTTGCATATCAGCAAAAGCATGTTCATTAATAATCGCACTATCATTAATGAACATGCACTACAAACTGTAATGTAACATTAGATTTTTTGACAGTCGCAACAAAACTCATTAGATTTCTATTTCACAAAGTATAATGGAATTGTAAGATTTGTGTGAAAGTGTAAACTAGCCTTAAGCACTTAAAAGCAACTTTATTCACCAAGCTGGTACATTTATATTCAAATTAAGTTTCCATTGTAGTAACCAGGGCCCGGACTTTTATGCACTCAAAATCGTGTTTTATGCGCATTAGAAATGCCCTTAAAATAAAATGTATTTAACTGTTGTTCACTAAGCTGTGTTAAAATAATCAGAATAAAAACAAGAAAAAAATATAAACAAAATTTAATTATAAAACAAACTAAATTATAAATTTTTTTAATTATTGAAAAATAGGTAAAAAAAAAATTAATTATAATAAAAAAAAAAAAAACAAAAAAGGATATATCATAATTATTATATTATATTATATTATATTATATTATATTATATTATATTATATTATATTATATTATATTATATTATATTATATTATATTATATTATATTATATTATATTATATTATATTATATTATATTATATTATATTATATTATATTATATTATATTATATTAAATTATATTATATTATATTATATTATATTATATTAATATTATATTATATTATATTATATTATATTATATTATATTATATTATATTATATTATATAATATAATATAATATAATATAATATAATATATATTATATTATATTATATTATATTATATATATTATATTATATTTATATTATATTATATTATATATATTATATTATATTATATTATATTATATTATATTATATTATATTATATTATATTATATATATTATATTATATTATATTATATTATATTATATTATATTATATTATATTATATTATAATATAATATAATATTATATTATATTATATTATATTATATTATATTATATAATATTATATTATATTATATTATATTATATTATATTATATTATATTATATTATATTATATTATATTATATTATATTATATTATATTATATTATATTATATATATTATATTATATTATATATATTATATTATATTATATATTATATTATATTATATTATATTATATTATATTATATATATTATATTATATTATATTATATTATATTATATTATATTATATTATATTATATTATATTATATATAATTATATTATATTATATTATATTATATTATATATATTATATTATATTATATTATATTATATTATATTATATTATATTATATTATATTATATTATATTATATTATATTATATTATATTATATATATATATTATATTATAATATATATATATTATATTATATTATATTATATTATATTATATTATATTATATTATATTATATTATATTATATTATATTATATTATATTATATTATATTATATTATATTATATTATATTATATTATATTATATATATTATATTTATATTATATTATATTATATTATATTATATTATATTATATTATATTATATTATATATATTATATTATATTATATATTATATTATATTATATTATATTATATTATATTATATTAATTATATATTATATTATATATATTATATTATATTTATTAT